>OZ014427.1:29852902-31330447 GCA_963966015.1 Aphidecta obliterata | reverse complement strand
TCTATGTACTGCCCTGAAAATATCGATATTTCGCAAGCTATTCGGAAGTACTTTGTGAAGTGAGCAAACCCATGAAATTTGATCAAAATCGGACATCGGATTCCAAAGTAATAGCTACCTGAAATTCAGACCGAAATTCATAAATCACCCTGTATCTCCTTAAATAATACCCTTAGGATTCAAAACAAGCAATTTTTCTGAGAGGTCTGGATGACCTACTTTAACCACCACCCTATGGCCAACCCCACACCCTGTATGTACCGAAATGCGGAATACTATTGTAAAATAGTAGATATGATTGAATACGTTCGGAATGATCTATGATCTTTGAACGAATACGTTCGAAATTATAGCAAAATTCAAAAATATATTCGTATTTTAGGTAGGACTGATCCTGGGAATAGCAGGAGCTTGCAGAAGGCACTTATCGTAAACTATGACGGTAGGTGACAAAAAAAATGTTGGAAAGGAATAGTTCTTAACAAAAATTGGTATTCTGAAAGAATTTGACCACGAAATTATTTCATAGGATGTTTCAAAATTAGAGTTTAACAACAAACTTCTTATTGATAGTAATTAACCCTGTATAATAACTTATAAGCCAGTATTCAACGAAAGATGAATCAAGTAAAAATTACTAATTGAGCACTCGTACTACTTACACGAGGGCTATATAATTTCGTCACGATGTCTGTATTTTTCGAATTTTGAGCCGAAAATGGCCTCAAACGACTATGTTCGACTCACTGATGACGAATGTGTCGGAAAATTCGAGTCTGTCCGTCCGTCTGGCCGTCCGTAAGCACGATAACTCTCGAACGGAACAACCTAGAGACTTGAAATTTTCAGTGTGGGTTGAGTTCCCGAATGCCTCCGTTGAGTTCGTTAATGGGCCAAATTCCACCAGGGGTTCCGTAAACGTTCAAAGTTTTGTTCTCCTGATTACTTGAAAACTACAGATTTGATCGAGATGAAATTGTGCACTCAAATGGAGAATGAGGTGTTCAAGCTATATATGAAATTTTGTCCAGATCGCATAACCAGAACCATAGAAACCATAGAAAATTGTAACTTTTGAACGGAAACGCCTAGGGACTTGAAATTTTTAGGATAGGTGTGGATCTCGAATGTCGTGATCACGTTCATCTATGAGCGAAATTATACTAGGGGTTCCGTAAATATAGTCGTTTGAAATTTAGTTCTCTTGATAATTTCAAAACCACAGATTCAATCGTGATAAAGTTTCGTATACTAATGGAGAATGATATATTCAAGCTACATTTCTCCAGATCACATGACCAGAACCATAGAAACCATAGAAAATCATAACTTTCGAACGGAAAGGCCTAGGGACTTGAAATTTTCAGGATAGGTGTGGATCTGAAATTTCGCGTTCACGTTTATTGATGAGCAGAATTATACTAGGGGTTCCGTAAATACGGTCGTTTGAAATTTTGTTTTCTCGATCATTTCGAAACTACGGATTCGATCGAGATGAAATTTTGTATTTTAATCGAGAATGATATATTAAAGCAACATTTTGTCCAGATCGCATGACCAGAACCATAGAAACCATGGGAAATTGTAACTTTTGAACGGAAAGGCCTAGGAACTTAATATCGCGGTCACGTTCATCAATGAGAAAAATAAGACCAGGGGTTCCGTAAATATGGCCGTTCAAAATATTTTTTTCCTGATAGTTTTGAAGCACTGACATGAAGTCTGGAGTTTCGCCTAAGTTTGAGAATATTTTTGACAACTGTCGAAAATTCCTCCAATTGATTTCTAAAACTGGAAAATGCGAATCTACCTACAAGGTGGATGTACGAGCGTTCAAAAGCTCATGATTTCACGGCAGTGGTTTTCGTAATTTTTTTATTTACAGATTGCTCAAAAAATTTGGAAATTATACTCAAAATGGAGAAACTATGAAACCTTTGATTTCACCAAATATTAACCTGTTCCGTTTATTTTGCATGTGAGTATATTTTAAAAGTTGAAGAAATAAGTCAGGTTATCTGCCTTGTATTTCGTTTGCGATCCAAAAATGCATAGCACGGAGATATTCAGTAAATTTATTGCAATTTTGAGTATTCGAATGAATATTATGATATAATGATCCATGATAAAGTAGGGCTCCTTTTACTTCGCGTGGAACTGAATGGGTAAATTTGTATAAGTATCAATAGTATCATGGAATATGACCTTCAATCTATATGTGAAATGTCATACCTTTGCGTAGAAGGATAACACAGTAATTAGGGGGTTAACACCAACGTAAACTTTTCCTGTATTCCTGTAAATATTTACTGCGAGCTGTGAAATAGTTAATTCTTCAAGGGAAATTTTGCTTCTTCATTACGGTGTTCTATGTTAATTCAAAACGATTGCTCCATCTCATGAATCTAGGCGATCTTCCAAAAAGTTTATTCATATGATTATTTATTTATGATTTCGTGAAATGCCGTATCATATTATTTTGATTGGTATGAAAGCAGACTGTTATGTTTTCAAATGATTCCGGCCAAAAATCTTATCCAAAAAAAATGTGTGGGGGTCTACACTGGGTCTTCCTTTGTTTCTAATTATAATATTTTATAATTTGTTCACGAAACTAAAACATTTGCAGCTTTCGCAAGTAAACACAATAATTCTCTTTGATTCAATATTGAATGTTTCACACAAAATTCAAATAGCCAATTTTGATACATCCCGGTAAATTCCCAAAAGTTCCTATATATTAAGGGTCTTGATTCGTCAAATACAATATATCCTGAGTCACTAGCTGACAGACAGACGTTGTCCTGCCGAACTTTGGCTTGCATTCCATTGGTGATTCCGTAAAACTTTTTTGCGTGAAAGTTTCTATGAAATAGAGCATTATTATTTTGCCCAAATATCTGTAGTTGCCGAATTCAGAGCCGATATTGGTCTCGAGAGAGCCTTTCTGCACCACAACCATATGATCTTCTGTTCGCGACGATTCCACTATTGTTGCCCCAGGAAAATTTGATTCGAATATCTGCAGAGGTTTGGGTATTGTAAGAATTAAATCTTTTTCGACAATTAGAACGTCCGGTATTTCAGAAAGGAAGTGTTTATGGCCTGTGGTGAAAAAAACTTTCGTTTAGAAATAACCGCCTACATTGGATGTTAGACTCCTACTGCATAAAAGTGGACCACCAAGTATATCCCAAGAAAAAATATTCGATTCATCATTGAAAATTAAATGAAATTTTTCAATCGGGGTTGAACGATCAGATTAAATTGCACAAGTAAGTTTTAACTGAAGGTGTTCTGCGAATGGTCTGTTCAATTGTTATTCGTATTCACTTTTCACTTCAAATATCAAGTATCTGAATCAGAATAAAAAAAATCAAAGCTGAATTAAAGCCATCCGAACTACAAACAGTGATATCCACATTGCACTTACTTGAAATTCTAATTTGTAGAGAACCGGCCATTTTCTTCGCTGTTCCCCATACTTCACAAAATCTGATACTTCTACTGGTGGAGTGTTATTTACTGTAGGTGCCACGAATCCATTTTCATCTGAAATAAATATAGCATTGTGCAGTCTTTCATTAGATATATTTGAACATACTCCGGTGGATCGATTCTAAGATGGTATTGGAGTGCCGAAGAATACTCAACGAAATAGGCAAGAATAACAAGGTCTGTTTCGTCTGGTTTCTTGGACATTAAGGAAATGAAGTGGCCAACACAATTTCCAGAAAAGGCTCACAAATGTATTTGGCAAGAGATGCAGAGTTCTCTAAGCTTTTATTCTTAAGTCTGCTACACACACGCATGCAAGTCGGCCAACTTGGCATGTCAAGCAAAGTCGGCTATGAAGTTTGTTGTTCGCTGCCATCTGTACATGTACCAACTTACTCGGCGACTTCTACAACGACTTCAGTACTTCGCTCGGTACCGTACAGAAATGACGTCTGATATGATACTTATTGCTACAGCTGTTTCATTATAATATAAAAAGTACGAAAAGCACTGCCGTGAAGGCAGGAGCTTTTGAGCGCTCGTACATGCACCTGGTAGGTAGATTCGCATTTTCCAGTTTTAGAAATCAATTGAAGGAATTTTCGACAGCTGTCAAAAAA
This sequence comes from Aphidecta obliterata, assembly GCA_963966015.1. NCBI lineage: Eukaryota > Metazoa > Arthropoda > Insecta > Coleoptera > Coccinellidae > Aphidecta > Aphidecta obliterata. The sequence goes on along the minus strand of OZ014427.1, from coordinate 31,326,329 downwards.
ATCTCAACCTTAGACGAAACTCCAGACTTCATGTCAGTGCTTCAGCTGACCAATTTTTTTTCGATAATTCGCTAGAATTTTCTACGGTATCTAAGGTCTTGGTGATGCAATCTGCACAAAATTTCGCACGTAGTTTGAATACATTGTTCCTCAGCTAGGTGCAAAATTCATTCCAATCAAATCGGTAGTTTCGAAATTATCAGGAACAGAATATGTTGAACGGCCATATTTACTGAACCCCTAGTCTAATTTTGCTCATTGATGAACGTGACCGTGAAATTCGTGATCCAAACCCACCCTGAAAATTTCAAGTTCCTAGGCCTTTCCGTTCAAAAGTTACAATTTTATATGGTTTCTATGGTTCTGGTCATGCGATCTGGACAAAATAGTGCTTTAATATAACATTCTCGATTAAAATATGAAATTTTATCTCGATCGAATCCGTAGTTTGAAAATTATCTTGAAACCAAAATTTCAAACGACGTATTTACGGAACCCCTAGTATAATTCTGCTCATTGAACTGAACGTGAACACGACATTTCAGATCCACACCTATCCTGAAAATTTCAAGTCCCTAGGCCTTTCCGTTCGAAAGTTATGATTTTCTATGGTTTCTATGGTTCTGGTCATGTGATCTGGAGAAGTGTAGCTTGAATATATCATTCTTCATTAGTATACAAAATTCCGTCGCGATCGAATCCGTAGTTTTGAAATTATCAAGAAAACCAAATTTCAAACGACCATATTTACGGAACCCCTAGCATAATTTTGCTCATAGATAAAAGTAATCACGACAATCGAGATCCACACCTATCCTGCAAATTTCAAGTCCCTAGGCAGTTCCGTTCAAAAGTTACAATTTTCTATGGTTTCTATGGTTCTGGTCATGCGATCTGGACAAAATTTCACATGTAGCTTGAACACCTAATTTTCCATTTGAGTGCAAAGTTTCATCTTGATCGAATCTGTCGTTTCAAAGTAATCAGGAGAACAAAATTTTGAACGGCCATATTTACGGAACCCCTGGTGGAATTCTGCCCATTAACGAACTCAACCGAGGCATTTGGGATCTGAACCTACACTGAAAATTTCAAGTCTCTAGGTTGATCCGTTCGAGAGTTATCGTGCTTAGGGACGGCCGGACGGACGGACAGACTCAAATTTTCCGACGGATTCGTCATCAGTGAGTTGAACTCTATCGTTTGAGACCATTTTCGGCTCAAAATTCGAAAAATACAGACATCGTGAAGAAATGATATAGCCCTCGTGTAAGTTGTACGAGCGCTCAATAAGTGAAATCAAAACAGAAAAAAACGGTCACGGTGGACGAAAGATTGGTTACAGAAAAGGGGAAAGTATTTACATATTCATTCATTAAAAGAATTGTGACTGAAACCCCGCGATTGGCTGAACTATCTCAGAATTGATGTCGGCACTTAGGAGGAACTACTATGTTGCATAACACCGTTAATTAAAAAATTATGAAAAGCACTGCCGTGAAGTCAGGAGCTTTTGAGCGCTCCTTTATCCACCTTGTTGATTGATTAACATACTCCAGTTTTAGAAACCAATTGGAAAGATTTTGACAGCTGTCAAAAATAATTTCGAAAATCCAGACTTCACTTCAGTGCTTTAGATGACCAATTTTTTTTTCGATAATTCGCTAGAATTTTCTACGGTATCTATGGTCTTTGTAAGCGATCTGGACAAAATTCCCCATGTAGTTTGAATACATTATTCTTCATCCATGTGCGAAATTTTATTCCAATCCAATGAGTAGATTCGAAATTATCAGGAAAAAAATAGTTCGAACGACTATATGTACAGAACCCCTAGTCTAATTTTGCTCATTGATGAACGTGACCGCGAAATATGCGATCCAAACCTATCCTGAAAACTTCGAGTCCCTAGGCATTTCCGTTCGAAAGTTATAATTTTCTATGGTTTCTATGGTTCTGATCAATCAAAAAATGTAGCTCGAATATATCAATCTCAATTTAAATACAAAATTTTGTCACGATCAAATCCATAGTTTAGAAATTATCAAGAAAACTGAATTTCAAACGACCATATTCACGGAACCCCTAGTCTAATTTTGCTCATTGATGAATGTGACTGCAACATTCGAGATCCACACCTATCCTGAAAATTTTAAGTCCCTTGGCCTTTCCATCACAAAGTTATAATTTTCTATGGTTTCCATGGTTCTGGTCATGCGAGCTTGACAAAATTGCATGTACCTTGAACACGTAATTCTCCATCCGAGTGCAAAATTTCACCTCGATCGAATCCGTAGTTTCGAAGTAATCAGGAAAACAAAATTTCGAGTGGCCATATTTACGGAACCCCTGGGCGAATTTTGCCCAATAACGAACTCAACCGCGGCATTTGAGATTTGAACCTACCCTGAAAATTTCAAGTTTCTAGGACGCTCCGTTCGAGAGTTATCGTGTGTACGGACGGCCGGACAGACTCGAATTTTCCGACGGATTCGTCATCAGTGAGTTTGAGACCATTTTCGGTTCAAAATTCGAAAAATACAGACATCGTGACGAAATGATATAGCCCTCGTGTAAGTAGTACGAGCGCTCAAAAAGGTTATGCTTATACTTGCAAAATATGAAGAATATCCTTTTTATTTAGACTTAAAGGAGACCTCTATGAATAACCAAAAACTTTTTTGTGAAAGATATGCTTCTTCTCTATAAGTATATGGTTTTACTCGGAATATTATGAATGCGAGCTAAAAATTTCCTTCATTTTTTGCAAGTATAAGCATAACCTTTCTTTAATGAATACGGCCCATTTTCTTCCTCCAGACAAGTAACAGCAGGGGTGCCCTAAGGATCAGTTCCAGGACCTCTTCTCCACAACATCTATATTTACGATATGCAGAGGACACGAGAATAGCCTCTTCAGACATCGACGACTAGTCGTGTTATACACAGAAGACTGCAAGAAGCACTAGAAGATTTAGAAGAATGGTTCATTAGATGGAAAATTCAAATAAATTTCAAAAAGAGCCAAACTATTTTACTACAGAAGGGGAGACTTGTGAATTAATTCCAAGGATAGATGGAGAAGAGATAAATTAGGAAAATGAAGTCAAATATCTAGGAGTAAAACTAGATAACGGGCTTATATGAAAAAACCATATAAAATATGCAGTGAATAAAACAAACTCAGCAATGAGGAGACTTTACCCACTGCTAGGAAAAAGGAGCCAAATGAACCAAAGCACGAAGTCACGAATGATCAAGTCAATTGCAAGCCCCCAACTAACTTATGGCTCGGCGGCATGGGGTCATGCAGCCAATAGCCATATAAAGAAAATTCAAGCAACAGAAAATGAACTGCTAAGAGCAGCAATGAATATGCTGTGGTTCGTAAGAAACCAACAAATTCACAGAGGCTTAGAATGGAAAACTGTCCAAATTTCCTAGAAAAGAAGGCCGAGAAGATATTTGAAAGAGCAAGTCAACACCCAAATGATGAGCTATGAAGACTAGATGACTACAACCCCGCAGAAGATGTGGTTAGGATACCCATCTATCCCAAAAGGTCTTCAACCACGTAGAAACAGAAATTGAGTAAACTCAATTTCAAATATTAAGAAGGAGAGACTCCTATAAAACTCAAATTCATAGGTAACACAATTATCACACGACAAAGATCGCGAAATAGATACAAACAAGAAGAGTCAAAAGGTTAATAGGTAATAAATGCCCGGAATCTAAAACAGCAGGTAAGTTTAGTTTGAGTAGGTCGTGCTTCACACGAAGTCCCACACTGTTTTATCTATTGGATATAGTTCGTTCCTGAGGATTCCCCCTGACTAAAAGAGAAATTAATTCTATGAAATTCCCGCTGGCAAATGTAGTCGATACTATTGAAGTTATTCTCTAGAGTCATTAACATGTATACTCCGGAAATCCCAGAGGTAGGTATTTCTTAAGAATTTCGAAAACGCACGTATAATATGTAACTTTCCGGTAAGGCCCATGACAGTCAACAAAACACTGTTTAATTCCTGCAAGTCTGCCGACAACGTGATCTTCGCATCCACATGTTTCGACGTGCATTACGATAAGACTGTACGCAATCGGTTTGGTCCGAATACCTACAAGCCCAACTTCTGGTCCAACTCAAGCTCCAACTTTCGCTACACACGCTCATGCAAGTCTCTCAATTCAGTCTGTTCAAGCCATGTTGGCCGACTTCCATGCCGACTTGCATTACCTCGGTAATATTACCCTCTACATCACTGGTTTCAACCCCTTTTGGGGGTGCTGAATAACAGGTATCTGAGTTTGCGACGGTTTTTATGCCTGCTACACACGCATGCAAGCCAGCCAACTTGGCTTGAATAGATTAAATTGAGAAACTTGCATGAGCGTGTGTAGCGAAAGTTGGAGCTAGAAGTTGGGCTTGTAGGTATTCGGACAAAGCCGATTGCGCACCGTCTTCATAATCGACTTTGCTTGACATGCCAAGGTGGCCGACTTGCATGCGTGTGTGTAGCAGGCATAAAAACCATCGCAAACTCAGATACCTGTTACTCAGGACCCCCAAAAGGGGTTAAAACCAGTAATGTAAAAGGTAATATTACCGAGGTAATAATGATAGTTACCGCAAGATTGGTAACAATGAAAATATTGTTTTTGAGTTACTACTTACACGAGGGCTATATCATTTCGTCACGATGTCTGTATTTTTAGAATTTTGAGCCGAAAATGGTCTCAAACGACTAAGTTCGACTCACTGATGACGAATCCGTCGAAAAATTCGAGTCTGTCCGTCCGTCCGGCCGTCCGTATATACGATAACTCTCGAATGTTCTAGAAACTTGAAATTTTCAGGGTAGGTTCGAATCTCAAATGCTGCGGTTAAGTTCGTTATTGGGCAAAATTCGACGAGGGGTTCTGTAAATATGGCCGCTCGAAATGTTGTTTTTCTGATTACTTTGAAACTACAGATTCGATCGAGGTGAAATTTTGCACTCAGATGGAGAATTACGCGTTAAAGCTACATTTTGTCCAGATCGCATGACCAGAACCATAGAAACCATAGAAAATTGTAACTTTTGAACGGAAACGCCTAGGGACTTGAAGTTTTCAGGATAGGTTTGGATCTTTAATGTTGCAGTCACTTTCATCAATGAGCAGAATTAAACTAGGGGTTCCGTAAATATGGCCGTTCGAAATTCAGTTTTCTTGATAATTTCAAAATTATGGATCTGATCGTGACAAAATTTTGTATTTTAATTGAGAATGATATATTCGAGCTACATTTTTTTCAGATCGTATGATCAGAACCATAGAAACCATAGAAAATCATAACTTTCGAACGAAAAGGCCTAGGGACTTGAAATTTTCGGGATAGGTTCGGATCGCGAATTTCGCGATCACTTTCATCAATGAGCCAAATTAGACTAGGGGTTCCGTAAATATTGCCGTTCAAACTATATTTCTTCTGATGATTTCGAAAATTACTTATTGGATTGAAATGAAATTTCGCACATATATGATGAATAATGTGTAATTTTGTCCAGATCGCATTACCAAGACCATAGATACCGTAGAAAATTCTAGCGAATTATCGAAAAAGAAAATAGTCACCAAAGCACTGACGTGAAGTCTGGATTTTCGCGTTAGTTTGATATTTTCTTTGACAGCTGTCAAAATCTTTCCAATTGGTTTCTCAAACTGAAGAATGCGGATCTACCTACAAGGTGCATGTACGAGCGCTCAAAAGCTCCTGCCTTCACGGCAGTGCTTTTCGTAAATTTTATATTTTTCAACATTAGAGGTAATTTTTTTGCTAAGGAATTCGTTATTTCCAACGAAAAATCTATGTCTGGGCCTGTGTCGTGGGTAGGAATTCGCTCTAGTTCTAAAATAAGTAGGTTGGCTGTAAACATTTTAAATTTACCTTCAGCAGCCGCAACTGAAAGAACCTTTAGTTCAAACATGGGAATTCAGGTTTGATGACGTAAAAAAATCATGGAATGCTTTCACACTACACGCGTCCAAGCTAATGGATTGGAAAAAACGTAATATATAATAAGACAGAAATAGAAATCCAATGATCTATCTAGTATTCTAGTATATGAAGAATTTTTACACGAGAGTTCTACTGTACCTCTCAATATATAAACCAATTTGTGAATTAATTGATGAAGGGGATATAAACATTAATACTATGAGAAGTCACTTTCTATTTGTGTTTATTGAAACTGTCCATGTCATGAATTATTTTCAAGTTGTATGAAAGTATTATAATTAATGAGAAATATTAAAATTATTCAGAATACCTTTTAAGAGTGAACAACAGCCTTCTGGACTGTTCCCTCCCACTATACAGGGTCTTTCACGAGGAACCTCACACATATTTATACGGGAAACTACTGAACGTATTTTCATGAAATTCAGCACTTATAAGTATTTCACGATGCTGATGAAATCTAAAATATTTTCAAGGCATGAGCACCTCCGGTTTTTCCGGAAATGACGTCAACTTCCGTTTTTCAAATTAGAACACCATTTTTTTATTGCAGAAATAGATTCCTTACAAAATTTCAAGTTATTTTGATGTAACATTTTTCAGTTTTGGTTGGAAAATTCTCTCTGAGCGGGAAAATTCGAAAAAAAAATCAAAAATAGAGCTCCGCTGAAACAAGAATAACTTCGAGGTTTTTGGATGGAAAATTTTCATTTTTGGGATTTTTCAAGATGTAAGATTGATGTATCCACTTTAAAAATCGAAATCGCGATTCATGATACAGGGGGTGAAAAAATCGCTTTCAAAGTTAGGGATGACAAAATCGTGAAAAATCAATTTTTTCAAATTAGAACCCCATTTTTTTATGGCAGATATTGAATCTACGTTAAAAAATAATGTGAGTGTATGCATCACACCCTTGCCCTAAAATGGATATTTTCTGAGTTATTCACAAAAAACTGTTTTTCGTCTTGAATTTTCAGCTATTTCTTTTCCCTTCACGCCAAAAAGATGAAATTTTCAGGAACTGTTACTTAAACCATGTTTTAGATTTTACTACCCTAATATGCGAGAGAAAAAAGTTACAGGTTGTTCCTAAATAGATGGCGAATTTGGATTCGAATTTGTATCGGAAACCTCTTTATTTCAACTAATCGGCCATCGGTTTTCTCTCCAGTGATGAATAAATAATTCCTTATGAACCATATGCAAAAACTTACCATGTTTTACATTCTTTTTTTTTAATGATAGATATCATTAATTACATCTGCCAAATTCCTCTTTATTCAGTAGCATTTTGTGTTTACTATTAATTTGGTGATAATTCGAATTAAGTTATAAAATCGATCACTATGCCTAATTTTACCAATGAAGATTATTTAAATCTCATTCTACTTCATGGAGAATGTAATAAAGTTGTAGATAGAACGATTCGACTGTTCATTGAGAGGTTTCCTGACCGACCCAGACCAACGAGAGATACCATTAACAGAACCATGACAAACTTGAGAAATGTCGGATCTTTCGTTAAGAAAACTATACACAGAGAAAAAAGTGTAGTAGAAGATGAGAACAACGAAATTACAGTTCTTGCATATTTTCGTGTGAATCCTCAAAATTCTCTCAAATATGCCGAGATTGATCTGGGATTATCTCAATCGAGTGTTTGGAGAATATTAAAAAAACATAAAATGCACCCATATAAATTCAATAGGGTACAGCATTTGAAGGAAACTGATTTCGTCAGGAGAACAGAGTTTTGCGAAGCTATGATGATTCGATTTCAAGAGAATGAAAACTTTTTGGACTGTATAATTTGGACAGATGAATCTAAATTCAGAAAGAATGGTTCTTTCAATAGGCATAACAGTCATTATTGGGATGAAGAGAACAACCACCACTTCAGACAATGGAACTTTCAAGAGACCTGGAGTTTCAATGTTTTTTCGCCATCAAAAATAATGCAATTCTCGATGTTCACATTTATGATGAGACTTTAACTGGTAAGATAGAACACTACACATGTTTGCATTATTTAAAGAATGTTCTCCCTTAGGAGATAGATTTTCTGACATATTGACTCAAATAATTGAGCCGCTAGTACAGAACCATAATGACTTATGGTATCAACAAGATGGCGCGCCTCCACACAATTCACTCAATGTGTCAAATATCCTCTACAGGCTATTTGAAGATCGATGGTTGGCGAACAATGGTCCACATCTTTGGCCACCACGTTCTCCCGATTTAACTCCTTTAGACTATTATGTTTGGGGTAGGATAAAAAATATTGTCTACTCAACTCCCCTGACTGATAAAGAGGACTGCATAGAACGAGTCAGAAATGCGTTCAGGTTTGTTTAGATTTTTAGATTCATCGTTTTGAAACTCAATTTGGTTTTTAAATACTTTTGCAGATCTCTTCCTCCCGATGAAATAAGAAGAGCAACGCACGAAGCATTCCTGAGACGTATAAATAAATGTCTAGAAATTAACGGTCAAAACTTTGAGCATCTTCTCTAGTTATAACTGCGAGAGTTTGCCATGGTTCTCCTAATAGTAACTTGAAGTCGGTTTCAAGAAGGGGTGAAAAATCTACAGCATGGTTCAAATAACAGTTCCTGAAAATTTCATCTTTTTGGCGTGAAGGGAAAAGAAATAGCTGAAAATTCAAGACGAAAAACAGTTTTTTGTGAATAACTCAGAAACTCAGAAAAACCACAAAAATTCAGGTTGGTTCTTCAAAACTTCTTACAGTTTTTGATGAATTTGGTGAAACACTTGATCAACTTCAGAACCGATATCAAGTACACTGATATCGAGAAACCCTGCTGAAATTTGTCGATTGTTGTAGTAGGTTGGTAGTTTTTCGTTCGAACTTTTATTTTTTGCTTCGAGTGTAGGGGCATTTACTTGCTTTGGATTGGAGTTGGAAGTATCCGAAGAATTATCAGTTCTATATTATCAATGAAGAATATTCAGTGGAAACCAGATCACTGAAACATCCAGCTCTTGCTCTTACGATTATTCGAATAATTTTATCACTAACTCCGTTTTCTTGCATCACGTTGTTTACTGATCAAAGATGCGACACTGCCCAGTTGGAAGGTGAGGAGTGAGAACCGACGACAACTGAGGATCTGAGAACATATACGTCCGATCTGCATCTTCTCTAGTTATAACTGCGAGAGTTTGCCATGGTTCTCCTAATAGTAACTTGAAGTCGGTTTCAAGAAGGGGTGAAAAATCTACAGCATGGTTCAAATAACAGTTCCTGAAAATTTCATCTTTTTGGCGTGAAGGGAAAAGAAATAGCTGAAAATTCAAGACGAAAAACAGTTTTTTGTGAATAACTCAGAAATATCCATTTTAGGGCAAGGGTGTGATGCATACACTCACATTATTTTTTAACGTAGATTCAATATCTGCCATAAAAAAATGGGGTTCTGATTTGAAAAAATTGATTTTTCACGATTTTGTCATCCCTAACTTTGAAAGCGATTTTTTCACCCCCTGTATCATGAATCGCAATTTCGATTTTTAAAGTGGATACATCAATCTTACATCTTGAAAAATCCCAAAAATGAAAATTTTCCATCCAAAAACCTCGAAGTTATTCTTGTTTCAGCGGAGCTCTATTTTCGATTTTTTTTTCGAATTTTCCCGCTCAGAGAGAATTTTCCAACCAAAACTGAAAAATGTTACATCAAAATAACTTGAAATTTTGTAAGGAATCTATTTCTGCAATAAAAAAATGTTGTTCTAATTTGAAAAACGGAAGTTGACGTCATTTCCGGAAAAACCGGAGGTGCTCATGCCTTGAAAATATTTTAGATTTCATCAGCATCGTGAAATACTTATAAGTGCTGAATTTCATGAAAATACGTTCAGTAGTTTCCCGTATAAATATGGGTGAGGTTCCTCGTGAAAGACCCTGTATAAGTCGACATCGGACCATGACGAGTCAATACAGTATTGGGCTTATAGCGCGTGTGGAAATAAATGATTGAGTGTTGTAAATAAATTAGTATTAGTGTCATTGGTGAACTGTAAATAAATTATTTAAGAAGAACTTGGACAATATTCATTACAATACGTATGATACAGATAGAAACCTTTGCGAAAACTATGTCTCCCTGCATAAGTGGATTGATTTGAATAAAATAACATCATAATTTCATTCATTCATTCTTCGAAACCTCAGGTGCTCAAAACGCTATATGACCCTCATGTCTCATAGATTTTTATTATTATTAATATAAAATCAATGAAAAGGGAAAACAAAACTTCTTGACAGATCATAACAATTCTTAATTATTCAGAATCAACTTTTGTGTTCAAGATATTACATAATGTTGGCTTTGATTGAAATCCAGGTGCTCAAAATCATATATTCTATAATTGATTATTCATAAAAAATGATGAAAAGCACTGCCGTGAAGTCAGGAGCTTTTGAGCGCTCGTTCATTCACCTTGTAGGTAGATTCGCATTCTACAGTTTTAGAAAACAATTGGAAAGATTTTGACATCTGTCAAAAAAAATTTCAAACAAAGGCAAAAATCAAGACTTCACGTCATTGCTTTAGGTGACCAAGTTTTTTCGATAATTCGCTAGAATTTTTTACGGCTTCTATGGTCTCGGTAATGTACAAAATTTCCCACGTAGTTTCAATACAATATTCTTCATCTATGTGCGAAATTTCATTGCAATCCAATAAGTTGTTTCGAAATTATCAGGAAAAAAATTGTTTGAAAGGCTATATTTACGGAACCCCTAGTCTAATTTTGCTCATTGAAAATTTCTCGAAATTCGCGATCCGAACCTATCCTGAAAATTTCAAGTCCCTAGGCCTTTCAGTTCGAAAGTTATGATTTTATATGGTTTTTATGGATCTGATCATGCGATCTGAAAAAATTCAGCTCCAATATATCATTCTCAATATAAATACAGAATTTCGTCACGATCAAATCCATAGTTTCGAAATTATCAAGAAAACTGAATTTCAAACGGCCATATTTACGGAACCCCTAGTTTAATTCTGCTCATTGATGAAAGTGACCGCAACATTAAAGATCCAAACCTATCCTGAAAACTTCAAGTCCCTAGGCGATTCCGTTCAAAAGTTACAATTTTCTATGGTTTCTATGGTTCTGGTCATGCGATCTGGACAAAATTTCACATGTAGCTTTAACGCGTAATTCTCCATCTGAGTGCGAAATTTCACCTCGATCGAATCTGTAGTTTCGAAGTAATCAGAAAAACAACATTTCGAGCGGCCATATTTACGGAACCCCTAGGCGAATTTTGCCCAATAACGAACTTAACCGCAGCATTTGAGATTCGAACCTACCCTGAAAATTTCTAGAACATTCCGTTCGAGAGTTATCGTGTATACGGACGGCCGGACGGACAGACTCGAATTTTTTGACGGATTCGTCATCAGTGAGTCGAACATAGTCGATTGAGACCATTTTCGTCTCAAAATTCGAAAAATACAGACATCGTGACGAAATGATATAGCCCTCGTGTAAGTAGTACGAGCGCTCAAAAATACTTATTATGTTTCGGAAAGAGCGCAGTGAGTTGAGTTCTTGAATGAGGCTCAACGATCGTAAATATTTTTCCGAACAGGTGTTGAAAATATCAATTCAATTGTAAAAAATTTCATTTTTCAAGATTGAAGGTCGATATTCATATCTGAAAATCGAAATGAATGAAGAAATGCTATGGCAGAAGAACCCCTACAAACTTTTCGTTCAGAAAGAATAACTTATTCAAGTTTTTAGTTTTAGTATTAAAACCGGTTAAAATTCATAATAACGAAAATCGACGAATATTGACGAAAAAAAAAAAGATTTCAGGTGCTCCATCAAAAAAAATTAACATACAAAAAATAGTGGCATATTTTGATTCACTCCAATGTCAATCAGATTATCTTGTGATTAATAATTTCTTATGATATTGAAGGAGCCTCGTATTCTTGGAAATAAGCAAGCCAATTTTCAACAAAATCAGCCAAACAATTTCAAGCAATTCTTAAAAAACTCGTTATTTCTAGAAATATTCACGCCCTTCATCTCGAAAACAGAGCAAGTTGTATCATGATTATGGATACAAGAAATATTATTTTTCTTAAACAATCGATCCTCTAAGTTACCTAATATAAGATCTGAATAATATAACTAATGGACTTGAAACATACATTTCCAGGAATGCATATTCTTACGAGTAAGTAACTGCTGAAAAACCATGGTTTGGAATAACTTGTTGAAGTTTTGCCCTATGGTTGATTTAGTTATTAGAATATTATATTCAATCACCTTATTTCAATTATTGAGTACCTATAACATATTTCGCGGATGAACGTACTTCAGATGATCTGCATTTTTTTCCTATCATTTTATTTTGGAATCTTGGTCAAATGGGCAGTGACAAAATCATTTCTGAAACCACAGAGAGCATTTTTAAAACAAAACAAATCAACAAGCAAAACAAAAACCACAAAAATTCAGGTTGGTTCTTCAAAACTTCTTACAGTTTTTGATGAATTTGGTGAAACACTTGATCAACTTCAGAACCGATATCAAGTACACTGATATCGAGAAACCCTGCTGAAATTTGTCGATTGTTGTAGTAGGTTGGTAGTTTTTCGTTCGAACTTTTATTTTTTGCTTCGAGTGTAGGGGCATTTACTTGCTTTGGATTGGAGTTGGAAGTATCCGAAGAATTATCAGTTCTATATTATCAATGAAGAATATTCAGTGGAAACCAGATCACTGAAACATCCAGCTCTTGCTCTTACGATTATTCGAATAATTTTATCACTAACTCCGTTTTCTTGCATCACGTTGTTTACTGATCAAAGATGCGACACTGCCCAGTTGGAAGGTGAGGAGTGAGAACCGACGACAACTGAGGATCTGAGAACATATACGTCCGATCTGTATAAGCTGCATGTCCAGAACTGTCGACGTCCGGTCAGTGATAAAGTTGTGCTCTGCTCAGTAAAATTTGACAGTCTGGCCACTCACTCAAATTATACAAAAAAATTTGTGACATATCCGGAATACGTACACGGTGCAACGCGCTTTGTATTTGCGAGCTTCACGGTCGGATTTATGAGAGAGATGAAAGTAGAAGATGTAAGAATTTCAGAATGAAATTAAAAATATGCGTTAACATTATAAATTCAATATTTATAATATGGAGCAGCAGGGCGGAATATTTCTGCACGGAAAATTTTCCTCAGGCATTAAAATATTAGCCTAAGTTTAAACTCAATATTTTCAACCATAAGGCACTTCTCCGAAGAGTTCTCAGGCTATAAAATGTTGAATACCAATTAAAATACTAATCTAATAATAATGGATCAATAAAGACAGTAGAATCGTGAAAGAATCGAAATTTCGAGAAGGAATGTCCCACATCGACGTCCAAACCCCGCTTAACATAGACGAAGGGCAGGGAGCCAACTTGAAAATTTGACGTTTTTATCATTTTTGTTCACAAACTTCGTGGAATTTCGCACTATTAAGCACTCTGACTTGCCGAAATCGGGAAAGGTGTGAGAACGCCTTATATATATGGAAGACCAGTGGTTAATTACACAGAACGCATTCGAGGGATTTTCGGCGATTTTGGGCATCTTCGGAGATCGATTTCAACCGTGAAGAGGAATAGCGATCAATAAGGAAAAAGAAATGCGATGAAAATATTTCAAGAAGAACGTCTTAAGGGACCTCCAGGCAGGTCCAACGCGAAGTTCAACGATCTCGTTTGTAAAGGGTTTTCAAAACCTCGTCGCGGTTTTCAAACCCTCGTCTTGCGGAAACAGGTAAAGATGTAAAAAGGGCAAATAAATGAAGACAAACTGTTGTTCTTCGAGAATAGTTCTGGACTTTTGGCGGCCTCGAGATGTGGCGGTAAGATAGCCTTATGGCTTCTTAGCTGACGCTTTTCCTCGGTTTCGACCGAAAGTGAAGTTCGACCGCTATGCGGCTAGAATACGGACGGAAAACCTGTCTCTTCTTGGTGTGTTCTTTAATTTTAGGATGGTTCAAACAAGCCGAAACCATGATCTGCAGTGGAGATTATTTTGATGTTCTTACCTAGATTGACTTCTTGCCAAGCTTCGCTACAGGAAGCAATTATTCTTCGGAATATTGAATTGATGTGGCCGATACTTGATGAAAATACATAATTTACTTTGTATTCACTAGTCAACCAGCCTATGATTTTCACCCCTCAAGAGTTTTACAAAACCACCACACGCGTTTCACTTTAACCATGACTCCTTCAGGTGAAATGAACTTAATTTATTGTTGCACATGCTCAGCATAATATATAATATACACAATTCCAATTCCTAAAAGGCTAGGGCGAAATAGAAAAGTTACGTTACGTGAGACCCTATATCCCTAATCCATGTATTATAAGTTTCTCGTTAACAAATCATTACGGTTAAACAAACTCAATGAAGGAGAATTGGTCGTTGTGAACCTTTTTGAGCGCTCGTACTACTAACACGAGGGCTATAATTATCATTTCGTCACGATGTCTGTATTTTTCGAATTTTGAGCCGAAAATGGTCTCAAACGACTATGTTCGACTCACTGATGACGAATCCGTCGGAAAATTCGAGTCTGTCCGTCCGTCCGGCCGTCTGTAAGCACGATAACTCTCGAACGGAACAACCTAGAGACTTGAAATTTTCAGTGTAAGGTCAGTTCCCGAATGCCTCGGTTAAGTTCGTTAATGGGCCAAATTTCACTAGGAGTTCCGTAAATATGGCCGTTCAAAGTTTTGTTCCCCTGATAACTCGAAAACTACAGATTTGATCGAGATGAAATTTCGCACTCAAATGGAGAATGAGGTGTTCAAGCTACATGCAAAATTTTGTCCAGATCGCATGACCAGAACCATAGAAACCATAGAAAATTGTAACTTTTGAACGGAAACGCCTAGGGACTTGAAATTTTCAGGATAGGTGTGGATCTCGAATGTCGTGACCACGTTCATCTGTGAGCAAAATTATACTGGGGGTTCCGTAAATATGATCGTTTAAAATTTAGTTTTCTTGATTATTTCAAAACTACAGATTCGATCGTGGCGAAATTTTGTATACTAATGGAGAATGATATATTCAAGCTACATTTCTCCAGATCATATGACCAGAACCATAGAAACCATAGAAAATCATAACTTTCGAACGGAAAGGCCTAGGGTTTGAAATTTTCAGGATAGGTGTGGATCTGAAATGTCGCGTTCACGTTTATCAATGAGCAGAATTATACTAGGGGTTCCGTAAATACGGTCGTTTGAAATTTTGTTTTCTCGATAATTTCGAAACTACGGATTCGATCGAGATGAAATTTTGTATTTTAATCGAGAATAATATATTAAAACAATATTTTGTCCAGATCACATGACCAGAACCATAGAAACCATAGAAAATTGTAACTTTTGAACGGACAGGCCTAGGAACTTGAAATTCT
Source organism: Aphidecta obliterata (assembly GCA_963966015.1). NCBI lineage: Eukaryota > Metazoa > Arthropoda > Insecta > Coleoptera > Coccinellidae > Aphidecta > Aphidecta obliterata. The sequence goes on along the minus strand of OZ014427.1, from coordinate 31,310,833 downwards.
CAGGGTGGCTTTGAATCGCGAATATCGCGGTGACGTTCATCAATGAGCAAAATTAGACTAGGGGTTCCGTAAATATGGCCGTTCAAAATATTTTGTTTATTGATTTCAATGCTTTCCAAAAGATTGAGTTTTATACCTTTAATTTAAATATGCAACATTTTATAATTATCAGTATAGAAATGCTTTTCAGTCAATAAGTGTTCTGCGAAATTTGAATTTGTTTTGTCGTTGACGAAAGAACCTCCATGTTCCTAAAAACTTTTCACAAAGGTTTGGCCCATGTAGAAACATGGACAACCTCCGCATGTTATTTTATATACTCCCGAGTTATCTGATTAACCGTGTTATCTTTATTATTTTTGAGTTCTTTCGTGAAATTTTTGTGCGAAAGTGTAATAGGTATGTAAAATCCGATGTAACATGCGAAATTAATGAAGATAAACCAGATCAATCAGATGAATCGGTAGTATATAAACTGAAACATGCGGAGATTGTCCAAGTTTCTATATCGGTTGAACTGATAGAACCTTTGAGAAAAGAATTGAGAAACATGGAAGTTCTTTCGACAACGGAAAAACAAATTCGAATCTCATTGACTGAGAAACTTTGCTTTACTTATTATTACGAAATTTTGCATATTGAAAGTAGAGATATAGAACGGAATCTTTTGGAAATCAATAAACAAAAAGGTTCACCTAATTTGCTCAACGACCAGATAGAATTGAATAATTCGCCTTTATCTAATTTGTTTAACCGTGATGACATGTAAACGAGAAACTAATAATACAAGGATTAGGGATATACTGTCTCAGATGATTTACCTTATCTATTTCCCCCACCCTTGCAAGAATTTTGTATACAGGGTGTTTCATTGGTGAACCTGAGGTAGAGCTACCCTAGACAAGTTCAAAAAAACTTTATATGATAGGTCTAATCAACTTCATAGCCGAGATACAGGGTGATTCATGTATTTATTTTCAATTGCTTATAACTTTCGAACCATCTAGTATAATCAATTGATATTTGGAACGTAAAACACACTTCCATAGGTGAATCGATTAATCTTTGAAATGATCGAAAAATTCAGGTGTTAAAAAAATATGGGACTTCTCGCAAGTTGAGATTCAACACTCTGTATGAAGAAATATTGAAATTTGATCAGAATATTCGGCGAGAGCAGAAAATTTTCAATGGGCCTCATGCATGGCCCCCTAGATCACCAGATTTCAATCCTATCGATTATTAGGATTATTTGAAATCTTTAGTATATGCGTCTGAGATTGGAAGTTGGGATATTTTACAACAACATATCGAAGTTGCCTTCAATAAGATCCGTTATGATCAAGAAATGATCAAAAAGGCTACTAGACATAATTTGGAAAGAGCAAAAATGTGCAACGAAACGGTGGCACTTTTGAGCAACTCTCATGAATTCTTTCGAATATTTCACTTGTTTACCCATTTGTTTATTGATCTACTCACTGTTGATAATTTTCAATGAATTATTCAAAACCCATATTTTCTGAGAAATTCTTGAAATTATTCATTATATGAAAGAAATACATATTTTCCATTAGTCCAACAGACAATTTTTCGAATTCAATCTCAATGTAAGACATTTTTGTGAAGTAACTGGAATTTCACTAACAAATCAAATGTTTCGACAAAAATTTTGAGGGGTCAAATGTCGTGTGAGACACTGAAATCTACTCATCCCCATCGAAAATTTTTTGCTCTTTCCGAATATTCCAATCAAATTCAAATATTCTTTCATTGAAATTTCCAGGGTAGGATCGAGGTCTGAGTGTGGCGGTTGACTTCTAAAATGGGCAAAATCCGCTGACGGATTTCGTAGATATAGTCATGATACGATAATACATCGTATGAAATACCGTTCAGTGGGCGCAGTGGCGCAGGCAGGGGGGGGGGGGGGAAGGGCTTTGGGACTGCAGCCCCCCCAAATATACAAATTCTTTGATAGAATTCAAAAAATCAATCAAATTATATGAAACTGATTTATAAACTGCTAACGAAATAAATAATAAATGGAAGAAGGTAATGTTGAGAACTACAGACTCATGATTCAGTGCCACATCGCCACTTTCTGAATGTAGTATACAGTTACTTCCGAATATATTCATGTCTGAAAATATTGTATACGGCCAATCCGGAAAGGACATATTCTATCCTTAAAAGATTAAAAACGTAATTAAGGACTTAGGCAGCACAATAGGAACTGAGAGAATGACTCTGTTGATTATACAGGTTGTGTTTTAAGTTGAGGCTTTTTTTGGCAGGTGCTAGAACTCATCAAAAGCAATCATTTCGCAGGAAGTTGATCATATGAAATATTCAATTCGACAAACAGTGCAAAAAATATTGGTCGTCAATATCTTAATCCCACCCTGAAATGATTTTACCAGTACAATACCTACTGGTTTTCAGACATTATTCCTGGTCAGTCATTTAACAAAACCAGTACACGAATGGGTGAATTTTTGATGAAGATTTGTAAAATTTGGGCGAGACTGGTCAAAATTCATATTGTCCTGGTTTCAGGTTAGAAAAAAATGGTCACCTTACTCTGGATGGATCTCTCTGTTAGGAGCCATATTCATGCGATGTTTGTTTTCTCGGCATTCATTTATCGCAAATTTGTATTATCTTTCAACTTTTATTAGTAGATGTTTTCTACAGTATTATTGTAGAAGTTCAATTTGAGGAGTTGAAAAATTACTGATTGAAAAGGATCACAAACTCACCTATGAAATAAATTCATCCGAATTGTTTACAGAAATTGTTCGAAATGGTCACCATTTGTTTGATGTGCACAAAGTCTTGCCTGGCGTAATTTCGAATGGTCACCTATACACTAATCTTTTCAAATGACCCCCGAAAGAAATCACAGGGTTTTCGAAAGGAAAACTTAGTCATCATACGCATCATATAAATTAATTCCCGTATACTCACCTCACGCAGCTGGTAATATCTGAAAATTTAAATATCAATACGAACCTAACAAAGATCCGTGCAAGGAAAATCCCATATTTGCGGATAATTTTGATTTCGAAATACTCGGCCCTGATGAGTATTTCATATGAACGATTTTTGGTACATCGACAGCTTTTGACGAGTTCTATTGCTGGTCAAAAAAAAACCTCCCCTTTGAAAACACCCTGTATATTATGATTTCGAATTCAATATTGACGTATTAGATATATTAGGAACATCTGGAAGAAGGCTGAATATTTAATATTATCGAAAAGGTGCAACCTCGTAAGGGAACGAGAATAATATCAATCGATTATAGACAATTTGAAAATTAAATATTGAGAAGTTATAAATTCTTAAATTGGATTGTTCATTGATTCTTTGTTTTATTATTCCTTCCTTCTCACATTTTTTTTCATTTTTCGTATATTTATTGTTTCATTATTAATTGTTCAGTTCAGCTCCCCCCAAAACAAAATCCTAGCTGCGCCACTGAGTTGAAGCATAATGTCACAAGAGAGTGAACAATTCAATTTTCTGTTCCAACTGATTCCGTTTTGTTGAATTAGAATATTATTTATATAGTTTCAGATGTTCACATTAATTCAATTAGACATCGATGATGCATTATACCATACAAATTTAGTGAAATTAGGTTTCACGGTATTTCATTGCAAAACCAGTTGCTTATTAGAACAATACTGTGAATGTGATGAAAATTTTGAAGCCAACAAAGTAGGCCTTCAAACTATTAGACACAGGGGGATAGTCCAAACTGCGCATGTACAAACAAGTATCCCCGAATCCCATGTTCGGAGATCCGAATCGCAAAGCGACCATCTTGACCTTAACCGTTTTGGGCTTACGCAGTAGAGATGACCCCTCCGCGTCATTCTCACTTCAATTTTATGCGAAAAATACTTTCCGAATGCGCTTCAAGCCATGGTACTTATCAACAGCCGGGTCAATAAGTGCTGAAGAAAATTCTTTTCCCCGAGAAGAACGAAACTTACAGTGGTTTGTAGGTATTAGTCCACTGTTGAGCATGGATAACTTGATTGTATTAGGAATAGATCCGAGGGAATTAGAGGAAGTGCTCTTATTCCTCTTCTTCGAAGGTTTCTTTTCTTCATTTCGTCGGGGAGCGGATCTAGACCTGTGTTTGGTTTTCGATGTTTCTGATGAGGATTTTGACCTTGATTCGGTGCTGGTGGACATCACTGTACTTTCGTCGGAGTTAACTTGAAAGCCGACATTAAGATGTTTTCCTTGTTTTGAAACTCCAGAAGCCTGAAAATAAGAATATCCAATCAAATTGATTATGTTTTTCGAGATTATGCAATTGGATGAAAATAATTTTTCCACAATATTAAATATAGGAACTATCACTAAATCCAAAAATATCCATCGGAGTAAACAGGAAAGAGCTCAGTTGCAGTTGATCCCGAATGATGAATCATTGAACATATTGAACCGTTTGCATCAGAGAATGAATTGAATAGATATTTCAAAATGTGTGATTTATAATCCATAAAAATCAGAATATTGTTTGCCGGATGCACAACGATCTCACTCATAAGATTTAATTTTTCGAACGTTTTACAACTCGTTTGTAGCTTCAACTATTCCCGATGAATATTGAAAAATTATAAAAGCACTACCGTGAAGTCAGGAGCTTTTGAGCGCTCGTACATCCACCTTGTAGGTAGATTCGCATTTTTCAGTTTTAGAAATCAATTGAAGGAATTTTCGACAGCTGCCAAAAAAATTCTCAAACTTAGGCGAAACTCCAGACTTCATGTCAGTGCTTCAGCTGACCAATTTTTTTTTGATAATTCGCTAGAACTTTCTACGGTATCTATGGTCTTGGTGATGCGATCTGGACAAAATTTCGCACGTGATTTGAATACATTATTCTTCAGCTAGTTACTGTTACTTCAGTTACTTCAGCTAGGTGTCAAATTTCATTACAATCCAATCAGTTTCGAAATTATCAGGAAAAAAATATTTTGAACACCATATTTACGGAACCCCCAGTCTAATTTTGCTCATTGATGAACGTGACCGCGACATTCGCGATCCAAACCAATCCTGAAAATTTCAAGTTCGTAGGCCTGTCCCTTCGGAAGTTATAATTTTCTATGGTTTCTATGGTTCTGGTCATGCGATCTGGACAAAATATTGCTTTAATGTATCATTCTCGATTAAAATACAAAATTTTACCTCGATCGAATCCGTAGTTTCGAAATTATCGTGAAAACAAAATTTCAAACGACCGTATTTACGGAACTCCTAGTATAATTCTGCTCATTGATGAACGTAAACGCGACATTTCAGATCCGCAACTATCCTGAAAATTTCAAGTTCCTAGGCCTTTCCGTTCGAAAGTTATGATTTTCTATGGTTTCTATGGTTCTGGTCATGCGATCTGGAGAAATGTAGCTTAAATATATCATTTTCCATTAGTATACAAAACTTCGTCACGATCGAATCTGTAGTTTTGAAATTATCAAGAAAACTAAATTTCAATGGACCATATTTACGGAACCCCTAGTAAAATTTTGCTCATAGATGAACGTCATCACGACATTCGAGATCCACACCTATCCTGAAAATTTCAAGACCCTAGGCCTTTCCGTTCAAAAGTTACAATTTTCTATGGTTCTGGTCATACGATCTGGACAAAATTTCACATGTAGCTCATTCTCCATTTGAGTGCTTTTATCTCGGTCAAATCTGTGATTTCCAAGTAATCAGGAGAACAAAGCTTTGAAAGACCATATTCACGGAAGCCCTGGTAGAATTTGGCCCATTAACGAACTCAACCGAGGCATTCGTGAACTGAACCTACACTGAAAATTTCAAGTTTCTAGGTTGTTCCGTTCGAGAGTTATTGTGCTTACGGCACATTTTCAGTTCAAAATTCGATATTTCGTGACAAAATGATATAGCCCTCGTATAAGTAGTACGAGCGCTCAAAAAATCCGAATCATTACTTCACACATTAAAATACTTTTTAGAAGAAAGTGAGACAAATTAAAAAAGATTTAGTCTATTACGAAATTGAATGTATGTATGGCCTAGGAAACTCACAACTAAGATTGGAAAAAAAATTATGTTTCCATTTGAGATAAATGAGGAAAATTTTATGTATCATGAATATTCTCTCGAATTTCCAACGTCTCTTGGCGAGAGAATATTTTGTTCAGAATTTCAACTGAAGTTAAGTTAGAAATCGAAATTTTATACCAAACACAGAAACACCTTTGTAGAGCTAATTGTAAAAAATCCCCGAATGAAAGAATTTGATGATTAAGGAATTAAGTAGGTTCCTATTAAGAATGCAAAAATCTGTGTTGAAGGTCAAGATAACAATTTAAAAATTCGAGAAGACCACAAGTGAAGTCAGTAGCTTTTCCGCTCAAGTTTCTGTGTACCAAAGCGGCCTTCAGTGTTCTTTGACAGTATTACCAATAGAGGCATAAAATCAAACCACAGAAAGGTCTATTCCCAACTTTTGAAACCAAAGTGTCAAGTCGGGATTCTGAAAAATACGACCGCGGTCGTTGAGAGCGCCAAACCGCCCCGCATTTTTCACAATAAGAAACAGGTTTTCCGACGGTATCCATACGGTCCTTATAGCCGATCTGGAAGTATACCAAAATTTTCGGAAATCGCCGAAACCTGAGAAGTCGGCAAGGCTTCTTCTCATCTTTAGTGATGACGCAAGTTGGGATCGATTCTCGAACAACTGCAAAACTGTCGTTTTCGCCAATTCCACCATTTTCGCAAGCCCTGGTCTCGTACATTTCTTTGAAAATAGCCATCAAAATTGATGATAGGTCCCGCCTTGTGGTCGGCCCATCGGCCTTCGGTCATCTATTAATTATCCGTAACTTTCATTTCGACTGCGATCATTCATACAATTGAAGATACTAAAACGAAGCGATTCAAGTTAAAATCAAAGCTTAGTAGTGGTTTCTATCGAATTACCAACCTAGCGATACATATTTTTCACAGTTTTCAGCAATTTCAGGAAGGAATAACGATAATTTTGAAACTGACAGATATTTGAAATTTTCATTCGTATTTCGAAGAAAAACACAACATCGGTGTTAGAAATGAGGAACATATGGATGAATAGGTCTTCTTTCGACCTTTTCCGCACCCCTTTCATATTGTTTCGATAATATTTCAGTTATTCACACACAAAAATCCAATGGCACATAACTGGTAGAATTTGATTCTTTCGTTCGTATATTATGAAGAGAACCACCAAATCGGGGTGTAAATCAGGAGTTATGGATAAACTTGAGTTGAGTTAGGTCCTTCTCTCGAATCCTCAGAACGGCAACAGCGTATTTTCAAAAAATAAAAAGTATACTTATTACTGGTTACTTGAGATGCAGGTCAATATTATCTGATGAAATTTCCATGAATATTTTGTCATCTATAACTTGTCAACGACACATTTCCGCAATTCTGCGTTAAAATATCATAGCTGCCCATAATTGGGCAGTATAATATCAACTTTGAACCATCACTATATCACATTTTTAGTAAAACTTGACAACAGCTCGCCAATTTTTGAGCGCTCGTACTACTTACACGAGGGCTATGTCATTTCGTCACGATGTCTGTATTTTTCGAATTTTGAGCCGAAAATGGTCTCAATCGACTATGTTCGACTCACTGATGACGAATCCGTCAGAAAATTCGAGTCTGTCCGTCCGGCCGTAAGCACGATAACTCTCGAACCAAATGCCTCGGTTAATTTCGTTAATGGACCAAATTCCACTAGGGGTTCCGTAAATATGGTTGTTCAAAGTTTTGTTATCCTGATTTCTTGGAAACAACAGATTTTATCGAGATGAAATTTTGCACTCAAATGGAGAATGAGGTGTTCAAGCTACATGCGAAATTTTGTCCAGATCGCATGACCAGAAACATAGAAACCATAAAAAATTGTAACTTTTGAACAGAAACGCCTAGGGACTTGAAATCTTCAGGATAGGTGTGAATCTCGAATGTCGTGATCACGTTCATCTATGACCAAAATTATACTAAGGGTTCCGTAAATATGGTCGTTTGAAATTTAGTTTTCTTGATAATTTCAAAACTACAGATTCGATCGTGACGAAATTTTGTATACTAATGGAGAATGATATATTCAAGCTACATTTCTCCAGATCGCATGACAAGAACCATAGAAACCATAGAGAATCATAACTTTCGAACGGAAAGGCATAGGGACTTGAAATTTCCAGGGTTGGTTCAAATCGCGAATTTCGCTGGCATGTTCATCAATGAGCAAAATTAGACTAGGGGTTCCGTAAATACGGTCGTTTGAAATTTTGTTTTCTCGATAACTTCGGAACTACGGATTCGATCGAGATAAAATTTTGTATTTTAATCGAGAATGATATATTAAAGGAACATTTTGTCCAGATTGCATGACCAGAACCATAGAAACCATAGAAAATAATAACTTCCGAAGGAAAAGGCCTAGAAACTTGAAATTTTCAGGGTAGGTTTGTATCGCGAATTTCGCGGCCACGTTCATCAATGAGCGAATTAACACAAGGGGTTCCGTAAATATGGCCGTTCAAAATATTCTGTTCCTGATAATTTCGAAACTACTGGTTGAATTAGAATGAAATTTCACACCTAGCTGAAGAATAATGTATTCAAACTACCTGCGAAATTTTGTCCAAATCGCATCACCAAGACCATAGATAACGTAGAAAATTCTAGCGAATTATCGAAAAAAAATTGATCAGCTGAAGCCAGACATGAAGTCTGGAGTTTCGCCTAAGTTTGAGAATTTTTTTGACAGCTGTCGAAAATCCCTTCAATTGATTTCTAAAACTGGAAAATGCGAATCTACCTACAAGGTGGATGTACGAGCGCTCAAAAGCTCCTGACTTCACGGCAGTGCTTTTCGTAATTTTTTTTATGAACGTTATAACAGTGTTTCCAGATGGACATGTTTATCGATATTCTCTAACCGAAATTGACATAAATCTTCTCCTAATGATTTTCAACGAAACTCCGCAAACATCGAATATGTGGAAATAGACTGGCCTATTTGAATGGGATAATGTCTACTTGGAACCATCTCCATATCAGATGTTCAGTAATCAGGATGCATTTCCGCATAACAAAAATGGTACCGTTAAAATCGTATACTAATCTCTAGTAAACCAAAGTCTTACCTTTACCGAAACGATCAAATAACGCATGATAGGTACTTACATTCAAATCGAATCAAGTATTATGTACAGGTGGTTTTCGCTGATGATACCAGCTTTCTACGAAAAGGCCGAAATTCAAATATCATCCTGGACCTGATGGAGAGGACTCACGAACAGGCAAAACATTGGTTTTACACCAATAAACTCAAAATGAATGGAGAAAAAACTCAACGCCTATTATTTGAGACCAATCTAGGACAAAGAACTTACCTGAAGCTGCTTCAAATGCCATATTGCGGGACATGAAGAAAGAACTATCAAGAGCTGTGTTCACTCTGAGAAGAATCAAACAACTTGCCCTGCGAGGATTGCACATTGCAGCTCCTTCCTGAGTCTTATTTCTTATTTTATCATGTTCTAGGGAGAGGTACTAATTCTATTGATATATTTATTGAACAGAAACAGGCTGTTCGATATCGTGAGAGTTGCAGGGTTTTTTTTGTCGAGGAGTCGCCTTCTCTCTTATATAAGAGTGCGTTATCTTTGTGAAGGGCGATATAGATGAATTTCAGAACAACTTCCACGCATCCTATTTCACCCAAAATGCGAACAACACATGTGTCGGTCAAAGAGGCATTCAAAAGGTGAAGGTGAATAAAATCATTATCAAATGGATGTATGAGATATTGAAGACGAGAATAGCTGAGACCCAGGTGGGCAACAAACCACCTCCGTTAAAGCCACTCGCGGAACTCCTCAAGGAGGAGTAATATCTCCCTACTATGGAACCCAGAGAGTGGGATGAGCTACTCCACAGGCTTACAGAACTTGGTTTTGAATATAAAGGCTCTGCTGGCGACATAGTCCTAACAGTTAGAGGCAGATTCGAAAGCACCCTATGCGATTTGATGAAGGAGGGCCTCAGAATTATCGAACAATGGTGCTAGTCAGTGGGGCAAAACTTCAACCCAACCAAGACCACAATAATTCCCTTTACTCGGAAAAGGAAACTTTCAGCTATGAGATCCCTCTCTCTGGACGGAGACATCAAAGAGTGGAAGACTGAAGTGAAATATGTGGGATTAACCCTAGATAGCAAGCTTTTGTGGAATAAGCATATTGATGTTACTGTTAGCAGAGCAACGAGGGCATTGATGCCGTACAGAGAAGTTTGGCTGGTAAGACTTGGGGATGTAAGCCAAAAATACTGCGATGGATGTACGTCATGATTGTGAGACCGATAACAACTTATGGGGCAATAGTCTGGCATTCCAAGGCAAGTCAGAACAGCACGAGGAGCCCCCGATAGAATACAAATATTAGCCTGTGTCAGAAATGTGACATAGCGAAACATTCTGACATGCAGGCTGCAATCAAAGCACTGAGCTCTCAAACCATCGATTCCAAGATGATATTGGAGTGCCGAAATAGGTAAGAATAAAAAGCTCTGTTCCTGGTCACTCGGGAATCAAAGGAAATGAAGAGGCCAACACACTTCCCTGCCAAAAATGTCTCATAGAAACTGATAGAAAATGGTCTAAGAGAACTTATGAGATCCAAATTGGATAGTGAAACCGCAAATCCGTATAGAACCGTATACGATATTCATAAGTATTTAATGGAGATAACAGATACATATTGCTTCAGTTTCTAATGGCATTCCCTAACGTGATTCGTATCCGTTTCTATCAGCGATTCCTGGGATGAATGCTCTATGTTTCTATAAGGACATGCAGTTTGAAAATAAATGAGAATGTATGAGATCCAAATTGGATAGTGAAACCGCAAATCCGTATAGAACCATATACGATATTCATAAGTATTTAATTTAGATTACAGATACATATTGCTTCCTCCAGTTTCTAATGGCATTCCCAAACGTGATTCCTATCCCTTTCTATCAGCGATTCCTGAGATGAATGCTTTATGTTTCTATAAGGAAATGCAGTTTGAAAATAAATGAGAATGCATGAGATTCTATAGTAGGTACTTATAAGGGTCTATGGTTTTCAATTGTGGTTCTCACATAATATAACACCTATCTGTTCCTGACGGAAACTCCCAGAATGATTGCTATATGGTTTGTATGTGTTTAAACACATACAAATGAAAATGTGAAGAATATAAAAAATAAGTATATTCTACCTGAAAATTCACCAAAACAACTCAGTGATTTTTGTCAAAATGATACAGTTCTAAGAGTCTGATATATCCATTATTTAGAAACAAAAAGATCTTGAAAAGTATAAACTGAATAATTTTTGTTGAAAATCCCTAGAGTGTCTTTCAATTGCTGCCATCTGATTCATCCAATAATATAATAATAATACTTCAGCTATTTCCCTCTCGTTTGGATTGCTGCATCCTTCCTTAGATATTCGCTCATCTCCGACGCCTTCACACTACTTGACTTTGTCCCTAAGAAAATATATTATTAAGTCAGATGGAATACTTATTGCAATATTTGTGGAAGGAACTGAATGGAAAAATATGTTCAAAAATAAAATTTTCTATTTAATGTCAGACTCAAAAAAGTTGTGTACACTTAGTGCACTATTAGCATTATGCACTTGTTCCCCCTCAAAAAATGATCGAATATAAGGTGTAGCTTCCAAATAATTGAACACTGTCATCAAACTCAAATAGAGCTCCATTTTTACTGTTGAATTATTATCAATTTCGATATAATTAATATTGAAAAAACCAATTTGTTCACCTGAAATCAATAAACTTGACACTACACTATCAGTAATCCAATCATTCATAAAAAGTCTTCACATAAAACACACAAAATCGAAGAAAAACCTGAAAATCACCTAAAATAATCCGTTTCACCACAATCAATTCCGAAAAGGTACTGGTTTCCGTCCATGTTGTTGTATCGTCATCATTATCGCCAGATGGAAGTTGGTTGGATTGGAATAACGAATATACTTCGGCCTTTGTTTATGTTTATATTACTGGGGCCATATAAACGCTTATAGAACCCGCATAAAATTAGATAAGGAATCCCTGATTAGAACCATCAAATCCTTAACCCACTGTCTCCCCAAGATACACAATAAGATTTTAATTGTGAATGCCCACTCATTTCTGATACGTTCTCAAGCTTATGACTGAGCATACAATATCGTTATAATTGAAAGTGGAAAACCTCATCGAATCTCATAGACTCCTTCAAGCACCACTGCCTGATACAAACCAGTACACCATGTATTCGGATATGCTTACAAATAACATCTACTTATCAATTCTCATAAAACCTTATAAAATTTTATGTGTCACGGATAACGTCCGCATAGATTACAGAATCTCCTCATAGATCCTTATAGACTCCCATAAATTGTCTATATTGTTTCATGAGATTTCATGAGGTATTTTTGGCAGGGTTGCCAGAAAAGGAGCACAAACTCTTTCTATTCATCCAGAACCTTTCTGTGGTATAGGCAAATGTACCTACAAGAAAGTTTCAGGAGAAGAAAAAAACCGAAAGAGAAACATTCTGGCGGAATCATCCTAGGTTGGACCATTCCCATACTGCGAGATCTTAGAATTCTCTGGATCTTAGCAAAAATATCCACACCATCTCAGTGAATTCCTAACAGGGCACTGCCGCCAAAGGAAGCACCTCATGATAATAGGTCTAGCAGAAAATGACGAGGAGGAAACTCTGGATCACCTGGTGACGGAATGCCTCTCCATCGCTAGCCAACGCAAAAAATCCTTTGGATAAGAAACCTGTAGACATGAGGAAGTGACCGCCTTGAAGCCATCCCATATATTGGAGTTCATTAGAACTCTGGAACTGGAGGTCGAGCGCTAGCTACGTTATAACGAGAACAGCTCTGATGGGGGGCATAATAGACCTTAAGTCCGCAGTGCAATGAAACCTCCCTCAAACCTAAATCTAATCTAAATCTTCCTTCGGAGTAAGAAAATATGGAAAGAAAAGTACTCAAAACCAGACTGAAGGAATTACTTCAGAAAAAGGCCTACTACAGCATAAACGAATATCTTTAGGAGAAGTAATAATTTGCCATATCGTTGGAGACTGTAAAACTGTTTGTTTCTTTCTTTGTATTATGTTTTATTTTATTTAAGCAATCATTCGATACCCTATGTAATTTTTGATGAGATATAATTATCCCCAAATATATATTCTTTGGTGAATAAATAAATAAACAAGTTTGAGGAATTCTTTACGTTTTCAAGAGATTTTACAAGTCGGTTTATCGTTTTTTTGCATTCGATGTTTACACGTTCACGTTCGAATTATATAAACTATCTACCCATTTTGACGTGCACCATTAATTTGAATCGGGAGGCGATAGATTCTGAATCATGTGATTCGTCATGAATAATATGAAGAAATCTATAAATGAATGAATACCAAACTTACAATAGAATAACTAATATGATTTCCACAACATTGGGTTAAATTCCACGACACTTGTTTCGATGCAAAGCATCATCTTCGTGGAATTGAACTCAATATAGTGGAAATCATACTAGTCATTCTATTGTTTGATTATGGTTTTCCATCAAGTATCGGCTCATTCTATTAGAATAAATACCAATCGTGTCTCAAGCATATAACTCCCAATTGCCTCATACTATGAGGACGACCATGGAAAGATAGTTCTCCATGGATAAAATGAGACTATTTTCACAGCTTTCAATTAAGGAATACGTAAACATCAAGGCAGCGTTCCAATAAAGTGAGATTATTCGAATTCCTTATGGCTATTTTGATCTATTTCTGGCATTCATTCGCTAGAATAGAAAATAAGCATTCATTTTCGGCGAAATATTCATCAATTTGCCGATTTCAATGTCCTGATAGGAATTGATATATATAGAGATTATCAATTCGGTTTCTTATTTCCTTTTTTCCACATATCCTTTGGACTTTCGCTTCAATAAACATTGTGGCTTCTTATACTTGGAAATGTCCATATTATGGTTGATATTTACCAACATTATTATTGAATATTGTGACTATGTACTAGATGATTTCAAAGTTTCCATCAATTCTTGCTAATAAGCAATCAAAACATTTTCGGAGAATGTATTTGTACCTATATTTTTTGTATTTCTCGAGTCCATAAAACTTTTATATAGTTTTTCTTTCTTAGATTTTTGGGGTGAATATTTTGTACTACATTTTCTGATTTTTCCGATATGTATGGAGGAGTCGATGGTAATTGTTCTATATCAGATATTTCGATAATATAATTATCGAAGTTTAACCATATTCTACAAAAATTTAATACCTACTGATTTTGGCAAATAAAACAGTTAGATAGGAATCCCGTTCTATACATATACAGGGTGTCTACTTTTAAAAGGGCCAAACTTCAGAAGGAGATCATACATAAGATTTGCAACAAAAAATTTCATATAACACATGGTCGAAATGTTGATGGTTATTCTTCAATTTAACATTTCTTGATTTCACGAAATATTTAGAGTTTTTCCATAAACTGAATTAAACTCCAGTTATCCTTAGAGCCTTTTCAGATTTGACCACTTTTTTGAAAACAGCATTAAATTTTCTACAAGATAAGAATTTCTGTCTGCCAAAAAAATTCTTATTGCGGGCGTGATAAGGAGATGAATGTCACGATTCTGAAGTGAAAAAAACCAGTCATATTTTTCCAATCGATGAAAAATCATTGATTATGGACATATTTTTTTTTCAGCAAAAACTACCCCATTTAGAATGCTTTCGAATGACATATCAACTATTGTGCTTGTTGCTCGTCTTCTGCCCTAAAACTAGGCTAACAAGATAACAACGAATAAGTCGAAATATTCCAAACCGGAATTAGCACTTTATGATTGAATATTGAAGTTATTTTCATGGGAATCATGAATTTATCTGTCGAATCAACATAATTTGAAGAAATAAACTAAATTTCAATAATATATATTCTATGAAAATGTGTTATGAAGGCAGACTAATACTACTTATAACAATCGTTCGAAATGTCCACTGCCTTATTCAATACATTTTACACATCGTTTTCGCACTAAATCTACAAACCTACCAGAGCTGTGCCAAAGCATTGTGCTTGGTACTTTCGAAAGCACTCGAAGCCCTTTTGTGCTCCCAAGCCCTGTGCTCCCGAGCACTTTTTAAAAGCAGTGCTTAGTGCTTAGTAATCGAAGCACTTCAGCAAAAGGCTTAGTGCTTAGTAATCCCCAAAGTGCTCCCGAGCACTGAAATGCTCCCGAGCACTTCTGCGGATTACTAAGCACTAAGCCCTTTCCCAATCTTGTCGTAACACGAATATATGCGATCGACGCCAACGCCTTGATACCTTGGGATCTATTATTGATATTCAGTCCAGTGAAAATGAATCGATATATATTTATGAATTCATATTATTTCAACCAAAGAGATCCGGAGTCCTTGCAAATTTTTTTCCAACACACATAGTTCTCGACATGCTAAAAGTGAGAATCGAATTCGGGACCCCCTTTACATCAATAATCTCACATATTATGATATATGTTTGAAATTATGTATATAACAAACTACCAGAAGAGATTAAGATATTGAGTTCGGCAGCTTTCAGTAGGAAGGTAAAATGTCTTCTTTTAGAGAAGTCTATTTATAGGTTGAGTGATTTTTTGGACAGATAATAACTTTTTTTCAGCACTGTTTACATCTCATATATATACATGAAAAACATTGTTTTCAGTCCTCGAGTGTTTATATGTGAATATTTATTGTATTTATGTGCATACTCTATTTTTCGTTATAGATATATCTATACATAGCCTTTGATAAGCCATGAGTTTATTTGATGGCAAATCATTTGTACATGTGAATCCTTTTTGAGCGCTCGTACTACTTACACGAGGGCTATATCATTTCGTCACGATGTCTGTATTTTTCGAATTTTGAGCCGAAAATGGTCTCAATCGACTATGTTCGACTCACTGATGACGAATCCGTCGGAAAATTTGAGTCTGTCCGTCCGTCCGTCCGGCCGACCGTAAGCAAGATAACTCTCGAAGGGAATGTCCTAGAAACTTGAAATTTTCAGGGTAGGTTCGAATCTTGAATGCCTCGGTTGAGATCGTTAATGGGCCAAATTACACCAAGGGTTCCGTAAATATGGCCGTTTAAAGTTTTGTTCCCCTGATTTCTTGAAAACTACATATTTGATTGAGATGAAATTTTGCACTCAAATGGAGAATGAGGTGTTCAAGCTACATGTGAAATTTTGTCCAGATCGCATGACCAGAACCATAGAAACCATAGAAAATTGTAACTTTTGAACGGAAACGCCTAGGGACTTGAAATTTTCAGGATTGGTGTGTATCTCGGATGTCGTGATCACGTTCATCTATGATCAAAATTATACTAGGGGTTCCGTAAATATGGTCGTTTGAAATTTAGTTTTCTTGATAATTTCAAAACTACAGATTCGATCGTGACGAAATTTTGTATACTAATGGAGAATGATATATTCAAGCTACATTTCTCCAGATCACATGACCAGAACCATAGAAACCATAGAAAATCATAACTTTCGAACGGAAAGGCCTAGGGACTTGAAATTTTCAGGATATGTGTGGATCTGAAATGTCGCGTTCACGTTTATCAATGAGCAGAATTATACTAGGGGTTCCGTAAATACGGTCGTTTGAAATGTTGGTTTCTCGATAATTTCGAAACTACGGATTCGATCGAGATGAAATTTTGTATTTTAATCGAGAATGATATATTAAAACAATATTTTTTCCAGATCGCATGACCAGAACCATAGAAACCATAGAAAATTGTAACTTTTGAACGGAACGGCCTAGGAACTTGAAATTTTCAGGGTGAGTTTGGATCGCTAATATCGCGGCCACGTTTATCAATGAGCAAAATTAGACTAGGGGTTCCGTAAATATGGCTGTTCAAAATATTTTTTTCCTGATTATTTCGAAACTACTGATTGGATTGGGATGAAATTTTGCACCTAGCTTAGGTATAATGAATTCAAACTACGTGCAAAATGGTTCGACTCACTGATGACGAACCTGTCGAAAAATTCGAGTCCATCTGAAACATGCATTGCAAAACATGCAAAATTTTGTCCAGATCGCACCTCCAAGATCATAGATACCGTAGAAAATTCGAGCGAATTATCGAAAAAAAATTGGTCACCTAAAGCACCGACATGAAGTCTGGAGTTTCGCCTGAGTTTCAGAATTTTTGTGACAGCTGTCGAAAATGCCTCCAATTGATTTCTAAAACTGGAAAATGCCAATCTACCTACAAGGTGCATGTACGAGCGCTCAAAAGCTCCTGCCTTCACGGCAGTGCTTTTCGTAGTTTTTTTGTATTAACTTATCATGTGCGGATAAATTATTATTATAATTATTATAAAACCTCAACTAAATAGGTGCAATATTTCTTTCGATTGAAGTAACTTCACCTCAACAGTTCTTAAGAAAGTGCTTAGGGCTTAGTGCTCGAAATATCGAATTACTTTCACAAAGTGCTTAGTAATCGCGAGCCTTTTGTGGAAATTGGTGCTTAGTGCTCGCGACTCAGGAGCCCCTTTTTCCAAGTGCTTAGTGCTTAGTGCTCGAAGCACTAATATTCAGTGCTCGGCACAGCTCTGAAACCTACAAAGTTCACAACGTTTCTGACGCATTTATGCACAACACAAATGTATTCTTTCGATCAGATCCTATCGAGTCTGAACGCGAATTTGATATACTTTTTCTTTCAAGGTGTTCCAGACATAAACATCCAAAGGCCTATGGTCGGGGCACCTTGGTGGCAATCTTACCGGACCGTACCTTACAATCAATCCATTGCACTCCAAAATATTGATTCATTAATTCCCGTACATTCCGGCTATTATCAGCTGAGCAGCCATCCATTTGAAACCAGAAATTTTGTCTGTTAGCCAGGGGCATTTCATCCAATATGTCCGTTAAGCTGCTTTGGATTGATGTAATGAATTCTTCAGCATTGAGCCGATCGGGAAGTATTATTGGTTAGAAAAGTTCACCTCTCATGACTCCCAACGCCGGAATTAGCGGGACTTAATGAATGAATATTTAGGGATGCAAGGGATTGGGAGGTAAGACCCGGTAAGATGGCCACCAAGCAGCCCCGACCTTACGACTTTGGATTGTTATACCTGGAACGCCTTGAAAGAAAAAGTATATCAAATTCGCGTTCAGACTCAATAGGATCTGACCGAAAGAATAAATTTGTGTTGTGCAGAAATACGTCAGAAACGTTGTGAACTTCGAAGGTTTGTAGATTGAGTGCGAAAAGGATGTGTAAAAGGTATTGAACAAAGAGGTGGACAATTAGAACAACTGTTATAAGTAGTAGTAGTCGTCATTCTTCACATGTTTCCATAAAATTTGTTTTATGAAAATTTAGTTTATTTCTTCAAATTATTTTGATTCGACAGATAAATTTCCATGAGGAGAACCTCAATATTTAATAATAAAGACTTTCGAAATAGAGCAAATTTAGGTTTGGAATATTTCGACTTATTCGTTGTTATCTTGTTAGCCATGATATTAGGGCAGAAGACAAGCAGCAAGCACAAAAGTTGATATGTCATTCGAAAGCACACTAAATGGGGTAGTTCTTGCTGAAAAGAAAACATGTCCATAAATAATGTTTTTTCATCGATGAAACCATTGGGAAAATATGACTGGTTTTAGACTTATCTTTTAGAAAATTTAATGTGGTCAAATCTGATCAGGCTCTAAGGATAACTGAAGTATAATTGATTTGATGGAAAAACTTAAAATATTTCGTGAAATCAAGAAATGTTAAATTGAAGAAAAACCGTCAACATTTCGACATGTGTTATATGACATTTTTTGTTGCAAATCTTATGTATAATCTTTCCCTGAAGTTTGGCCCTTTCAAAAGACACCCTGTATAAATTGCTTATATTATCTTATAGTCCAAACCTTTTTATCAGGCATAAACCAATGGTTTAATTGGCATTATTTATTAACAAATAGAATGTACAATATGTGTCACAACAATAAATTTGATTTGGTATATTATGTACATGCATATTTACTGCTGAGTATCCGCGAAATTATCATTTTCTAAACATGACATATCGTCGTTAACTTCGAGAGTTACTGGAGGAATTACTCTCATTATGAAATATTCATCTACATGTTTTATGACATGAGAAACAGCATTTTGCCAAACGTTGGTAGCCAAATTATTACAGACCATCCATTTCTGCAGAATCCTTTGTCGGTGATTGACTATTATTTTCTCGAACGATTTTCAATAACCCTCCAAACCAGTTAGATGAAGAATTCGTGATCAAGTTCGTCGTCGAATTGTTGTCGGTATGTCCGTCCGGCCGCCTGTTAACAGCATATTTGAAGATTTGAACCTTGATTGGGATATATGATCTTCTTTCATTTCAATGTTGGAATCACCAGCTATAATTATCAATTTATTTTCTTCGAATATTTTTAGCAGAAATTCTTCTATTTTATAATGTGTCAGCTTTCCGTCGAGAGAAATAACCGTAATTTGTTTGAAACCTATCGAACATTCGACTATTTGAAGTTGACTTGGACAGATACCTTATTGAATTTAATTTATTTGTTCGGTATTTGTTCCTATGTCAAGAAACCGCTGTTCCTTCAAATCCATCGGGTCTACAATATTTTGCTATAGTGTGTGACGAAGTGAATTTCGTTACATAAGTCACCCGGTTTAATTCGCATCGATTTTGAAATATTCATTCGAATATTTCCGTATTTCGAGAAAACCTAACGTATCGATTTGTAAATTCAGCCCCGGGGTATAAAAACCCCATTAACACGAGAATGTTATCTCCCGGACGAGTTTTTTTGGAAAACGACGCCGTTTTCGTATTACAAAATGTTCCCCTACCAACCGAGATTATATAAGGAGTTATTTGAGAGGAAGAAGAAATTTCTGACTTAGCACCCGTGTCTTAACGTTGTTAGAAAGTTTTGTCATTCCGAAGTATAAGTTTTCCGCTAGTATTTTAACGGTGTTTAATAACCGGCGTTGGTTGTGACGAACAATTTTTCGGGAAAGTGACTCTAGTTGGTTTTCTTGTTCCCGAAGTGCACAAAACTTGGGTGTGTGTAGTGAAGTTGGAAGTGTTAGAGATGGTAAGACCCGTTTTCTTCACCTGTCCGGACCGTTGGTGATTCGATTTCAACTCCATATTCATTCGTCCGCAAATAAGTTATTTCGCGGGGTCGACCGTCCGTCCTCGTCTGCCCGAGATTTGGCCCGAGTTATTTCACTTTGCTTCCTCGGTCGAATATTACCTGTACCTCGGGGATGGAGTATTATTGAGTTGATGCTTCATCATCCTTCAAGTGGAGTCTGTCTCAAGGTCCCTTATTGTGAGCCACACTCAGATCAGATGGAACCACTGGGCCGAACTCCCTATCTTGAAGAAAGGGGTCAATCGTCTTCATTTGTCTTTCCTAGACTCGAGTCTCGTTTTGGTGGATACGCCACTTCTCATCCCAGCTCCTCTACCATAGTAATTCCACTTTGCTTCATCGGTCGAATATTGCCTGTACCTCGCTGGTGGAGTATTATTGTGTTGATGCTTCACCGACCTTCGAGTGGAATCTGTCCGAGGGTTCCTTATTGTAAGCAACACTTAGAGGGGACCACTGAGCAGAACGCCCTGTCTTGAAGAAAGAGGTCTCCATTCGTCTTTCCTAGACTCGAGTTACGTTTCGGTGGATGCGCCACTTCATATCCCAGCTCCTCCACCATAACTGTCATTATTTGCGTTTCCATCACCCGGGTTTCGTTTTGGTGGATGCTCCACTTCGAATCCCGGCTTCTCCACCATAAATATCATCATTTGCGTTTCCAAGACCTGAATTCAGGTCAGACCTCTGTCTGAGTGTAGTGTATACACTGAAATAAAAGTATCCCGGTAATTTTCGTTCAAATAGATTCCTGTCGTTCAAACGCAAATATTGTTGTTACAACCAGAAAAGACCGTTCTGAGCACCATGTGTACCTGCAATATAACGTACCGATTCCGGTTGAAGTGAATTGAGTCCTATGAACAGGAAAAACAATAAGTATAGCAGTGATCAGGTACTTTTATTTCAAAAGGAAATATTTCCTCAAATGTTACAGGAATTTCCAGTAAAATATTATAAATTCAACAGGAATGTTTGGTATTTTTCACAGAAATTCAGATTATTCTATCGGAATAAATCTTTTCAAGCTAAAAGTATTTCAAATCATGTTGTACCATATGGTTGAAGTTGTTTGGAATGAAATATCGATTGAAAAGCGACAGAAAAGGGGTTAGCATTTGTAGACAGCAATTCGCTAAATTGTGTCCGAAATCAGGGAAAAATTTCTTTTTATTTATAATGGAGTCTCTTATTACTGGTATTCAACGAATTCCTCTTTTATTCCGTAGAATAATGTGAAGATACTCTATAATAAATAAAATATAATATAAATTCTCCCCCAATTCCAGACTTCTATTTGCCAAGTCACTCTTTAGACAGAAAACATTACAAGGACGCCTCGATAGCCTTCTTGAGTACGGACCGGACTAGGTTGCCGGAGGCATGGGTTCGAATCCCGGCATGGATGTTGTGAATATCTGAAAATTGTGGGAGTGTCCTAAAAAATCGAGATGATGACTGAATATTGCAATCAATAAGGTCAAAAAACTACAATTGAAAAAAATGCATATTAAAAATTACACACATGGAAATTACTGGTAAAACCACGTGTTTAATTTAATAGGAAATGCAAGAAATTCCAGTTAAATACTCTGGGTAACTGAACAGAATATTCCTGTTTTCTTCACAGTATTATTTTACTGTTGAAATGACAAACTACAATTTTGCTTGCATCAACTAATATAAAACTTGTTATTTCCACAGGAATTAAACGACCGGAATTGTCACGTTAAATCAACAAATATTCCTTCTGTCACTTATATAGGGGGAATTTCCTGTAGAAGTAACCGAATTCCTGTTGAATATACTAGAAAATTTCTTTGAGTGTAACTTCCACGACTTTTTTGAAAGATGTCGCCGATATATCTGCGGGATCTCTTCGTTTTGCCTTCTATAATATTCTTCTTCGATATTTCAGAAACGAGAAGAAATTCACGTATACAGGG
The DNA here is from genome assembly GCA_963966015.1 of Aphidecta obliterata. NCBI lineage: Eukaryota > Metazoa > Arthropoda > Insecta > Coleoptera > Coccinellidae > Aphidecta > Aphidecta obliterata. Next base: position 31,288,485 of record OZ014427.1, on the reverse strand, counting down.
TGTCCGGGAAAATGTGGGAAATCTCTCGGATTCAGATAAAACATAAAAGAATAAGATGACAAGTTCCCATAATTTTTTTTCCTAGCGGCCCTCCCTACGGAGATACGGCCTCCTAAATGACGCCACTGGAAATTCATTTTACTGGAATAAATTTCAAACTACTTGATATAATTTAATGAAAATTCGATATGATAAACAGCAGTAAGGACCTCTTGAAATACTGCCCTTAAATTTAAATTAGCTCGTTTAGTTTACCAGGGGCGTACTAGGTTGTACATTTTAATGCTTATAATTTAAACAACCTGTATGATAAGGAGTTAAAAAAAACAAATTTGGATACCTTGAACATTAAGCTAAAGGAAAGGTACACTTATTCATTGTCGATAAAATGAACCGTTTTCGAAGAACAAAATAATAAAAGAAGTAACCTTTTTATTTCTATTAAAAAGAACCATGAAATATAATTTTTTTTATCTGCAACGAAGTGTGATACGAAAGTTATTCAAGGAACAAAAAAGTTTTAGTTCATGTCATTGAATCCGACAAAATTTATTTCTTATCACATCACAATGAAATGTATGTATTTTGTTAAGGTGCCTTTCTGGACCAAAACTGCATTGTTAAGAATCTTTGTAATTTTGTCGGATTCAATAACGTGAACTAAAACTTTTTTGTTTCTTGAATAACTTATGTATCATACTTTGTTGCGGACAAAAAAGAATTAGAATTCATGGTTCTTTTTAATAGAAATAAAAAAATTACTTCTTTTATTATTCTGTTTTTCGAAAACGGTTCATTTGATCGACAATGAACAAGAGTACATTTTCTTAAGCTTAATGTTCAAGGTATCCAAATTCTTTTTTTAAACTCCTTATCATACAGAGTGTTAAACATGTAAGCATTAAAACGCACAACCTAGTCCCCCCCCTTGGTAAACTAAACAAGCTAATTCAAGTTTAAGGGCAGAATTTCAAGAGGTCCCTACTATTGTTTATCATATCAAATTTTCATTAAATTATAGCAAGTAGTTCAAAATTTATACCAGTAAAATGAATTTCCAGTGGCGTCATTTAGGAGGCCTAATCTCCGTAGGGAGGGCCGCTAGGAAACAAAATTATGGGAACTTGTCATCTTATTCTTTTATGTTTTATCTGAATCCGAGAGATTTCCCACATTTTCCCGGACATCCTGTATAGTTATAGTAGGTAATGACTTAGATAAAAATCAATGTTTTTCGGTAGAGTGGTGATACACCCTTGATATTTTCTTCCGGGCGCACCTGAATTATGGAAGTGATAAACCATGAACTGGAAATCATTCGAACCGAAAGATCTATTCCTAGCTCAAAAGACTTTTGTTTCCGGTGTAACTAGGCCATGATATTCCCCACATTCTCTTCTTGCCAATGATCTGGGTTGAAATTTCATCATTTCTAATATTAACCACAACGATATTCAGAATAAACTCCTTCGGGAAACTCAGGAATCGTATGCAAATATTTTCGATGAAAATGAATAGGATATACATAACTCATCAGTATCAAAATAACAAAAATAGATGCACGGATGGAGAAACAAGGCTGCACTTGACCACACGATCTTGGCCGAAATTTGAGATATTCGATGTCGCAGGAGTTATAAATCGGGAAATGTCAACGTCATATGCAACTGCACATATGTTCGAGATTGATATACCTACCGCTTGACCGATTACTCATATAGGTGTGGGTTAATTAGAGCTTCAAGAGATGCTTTGAGATTTCGAGAATTGAGTTCAAGGTTACCCCTATCTAAAGCTTGATCTGAAAGCTAAAACAAACTCAGATAAATCTTTGTTTGAAAGGTTTGAAATATGATGGTTGAGTTATTGAATAGAACAAAATAAACCCACCATAATTGAATTTTGTAATTTTGCTACTTTATGTAATGCTTCGAATGGAATTTTACAAACCTAACCTTGTTATTGAGCGCTCGTAATACTTACACGAGGGCTATATCATTTCGTCAAGATGTCTGTATTTTTCGAATTTTGAGCCGAAAATGGTCTCAAACGACTATGTTCGACTCACTGATGACGAATCCGTCGAAAAATTGGAGTCTGTCCGGCCGTCCCTCCGTATACACGATAACTTTCGAACGGAATGTCCTAGAAACTTGAAATTTTCAGGGTAGGTTCGAATCTCGAATGCCGCAGTTGGGTTCGTTATTGGGCAAAATTTGCCCAGGGGTTCCGAAAATATGGCCGCTCGAAATGTTGTTTTCCTGATAACTTCAAAACTACAGATTCGATCGAGGTGAAATTTTGCACTCAGATGGAGAATTACGTGTTCAAGCTACATGCAAAATTTTGTCCAACTCATATGACCAGAACCACTTGACTTGAAATTTTTAGGATAGGTGTGGATCTCGAATGTGGTGGCCGCGTTTATAAATGAGCAAAATTAGACTAGGGGTTCCGTAAATATGGTCGTTTGAAATTAAGTTTTCTTGATAATTTCGAATCTACGAATTCGATCGTGACGAAATTTTGTATTTTGATGGAGAAAGATATATTCAAGCCACATTTTTCCCATATCGCATGACTAGAATCATAGAAACCATAGAAAATTATAACTTTCGAACGGAAAGGCCAAGGGACTTGAAATTTTCAGGATAGGTTCGGATCGCGAATTTCGCGGTCAGGTTCATGAATGATCATCAATTTTTTTCCTGTTAATTTCGAAACTACCTATTGGATTCGAATGAAATTTAGCACATAGATGAAGAATAATGTATTCAAACTACGTTTGTCCAGATCGCATTACCGAGACCACAGATACCTAAAGCACTGACGTGATGTCTGGAGTTTCGCCTTGGTTGAAATTTTTTTTTACAAGCTGCGGGTGGTGTTTTCCTTTATTAGCCAGACCGTTTTCCATGATCCGTTCCGTATAACTTTACCATTCCTCAGATAAAAACACCACTGATATTCAATACATGAAGAACAGATTGCTCAACTCTAATCTTCACCCATGAAGTAGTCAATGTGTCGAATATGAATATTCCCTTTCGACATGAATTGAATGTGAACTTTTTGAGAAGATCATCAGTCAAACATTCTTACATACTCATACATTTTATTTATACATAGCAGGCATAGAATGAAACCACAGATAAGCCACGCCCACAGTTCAAAATCGAAGTCAAGTAATAAGAAAAATACGATCGCATAGCGGTAGTTGGGAAGTATTTCAAATCATGTTCGGATACGGCCAAAATCGACAAGAGATGTCCGCTAAGAAGTGGATAAGTCTTATTTTCCGTCCAATCTTGAGGGACGACGCAAGTAGGGGTCGATTTTCGCAGAACCACATCTATGTGGAGTTTCCACCAATTTTACCATTTTGGCAAGCCAGGATCTTGAAATCGTAAATTTTCGTAACCAAAGGACTTGAAACTTCAAACTTCGTGGTAGGCGGCATGAAGGCAGCCCATCGGCCATCTGTCATCTTATAATTTTCTTAACATACATTTTTTATTATTCATTTATTTTATTTTATACATACCTACATTATTCTTTTAGAATTGATAAGAAGCATATAATCAAAAGATATAATCACAGATAAGTCCCGGCCACCGTTTGAAATCGAAACAGGTATGTTGGGATACTGAAAAATACGTGTGGCGGTTGCTGCTGACCATACATGATGGGCAGTTCACTTCGACAGCAATATCATTCATATCAATCGCAGATACTTGAGTAAAGTAAAAATCAAAGGTAAGTAACGATTTTTATCGAATACCCAACCTATTTGAGACTATAAGAATTAAAATTCCCTTCATTTTCAGTGCTAAAAAGAGTAATTGCTTACAAAGACAATAAAAACGAATCTGTTTTATTGAACGAGTGATATTTGATGGAAACTACTTTTATTCGATGTATATTTATAATTTATCTTCAAATTTCATTGGCATAGATCGCTAATAGCTCACTTCATCAATTATACCTAGATAAACATTTCCGTTATGACAGCTGCATATCGTCCGCAACATTGCAGCAAAAATACTTCAAAATACGATGGTATTCTTTTTTGAGCGCTCGTACTACTTACACGAGGGCTATATCATTTCGTCACGATGTCTGTATTTTTCGAATTTTGAGCCGAAAATGGTCTCAATCGACTATGTTCGACTCACTGATGACGAATCCGTCGGAAAATTCGAGTATGTCCGTCCGGCCGTTCGTCCGTAAGCACGATCACTCTCGAACGGAACAACCTAGATACTTGAAATTTTCAGTGTGGGTTTAGTTCCCGAATGCCCCGGTTAAGTTCGTTAATGGGCCAATCTCCACCAGGGGTTCCGTAAATATGGCCGTTCAAAGTTTTGTTTCCCTGATTACTTGAAAACTACAGATTTTTTGAGATGAAATTTTGCACTCAAATGAAGAATGAGGTGTTCAAGCTACATGTGAAATTTTGTCCAGATCGCATGACCAGAACCATAGAAACCATAGAAAATTTTAACTTTTGAACGGAAACGCCTAGGGACTTGAAATTTTCAGGTTAGGTGTGGATCTCGAATGTCGTGATCACGTTCATCTATAAGCAAAATTATACTAGGGGTTCCGTAAATGTGGTCGTTTGAAATTTAGTTTTCTTGATAATTTCAAAACTACAGTTTCGATCGTGACGAAATTTTGTATACTAATGGAGAATGATATATTCAAGCTACATTTCTCCAGATCAATTTAACGAATGTGAATAATAATTCTATCGATTCAGTTGACTCCCTCGCACAATTGGATTGTTAGGTTTGAATGAATTAAGAGAACTAGGGGTTGGATAACTGATTTAATTATGGTTTTGTGGAAGTTTTTTTTTTGGAAAACTCGAACTTGTATATGCATTTTACCTCAAATTTTGAAATATAAAAATTTCTTCAAATTTTGGTTTTTCCTTTTCCCCATAACCTGTTTTCTCAGAAACAGATAACTCAAAATACTCCCTCTTCGTGCAGGGAGCACGAACTTCAAATTTCTTTCGCACAATAAAATGAAGGGTATAGTTCCATTTAATTATATAAATGTATTACCTGGATTAAACTCAGCCATTCCACTGCTATTGCCCGAAATACTTCTGCGGAATTATCAGAGGCAGTGAGTATTCACACTCTGCCCCATCATTTCTCTCGCGATCCAGTTCGTGCAATGGCAGATGATGAAATTGCAGCCTCAGCGCTGCCGGTCCTTTGACTTCCGCACGAACAACCGCCAAAGTAGGTATTGTATGGCAGCGCGAGTAGCAGTAGTCGGCGTATTAGAATTGAAGTGATTACATTCTGCCGCTGCCCGTTTCCCTTCTAACTTCCCTGCTCACTGCGGCTAAGTGTAATCCAGGTATAAAAGAAACTCCAACATTCAATCGTATTATTACAATCGAAGGCCGAAATTTTATGCTGCCTCAACCAAATACCACCTCGAAAAGAAACTTATTTAATCGTATTCACCCAGTTATCACCACTAAATCTATTTATTATGATATTTTTCTTCGAAATTCGAGATTCTGTGAAACTGAACTGACCGAAATAAAGATTATTTGATTTTTTGAGATGAAATTTTGCACTCAAATGAAGAATGAGGTGTTCAAGCTACATGTGAAATTTTGTCCAGATCGCATGACCAGAACCATAGAAACCATAGAAAATTTTAACTTTTGAACGGAAACGCCTAGGGACTTGAAATTTTCAGGTTAGGTGTGGATCTCGAATGTCGTGATCACGTTCATCTATAAGCAAAATTATACTAGGGGTTCCGTAAATGTGGTCGTTTGAAATTTAGTTTTCTTGATAATTTCAAAACTACAGTTTCGATCGTGACGAAATTTTGTATACTAATGGAGAATGATATATTCAAGCTACATTTCTCCAGATCACATAACCAGAACCATAGAAACCATAGAAAATCATAACTTTCGAACGGAAAGGCCTAGCGACTTGAAATTTTCAGGATAGGTGTGGATCTGAAATGTCGCGTTCACGTTTAACAATGAGCAGAATTATACTAGGGGTTCCGTAAATATGGTCGTTTGAAATTTTGTTTTCTCGATCATTTCGAAAATCGGATTCGATCGAGATGAAATTTTGTATTTTGATCGAGAATGATATATTAAAGCAATATTTTGTCCAGATCGCATGAACAGAACCATAAAAACCATAGAAAATTGTAACTTTTGAATGGAAAGGCCTAGGAACTTGAAATTTTCAGGGTGGGTTTGGATCGCGAATATTGCGGTCACGTTAATCAATGAGCAAAATTAGACTAGGTATTCCGTAAATATGGCCGTTCAAAATATTTTTTTCCTGATAGTTTCGAAACTACTGATCGGATTGGAATGAAATTTCGCACCTAGCTGAGGAATAATGTTTTCAAACTACGTGCAAAATTTTGTCCACATCGCATCACCAAGAACATAGATACCGTAGAAAATTCTAGCGAATTATCGAAAAAAAATTGATCAGCTGAAGCACTGACATGAAGTCTGTAGTTTCGCCAAAGTTTCAGAATTTTCTGACAGCCGTCGAAAATTCCTTCAATTGATTTCTAAAACTGGAAAATGCGAATCCACCTACAAGGTGCATGTACGAGCGCTCAAAAGCTCCTGACTTCACGGCAGTGCTTTTCGTAATTTTTTCTTAATTACATGAAATCATGTATACCTTCAATTGTTTCAAATATCACCGATTAATCTCCCAGCCTTTCATTTCAAATCTAATATATATAATTTCCTCAGCATGATGTTACTGTTCCCAGTATGACCTTCTGCATCCCTAGGATTTTGTGGGTTGGCAGATTCATTTTAGTTGGGTGTTTTTTGGTCTTATGCACCAGTCCATGACAGCTTATAGCTTATCATTAGAGCCTCTTTGTAGACTTTTTTCGAGATATAAATGTATGGGAAAAGAAAGCCAAATGATTTTCTCGGTCTACACTCTACAGGAAAAATTTAAACAAAATCTAATTATTGCGTGCATATGGGATACGGATTCGTGCAATTGGAAAGGATGTCATGAATGAGGTGCCTGATGATTTTGTCCTATTACGAGAGTTTATTGAAGGCAAATAGAACTCGCAGTATGTTCCAATCGTGTTAAGTCGATGTTCAAACCCACAGTGCTCGTCGACCTTGTCTATCGGGGCTATTTTTAGAGTGTCGGAGCTTCAAGCCTAAAATAATCGTCATGCGAAATGTAAACATTAATGATTTCATTTCAGCACGAGCACAATGGAATGTATATATTCCTGAAAACGAAAATCCCGAAAGAACTTTCTTTTACTTATATGTAAATAAAGCGTGTTTAGTAAATTTCGACCTTCAGAAATGGAATGTAAGGATATAACAAAATTTGAGATTTGAAAATCTCCTTGGCTCCTCTGCGTGGTAGTGGAGTATCCGTCGTCACTCGTCATCGATCATACTGAATGTTCCTATAAATTGGAGGTACAAACGAAGAGATGTTAAGTTGGATGATATTAAAAATTAAAAATATACATGATTCAGCAAACACTTCGTGGGGTATCAACATTTAAGTTTTTTCAGAGTTGCATTTCCCAAGATATTCGGCTTAAATATAGCAAATATTTCAGTTTGAAACATGTCAGTTGTCCATGAAAATCTCCACCAATGAAATATATATACAGGGTGTCCCGGTACTTCGTGACTCTATCTCAGGTGTGAATAAAGTATAGAAAGAGTCAGGAACGCTCTGATTTTTTTTCCTACGACGGCCCCCTGCAAAGTTTTTTTGTGAAAACTTCCGAACGACTCAACCGATCGATTCTGGTTATTTCTTGAATTTGAGTCAATCAAATATCAGTAGCAATGTTTTATTCCCAACACTTCCCCCTTAAGTCTTTCAGATCGCCAAGAACAAACTGACCCTTGCACTTAATGGTCAGAAACTTTTTTTTGTCCAATTCAGTAATGAGATTAGGAAAATTTTACTAGATAAACAAGCCAACAAAACAATTCATGTATCCCAGAGACCACCAAATTCATCATTTGCACCTGTAGACCGGTTTCGATCCATATCAGATCTCGTCAGTACAGTTAGCACAATAACAAATTCGATGTGAGAAACAGAAAACCTTTAAGGTTAAGCGGTGATCAGAGGAAATTTCCTGAATCACGCCACTTGGCCGTTCTAAAAGCAACTGTCTCGAATATCTTCAGATAATAAATCGCCTTCCCAACTCCCAAAGACAAAGAGACATGTATGAACCGCCGTAAACATTACGAGCATATGGCCACACATGGAAATTACGGGTTCAAGCTTCAACCTTATTCGTCTGAATAATTGACAAGAATAATATGGCCGTGGTGGTCTCTGGGATACATGAATTGTTTTGTTGGCTTGCTATTAGTTTATCTAGTATAATTTTCCTAATTTCATCACCGAATTTGATAATTTAAGATAAACAGCCATTATACAAGTGTCTACTTTCAAAAGGGCCAAATTTCAATAGGAGATTATACATGAGATTTGCAACAAAAATGTTATATAACACATGGTCGAAATGTTGACGGTTATTCTTCAATTTAACATTTCATGATTTCATGGAATATTTCAAGTTTTTCCATAAGATATAATTTTCTATGGTTTCTATGGTTCTGGTTATGCGATCTGGACAAAATGTTGCTTTAATATATCATTCTCGATTAAAATACAAAATTTTATCTCGATCGAATTCGTAGTTTCGAAATTATCGAAAAAACAAAATTTTAAACGACCGTATTTACGAAACCCCTAGTATAATTCTGCTCATTGATAAACGTGAACGTGACATTTCAGATCCACACCTATCCTGAAAATTGCAAGTCCCTAGGCCTTTCCGTTCTAAAGTTATGATTTTCTATGGTTTCTATGGTTCTGGTCATGCGATCTGCAGAAATGAAGCTTGAATATACCATTCTCCATAAGTATACGAAATTTCGTCACGATCGAATCTGTAGTTTTGGAATTATCAAGAAAACTAAATTTCAAACGACCATATTTACGGAACCCCTAGTTTAATTTTGTTCATAGATAAACGTCATCACGTCATTCGAGTTCCACACCTATCCTGAAAATTTCAATTCCCTAGGCTTTTCTGTTCAAAAGTTACATTTTCTATGGTTCTGGTCTTGCGATCTGGACAAAATTTCACATGTAGCTTGAACACCTCATTCTCCATTCGAGTGCAGAATTTCATCTCGATCGAATTTGAAGTTTTGAAGTAACCAGGAGAACAAAATTTTGAACGGCCATATTTACGGAACCCCTGGTGGAATTCTGCCCATTAACGAACTCAACCGAGGCATTTGAGATTTGAACGTACACTGAAAATTTCAAGTCTCTAGGTTGTTCCGTTCGAGAGTTATCGTGCTCACGGGCGGACTGTCGGACGGACAGACTCGAATTTTCCGACGGATTCGTCATCAGTTAGTTGAACATAGTCGATTGAGACCATTTTCGCCTCAAAATCCGAAAAATACAGACATCGTGATGAAATGATATAGCCCTCGTGTAAGTAGTACGAGCGCTCAAAAAGTGAAAGCTTCACAAAAAAACTATAACATATTCTTGATCTAAGGCATCTAATCAATGATTGAAATGATTATGGTGAATATCGTACGAAAAAAGTTTGGACATTTCCTGTTTTTTTTTCCGTAAATTTATATATTTTGGTTAGTTTTTTGAGTTTTTTTATCTGTTCTCTATTGGTATTGACAAATTGTGTCATCGTAGCCAATAGAATAAACATTTACTTTTGCAATTAGAAATGAACATTGTTTGACCAATGCCTTGGTTTTGAAATATTCAGCTGGAAATCTAATATATAAAATTCTCGTGTCCACAGTGTTCGTTGCCATACTCCTCCGAAACGGCTTAACCGATTTTGATGAAATTTTTTGTGCTTATCCGGTATCTATCAGAATCGGCCAACATCTATTTTTCATCCCCCTAAATGTTAGGGGTAGTCCACCCCTAAATTTTTTTTTTTTATTTTTTAGACAAAATTTTTAATTTCTATTTTTTTATGATACAACATACAAAAATACATACAATCCCCAATTTTCACCCTTCTATGATCAACCCTTATTTTTTAATAGCCAGAACAACGAGAGGCCGAAGGCCTCGAGCAATTTTGAAATTGCGAAAAAAGGGAGAGATATGGCAAAACAACGTTTGCCGGGTCAGCTAGGTTAGGTTAGGTTATTTTGAGACGAGAGGCCGAAGGCCTCGAGCAATTTTGAAATTGCGAAAAAAGGGAGAGACCGGGGACGCGAAGCGCCCCCCGCGTTTTCGAGAGGGAGAAACGGGCTTTCCTAAGAGAGGCCTAAGAGAGGCCGAAGGCCTCGAGCAATTTTGAAATTCCGAAAAAAGGGAGAGATATGGCAAAACAACGTTTGCCGGGTCAGCTTGTGTTGAAAATAAAATTATCCCAGAATGGAAATAAAGTGACATTCCTTGTTTATTCCCTTCACCCTTCATTTGTGACCGTTCGCCTTCAAACTTCAAAGGAACTAATTCGCTTTCAATGCTAATATTGGTAATCGATCAATATGCGGACGCTATAATCTCGCCAACTGAAGTTCGTATTTTTTATGGTCTATGTATTTCGTTGGCTTTCATCCTTCGATGTTCACTCAAGCTGAATATGACATACCGCATGACAAAATTCTTCTAATTCCGATTGATTGAACAACTCCAAAAAGTCCTGTAAATCAACAAGCGCTTGTTTTGGTTTTCTGTGACTCGGGCGGATCCAGAATTTTGCCAAAGGGCATAAACTTGTATAACAAATACGTAACCCCCTTTCCTTACTTACTATTAACACAAAAAATATGGTAGGCTCTGATGCAGTGAATATTTTTCGATTTTTTCAGAATTCATCAGGTTTTTTTCGCCTATCCATCAATTTGCCGATTTCAATGTCCTGATAGGAATTGATAAATACCGATTATCAGTTCGGTTTCTAATTTCTTTTTTTCCACATATCCTTTGGACTTTCGCTTCAATAAACATTGTGGCTTCTTATACTTGGAAATGTCCATATCATGGTTGATATATTCCAACATTATTATTGAATATTGTGCTATGTACTAGATGATTTCATAGTTTCCATCAATTCTTGCAAATAAGCAATAAAAACATTTTCGGAGAATGTATTTGTACCTATATTTTTTGTATTTCTCGAGTTCATAAAACTTTTATATAGTTTTTCTTTCTTAGATTTTTGGGGTAAAATATTTTGTACTACATTTTCTGATTTTTCCGATATGTATGGAGGAGTCGATGGTAATTGTTCTATATCAGATATTTCGATAATATAATTATCGAAGTTTAACTATATTCTACCAAAATTTAATACCTACTGATTTTGGCAAATAAAACAGTCAGATAAGAATCCCGTTCTATATATATACAGGGTGTACTTTCGAAAGGGCCAAACTTCAAGGGAAGATCATACATAAGATTTGCAACAAAAAATGTCATATAATACATGGTCGAAATGTTGACGGTTTTTCTACAATTTAACAATTCTTGATTTCACGAAATATTTCAAGTTTTTCCATAAAATCAATTATACTTCAGTTATTCTCAGAGCCTCATCAAATTTGACCACATATTTGGAAACAGCATTAAATTTTCTACAAGATAAGAATTTCTGTCTGCCGTATAATTCTTATTGCGGGCGTGGTAAGGAAATGAATGTCACGATTCTGAAGTGAACAAAACCAGTTATATTTTTCCAATGTTTTTATCGATGAAAAATCATTGATTATGGACATGTTTTCTTTTCAGCAAAAGCTACCCCATTTAATGTGCTTTCGAATGACATATCAACTTTTGTGCTTGCTGCTTGTCTTCTGTCCTAATACTAGGCTAACACGATAACAACAAATAAGTCGAAATATTCCAAACCTAAATTTGCTCTATTTTGAAGCCCTTTATGATTGAATATTGAAGTTATTTTCATGGAAATCATGAATTTATCTGTCGAATCAAAATAATTTGAAGGAATAAACTAAATTTCAATAAAACAAATTTTATGAAAACATGTGAAGAAAGACGACTACTATACTACTTGTAACAGTTGTTCTAATTGTCTACTTCCTTGTTCAATACCTTTTACACATCGTTTTCGCACTGAAAATACAAACCTTCGAAGTTCACAAAGTTTCTGACGCATTTCTGCACAACACGAATTTATTCTTTCGATCAGATACCCTCGAGTCTGAACGCGAATTTGATATACTTTTTCTTTCAAGGTGTTCCAGGCATAACAATCCAAAGTCGTTAGGTCGGGGCTGCTTGGTGGCCATCTTACCGGGTCGTGCCTTACGTATCCGTATCGTACCCTACTATTGCACCCCTAAATATTCATTCATTAAGTCCCGCAAATTCCAGCTTTGGGAGTCATGAGAGGTGAACTTTTCTGACCAGTAAAACTTCCCGATCGACTCAACGCTGACGAATTCATTGCATCAATCCAAAGCAGCTTAACAGACATATTGGATGAAATGCCCCTGGCTAACAGACTAAATGTCTGGTTTCAAATGGATGACTGCCTAGCTCATAATAGCCGGAATGTGCGGGACTTAATGAATCAATATTTCGGAGTGCAATGGATTGTAAGGTAGGTTCGGTAAGATTACCACCAAGGTGCCCCGACCATAGGCCTTTAGATTTTTTATGTCTGGAACACCTTGAAAGAAAAAGTATATCAAATTTGCCTTCAGACTCGAAAGGATCTGATCGAAAAAATAAATTTGTGTTGTGCAGAAATGCGTCAGAAACGTTGTGAACTTCGCAGGTTTGTATATTCAGTGCGAAAACGATGTGTAATCGAATAATTTTAATTCGACAGATAAATTCATGATTTCCATGAAAATAACTTCAATATTCAATCATAAAGAGCTTCAAAATAGAGCAAATTCAGGCTTGAAATATTTCGACTTATTCGTTGTTATCTTGTTAGCCATGGTATTAGGGCAGAAGACAAGCAGCAACCACAAAAGTTGATATGTCATTCGAAAGCACACTAAATGGGGTAGTTGTTGCTGAAAAGAAAACATATCCATAATTAAAGATTTTTCATCGATAAAACCATTGGAAAAATATGACTGGTTTTGTTCACTTCAGAATCGTGACATTCATCTCCTTACCACGTCCGCAATAAGAATTATATGGCAAACAGAAATTCCTATCTGTGAGAAAATTTAATGATGTTTCCAAATATGTGGTCAAATCTGAAGAGGCTCTAAGGATAACTGAAGTATAATGGATTTCATGGAAAACTTTGAAATATTTCGTGAAATCAAGAAATGTAAAATTGAAGAATAACCGTCAACATTTCGACCATGTGTTATATGACATTTTTTGTTGCAAATCTTATGTATGATCTCCTCCTGAAGTTTGGCCCTTTTAAAAGTAGATACCTTGTATATAAAAATTTCATGTTCCGTTGTTTGTCCGGGATGAACTACTAAAATACTGAACCGATTCTAATCAAAATTTGCACACTGTTTGATCCAACTTAAAAGATAGGATAGTTTATATCTCAATTTATATTTTCATTTTTTTTTATTGCACATTATTCATTATATATGACAAGGAGTGATAATTATCTACGCGGCAACGCGTGTCTCAAATCGACGGCAGAATATGGCGTCTTCACTACATCCGATCACTCGAAAGAGCGATAACGTGCGAGGAGTGATGCAAACTTTCTGGGTCTTTCCCAAAACTGAAGAAATTTGGAACTGTTTGGGCACTGGGTTATAACTTTTGAAAAATCAGGGATAGGGTTAGTTTAGGGTTGAGGTAGGGTTAGGTTAGGGTTTATAATTATAATAATTCCACTGGTTTGAATAGTTTACTACAATATAATTTGACGTATACTGTCGTAGGAATACCTAAGCCACAGTAACGCGTGGACGAGTCCGCTAGCACCTTTATATCGTTGAATCACACCTTCTGCATTCGTCAGAAAAAAAAACTGAGAAAAGATGGAAATCGAAACAATTTATAGAAATAGTAGGTACAAACTTTCGTTTTGGGAATCTTTCGAGTCATTGTTTCCCAAAGCATATATCTCGACCCCTGTGACATCAGAATAATTGAAAATTTGTGCGGGCGGACGAAGGACATTGAAATAAAGCTTGAAGTAGGACAGGGATGCGTGTTATCACTGTTGCCCGTTGCTGTTTAATTAGGTACTATAATCAACGAAAAATAATGCAGAGGAAGAAGAAATTTTGTATGCGACGAATAAGAAATGCTTCAATAAAAAACCCTAAACGTTTCAGACCATTTTTTCTGTCTCTCCTAGTAAAGGAATCCGGTTGTGTTCTGTGTAGGCTTCGTTAGAGTGTCCTTACGCCACCTGAGGCACAGCACTATTAGTTCTACACCTCTATCAGAGAATAACGGAACCGTCTCCAGACGTCCACACCAGAAAGTTTCTTTGCTTTTCAGAGAATTCAAACCTGCGGCCTTTTAATTAAGAGTCGTACTCGAAAAAACTGGATAGTGACGCTATTTGCATTGTCCTTCTGTTCGATTTGTCCAAGGTAGTACTCAATACACTTCGTAACGTCCCCAATGCCCAACGATTTAGTTTGAGCCCCAGGTTTGAATTCTCCGGTTCCGCCAGTCTCTGTTGGGTGAAACTAATCGTGCTGTGCCTCAGGTGGCGTAAGGACACAGTAACAAGAATTATTGGTTCTACATACCGGTAAAGTGTTGCGTGTTGAGATAGGAACGAAAAAAAATTAGAAGGAGTTTAGGGGACCATGTCGTAGATTAAGTTTGATGAAAAAAATGGGGTGAAGTTTTTTTCTCCCATGATACGATTCACACGAAATTTCACATGACAACTAACCACAAATTTTCAATTAAATCAAACAGGTTTTGTTCGATGCATTAAGAACATCTACCAAACCCTTCGAAGGTTTGTCCATTTACGAACTCAACCGACTTTTTTCGAACTAGTATAGTTATCGCGTTTATGGGGCAGATGGACTGTGAGTCCAACCGAATCGGTTCTGACACTTCTCGGCTCAAAATTTGAAAATTACAGACATTTGGGTAAAGCACTGGCGTTTAATTCAAACAAGCGTGCAAAAGCTCTTGAATCCACGTCACTGCTCTTCGAATTATTGCAATTTTTTTGAATCCTCAATTAGTATAGAGGCCCATTCAGATGGAGAAAGTTTCTAGCACGTTGTGGGGCAAGAAATCGTACGCAACTATTGCATGCAATAACCGCCATAAGCGCCCTCATGGAAGGCGATAAACGAGTTTGTTTACATAGTGAGAGTTTTTCTATATCCTTCCGATATCGTACATTCGAGTCGAGAAACTCTCTCCATCTAAATGGGCCTTAAGGGTTGGCAGGAAGACATCGCTCCGCGATATGCCCATCCATTCAACTTTGTAAATAAAACAATAAAAAAGTTTTGAAAATAATAAATATTATCATTGAACCCTCAAAAGAGTACGAAAAATCGGGTAGATCGAAATCATTCAAAATATTCGATAGATCGGTCTCCACATAACACCTTCGAATTACATAATTGAAAATTATATCACTATATAACCTCATAAAACTTGAGTGAATTCGGTGTGAGTCGAGCACAACATGGGAAATTCCTCTGAAAAATCAAAACGTTCTACTTTTGTTCCTGATTAATCTAAACTCAGTTTCCTCCAATCGGAGAACTCTCGCATGTAAACTCGTATATTGGTCTACTGAAACAACCAAACCAAACCATTTTGCAAAAGATTCACGGAACAGCAACAATTCGGGAGTAGATGTATGGCTTTACACTTGTTGATCGTGTTGTTTGCCTGAAATATGTCACTATTGAAGAACAAGCATTGAAATAAGAACTGTTTTCGAAGCATGATTAACATTCTTTCCTTGTGAAAATAATTCCAAAATATTACGTATCCCAATAAGAAACAAAGATGATAATTGAATTCAACAGAATAGAGATTGTGCACTGCCTACTTTTTTTGCTCAGGACAACGATGTCTCGTACACCTCCATTTTGTAGATCATTGTGACTAAACAAACACTGTCGAAACCCGGCTATATTTTTCACGAGAGCGAAGAATTGGCGTCTGGATGCTTACTGAGCGTCGAAACGCCAGCGTCGCTACGTTGATCAGCTGTTGTTGGATTTACGGCGGCAAGGACCGATGGAGTTATTATTGTACCTAGCAGAATAATAATCAAGGTAGGTGAAAGCTGCTGTTATAGAGAAATTTGGCATGGACATTGTTGAGTTCGTCAGAGGATGGGAAAAGTGCTAAATATACAGGGAAGGATTTGAAAACGAAACAGACGGGGTTACAGGCGGAATGATGAAAAATATGAAAGTGATTATGTTGTTTCTTCTCCGAGTCCTCAACAATTTGACCAGAACGAACTTTATGACCTCATAAGATATCTTGGCCTCTCTAAAGAATCCTCTGAGCTTCTTACATCTTGACTGGCTGAAGAAAAGGCAGGAACAAAAGTCACGGAAAAAGAACCCACCAAGATATAAAAACTATGGAGGCTCGGTACCAGGGTATAGGTGGGACAAACACATGATGGCAGATTACTGCTGGAGCTTGCAGAGAAGCTGTGCCAAAAAGCCTCTTACTCGTAAGTCGCGCAAACGTAGCTTCCAAAACGTCATTTGAACACCAGTTCTTCAAAAACCCATAAAGAAATTCACTTGTTTTCAATATTGCATTGGTTAACTTCATTATTTCGAATAAATAGTATATTAAAGTATAAGTAGGTCTTTAAAACACGCAGAGCAAGTGTTTTAAAAACCAGTTATCTACGAATACTTTACGCTATTTTTTTTATTGGTGAACTTTGAAATCATGAATACTGGTATTATTACTACAGAAAATGGAAATAAGAATGTAAAATGGTTGAATTCGTATACCTTTCGTTGTCATGGTGGTGCTTGAAAATGAATTCTAATATATTTTTTTGAGCGCTCGTACTACTTACACGAGGGCTATATCATTTCGTCACGATGTCTGTATTTTTCGAATTTTGAGCCGAAAATGGTCTCAATCGACTATGCTCGACTCACTGATGACGAATCCGTCGAAAAATTCGAGTCTGTCCGTCCGCCGGCCGTAAGCACGATAACTCTCGAACGGATCAACCTAGAGACTTGAAATTTTCAGTGTAGGTTCGGATCCCAAATGCCTCGGTTGAGTTCGTTAATGGGCATAATTCCACCAGGGGTTCCGTAAATATGGCCGTTCAAAATTTTGTTCTCCTGATTACTTTGAAACTACAGATTCGATCAAGATGAAACTTTGCACTCAAATGGAGAATGAGGTGTTCAAGCTACATGTGGAATTTTGTCCAGATCGCATGACCAGAACCATAGAAACCATAGAAAATTTTAACTTTCGAACGGAAACGCCTAGGGACTTGAAATTTTCAGGATAGGTGTGCATCTCGAATGTCGTGATCACGTTCATCTATGAGCAAAATTATACGAGGGGTTCCGTAAATATGGTCGTTTGAAATTTAGTTTTCTTGATAATTTCAAAACTAAAGATTCGATCGTGACGAAATTTTGTATACTAATGAAGAATGATATATTTAAGCTACACTTCTCCAGATCGCATGACCAGAACCATAGAAACCATAGAAAATTGTAACTTTTGAACGGAAAGGCCTAGGAACTTGAAATTTTCAGGGTGGGTTTGGATCGCGAATTTCACGGTCACGTTCATCAATTAGCAAAATTAAACTAGGGGTTCCGTAAATACGGAATGAAATTTTGCACCTTGCTGAGGAATAATGTATTCAAACTACGTTTCAGAATTTTTTTGACAGCTGTCGAAAATTCCTTCAATTGATTTCTAAAACTGGAAAATGCGAATCTACCTTCCAGGTGCATGTACGAGCGCTCAAAAGCTCCTGCCTTCACGGCAGTGCTTTTCGTAATTTTTTTCTAATAATCTCGAAACTACTTATTGGATTGGAATGAAATTTCGCACATAGATGAAGAAAAATATAATTACATAATGCCAACCCTGTATATTGTAGATGAACTCCTTATCTATTCTTATTCGAATATTCATATTACCTTGTTACATTTTGATGACACATCATTTTGAACATGCCACGTGTGTGGTTGTATATTTGTCCCATGGTGCGATACTGTTTGTCACAATTAATTTGAGATAAGAGAATGTTATAAATACCTCTCAAGACGAATTGGTCGTCAATAATTAAGTGCATTTCTTCCTAGCTAATTGTTAGAATAGGTAGAATATCTTCCGTTGTAAATAAATACTTTTTATTTAAAAGTCGGCTTCCGCTCCAAAAACGTAATTGGCGACGAGGTATGGGATTGTGCCGGTTATCGTGAAGAACTGTGTGTGGAAACTTCGTGCGTGAAAACGTAGTTATCGCCGCGCTAAGAACTTCCAAAATTTTCAGTTTTTACTGTTAAGATGCCAAATCCAGCAACAACGAGGAGAAAAGCCGTTGGAGCCCTGATTGTATGGGTAGCGTCTGCAACGACTTCAAAGAAACAACGTGGTGAGAATCCTATCTAGGAACACTTTTTGAGCGCTCGTACTACTTACACGAGGGCTATATCATTTCGTCACGATGTCTGTATTTTTCGAATTTTGAGCCGAAAATGGTCTCAATCGACTATGTTCGACTCACTGATGACGAATCCATCGGAAAATTCGAGTCTGTCCGTCCGGCCGTCCGTCCGGCCGTAATCACGATAACTCTCGAACGGATCAACCTAGAGACTCGAAATTTTCAGTGTAGGTTCGGATCCCAAATGCCTCGGTTAAGTTCGTTAATGGGCAGAATTCCACCAGGGGTTCCGTAAATATGCCCGTTCAAAATTTTGTTCTCCTGATTACTTCGAAACTACAGATGAAACTTCGCACTCAAATGGAGAATGAGGTGTTCAAGCTACATGTGAAATTTTGTCCAGATCGCATGACCAGAACCATGGAAAATTGTAACTTTTGAACGGAAACACATCGGGACTTGAAATTTTCAGGATAGGTGAGGTTCTGGAATGTCGTGATGACGTTCATCTATGAGCAAAATTATACCAGGGGTTCCGTAAATACGGTCGTTTGAAATTTAGTTTTCTTGATAATTTCAAAACTACAGATTCGATCGTGGCGAAATTTTGTATACTAATGGAGAGTGATATATTCAAGCTACATTTCTCCAGATCACATGAACAGAACCATAGAAACCATAGAAAATCATAACTTTTGAACGGAAAGGCCTAGGGACTTCAAATTTTCAGGATAGGTGTGGATCTGAAATGTCGCGTTCACGTTCATCAATGAGCAGAATTATACTAGGGGTTTCGTAAATACGAAAGTTTGTTTTCTCGATAATTTCGAAACTACGGATTCGATCGAGGTGAAATTTTGTATTTTAATCGAGAATGGATATATTAAAGCAATATTTTGTTCAGATCGCATGACCAGAACCATGAGACCATAGAAAATTGTAACTTTTGAACGGAAAGGCCTAGGAACTTGAAATTCTCAGGGTGGGTTTGGATCGCGAATATCGCAGTCAGGTTCTTCAATGAGCAAAATTGGACTAGGGGGTCCGTAAATATGGTCGTTCAAAATATTTTTTTGCTGATGATTCCGAAAATACTGATTGGATTTGAATGAAATTTTGCACCTAGCTGAGGAATAATGTATTCAAATTACGTGCAAAATTTTGTCCAGATCGCATCACCAAGACCATAGATACCGTAGAAAATTCTAGCGAATTATCGAAAAAAAATTGGTCAGCTGAAGTCATGAAGTCTGGAGTTTCGCCTAAGTTTCAGAATTTTTTCGACAGCTGTCAAAAATTCCTTCAATTGATTTCTAAAACTGGAAAATGCGAATCTACCTACAAAGTGGATGTACGAGCGCTCAAAAGTTCCTGCCTTCACGGCAGTGCTTTTCGTGATTTTTTAAATAGTAATCTCTAATGTTGCTCATAAAAAATTTAGAAAAGCACTGCCGTGAAGGCACAAGCTTTTGAGCGCTCGTACATGCACCTTGTAGGTAGATTCACATTTTTCAGTTTTAGAAATCAATTGAAGGAAATTTCGACAAAAAAATTCTGAAACTTGTGCGAAACTCCAGACTTCATGTCAGTGCTTCAGCTGATCAATTTTTTTTCGATAATTCGCTAGAATTTTCTACGGTATCTTTGGTCTTGGTGGTGTGATCTGGACAAAATTTTGCACGTAGTTTGAATACATTATTCCTTAGCTAGTTGCATAATTTCATTCCAATCCGATCAGTAGTTTCAAAACTATCAGGAAAAAAATATTTTGAACGGCCATAATTACGGAACCCCTAGTCTAATTTTGCTCATTGATGAACGTGACTGCGATATTCGCGATCCAAACCCACCCTGAAAATTTCAAGTTCCTAGACCTACCCGTTCAAAAGTTACAATTTTCTATTGTTTCTATGGTTCTGGTCATGCGATCTGGACAAAATATTGCTTTAATATATCATTCTCGATTAAAATACAAAATTTCATCTCGATCGAATCCGTAGTTTCGAAATTATCGAGAAAACAAAATTTCAAACGACCGTATTTACGGAACCCCTATTATAATTCTGCTCATTGATAAACGTGATCGCGACATTTAAGATTCACACCTATCCTAAAAATTTCAAGTCCCTAGGCCTTTCCGTTCAAAAGTTACAATTTTCTATGATTTCTATGGTTCTGGTCATGCGACCTGGACAAAATTTCACATGTAGCTTGAACACCTCATTTGAGTGCAAAATTTCATTTCGATCAAATCTGTAGTTTTCAAGTAATCAGGGAAACAAAACTTCGAACGGGCATATTTACGGAACCCCTGATGGAATTTGGCCAATTAACGAACTTAACCGAGGCATTCGGGAAATGAACCCACACTGAAAATTTCAAGTCTCTAGGTTGTTCCGTTCGAGAGTTATCGTGCTTACAGACATCGTGACGAAATGATATAGCCCTCGTGTAAGTAGTACGAGCGCTCAAAAAGAATATGACACGTTCATCAAATGGATGGAAGAGCAAAGGTAAAAGATATAAATGAACGAGTTGTGCTTGCTCAAGAGCCAAGAGTTTTGAAATAGTCGGGTTAATTTCGAGGTCTGAATGCGCCTGAAGGCCTCATCTTTCGAGGCAAATATAAAAGAGCTCTTCTCTAGTTGGATTTCAACACTTGGAGCTGTTATCTCTCCAAGCGGACGCTCGTGTTAAGACACAAAAAACATGAATTTTGATGCATTCAACCTCGACAATCGCGTGATTCTGAACAAAACGTTTATAAGGAGAATTATTCGATTACACAGATAATTATGCTTTGTTTACCGTTCTACACAATCGCGTTCACTGATGGTATAATATTAGGTACCTCATCGAAGCCATTGATTAACTCAATTTGCAACCATATTTGTATAATTAATGTTGGCATCCCCTTGACAAAATAAATTTGAAAAATTATATAGCAAAGATCGTATATAAAAATGGTACATATTCAGATTCATTCAGACATCCAACAGATATCTTCCTGAAAAATGTATTTGATGCTGAGTATTCTCTACTTGATTGGTTCTGTTTGCTCGAAACCAAATAGAGATATTTATGAGAAAATTCCCAAAGTTGATATTGACGAAGTTTTGACCAGCGATGCCGTCCTAGAACATCATTTCAATTGTATCATGGAGAGAAGTGGCTGTCCTGACCTAATTGACGAGATCAAGTGTGAGTAAAATCAGTCTCTGTGTTTCTGGTTTATAATTACCAATACCAATCCTTCGAGATCGTTCGAGAAAAAAATGCTTAACCCCCATAAAGCTTTAACTGATTAAGTTTTAGTCAGTTTAGAATATGAATATCTATCAAGAATTTGCAAGCTTTTGCAATTCTATCTCAATTCATCGCCAGAGCGGTCACCCATAACTTGTATATAATCATATATTGACAGTTTCGAAAAACGTTTCAATTGGTTCCTTAAACTGGAAAATGCGAATCTACCTACAAGGTGAATAAACGAGCGCTCAAAAGTTCCTGACTTCACGGTAGTGTTCCTTAAATTTTTGAGCGCTCGTACTACTTACACTAGGGCTATATCATTTCGTCACGATGTCTGTATTTTTCGAATTTTGAGCCGAAAATGGTCTCAATCGACTATGTTCGACTCACTGATGAAGAATCCGTTGAAAAATTCTGTCCGTCCGTCCGTAAGCACTAGGGTTTCCGTAAATATGGCCGTTCAAAATATTTTTTTCCTGATAGTTTCGAAAATACTGATGGGATTGGAATGAAATTTCGCACCTAGCTGAGGAATAATGTATTCAAACTACGTGCGAAATTTTGTCCAGCTCGGATTACCAAGACCATAGATACCGTAGAAAATTCTAGCGAATTATCAAAAAAAAATTGGTCAGCTGAAGCACTGACATGAAGTCTGGAGTTTCGCCTAAGTTTCAGAATTTTTTTGACAGTTGTCGCAAATTCCTTCAATTGATTTCTAAAACTGGAAAATGCGAATCTACCTACAAGGTGGATGAACGAGTGCTCAAAAGCTCTTGACTTCACGGCAGTGCTTTTCGTAATTTTTTTAATTCAGTAATGAAATAGCAATGCACACTTCGGATTACATTTTTCTATTTTTAGTATTTAACCTGCAATAAATTCTGACGAATTCAATTAAATTCAATTTCTGCTACTGAATAGTGAAACTCACTTTATGTTTCAGTCATTGTGCCAGAGATCATGAAAACTAACTGTGGAATGTGTACAGAAGAGGAAAAAGCTATCGTCAGAAGAGTAACGACACATGTGAGAGAAACCAGACCAGAAATGTGGGAAGAATTTTCTGACAGGTTTGATCCTGAGAGAAAGTTTCAAGTTTGAAGTTAATCTAAGATTGATATAAATGCTTACAGTAAATACTGAAGAATATTGAACAATGTCTTTCAATTCTCCATGGAAAATACTGTTAATTTCCGTTAAAGATTTATTATTCACTCATCATTCAGTTCAATCTTTATTCATATATCATAGAAATTGCTTTTTTTGAGCGCTCGTTATACTTACACGAGGGCTATATCATTTCGTCACGATGTCTGTATTTTAGGAATTTTAAGCCGAAAAAGTTCTCAATCGACAAGGTTCGACTCACCGATAACGAATCCGTCGAAAAATTCGAGTCTTTCCGTCCGGCTATCCGTATACACTATAACGGAACGGGGTTCACAGGGGTTCCGGAAATAGGCCGTTCGAAATTTTGATCTTCTGATTACTTCGAAACTGTTGATTTGATCGAGATGAAATTGCACTCAGATGGAGAATGACGTGTTCAAGCTACGTGCGAAATTTTGTCCAGATCGCATAACCACAACCATAGAAAACAATTCAATTGGTTTCTAAAACTAGGGTATGCGAATCTACCAACAAGGTGGATTAACGAGCGCTCGAAAGCTCCTTATTTCACGACAGTGCTTTTTATATTATAATTTTTTTCCATTATCATTGATCAACTGTTTCATGGAATAGAGCCTCACCAGGTTGAGAACTTCAGATGGTTCGTACTAGTCATTATAAGTTATACATAATCCTTGATGAGATAACTGCGCAGGGAGACAGCTATCGTCGTCATAACAACTCGTTCAATGGGGACAGTGTGCATAGGCTCTCCTCCAACGTGGGAAAAGGGACTGTTTTCTGGAATATTACCCCACGAGAGAGTTTGGGGATTTTACCTCCCGATAGTTGTATTCCTGAGAAGTACCTCACATTACATTCTCACTCATCCAATTAAGGTTAGGGAGTTATAAGTACAGCATTTAACTCACTCAACCGTATTAAAACAATAAGTGCTTTCCAGCGACCGTGAGGGGCGCACCCGACGCGCCTCGGTAGGGTGCCACACCTAAATTTGACTGTTCCAGTACCAGAGCCTCAGACACTCGCGCTGCCTTCCCTTTTGCCCTGGTGCACCACCCGGATTTGCAGGGCTTTACGCACTGACAGCTGTTCAACGCCAAACTCGTCATATTTGCTGTTTTGTTATGTTTTTGACAGTTTGGTTTTGGCATGTTCCCGTGATAGCGAGGGCGTGAAACCCCAGTACGCCAAGCCTCGGTGAAACACGCACCTGCTTGGAAAGCCACTATTATACGTAGGTTGCCTTTTATATTTCGGGAATAGAGAACAAAAACGAATACTTATCATCGAAAATCGTTTTTCAAAATATCCCCCATGAAGATCTATACACTTCTGCATGCGTTTGAACCAATTGTCGAAGCACGTTTACCACCCTTATTGAGGTAGGTATCTCTAAAAACATGAATTCTGAACGCATGAACCACTTCTGCAGGTGTCGAAAAACGTTGATCTCTCAGTTTATATTTTACGTTCGGAAATAAAAAGCAGTCATTAGGTGCCAAGTCAGGTCTATACGGCGGATGACTTATCAAATCGACGTTTTGAGTGCTCAAAAAGGCAGTTGTTCGAGCCGATGTGTGCAAGTTCGAATTGTCGTGGTGGAGAGTGATCCGTCTTCGGCGGTTGGTTTTCTTCATTTCTTGGAAGACAACTGGCAAACAAATGGTTGTGTACCACTCATAATTGACTGTTCTGCGTTATTCTAGTGGTACGGTTGCGACATGTCCAGTTTTGCCTGAAAAACAGGTGACCATTTGCTTGGAAGTGCTTCGTGCCCGAGCAAGTTTTGTGGGCTTTTGCTCATCTTGAAACACCCATACAGTCGACTTCCATTTACTTTCGGGCTAATACGCGTAAATCCACAAAGTTTTTCGACAGTCATATGTTCATGTAATATTGAAAGTCTGCTGGTCCCACTAATGCCTAAGGTTGTCTCAATCTCACGATAGGTCACATGACGATCTTTCAGTATCAGATCGTGCACAACATCAATGGTTTCCGGAAGAACAACTGATTTTGGACGACCTTCACGAAATTCTTCTTGGAGCAGACTACGACCTCGATTGAATTCACCATACCATCGATAAATACTGGTCCTTGATGGAGCTTCATCGCCGAAAATTTAATTGAGTTCATCGATGCACTGTTGCTAAGCTAATCCACGTCGACAGTGGTAAAAGAAAATCGTACAAAAATGTTTTTTGGCCGAGATGAATCTTTCAAGTTAATGTAAACAATACAAATAGCGCTCGTATGTCCAAACGTTCTGAGTAAGTACTTAAGTACCAATAACAAAAAAAAAGTCTAACTTTACGATAGAGCGGTCAGTTTCCAGATTGGGTTCTCCATTCCCGAAATATAAAAGGCAACCCTCGTATAGGAGGATTCTCACCAGTCGACCGGCTGCCGTCTTTGGATTTCCTCTGCTTCTGGAACAACTGTATAAGTACGAGATAATGATAATAACGTTCATGGTTGAGATCACACAATTCAATAGTACCACCTTGTAGGTTCGCATTTTGTAGTTTTAGAAACCAATCGATGAAATTTTTGACAGCTGTCAAAACAAATTTCAAACTGAGGCGAAACTCTAGACTTCGCGCCAGTGTTTTAGGGGACCAATATTTTTTCGATAATTCGCTAGAATTTTCTACGGTATCTATGGTCTTGGTAATGCGATCTGGACAAAATTTCGCACGTCTCTGTGTACAATTTCAGTCCAATCCAATCAGTAATTTTGAAATTATCTGGAAAAAAATTATTTGAACGGCCATATTTACGAAACTTTTAGTCTAATTTTGCTCATTGATGAACGTGACCGCGACATTCGAGATCCAAACCTACCCTCAAAATTTCTCTATAGTTTCTATGGTTCTGGTCATGCGATCTGGACAAAATTTTGCATATAGCTTGAACAAATCATTCTCCATATAATTTCATCTCAATCGAATCAGTAGTTCCGAAGTAATTCAGTTCAACTGTTCGAGAAATTCAGCCACCCCGATCTCTTCAGAAATGGAGTAATATGATCCCTTCTCCCAATACCATACATCAGCCGAAACATTTTGAATGCGATAAACGTCAGCTGCATCCAAACAAGGCAAAATATCACATTAGCCTCATTCGTTTGGGACTCAACGTGTTTGTTCCACAAACGTTTGCGGTCCAATATCGCCCTGAGATATCGAACTTGTTCGGATATAGTGAGCCCAACTCTACACATACTAGGTTTGTTGCCAGGCACTCTCCTCCTGGTAAATAGAATCAGGATACCAGGATTTACCGAAAGCTCGTTTTCCAGGCACCACTGCTCAATCAAACGCAGAGCTTCCTGCATCAGATCCACAATGACACCGATTACCTTACCTCTAATCAGTAGGACAAGGTCATCCGCATAGGCCACCACAACGAATTCAGCCTTCGTTAAATCAACCAGGAGCACATTCAGGACAAGATTCCACAATAGCGGCGATAGAACACCACCCTGCGGACATCCCCTTCCCGGTTGTCCCCAATGGTCGAGCCACCCAGCCGAGTAATGATGCTACGAGCACTATGCAGCGACCCCGCCCACCGACAGAGAGTAGGTGCCACGCCATGCTTGGTCAACGCTGATTGCATCACTCCAAACACAGTGTTGTTGAATGCACCCCCTATGTCTAGAAATACAGCTAGTGTGCACTCTTTATTGTGTAGTCCGTCCTCAATGCAGTTAACAACCGAATGAAGAGCAGAATCAACTGATTCACGTTGCTGGTATGCATGCTGGGAGGGGTGCAGTGGTCTAGCCACTAAAGCAACCTCCCCAATGTATCTTTCTTCTAACCTTTCAAACGTCTTCACTAAGAAGAAGGAGAGGCTTATTGGACGAAAGTCATTCGCTTTTGAGTGCAATAGTTTTCCAGGTTTGGGTATGAAAATAACCCTCGCCTTTCTCCAGGACAGTGGAATGTGTCCTAAAGCTAGGCTCGCACGGAGAATGTGGATCAATGGGGAGGACAGCACGTTCGGCCCCTTGGAAAGCAGTGCTGGGATAATGCCATCCTCACCAGCTGCCTTGAAACTTTCGAAGCCTTTGATAGCCCAACGTAATCTAGAATATGTAACCACTTGTGAAGCCATATACCAATCCTCACAAGAGGCATGCCGAGGGCACTCACTTTGTTTTTTTCATTCTCAATGAACCCCGGAAAGTGCGCCTCTAAGAGATGTCTCAAGCTTTCCTCTTTTGAGCAGGTTTTGTGTCCCGTGGGAAGCTTTAGGTAATCAATCCTTGGAGAGCCCCCTACAGAGTGTATCCTCTTGAGCCGGTTAGCTTCAGGTGAGCCCTCAATGTCGCTACAAAAGCGCCTCCACGATTCTTTTTCGGACTTTCTGATAAGTCCTTTGAATGTTTTCAGGGCCGGTTTGTATTCGTCCAGTCATTGGCAAGGCCAGATCTCATTGCCTTGTTGAAGAGATGCCTGCTGTTGTGTCTGGCATCATTTATTTCAGATGTCCACCATTTCGTCAGACCCTTCGGTCTTCTAAACTGGGGACTGCAGCTGCTATGATAGGCCGAGATTATGGACTCCTGTAGCTTACTAGCTGCAGTGTCCAACCCTCTCGTAGTCTTAGGTTTGAGGTTAACCCGTCCCAGATTGTCAGAGAGGAACTCTAAATATCTTGACCAATCTGTTTTCCTCGGGTTCCTGAAAATTTCTGGATCCCTTACAGATCTTTTACCTTTTATGGTGATGGTGATGTGCCGGTGATCAGACAATGAGATCACCTCCGTGGCTACACGCCAATCCTCAATACAATCGGTGATAGGGATGCTACACATAGTGATGTCGAGCATCTCCCTTCGTCTTGAAGTGATGAAGGTTGGCTCGTCACCCCTATTGAGTAGGTTTAGACTGGTTGCCTCGCCCCTCGAGTTGACGCCAGAGCTATCCAACAGTGGTGCGCATTCGCATCACAACCAACGAGCAAGGGCCATCCTACCCGCTCGCAGACCCTAATAAGCTCCTCCATTTCCTTCGTTGGCAGAAGGTCCGGGTAGTCGTATGGGAGAGGAGCAAACCACCAAGTTTAACGGCGGTCCCTTACAGTTCGGAAACCAGACCACTACTAGATCTCTGAAACATAAATTGGTTAGTAATTTAGCCCCGACATTATCAGAAGCAAGTTATAAGCCCTCGGATTTGTATCCTTGGGTGTGCAGAAGGGCCTGTTTCCTCGAAAGGAGAGACCCTTCACCTCACCTTCTCTAACCCAGGGTTCCTGAATCAGGGCTAAAAATGTCTGCACCTTCGTCAGCTGCAACCGGAGAATATCGGCTATGCAATGGTGCAAGTTTATTTGCGTGACATATGTGTCAGTAGTCATGAGAACAGATGATTATCCTCAGTCCTCAGTCGTATCAGTAGATCCCTGAGGATCTACCGGTATGTCCCCTGGTGTGGGGCTCCGGCCTGGTCCCCCACCCACATGCGCCTCCCCCCGCTTATCGGTCTCCTGGGATTCCGGCAGAGCAGCACGAGGCACAGGTACGGTGGGAGCCCTCGCGGAGTCCACCTCCATCAGACAACCCGACTTCAACGTCGGGTCGGAGGATGCCTCCTCCCCCTTGCGGATGTCCTTCCCTTCAGCGGAGGACCCCCACGGAGCAGCCTTCGCAGTCGAAGAGACTGGAGCATCCGTTTTCTAGCTTGGACCTTGAATAAGCCTGAAGGATCCTATCCTCATACCAATTCCGAATTGGTAATTACAGGTCCTCAGGACCTCGAGAGATGTCTTGTCCACTCCCAGAATGATTTGAGGCACTTCTGGCCCGACACTACTCTTGTAGAGTCTCCAGCTCCTAGTCTTAAGGGCCGGAGTCGAAATCTCTATACGCCTGAGAATGAGTCCTGTCGTCGTGGAGCATTGTGCACCCTTCACCAGCAGACTCACTCTCGTCAACCTTTCCAGGTCCTTCAACTCAATCATCTTGAGGTGAAGTCCCTTTGGAAGTCTCAGCCTGAACACGTTATTTGCTAAACAGTCCTTGCTAGAGCTACACACACAGGAGGCTATGATCGTTCCCTGATGGTTCAGTTCCACATTAAGGAGGTTAATACGCCATGTGCTCTTCGAGGTTAACCGTCAGTGAGAAAACACACCTGTTTTCTCATTGACAATCCCAGCCGAACTCCTAGACAGTCCTAGATCGTATCAACTCACAAGCTGAACCATCAAAACCCTCATAGTGAAGCATTGAAAGCAGAACTTCGTGATGCAGCATATCGAAGGCCCTGGTAAAATCCAAAAGAACTAGAACAGTAACATAATTTTTATCATATGCAACTAGTACGTCATCCACAATATCCGCCAAAGCTGATTCACAGATGAACCTCTCTAGTCTCTCTAAACCCAGATTGCCTCATAGGCAATATGTCATTTATTCTCAAATAATCTTTTATTTGCGTTGCCTTAATGCGTTCTGAAATTTTAGCGAAGGTTGGTAAAATATTTATATAGAACGCAGTTGAATGAAATCACTAGGGCTGGACACCTTGGCTAGATGGGTTTACCAGGGCTTGCTTCCAGAGTGTGGGAAAAAAGGAATGTAGTAAACACTCATTTATGATATGAGTTATGTAAGGTATTATGTCTTGTATGGACTGCATAGCTGAACTCAACTAATTGGAATCGAAAAGAAAACACACATATATTTGTGGAAATGTATGAGAGCTAAAAAAATCCAGAATTTCCGTAGAAAGTGAAAAATAGCGAAAGAGCCAATGAAATGTTTATCCTCATTCAAGTCATTCAAATGTTCAGGCAAAGATTTTTGTTTTGTCTTAACAATATTAAGCCTTTTGGGTTCTAACCATTGACGGCCTCCCATACAATGCCTCAATTTCCTCTTAAAATAAATTTTCTTTACGTATAGCGAACGTAGTAAAATAGTAAGTTGTTTGTGGTAGCTATAAGTAGGTAGTAGGACTCTTAGTTTTTATAGCTCATGAGGGCCTTATTTCACAATTTCTGTAACAATACTATGTTCGGTTGTCCGAGAGGCATAGGTACGTTTTCTTTCTGTGAGTGTGGTGCGGGTTTATCGAAAACACGTTAAATAAGGGAGTTTGAAGGTAAGCGTCCACATGTCCGGATAGCCACTTCCCCGCGTCGGCCGGCTACCCTCTTTACTCGACGGTATTCGAGCGCTAGGCCGGTTTAGCTCATGTTTCACGTATTTTTTAACTATTTCGCAAGATTTTAACGAAAAATCAAGATTGACTCTACTTTTTGAGCGCTCGTAATACTTACACGAGGGCTATATCATTTCTTCACGATGTCTGTATTTTTCGAATTTTGAGCCGAAAATGGTTTCAATCGACTATGTTCGACTCTCTGATGACGAATCCGTCGGAAAATTCGATTCTGTCCGTCCGGCCGTCCGGCCGTCCGTCCGTAAGCACGATAACTCTCGAACGGAACAACCTAGAGACTTGAAATTTTCAGTGTGAGTTCAGTTCTCGAATGCCTCGGTTGAGTTCCTTAATGGGCCAAATTCCACCAGGGGTTCCGTAAATATGGCCGTTCAAAGTTTTGTTCCCCTGATTACTTGAAAACTACACATTTGATTGAGATGAAATTTTGCACTCAATTGGAGAATGAGGTGTTCAAGCTACATAAAAAATTTTGTCCAGATCGCATGACCAGAACCATAGAAACCATAGAAAATTGTAACTTTGGAACGGAAAGGCCTAGGAACTTGAAATTTTCAGGGTGGGTTTGAATCGCAAATATCGCGGTCACGTTCATCAATAAGCAAAATTAGACTAGGGGTTCAGTAAATATGGCCGTTCAAAATATTTTTTTGTTGATAGTTCCGAAAATACTGA
The DNA here is from genome assembly GCA_963966015.1 of Aphidecta obliterata. Classification (NCBI taxonomy): domain Eukaryota; kingdom Metazoa; phylum Arthropoda; class Insecta; order Coleoptera; family Coccinellidae; genus Aphidecta; species Aphidecta obliterata. The sequence continues at coordinate 31,257,613 of OZ014427.1, read as the reverse complement.
GCGGATTGAAATTATGCACCTAGCTGAGGAATAATGTATTCAAAGTACGTGCAAAATTTCGTCCATATCGCACCACCAAGACCATAGATACCGTAGAAAATTCTAGCGAATTATCATTAAATCGATCAGCTGAAGCACTGACATGAAGTCCGGAGTTTCGCCTAAGTTTCAGAATTTTTTTGACAGCTGTCGAAAATTCCTTCAATTGATTTCTAAAACTGGAAAATGCTAATCTACCTACAAGGTGGATGTACGAGCGCTCAAAAGCTCCTGCCTTCACAGCAGTGATTTTCTTAATTTTTCTTTCAAAATCTGTTTTGTAAATTGAAATTGGAAAACTTCCGACGGATGCCTTCCGCAAAATAGGGCCTAAAATAATTCAAATCAGCAGCGATAGCAATGCGGAAAAATCCCCAGCTATTTCTTTTCCGCAAGCATATGCGTAGGAAATAGTATATGTATAGTACTTTTCGTGGTGAGCTTGTTTAATTGAAAGTGAGCCATAAAAAGTCACTTCTCCTCCGGATGGAATAAATGTTATTTTTTTCAAACTTTTTGAAATTCATTAAAATCTGGAGTTTCACCTTTAGATCAGATTTAACCCTTTATTTGGCAACAATAATATTCCGTTACATCAAATATTCGACAAACCGTAATGCAACTCAATTAACGAAGCCACCAAGCAGTCATTCATTTGCTGGCGAATACGTTCTCCTTGTTGTTTCAATGTTGCTCGAAAGCAACATTCTCATCCAAGCATATTACGTTGCCATAGACTCATCATCGCCTAGTACAAAAATATGTTACTTATAAGCAACGTTGTCAAATAAAGGGTTGAATTTACGATTGTTATAATTGAGTGATCAATGGAAAATTTGCCTAGTTAGGTACGGTTGTCATGCAAAATTAATTTGGACAGACATGAATTATAATAATTGTTCATGGTAACTAATTCATCGTTTACAAAGCAACACTCTTCCCTCCAGCGGACGGAAAAGTAATTCATCGTTGACATAGCAACACTTTTCCCTCCGGCGGAGGAGAAGTAGAACTTTTCGATGATTCAGTCAGTCGAAATATGGCATTGTTTTCGTACGTTTGAAAAAATAGTATATTATTTCATAAGGAGGAAAAGTGTCACTTTTCATGACGAGCCTGGGAAGGCGAGCCATGAAAAGACACTTTTCCTCCGAATGGAATATGTAATTTTTTTTTCGAACGTTTTGAAATTTATACAAATCTGGAGATCCACCTTTGAATTAGATTTATGTTTACGATCGTACAGACATGCTCCGAATATCGTACCGAACCCCGTCGCGTACCCCGCGAGAGCGAATCAAATTCATCGCACGTAGAGGTGCAATTTGAATTCGTGAATTTGATTCGCTCTCGCGGGGTACGCGACGCGGTTCGGTACGATATTCGGAGCATGTCTGTACACACCTTTATAAATGAAATATCAATGGAAAATTGCCTAGTTACGATTGTCATGAAAAACTAATTTTGACAGAAGTATAGTAATTGATAGTTATCACTTGCTAGCTGGTGAAACGTGAAAATGTCTTCAGAACTTGAGGCTTTGGCCAATGAAGCAGTCTTTTCCCTTGGGCCATCAAAGTCTAGTTAAAAATATTCTGCAGCATATGATCACTTCGTGAATTGGTGCAATTCGAAAAGTGTGGCAGTTTTTCAATAGAATGTACTTCTAGCATATTTCAATACAATGGCTATCCGATATTCCATGATGAAGTCTCAACTAGCGATCGAACACGAAATAGATAGTGGTAAATATTTGAAGTTACGCGCGTTTTTGAGAAAATCGAATGAAGGATATCATGCAAAGAAATCAAGAGTTTTTCTAAGGAGCAGTTCGAAAGTTTTCTATTTGGCTGCTAGTAGAATATTCTAGAATATCAGCAACTCAAATGACCCCATTGAGTCATCTGCTGGCGAATTCGTTCTCCTTGTTGTTTCAATGTTGCTCGAAAGCAACATGCTCACCCAAGCATATTACGTTGCCATAGACTCATCATCGCCTAGTACAAAAATATGTTGCTTATAAGCAACGTTGTCAAATAAAGGGTTGAATTGAGTCATCAGCTTCTGAACAGAATCCTTTCCGTATTTTACTACATGGTTTCAATTTTCAAAATGCAACATTGACCAATTGCACATTCAATGTAACTTTAGTGAATAAAATTGAAGTTTGATTTAGAATTTTTTAGGTTTCTCATGGTACCTAATTCATCGTTTACATAGCGACACTTTTCCCTCCGGCGTACGGAAATGTAATTAGTTGTTTACATAGCAACACATTTCCCTACGGCGGAGGAAAAGTAGAACTTTTCGATGATTCTGTCAGTCGAAAAATGACGTTGTTTCTGTACGTTTGAAAAAAAAATACTACTACTCCTACTAACGTTTTGAAAGTATTACTTTCCACACGCGAAATGAGTGCGGAAAAAACCCCTACTATTTCTGCACGTATATGCGGAAAAGGAAAAGTATCACTTTCCACTCGTTAGGAAAATAACTATTTTGCGTAATTGCGATTTGAATTATTTTAGGCACTATTTTGCGGAAGGGTTGGATGCCTCGGAAGTTGTCCGATTTCAATTAACAAAACAGATTTCGAAAGTAAAAGTATAGTACTATAGAACGTCAATCTGGATTTTTCGTCAGAATGTTGCGAAATAGTTGAAAAATACGTGCAAACATGACCTAAGCCGACCCAGCGCTTGAATGTTGTCGAGTAGAGGGGGCAGCCGGCCGACGCGGGGAAGTGGCGATGCGGACATTGTACGCTTTCCATAAGAGGTGCATTTTGTCATCAATATCTTATGTACGGAAAACCCAATGGAATGGCAGTCGTTCTAAAAAGATAAGGAGGTGGTTTTTGCCTAGCCCCACTAGTATTTCCCCCTACCTATTCATTGTACTATACAACAAACAGATTTACAGTTCAGTGCCTTTATTATATCATGCGTAATTTGGGTTGCATACACAACGTAGACTCAAACCACTATTCGCGACTCCAAAAGACTAAACGCCCCCTGCAGGCTAAATCCCGAACCTAGAAAACGAGTATTGTTTTCATATTTCACGTGCTTTTAAGCCAAATATTTTCATTTTATATCCAGGATTCAGGTATTCGTGAGGTATATTCAGAAATTTTTATCGTTTTCTGGGCAGAGTAATTGGTATTGAATGAAAAAAAATTGTCGGTAAGGAATTTGTGTTATTCAGTTGAATACGTTGAAATACGAAGTTATTGAATTTTAGTTTACAAGTTTGAGTCCAATTCTTTAGTACAGGTTATTTGGAAAGATAATTTTATAATTATCAACAAGAGTGTAATGAAATCGATCTCCGTATTTCGAAGGACTGTGACTTAATCTTTCTGTAAGAAAGAAATTAGAATCATCTTCAAGGTGAAGTCTGAATCAAACAATTTTATGTTTTGATAATATGTACATATATGTAGATGAATTTGAGGACATTGGATTATATAACATTCTAGTACTAGAAAAAAAACAGTTTACAATTTTTACTGTTGTGTTTTGAATATCTATGCTGAAATCAAAACAGAAGAAGCAGAAAAAAGAAAAAAACTAATAAACGCTGGGTGGCATCAAGTTTAATAATAAGGGCTCGATTTATGCCACTGTGGTACTGTTAATTAATAAAACCTTGTGCATTTCAGAAGTATTGCAAAACATGCTTGCATTTCCCACAAGCTCTAGCTTTACAGGAACAGGTGAATGAAATTATATTCCAAATTTCTGTGGAAGAATCCTGCTCTAGCCATCCAGATATCTCATGAGGTCTTCCCGTCAGAAAAGCGCTGATCTTAAGACAAAGTGCCATTATTTTGATGGAGGAATAAACATCTTCAGTATTCAATTTTTCATCAATTATTTCCACGAAGATGAGATGCCTACTATTCAGCACTTGTTCTTCCTCAACAAATGATCGACTATTAGATGTATAGCTTTCAAATAATTGAACACTGTCGTCAAACTCAAATAGTGCTCCATATTTCCGGTTGAATTATTATCGATTTCGATATAATTAAAATTGAAAACACCAATTTGTTCACCTGAAACCAATAAACTTGACACCACACTATCAAAAGGCCAATCATTCACAAAAATAGTCCTCACATAAAACTCACAACATCGAAGGAAAACGCAATAGATCCCTAAAAGTTAGGTACTCGTTTTCCTCCATGTTTGTTCACAGGAGGGGGTTTTTGTTTTTGGTTGTTTTTTTGTTTCCCCCTCCCTTTTGGCACTCTGAAATAAACTTGATATTTTCTTGTTTTGAGTGCTTAAAATATGTGTTTTGAATTTCCTCCTTCCCGTCAATCTCTTCTATTGAATCAAGTGTAATTTGGGTTGCATACACAACGTAGAGTCCTGAAACCACTATCTATACGATCACGATCTTGGCTAAAGATTATCTAGAGAAATATTTTCGCATCAACTAGAACTCATTCAAGATAGAGTTCTAGCAAAGAGTAACAACAGCAAAGTTTTCTAATCCTTGGTTCTAGTTCTTTGCTGTTTTCAGTAGAAAACAGTTATGTCGGTAATAGTTTTAGCGCATAAAAGTACCAATACAGTACAAAGTACAGAATGAACACGAAAAAAAATGGTAGTGACCGCTCCAGAAGAAAAAGAAAAAATGATTATATCATTCCATGCTCAATGTCAAAAAAATGTGTAAAAAAACTATGTTTACGCACAGTTTTTTTTCGTCATCTGTGGTCTAAAATTGTGTGTGCATGTTGATAGAATATTTCGTATATTCTTGATTCTTATGTTAAATATAACGTTAATTCGGGTCCCGATTAATTTATTTCCACTCAATCGGTAAATCACGTAGGCATATTCTAATCCATTCCTTATTCACTTGCATATCGTACTATGAGTGACGACGATAGAGATATAGATGTGGAAAGTGATGTAAGCTGCAGCATACCATTCTTGTGCACATTATTTTATTACATTTCATAAAATTTTAGGAAGGAGAGGATTCTGATACCAGACAAAGTACCATACAAAGACAAACTTCAGGCAATCAATACTATTCTCAAGTAAGTTTTCTGTTGGTTGTTCCTATCAAGACAAGGAGGAAGTTCAATTTGAATATCTTTTACATCCATTCTAATGTTTTCAGGCGGAGAAAAGAGCTCACCATAATGCTCTTGAACGCAAGAGAAGAGATCATATTAAAGACAGTTTCAGTAGTTTGCGTGATACAGTACCTGCATTGAATGGCGAAAAAGTAGTATGTCCATTTCAACAAACTGAAGTTTAAAGAAAGGCAAATGAGATCCAAATAAAAAAACCTTCAAAATTAGTTTGAAAAGTTTCAACCTTATAAGTTAGCAGTCAAAAAAAAAAATAAGTGGTATCAAAAATTCTTTCTCAAGTCAAACTATTGATAAGACTTGATGGTTTACCCACTAAATTCTATTTAATTTTTTTGTAACACATCATTTGGTTCTCATTATATTTTTTCTTGAAATTTTTATACTTAGGATTAGATTTAGCATAAGTTTTGTATTTCCATTGATTTTGTTCAAGGCTAGTCGGGCTCAAATTTTGAAAAAGGCTGCTGAATATATAATGCTGATGAGAAAAAAAAATTCTTCACACCAAAGGGATATTGACGATTTGAAGCGACAAAATAATCTATTAGAAGCTCAAAGTAAGTTTTTGACGAATGCTTCTTTTATTTAAAAATTGGGTGCTTTTGGATTATCATTAATCTCATAACAATGAATTCCTAAAATCAGTGAAATTCTAATTAGGAATAACCAATAAAGTTGAATTTTTCTTCTAGTTAACCAACTAGAAAAAGCAAAAGCTGCAGGATCTTACAATCTAGACTCAGGTGACAGGGAAAGTTATAATGAAAGTGAAACAGATACCTCAGATGGAGAAATGCCAGTACAAAAAAAAAGAACTAAAAAGATTAAAACTTCTCACTACTGAACTTTGAGATTAAAGAAGTTCAAAAGGTAACTAACCAGGTTTAGTCAATTCTTGGTTAACCTATATTTTTTCTCCCTGCAATTTGGCTTCATTATATTTATCTCGGTTTATTGTTAGTAGTAGAAGTAACAGTTCTTTATTGTCTCTAAACAAATAGCCATCGACCTAAGGTCCTTCAGCCTTTTTTTTTCACCACATTTTTTTTTTTTTTTTGAATATAATACATTTAATTACACAATGGTTATTTAAGTTTCATTTAACATTTTCAAAAGAGTCTGTGTGGGATGTTTTCTTGTAGATTTATTTATTCCATCATCGTGGCATTGTTCTATTTAATCTTGTTGTTCTATCAGTTTAGGTTTATTGTAAATAATCTTACTTCTGAGTAATTTGAAACATCTCAAAAGGATGTAGGCAATTTTTTGTTTTTTTATAACTATCTCTTTTAACTATCACACAACAGAACATTATTTTTGAGCACTCGTTCTACTTACAAGAGGGCTATATCATTTCGTCACAATGTCTGTATTTTTCGAATTTTGAGTTGTCTCAATCGACAAGGTTCGACTCGCTGATGACGAATCCGTCGAAAAATTCAAGTCTGCCCGTCCGGCCGTAAGCACGATAACTTTCGAACTGAAAGACCTAGAGACATGAAATTTTCAGTGTGGGACGTGGGTTCAGTTCCCGAATGCCGCAGTTAAGTTAGTTAATTGGCAGCATTCCACTAGGGGTTCCGTAAATATGGCCGTTCGAAATTTTGTTCTCCTGATTACTTCGAAAGTACTGATTCGATTGTGATAAAATTCGGCGCTCGAATGGTTCAAGCTACATGCAAGTCCAGATCGCATGACCAGAACCATAGAAAATTATAACTTTCGAACAGAAAGACCTAGAAACTTTAAATTTTCAGGATAGGTGGGGATCTCGAATGTCGCGGTCACGTTTATCAATGAGCAAAATTAGACTAGGGATATGGCCGTTCAAAATATTTTTTTCCTGGTAATTTTGAAACTACTGATAGGATTGGAACTGTCTGCCAGTTGGACTGTCAGCTAAAGAACTGACGTGAAGTCTGGAGTTTTGCCTTAGTTTGAAATTTTTTTCTCCAATTATTTTCTGATACTGGAAATTGCGAATCTGTTTGAATTGCTTTTTGAATTTTTTTCTACAAAGGACATTTGTCCATCCTGACGAAATCTTCGTTCTCTCCTGAAATACTCAGTTTGAAATTTCCTTATATTTCAGATTGCTGAAAAATGAAGAGTTCCAAATTCCACATGCTAACGAGATGGGGTTCTCATCGGAACTCTCAAATGAATCAAAAATGGACTGGATTTCTATCATGTTTTTATTGTTACGAGAGTAGTGTTGAATTTATTTTACATTTATTATTATACAGACTGAGATTTTATTTTTCTGTAAATTGCTTATTATAAGAGATCATTTTTTCATTAATTTCATTCAATTTCCTTTGTCAGTCTATTTTCTCACTTAAGAGGTGGATTCTGAAAATAAACTACAAGTCTACAGAAACCTTAAGCTATAGATCTTTCAAATTCAGCAGTTACGAACAATGAGTTGAGGTATTTCGACAGAGGTAGAACGTTGTTACTTTGCTCCCGTTTCAAACATAATTGAAAACTGTAACTCGAATTAAAGGTGGGTTGCTTAATAGCAGCCTGCTCTTTTTTAACAGCCGTTTGATTTGGCTAACTGCTACGATTCTCTGGTTAGTTGATTTCCGTTATCACTGAGCTATGCTTTTTTGCACTGCTATTCCGATTTACTACTGCGCAGCGACGTGCGAACGCCAGTTCGGGGTCGGGCCAATTTTCATGACATTATATTATTGTTCCGGTTTTATGAGAGTTTTTGCAACGTCATGCGTGATCATGTGAATACTACCGTATCCACCTGAAGACGACTGGAGATAATTACTAGTTGAAATGTGATAAAGAAAAATGAAAGTCCAAAACACATCTATTACTCAAAATTAATTTATTTACATATGAAAAACATAAGATAATCAACATTATATATAAATATGATCAAGAAAACACTAAATTAAGTTTTGATTTCCATTCAAAAACATTATTTTCTCAACTTTCTCTGAACTAATGTGATTTCTTTGTTCTGAAATAATAATTCCAGTTTTTGAGGAAACACGTTCACATCCAACTGAAGAGACAATCGTACCAAACTTATTTTGATAACATGGCTTAAGTTTGGGAAAACTGATTTGCCCAACATTTTAGAGGATCCTTGCTCTTGTGTATTATTTCTCCTTCCAGATACCGGTTGACTTCCACTATCGAACGTGCATCTGGCCTCGGATTCAATCTTGGCTGCTGAGATGAAACTGACTTGTTTAACTGTTTCCATATATAAAATAATGGCTTTTCAGACTCTTCTGTTCTTGGAGTATTAGCAGTTTGTATTTCCACAATTACTTCATCATGTGTTGTGGATTTAACCCTTATATGTTGAGCTGCTAAACCAATAACAAGTTGCTTGGATTTAGCAAAATTTCCAGGCTTACTAAAACCTAAATTTCTGAACCTAGGATCCAAAGAAGTTGATATTATCAATGTGTTGCTTGATTCTAAATCTCGAATGTCGAATGTCCTCTACATTTAATGAACCTATTTCTATTTTGTATGTTCTTGTATTGTTGTTTTTGAAATTTCTACCTGTTTGTCCTCATTCAAAACGTTTTTTACTACAAGAAACGGGCTTTCCGACGGTACCCGAAACGTTCCCTATTTCGATTTCCAAACATATGAAAATAACGTTCGGAAATTTTGAAAAACAAGAAAAACCCAAAAAGTTGCCGTTTTGCTTTCGTATAGGCTTCGGGTCCGCAGCGTCTCGGGGGTCGAGGGCGGTCAAATTATCATCCCAAAGGACGCGTTGACTCAATGAATGTAAATTGGTCCCGATACAAAGGACGGTTTACGCAATAACTTGATATGAAAAAGGCCCATATTGACACCTCGAGAAAATCCGAAATAAATTACGTCGATCATAGATATTTCGTGACGTTTCTCCCGGAGAAAATGAGTGCGCTCTGCAACCAGCGCTCACGATAAATGGTGTTGAGCTTTCATAAAAACTATTCCCTGATCATAATCTGTCTTCTCAGTAGAATACATGGTTCATATTTTTCAATTCCCCTCTCCTTATAACCCAGTTTCCCGAATTTTATCCGTGAAACGCATCTCCCGTCACATTTTGCGAGAGGCGAGAGAAATCATTTTCCATCTCTCTTCCGGATGCGCAATATAGCATACCATGTATTTTATATCATGGTCCCACCATCGCCGAAGATCTGAGTGAGAAAGAAAGAGCATCTTGTTCTAGTTCAATACTGGACGATTCATCATCATAACGCGCATCTCTTTCCATTCTTTCACAAAATGGGCTCGTCAATGAAGCAAAGCATAGGTAGAACAAAACTACATCTCAATAAACTTTTAAGTGCTCACAACAAAAAACTTAGAAATATGGAGGTTTTCAGGAAGCAACATTTTAAATTCATTTTCTCAGACACAAAGTACATACATATTGTATCATTGCGTCATTTTTGAGCGCTCGTACTACTTACACGAGGGCTTCAATGATCTTCAACCATCCTTCTCATTCCAATTACAGGCATGATTTTTACCAATTGTCGCATCAAAAGATTATTTTTAGTTAATTTTGATCACCTCATCTTTTTGAGCGCTCGTACTACTTACACGAGGGCTATATCATTTCGTCACGATGACTGTATTTTTCGAATTTTGAGCCGTAAATGGTCTCAATCGACTATGTTCGACTCACTAATGACAAATTCGTCGAAAAATTCGAGTCTGGCCGTCCGTCCAGGGACTTGAAATTTTCAGGATAGGTGTGGATCTCGATTGTCGTGATCACTTTAATCTATGAGCAAAATTATACTAGGGGTTCCGTAAATATGGTCGTTTGAAATTCAATAATAATTTCCAAACTACAGATTCGATCGTGGCGAAATTCTGTATACTAATGGAGAATGATATATTCAAGCTACATTTCTCTAGATCGCATGACCAGAACCATAGAAACCATAGAAAATCATAACTTTCGAACGGAAAGGCCTAGGGACTTGAAATTTTCAGGATAGGTGTAGATTGGAAATGTGGCGTTCACGTTTATCAATGAGCAGAATTATACTAGGGGTTCAGTAAATGCGTTCGTTTGAAATTTTGTTTTCTCGATATTTCGAAACTACGGATTCGATCGATATAAAATTTTGTATTTTAACAAGAATGATATATTAAAGCAACATTTTGTCCAGATCGCATGACCAGAACCATAGAAAATTATAACTTCCGAACGGAAAGGCCTAGGGACTTGAAATTTTTAGGGTAGGTGTGGATCTCGATTGTCGTGATCACTTTCATCTATGAGCAAAATTATACTAGGGGTTCCGTAAATATGGTCTTTTGAAATTTAGTTTTCTTGATAATTTCAAAACTACAGATTCGATCGTGACGAAATTTTGTGTACTAATGGAGAAATATATATTCAACCTACATTTCTCCAGATCACATGACCAGAACCATAGAAACTTATAACTTCCGAAGGGAAAGGCCTAGGAACTTGAAATTTTCAGGGTGGGTTTGGATCGCGAATTTCACGGTCACGTTCATCAATGAGCAAAATTAGACTAGGGGTTCCGTAAATATGGCCGTTCAAAATATTCTGTTCCTGATCATTTCGAAACTACCGATTTGATTGGAATGTAATTTTGCACCTAGCTGAGGAATAATGTATTCAAACTACGTGCGAAATTTTGTCCAGATCGCATCACCAAGACCATAGATACCGTAGAAAATTCTAGCGAATTATCGAAAAAAAATTGGTCAGCTGAAGCACAGACAAAGTCTTGAGATTCGCCTTAGTTTGAGAATTTTTTTGACAGCTGTCGAAAATTCCTTCAATTGAGTTCTAAAACTGGAAAATGCGAATCTACCTACAAGGTGCATGTACGAGCGCTCAAAAGTTCCTTCACGGCAGTGCTTTTCGTAATTAATTTTTTAAATCGAGTTCTTGCGTAAACCGTCCGTTGAATCGGGACCAATTTACATTCATGGCGACCTCGCGTCCTTTGGGATGAAAACTCGACCGGCCTCGAGACTCCGCTGATCCGGAGCCTATAGAAAAGCAAAATGGCGATCTCTTGTGTTTCCGCCGTTTTTTAGACCTTTTCCTTAACGTTAGGCAATAGAAAAGATAAAGGCTCATTCTGCGCTGAAAAATTGGAGAAGAGAACCGCTAGTGTGAGCTAGGGGTCCGTAGATGTTTAGTGATATGTTTTTAACTCGAAAATATAATTACTTTTCTTGATATTACGAAAAAACACCAAAAACACGTTGTATTTTTGAGCGCTGGTACTACTTACACGAGGGCTATATCATTTCGTCACGATGTCTGTATTTTTCGAATTTTGAGCCGAAAATGGTCTCAAACGACTATGTTCGACTCACTGATGACGAATCCGTCGGAAAATTCGAGTCTATCCGTCCGTCCGTAAGCACGATAACTATCGAACGGAACAACCTAGAGACTTGAAATTTTCAGTGTAGGTTCAGATCCCAAATGCCTCGGTTAAGTTCGTTAATGGGTCAAATTCCACTAGGGGTTCCGTAAATATGGCCGTTCAAAGTTTTGTTCTCCTGTTTACTAGGAAACTACAGATTTCATCGAGATGAAATTTTGCACTCAAATGAAGAATGAGGTGTTCAAGCTACATGCGAAATTTTGTCCAGATCGTATGACCAGAACCATAGAAACCATAGAAAATTGTAACTTTTGAACGGAAACGCCTAGGGACTTGAAAATTTCAGGATAGGTATAGATCTCGTATGTCGTGATCACGTTTATCTATGAGCAAAATTATACTAAGCGTTCCGTAAATATGGTCGTTTGAAATTTAGTTTTCTTGATAATTTCAAAAATACAGATTCGATCGTGACGGAATTTCGTATACTAATCGAGAAATATATATTCAAGCTACATTTTTCTGGATCACATGACCAGAACCATAGAAAATCATAACTTTCGAACGGAAAGGTCTAGGGACTTGAAATTTTCAGGATAGGTGTGGATCTAAAATGTCGCGTTCACGTTTATCAATGAGCAGAATTATACTAGGAGTTCCGTAAATACGATCGTTTGAAATTTTGTTTTCTCGATAATTTCGAAACTACGGATTCGATCGAGATGAAATTTTGTATTTTAATCGAAAATGAGATATATTAAAGCAATATTTTGTCCAGATCGCATGACCAGAACCATAGAAAATTGTAACTTCTGAACGGAAAGGCCTAGGAACTTGAAATTTTTAGGGTAGATTGGGATCGCGAATGTCGCGGTCACGTTCATCAATGAGCAAAATTAGACTAGGGGTTCCGTGAATATGGCCGTTTGAAATTTTGTTTTCTCGATAATTTCGAAACTACGGATTCGATCGAGATGAAATTTTGTATTTTAATCGAGAATGAGATATATTAAAGCAATTTTTTGTCCAGATCGCATGACCAGAACCATAGAAAATTGTAACTTCTGAACGGAAAGGCCTAGGAACTTGAAATTTTCAGGGTAGATTGGGATCGCAAATGTCTCGGACACGTTCATCAATGAGCAAAATTAGACTAGGGGTTCCGTGAATATGGCCGTTCAAAATATTTTGTTCCTGATAGTTTCGAAACTACTGATCGGATTGAAATGAAATTTTGCACCGAGCTGAGAAATGATGTATTCAACTTCGTGCAAAATTTTGTCCAGATCGCATCACCAAGACCATAGATAGTTTCAGAATTTTTTTGACAGCTGTCCAAAATTCCTTCAATTGATTTCTAAAACTGGAAAATGCGAATCTACCTACAAGCTGCATGTACGAGCGCTCAAAAGCTCCTGCCTTCACGGCAGTGCTTTTCGTAATTTTTCTACAACGTTCGGATATAGGTTGCTTCAGTGGTAGGCGTTCAAAGTGAAACCAAATCTAACTTATATTGGTATTCTACTACATTGGGTTAAATTCCACGACACGTGTTTCGATGCGAAGCATCATCTTCAGGTGTCGTGGAATTTAAACCAATGTAGTGGAGATTATACTAGTTATTCTATTGTAAGTTTGATTATGGATTTCCATCAAGTATCGACTAATTCTATTAGAACCCAAATCTATTGTGTTCAGGTCGTATTTTGATAAGAATGTTCGGCAAAATCTCACAATACCAGTTTGAATATTTAGTTCTAGTACTGGCTATTCCATACAGACTGAGATACCTATATCAGGAGGTCTGGACATAATAATAACAAGATAATCTCAAATATATTTATTTCCACAAGATGAGGCACTTAGTACGAATGTATGAAAATAAGACGAATTTTCCATTTCTTAGGAAGATTTGTTTGAACAATAAATAGAATTCCAATAATTATATAATTCAATATACATAAACATGCGAATATAGGAACAAATTTGCTAGGAAAGCAGCATAAAAATCAGTCAAAATAAAATCTTGAAAGGGTTAAGGATATTGCAACTACGATTCATTTATTATAATATGTATTAGAATAATTTCAAATTGAGCACCAACAATACAGGGTTTCCGGATTTAACGTAAATATATTTCAGGACGTGGTTCTAGAAGTTGGAATATGGGAAAAACTTGGTCCTAAAATGAACCTCTGGGGAATAAGAGCCCCTGCATCGTGAACGCCAACAACCGGTATTGTTGTTTAAATCTTCAACATTTCGTAGATAACAATGATATTCAGAATGCAGGGGTTTTAAAGAAAAAAATGTAAACTTGGTCGAAGCATAATGGAGCTCCATTCTCGATTACAAAAAAGGTTTTATGATGATGTGAAGCATTCTAATTCTAATAAAGGCACAGACTTTTTATCTCAAAAAATGTATAGGCGCCTGTTACTTTGATATAAAATTTTTTGCTATCACCAAACAATTTGTCTGATCTATAAACCCTTGCATACTGAATTCCATTTTCATTTCAATTAACAGTGCTGAGCCTCAGGTGACGTAAGAACATAGTAACAAAGTCTACACAGAACACAACCAGGTATCCTAACTCGCACAAGCTCTGAGCTTATGAGGGGTCTCACAGAGACCTAGGAGAGTCGGGATAAAACAAACAAAAAAATTTGCCAAATTTCGACAAAATAAATGCAAACATACTGATGCTTGGTGGTCATGATGAATAGGCTCTAACTTCCCAAGGGTGCATTTTAGGACGTAGGTTGATATTGAATTTCTTTCAATATTTCTACTTCTAGAATCATGTACTGGAATTAATAAACGTTAACTACGATTACTTGTATATACAAGATAAATTTCGAACTCCCACATATTTTTGAGAAGTACATTCCTTTCAACAAACAGACAATTTTCCAAAATTCGGCCGTAGATTTTTCATCGAATTTTTTTTTTATATCATCAAAAACGGTTATCACAAATAATACTACATATTTTTGAATCAACACCTATCGAATATTTCTTTACTTCCTAAGATTCAACTATACCCAGGAATAAACATATTACCTGAATTGATCCAATCATTTTCAAACAAAAAATATTATTCTTGATGTTCATATTGAAACAGCTATCTTCGTAACCGAGCCTAATTTGGAAAACCAGCTATTATAGAAAAAGTTTCAGTTGAACTAAATATTCCACTTTTCAAATACATGCAACATGTACAAGTCTTCTCACCCTGAACATAAGCGTATACAAATAAGGCAAAGGTTAAATTCCATCAGAATTTCCGTTGTTTGAAGCTGAAGACATAATTTATAATCAACAATGATAAAAAAAAAATGGAGAACCAACCACACTCATATCAAGACTTTTGATGCCCTGGCATGTCAACATTCTGATCTAGTATAACACTGGCCTTATTCAGCACTTTTATATAAATATATTCCTGAAATGGCTATAAGAATACTTTATATTTGTACAAAAATATATTGTCATATTTTACAAGTATAAGGCAAGAGGCAAGTTTTTTTAGAGGGTATTTACCAAGAACTAAGAAATCTGAGCTCGACTTCAAAGTCCAGAAAAGATATCTGATACAAATAAACATCCAAAATCTATTTTAAAATATAAAAAACATCTAAATACCCAGCATTTTTCTATTCGATTTTTGTTATTGGGATAGACCAAAAAGTTTGAGTGCATTGAATGATGTAGATAAAGCGACATCTTCTGGGCGTTTTTTCATGAAAGCGGCTATCATTTCTACAATAACTGGCAAGGAGCAAGGTTCATTCCTTTGAAATGTGCAATAACGATTCAAAAATGTTGACGACCTGAAAAAAATGAATTGTTAAATCTACAATAAATATACAAAGACAAGCTGAAAAGCATATTTTGTTCTCGAAAGAAAAATTGCAATAAAGACTACTTACTGGTCCACCCACTGGGGAAATAATTGTCCTTCCTCTAATGATAAAAAAATATATATGGAAAATAGATTATTCAATAATTTTGATATATTCGTTGATTTTAATGGATTTCAATTAGGTGAATCAGTTATTAATGGATGTTCTTCTTACCTATTACACTAGAAAAATTAACATTGATTTACCTTTCTGTTAGACTGTCCTTCACATGTGCTGGCAATTTTGAGGCTCGTATATTGGGATACATGAATGGGGCGTCGGTCTCTACCAACAATCTATCCAAAGGAATGCCTCCCTCTGAAAGTAACTTTCTCACTCCGCTGTCCGATTTATCTTTACAAAGGTATCCTAGCAAAAAGTAATCATTATTTCACTATACATCAACAGAGTGTAAACAGAATCCACACGCATATTACAGTGACATTGGATACTTCTAACATGTTTATACCGATTTTCAGACAAAAATCCGAACACAGAAAGAGTTTACCAATTACAATAAGATTTTCTAAACTTCCCAGTTTCATTTCTAACGAGAGGTTATATAATATGGACAAAAATAACTCATCAGTAAGAAAGTATGTTTCAAATTTGTATGTCCTCCAGTTTGAAGCAATATTTCGTAACGATTGATTCATTTGATATAATTGCATAAAGAAAAAACAAACATAACCAATATTCTTCCAACAGATGTTTCCGAAAACAGTCAGAAACCAGGTTATCTATGTCATAAAAGAACGAACAGCAGTTGGAACTGTCCCACGGCGAATGACTTCCAAGGAAGAAAATATGCTTATCTCACCACCATTAAGTGAGAAGATCTATTGTTAGTTTTTTTCCCATAATTTAGAAGAGAGACAAAAATTTATACTTCAAAATGATTCAATAATGAATGGTGAATTGTTCAAGTCTACTTGATCGTTTAATGAGAAAACAGACGATTTTTGTTTATTTATCTCAAAATGTTCAATTTTCTACTTTTATTTTCTGTATGCAAAATTTCGAAGTCTTTCTAATTTATCCGTTTTATCTTTATTGTTTTTAATATATCTGCCTAAATTGTTCATGGTCTTGTATGCAACTGAAATATCCTTTGTTTTTGAAAAATGAGAATTCTTTCCCGAGTAAGTTAAAACTTTATAATGTCGGTCTTTTTCAAGTTGCCTTGTCTACTTCTTCCAAAGTGTTTAAAAGATTTTTTTTCTCGATAAAAGTCTGTCTATTAATTCAGCATCGTATCTGTTATTCAAAGCCATTTGTTTGATAAAATTCAATTCTACATGAATTGGAATTTAACCCAATGTAGTGAAAATCATATTATTTATTCTATTTTAAGTTTGATATGCTTATACTCCAAATGTGGAAGATTTTGGATGAAATTATTATGAAAACAAGCTGAGGGGTTTCCTCCATGTTATGTATGTATAAGGCTATTCATTCATTTATGAATTCAAACCATTGTGTACAAATTTCATAAAAATTGATCAACTCTTACAAGGTGTTTGGAAAAAAATTGGTATCACATTTTTTTGTTTTTGCTTGTAAAACTCAAGGACTAATTGTCTGTTGGGAAATTGCCTTCCAACCAATCAAATCAGTCAGGAAAGGTGACAAAAGTGAGTAAATCAGTACCCTACATAAGCTGAATCATAATTGATTAGTGACATTTCATTACTAACAATATTTTGTAAGTAAATATTCAGATTAGAATTTGAATAAAATTTAAAAATGCACCTGTTAATCCAATGTAAAAATCTTTGCTCAGATATCCCAGTGCTTGTTCATCAGTTCCAGTAAAACAATGTATTACTACTGCTGGCAGTTTTCCAGAATATTCATCCAATATCTTATGTAAATCATCATATGCATCTCTTTCATGAACAAAAAGTGGTTTGTTCAGTTCTATTGCTAATTCAACCTACAAGAAATTTCCACTTGAATAACAGCATTCAATTGAGTATTTTTCTCAATATTAGTATTTCTCATTAAGAGCTAGTCAATTCAAAACCAAGAACATAAGGTCAATATTATATACAAATCAACGAACCAAATTTCATTTGGATTTGAACTGTGCATTATGGTTAATAAGTTGAGCTAACTCATGGAATATTATTTCATAATCACTCAGGAGGTGATGATAACGATAATCACATTTGAATGTGCTGAAGAAAATAATAATATTGAATTCCTGAAATATACTGAGTGACATGGAAAAAAAACCCCAAGATGGGTTGTGAAATCAATCCAAAACATCTCATACTATTATGAATGGTTCATATCCCAATAGGATATCTATGTTCTGTGAACCATTTATTTACAATAATTGCTTTTGTGGTGGTGTTCACAATCGCCCTTGTATAGGTGTTCACAATGAACACATATACACAAAATTATTGAGATGCATATAATTGGAATTTTCTCTTATCTGTCACCTAGTATAGACCAAAACAGCTTACATCTAACCTAGTCTTACATAAATATATAGTATATTATATTTTGATAAGAACTAAATTCTACATATTTCCATAAATGAAGGGTTACATACATGTTTCCTGAAAACATCCCTTTGTACTTCTGGCTCTGAAAAATTTCTGTTGAAATCAAGAC
The DNA here is from genome assembly GCA_963966015.1 of Aphidecta obliterata. NCBI lineage: Eukaryota > Metazoa > Arthropoda > Insecta > Coleoptera > Coccinellidae > Aphidecta > Aphidecta obliterata. The sequence goes on along the minus strand of OZ014427.1, from coordinate 31,239,554 downwards.
CACATTCTCCTATAGCCACACATTCAGGACTAGAGGCTATAATTTTCAAATCTTGCCATTCATCTTCATCAAATGATTTGGCATCATGGGGATGGATACCTTATGAAGAAATGAAGAATGTTTGAAAAATTCTGAAGCAAATATAAGCAATGCAGTAATTTTTGGTCTGATAAGGTGTATAATTCTGAGGACATTAATTGTCTGATCTATCTAATCTTGAATAAATAAAATTAATATTGTTAGACAACAAAACATAATGCCCTCATAAAACTAATCAAAGTCATCAGGATACTGATCAGCTAAGTGGAACGGAAATTTGTTCAGTTTTGAACAAAACACATTTATTAAACTAAAAATGAAGAATAAATTTTAGAATCATAAATACAGAGAATATTATTAACTTGCCAGAAAAGAAAAAAGAAGGGGAAATAGGTAAATGATCAGAAACAAAGTAATGTCTATGGCTTAGACCTACAGATTGAAAACTACCATATGGCTTTTGCTTAGAAACTTATAAACCTAATATAATATGGACCGGGCTTCACATTACTCTTCAAAGGAACCAAGTACACATGAATTTTAAACTAATACCATTTGAATCTCTTCACCCAGATTAATATTATCTCTTTCCTCTTTTGCATGATCTTTCTAGTCTTACATATAGAATGGACAACAAGAAAAACCAACCCAAAATGTCGAGTGAGTAACAAGTAACCATCACTTATTCCGTTTGGTAGTTTTTATTCAAGTTCCTGTGGAAGTGATAACTTATGAAGTAGGTTACCATGACAGATTCACTATTGTGTAGCCATTCACTTCAAGATTCTGGAATACACGACAAAGCTACTGAAAAATACCCAACTATCTTATTCACAAGTCGATACTCTCTCCCTCTGAAGCGCAGTCCATATGTTGTTAGGTCTATAAAAAAACTACCCCTTCTAGAAAACAATAAAAATGACCTGGTACTCAAAAATAAAAATTCTACCTGCAGTTGAATATAGTGTTTCAGGATATATTCTTGTTAACCTTAAGGCCTCTTTACTTGCTTTCACTGATGTACCAGTTACCATTATTTTCTGAACTCCTAAAAAGTACCTCTTAATTAATTAATGGAATGAATTATTTGCAAGAACTATTGACACCGATATTACTATCACATCTTAAACTGCCAATAAGTGAAATCATTAATATAAGAAAATATTAATGTGATACATATTCTGATTGCATAATATAATGGTAATAAAAAAATACCTGAATCTTTTGCCCTTTGTAAAACAGCATCTAAGTCTCTGGAATATTTCTTATTAGTTAAATTCGCTCCAATATCTATTAAAATATAGTTTTCGTAACATTTTTCCATATTGTCGCGGGTGTTGGAATTTTCATCTTTTGCCGTACTTTCCATGTTCCAATTCACATATGGACCGAATTAGATATAATTGATGACTGAGTATGAGTAAAGATGATAAATCAACATAAATAAATTGACTATATCAATGAACTAGTGAGCGAGGATCATAGTAGAAGAAAACATCAGACTACCTGACAGATGACAGACGAACGACAGACTGACAACCAGACCATAGAATAGATAGGGAAAAATCTAGTACCGCTAGATGGCGCTGAAAATCACAAGATGTCGGGCCAAGTGATGGTCAAAATTATTCTGTCTTTCATAACAAGTGAATCAAATATTTTTTATAAGATTGCGGAATTAATAATAATGCCTGTGAAAGTCGAGATAACCACTTTGGACATTTTTGATTATGTGGGTGAACGTGAATGTGATAGAAATGACCCCTTATATTACAGAAAATTATTGAATTTACGATAAAAAAATCATCTTTCAGGAAGTGCTTGCTGCAAAGTAACAACTTCTTTGAGAAACGTTTGCCAATCCTCAAGATTGTCTGCAAATTTTTTAACTGACTTGAGATTCAACAGGAATTTTTGCAAAAAAATTTCAGAAGAACTATTTGGTGAGCACATTTTTTCGTGATCTTATTCCCACATTTCCTCTTACAATCCGCTGCATTTTCAGCTCGTATACAGTTCATTTGAAACAATTGTCCATTAATGATCATCTAAATATATCACTTTCGATACATATATGACTGAAAATCATACAAATATTTTACACTTTTCTCATATGTTAAACACACACACGTTAGTTTATTGTTCATCACTCGGGTAGTTCAAACGATTAAAAGTAGGATGTCGCCCACTCCGTGATTTTTCCCTATGGAGTATTATATTTCTCTATTGAGCGCTCGTTCTACTTACACGAGGGCTATATCATTTCGTCACGATGTCTGTATTTTTTGAATTTTGAGCCGAAAATGGTCTTAATCGATAAGGTTCGACACTTTGATGACGAATTCGTCGAAAAATTCGAGTCTGTCCGTCCGTCCGTATAATTTTGTCCATCTCATAACCAGAACCATAGAAAATTATAACATTCGAACGGAAAGGCCTAGGGTCTTGAAATTTTCAGGGTAAGTTTGAATCTCGAATGTCGCGGTCACTTTCATCAATGAGCAATATTAGACTAGGTAATCCGTAAATATGGTTGTTTGAAATTTAGTTTTCTTGATAATTTCAAAACTACGGATGCGATCGTGACGAAATTTTGTATTTTAATGGAGAATGTTATATTCAAGCTACATTTTGTCCAGATCGCATGAACAGAAACATATAAACCATAGAAAATTATAACTGTCGGACAGAAACATGAAATTTTCAGGATAGGTGTGGATCTCAAATGTCGCGGTCACATTCATCAATAAACAAAATTAGACTATTGATTCCGTAAATATGGCCGTTCAAAATATTTTTTTACAGATAATTTCGAAACTTCTGATCGGATTGGAATGACATTTCGCACATAGATGAAGAATAATCCACGTTCGAAAATTTTGTCCAGATCGCATTACCGAGACCATAGATACAGTAGAAGATACGAGTGGATAATAAAAATAAAGCACTGATGTGATATACAGGGTGCTTCAACGGTAAATGTACATACGTTAACCTGACATAGAACTACCCTAGACGAGTCCAAAAAACCTAAATATGATTTGTCTAATCCACTGCAGAGCCGAGATACAGAGTGATTTATGTATTCGCCAATATTTTCAATTGCTTATAACTTCTGAACCATCCAGTATAATCGATTGATATGTGGAACGTAAAACAAACTTCCATAGTTGAATAGATTTATTTTTGAACTGATCAAAATATCCGGTCCATATTAGAAAAAAATGGGACTTTTCGCAAGCTGAGATTCAACACCCTGTATGAATGAATATTGTAATTTGATTAAAATATTCGGAAAGAGCCGAGAATTATTGATAGGGATCAGTAGATTTCAGTTTCCCGCATAACATTTGACCCATCAAAATTTTTGTTGAAAACTTTAATTCGATAGTGAAATTTGATTTTCTTCACAAAAATGTAGTACATCGAGATTGAATTCGAAAAATTGTATGTTGTACTGATGGAGAATTTGTATTTTTTTTCATATTCCAATAAATAATTTCAAGAATTTTTCAGAAAAAATGGATTTTCAAAAATTCATTCAAAATGATCTACAGTGAAAAAATAAATGAACAAATGAGTAAACAAGTATTTCATTTGAAATTAATCTTGAAAATTGCTCGAAAATGCCACCGTTTTATTCGATACATATTTTTTCTCCTTTCAAATAATGTCTAATAGCCTTTTTGGTAATTTCTTGATCATTACGGATCTAATAGCAGGCAACTTCGATTCGTTGCATGCCAATATCATCACTTCCAATCTCAGACGCCCATACTAGCGATTTCAAATATCTTCACACGAAATAATCAAAAGGATTGAAATCTGGTGATCTATATTGGGCCATGCATGCGGTACACGTCTCCCTATCCACCATATTTGGAAAGTACTGTTCCAAAAAGTTCCTGACAATAACTCTGAAGTAAGGTGCTGAAAATACATTTCTGCAATGTTCGTACCATCGAGTAGTACAGGCAGAGGATTTTGAATAAAATCCAAATAAATATCACCCGTAAGCCGTCTTGGCAGAATGTGAGGCCCAATCAATCGATTATTATAAACTCCACACCATACGTTGATTGAGAATTTGTACTAGGATTTCATGTGTCTGCCTGTAATACTTGAAGGTACGAACATTGCAGGAATGTATCAACAGCATGATGTGATGGGGCTCCACTTTATTTTAGGGTTATTGTCAGGAACTTTTTGGAACAGAACTTTCCGAATATATGGATAGGCAGAGGTGGACCGCATGCATGGCCTCCCAAATCACCAGATTTCAATCCTATCTATTATTTCCTATGGGGATATTTGAAAGCTTTAGTATAAGCGTATGAGATTGGCAGTGAGGAGATTCTCAGAGATTCTGCCTGCAATAAGATCCTTAATAATCCAGAAATGATCAAAAAGGCTTTAAAACATAATTTGAAATGAGCAAGAATGTGAATCGTGCAAAACGGTGGCACTTTTGAGCAACTTTTATGATTTATTTCAAATATTTTACTGGTTTCCTCACTTGTTTATTTATTTTTCCACTCTTGATCATTTTGAATAAATTATTCAAAATCCATATTTTTCTGGAAAATTCTTGAAATTATTTAACGAAATAAGAAGAAAAATAAGAATGTTCCATCAGTCCAACAGACAATCTTTCGAATTTAATTTCAAATGTACGACATTTTTGCAAAGTATGTGGAATTTTACTATCGAATTAAATCTTTCGACAAAAATTTTGATGGGTCATATGGCAGTGGGACATTGAAATCTACTGATTCCCAGCGAAAATTCTAATCAAATTCCAATATTCCTTCATACAGGGTGTTGAATCTCAGCTTGCGAAAAGTCCCATATTTTTCTAATACGGACCTGGATTTTTTGATCAGTTCAAAAATAAATCGATTCACCTGTGGAAGTGTGTTTTTCGTTTCAAATATCAATCGATTATATTGGATGGTTCAGAAGTTATAAGCAATTGAAAATATTAGCGAATACATAAATCACCCTGTATCTCGGCTATGAAGTTGATTAGACCTATCATATATTGGTTTGTTGGACTCGGTTATAGTAGCTCTACCTCGGATTAACGTATGTTCATTTAACAATGAAACACCCTGTATGGAGTTTCGCCTTAGTTCGAAATTTCTTTTGACAAACATTTTTTTAAGTGGAAAATGCGTATCTACCTACAAAGTGTTCGAACGAGCGCTAAAAAGCTCCTGACTTCACGGCAGTGCTTTTCTCGTTTTTTTAGCTCATCATTTGGATGTTGACTCACTTTCTCGGCCTTTTTCTTCCATATAGGGCTAGCAGATTTCCTGGGTTTTTGGGAATATCGTATATACAGGGTGTTTCCAAATTCGACGTGTACCTTAGAGAGCGTGCTGTCATTTTTGAGCCATTTATTGAAATCCAAAAATCAACAGTTTACGTCGAGTTATTTGAGTTTTTGTGTTTTCGAAAAATAACTCACCTTATTACTTCATTTTTCGTCAATTTTTTCGTACATTGAGCAACTTTGATTATGATTTTGGATTATTAGCATCAGAGAAGGATATGATATGTATGAAAAACGCTAAAATATGCTGTAATAGAGGTTGAAAAAGAATTCGTATGTTTCGAAAGTTGGTATATGAAGAAAATTTCTAATATCAATTCGCCTGCAACTTTCGAAAGCCACAATCTATATATGACAAAATTATTTTAAGAACTCACCAATTCCTTCATTATTTTCTGAAAAAGTTTTCGTTAGAATGCAGGCACTAGTTTCATTACAGCAGATTTGAAAGGGGATAGAAGCGAAAAAAGAAAAGTAACGAATTAAATATTTTTTCATTGCGATTTAACTCAAGATTTCATTGAGAAATTTATTCAAAAATTATGTTCGAAATATCCTCCACCATTCCTTATACAAGCACATGTTCTCTTCCTAATTTCTTCAGTCCTGAAATTTACTCTCAATCTTCTCACTGCTCCGTCTATTCTCCCCACAAGTTGTGCAAGTGTATCTTTCATATACTATTTTTTTCAAACTGCCCCAAACATGAAAATCTAACGCTGTTAGATCCGGACTTCTCGCTGGCCACGAAATAGCTCCTCCCCTACCTACCCACCGATTAGGAATCAATTCGTTCAAGAACATACGAACGTTTAGCCTCTAGTGTGCGGGACACGTGACCGTGAAATTCGCAATCCAAACCCACCCTGAAAATTTCAAGTTCCTAGGCCTTTCCCTTCGGAAGTTATAATTTTCTATGGTTTCTATGGTTCTGGTCATGCGATCTGGACAAAATGTTGCTTCAATATATCATTCTCGTTTAAAATACAAAATTTTATCTCGATCGAATCCGTAGTTTGGAAATTATCAAGAAAACTAAATTTCAAACGACCATATTTACGGAACCCCTTGTATTATTTTGCTCATAGATGGAAGTGATCACGACAATCGAGATCCACACCCATCCTGAAAATTTCAAGTCCCTAGGCGTTTCCGTTCAAAAGTTACAATTTTCTATGGTTTCTATGGTTCTGGTGATGCGAGCCGAACAAAATTTTGCATGTAGCTTGAACACCTCTTTTTCCATTAGAGTGCAGAATTTCATCTCGATCGAATCTGTAGTTTCAAAGTAATCAGGAAAACAAAATTTTGAGCGGCCATATAACGAACTCAAACGCGGCATTCGAGATTCGAACCTACCCTGAAAATTTAAAGTTTCTAGGACATTCCGTTCGAGAGTTATCGTGTATACGGATGGACGGACGGACGCACGGACGGCCGGACGGACAGACTCGAATTTTTCGACGGATTCGTCATCAGTGAGTCGAACATAGTCGTTTGAGACCATTTTCGGCTCAAAATTCGAAAAATACAGACATCGTGACGAAATGATATAGCCCTCGTGTAAGTAGTACGAGCGCTCAAAAATCAGCTGAAACGAAACTAGTGCCTGAAATTTAACGAAAACTCTTTTAAGATATAAAAAAATTACGAAAAGCACTGCCGTGAAGGCAGGAACTTTTGAGCGCTCGTACAATGCACCTTGTAGGTAGATTCGCATTTTCCAGTTTTAGAAATCAATTGAAGGAATTTTCGACAGCTGTCAAAAAAATTCTGAAACTTAGGCGAAACTCCAAACTTCATGTCAGTGCTTCAGCAGATCAATTTTTTTCGATAATTCGCTAGAATTTTCTACGGTATCTATGGTCTTGGTGATGCGATCTGGACAAAATTCTGCACGTAGTTTGAATACATTATTCCTCAGCTAGGTGCATAATTTAATTCCAATCCGATCAGTAGTTTCGAAAATATCAGGAAAATAATATTTTGAACGGCCATATGACGGAACCCCTAGTCTAATATTGCTCATTGATGAACGTGACCGCGATATTTGTGATCCAAACCCACCCTGAAAATTTCAAGTTCCTAGGCCTTTCCGTTCGAAAGTTATAATTTTTTATGGTTCTGGTTTCAAGTGCGTCACGATCGAATCCGTAGTTGTGAAATTATCAAGAAAACTAAATTTCAAACGACCAATAAACGTGACCGCGAGATCCAACATAGGAACCCTGAAAATTTCAAGTTCCTAGGCCTTTCCGTTCAAAAGTTACAATTTTCTATGGTTTCTATGGTTCAGATCATGCGATCTGGACAAAATATGGCTTTAATATATCATTCTCGATTAAAATACAAAATTTCATCTCGATCTAATCCTTAGTTTCGAAATTATCGAGAAAACAAAATTTCAAACGACCGTACTTACGAAACCCCTAGTATAATTCTGCTCATTGATGAACGTGAACGCGACAATTCAGATCCACACCTATCCTGAAAATTTCAAGTCCCTAGGCCTTTCCGTTCGAAAGTTATGATTTTCTATGGTTTCTATGGTTCTGGTCATGTCATCTGGAGGAATGTAGCTTGAATTTAAATTTTTCCATTCGTATACAAAATTTCGTCACGATCGAATTTGAAGTTTTGAAATTATCAAGAAAACCAAATTTCAATCGACCATATTTACGGAACCCCTAGTATAATTTTGCTCATAGGTGAACGTGATCACGACATTCGAGATCCACACCTATCCTGAAAATCTGAAGTCCTTAGGCGTTTCCGTTCAAAAGTTACAATTTTCTATGGTTTCTATGGTTTTGGTCAGGCGATCTGGACAAAATTTCACATGTAGCTTGAACACCTCATTCTCCATTCGAGTGCAACGTTTCATCTCGATCGAATCTGTAGTTTCGAAGTAATCAGGAGAACAAAATTTTGAACGGCCATATTTACGGAACCCCTGGTGGAATTCTGCCCATTAACGAACTTAACCGAGGCATTTGGGATCTGAACCTACACTGAAAATTTCAAGTCTCTAGGTTGATCCGTTCGAGAGTTATCGTGCTTACGGACGGCCGGACGGAGGGACGTACAGACTCGAATTTTCCGACGGATTCGTCGTCAGTGAGTCGAACATAGTCGATTGAGACCAGTTTCGGCTCAAAATTCGAAAAATACAGACATCGTGACGAAATGATATAGCCCTCGTGTAAGTAGTACGAGCGCTCAAAAAGGCGTTTGGAAAGTTTTTAAAATAATTTTGTCATTCATAAATTGTGGAATTCGGAAGTTCCAGGCAAATTATAATATTAGAAATTGATTTTTATTTTCTTCATATGCCATCGTCCAAATCATACTAATTCTTTTTCAACGTCTATACAGCATGTTTTCGCTTTTTACAACATATCATATCCTTCTCTGATAAAAATAATCCGAAACTATAATCAAACTTGGTCAACGTAGAAAAAAGTACCGTCAGTAATTTTCTAAAAAACACAAAAACTCAAATAACCCGTAAACTGTTGATTTTTTTATATCAATAAATATGGCTCAAACGACAGCAACTGAGGCTACTAACACGTCTTGAAAGGTTCACGTTGAATTTGGGAACATCCTGTATAGATGTTGTAGAGTAGAGGTCCCAGAACTGAACCTTGGGGCACTTCTGCTTCTACTTGTTTGGTGGAAGATAATGTGGCATCAATTTTAACATAGAAATTCGTGTCCCTTAGGTAGTTTCTTATTATCTTGCAGGTTTTGGTAGTGTAGCCTGCCATCATCATCTTGTAGGCAGGTCCTTCCTGCCAAACTCGGTCGAAGGCTCTGTCGATCCAATAGCACTAATCTTGTGGCTTGTTTGTTCTGAAATCCTTCAGTGACATATTCAATGATCCTTTACAGTTGCAGTTCTGTGGAATTATTTCTTCTGAATCCAAATTTTTGATGGTATCAGATCTAGCGCTTCCGTTTCTTCATTGAATCTTTTTGCATTGACTCTCTCAACTATTTTACCAAGTGCTATTTTACCATCTCTTCCTGGCTTATTGGACACAATTACTTCCGCTATTTTCCATCTTTTTGTATTCTGTCCTCATTTGCTATATTGATTATTTTATTAAATCTGCAATAAGCAGAGAATTTCATAAAAGGGTAATAATGCCAGAATTATTGGGGAAATACTTCACCAAAAATAAATACTCGTCTATGAAATATTGTACCTATATGCAAATCAAGTGATGAAACTAAACCACTGATTTCTTGTGGCAGTGAAAATAGCCTTATTGTTTGGTACCACTTGCAATGCATTGGTTTAAGTGAACTACCAAACTATACATGGTACTGTCCTTCATGTTTGGGAAACAAAAATTTGCATGTTTGAATTGATGAAAAATATTTTAAGAGGTGGTTCTTCAATAAAAATAATTTTACGGTCTTTTGAAATCAGAAAATTTTCACCTTTAAAGATAATAAAAAAGTTCTGATGCAGAATATTGTTTGGGTTCATTTTCCCACATGATAAGATTTCGAAGTTGAAAAAATGACAAAAAGTGATAGCGTTAGCCAACTGATGAATTTAATTTGTCTAAATTGTTTTATACAAAAGATTCAATAAAAACAACATTCTGCCAACTTCAGTATCACTTCCAAAAATCTTTTGCATCAATTCAGAAACCCCCATATATGCGGTATCACATAATGTATTTGCCGATTTTCCTCGGTTTTTCGAGAAATCTCCTCATATAATATATTGAATGAATTATGTGATTATATTAATTTTTTATTTCACTAGATTTAATGTATTTCTCCATTTACTGTTTATTTTGATTTGGGTATTCAGACATATATCATGAGTATTTTTTCATCAGATGGATGTATAGTTTTTTCACCCCAATAAAAATTTTGTTCAATTTTTTGTTTTGAACAATTATTAGTTCATTCCAATCGATAAATCCACTGAAAAGTCACAAAGTGTAAAATATTTATTTATAAACAATTCACAGCTGACCTCAAAAATGCAAAGGCCTGCAAATACATAAACAATTGGTCGAAAACCATAAACTCCAAAAATATCACGATTATCTTATTACAGAACATATCGTATATAATAAAATGATGTCTCTTGTGGTATCACAGAAAATAATTTTTGGGTTTTAAATAATCCATCACTGTATAATATATTATATTATTATATACATAAAAGGTTCGTGTACATTCAAGAAATAATTTCATGACAAAGGTACAATAGGAGGACACATGTTGATCAGAGTACAACAAACTAACACAATCTCATCCAGCAATGGCCCTGGTGCTTTCCAAGTCTACTGGATGTAGTTGACTCCTTCCTCTGGCAAAAGCTGGCACTTTAACTGAAGCATGGAAAAGTTCTACAAATTCTTTCATTAAAAAGCCTCTATCTGCCATAACAACATCTCCTTTTGATAATTTGTTCAAGAAAGCTGAATTTTGGGTCAGGCACTTGTCAGAAATTCTTCCTCCCCAACCTTCGCAGCTGAAAGATACACAGCCTTGTGGAGTAATACCTATCAAGTATTTAATAGTTTCTGAATGCTTGTAATGAGACTAACATTGAGCAGCTGAAAACAAATTAGATGGTGTTTCACACTTAATCTCAAAACAATCTATGATAACAGTTGTTTTTTCCTGAAACGAATCCTTGAAACACTGAGGCATGGTCTTTAATAGTATTGACCTTTCTGGCCAAACAATTAAGGATTTGAATCTTTGGTACATTATATTTATAACATTTTTAAAATAAGTGGAAGCTGTGGATGGACTTATTCCGAATCTCTGTGCTAAGTCTTTAAAATCTGAATTCAAACGTAGTTTAACCAGAGAAAGTAAAATTTGCTCTTCCGGTGTCAAAATAATTTCACCATGAACTTTTATGAATACTTTCACATATTTTACGACTATCTCAAAAGCTTTATATTTCGGAAGTCCGGTATAATATTTCGTCAAGTTGTCGTCATCCTTCAGATTGTTGCAACAAAGAGTTTTCTTTTGAAGCTCCAAAATTGTTGCTGAGCTTGCTGACAATTTGTGTCATGATCTGTCTCTTGTAAGACACTTATATTATTGTTGACTTCCAGAACTCTCAGAAACCTAAATCAGTACTCTCTCTCTCTCTGGGTAGCGCTACAACCCTTGGTGGGTGTTAGCTGCGTTAACGATTTGTCTCCATCGGTCCCGGTCCATCATGGCCTCCCTCCAGTCATATACATGCATAGGGGATAAAGGACCTACAGACGTCCTTTAGAATATTGTTCCTCCCCCTGAGTCTCGGCCGCCCTAGCGGTCTCTTTCTTGCCGGATTTCCTTCCCATACCATTTTAATGAGTCGGTTGTCAGGTGCACTTTGGACGTGTCCAGCCCATCTCAGACGCTGGGATAAATTTCACTATATCCGGCTTTTGGTGTAGGTCCTGGACTTCTGCATTTGTTCTTATGCGATATTGCTCCGTGTTTGGGTCTTTGACGGGGCCAAATATTCTCCTCAGGATCTTCCTTTCGAACCTCTTTAGTATAAGCTCGTTGTGTTTCGGGAGGGTCTCACAGCCATAGCAGATGATGGGTTTGATTACAGCCTGGTACACTATCAGCTTTGACACTCTTGACACCGTTTTGGTCGAACATAGTCGATTGAGACCATTTTCGGTTCAAAATTCGAAAAATACAGACATCGTGACGCGCTCAAAAACAACCCTTACACTAGGGCTATATCATTTCGTCACGATGTCTGTATTTTTCGAATTTTGAACCGAAAATGGTCTCAATCGACTATGTTCGACTGATGACGAATCCGTCTGAAAATTTGAGTCTGTCCGTCCGGCCGTAAGCGAACGGAACAACCTAGAGACTTGAAATTTTCAGTGTGGGTTCAGTTCCCGAATGCCTCGGTTGAGTTCGTTAATGGGCCAAATTAGGGGATCCTTAAATATGGCCGTTCAAAGTATTGATCTCCTGATTACTTGAAAACTACAGATTTGATCACTCAAATGGAGAATGGGGTGTTCAAGCTACATGTGAAATTTAGTCCAGATCGCATGACCAGAACCATAGAAACCATAGAAAACTGTAACTTTTGAACGGAAACGCCTAGGGACTTGAAATTTTCAGGATAGGTGTGGATCTCGAATGTCGTCATCACGTTTATCTATGAGCAAAATTATACTAAGGATTCCGTAATTATGGTCGTTTGAAATTTAGTTTTCTTGATAATTTCAACTACAAATTCGATCGTGACGAAATTTTGTATACTAATGGAGAAATTTATATTCAAGCTACATTCCTCCAGATCACATGACCAGAACCATCGAAACCATAGAAAATCATAACTTTCGAACGGAAAGGCATAGGAACTTGAAATTTATAGGGTAGGTTCGGATCGCGAATTTCGCGGGCACGTTCATCAATGAGCAAACTAAGACTAGGGGTTCCGTAAATACGGTCGTTTGAAATTTTGTTTTCTCGATAATTACGAAACTAAGGATTCGATCGAGATAAAATTTTGTATTTCAATGGAGAATGATATATTGAAGCAACATTTTGTCCGGATCGCATGACCAGAACCATAGAAAATTATAACTTCCGAAGGGTGAGGCCTAGAAAATTGAAATTCTCAGGGTAGGTTTGTACCGCGAATTTCGTGGCCACGTTCATCAATGAGCTAAATTAGACTAGGGGTTCCGTAAATATGGCCGTTCAAAATATTTTGTTCCTGATAATTTCGAAACTACTGATTTGATTGGAATGAAATTCTACACCTAGCTGAAAAATAATGTATTCAAACTACGTGCGGAATTTTGTCCAGATCGCATCACAAAGACCATAGATACCGTAGAAAATTCTAGCGAATTATCGAAAAAAAATTGGTCAGCTGAAGCACTGACATGAAGTCTGGAGTTTCGCCTAAGTTTGAGAATTTTTTTGACAGCTGTCGAAAATTCCTACAATTGATATCTAATACTGGAAAATGCGAATCTACCTACAAGGGGGATGTACGAGCGCTCAAAAGCTCCTGACTCCACGGCAGTGCTTTTCGTAATTTTTCTCGGGCGCCAGCTATATTTTTAAAAGTGGAAAATTATAGCAAACCACCAGGTAGCTGCTAAAGCCGGAGACAGAGTTCGGCTTATCTGCGATGGCAGCGATAAGAATAACTATTTTGAACTCGAGTCTATCAGAGTAAAAACATTGATTGAATGGAAATAAAATTACTAGGAGAAAATTAACTAAAGATATATTGCTTCATACAAAAGAAAATAAAAGACGATTTCTACAGCTTAATACTAATTATGGGGTTATATACAAGATGGGAATATCCAGAAATTTATATTTATCTATATAAAACGACGATGAAACCGCCAGAAAATACGGTATCAGTCGGACGGATTTTGGGTGATTTCGAGTTACGTAAGTACAGAATAACAGCCAGGAGTTTAAACGTGAAAATCTGAACCGAACGCTGCACGGTGGCAAGTTTATGCTATGATGCTGGGAGAAAATTCAGGTACTTTACCTCACACATTCACGGCACGGTTTCTCCACTCCACTTTCACTGTCTTTTTGCACGGAAACGGAATTTGTTCGTTGGGTAGCGATGACTTTTTCTTCGAAATTCAACTCTGGATACGTTCTTTATTATTCCCCAAACACGATTTTCTCTTAAACTCTCTCAGTACCCGATTTATTTTTCGGGAGGGAACATCTTTTCCCAATTCTTTCTTCTCGCGGCATATGGGTTTAAAAAAAAATTACGAAAAGCACTGCCGTGAAGTCAGGAGCTTTTGAGCGCTCTTACATGCACCTTGTAGGTAGATTCGCATTTTCCAGTTTTGGAAACCAATTGAGGAAATTTTTGACAGCTGTCAAACAAATTTTCAAACTAAGGCGATAATCCAGACTTCAAGTCAGTGCTTTAGATGACCATTTTTTTTTTCGATAATTCGCTAAAATTGTCTACGGTATCTATAATCTTGGTGATGCGATCTGAACGAAATTTCGCACGTAGTTTGAATACATTATTCCTCAGCTAGGTGCAAAATTTCATTCCAATCAAATCGGTTGTTTCGAAATTATCAGGAACAGAATATTTTGAACCGCCATATTTACTGAACCCCTAGTCTAATTTTGCTCATTGATGAACATGACCGCGACATTCGCGATCCAAACCCACCCTGAAAATTTCAAGTTCCTAGGCCTTTTCCTTCGGAAGTTATAATTTTCTATGGTTTCCACTATTCTGGTCATGCGATCTGGACAAAATGTTGCTTTAATATGTCATTCTCGTATAAAATACAAAATTTTATCTCGATCGAATCCTTAGTTTCGAAATTATCGAGAAAACAAAATTTCAAACGACCGTATTTACGGAACCCCTAGTATAATTCTGCTCATTGATAAACGTGAACGCCACATTTCAGATCTACACCTATCCTGAAAATTTCAAGTCCCTAGGCCTTTCCGTTCAAAACTTATGATTTTCTATGGTTTCTATGGTTCTGGTCATGCGATCTAGAGAAATGTAGCTTGAATATATCATTCTCCATAAGTATACAAAATTTCGTTACGATCGAATCTGCACTTTGGAAATTATCAAGATCTAAATTTCAAACGACCATATTTACGGAACCCCTAGTTTAATTTTGCTCATCAATGAAAGAGATCACGACAATCTAGATCCGCACCTATCCTGAAAATTTCAGGTCCCTAGGCGTTTCCGTTCAAAAGTTACAATTTTCTATGGTTTCTATGGTTTTGGTGATGCGAGCTGAGCAAAATTCTGCATGTAGCTTGAACACCTCATTTTCCATTAGAGTGCAAAATTTTATCTCGATCGAATCTGTAGTTTCAAATAAATCAGGAAAACAAAATTTCGAGCGGCTATATTTATACCCTTAGGCGGATTTCGCCCAATAACGAACTTAACCTCGGCATTCGTGATTCGAACCTACCCTGAAAATTTCAAGTTTCTAGGACATTCCGTTCGAGAGTTATCGTGTATACGGACGGACGGCCGTCCGGACGGCCAGACTCGAATTTTCCGACGGATTCGTCGTTTGGGACCATTTTCGGCTGAAAATTCGAAAAATACAGACGAAATGATATAGCCCTCGTGTAAGTAGTACGAGCGCTCAAAAACGTCGCACTGGCCTTTTCGAAACCCAGTGCGCTGCCTTCAGAGAACACAAGATCATGGAGGGTGTATTTTCGGTTGCGGGGTTCACCGGCGTTCTGAAATGATCTTCAAATGAATTTCGATTGCCAAATATCGAACTTCATTACACGGCCAAAGACCAAAAAAATTGAATGAAAAAACCTTCTTGCATTACTTAACCTTGGGTATCGTTTCAGAACTGTGACAATCATTAATAACGACCCAGTATTTTGTAATTTGAGTTAGTTATATTGATGCATTCCAAAGTTGAAACTTCCTATCTATTATATTTTATCGTGAGATACATTTTTCGAGACCTGATAAAAAGCGTTCTTCAATTTTCAAGTGTGAATATTTGTATTTTTTCATCACATCCGTTGCACCGGAAAGAATGAAAACTGAAGTTTTCATTTATAACCTCGATGGTATCGGGGTAGACATTTTGGTTCTAAAAACCTGAAAATTTAGAACAAAATATATTGAGATGCTAGAAAAGCGGTAAAAATTACTTACTCAGATAACTTACACACAGATCTATTTCTTACTCCGATTCACTCCTTGCATTTTCGATATCATTAATTTCGACTTTACATATGGTAGAAAAAGCACAAAAACAACGAAAAAATTCTGTAACGTTTACCTACTAACTACCAGAGAGGAGGGTGCAGTTCTGCACATAGCATTTCTCACACAGATTGAAATTATTCGAAGGGTAAATCGTAAATAAAACGTTTTATTTGTTTTTTCTTTGCGGTATATCCTTGTCTAAATCTAGAACATTACCAGCAAAGCACGAATAAATGTTTTTTCAGACTTGAATCAACTCTCAACCCAATCCCCTCAAATTCGGATTCAGCACTCCAAAAACCAATAAAACCTTTGCAAAATAAAATTGAGAAAAGCACTGCCGTGAAGGCAGGAGCTTCTGAGCCCTAGTACATGCACTTTGTAGGTCGATTCGCATTTTCCAGTTTTGAAAATCAATTGAAGGAATTTTCGACAGCTGTCAAAAAAATTCTGAAACTTAGGCGAAACTCCAGACTTCATGTCAGTGCTGCAGATGATCAATTTTTTTTCGATAATTCGCTAGAATTTTCTACGGTATCTATGGTCTTGGTGGTGCGATCTGGACAAAATTTTGCACGTAGTTTGAATACATTATTCCTCAGCTAGGTTCAAAGTTTCATTCCAATACGCTAAGTATTTTCGGAACTATCAGGGAAAAAATATTTTGAACGGCCATATTTACGGAACCCCTAGTCTAATTTTGCTCATAGATGAACGTGACCGCGATATTTGCGATCCAAACCCACCCTGAAAATTTCAAGTTCCTAGGCCTTTCCGTTCAAAAGTTTCAATTTTCTATGGTTTCTATGGTTATTGTCATGCGATCTGGACAAAATTTCACATGTAGCTTGAACACCTCATTTTCCATTTGAGTGCTAAGTAGCTAAGTGCTCTGTAGTTTTCAAGTAATCAGGGAAACAAAACTTTGAACGGCCATATTTACGGAACCCCTGGTGGAATTTGGCCCATTAACGAACTCAAGAGAGGAATTCGGGAACTGAACTCACACTGAAAATTTCAAGTCTCTAGGTTGTTCCGTTCGAGAGTTATCGTACTTATGGACGACCGGACGGACGGACGAACTCGAATTTTCTGACGGATTCGTCATCAGTGAGTCGAACATAGTCGATTGAGACCATTTTCGGCTCAAAATTCGAAAAATACAGACATCGTGCCGAAATGATATAGTCCTCTTGTAAGAAGAACGCGCCTTCAAAAATATATTATATACCTTCGGATTCGTGTTCATCGAATGCACACGACCTGCAGGAAAGGTCACTAAGGAATGAGCAAAATAATATTGAAAAAAAAAATTTATTCAAAACTATAACTTAATTATCTTTTTTTTCTTCTTTTTTCTCTGGTTCCTCTTCTTTCTTCTTTTTCTCATCTTCCTCTTTTTTTTTCTCTTCTTCCTCCTCTAATATTTCCCTTTCCCTTCCTCTTCTTCCTCTCCCTCCTCTTCCCCTTCCTCCTCTTCCCCTTCCTCCTCTAACCCTCCCTCTTAACCTTTCTAAGGTTTCTAGGGAATGGACCTTTGGAAGAAACAAAAAAAATGTTGATAAATATATAAATAATAAGAAAGTTAATGTTATTTCTTCGAATTTTGAGCTGAGAATGAGAATGCGGTTTGTAAGTATGTTTGTTTGTTTGTCCACTAAAAACTCTCGAATGAAACTGCTGAATGATTTATTTGTTTGTATACAGGAAGAAGAGATAATAGAAAAGGTATTCATCGTGATACATTGTGTTTCATTGGTAAGTGTACATACGTTGACCTGAGACAGAGCTATCCACGAAGTGTTCAGAAAAGCCATATTGACTTCATAGCCGAGATACAAGGTTCTTTATATATTCGTGAATATTTTCAATTGCTTATAACTTTTGAACCATCCAGTATAATCATTTGATATTTGAAATGTGAAACATACTTCCTGAAAATTCTCTGAACTAACCAAAAAATTCAGGTCCATATCAGAAAAAAATATGGGACTTTTCGCAAGCTGAGATTCTTAACACCCTGTCTGATGGAATAATGGAATTTGATTAGAATATTTGGAAAGTGCAGGAAATTTTCAATTGGGATCAGTCAATTTTAGTGTCCCGCACATTTGACCCAACCAAATTTTTGTCGAAAGATCTATAGTCCTTTTAAGAATTATTGACATCGAAGCAGGCCATGAACGTCCAGTTGAGGCTTTATTTCTAGTTACAAAAAAGTTACTGTTTTAATCATAGAAATAAAACATAAATATAACCTAGAAAAGTGTTCAGTATACGAATTATCGAATAATTATTAATTAAGCCGGAATATTACTACTGCAGTTTAAAAATGGGAATTCAGGTTCAACGTTATATATATTAAAAAATGGAACCCCCAAATAGAAAACTTGAACAGGAAACTCACCACCATAATCTACACCCTCAATAGTATGAAATACCATATCCAACAAGATTCATTGAAGCTCCTATACACAGCCAATTTTCAGTCAACCCTTTCATATGGCATTGTTTACCGGGGAAACAGTACATCGGAAAGAAATATTTAAAACACAAAAGCAAGCAATCCGAGCTATGTATAGAATGAAATATAGAGAGACTTGTAGAAGTGTTTTCAAAAGGAATAAAATCCTGACGTTAACAGCAATATATGTGCTGGAGTATGTTATCTTCCCACAAAGCCACAGTGAACTATTTGAACGGTTTCTGAACAACAACCCAACTAGGAAAATTGATGCTTATATATACCCGAGACAACAATTGACACTAGCCCAGAATGATGCAAAATACATGTGCATGAAGATCTACAATTTGTTACCCAAACAGTTTCATTCGATAAGAAATGTTGATATATTGAAAGAAGAATTAGTTATTGAATATTGAACTTGCTAGAATATTTTTAATCTTGTGAAGCTAAAACTACATCCGAGCTATGTATTGAATGAAATATAGAGAGACTCGTAGAGGTGTTTACAAAAGGAATATAATCCTGAACATCAATATATGTGCTGAAGTATATTATCTTTCCACAAAGCCACAGTGAACTATTTGAACGGTTTCTGAACAACAACCCAACTAGGAAAATTGATGCTTATATATACCCGAGACAACAATTGACACTAGCACAGAATGATGCAAAATACATGTGCATGAAGATCTACAATTCGTTACCCAAACAGTTTCATTCGATAAGAAATGTTGATATATTGAAAGAAGAATTAGTTAAATTTTTGCTGAATATTGAACCCATACAATTTGCTAGAATATTTCGAATCTTGTGAAGCTAAAACTACATCAACTTTGTAACCATTGAAGTATTTGAGTTATTCCCCATTATTGTATTACAATAATTGTAGGAACTAAATAAATATTACTATTATTATAGTAATAAGAGAAAAACAAAAATTAAGAATCTATGTAGTACATGAAGAATTTTGACACGAAATTTGTACTTAAAATTTCAATATATGAACCAATTTGTGAATTATTCAGTGCTCGGTGTTGAAAAAGTTGGAAACCATTATTTGAAACGTTTTCTTAATTGAAACTTGTCTGAGGCGATGTTGTTGAAACGTTTCATGAAACTTCACAGAGGTAGGACATTTACATTCTCTGGACCATATTCTCAATAATATTATTGAGAATATGGGTTGAATTTTTTGTTCAAGATTTGAGTTGAGATAAAAACTGAATATTCAAAGATCTTAAACATTAAGAAATTTGCTGTCGAATAACAGTAGGTACTTCAAATAGGAAATGTTTTTCATGGATAATTTCATTTGTGTAGTTTTTATCATTATATCATGTTTGTTTCAAATTCGAATCAATTTGCTTGAATACATTTTAATTGTTCTTATTCTTATGAGAGGTTGATACTTTAACTTGACAACATTCTGGTATATCCTTCATTCGAAGTTTCTTCCTCATAGCATCTGCATTTCTTAAGAAATCAGTCAAAACTATTGATAAACCCATAAATGCATTCAAATATGCCAGAGCCTTTTGATTTGATATTATGTACTTACCAATAACACCTCACTGACCACTAAGTTGAATAATTAATAATAATTAACACTAAAAAGCTAATAAATAACACTAAGTCTAATTCAAATCGAATAACAAACAATATGATTCTAATTCAAACTTTGTCGCTAATTAAAATGGACGTTTTCGTTATCAATTGTTTCACTAATTCGAATTTGAGAGTCACAGAAAATACTTTTGATGTCTGATTGTATTGTTCTGTAAAATGAAAACCATAGATAAATGAATATAGGTATACTCCGTTTAAGAATTATTGATAATAATAATAATTATAAATAATTATTCGATAATTCGTATACTGAACACTTTTCTAGGTTATATTTATGTTTGATGTTTTATTTCTATGATGAAAACAGTAACTTTTTTGTAACCAGAAATAAAGCCTCTACTGGACGTTCATGGCCTGCTTCGATGTCAATAATTCTTAAATGGACTATAGATTCCTTTATCTATAGTGTTAACTTAAATTCACACCCCCACCTTTCTGCAATTTTGTAGTTCAATGAAAACAACTAACCACATCTTTAATTGTTAAGTCAACACAAATAATGTTAATGAAAATCTGACTTTGAAAGTGTATTTTGTTTCTCCTATAAAATTTTGTCGAATGGAGTTACGCAATTTTCTCCTGAAGGCGACGATGTGGCCATTTTTCTAGATAATTCGCTAGAATTTTCTACGGATCTATGGTCTTGGTAATGCAATCTGCAAGTAGTTTGAATACATTATTCCTCATCTATGTGCAATTATCAGGAAAAAAAAATTTGAACTGTCATATTTACGGATCCTCTAATCTAATTTTGCTCATTGATGAACGTTACCGCGACATTCGCGATCCAAACCTACCCTGAAAATTTCAAGTCCATAGGCCTTTCCGTTCGAAAGTTATAATTTTCTATGGTTTCTATGGTTCTGGCTAAGCGATCTGGACAAAATGTAGCTTGAATATATCATTCTCGATTGAAATACAAAATTTAGTCACGATTGAATCCGTAGTTTTGAAATTATCAAGAAAACTAAACTTCAAACGACCATATTTACAGAACCCCCAGTGTAATTTTGCTTATTGATGAAAGTGATCGCGATATTCGAGATCCACACCTATCTTGAAAATTTCAAGTCCCTAGGCTTTTCCGTTCGTAAGTTATGATTTTCTGTGGTTTCTATGGTTTTGGTCAAGCGATCTGGACAAAATGTAGCTTTAATATATCATTCTCGATTAAAATACAAAATTTCGTGACGAGCGAATCTGTAGTTTTGAATTTATCAAGAAAACTAAATTTCAAAAGACCATATTTACGGAACCCCTAGAATAATTCTGCTCATAGAAAAACGTCATCACGACATTCCAGAAAATCACCTATCCTGAAAATTTCAAGTCCCTAGGCGTGTCCGTTCAAAAGTTACAATTTTCTATTGTTTCTATGGTTCTGGTCATGCGATCTGGACAAAATTTCACATGTAGCTTGAACACCTCATTCTCCATTTGAGTGCAAAGTTTCATCTCGATCGAATCTGTAGTTTCGAAGTAATCGGGAGAACAAAATTTTGAACGGCCATATTTACGGAACCCCTGGTGGAATTCTGCCCATTAACGAACTTAACCGAGGCATTTGGGATCTGAACCTACACTGAAAATTTCAAGTCTCTAGGTTGAACCGTTCGAGAGTTATCGTGCTTACGGACGGACGGCCGGACGGACAGATTCGAATTTTCCGACGGATTCGTCATCAGTGAGTCGAACATAGTCGATTGAGACCATTTTCGGCTCAAAATTCGAAAAATACAGACATCGTGACGAAATGATATAGCCCTCGTGTAAGTAGTACGAGCGCTCAAAAACTCTGTTCTCTGGTGTTACCTAGATTATCCTTTTGACTAGCCTGGTTGCAGAAACAATTTTTCTTCGGAATAATTGTTTCCATATAATAAGTATGAATACGACGAGCTTTTGTGGTGAAAAATATTCAATTGAGTAGCAGGATACCAATATATGTTTCAAATTACATGATTGTAGGTATATAAAAAAAATAAACATATAGTTTCTCAACAACGATTTTTTAATTTAATACCTCGATTTTAATCCTTCAAAATTGCATTAGGAGGACCGATGTTGAATTACAACTGGATTTTGTACCCATTTTCATGCAAATTAACACTTATGAATTCCGAATTCTTCTAGGTAACAGGCACCGGACAGATTTTTTTTATTCGATTCAAGAATATTTCTATCCACAATATGGGTTTTGAAAATTTCAGGAGGGGTTGAAAAATGAATTCCTCGAATAATTTCGTAGGTTCATTATCGTAAATAATGAACCAGAATTAAGGGTGGAATGAAATAATGTAAATTAAAAAACTGAGATGAATCAAATTCATATATTATATATTTCTACCATATCCCTCTACAAAAAAAAATATTATTTCATAAATAATTTTCTTATAAATAAGAATATAAAACATTTAATATTATTTACATTTGAAATTACTCTACTGGAAAAAGGTCAGAAAATATTCTCACATATTCACAAATGTCATGCAAGTGTCCATAAATAATATTCAATTCATCTTATAAAAAATTGACAAAGTCACTATGAATGAAGCAGTATTCCCGAAATGAACATCATTAATTAGGAAATTTTGAGCTGACTTTCAAAAATCAAAAACTCTATCCCCATACCTGAATTCTAGAACCTCGTGAATGAAAAAAATATTTTATTGATTTTGAATACAATTTCATCTTCTTCCATCATATAATTTGTTGTAACAGTCATTGTTATAATGTAAAATTATTATCAGTTGACAAGCAACAATCAGGTATAAAAACAAAATTCTTTATATAAATATAATCAGATGTAATATAAAATAAAGTGAATCCTAGAAGAACCGAAGACTCTGGTAAAATCAAACAAAACTCACTTTTGAGAGATCTTGCAATATAGCAAATGTAAAGAATACATTTTCGATTTGGCGAGAATTTCCTTTTGAAGGAAAACTACTTGGAAGCCAGGAACATTATTAGCCTAAAAAAAAAACAATGGATTAAAAAAATCGATCGAAACAATCTGAATGTTCCAGATGTTTTTATGGTTAACATCAATCAAAACATTGACCAGACATTAGTTTCTAAGTCCACAAGAGAATATCTGACATTTGACATGGATATAATTTAAGAAACACATGTTCCAAAGTGGGTTATTTTTTAGGTAAACACATTATTTCATTTAATATTGAATAATATTCGATTTGTATTCCCTGTCCATTCAAATATCAATAAAGTTGGCGTTCATGAAATGATTTTATTTTGCTTTCAAAAACTAAGAAAATAGTATATTATATATATATAGGAGGAGAAGGGTCACTTTTCATGGCGAGCCTGGGTTTACCCGCCGAACGTAGTGAGGCGGGTAATTGAAGGCGAGCCATGAAAAATCACTTTTCCTCCGAATGGAATATGTTATTTTTTTTCAAACGTTTTGAAATCTGGAGATCCAGCTTTAGATCAGACTTATATTCACGATCTTTATAATTGAGTGATCAATGCAAAATTTTCCTAGTTACGGTTGTCGTGCAAAATTAATTTTGATTTTGACGGACATGAAGTATAATAATTGTTCGTAGTAACCAATTCATCGATACATAGCGACACTTTTCGGCGTACGGAAATGTAATTCATGGTTGACATAGGAACACATTTCCCTATGGCGGAGGAGAAGTAGAACTTTTCGATGATCCTGTCAGTCGAAATATGACGTTGTTTCTGTACGTTTGAAAAAATATTTCTATGCTGTTATATTGTATACTCGATTTTATATCAGTTTCCATACCTCACTGCAGACCAAAAGCAATATAGACGAGTTTTCAACCCCCTCGAAGGCGAATAGAAACCAGCGATATTATTTTTTTTTTTTTAATTATTAATTGCACACACATTTTCTAAGCGGGGGGTCTATTGTATTAAGTGTGACTGAACTTTTGTCAAAATATGGATATTGAATTATTCTCCTTTCAAGAAATATGAGCATTCGAAAATCAGAATGTGTTTCTATTCACCCCATTTTACGGTACTCTTCCATTTTCGAAGAACGAGAAATATCGAAGTCAAGTTCCAAATAAGTGAAGCTGAGATCCTGGCGAGGGATCGAAAAACAGAGGCAGGCTAAGTCATTCCTCTCGTACTCAACGAGCTGGACCAAAAAAGTTCTCTCACTCAGAAAATTAGAACTGAGGAAAATGGGAAAGGTTCCAGCCAAGAATCCACTGAGACAGCTGAACATCTGCTATGCAATTGTGCAGCTGTCTTCAGGAAAAGGCTGCGACATCTTGGTTCCTGTCTCCTAAAACCGGAACAAGTGATGGACGTAGCACCCAGGAAGGTAGTGAAGTTCATAGAGACCTTGGTACCTGATTGGTAAACACTAAACAGCTCGGGGTTGCACAATAGATCTTCAGGTCAAGGTGTTTTCAGGGTTTAGCTTAGCCTTATCGCCCCTCCTCTAATCTAATCTAAGTGAAGCTTGCATCCCGATTATCATGAGCTTGGTTTTGATGCCGTTAATATCGAGACCATAGTGATTGAAATGCTTTGTTATTTTGTTTTTTAGCAGTTGAAGGTCGTATCATGCTTCATCTAAAATGCCTCGAAGTCTCCATACATTTTCCCATTGTTTCTACTTATCTAGCTCATATAATCTTCTTCCCTTTTCGCTTTTTTTATTCTTCTATACTCTGCTACAGCATATTTTGTCCTGCCTTTTTTCCTTCATGAGATCTAAACATTGTTGGTCATCCATGCGACATTGATTATCTTGTCTGAATTGAGGTATCAGGATAAATTTGGTGTGTTTTCTGATCATCACTCGCTTCATATCCGCTATCACCGATATGTTCCTTTAGGTTATCCTGAACGTATTTCGAATTGTCTGTCAAATTGCTTTGAAGCTTGTTTCAACCTGACTCAGAAGACTCCAACTAACAGGTAATGATCTGACCCATGTCTACTCCGTTGAACCGGATGTCGAGAGTCTGCTTAAAGGGTCTTCTAGCTGGTAACTCGTGTTCTGTGTCCAGAACTACTAGATCAAATAATATTTCCCTTCCCATTATTTGGTAAGAGGTTGAAAGGATATTGATATACTGAATAGAGAGGTTGTGATTCCTTTTATGGTGAAGAAAGTCATAAGGAAAAAGGACATTTTTGATCCCAAGATCAAGAATACATAAATGCTTGGAGGAAGACCAACTATTTTCGTCTACACTAATTTGATGGAAACCTGAGCTGACCTACTATCATAATTACAATAATTAAAAGTCAGGGAGCCTGGTCCTCACTGAACAAGTACATGTCTTCAGTGAACCTACCTAGTGAAGTTCTGATTAAAAAAGTGAGCATTGAGAAGAACTTCGACACTATGCTATGTAAAAAGAAAGAATGGGAAAAGGAATACACTACCCAAAATTCCATTAAATGGTATACAGTTGGTTCTAGAACTACGATAGGGGACGGCGCTGGAGTATACAGGGCAAGAACCAAGTGTACACTATCGTTAGGCTCCTACTCGAGGGTTTTTCAGGCATAAATACTTACATATTTAGATGCATAGATATAAACCTGGAAAGAAACTATCAAGGATGTGACATTGTGATCCATTCTGATAGTCAAGCTGCTATCAAAGCACTGAACTCATGTCATCGACTCAAAACTGATATGAGAGTGCCAGAGGAAACTTAATGAAGCAGGCAAGAACAATAAGGTACCTTTAGTCTGGGTTCCTGGTTACTAAGGAATCAAAGGAAACGAAGAGGCCAATTCACTTCCAGAAAGGGAGCACAAACGCAACTTACTGGCCGAGAACCTATCTGTTACATAGCCAACTGCACCTATAAGAAAGAGTTTCTGGAGAAGCAAGAGACTGAAAGAGACGCACTCTGGAGAAATCTTCCAGGAATGGATCACTCCAAAAAGTTCCTTCGGAACTTTAAAAATGAAAGATCCAAAAAGTATTTGGATCTCAGTAAGAATAAGTTACGCCTCCTCATTGGCTTCCCCACGTGATATTGTCGCATTGGGAAACATATGATGAGAATGAGTCTATCAGAAACTGACGAGTGTAGATTCTGTGGGGAAGAGAAGGAAACTCCTGTTCACCTGGCTACAGAATGTCCGTCATTGCAAACCAGCGCAAATAATGTCTTGGACAAGAGAATTACAGAAGGAACGAGGATTTAACCTCCTTGAAGCCCTATAAGAAACTGGAATTCATTGGAGCTCTGGAGCTGGAGGACGAGCTGTAGGAAGCACATTTGCGATAACAGCTCTGATGAAGGGCACAATAGACCTTGAGGTCTATTGAGATTTATTGCATGAAAATAATGTCAGACGCAGATTTATTCAGTTGAAATTCGGTCATTTCATCTACAAAAATTAGTGTCCAACATAAATATCATGCAATACACCTCAGATATAAAAGGAACACGAAATGGGGATGGTTTGAAACTTTCAGCGGAGAAAAGCGGTTCGAAGATTTTCCACTCAGAAATATAGTGTACGGGACTAAAATTCTCAGTGTCTAAAAATAATTGTACTGATGTAGCAGCTGTCTTTTTCGTCTAACGTACACAAAATTGAGATATGCTCTTATATAATGGTTGTTTCTTTTTCAAGTTTACTGCTCAGATCTTTTAAAGGACGATCGTTTCCTCCTGGTACTTTTATCAATAAAAAATTCGAACCAAGGAGAATACCGATATCGCAGGATTTCTGTGCATATCCATCTGAACTTACCTAAAATTAATAACTTTAGCAGCAAGCAGGCGATTGCATTCATTGCTGTCCGGCAAACGAAGGGTTAAATATGGCGATTCATTATCTTGCTCTGAAAACTCAAATTGATGTATCGTGGGTTTCACCTTGATATCTCCCACTGGCCCTCGAAGAACTATATAACTGAGGTTCATAGGTGTAGTTGTTTTCGATTTCAGAATCAACTATAAAAGAAGGTTGTTAAATGTTATGAAATGAGTAGAACGAACTAAATAAAAGGTTATGTGCTGCCGGCAGTAATGCTGTTACCCAAGTTTGAATTTTGAATTAACTAATGTATTTTGTTCAATTCAGAGCCGGTTGTACGAACACTTTGAACTGTAGTTCACTATTGAACAGTAGTTCGAAATGCGAAAGTTGTACAAACATTAGTTTAGTATAAGGTTTTACTCGGAATATAATGAATGCGAGCAAAATAATTACCTTCATTTTATGCAAGTATAACCATAACCTTTTTTATGAATACGGCCCATTATGTTTTCCAACCTCTCAATTTTAATTTAGCTTGTATTGAGTGAAAAAAATAAAAAAAAAATAAAGAAAACCAAATAATATCAGTGCTGTTCAGCTGAACGCAGTTTAAACTGAATGCGATCATTGAACCGAAAACATCAGATTGCTTGCATATACAACCTGTCCTGAAATTTACTCCCACCTTCCATTTCAACAATCAAATAGGAAGAAAAAAAAATTGAAATTGCTACAATTTATAATGTTCGAGAACAGTATTAAACAAAATTGTTATTTGTTCACTATTTGAATTATATTTATATCTGACTTCTCACCTGGTAAGTGAGACCTCTCTCTGAGCTTTGTGTTGGGTCTTTCTGACTGTTATTGATTCTGGCTTTTACCACCCATTGATTGTTGAAGGCCGAAAAACGGGAAGATTCGTAGAACAAACGATGAACGAATTCTTCTGTTCGATAGGGTTTCAATTGTATATCTGAAAGGACAATAATAATTATATTCAATCATAGTACCTTTCCCATTTTACGGAATATCTCATTTAAAAAAATTTAACTTATTCGAAGGAAAAGATTTAACAAGACAGATAGAAGCTGTCGCTTATTACGACATAAATAAAAATACCAGACAACGAGAACATACATTTGAAAATCCGATCCCAAAAATACCGCCTAATAAAGTGAGATTTAATGAAAGATCAAATTATTTGTTTATGGTTCCTGTTTCTGAACCAAATCTTCGGGCCTTAACAAGTACTCAGATCTGAATGGACTCCGAATTGCTTCTAACCACCAAGAATGGGTTCAAAATGCTACCTTACCACCACTAGAAATTGGGTAGGGAATCCCAATGTACAATCTACTGTGACTTGATGATATTTTACTGTTGAAGTTCTTTGTACAGTCAGTTTGTCCCTATACCGAGAGAAAACTTGCCAAATATAAAAGTGAAAGATCATCTTCAAATCACAGTAGAGACGAGAAACTTTCGTAAATTTGGGTTTTCTACGCGTATGGAGGTTATTTTGTGAACACGTTGTTGCTCTTTGAGGCCTAATAACATTCTCCCCAAGTGTTAGAGATATGAGGTCTGATTTTACGTCACTTATATATACTTCGAACAAAATCGGCCCTAATACAGAGACCTGCGGGATACCATGCTTCATTTTTTTTTTCCAGTAGGAAGATTTGCTGTTTATACTATAGCACAGATTGTTTCAGTACACTCGTGAAGTTAGATAGAAGGTTTGTTTTAATTTTAGCGTGTCATAAGTGACAGCTAGTTGTTCATATTCGGGCTGAGATTGATCTCTTCCTTTCGCGTTTGATGTTTATTTTCATCTTTTATTATCTTCCATATAATCTAATTTTTATTTTCAGCATTTCTTATTGTATATTCATTCGTGCTTTTCTTCATTTATTTTGTTTTCTGAGCATATTCCTTTCTATTGATGTTAGAGGCCCTTCAACTTCCATCCTCTTTCCGCGCCTTCATTATAGTTCCCAAGGTTCCATTTTCATTTCAAGAGTGCATTTATCTTTACACTTTTGCAAAAAGTTTTTTATTGGCAGGTTTGATCAAATTTGGAGATCAGGGTTTCCCAGAATTTTTTGAAAGGTTCCGACAATAAGAGAGCAATATTCCATGTTCTTGTTTCAAGTTCTGACCTTGATATCTATATTTGATGTATTCATCATTCTTCGTCTGAAGATTTCTTCTCTTTTCTCTTTCAGGTACATTGCTTGCCGCTGGACAGTTCTGTATCCGGCCGAAGTGGTCAGAAAAATATGGTTGAAAGGTGAGTGTATTCGATATGTCCTCATTCGGAAAATCTGGCCTTTAGAACAAAGTCTCCAAATAACTCCAACAGTTGGCCCAATGTTCCACTTGTTTTTGCCGAATTGATGTTGAAATTCCCACCGACGAGCACGATCGACTGTTAGGTTGTGATTCGAACACCCTGTCTAGGCAGTGCGTTAACTGGTCGAGGTAAGCGTCAATTTTCCCCCCTTTTTCCTCCTAAATGCCCAGAATTATTGCTTTCTTCTTTCGTTTTACATACCTAAAATCTCGATAACTTTTTCAATCGACAACTGTTCAAGTTCTAGGAGAAATTCATTTTAATTATCACTTTTGGTCAGCCATAATACACTACCCTTGATTCCAGAGAAGCGACTTATCAAATTGTACCCCTCTACAATAAGTTGTGTTATATTCGTACTAGACATCCAATATTTCGTTATAATAGCGTTGTCAATAGATTTACCAGTTGTCTTATGTCTTACAGATTTTGTATCCAGATTTGTGATATTGAACAATTTGGTCGAGGAATTCTTTTTTTCCTCAATAATTCGAAAAATTCAGATTCCATCGAAATCAAAACTCCAGAGTTAGTTGTAAGATAAAAAACGAAGATTCATGAGAAATTCCGTGGGGATCGTATAACTAGAAGATTCGAAAAAAAACTTTGTCAAAACTTCGGTTTCTCAGAAACTATTCGCCATAACCTGCCGAAGTATTGGGTTTAGATATAGTACATGGACAAAATGGGTTATATAGAAATTCATCTTTTTAGCCGTTCTACGTTAAATATTTGATATTGATGTTGATAGGTCATCAACTATTTGTCACATTGAGGTTTGCGGTTCGTTTCCTGACCTTAGTCTTGCTCAGGAGTTCTCGAGCTCGATAAGTAGAAAGTAGAATCCCGGATCCGACTCGCACGGAGGCCATGAAATATTGACGTATCTCTTTCAGATCTAATCGTATTTGAGCTCAACTCAAGGCAATGAAAATTTATATTTTAAGATAAAATAGGACTATGAATATCAATTCAAAAACAGACTGTTCGTGCGCTTGTTTCAATGAACAAAACGTTATCATTTTCCTCAAATGTCTGTAATTGTCGAAGTTTGAACCGAGAATTGTCTCAAACAATTAGGTTGGACTCTCTTGGCCAAATTCCATTCTTATACTGTCCGTTCGTAAACACGAAAACTCTCAAAAAGGAGAGGGCTAGAGTTCTGAAATGTAATGGGCGAAATCCGCTGAGGGTGGTTTCGTTTAGCTGATATTCAAAATAATCTGGTAATTCCATTTATTGAAGTTTATAAAGATAAATGGATAGTATTTGTCATACTGACAATGAACACTGAAGTCCGTTTAGGTATAAAGAAAAAAAAATAGTTTTTCTGAATAATTCAGCATATATTCGGTGATTCCATCTTTTGAAGTTGATAAAAATAAAATGACATTATTTGTCATACTGACAATGCACATTGAAGGCCGTTTTGGTACAAAGAAACAAGCTCCTGACTGAATTTTTCATCTATTCTGAATCAGGAAACATGAAGGAATAACTTGGTCATCTATAACATCTCACTAGTTTTTGAAGCCAATACTTTTGGTATCGGAACTCAACCCTAACTTCCACGTTTATGATTTGAGGGATTTTTAATAACACATACTTGACGATATGAGAAAAAAATTGTTTGGTTCAGTATCAGGGATTTTCTGTTGAGAAATATGTAGAAGACTCACCTCATATGTAATCCGACACCTTCAACTTACCGTTAAACAATATTTTTTCGAAACCGAGCAAGTCGAATATGCTATCATATATTTTCCTTTCATCCGCTATCTCTTGATCGATAGTTTTCAACGATTCCATTACGTCGGCCCCAGAACGATGTGGATGAGCACATTCGGTCTCATGTTCAGACCTCTCGTGCAATGGACCTCTCCAAGGGCATCCGATCCTACTGAATTTACAGCCTGAAATTCTGCAACGAAAAGCATTTATATAGAGCGATCAATAAAACAACGAGTTCAAGACAAACGCGGATTTATGAGGGGTGGTCGAGTCGATGATTCGCATGTCCTGATTGTTAATCGGAAATATCATCAGATGGTACTAGTGAAAAAAAGAATGATTTCCGCCCTCCGGACCGGACATTATGATTCTTCTTTTTACCGCCAAGAGATGAGCAATAGCCCGAAGGAAATCATGTAATCAACAAGTTTCCAGGTGAAAGTTTCATCAGTATGTTTGATTTAGAGAACGCTCTACTCTGCGAGTGTACGACACTGCTCTAAACACGCAAACTAGGTTTTCATATATCTCTGATCTCTGAAAGTCAGACCGCTGATTTGAAAACGGTAACTTGGTGATATTTCCGCCTATGAATACTCGGTTCCTTATCAAGCCCATTGTTCAATTCTAGGAACAATTAGAAAAGTCACTATAAAAATGATATGAATAATCTGGTCAAAATATATGGAAGATCCATTATCGTACTCGCCAAGGAAGCGAACCACCTAGCTTTCCTTCGCGAACCTAGGGAAAACAACATACCTACGTAATTCCGAAAGGCTTCATAGTAAGGTCGACCGCACAATGCACCAAACAATTACCGCAAAAGAAACATTATGTTTGGGGCAGGCAGAATGAATTTAACCATTACATATTCGACAAAATAATGCTTTCAGAATGATCAGAATCAGAGAGAATAAGTGAGCAGATCAACTTAGTAGTCAACAATAAAGACTATAAGAAGCAATAACAAGTGCGATACATGAAAGCTATCCAACCAATGAAGAACAAAGAGAGATACAGAAGAAGAAACTGGATTCTTCTTCTTCTTATGCATATTCACTAATAAATGTTTGCGACCTCATATCTCATCTGTATTCCGTTTCTGGCCGTATGTATTAGGCTTTCCACTGTTCGTAAGCCTCATGCTACGTAGCCACGACATCTTCCTTCCAATTCCTCGCCTTCCCTCTATCTTCCTCTCGATAATCAGTTGTAAGAGTTGGTACTTCTCATTTCGCATCATGTGTCCTAGATATGCAGTTTTTCTGTTCTTGATCATTAACAACAGTTCACATTTTTGGTTTATCCTTCGTAGGACGTTTTCTTTGGTTACTCGTGCCATCCATGGTATTTTCAGCACTCTGCCGTATACCCACATCTCGAAGGCTTTTATTTTTCTCATTTTTTTCACCTACAATGTCCAGCTACCCACTCCATACAGTAACACCGACCAAATGTAACACCTTATGCGTTTCACCTTTAGGCTATGGTCAAAGTCCGTAATTATGAAGATGCATTTGAATTTCATGAATGTGTTGCGGGCTTTCTCTATACGACATCTTATTTATTCAGTGAGCCCTACTCCAAGGTATTTAAATTGGTTCACCTGTTCAATTGATGATCCGTCCAATGTCCCCACGTCGGATTGACGAGTAACAATCATGTGGTCTGTTTTGTTGGCGTTCATTTTTAAGCCCATTCTCTTACTGTGCTCTCCTACTACGTTGACAAGATGTTGGTGGTCGCACATATTGCTAGCAATCAAGACCGTGTCATCTGCATAGCGAATGTTATTTATCCATGTTCCATTGACTACCCCTTTCAATATTCTCAAGAGCTTCCTAGAAGATATTCTTTGAGTACAGATTGAATAACAGTGGCGAATGCACACATCCCTTTCGGAGTCCTCTGCAGATTTGCACATTGTTACTTTGTTCTCCATCGATCTTTATGTGAGCTGATTGCAGCTGATATCTCTGCCGTGTAGATCCGTTTGTCTCAATTTTGTTAGTAATTTATGGTGTTGTACTCTGTCAAAGGCCTTCTCTAAGTCTATGAAGCACAGGTACACATCTTTTCGCTGATCGTGTCAGTTTTGTACCAGGAAATGTGTTGTCACTAGTGCCTCTCGAGTTCCCAAGCCTTGTCCGAAATGTGAGTCACTGATGTTTTGTTCACATTTCCTAAATGTTCTCTGATGTATTATTTTGAAAAATAGTTTTAAGGAGTGACTCATAAGACTGATAAGTCTGTGATCTTCGCATTCCCTAGCGTTATTCCTCATTGGCAGGGGAATGAAGGTTGATTTCAGTCATTGATCGGGGTACTGGCCGGTTTGATATATCTTGTTGAAGAGTTTCTGAAGAACTGCTATGCCTCTATCATCAAGTAGTTTTATGAGCTCTGCCGGTATCTCATCTGGACTAGGTGTTTTGTTGTTTTTGAGCGCTCGTACTACTTACACGAGGGCTATATTATTTCGTCACGATGTCTGTATTTTTCGAATTTTGAGCCGAAAATGGTCTCAAACGACTATGTTCGACTCACTGATGACGAATCCGTCGAAAAATTCGAGTCTTTCCGTCCGTCCGGCTGTCCGTATACACGATAACTCTCGAACGGAATGTCCTAGAAACTTGAAATTTTTAGGGTAGGTTCGAATCTCGAATGCCGCGGTTAAGTTCGTTATTGGGCAAAATTCGCCGAGGGGTTCCATAAATATGGCCGTTCGAAATTTTGTTTTCCTGATTACTTTGAAACTACAGATTCGATCGAGAAGAAATTTTGCACTCTAATGGAAAATGAGGTGTTCAAGCTACATGCAAAATTTTGTTCAGCTCGCATCACCAGAACCATAGAAACCATAGAAAATTGTAACTTTTGAACGGAAACGCCTAGGGACTTGAAATTTTCAGGATAGGTGTGAATCTCGATTGTCGTGATCACTTTCATCTATGAGCAAAATTATACTAGGGGTTCCGTAAATATGGTCGTTTGAAATTTAGTTTTCTTGATAATTTCCAAACTACAGATTCGATCGTGACGAAATTCTGTATACTAATGGAGAATGATATATTCATGCTACATTTTCCTAGATCGCATGACCAGAACCATAGAAACCATAGAAAATCATAACTTTCGAACGGAAAGGCCTAGGGACTTGAAATTTTCAGGATAGGTGTAGATCTGAAATGTGGCGTTCACGTTTATCAATGAGCAGAATTATACTAGGGGTTCCATAAATATGGCCGTTTGAAATTTTGTTTTCTCGATAATTTCGAAACAACGGATTCGATCGAGATAAAATTTTGTATTTTAAACGAGAATGATATATTAAAGCAACATTTTGTCCAGATCGCATGACCAGAACCATAGAAACCATAGAAAATTATAACTTCCGAAGGGATAGGCCTAGGAACTTGAAATTTTCAGGGTGGGTTTGGATCGCGAATTACACGGTCACGTTCATCAATGAGCGAAATTAGACTAGGGGTTCCGTAAATATGGCCGTTCAAAATATTCTGTTCCTGATAATTTCGAAACTACTGATTTGATTGGAATGAAATTATGCACCTAGCTGGGGAATAATGTATTCAAACTACGTGCATCACCAAGATCATAGATAGCGTAGAAAATTCTACCGAATTATCGAAAAAAAATTGGTCACCTAAAGCACTGACTTGAAGTCTGGATTATCACCTTAGTTTGAAAATTTGTTTGACAGCTGTCAAAAATTTCCTCAATTGGTTTCCAAATCTGAAAAATGCGAATCTACCTACAAGGTGCATGTACGAGCGCTCAAACGCTCCTGATTTCACGGCAATGCTTTTCGTAATTTTTCAATGTGCGGATGGCACCGTATATTTTTGATTTTGTTATTTAGGTCATCCTCATTATCTTGGTTAAAAATTCATCTGAGAATTGTTTTCTAATATAGTTTTCCCATATCATCTTCCGCGTATTCATGTCAGATGCGATTTGTTATTATAAACTTTTTCGGTATATTCCAGCTGTTTCTTTCAGTTTTTTATGTGAATTGAAATCATCGTGTAGGGTCTGCAATTCCTCAATGGCTTCGCATTCATGCTTCAACCAATCATTTTTCGCTATTCTGATATTCGTCTGTATCAATCTTTGAACCCTCCGGTAGTTATCCCTGTTCGATTGGTTTTTGAATTTCCTGCGTTCATCCATCAATAAAAGAATTTCGTCAGTCATCCATGACTGCTTGTGTTCTCGTATTTTTATCCTAATATCTCTTTAGCTTTGTTCATTACGACGTTTTGGGTATCTCTCCATATATAGCTTAGGTCTCCGTCTGACTCCATTTTTGCTGTTACTGTTTCTATCCCTCGGTTCATTTTCTCACTTACAGTATCCCTAATCTGTTCTTGTTGTTGTCGCTCGCAAGCAATTTTTTTTTTGCGGGGCCATTCTTCTGTGATTTGCCATTCTAATTTTGAGGCCAGTCAGAATTAAGAGAAGGTCAGAGGGTACATCCACTCCTGGAAATGTACAGGCTCTGGTGATAGAGGTTCCAAATCGTCTGTTGACAAAGATATAGCCTATCTGGTTACGCACTATGTTATTTGGTTTGTCTGCTGGAGACTTCAACGTGTACAGACGACGAGGCAGTGAAGAGAACTAGGTATTAG
Source organism: Aphidecta obliterata (assembly GCA_963966015.1). NCBI lineage: Eukaryota > Metazoa > Arthropoda > Insecta > Coleoptera > Coccinellidae > Aphidecta > Aphidecta obliterata. The sequence goes on along the minus strand of OZ014427.1, from coordinate 31,203,857 downwards.
CTATTCTCATATTCTCCTCTTGACAGGATTTTAATACTCGGTCGCCTCTCTCGTTTCGATCTCCCAATCCAAAAGGCCCCACCAGGTCCTCAGATCTGCCCCTCACCTTTTTGGAATTACCCATTATAATGTTCACTTCATGCTTTTTGGCCAGTTTGAGTAGCTCTTCTAATCCTTCATAAAATGTCTGTTCCGTTGATTCTGCGGTAGGGGCATACGTTTGGATAACATTCAGGTCAACTGGTTTAGCGCTGACTTTTAAAAGAGCTAATCTGTCGGAGTATGGGAAGAAGTCGGTGCTAGCGGATAATTTATCTGTAACAGATATTCACACTCCATATCGGTGGTTCATACTTTGGTTGCCTAATAAAAGCGGCCCCCATCGACAGTACTCATTCCGTTGTCCGGCCACCAAGTTTCTGAGACTCCCAATATATCTATGTCTAGTCTCTTGATTTCTTGAGTTAGATTTGCTTGCTTTCCCGCTTCGAATAAACTTCGTACGTTCCAGTAGGATTCACTGATGAATAAACAACACAAGAAAACAATAAAACCTCGGAAAGCAGTGATGAATTCGACCAAAAAACTGAGCAAAAATGCCCTCCAACTACTCAACAAAGTCATGCAATTTATTAATGCAAAGACCACAGTACCAGTCATGAACTTGGCATTAGCAGCAGAACAAAGGCCAATGAGGATCTAGAATTCGGAACAACCAGAATAATGCAGATGGAAAGTGAGAACCTATGGACCATGTTCTAAAATATCAAAAGCAGAAAATCTGACAAAGAATCAAAACAAAGATCCATTACCTCCCTTTCATACGATTGGGTGATATAAGGATCTGAATCAAATGAAAACCGAAGGATTTTCAATATACCAAGCATGTATCAGCTTCAAAGACCTTTCAAATTTTTAAAATAGATAGTCCTATGTTAGCAGGAGCTATTAATATATCATTAACTGTTCGTAATATAAATATTTCTTTTTTTGGATCATACTGGGGGAGATGAACCTCTTCTAGACCAAAATTTATTTTGATTTTTTCCTGAAGTATATATTTCAACTTAACCAGGATTTGGAATTATTTCTTCAATTAGGTAAATACCTTTCGTCACAGTCCTGTTCCTCGTGCCTCTCTAATGAGTTTCTAGGGAATCGCTGGTTGCAAAATTGGCATTCAGAGGGCAGCTCTGAGATAGCGTTCTCCACCGCCAGATTTCTGGTCGCGGAGGTCTTGCTGATCTCCACCCTGCAGCTTGGACAAGTGGCCAGCTCATCTCTGAGTCGGGCATCCGCCAGCACATGGGTGAAGCAGCCGGCGCACATCAAGTGGCCATTGGTGCACTGCAAGACACGCACAGAAAGGTTAATTAGACTTTTTAGTAGCATCGGTAAAACAAATCAGTGGACAAATGCTCCATATGAAAATATTTACTTTGAAATTTCTTGGTAACGGATCCACACAATCTACGGCGATGATTTATTATATAAAAACCCGGTTCGAAATCACATCGACAAATTTTTGAGGTAGATAGTTCTCAGTCACTAAGTGATTTGAACCTGTTATTTTGATAAACGAAGAATTTGAACAAATTAGGAAGGTCCCAAACGGAACTTCGTAGACGAATACGTTTTGAAAGTAGAATTATTTCGAAAGAACAATTCAAATTGCAGCCAAATTTGATGATAGGAACTTCAATTCATTTTTGAAAAATATGATTATAGGTGCTTTAGTTATTTTCATTTTATAATTGATTTCTTCAAAACCTGAACAACTAAAAGAGTACTTGATTATTCTAATCTCATGTGACAAAATGAATTATCACCTACACCATTATTGCCTTTTCGAAACTTGGTTTATCATTCAGCATATCACACATAAGAATGAAAAAATGGTAAGGGTTCTTCACAAGTGTTGAATTCTTTAACTTAACCGTTGCCGATGGCGTTGAAGCCAAATTCAACCTATTTGTGGACTGATGGAGATTATAGGAGTGGTACCAGATTATATCACAGAAAAATTCCCTTTTATTTCAGTTCATAGGTAAGGATAAGGTCCACTGAAATAATTTTTGGGGAAAGGTGGCTGAAAACCTTGGATTTGAGAGAACCTTTGGAAGGAATCAAAATTAGTATGGCATATTTGGCATGGTATCAAGATCGAAATTAATATTTGCACATATATCCGAGTTTCTTCACTTGCTGCCAAAAACTTTCAGGATTTTTCAATTAGGAAATGAAAATAACTTTCGGATATTAGGTCATATCTTCCGTTTCCGAATCAAAATCGGCCTTCGAACCGTAAATAATTAATGAATTGAAATTAAGAACAATTTCGATTTGAGAGTGAACAACCTAAATAGCCTAATGTAATGTCATCGAGGAGTAATTGAAGTTTCGGATCCTTTTTGAAGACAAAAAAAATTCACAACAGAACTCACCAATCCTCTTCTTATCCTGTAACTAATACAAAACATAAGTATCAATTAATAGATCAATACATTCAGAAGATAAACTACCAACGAAAATCATCCTTACTTTACCTTTTCCTTAAGTTTTTACATAACGTAAAATATTAAGAGAGATAAATTCGCAAAATGGTTAAGCTCATTCCATACCTACCTATCTCAAAATAAATACCTCTGATGAACCTGAGTAAGAAGCAGGATGGGTCGGGTATCTCACAATGACGAAAAAATTAAATTCAACGTATTTATTCAAAAAAATCGCAAAATATAAAATCCAGACAAGTCTTAGTTTGAGCAGTAGCCCAGAGATATTAAACTGGTACAAATGATACATTCATAAAGGTACATTGAATTAAATCAATTTACAATTTAACATTTTCAATGGATTTACTGATTGCCTATTCATTATCAATACAAAATGGGCAGCTACACAATTAATAGGATTGATAACAAACATTCTTTGATCATCATTAGCATTATCTTATTATAGGTATTGTTTAGTCTAGATTTTATACAGTCTGGTTTTGGTCTGAATCAACTTTTGTTGAAAAAAACTTAGTTATCAGGTTTAACAGATGAGAGATATGATTTTGAATGAAATTTTTACTCTAGTTGGGTCTAGGCAATTTCCAAATGTAACAAACCTTCGTTCATGAAATTTAATCAGACGAGAATAAATTTCACAAATGGTGGAAATTGTGTTTTCTTTGGATCTTTTGTATCAAGGTCTGATGAAACTACGAATGAGTGTTCGGGTAGGTCGTGTCCTATTATCTTGGTAATGGGTTCACGATCTATTATTGTGATGAATGGGGTATGACAAATGTTAGTACAATTGTCTAGCCCACACCCTATATTTATTTATGGGTATCGATTAGAAATGTCAACCAAAAATAATCGATAGGCAGCATCTAGCCCTGTTCTTTCCAAACAAAGAAACTGAACTACGCAGTTACGTAATCACGTAATATGCGTAGCAATGAAATCTTTGAAATGACTTACCTGGTAAACAGCAGTCTTTGGAAGATCTAAGCAGACAGCACAACACAATATTCCTCCGAGCCTATCTTCCAATTCGAATTTTTTTTCATTTTTGTGTGCCAATTTTCGCCTCTTACAATCAGGCTCGACAAATTCATCGGTTTTATCAACGATAGCTTCAGTGGAAGATGTTTCGCTGCTAGAGGTAGCTGGCTCGCCCGATTCGGACATAATTACTGCGCTTTCAAGAACCAAAACACAAAACAGCTGACCGAATTTACTGTTCCCCTATATTGAATGAAACCAGATATCAGCTGACACACGGGCTGTCGTCGCAGAACTCGCTTCACTCGCTTCCTTCTTCCCTTTCCACCACATAAACGTGAAATGGAGACAGAACAAATCGCATTGACGTTTTCTCTGTCTTACACATAGAACACAACAGTAATATAATACCACAGAACAGAACACTATTTTTGAGAAAAGCTGGGTTCAAATCATAGAATATAGAATATTCTATACTCAAAGGTTCAAATCGCTGGAAACACCAATGAAATTTGTCTCGCCGCCATTTGGAGTTTCCGCCAATGGCAGCGTTTAGCGGGAATATTGCGAATTCGAAAATATTCAGCGGGAAAATTGCTAATTTGAACCTGTGAACTGATGGCTGATTCACAATGAACGTAAGCGTAACTCAACTCGAGGGTTCCAAAAGAAAATTTATTGCAGGAAAATTATCCTAATCATCATGGGTTTTGATGTGTCTGTGTTAATAAATCAAAAACACCACGCCATAAAGCTCAACTATTAACAATTCGTGTAGAAATGTTGAATATGTTTATCAAATCTTTGCATAAAATTTGCAGCGTTTGATATTCTACACTACTCGAAAGCTGAAAATTCCGATGGGTTTCCTTGAGCCATTCCATAGTTTATTATAGAAATTTTTCAACCAACAGTACCAACGCACAGCTAGAGGTCTATAACGCAGAAAAGTTCATAAAAAACTTTTCTTTACCATAATAATGTATTATAGTAGCTCCCCTTCATATTATTAATTCAATATTGTCTCGTTTTCAGGGTTCCATAGCCAAATGACGAAGTAAATCTATGCAATTTCTCTATCAGATAAAATGATGCGTATCTGATCGTTTGTCTGGCAAGATAGGCTCTCTTATCTATTTATTGAAAAATGATTTCATCAACTATATTTCATATGATTTTTTCACATGTGTTTAAATGAGTTTTTCGAAAATGTCAGCGTTAGTTTTCATAGTGTTATTTCCTATTTTTGTGAAATGTGAGTATAACTTTAATGGGTGCAAGTTACACCTATAGAATTTTATATATTATGTTCGAGTTTTGTGTTGTTGGAAATACATTTGCACGTAGGTATTCATCTAAGAAGACTCTTCAATAGCTCTTAACACACAGAAATATCAGATCTCAAGAATATTCGTTAAAAATCATCTAAAACCTTCAACTGGTCTTTTCTTTATTGACTCAATTCTCTCCTTGGCAAACTTCGTGACCATCTAACCATGAAGAGTGTATTGTTGGTCGCGGAGCATTTATATTCAAGCCATACTTCATCAAACTGATCTAAAATTCTCTCTTTACCTGAATTGGACCATCCATTCAACATCTTAAGGTTCATCTAACATCTTGAAGTTAATCTAACATCTAAATAAGAAACAAATTGAACATACATATTGAAAACATTGCCTTTCAGGTATTTAAGAGCATCTACATGCGAAGGTTTTGGCATAATGTCTGCTATATTCTCTTTACTCTTAGTAGCAATCCATTTCACGACAGCCTCATTCTTCTCAACACATTGTCTAATGAAGTCACCATGTTTTTTCCATGTGTGTCTATTATACTGTTTTTTGTACTTTTATGCGCTAAAACTATTACCGGCATTACAGTTATCTGCTGAAATGCAACGAAGAACTAGAACTCTACCTTTACTGAGTTCGCATAACGTGAAAATATTACTCTAAATAATCATTGGCCAAGATCGTGATAGCATAGTCACTTAAGGACTCTACGTTGTGTATGCCACCCAAATTACGCTTGATTCAATGAAAAAGATTAACGGGAAGGTGGAGAATCCAAAACATATATTTTTAGCACTCAAAACAAGAATATCACAAGTTTATTCAACAGTGCTAGAAGGTAGGGGAAAAACCTACGTAAAAAAACCCTCCTCATCTCGTACTTATACTATAAAGTTGATCCACAAGTAAAGGATATCCATAGACGGCTACAGGTCGACTGGTGGAATGCTCTCATATGATGTTAAAAGATGGTTGAGTAAGTTAAATGCTGCACTAACAACTCCTGCCTTTATTGTTGATTATGTGGGAACCCAGTGATGTGAGGTTCTTCTCAGGAATACAACTATCGTTAGACGGGGATGATTTCCAGCGGTGAAAAGGGGCCGAATAGGGAGCTATATTCCAAAGGACAGTCCCTTCTCCCACGTTGGGGGAGAGCCAATGAGAACAGTCCCTTTGAAGAATAAATAAACGTCGGATGATACCTAACTGTGGAAAGTAACGAGTGGGAGATAGATTAGTTAACGGTGCGTCTGCGATAGCTGTCTTTCTGCGAAGTAAACCTATCTAGGATTATTTATAACCTATACTGATGTGTGGAGAGTACGAAACAATCTAAAGTTCTCGACCAGGTTAGGCTCTATTGAATGATACAGTTGATCAATGATAATAAAAAAAGATGGACATAATGACGACACTGATGCTTCCCTGTTGATAACCGTAATATAATTGAAGGCTAAAAGGATTACATATAGTATATAGTATTCGACTAGTATTATTTAAAGAGTATTGCATACATCCAAAAATGATTAGTACATAACTGTTAATGTTGCACTTGGTCTTTGATATTTGTTAATACAAGAAGTTCTCTAGAAGTTACTGTAGATAATAGCACCAATTTGTGTGAGAAGCACTTAGAGTTTGCTACATATGGAAAAGCCATAGTTGGTAAGTTAGGAACATTGAATAACGTTGGACAGAACTAACTCACTATGAGAAGCAAATGAATGTCTTGTGGATCGAGGCAAATTACGGGAAATAACGCATTGAATAAGTTGTGGAAGCAATCGAATAAGAGAGTAGAAATTATTTAATACGAAAACTCACGTGGTTAAATACTGTATATTATGAATTTACCAGAATGTCGGTAATTCATCCAAAACTGTAGAGATTCGAGAACCTCTCACTTCGAGAGTTCAGAAAATAAGAAGCTAACAAACCTATACTTTTTACGTTTCAAAAGATAAGAGAACTTTCTGTTATCATTTTTCTAACCAAGTTGAAAAAAGCCATTCTGTGTTTTGACCGCAGAGCACAAACACCTTCTTCACCCATTGAATGATCTTAGTCTCGAGCAGGTTACTGGAAACTAGCGTTGGACTGATGACAGTTTTGTGTATTATTTCCTCTATTTTCTTTCTCTAACACTTCTAAACTATTTCAAAATCCACATAGATATCCTCATTTGAATGTTTTGTTAAAAAACGCAGTTTCAACATCTAATTGATATCAATGCAAATCGTGAAACTGGTGCATAGGTTTCTTTCAAATCATATTTGTTTCTGTCTTTGAAACCTCTGATAACCAGTCACCATTGTATCGTGTGATTCCATCATCTTCTGATTTCCTTTTAAATACTCATTTTGAACTTTTTGACTTTTTCCATCTTCTTGGACTTTCGTGCTGTCTACTAGCTTCCATACTTCATCTTGATTAATAGAATCCATTTCTTTTTGGGCGGTCCTTTTCCAAAAGAAACCTTATTCCTTAGTCCTCACAATATGCTTCCACATCGAACTGAATTTCTTTAGCAAGCTCTTGTTTATACATTGAAAGATTTACTCTCCCTAGTGTTTCTATTGAAATGATACCTAGGGTAGAAATAGCTCTTTTGTCAGCTATAATATCGCAATTCCATTTTCTGACGATACTCTCTTTAATTGAACAAATATCTGAGCCAGAATCAATCAGATAGGATATTTGGGGAAAATGATGTTATGTTTAAGGCCCCTTCAGGATACTGATAAATTCTAGAAGAACTCTCAGGAATTAAGTTTTTATTGGGTTGATTTATTTTCTTTCTCTTGGCAAACAAAAATATTCAGCTTGTCTCCACTCTGCAACAAAAATTACAATTAAGGACAGATTCTTCCGATCAGAGTTGAAACGGCGTTTTTTTCCGGATTTTCACTTGAATTTTTCATGCCCAAATTTGTAGGAGTTCAGTATTTACCATTCGGTTTAAATGGCAAAGAAAAACCTCCATCATATGAAAAAAAGTTTTGATAGCTCTGCTTCATCTCCACACTATTTTCGATTTCCGAATTTTGGAACTCATGGCGTTCAATTTAGCGCGGCCGTTTTCTACGATGGACTAAAGACATATCTATTTCTGGCCTAATGCAATCGACCTCCTCAATCCAATCCTTCGGAGAAAACGAGAAATCATCCGGATCCAAAGATGTGAATGCGAGTTGATTATTCAGTTAAGTAGGTAACTCGTCATTTTTCCCCTGTTCGCCTTAGTGTTGGCCAGAACCTCCAACATCCTTGTCTTCAATTGTGTTTGGTTTTGCATTATCCTTGTCATGTTTACTTCTGTTGCCTCGATCACGTTGTCTAGCTTTTGATGCTCCATATCTCAACTCACATAGTGGCACAACCGAACGAACCGAATAAGGTTCTCAATTATTCACAATGAAAGAAAATGTATCCTACTTCTTATGTAGAAAATTAAAACGAAATGATGTTCGTAGGCAAAATTATTCAAACACAAAACACAAAATAGTGAAAGTTATCTAGTACGTGGTGTGGATTACAAAACAAGTTGTGTTATTGCTATCTTACCTGAAAGTCTTCAGAATGGGATAACTCAATGAAGTTTCTCTGAAAAAAGAGGATATTGTAGCCTGACTCATAAAAGCCTGGTTTATCAACCGTTTGAACGCCAGCTTCATCCAACGTCAACATTCATTCCAGGGTGTTCATCAATCATCCCGTCTGGAAATGCTAACCTTCTTGAGGATAATTCTTACTTTTATTCTTGAACAGAGAAGATGGATTTGAATGATTTATACAATTTAACTTATTCATTATAGTTATCGTTCTTACTTAACGATCTTATCTTTGACAATAAATTTCTTTGCTTTTAGCACTTCCTCAAGAGCCTGTAAAGACCGTGGACCTTTTGGAAACCGGTACATATAGGTGGGAAGGTTTGAATTCTGGAAGTTCTATAATAAAAGTTACCGCCACAAATTACTCAATATCCGTTAATATTGAAACATGTGATATAGGAAATCCTGATGGCAGACCTAACAAGGAATATCTGATCTTAAAGAATGGTTTGTAAAATACACACATAACTTTATATTACTTGAATAAGTTTGTTGCCACTAGCTATTTCTCTCGGCCAAACAATTCGATGGAATTTCATCGCAAGCAAAACCAAAGAGATAGATGATGAAAGAGGTGACATCAAAAATTAAGTTTCCTCCGTCAATGAAAGAGTCAATGAGACCATTTTTTTTTCGATAACTCGCTAGAATTTTCTACGGTATCTCATCATAGTTTTATTGCAAGACCCTGAAATGCCTCCGAGCGGTCTCAGAGACCGACAAAATTTGGATCGCATCAAACGTGTTCAACCGAGGCAAAATGCAAAATTTTCATGCTGGTTGAGGGGAAAAGCGTCCACATTCACTGACGCCGAATCTCAAACCAATATTCGAGGGTAAATTGAAGCCAGATTCAAGATTAATAGATCAGTTTTCATACTTTGTTTTTTGTGCGCTTGTTTCTATGAACAAGAGCGTTATTATCAGATACAATGTCTTAAACGATTAGGTTGGACACACAGATGAAGAATTAAATTCAATTATGTCCGTCCGCTCGTCCGTCTGTCTATCCATCCCTACGAAAATACTTTTCTCTCGAAAGGACCTAGAGTTTTGAAATTTTCAGGGTACGTTCAATGGGGGTGTTCGTTAATGGGCGAATTACGCCGAAGGTTTCCGTAGATGTAGCCAACTGATTTTTTTGTCCCTATTATTCAAAAAATACCGATTCGATCGAATTGTAACATTGTAGTGAGTGGGATACGACACGAAAGTATGGAATTTCGTAAGGAAGATTAAAAAAAATTCTGTACGTTAAAAGAGAATTTAGTTTTCCTGGTCTGGTGTTCAGAATCGAGGCAGTACCCAGGCAAAAAATCCGGAGGGGGGGATTAAAAAAATTTTAAAATTCAATCTTGAAATGACGCATTTTCAGACCGTTTTCAACTACCAATCAACAAGAAATTAGGAGGAAAAAAGGTTTGACTCGCGAGTGTTCACTAAAGTTACAAGAATGTCTGAGACATCAGAATATTTTTGCAGTAACATCATATCTTGACCTTTCAGTATGAAATAATTCAAAAACTGTGAACTTATTACGTTTAAGTGTATCTTTGAAAAACAGTACGAAATTACAAAATCCAAATCACAAAATCAGTACGTCTGTACTTTCTTCTTGCAAATTCATCTATCACTTCATATGTTGGGATCTGATCTGACGGCTTTTGTGAACAGGCATGTGGGACATAAGAGCCAGTCCACTTATACCGTCTTGTCCACACGCGTTTCTCCGATACTTCTTCAATCGCCTTAGAATTGAGAATGTCCTCTCAGCAGTCGCAGTGGTCACTGACAAAGAAGCAAATATTTTAAGATGTGTGGACATGTTAGGGAAACGTTGCCTATTATACATTCACTTGAGGCACAAGAAGGCTTATCCTGTTCCATTTTCATTTCCCAACATAATTTCCACAACGAGTACTCGCCAGAAACAAGCTCTAGAATCTAGATCAACCATATTTCCATACAGTTTCAAAGATTCAACATATATTGTCTCAGTTGTTGAGGTTGGTATAAAGCACTGAAGTGATCCTAGAAACTTTTTGTGGTCGCTGAATCCGCGTTTGAGCTGATCTATAAAATCGTCTAGGATGGGGATTGCCACGGATATTCTGAAAAAGGTTTGAGGATCTTTGGTAGAGTAGTTACTTAAATGGCGTTGGCGAGGACCGAGTCTTGGTAGAGGAATTTCTTCACCAACGGCACTCAAGATTTCTGCTGTTTTGAAAATCTTGGAGAACTCAAGATCGATTGTTCTTCGGATGTTTTCAAAGTGGTCAACAATATTCTCAATGTGGTAAAACTGTAGACTTTAGGCCACAATAGGGAGACTGAAGCACTTTGCAGACAGAAATTGTGGCTGAGAATGTTAGCCAATAAACAACGGCGCACCACAATTTCACTAACAAGCATGGACTTCAAGAACGACGATGGTTTAGAAGATGTGTCAATATCCAGACTTTGTAGAGTTTCAACAATAACCTTGGAGATCTCTTTAAGCCTGCAACACACGCATGCAAGTTGGCCAACTTGGCTTGAACACACTAAATTTAGAGACATGCATGAGCGTGTGTAGCGGAAGTTGGAGCTAGAAGTTAGGCTTGTAGGTATTCGGACGAAGCCGATTGCGTACAGTCTTCATAGATAACGACTCTGCTTGACATGCCAAGTTGGCCGACTTGCATGCGCGTATGTAGCAGGTTTTTTACTTCAGCTAACTGTTGTGATTCTCCAACCATCTGGTTTCAAGCCCTTTGACCAACCACTGACTGTACTCGCTCCTGTGCCACTTCATATGAAATGATCATAGGTTAGTTATGTTATGGGTGCCCCTTCTGGCGACGTATTGAAACAAGCGCGCAAAAACTCCTGACTACATCTCAGTGCTATTCAATTTTTGTTTTGTTTAATTGAAACACATGCGAACAGAAATTAGAGTTTATGAAGTATTTGGCCGAGGGACACTGCGAAGTTACAGAATTTTTATTTTCAGGATGTGAGGATCCTCTTACAACAGATAATGGACGAATATTAGTATATATCAAGAAACCGAAAACTTTATACTTTTTTTCTAGTTCGGTCATCCTACAACTTGAAACGCCTGATACATTAACCAAAAAATGTACACTAACTTTTGAGAAAGGGGGTGAGTATTCTTGTTAATTTTTGGGGTTAGAGGAATGTGATGATGAATAGTAGAAAGCCGTTAACTGTTGGGGTAAGAAATTTTAAGAACGTAATTTAGTCTTTGCTTTGATAATAAAATGGATCGCCATTGTTGAAAAAGCCGAAGTGTTTGACTCAGGTCTTCAATATTTCGAGTAGAATATCATGGTTATTTTCTTCACGTCAGTCGACTGTTACTTCTTCGTTATATTGAAACGTTACTGTGAGATTATTATTTGATGTCTATCCCATGTGTTGATGAATATGAGTTCTTTTAAGGTTTCTCAGTTCAACTATTAGTACTATTACTACTCCCTTGATGTCAGATACTTGGTTAGAACGATATGTTTCAGCTCAACATAATAACACGGTGAGGCAGCTCCCCATAGGAGTAAAAGAATTGTGTCCCCTTTTGTCGTAGTCGTAGTTAGGTAGTTCCTTCCTGCCTGTAGACAGGACTCCGGACAAATCCCACTGGGATTACAGAATGTCGAGGTGGTCCCGGTCCCTTCTGTTGCCACATGCCCAAATGTTCAGTAAGGGGGATAGGTAATACAATTGCGGAACTTTCTCCTGGGACGCACTATGTACCATCGAAGTTGTGAATGTTGACGTTGTAGCACCTATCATTCTGAACGAAAGTCCCTATTGAATCTAACTCTTTTCTGCATATACTGTTACTTTATCACCATATATGCTGTTACTTTATCACCATATTATATGCCTTTTGATCGCTTATGCTTGAACTGTTTTTCCATTTAATATAAGTACATTACTTTCGAATCCACCATTTTAACCCTTCTATGAAGCGTAGGTACCTGGAGTATTTATCTTTGATTGGGACATATTTCCCTATTATTGCTATTCATTGTACAGAACGGGTTTTCTCGCAGGTCTTTCCCGATTCTTATTATTTGACCTGAAGTTCGGGAACCGTCCCCAACAGAACCAATAAATTCTTGTTTTTTGGGTTCGCAACAATTTTATTTGAATTCCTTACTTCCCTACGATTTTCATTAGTACGACAAATATTGGACACCAATTTTTCTTGGGTGGGGAGGAAATAATGACAACCATCAACCAGTACAGAATAATTTCTGCAGTCCTTCCAAAGTGCTGCCATCTATTTTCGGCCGCCATCGGTATCAAATCTCGAAGAACAGTAGTCGAATGCTCCTTCCTGTGGTTCTTTATTAAAAGTGTTCAATGTTTATATCCAGACTCTCGTAGGTCACTGTGAGACCACTCATAATCTCAGAGCTTGTACGAGTTGAGAGATCTGGTTGTTTTCTGTGTAGGCTCTGTTACTGTGTCCTTACGCCACCTGAGGCACAGCACTGTTAATTGTTTGAGAAAGTCTAGTTCAATTAACGTAGAAAGTTGAAAATTGGCCAACTTCCTATACTTATTCATGTATTTGATGATAATTGTTATTCGGCTGCATAAAAACTTTCTTTGTAGAATAAGAAATCCAACTCATTTGATATCTGTTAATTTCGGCTGCATAAATGCACATCAATAGGTTTGTTCATTAAACGACAGGGCGATATTCATTATCACGACGCGATATCAGAACAAACTAATGCAAGTTTAACAGGACATCCGTCTTCATTATCAACATATGAGTTTATCATCCAACGGTCGACGGGATGAAAAAACCAAACGTGAACAACAATTAAGACGAATAGGGAGTAATAACCAAACTCCTAACACCCCCTTTTACCAACAGATGTTGAAGACCCTACACTACCACCAGTTACTACAACCGAGGCAGTACCAACTTATAGTCCAAAAGTTGCAAAATATTCTACGGTTTTCATTTCCGGGAGAACAATCGATCAATTGAATGGGGATAAAAGTTTGGTACAGGAATTGAAGGACAACATAGTTGCAATAGCTGATGAGTACACGGACGTGGAAGGGTTTTGCTTGGCGAAAAAAATTAAGTGAGTTAATTTCATTGTGAAGGACAATACATACCTACTATACAAATTAGAGCTATGTGAATGTTCAACAACAAATCTAAACATATTCGTGAATGGAGAAGTTGTTTCCTCCTTCTTGTGCCCATATTATAATTTTTAAGTTTGATTTAGCAATTTTTTTCTAAAATAAATATTATTATTGTATGCTTCTTCGATGTCTAAGGGTATGATTTTTATAGCAACTCGCTACTCACTCGCTTTGGATCGAATTGTATGAACTAAACAAATTTTTTAATTCTATACAATTTATTCACACACATTTGCAGTTATTTACAATGTTCAGAAAGATCGTACAGATGTTTATAATTTTGTACCACCGAAATGAAATCTTTTTCATTCATATTCACTATTCCACTCGTGAGACCATTCTCTTATTAATTTCCTCAGAGAAAAAAAACGAATCACGGACGTAGAACGGTCGAAATAATAGGTTTGTTCGCATTGACAATAATGGACAGAGTCAAACCACTGATGCAGTTCGAGTTTCGACAGAATGCTTCTCAACACAATTTTTTTTTTCACATTCAGGTCCGATGATGTAGACATTCATACTCTAGAACAATGCCCAACCCAATGGCCAGACTTCAACAATTGCATCAGACTTGTCTATGCATTACCGGTGAAAACCAACAGTAGCTGTTCTCTCTGGAAGGGCTATCAGTTGGCAAAAGTACATTTGGATCTTATGTGGTCTAGGTTGGCTCCAAAATACCTGAGCAATGGGTTATCAGTGTACAAACAACCTGAAATAAACAATTTGGTAACATGGTGGGTGATTTGCATGGTTCTCTTGACTCTATTATTCGCCATTACAATTATATCAATAAACTTGATATGGAAGAGAAGACAGTTCATTAAAAGGTAGGTTCGTAGTGAAACGTATCAATCAATACCCCAACAATGAAAATTCAAGGTGACCACGTGAAACCTCTACAAATTATTCGTGTATAGACTATAGAGGTAAAACTTCAATGGCCCCTGAGTGTATTTTGGTGTGAAATTCAAAATAGGTAGAAAAATTGATGAAAAGCACTGCCGTGAAGTCAGAGGCTTTTGAGCACTCGTTCATCCACCTTTTAGGTAGATTCGTATTTTCCAGTTTTAGGAACAAATTGAAAAAATTTTTGACAGCTGTAAAAAAAATTTTCAAACTGAGATGAAACTCCAGACTTCACGTCAGTGCTCAGGTGACCAATTTTTGTCCGATAATTCGCTAGAATTTTCTACGGTATCTATGGTTTTGGTGATGCGATCTGAACGAAATTTCCCACGTAGTTTGAATACATTATTCTTCATCTATTTTCAAAATTTCATTCCAATCCAATGAGTCGTTTCGAAATTATCAAGAAAAAAAAAATTTTGAACGACCATATTTACGGAACCCCTAGTCTAATTTTGCTCATTGATGAACGTGACCGCGACATTTGCGATCCAAACCTACCCTAAAAATTTCCTAGGCCTCTCCCTTGGGAAGTTATAATTTTCTATGGTTCTGGTCATGCGATCTGGACAAAATGTTGCTCTAATATATCATTCTCGATTGAAATACAAAATTTTATCTCGATTGAATCCGTAGTTTCAAATATCAAACGATCGTATTTACGGAACCCCTAGTCTAATTTTGCTCATTGATAAACTTGACCGCGACATTCTAAATCCACAGTCACACCTATCCTAAACATTTCAAGCCCCTAGGCCTTTTCTTTCGAAAGTTGTGATTTTCTATGGTTCTGGTGATGCGATCTGGACATGTAGCTGCATAAAGCTTGATTACGTCATTCTCCATTTTAGTCCAAAACTTCATCCCGATCGAATCTGTAGTTTCGAAGTAATCAGGAGAACAACATTTCGAACGGCCATTAACGAACTTAACAACCGCGGCATTTGGGAACTGAACCTACAATGAAAATTTCAAGTTTGTTCCGTTCGAGAGTTATTGGGCTTACAGCCGGACGGAAGGACAGACTTGAATTTTGCGACGGATTCGTCATCAATGAGTCGTACCTACCTTGTCGATTGAGACCATTTTCGGCTCAAAATTCGAAAAAGAGAGAAAATTCGAAAAAGAGAGACATCGTGACGAAATGATATAGCCCTCGTGTAAGTAGTACGAGCGCTCAAAAATACAAATTTGCCATCAGTTCAACAGACAATTTCTTCGAACTGAACCGTCGTTTCCTGAAAAAAATTAACTTTTATTCTCGTAGTAGTCACGGACAGTCCATGGTAGACATGGGTAGACATGGTAGAAGTTCTCGAAAACGCGTCATCATGCCTATTAGTTCACATTTGAATTTTCCAACAGGGCTCAAACACTACAAGACAATGATTATGTACCAGATAATAGGAAAATTTCAGAGATGTCGCTGACACCGCCATATTTCCAGCCAATTCCGCCAATGTTTGGAAAGGCTGACATTTTCGATGAAATTAATGGGGTGGAAAATGAAGGTAAGCGAAAATAATATAGCTTTCCCAAAAACATCTTCTGCCAATTCTTAGTAGCACATGGCTTTTTGCGACACTTCAACTCTAAAGGCCTGAATACAGTATATTCTCCTCTCAATGAAGTTTACTTATATTACCACACCGAACTTATTGTCATAAGTATGTCTCCTAACTTGCTTCGTTTTCGAGATACACGCTATCAAGTTTGAAAAATAAATTATAAAAATTACGAAAAGCACTGCCATGAATTCAGGAGCTTTTGAACGCTCGTACATCCACCTTGTAGGTAGATTCGCATTTTCCAGTTTTAGAAATCAATTGGAGGAATTTTCGACAGCTGTCAAAAGAATTCTAAAACTTAGGCGAAACTCCAGACTTCATGT
This sequence comes from Aphidecta obliterata, assembly GCA_963966015.1. Taxonomy (NCBI): domain Eukaryota; kingdom Metazoa; phylum Arthropoda; class Insecta; order Coleoptera; family Coccinellidae; genus Aphidecta; species Aphidecta obliterata. Next base: position 31,187,467 of record OZ014427.1, on the reverse strand, counting down.
CAGTGCTTCAGCTGACCAATTTTTTTTTCGATAATTCGCTAGGTATCTATGGTTTTGGTGATGCGATCTGAACGAAATTCCCCACGTAGTTTGAATACATTTTTCTTCATCTTTTTGCGAAATTTCATTCCAATCCAAAGAATAGTTTCGAAATTATCAAGAAAAAAATATTTTGAACGACCATATTTACGGAACCCCTAGTATAATTCTGCTCATTGTTAAACGTGAACGCGACATTTCAGATCCACACCTATCCTGAAAATTTCAAGTCCCTAGACCTTTCCGTTCGAAAGTTATGATTTTATATGGTTTCTATGGTTCTGGTCATGCTATCTGGAGAATCGTAGCTTGAATATATCATTCTCCGTTAGTATACAAAATTTCGTCACGATCGAATCTGTAGTTTTGAAATCATCAAGAAAACTAAATTTCAAACGACCATATTTACGGAACCCCTAGTATAATTTTGCTCGTAGATAAACGTCATCACGACATTCGAGATCCACACCTATTCTGAAAATTTCAAGCCCCTAGGCGTTTCCGTTCGAAAGTTACAATTTTCTATGGTTTCTATGGATCTGGTCATGCGATCTGGACAAAATTTCACATGTATCTTGAACACCTCATTCTCCTTTTGAGTGTAAAATTCCATCTCGATCGAATCTGCAGTTTCGAAGTAATCAGGAGAACAAAAGTTTGAACGGCCATATTTACGAAACCCTTGGTGAATTTCTGCCCATTAACGAACTAAACCGAGGCATTTGGGATCTGAACCCACACTGAAAATTTCAAGTCTCTAGGTTGTTCCGTTCGAGAGTTATCGTGCTTACGGACGGACAGACTCTAATTTTCCGACGGATTCGTCATCAGTGAGTCGAACATAGTCGATTGAGACCATTTTCGGCTCAAAATTCGAAAAATACAGACATCGTGACGAAATGATATAGCCTTCGTGTAAGAAGTACGAGCAAACTCAACTGCGACATTCGGGAACTGAACCCACACTGACAATTTCAATTCTTTTGGTCGTTCCGTTCGAAAGTTATCGTGCTTACAAACGGCCGGACTCGAATTTTTCGACGGATTCGTCATCAGTGAGTCGAACCTTGTCGATTGAGACCATTTTCGGCTCGAAATTCGAAAAATACAGACAATATGACGAAATGATATAGCCTTTGTATAAGTAGAACGAACGCTCAAAAAATCAAATTAGAAATCGACGTGTCCAAGCATGTTTTCGAAAATTTATTCCGCCTCTAATCTCGTCTTCTTTCTCAAAATCCATATATAGCAAATATGAAACCACAACCTGAACAAATTTAACTTACTGCAATTCTGTATTTATGAATTCATAAAATTGTATATTTCTACATTTTTATCCTCTTTTTTCAGGATTTCAATATAATGCTTTGAACATCGATGACAATGGAACAAGTATATAGAAGCAATACACCAAAATAAAAACAGAATTTTTTCATTGTTTTTTATTAAAAAATAAGGAATGTTTTAACAAATACCTAATTTCATAAGTTTTAACTCATCACAGTTTCTCTTTTTTCTTCTTTTTCACTTTCAGGCAATTCGTTTAGAACCATAAAACTTAAAAATAATTTCAAAAAACAAACAAAAAAAATCATTCTGAACATAACATAAAATTAATCCTTTAAAAATAGATAATACACTGGGGTCATGAAGAAACGAATTCACTGGCGAAAAAAGAATGTGTTCACCAATCTTCCTCAGGTTCGTCCTGACCAACATCTAGATTTTGGGCGGCTCCAAAATCATCCTGTAAGATTAATCCAAGTAAGAATTCGATGTTTATTTGTATGCAATCAAATTCATTCGTGGAATTTCGATGATTTCGTTGAATAAGTAAATGAGGTTACGGGAATAACTGCATATTAGGGCTTTACAGAAACACTGATCCTAAACCGGTTCAGTTTAACCGGGTTCACTAACAGCTGATATCAGCGCGATGTTAAAGTGGTGACATTTGTCAAAGTAATCCGGTTAATGATTAAATTAATTTGATTAGGTGCATTTTCAATCATCGCGCTGCCCCTCCCTAAGTAGAGGCTATTATATCAGTAGAATGATGCAAATTATCTAGTTATTATTCAAATTATTCCTTAAAAAATAGATAATACGCTGGGGTCATAGAGAAACAAATTCACTGGCAAAAAAATAATGAATAATGTGTTCACCAATCTTCCTCTGGTTCGTCCTGAACAAAATCTAGATTTTGGGCGGCTCCAAAATCATCCTGTAAGATTAATTCAAGTAAGAACTCGGTGTCAATTTCTATGGAATCAAATTTATTCGTGGAATTTCGATGGTTGCATTGAATTAGAGAATGAGGTTAGGGGAATAACTGCATATTAGGACGAAAACACCGATCCTAAACCTGTTCAGTTTACCGGGTTCACCAACAGCTGATATCAGTTGACATTTATCAAATTAGTCCGGTAAATGATTAAATTAATCTGATTAGGCGCATTTTCAATCATCGTATTGCCCCTCCCTAAGTTAAGGCTATTAAATCAGTAGAACGATGCAAATCATCCAGCTATTTGAAAGTTGATACTAAAATGGATAAAAGCACTGTCCTACGAGTGAAGAGAAGATGGGAACAAGGGACAGAGACGAATATCTTGTTCGAGAAGACCCAAAATTTCAAGACGAAGCAAGACAGAGACCTTTGATAATTTGAAGGAACCACAATACGGCATGACCTTTCCAGGAACGTGGTGGCAGCAGATCGCCGAGTAAAAAATTTAGAAATGAGAAATTTCGCGAGTGCAAAATAAATCTATTAGCTGAAGAAAATAAGCAGACCCAGATACTATTTCGCCTAAATTATATATGGCGACCTCAAATTATTTGAAACATGTAATGCAATGATTTCAACAATTTACAGTAACAATAAATTTTCTATATCCAACACTTATTACTGCCTAATTATCTGTTTTGTGGAGATCATTAGTTTATCTGTAAATTATTATGTATCAACTACATAATGAAAGAGGATCTTGAGTCCTGAGGTCACGATCAGAATACAACTGCTGTCAAAACCTATTTTTCGTTATATTATTGGGCTGTATTCCCGATCTGAAATGTAGTATATGTAGATTGTAAAATCAATTCTTTCTAGATTAAAAGGGTCTGTAACTTGAAAGCCTTGTTCGAGACCCAAATTTTCAAAGGCGGAGGAAAATGTATAACATGAACCTTAAACCAGCAAATGCTGAATAATTGTGGCAAGTTATTGAAAATGCGTGGGAACAGTTGAACAAAGATCAAAATTATTTGCGAAACATTAAAGGTACTGGGCCATCAGTTCGTCTCTGTTGAAAAGATAGAATTCTATGAAAAAATTCTTGTATTAAACGTTATCCAGCTAAATTTTTCGTAAATGGATAAATATTCATATTTTCATATCCAATTGATGAAGAAGACTTTCAGAAAAATATGGGATAAATATGACAACATAGTCTCTTTTGAAAAATTCAATTCCATTTATTTGTGTAAAATTCATTGGAAATCATCTAATTATATTCAGAAGAAAAATTAATGCTCAGCAAGATCAGAAGAAATTTATTATAGAATATAATAACCTATACAGGTGTTTCCAAATTTGACGTGAACCTCGGAGGACGTGTAAATATGACTCATTTGCCGTCGTTTGAGCCATATTTATTGATAATCAAAAATCAACAGTTTGCAAGTTATTTGAGTTCTTTTGATTTTTCAAAATATTTCTCCCCTCACTTCCTTTTTCGTCAATTTTTTCTACGTTGACCAAATTTGATTATTATTTTCATCAGAAAAGGATATGATATGTATGAAAAAAGCAAAACTATCCTGTATTAGATGTTGAAGAAGAATTAGTATGATTTGAAAGATGGTATATGAAGAAATTAAAAATCAATTACTAATATCAATTTGCCTGCAACTTTCGGATTCCACAATTAATGTATGAAAAAATTATTTTAAAAACTTGCAAATTTTCCTTCTTTATTCCCTAAAAAAGTTTTCGTTAGAATGCAGTCACCAGTTTCGTTTCAGCAGATTGTTTAATGAACAACCTTTTGAATGTCCGGCATAAAAAAATAGTGATTTAGCGTTAATGTTTGAATGGGAGCAATAGCTAATCTTTTTATAGGTCCTTATTATCTACGTGATAACTTAAACGGAAAAAATTATGAAGAATTTCTGGGAACAAATATGGACAGTTTTTGGACGAGGTTCCCTTGATTGACAGGCGTGAAATCATTTTCAAACAGGATGGGTGTCCCGCACACTATAGGCTAAAAGTTTGTATGTTTTTGAACGAATTATTTCCTGAAGGTAGCTAGATACGGGAGGAGCTATTTTGTGGCCAGAGAGAAGTCTGGATCTAACACCGTTAAATTTTCATGTTTGGGGCAGTTTAAAAGAAACAGTATATGAAAGGGAAATTTTCTTATATACTCATATACCAACTTTGAAATCATACTACAGTGTAACCTTGATATAACGACCCTCAATATAACGAATTCCTCGATTCAACGAATATTTCAAAATCACCTAGAACTGTCTGTAAGAGTTAATGTAAAATATCCCTCTACATTACGAATACTTTTTGTTACTTACCTCTTTATAACGAATTTCCAATCATTGCAGAATATTATATAGAAGGTATAATTTACCTCCATTTAACGAATATATCAACTCACAACCTCTACATAACGAATTCTTCCAATCAAAAGAACACAATTATTGGACAATAACAACAAGAATGCATGTTTCGGTAGGTTTAGACACGTAAAACTGTTTGATGCAAGCACTGATGTTTTTCACTACAAACAGTTCAGAAATAACGATGGCGGGAAAACAATAGTGTTCTTCAACCATCACAGAAAAATAGGAAAATTATTGAATATGTGGACGAGAATCCCCCAAAAAAAGTTCGATATTGCTACAAGTACATTAGCCACAATTTCAAAATTTAAAGATAATTTTGTTGAAGATTGAAATCATGCGAGTAAATACAGTGTTTTGATCAATATGTGTTCTTAATTTTCTGTAGAAATCGTTCGCCATTGAGATCATTGATAGAATTTTCTTATTACCTCGTTAAAACGAATATTAGACTAATCTAACCTCTATATAACGAACCTCATTTTAACGGAATACTTGATATAACGAATATTTTTTAATTCCCTTCAGTATCGTTATATCGAGGTTGCACTGTAATTCTTTTTCAACATCTAATATAGTTTTGCTTTTTTCATACATATGGATAGTTTTGCTTTTTTCATACATATCATATCCTTTTCTGATGAAAATAATCCAAAATTATAATCCAATTTGGTCAACGTAGAAAAAATTGGCGAAAAATGAAGGTGAGAAATTTTCAAAAAAAACACAAGAACTCAAATATCTCAAAAACTGTTGATTCTCGGTTATCAATAAATATGGCTCAAACGACAGAAAATGAGTGATACTATCACGTCCTCAAAGGTTCACGTCTAATTTGGAAGCACCCTGTATAATTCGAATACGTGATGGGGGTCGAGTCGAACATGATTGTAAAGCCCTCTAAATTCTCTAACAGGGGTGTGAAAAATTGTCAATTTGAATAAACAGTTTAAAAAAAATGTTTTGTTTCGGAACTGAACCGGTTTGGTGTCTTGATATATATTTTTGGATAATGCTATTATAACTTATAACATGAAGTGCATTTTTGAATTTTTTCTACATACCAATGTCAAAAACTCAACACATGTTTTAATTTTTTAATTGATAGATTAACGTGATTTTAATTATTGATTAGTCCAGTACTCGATAATAAAACTTCCTGATTTTGTAGTGGAAAGATGCAATGGGTGCAAAAACGGCTTTCATTGTACAGGGACATACAACATTTTTCAACTTCTGGATATGGAAGAGGTACTGTTTGGTTTTATCTAAATTGAAAAAAAAGCATGTCACGATTCAAAACTGGAAGAGTTCTTCAATGATTCATCACTCCAACCTCATTCCCCTTTTAAATTTCAGTGGTTTTTTTCCCTCCCTCCTCCCTGTTGAAGGGTTGAAGTGGTGAATTGAATTCAACCTATTCAAACATTTTTTGAATATACCATAAAATAACCCCAATCTTTATGTCCAAATTTTCGTTGGTCCACCTATATTTCAATATAACAAATACGGAAATCTCCGACATAGCGAGTTGAATATAAAAATGATACTTCAATTTGTCCTAGGTTTCTGATTCAATCCAGGAGAAATCAATTAATTATTATTTTGAACTTACCGCTCGGATATCTCTTCCACCAAATGAATGGCCACCGCTGACTTCAAAGTTGCCAGAACTCAACCATTCTGGAACCTTTTGACCAGCCTGTTTCATTATCCTCGAAAATTGGCCAGCCTGAGTTGCATCATGACTGGGATCGAAAAAGCTTGTTGCTCTTCCTCTATTACCTACAAAGGAAAACAAACTTTAAATCTTCAACGTTTCGACAAAACAATATTGGTTTGAGCAATTCATTGTTAGAATACCAATCAATAGAAGTTGCATGAGGAATGGAACACTTGTTTTTTTTTCCTAAAACAACTCTGTACCTTATTGGACATATTCTCAAAATCATGTTTATTTTCAAGATATCAGTATTTACATACTAGGAATCATGTGAACCTTTGATATATTCAAATTTAACATACCCAATCTTCCTGTTCTGCCAATCCTATGAACATATTCATCCACACTATTAGGTAAATCAAAATTGATAACATGTTGAACTCCTTGTATATCTAAACCTCGAGCAGCAACTCCGGTAGCCACTAAAACTTGGCATACTCCTGACTTGAAGTCCCACAATGCTTCCTCTCTCTCCCTTTGCAACCGATCACCATGTATACTTGTAGTCTTGATATCGTTTTCACTCAGAAAGGCTGCCAGAAAGTCTGCATTTCTTTTTGTTTCAACAAAAACCAATGTCCTGACATTAATGTCTTCTTTAAGTATTTCCAGCAGCTTATTTCGTTTTTCAAACTTTGTCACTTGCGTGAAGTTTTGCTCAACATCTGTGGAGGCGCTTCCGACTATTCCTACTGCTATGAAAACGTAATTGTGCAAGAACTTTCCAGCCAAATGTTGGATTTCTTCAGGAAATGTCGCAGAAAACATGAGAGTTTGCCGATCTCCCTGAAAATATTCTCATTTGAACCTTGGGAATGTCTATTGTAACAAGTGAAAACTTACTTCAAGAGTCTTCACCCAAGCAGCCATAATGAATTTTGAATTATACAAAGTGAAAACAAAAAATAAATATCAAATAATAAAAACTTACCACTGCAGTCATGGATGCGTTTCCTAACATTTTTTCTACAGTTGGCAAGAAACCCATATCTAACATTCTATCTGCCTCATCCAAAATAAAGAATTTGACATTATCAAAAGCAATACATCCCCTGTCTACGAAATCATTCAGTCTACCAGGAGTAGCGACCAGTATGTGACAACCCCTCAGCACCATTGTCCGCTGATGATTCACTGAGGTTCCACCATAAGCTTTGACTACTTTTACAATGGAGTTATGGCTGAACTTTAGGGCTTGCTCAAAAATCTGTATGCATAATTCCCTGGTGGGAGACACAATTATTACATTAGGTTTGGCTCTGTTTTCTTCGACTACTGGTGGCTCCTGTGCAGTCATCAGACAATTGATGATAGGCAAGAGGAATGCCGCCTGGAAAAAAAATTAATGTGACTTAGAAGTTAGATTTTCATGTTTGGGGCAGTTTAAAAGGAATGGTATATGAAAGGGAAATACGTACACGTGCACAACTTTTGGAGAGAATAGACAGAGCAGTGAAAAGAATGAGAGTAAATTTCTGGACTGAAGAAATTAGTATTATTGTATTTGTTGTATAAGGAATGGTGGAGGACATTTCGAACATAATTTATGAATACATTTCTCCGTATGAAATTTTGATTTAAATTGCAATAAAAAAATAATTAAATTCTTTCTTTGCTTATATCCCCTTTCAGATCAAAATCTGCTGCAACAAAACTAGTGCCTGCATTTTAACGAAAACTTTTTTAGGAAATAAAGAAGGAATTTGGCAAGTTTTCAAAATACTTTTGTTATACATAAATTGTGGAGTTCGCAAGTTGCAGGCGGATTGATATTAGAAATTGACTATTCTTTTCTTCATATACCAACTTTCAAATCATACGAATTTTCGCTTTTTTCATACGTATCATATCCTTCTCTGATGAATATAATCCAAAATTATAATCAAATTTGGTCAACCTAGAAAAAATTGACGAAAAATGGGGTAAGGTGAGTAATTTTTCAAAAAACACAAAAGCTCAAATAACTGTTGATTTTTGGATATCAATAATTATGACTCAAATGACAGCAAATGAGTCATACTAACACATCCTTCAAGATTCACGTCGAATTTGGAATCACCCTGTATAGTAATAAAAATTATGTTTGCAACCTGTTCTGATTACTTCAAAAGCGCTTCGATTTTCAGTCGAAGCTCCTGCAGTCCGCCAGTCGCGGCAGAGTATGTGTACCTATATCGAATAAATGAATATTTATAGAATAATCAGTACATAATTCGAATAGAGCATTTCATCGATGCAAATTTAATAAAAAAATCACGATCACATTTCGTCGGCCTAATTCGTTAACCTGCCAAGTCCATTTTTTGGTCAATTTTACTTTTTGAGATAGCCATAAAGTTTAGTCGATTACCTACCTTATGGGATAAGGTAAAAGGTCGATATCGATATTCAATGTGGTAGAAAAGCCGTGCACGAAAAACTGCTTTGTACCCAATAGCAAATCTACACAATGAAAACCTGCTAAATCCCATTGGGGCCTCAGTTTTGTACTGATTATGGTCCACCGTATACGTGAATTTTTGGACGCACGAAGTTATAGGCAATGTTTTGATCGAGTTTTTAATTGCATAGTGTTAGTGAAGGCCAAAATTATAAACAATGTAAGTCTCCTTTGTTCCATATTTGAGATATAGACTCACGTGCAAAAAAAACGCAACAAGTTAATATTTGTGAAATTTGAGGTCTCGTAGTTTCTTTATTTTTAGTACAATTTTCGAATTTTTGTCAGCAAACTGTAGATAAAATTATTAATTTGTACTTGCCTATTCGGACTTTCGTTGAAAGCTGGCTTATAAGTCATTACACAGGGTTAATTATAAGTTTGTTGTTGAACCCTAATTTTGAAACATCCTGTGGAATGATTTCGTGATCAAATTCTTTCAAAATACCAATTTTTGTCGAAAACTTTTCTTTTCCAAAATTTGGTTTTTTATTCATGCCTTTGAGTGCTCTAGTCTAATTCATTTTCAAGAACGAAATGAACGAAGTCAACAACGGTTTACTGTAAGAATTGTTATTTTGTGAAGAGGTGAATTGGGGAAGGAAATTTGCACAATAGCTGTTGCTCTTGTTGAAGATGAACGTAATTATAAATATGTTGCAAGAATTCTTCATGTTTATCGCTCTACCGTCAAAAGAGTGGTCGAAGCTTGCAGACCAGTAGCTGGACCAAACTCACACCGAGTAGCTAAACTGCAATTTGCTACTGAACATTTACATTGTAACTTAGAGCAATGGAACAATGTTCTTTTCACTGACGAATCCATATTCTCCTCACATTCTCCAGACGGGTGGAAAAGAGTATGGAGAAGGAACAAAGAAATTTTTTTTTCTTTAGAGTCCATTCCTCTCTTAAAAATTAACTGGTGCACCTGAAGACATGAACCGAAAACAAAATGTTGAGAACGAATGGTTCTTAACCTGAATTGGTATTTTGAAAGAATTTGACCACGAAATTATACCACAGGATGTTTTGAAATTAGGGTTTAACACAAACTCCTTATTAACCCTGTATAAAGACTAATAAGCCAGCATTTGACGAAAGAACGAATGAGCAAGTTGAAATTAGTAATTTTATCTACAGTTTACTGCAAAAATGTTAAAAATGGAACTAAAAATAAAGAAACTACGAGACCTCAATTTCACCAAATATTAGCTTGTTGCGTTTTTTTTTTGCACGTGAGTGTATTTTCATTCAGTGTTACGTTATGGAAGCAATGGATTCAGTCTCTATAAAACTTTTTATAAGGATAACTAGCAACTTTTACCTCAGAAAAGGTCTTCACGATTTCATCCTTGCGAGATTAGTAATCTTACGCAATTGCACCAAAATCGACGTAAAATCACTCATTGGAAGTTTGAGGACTTGTAGCAAATCAGAAGGACTCTTTCACCCGACCATCATTAATATTACGATGATTTACCTCATCGATAGGTTATTTTTGTGATTTTGAATTAAGGGTCGCTAGAAGATTGTTTTTGGTTCAGAATTCAATTTTCTTCAGAATTTTAGTTTTTGTTTGAAAAATATGATTGTTTTTTCAGAATTTTCTTAATTTACTTGGCTCTCAAGTTTTATCTCTGATTAACTCATACGACTGTGACTTATATGGAAGTGTAACTAGTAAAGAACACTGAAAACATTTGAAATTATGTTGATTAATTACATATTGTTTATAAAATACTAAAATAGTTAATACGGTTCCTTTTTGAATACTGATTGTATTGTTAAAATTTTGATAATAAATATTTTGATTGAAACTGATTGAATTGATTTGATTATAATATAATCCTCAATTGAGAATTACAAGCAAATAATGTTACTTCATGCTCATTTAACCCATATGAACCTATAGTCCTTTTAAAAGGTCGATAAATACAGTCTAATTTATCGACCTCTGTATAAGACTGTGGTTGTATCTCATAGATGGCTTCAACGGATTTACATGAAGAAAACTGGTACTCTCATTTATATAATAAACTGAATTCATATCCCCGTTTTACATCCTTCTGGGAAACCCCTAGATCTGTACTTCAATTTTGTTCAGCAAACATGAGTGATTATAGTGATAAAAGGTGAGTTTTTCCATTATTGTCCAGACTTTTTCCATGTTCAATTGTGTAAGTATATACTATTTCTTCTTTCCAATCGAGAATATGAAGATGTTTATGAAAATTAGTTTGGTTATTCGCCGTCAAAGTTGTTGGTCCTTTTAAAAGGACGGTAGGTTTATGCGATACGATGAGTCGGCTTTTTTATTTCATTACTTTCATTTATTCTCTTAGGTAATCATAATAAATAGTAATAAAGAAAGTAAAGAAAATATACCTCACTTTTGAAATTATTTTATGCGGTTTCGGGTATTGGCATAGACCACTTACCCTGAATGAACTTCGAAGAACTCGAAAATATCGATAATATTCCGGACGAAATAATTCTATTTCCTCCGACAAATGCTAATGGGTAACGACACAGTAACAAAGCCTTCACAGAACACAACCGGGTCTCCTAACTCGCACAAGCTCTGAGCTTCTGATGCTCTGAGCTTCTGAGGGGTCTCACAGAGACCTAGGATAGTCGGGATTTAAAAAAAATAAAAAATAACACCGATGAAGATTCTGGTAATGATGAAGAAGTCGGCCCGAACAACCTACCGCGATCTCAATTAGTGGGTGATGTAGAAGTTTATATGAAAACAAATCGCAGACAAAATGATATAAATGAATCAGAATGGGAAAGCGAAGACGAAATACCATTGTCAAATTTTGTTGAAAGGAGATTGAAAAAAACGAAATCATTCAACTATACCCTTGAAAAGGACTTGATTGAAACTTTTCCTATGTGGAATTCAGTTTCTCACGTAATACACAATCGTTCGCCTTTGCAACTATTCCAGTGTTTCTTCGATGAAGAACTGATAGACGGGAATTTTCGATGTGGGAAATGTGACATCGGATTACACCCAAAAGATTGTTTTAGCAGTTTTCATACCAAATGATATTTTGTTGTGTTCATATTCCTGAATTAAACCGTTTATTGCAAATAAATAATCATGCCTCTGAATTTATTTTTAGTACCCTGTGACCCTACCGTCCTTTTAAAAGGACGCCGTGTATTGAGAAAAGTAAAGATCAGAAATTTTTTTTCTTATTTTTTCCTGGCTCCTAGCCTCATGACTAGTCTACACAAAAAATTCCTGCTTGATTCTCAACAAAAAAATTTGGCCGGTTTATAAGGGTTAAATAGAAAAACTGCTATGTCCTCAATCAAATTTAAACTTCATAACGAAAAGCTGCTAAGTGATTATTTTCCAAATTTTTTCGAACTGTGCTTAAGATATTCTATTTTCAAAACTCACAACATATGTAGAATCATTATAGCAACCAAATGTATATTCAGAATCTTTATATGTAAAATAGAAAAGATATATTTCAGTTTTTTCTCTCTCCTGTAAACTATGCAAAAATGGACTTAGCAGGTTAACGAATGAGGCCGACGATTTGCAAAATTTAAATGAAAAATTATTAAAAGCACTGCCGTAAAGTCAGGAGCTTTTGAGCGCTCGTTCATCCACCTTGTAGATTCGCATTTTCCAGTTTTAAAAACCAATTATTGAAGAAATTTTTGACATCTGTCAAAAAAATGACAGTCAATTATGCCGAATCAGCTGTTACAGAAATATATTGATTTTTTTATTCAATAATTCGTTGAAATTGAAATGGTACTGGTTATGCGATCTGGAAAAAATGTAGCTTGAATATATCATTCACCACTAAAAAACAAAATTTCGTCACGATCGAATCCGTAGTTTTGAAATTATCAAAAAAACTAAATTTCAAACGACCATATTTACGGAATCCCTAGACGAATTTCGCCGAATAACGAACTTAACCGCGGCATTCGAGATTCGAACCTACCCTGAAATTTTCAAGTTTCTAGATCGTTCGGTTCGAGAGTGATCGTGTATACGGACGGAGAGACTCGAATTTTTCGACGGACTCGTCATCAGTGAGTCGAACCTTATCGATTGAGACCATTTTCGGCTCAAAATTCGAAAAATACAGACATCGTGACGAAATTATATGTAGATCGAGCGCTCCATACGGAGATTTACACTTGAAAATGGGAAAGTGATAATTTTTCAATGATTTTCCAGCTCCATGATACCTTTATTTCAAGGTCCCGAAAAATTTCATGACATGTATTTCATTTACATATATCAAAGCACTCCCCTGTCAGATCAATAATCAAAAAAATTGTCATTTGAATTGGGTCACCGTCACCAATAAGGAAAAAATTGAGTTTTTCTGATATATTCAATATAATTCAATGATTTCATCTATTGAAGTTTATACAAATAAAATGACACTATTAGTCATACTGATGAAGAACACTGAAAGCTGTTTGGGTACACATAAATAAGCGCGAAAAAGCTCCCGACTTTGCGTCAGTGCTTTTCAAATTCGCGTCATATTTTTTCTCTCCCTTTTTCCAGTTATGTAGGGTACAGTATAAAAAGATCAATGAATATACGGATGTATAATCACAACCATGACTACAGAAAAATTCTCGAAATGATGCTGTTTGGAAAAACATTTGCAAGGAATTTATGGCTGTGATATGATTACAATAAGACACACATCACACCAAAAATCCCTTAAAATGAATTCCTGTGACTGTAAAATACCAAATTATCTTATCAACCAATCAAAAGTACAAGAAGCATTATCTCGTATTTTCCACTCATTGTCAAAATTAAGAGGAAATGAAAAATACCATTACAGATAATGAATTTGGAATCCTTGATAAATGTCCCACAACTTCTAAAAAATTGTTAGTTCAGATCTAAAATTGAACCTACCGTTTTGCCTGAACCTGTCTGGGCACATCCCATGAGATCTCTGCCATTTAAAATTGTTGGTATAGAATATTGTTGAATAGGGGTTGGATCTGTATAACCGGACTTCAGTATGTTTTGTATGAGGTGAGGTCGCAAACCTGAAGTATCAAATGATTTTATGGGGGGTGGGACATTCTCACCACTGACATTGACTTCAATATCTTGCATTTTCATGAAATTTATTCCTGTTGAGATGCCCATCGTGAAGAGATCTTCTTCTGTTGCTCTATCTACAGGGATGTAATGTTCTTTCTTGGGTTGTTCTTCACCATCATTATCTACAATAATTTTTAATATGTGAATACTCAGTTTATGTATAATAAAAATAGATGTCTGTTTGAACGGAAAAAAAATTGCCAATTTTTGGGAGAATTCCCCCCACCATTTACAGGACCATTTTTTGACGACGAGTTGATTTTGCATGATAAGGGTATAGGGAATGATACTAAATGGTCTACACACTACAACAATGGAGTGCCCAAAGGGTGACACAATAGGTCTCCGTTTGAAGTATAAACCCGATTTCGTGAGGATCGTATTACTACAAAAAATATCTATTTAAAATTTCAATATCTCCAAAATCTTGAATAAATTCATCTCTACTGCTGTTTCATGTGAAAAGAAAATTGATATATCCCATTAGGTAGGTAATTCTGTGATTTCATCAGACGTTGCTCCAAAATTATTTAAACGTGAATGCAACTGAAAACCTGGAAACTCGCCGAAAGAAGTGATGAGTTACGTAATCATTTCTAAAAATGTTAATTGAAATTTGTCAATATCTGACTTTCAAATGATATTAGAGGTGAAAACGGAAAATAGTGCCTTAAATAATTCAAATAGCAATTACGCAAAAACTATCTATCCGACAACGTCCGGATTGTGCACACTCCGAAAAACCAGCGCTACAACTTTGAAATTGGCCGAGTTAAAGAGTTTTGAAAAAACGCTGATTTTTACGGTTTTTCCGGCTTTCCTCCGATAATGATGAACCGATTGCATTGCATTAGCACTCATTTTCTTGGTCTTTTCATTCTTTACAATTCGTCTGTTGAACGTGTCAGCACCGCTTCATTAGTTCAGATTTTACAAGCAAAAAACTAAAAAATTACGAAAAGCACTGCCGTGAAGGCAGGAGCTTTTGAGCGCTCGTACATGCACCTTGTAGGCAGATTCGCATTTTCCAGTTTTAGAAATCAATTGAAGGAATTTTCGACAGCTGTCGAAAAAAATCTGAAACTTAGCCGAAATTCCAGACTTCATGTCAGTGCTTCAGTGGATCAATTTTTTTCGATTTCGTTCGAAAGTTATAATTTTCTATGGTTTCTATGGTTCTGGTCATGCGATCTAGAGAAATGTAGCTTGAATATAACATTCTCCATTAGTATACAGAATTTCGTCTCGATCGAATCTGTAGTTTGGAAATTATCAAGAAAACTAAATTTCAAACGACCATATTTACGGAACCCCTGGTATAATTTTGCTCATAAATGAAAGTGATCACGACATTCGAGATCCACACCTATCCTGAAAATTTCAAGCCCTTAGACGTTTCCGTTCAAAAGTTACAATTTTCTATGGTTTCTATGGTTCTGGTGATGCGAACTGAACAAAATTCTGCATGTAGCTTGAACACCTCATTTTCCATTATAGTGCAAAATTTCATCTCGATCGAACCTGTAGTTTCAAAGTAATCAGGAAAACAAAATTTCGAGCGGCCATATTTACGGAACCCCTCGGCGAATTTTGCCCAATAACGAACTTAACCGCGGCATTCGAGATTCGAAACTACCCTGAAAATTTCAAGTTTCTAGGACATTCCGTTCGAGAGTTATCGTGCTGACGGCCGGACGGCCGGACGGACAGACGGCCGGACGGACAGACTCGAATTTTCCGACGGATTCGTCATCAGTGAGTCGAACATAGTCGATTGAGACCATTTTCGGCTCAAAATTCGAAAAATACAGACATCGTGACGAAATGATATAGCCCTCGTGTAAGTAGTACGAGCGCTCAAAAAACACCGTTTTTTTGTGTTTCTTCGTGATTACGAGAAAAGTAATCATATTTGCGAGTCGAAAACATATCACTAAACATCCACGGACCACCCCAAGTACCCCCCCACTCGCGGTTTTCTTCTACGATTTTTGTCACGAAAAAATCTCTATTGCCTGGTCTATCACTTTTTCGATCATTTCGAAGTATTGTCCTGTATTTTCGATGATTTTGGAGTACCTGAGTGGGTGACCCTTCTGACGATAAAATTAAACAAGCGCGCTAAAGCTCTTGACTTTACTTCAGTGCTTTTCTCGAATTTTTCAAAAAACTCTCAACACCAGATCAGAAAAACTCAATGTAATTATTCTGTGAAGATATGAGTTTTTTTGAAGAAAAACAACAAGATCTCCTGCATGTACACCCCCCTGAAAGTTAGTAACTCATTTGCTCTGAACTTTTCTCCACAGGTTTCCATACGGTTCAATTTCAACATTGTTCTAAGAGCTCTTTGCTGTATAATAAAAATCCTTTCACTACCACATATCCATAGAAAATTATGCCAAATCTTATCACTGATTCGATTCAGAGATGTTTTTATATAACTCATATATAGACGGAAAATTTCAGCAGGACGAACAGTGTCTAAGATACCGAACTTATCATTCGTTCAAAATAGATAACGCTCTTGCTCATAGAAACAAGCGCGCAAAAAGAACTAGCGATTGAAAATCTACAAATAATAGGGAGATATCATGTCAAAATCGAAGAAAATTCTCGAGAAGAATCTAGCATCCCTGCAAAGAAAAGGAAAAGGTTTTTTCATTCAACCAACATCAACCTTCAAATAGATAGTGAAAAAGTATTATTAATATTTACTAATTACAAAGCTAATGGAAAAAAACACAGAATAATTGCTTAGAAAGCAACTTCCCATCACCATGAAGAGGGTTTCAACTTCATCCAACACCTAAATCAATTTTCATTTAAAGCTGTGGCGTTCTCTATTCCTTTATAGACTATTATTAATTTGTTATCACATAGTAGGTTCCGGGCAATCAATCTCAGTTAGGCATTGGAATTAACCGTGAATAAAAATATAATAAGAATTGGCATTATGGAAGACTAATTAATCCGTAAGCTATCTGGATTGAAAACTGTACTTCAAATAAGTAAAGAAAAAACATAATGATTGGATACTTACTTTCTGTTGCGTTAAACCCATCATCATTGTAAGATCTACTTCCTCCTCCAGATCCACCTCGACCTCCTGAAAAATACACATTTTGTTTTATATAATCAGTATTTTACCGATGAATACTCTGCAATTACCTCTGCCACGGCCCCTATATCCACCACCTCTTTCTTCATCATCACCATTTTCTTGATGGCGGCCATTGCTATATCCTCCTTGAAAAAGAATTGATAACATAGTACCATACAATTGAATATTCAACAATAAGACAGGCTAACAAAATGCGCTCTGTCAAGTTGGTCCCTGAAAATCTATTTTTGAGCGCTCGTTCTACTTACACAAGGGCTAAATCATTTCGTCGTGATGTCTGTATTTATCGAATTTTAAGCTGAATATTCAAGTATGTCCGTCCGGCTGGCCGTAAGCACGATAACTCTCGAACGGAACAACTCAGAGACTTGAAATTTTCAGTGTGGGTTCAGTTCCCAAATGCCGCGGTTGAGTTCTTCAATGGACAGAATTCCACCAGGGGTTCCATCAATATGGCCGTTCGAAATTTATCCAGATTCGATCGAGATGAAATTTCGCACTCAAATGAGATGTTCAAGCTACATGCAAAATTTTGTCCAGATCGTATAACCAGAACCATAAAAAATTATAACAATCGAACGACGGAACTAGGGACTTGAAACTTTCAGGATAGGTGTGGATCTCGAATGTCGCGGTCACGTTTTTCAATGAGCAAAATTAGACTAGGGGTTCCGTAAATATGGTCGTTTGAAATTTAGTTTTCTTGATCATTTCAAAACTACGGAGTGGATCGTGACGAAATATTGTATTTTAATGGAGAGGGATATTTTAAAGCTACATTTTGTCCAGATCGCATGACCGAACCATAGAAAATTAAAACTTCCGAACGGAAAGGCCTAGGGACTTGAAATTTTCAGGGTAGGTTTGGATCGCGAATGTCGCAGTGATGTTCATCAGTGCGCAAAATTAGACTAGGGGTCCGTAAATATGGCCGTTGAAAATATTTTTTTCCTGGTTAATTCGAAACTACCGTTTGGATTGGAATGAAATTTTGCACTCAGATGAAGAATAATGTATTCAAACTACTCGCGAAATTTTGTCCAGATCGCATTACCAAGGGCATAGATACCGTAGAAAAATTCTAGCGAATTATCCAAAAAAAATCACCTGACATGAAGTGTGGAGTTTCGCCTTTGTTTGACAGCTGTCAAAAGTTTTTTCAATTTGTTTCTAAAACTGGAAAATACGAATCTACCTACAAGGTGGATGAACGAGCGCTCAAAACCTTCTGACTTCACGCCAGTGCTTTTTATATTTTTTTTTTGATAATTCTGAAAATTCTGATCTATTCGAAACTTTGTAGTCAGTTAGGTAAATGTGAAATTTTGTGATGATTGTATGACTAGATGATTGCAAAAAATTTTTTTCAATTTCGCTGTCTCGGAAACTATTCACAATATTCTGCTGAAATTTTTTGAGTATGTATGGATAAAATGAGTATGTTAAATATGTACAAATTCAGCTTAATTATTAATTCGAAACGCTTTTGTTCGTAGAAGCTTGTGGTTATTTTCTTGGTGTCACAGAACACACTTGTATATACTTTCTCTATGATATGTATTTGATTCTATAATCTCACTATGGTGTCACCCCATGACAATTGACCATAGTTTAGTTATGGGTGACCGCTATGGCGATGAATTGAAACAGAGATCAAATGCTCCCAACTTCACGTTGGTGCTTTCCCAATTTTTTTCAATTTTAGTTTCAAAAAACCAGATGATAGAATTCAAGTCGGCCGACACAAATAAATCACACATTCCAAAAAGGGGAACACTGAAATAACTGAAGTAGGTATTTTGGCTATTGATATTTCAATTTATTGAAAAAATGAAATTCCACTGTTTATGAATAATATTTAAAATCGAAAATTCAGATTAGCAGATTTATTTTCTTTCAAATACCTACCAACCATTCCGCCACGATCAATCAAAACCGCCCAGCATGCCTGGCTAGCTAGCACAATTTTTTTTCTCGATAAAAAAGACGCACATAAATCGCCATGAAATAACGGTTCTGATCAATTGTCCCAGGCTGGTTGTGCTTGATTAATGTTTCATCAGTAATTTATTCACGTCATATGAGAAATAATGAAGACCAAGTTGTCCACATCCAGTTTTATACCTGAGGAATGATGTAGTGATAATAATCTAATAAACGCAATTTTTGGCCAATGTTCTCCACTTTCAAATAACTCGAAAATGGTGGTACTTTCAAATGACAAATTTTTCTAAAAAGATCTTTTCAAATGATACAGATACTTGTTGTATCTGTTGTATCCTATTCAGATGAAAAAAAAAAACGTTTTGCTTGTAGATTCTTAAGAAGTTTTACAAAAAACTGGTTTGAAAATGAGGCCTAAAACCGATTCCAAAATACAAAGTGGAAACTGAAATAACCTTGACTATTTTGACTAGTGATGTTTTGATTTATTGAAAAAATGAAATTCGACTGGTTATTAAATATATTCAAAATCGAACATTCAGATAAGCAGATTTATCTTTCTTTTAAATACCTACAACCATTCCGCCACAATCAATCAAAACTACCTCGATAAAAATTATAAAAAGCACTGCCGTGAAGTCGGCAACTTTTGATCGCTCGTTCATCCACCTTGTAGGTAAATTCGCATCTTCCAGTTTTAGAAACCAATTGAAGAAATTGGTGACAGCTGTCAAAAAAATGACAGCAGCTTTATTAATTATGCCGAATCAGCTGTTACAGAAATTTAAAATGGTTCTGGTTATGCGATCTGGAAAAAATGTAGCTTATATCAATCTCCATTGAAATACGAAATTTCGTCACGATCGAATCCGTAGTTTTGAAATCACCGAGAAAACAAAATTTCAAACGACCATATTTACGGAAGCCCTGGCCGCGGCATTCGAATCTACCCTGAAAATTTCAAAACTCCAGGTCTTTCCGTTCGAAAGTTATAATTTTCTATGGTTCTGGTCAAGTTGTCTGGACAAAATTTCGCATGTAGCATTTTGATCGAATCAGTTGTTTTGAAGTAATCAGGAGAACAAAATTTCGAACAGCCACATTCGGTTCAAACCTACCCTGAAAATTTCAAGTTTTGCTTGTAGATTCTCAAGGAGTTTTACAAAAATCTGGTTTGAAAATGAGGACCAACACATATAAGAGATGACAATGCAAAAGAGAGGTTAGGGTTAGAAGGTAACAGTTTTCATTATTATGAAAATTTCATTAGATGAATAGATTCAATTTGGTCATTTGAAGCAATTCAGTTTATTAATAGACTACTAGACTACCCAAAGTGGTTTATATAGATCCCAAAGAGTGAGAGATACAACACGGAGCAGAAAAATAACTAATGAAAATTGAATATTCCATAAAACTAAAATTTTTTGGATGCTTTCATTTCTTATGTTGGGTAATTTCTAAGTATAAATTCGGTTCAACATTAATATGAATAATTAAGTTCTTCTCTACAGTCATGGTGTAGTTTGATGATGATAATTTTTTCAGCTGGCTGATGGCAATAATAGAAAGGTAACAATTCATAATATCGATACATTTTTGCCAAATTATCGTAAGCCGCAACGTACTACGTTGCGTACCGATATGTGATGCCAGAAATTTATTATTACCTCTACTGCCCCGGCCTCCTCGTCCTCCACGACCACCTCTACCTCTTCTCTCTTGATTATCATTTTGATAATCATTACCACCCCCCCAGCCACTATCTTCATTGGTAACATTATTTGAGTCCCCACCCCATTCATTATTATAATCATTTTTAACAGATTTGAAACCACGTCCTGCTGCAAACTTAGTGCCTCCTTCAGATATTACCCCATAGTTCTGCAAATAATAAATAATTATCAGCTTTTCAATATTTTTTATCGGTTCATTTTATTTTACCTAATAGATAATCCCCAACACAAGATTCATAAAATTATTAATTCTTCCAAAAAAAAAATAATTCGAATGAAAATAAGTAATAAGTTGAGTGAAATGAACTTTTATTGCCAGGAAGCTAATCGATTATTTTTTGTGCTGTCTCCAGGACTTCATTGGCGCCAAAAATAAACACTAACCAAAAAAAAATTGAATATCAACTTACATTATAATTGTTCGTACTGGGTGCATCATCATCCCAATTTTCGTCCATACCTATAAAATTTAAAACATTCAAAAAAACTCGAAAACATTTAGGATTCCCGGTTCAACAATGTCCATGCTTTCGGCAGTTATGAATGTTATGATGGGAACTGATATTACAGTTTTTACTACATACTTACTTTATCACAGTATATCTGTCAATTAAAATTATTGAATTAAAAATTTGATTCGAGATAATTAACAACGTTTTCGATGCTACACAACACACAATCACAAAGAAAACGTGAGTGAGAATTATAATTATAATGGAGTAAGGAGTAGGAACAGACTTCTAGTGTGATTGGTGGGAAATAGAATAATCAAAAGTCCACTAACGACTACTAACGATTAGCGAACTGAGTTAGCGAGTTAGGAACTAATGGTACCGGACCGGGTACCGGAAACAAGTCGATATAAATCTATGAGTCTATGATAGCAAGCACAGAATAATCTATTACATATCAGTAGAGGTGTGTTTGTGACAGGAATTTACGGATGATGTGACTGTGACTGCTCCGGAGAAATCACAGCTCCCTTTTCGGAGCAATGAGCGGCATCGTAAAAAGAGAGATAATCGAACAGGTACTTTGGCTCCAACTAGCGATAATTGATTATTGGAGTTTGATTTCAAATATTATGTAGGCACAACTTCTCCAGCGCACGTAATGGAAATCATTTATTTTAATTGCGTTCAATTTGAATTATTTCGGATGTAGTGATCAAGCCTAATGGGGTCGTAGATTTTCACTAGTAATACCACTAGAGGTCAAATTATTTCCGGAAAATTTTTCGAGCTCATGAATATTTTGAAAATTATCCCGAGTCGAAGACGAGGTATAATTTGCCAAAAATATTCATGAGCGAGAAAAAATTTTCCACTAAAATCATCCGTTGCGATGGTGATCTGTCAGAAATACACGTTCTGATTGGTTAAAAATCACATGTGTGGAATTTTCTCTAGTAATACCACAAGAGGTCAAATTATTTCCGGATATGTTTTCGAGCTCATGAATATTTTGAAAATTATCCCGAGTCGAAGACGAGATTCTGTCATTATAAACGCCAAAAAAATTTCCAGTATAATTCGCTGTTGGGTACCCACGAGGAAAAAATTTTCACTAGTAATACCACTAGAGGTCAAATTATTGCCGGAAATTTTTTCGAGCTCATGAATATTTTGAAAATTATCCCGAGTCGAAGACGAGGGATAATTTTCTAAAAATATTCATGAGCGAGAAAAAATTCCGGATTTAATTTGACCTCGTGTGGTATTCGGTAAGAAAATTTCACACCAAATGCGTTTATTTCCAACAACGTCAATTTTCGTCTCCATCAAGTATAATATTCTGTCATTATAAACGTCAAAAAAAATTTCCAGTATAATTCGCTGTTGGGTACCCACGAGGAAAAAATTTCCACTAAAATTCATCCGTTGCGATGGTGATTTGTCAGAAATACACGTTCTGATTGGTTAAAATTCACATGTGTGGAATTTTCACTAAAATTCATCCGTTGCGATGGTGATCTGTCAGAAATACACGTTCTGATTGGTTAAAAATCACATGTGTGGAATTTTCACTAGTAATACCACTAGAGGTCAAATTATTGCCGGAAATTTTTTCGAGCTCATGAATATTTTGAAAATTATCCCGAGTCGAAGACGAGGGATAATTTTCTAAAAATATTCATGAGTGAGAAAAAATTTCCGGATTTAATTTGACCTCGTGTGGTATTCGGTAAGAAAATTCCACACCAAATGCGTTTATTTCCAACAACATCAATCTTCGTCTTCATCAAGTATAATATTCTGTCATTATAAACGTCAAAAAAATTTCCAGTATAATTCGCTGTTGGGTACCGTGAAAAAATTTCCACTAAAATTCATCCGTTGCGATGGTGATCTGTCAGAAATATACGTTCTGATTGGTTAAAAATCACATGTGTGGAATTTTCACTAGTAATACCACTAGAGGTCAAATTATTGCCGGAAATTTTTTCGAGCTCATGAATATTTTGAAAATTATCCCGAGTCGAAGACGAGGGATAATTTTCTAAAAATATTCATGAGCGAGAAAAAATTCCGGATTTAATTTGACCTCGTGTGGTATTCGGTAAGAAAATTCCACACCAAATGCGTTTATTTCCAGCAACATCAATTTTCGTCTCCATCAAGTATAATATTCTGTCATTATAAACGTCAAAAAAAAATTCCAGTATAATTCGCTGTTGGGTACCCACGAGGAAAAAATTTCCACTAAAATTCATCCGTTGCGATGGTGATCCGTCAGAAATACACGTTCTGATTGGTTAAAAATCACATGTGTGGAATTTTCACTAGTAATACCACTAGAGGTCAAATTATTGCCGGAAATTTTTTCGAGCTCATGAATATTTTGAAAATTATCCCGAGTCGAAGACGAGGGATAATTTTCTAAAAATATTCATGAGTGAGAAAAAATTTCCGGATTTAATTTGACCTCGTGTGGTATTCGGTAAGAAAATTCCACACCAAATGCGTTTATTTCCAACAACATCAATCTTCGTCTTCATCAAGTATAATATTCTGTCATTATAAACGTCAAAAAAATTTCCAGTATAATTCGCTGTTGGGTACCGTGAAAAAATTTCCACTAAAATTCATCCGTTGCGATGGTGATCTGTCAGAAATATACGTTCTGATTGGTTAAAAATCACATGTGTGGAATTTTCACTAGTAATACCACTAGAGGTCAAATTATTGCCGGAAATTTTTTCGAGCTCATGAATATTTTGAAAATTATCCCGAGTCGAAGACGAGGGATAATTTTCTAAAAATATTCATGAGCGAGAAAAAATTCCGGATTTAATTTGACCTCGTGTGGTATTCGGTAAGAAAATTCCACACCAAATGCGTTTATTTCCAGCAACATCAATTTTCGTCTCCATCAAGTATAATATTCTGTCATTATAAACGTCAAAAAAAAATTCCAGTATAATTCGCTGTTGGGTACCCACGAGGAAAAAATTTCCACTAAAATTCATCCGTTGCGATGGTGATCCGTCAGAAATACACGTTCTGATTGGTTAAAAATCACATGTGTGGAATTTTCACTGAAATATTTTATTCACGAAGCTTCTAAGATTCGAAAGAATCTAAATGTTTTGAGAAAATATTTCTGCTCTTGAGTTATTGTGCTCGTTCCAGGGAACTAATGTTGTGATTTTCAAGTGGGAAATGACCGTAAACGCGATAAATTTCAAAATAAATGACTTGGCACGAAACCTGCTTTGTAGGTTACGAAAGTAAACTTCGAAACTCTGCCGGCTGGAGCTGTGACTGGAAATCACATCGATTTCAGAGCAGTCGAAACAGGTTGCTCCTGTGACAAAGCAGTCACGGTTTCTCAAATCACAACACATCTCACATCTCTAATTTTTAGTGGTTACCATAGACCTTAGATCAAAAAGTAAGCCATAGACCTACGGTGGTTACCAACTACATTTGGATAATCTCTAGTGTTGGGCATAATCGGATGATTTCAATAATCGGATGATCATTCGAATAATAAAAATGTGCTGGATCAGGAGTTGAAAATGCTCTGGAGAGTGGAGATTGGAGTTGTGTTAACGATTGCTGAGGACTGAGGAGGTAAAGGCGGTCATAAAATTATTGTCGTTTAAAAAAATTTCAAAATGTCATCAATCAATTATTGATTCTTTATAAGATTTCGGAATCAATAATAATGCCTGTGAATGTCGAGATAACCACTTCGGACATTTTTGAGCGCTCGATCTACTTACATGAGGGCTATATCATTTCGTCACGATGTCTGTATTTTTTGAATTTTGAGCCGAAAATGGTCTCAATCGACAAGGTTAGAGTCTGTCCGTCCGTCCGGCCGTATACACGATAACTCTCGAACGGAACAAACTAGAAACTTGAAATTATCAGGGTAGGTTCAAATCTCGAATACCTCTCGGTTAAGTTCGTTTATGGGCAGAATTCCACCAGGGGTTCCGTAAATATGGCCGTTCGAAATTATGTTCTCTTGATTACTTCGAAACTACTGATCCGATCAGATGGGAAATGACGTGTTCAAGCTACATTTTGTCTAAATCGCATGACCAGAACCATAGAAACCATAGAAAATTATAACTTTCGAACGAAAAGGCCTAGGAATTTGAACTTTTCAGGATAGGTGTGGATCTCGAATGTCGCTGTTACGTTCATCAATGAGCCAAATTAGACTAGAAGTTCCGTAAATATGGTCGTTTGAAATTTTGTTTTTTTGATTATTTTGAAACTACGGATTCGATCGTAGTGATTTTGTATTTTAATGGAGAATGATCTATTCAAGATACATTTTGTCCAGATCGCATGACCAGAACCATAGAAACCATCAAAAATTATAGCTTCCGAACGGAAAGGCCTAGGAACTTGAAATTTTCCGGATAGGTGTGGATCTCTAATGTCGCGGTTACGTACAATTAGCGAAATTAGACTAGGGGTTCCGTAAATATGGCCGTTCAAAATATTCGAATATTGATAATTACGAAACTACAGATTGGATGGGAATGAAATCTCGCAATTAGATGAAAAATATGGTATTCAAACTCGCAGAATTTGTCCAGATCGCATTACCAAGACCATAGATATCGTAGAAATTTTCAGCGAATTATCGAAAACAAAATTGGTCACTTATCAGTAAAGACGTGAAGTCTGGAGTTTCGCCTTAGTTTGAATTTTTTTTAGCTGTCAAAAATTACTTCAATTGGTTTCTAAAACTGGAAACTGTGAATCTACCTACAAGGTGAATAAACGAGCGCTCATAAGCTCCTGACTTCACGGCAGTGCTTTTTATGATTTGTTTGATTATGTGGGTGAACGTGAATGTGATTTTGCTCATTGATGAACGTGACCGCACAATTCGCGATCCGAACCTATCCTGAAATTTGCAAGTCCCTAGGCCTTTCCGTTCGGAAGTTATAATTTTCTATGGTTTCTATGGTTCTGATCATGCGATCTGAACAAAATATAGCTCGAATATATCATTCTCAATTCAAATACAAATTTTCGTCACGATCAAATACATAGTTTTGAAATAATCAAGAAAACTGAATTTTGAACGACCATATTCACGGAACCCATAGTTTAATTTTGCTCATTGATGAACGTGACCGCAACATTCAAGATCTACACCTATCCTGAAAATTTCAAGTCTCTAGGCCTTTCCGTTCGGAAGTTATAATTTTCTATGGTTTCTATAGTTCTGGTCATACGAGCTGGACAAAATTTTGCATGTAGGTTGAATACGTTATTCTTCATCTGAGTACAAAATTTCACCTCGATCGAATCCATAGTTTCGAAATAATCAGGAAAACAAAATTTCGAGCGGCCATATTTACGGAACCCCTGGGCGAATATTGCCCGGTAACGAACTTAACCGCGGCATTCGTGATTTGAACCTACCCTGAAAATTTCAAATTTCTAGGACATTCCGTTCGAGAGTTATCGTGTATACGGACGGACGGACGGCCGGACGAATTTTCTGACGGATTCGTCATCAGTGAGTCGAACATAGTCGTTTGAGACCATTTTCGGCTCAAAATTCGAAAAATACAGACATCATGACGAAATGATATAGCCCTCGTGTAAGTAGTACGAGCGCTCAAAAATTATTGAACTTACCCACGATAAAAAATCTTCTTTCAGGAAGTGTTTGCCGCAAACTTACACATTCTTTGAGATACGTTTTCCAATCTTCGAGATTGTCTGCCATTTCAACTGCCTAGTGATACAACGGGAAATCATGCAAAGAAATTTCAAAAATACTATATGATGAGCATTGAGAAACAGATCACTTTTTTCGTGATCTTATTCCCACATTACCTCTCACAATCCGCTGCATTTTCAGATGTTATACAGTTATACAAATGTATCACTTTCGATACATAAAGGACTTATAAAATCATACTAATAATAATAATAATTCACACTTCTCCAACATAAACACACACACGTTAGTTGGTTGTTCACCTCTCGAGTGTTTTAAACGATTAAAAGTAGATGTCGCCCACTCCGTGATTCTTCCCTATATATTTTCTGTTGAATTATTATCAATTTCGATGTAATTAAAATTGAAAAACTAATTTATTCACCTAAAATCAATAAAATTGACATTACACTATCAATAATCCAATCATTCACTTAAAAAAAAACTTGAAAAATACCTAAAATAATCCGTTTCACCACAATAGGGAAAAATCGCGGAGTGGGCGACATCTTCTTTTAATCGTTTGAACTACCCGAGTGATGAACAACAAACTAACGTGTGTGTGTTTATATGGGAAAAGTGTGAAATATTTGTATGATTTTGAGTCATTTATGTATCGAAAGTGATATATTTAGATGATCATTTATGGACAATTGTTTCAAATAAACTGTATACGAGCTGAAAATGCAGCGGATTGTAAGGGGTAATGTGGGAATAAGATCACGAAAAATGTGATCTGTTCCTCAATGCTCATCACATAGTTCTTCTGAAATTTCTTTGCACAAATTCCCGTTGAATCCCAAGGCAGTTAAAAAATTGCAGACAATCTTGAAGATTGGGAAACGTATCTCAAAGAAGTTGTTACTTCCTGAAAGATAATTTTTTTCATCGTGAGTTCAATAATTTTCTATTATATAGCGGTCATTTGCTATCACATTCACGTTCACCCACATAATCAAAAATGTCCAAAGTGGTTATCTCGACTTTCACAGGCTTTATTATTAATTCTGCAATCTTATAAAAAATATCTGATTTACTTGTTATGTAAGACAGAAATGACAGAATAATTTTGACCATCATTCGGACCGACATCTTGTGATTTTCAGCGTCATCTAGCGGTACGTGATTTTTCCCTATAAATCCCGAAAAGCTATTCCATAGCCCTCTTAATATAACATATAACTTATATTAAGGAGGCTATGGATTCGTTTTCCCCCGGGTTCGTTCACAGTTCGCACTGTTCGCAGCGCCCTCAAGGGTAGTTGGAACTTGGAACGCAAATAATTTGCACCAGAACTATTGCGTACATCAAAAATATTTGTGGTTGGTAGGAATGGTAGGTGAATTTAACTAGAACTACACTTATTTCGCAGAACACAGAACTCAAACGGAATACATCAACATCCATTATTAAAAACCTTTCAGATTCAAAAATAAAAATTACATTCGAATTTCTATTTCATGTGTGGCATGATACGAACTTCAGGGAACCTAGAGGGTGAATCTTTTTACGCGGTTTGATATTTTTCTCATGTTGCTTTTTGATGAATCTTCGAAATTTTCATCAAACCTTGTGAGAAAAAATTATCATCTATTATATTCAAGTTATAATTGCTATATTGTTCTGTCGGAACCAAGAATTATATTAACTATAGGAGAAACTGTCTTGGATATGATATGAGCACAGCAGAAAGCTTCATAGTATCGACACAAAGTGAGAAGACAAGAAAAATGAATGAATGCGGTCTTCCACCAATTGATATTTCCAATGATAAATTTCCTTGCTGTATTGTTTGGACACCTATACCAATCTTGTCATGGTTTTTTCCATTCATCGGCCATATGGGGATAGCTCTATCTTCTGGGGTAATACGGGATTTTGCAGGACCTTATTATGTATCTGAAGATGATATGGCTTTCGGAAAACCCACAAAGTACTGGCAATTGAAGCCTGCTTTGGCTAGAGGAGATATATCTGGATGGGATAATGCAGTAACAGAAGCATCTGAAATTTATAAAGGACATATGCATAACTTACTTTGTGACAATTGCCACTCTCATGTAGCAACTGCCCTAGTTTTAATGAAGTACAACAACTCTTCTAATTGGAACATGGTAAAATTAGCAGTGTTGATTTTAATTTATGGGAAATATGTGAGTTTTGGAAGGTTTTTGAAAACTTGGATGCCTCCGCTTTTCTTTTATGCCTTCATTATTGCTGTAGCATATAATTTAAGTTGATGCATTTTTGTGAAAGATTGAGGTTCTAATGTTAGAAATAAATTTCAATTGAATAAAAAACAAGTTGAACCAACGTAAGTAAGTTTTGAATGGATCTTCAAGAACATTACCTAATCATTATCACTATGGTTGTTCCTCTAATTGACTCCTTAGTTGAATTCCGAGAACAATCTTTAATGTCAGCAACATTATTAATGTTTTAATCAAAATAAATATAAATAATGTGAATGCTGTGAAACTAGAAGATATGACCTGTTTTCTGAGAAGCATTCTACTTCTGAAAGTATTCAATTTGTAAAACCTTATTTCCCTGACCAAAACATTATTACATATGTACTTCATTAATCGTAGATCTCTTCAATTCAATAGAATCGTATTTTGGAGGGCTTAATGAAGAAAATTTGTTTCTTCACATAATTAAAGCTTTGTTTTAAGTATATGTGACATTTTCTATTGGTAAAATGAATAAGAGCAATTCAAAACTATTTTTATTCAATCGTTCAATTCGGTGAGAAATATCTGCAATTTCATGGCTCCAGGTTGTTCCATATACAATTTCACCATTCTATTATGAACTATACTGCAAAGTGCTTTACAGTTATTCAGTTGCATTCCTGAGAGAAACATCAAAAATTTTTTTATATCTATCGTTGAACTAACAACTTCAAGGTCTTTGTCTTCATTCATGATGTCAATATGTACGTTAGAAGTGAGGCCAACTGAAACATGACAAATTCATAAACCTCAATATGATAATCAGTGGATAATTATTATCCTATAGGAGGAAAGTTTTAATGCTAATAGGTCACCCCCGACAAAAAATACTCAAAAGACATATCTAACGGAGTGAAACCGAAACGGAATACATTTCTTATCGCGAATTAACAATAATAACTAGATTGTTCAATAACATTCATTAACTTGACTGATTGTGTGGAGTGAAATACAAATTAATAGGCAGTTTCAAAAGTGCAGTGCAATTTCAAGATGAACGAAATCGATCCTCAAGTAAACGAGCTAGAGCAAGCAGTGGTCAGCATCAGAATCCCTCATTCTGGGTTGAAAAACCGAAAATATGGTTTTCATAAGTTGAAGCACAGTTTTTAATCGCCAGAATTACCAGAGAAGAAACCAAATTCAACTACTTGGTAGGACAAATAGAACCCAAATACGCTTTTAGACAAAAAAAAATTACGAAAAGCACTGCCGTGAAGGCAGGAGCTTTTGAGCGCTCGTACATGCACCTTGTAGGTAGATTCGCATTTTCCAGTTTTAGAAATCAATTGAAGGAATTTTTGACAGCTGTCAAAAAAATTCTGAAACTTAGGCGAAACTCCAGACTTCATGTCAGTGCTTCAGCTGATCAATTTTTTTTCGATAATTCGCTAGAATTTTCTACGGTATCTAGGTCTTGGTGATGCGATCTGGACAAAATTTTGCACGAAGTTTGAATACATTATTCCTCAGCTAGGTGCATAATTTCAATCCAATCCGATCAGTAGTTTCGAAACTATCAGGAAAAAAATATTTTGAACGGCCATATTTACGGAACCCCTAGTCTCATTTTGCTCATTGATGAACGTGACCGCGATATTCGCGATCCAAACCCACCCTGAAAAATTCAAGTTCCTAGGCCTTTCCGTTCAAAAGTTACAATTTTCTATGGTTCTGGTCATGCGGCCTGGACAAAATATTGCTTCAATATATCATTCTCGATTAAAATACAAAATTTCATCTCGATAGAATCCGTAGTTTCGAATTTATCGAGAAAACAAAATTTCAAACGACCGTATTTACGGAACCCCTTGTATAATGTTGCTCATAGATGAACGTGATCACGACATTCGAGATCCACACCTATCCTGAAAATTTCAAGTTCCTAGGCGTTTCCGTTCAAAAGTTACGATTTTCTATGATTTCTATGGTTCTGGTCATGCGATCTGGACAAAATTTCACATGTAGCTTGAACACCTCATTTTCCATTTGAGTGCAAAATTTCATCTCGATCAAATCTGTAGTTTTCAAGTACATAATCAGGGAAACAAAACTTTGAACGGCCATATTTACGGAACCCCTGGTGGAATTTGGCCCATTAACGAACTTAACCGAAGCATTCGGGAACTGAACCTACACTGAAAATTTCAAGTCTCTAGGTTGTTCCGTTCGAGAGTTATCGTGCTAACGGACGGACGGCCGGACGGACAGACTCGAATTTTCCGACGGATTCGTCATCAGTGAGTTGAACATCGTCGATTGAGACCATTTTCGGCCTAAAATTCGAAAAATACAGACATTGTGACGAAATGATATAGCCCTCGTGTAAGTTGTACGAGCGCTCAAAAATGAGAAAGCTTCACCCCGTCAATTGCAATATATTTCCAATTTTCAACAGATATCAAGCACGTCAAAGGAAAAGACATATCATTGCGGATGCTTTGTCAAGAATTGACGAAATCAACATCATTGATTATCCAGAAATTTAAAAATTGCAACAAAATGATAAGCACTGCCGTGAAGTCAGGAGCTTTTGAGCGCTCGTACATCCACCTTGTGAGTAGATTCGCATTTCCCAGTTTTAGAGATCAATTGAAGGAATTTTCGACAGCTGTCAAAAAAATTCTCAAACTTAGGCGAAACTCCAGTCTTCATGTCAGTGCTTCAGCTGACCAATTCTTTTTTCGATAATTCGCTAGAATTTTCTACGGTATCTATGGTCTTGGTGATGCGATCTCGACAAAATTTCGCACGTAGTTTGAATACATTATTCCTCAGCTAGGTGCAAAATTTCATTCCAATCCAATCGGTAGTTTCGAAACTATCAGGAAAAAAATATTTTGAACGGCCATATTTACGGAACCCCTGTTCTTATTTTGCTCATTGATGAACGTGAATGCGATATTCGCGATCCAAACCCACCCTGAAAATTTCAAGTTCCTAGGCCTTTCCGTTCAAAAGTTACAATTTTCTATGGTTTCTATGGTTCTGGTCATGCGATCTGGACAAAATGTTGTTTTAATATATCATGTATCTCGATCGGATCCGTAATTTCGAAATTATCGAGAAAACAAAATTTCAAACGCGAAATTTCAGATCCACACCTATCCTGAAAATTTCAAGTCCCTAGGCCTTCCCGTTCGAAAGTAATGATTTTCTATGGTTCTGGTCATGTGATCTGGATAAATGTAGCTTGAATATATCATTCTCCATTAGTATATGAAACTTTATCACGATCGAATCTGTAGTTTTGAAATTATCAGGAAACTAAATTTCAAACGACCATATTTCGGAACCCCTAGTATAATTTCGCTCATAGATGAACGTGATCACGACATTCGAGATCCACACCTATCCTGAAAATTTCCAGTCCCTAGGCGTTTCCGTTCAAAAGTTACAATTTTCTATGGTTATGGTCATGCGATGGAGACAAAATTTCATATATAGCTCGAACACCTCATTCTCCATTTGAGTGCAAAATTTCATCTCGATCAAATCTGTAGTTTTCACGTAATCAGGGGAACAAAACTTTGAACGGGCATATTTACGGAACCCCTGGTGGAATTAGGCCCATTAACGAACTTAACCGAGACATTCGGAAACTGAACCCACACAGAAAATTTCAAGTCTCTAGGTTGTTCCGTTCGAGAGTTATCGTGCTTACGGACGGCCGGACGGAAAGACTCGAATTTTCCGACGGATTCGTCATCAGTGAGTCGAACATAGTCGGTTGAGACCATTTTCGGCTGAAAATTCGAAAAATACAGACATCGTGACGAAATGATAAAGCCCTCGTGTAAGTAGTACGAGCGCTCAAAAATATCAAATGGATTCTGGAAAAAAAAAACACTGAGATTTGATATATTCAAACATTTCACAATTTTGCACACCCTGGTTTCAAAAACAGTGCCTAAGAAATTTCGTCAAAAATCATTTGGTCCGGAATTAAACGGGATATTCGAAAATTAGCACAAGCCTGTATAGATTGCCAACGAAATGAAGTCACGAGACATACGAAGTCAAAGCTAAGCAATTTCGAAAAAACTGATGACAGATTTAATGTAGTACACTTAGACATTATTGGACCCTTAACACCTTCCCGGGACAAAATTTATTGCTCAACATGTATCGACAGATTTACTGGATGGATGGAAGTTATTCTAATGTGCAATATGAACGCAGAGACGGACTCAAAATTACTTTATAAAAATTGGATCGCCCGATTTGGAATTCCAGATTCAATTGTCACCGATCCAGGCAGACAATTTGAAAGTGAACTTTTCAAAAAATCAGCAGCACTATGTGGAATCTCTTTAACACATACTACGCCTTACCTTCCCCAATCAAATGGTAAAATCGAAAGATTACACAGAACTCTAAAAACAGCAATCAGGGCGCATAAAAACCCAAGTTGGACCGAATCTCTACCTACAGTTTTGTTGGGACTGAGAACAGCGGTGAGAGAAGACGCCGATCATTCGATAGCAGAAATGATGTATGGAAGAACAATATGTCTCCCTGGAGAGTTTTTCAATCCACCAACAATAAAAATTAATACGGATAATTTTGCATATGGCTTAGCTGAAACCTACAATCGCAGGAGAAAACACCTCCAGATCTGTATATGTTCATAAAGATTTAGGTACATGTACTCATCACATCTTCTTGAAAACAGATAGAGTGAAGAAATCCTTGGAGCCAACATATGAATGTCCTTTCAAAGTACTCCAACGATTCGAAAAGTACTTTACAATAAGTTTGAAGGGAAGGCACGTCAATATATCCATAGATCGACTCAAACCAGCCTACATTATTAAGGACGATATTCCAGCAACGACCAACAACTAAAATGGAACAGTTAATGACCATTTAGCTACAACCCCGGCAAAAACGACGAGGAGTGGCAGAGTGGTGCGATTTCCGACTAATTAGGTACCTATCGTGAAAAGTACGGTAAGGATTTACGGTTGTGCGGGCTAGTGACTCGCGAGTGAAAATAAACAATTCAAGTTGTATAAGAACTTTCGGAATTACAAAACATTAAGACTGTTTTACTACTTTTAAACAAACTTTCGAATATTTATATTTAATATTTTCAATATTCGATAAACTGTACGAATGACCAATTTCATGTTCTAATTTTAAGATTTTTCAATTTTTATATGTTATGTTTGTCGATGCTATTCAACTGCATTAGATGATATTTTGTATCGTAGCGGACAAAATTGAAAATTGAACGCTACTGAGGGGAGAATAGTGTAGCAGACTTAAGTACCTAATATGAGTCAAGGTAATATGACACGCACCACCCAGCAGAACCGGGACGGCCGGTAACATAAACAAACAGTAAGTTGATTTAAACCAGGAACGACGGTAGAAGAAGGGAGACAGTCTACACTGAAACGTATACTGATTAAGTAGGTACTCTGAGTAGCGGTTATAAAATACGTAGTCGTACCTAAAATATTAATGAATGATTCGTGTTATCTGATTGATTTAGTGTTTCCCCTAAAAGATAGTCTGGCCAAGCCAGATACAAATTCCTTAAGGCCTATGAAATTCGCTTATTCAAAATTTCATTAGTTAGAGTTCATTTGACGTTCATCAAGTTAGAATAACAAATAAGGCTTCTTGGCATAGCCTAATTCAACAGTTTTTCACACATTATATTTGGCTGAAAATAAAGAATGCATTTTCGGAAGAACTACCAAAAAATGCAATATGAAATTATCAGATATCAATTTTTGCATTCATATATGTACTAGGTTCCTTGAGTCTCAAGAGGGGAGTACCTTCATTTTTGAGCGCTCGTTCTACCAACACGAGAGCTATATCATTTCGTCACGATGTCTGTCTTTTTCGAACTCTGAGCCGAAAATGATCCCAATCGACAAGGTTCGACTCACCGATGACGAATCCATTGAAAAATTCGAGTCTATTCGTCCGGCCGGTCGTAAGCACTTTCGAACGGAACGACCTAGAGAATTGAAATTTTCAATGTGGATTCAGTTCCCAAATGCCGCAGTTCGTTAGTGGGCAGAATTCCACCAGGGGTTCCATAAATGTGACTGTTCGAAATTTTGTTCTCCTGATTACTTCGAAACTACTGATTCGATCGAGATGAAATTCTGCACTCAGATGGAGATGACGTGTTCAAGCTTCATGCACAATTTTGTCCAGATCGCATCACCAGAACCATAGAAAATTATGACTTTCGAACGGAAAAACCTAGGGACTTGAAATTTTTAGGAAAGATGTGGATCTCGAATGTCGCGGCCACGTTTATCAATGAGCAAAATTAGACTAGGGGTTCCGTAAATATGACCGTTCAAAATATTTTGTTCCTGATTATTTCGAAACGACTAATTAGATTGGAATGAAATTTTGCACATAGATGAAGAAAAATGTATTCAAACTACCTGCGAAATTTTGTCCAGATCGCATTACCAAGACCATAGATAGTAAATTTTAGCGAATTATCGAAAAAACCTAAAGCACTGACGTGAAGTCTGGAGTTTCGTCTTAGTTTGAAATTTTTTTTGACAATAAATTATATGAAAATCGTGAGTCTTTATTGACAATAGTGGATCCTAATTGGAAACTAAAACAATAGAAATAGAACATTTTTATTCACTATCACAGTCATTGCATTGTACAAATAAACAATAAAATGAAAGCATGTCAACAATCTATAATTCTTTAATCACACTTTATCCAGAAACTCCTTTATGGAATATGGTTCACAACTTATTATGAGTTTGTAGACTTCCCTCTTGTAAGATCCAAAGTTCTCAAGTTTTTTAATTTTCTTCAGTAGCGATTCAAACAGTCTTATTGCCATGTAGAACATATTTTTTTCAGTCAAGCTTAGGGAATGCATCGGATAGAAGTACTTGACCTTTTGCCGGATTTCATTTTTGAGCGCTCGTACTACTTACGAGGGTTATATCATTTCGTCACGATGTCTGTATTTTTCGAATTTTGAGCCGAAAATGGTCTCAAACGACTATTTTCGACTCACTGATGACTATTCCGTCCAAAAATTCGAGTCTGTCCGTCCGTAAGCACGATAACTCTCGAACGGAACAACCTAGAGACTTGAAATTTTCAGTGTACGTTCAGATCCCAAATGCCTCGGTTAAGTTCGTTAATGGGCAGAATTCCACGAGGGGTTCCGTCAATATGGCCGTTCAAAGATTTGTTCCCCTGATTACTTGAAGACTACAGATTTGATCGAGATAAAATTTTGCACTCGAATGGAAAATGAGGTGTTCAAGCTACTTATGAAATTTTGTCCAGATCGCATTACCAGAACCATAGAAAATTGTAACTTTTGAACGGAAATGCCCAGGGACTTGAAATTTTCAGGATAGGTGTGGATCTCGAATGTCGTGATCACGTTTATCTATGAGCAAAATTATACTAGGGGTTCCGTAAATATGGTCGTTCGAAATTTAGTTTTCTCGATAATTTCAAAACTACACATTCGATCGTGACGAAATTTTGTATACTAATGGAGAATGATATATTCAAACTACATTTCTCCAGATCACATGACCAGAACCATAGAAAATCATAACTTTCGAACGGAAAGGCCTAGGGACTTGAAATTTTCAGGATAGGTGTGGATCTGAAACATCGCGTTCATGTTTATCAACGAGCAGAATTATACTTGGGGTTCCGTAAATACGTTCGTTTGAAATTTTGTTTTCTCGATAATTCCGAAACTAATTCATTTTACTGGAATAAATTTTGAACTACTTGATATAATTCAATGAAAATTTGATATGATAAACAGTAGTATAAGGACCTCTTTAAATACTGCCTTTAGCTCGTTTAGTTTACCAGGGGCGGACTAGGTTGTACATTTTAATGCTTACTTTTTTAACACCCTGTATGATAAGGAGTTAAAAAAAACAAATTTGGATACCTTCAACATTAAGCTAAAGAAAAGGTACTTGTTCATTGTCGATAAAATGAACCGGTTTCGAAAAACAAAATAATAAAAGAAGTAACTTTTTTATTTCTATTAAAAAGAACCATGAATTCTGATTTTTTTTGTCTGCAACAAAGTGTGATACGAAAGTTATTCAAGGAACAAAAAAGTTTTAGTTTACGTTATTGAATCCGATAGAATTACAAAGATTCTCAACAATGTTAATGCTAATGTTGTTATGTTATTGATTATTTCTAATTAGTATTTAGATTCGTTTAGAATCGTTGCAAGCTTTAGTGAGAGTAAATTTCTAAAAAATTATTTTTGTTGAGGTGCCTTTCTGGGCCAAAGCAGCATTGTTGAGAATCTTTGAAATTTTGTTTTCTCGATAATTCCGAAACTACGGATTCGATCGAGATGAAATTTTGTATTTTAATCGAGAATGAAATATTAAAGCAATATTTTGTCCAGATCGCATGACCAGAACCATAGAAACCATAGAAAATCATAACTTCCGAAGGAAAAGGCCTAGGAACTTGAAATTTTCAGGGTGGGTTTGGATCGCGAATTTCACGGTCACGTTCATCAATGAGCAAAATTAGACTAGGGGTTCCGTAAATATGGTCGTTCAAAATTTTTTTTTCCTGATAGTTCCGAAACAACTGATTGGATTGGAATGACATTTTGCACCTAGCTGAGGAATAATGTATTCAAACTACGTGCGAAATTTTGTCCAGATCGCATGACCAAGACCAAAGATACCGTGGAAATTTCTAGCGAATTATCGAAAAAAAATTGGTCAGCTGAAGCACTGACATGAAATCTGAGTTTTCGCTGTTTCAGAATTTTTTTGACAGCTGTCGAAAATTCTTTCAATTGATTTCTAAAACTGGAAAATGCGAATCTACCTACAAGGTGGATGTACGAGCGCTCAAAAATTCCTGACTTCACGGCAGTGCTTTTCGTAATTTTTATTCCGACATTCTTCAAAAGAATGATTATTCTTTACAAAGACAATTATCACTCGGTAAATATAGAGAGCAGAACATGTTGGTATGTTGTTCTCTTTGAAAACTCCACTCTCCATCTACCATGAAAAAACAATTCAGGTTATTTTTACTAACTCTTTTCTGTATTGGCATGTCTAAATATCGACATTTTATCTAGGATAAAACGAAAGATTTTTCAATATAACAAATTAATGTTTTATGATTCGAAATATTAAATTGAAATTTATTTATACCCAAAAGTTACATTCGATTGTTTTTTCATGGTAGATGAGTACTATTGGATTTCTGATCGTACGTTTCAATGAGAATTCTCTCCATTATGAAGATTGTCGATTTGAAAAAATTAAGGTACTCCTGGGTCAGAATCACATTCTTCGACAAACCAAGAATGCATTCAATCGAAATCTAATAATTTCATTTTGCGTTTTAGGCAATCCAGAACGTTTCAAGAAGAATAATTTTTTTTCATCAATTGAAGAATGAAAGTTTTTACATGGTGCTAACTTATTTGTGTTAGATAGATCCTGTTGAATTATGAAAACGCCTTCCTCGACTTTCCAGATAGTCAAATACCTATTCGAATATACATAATGTGAAAGACTTGGATTTTGATGAGTTCAGTAGTGCACATAACTTTTAGAAAATAGAACTGATACTTTACCTGCAAAACTTTCTATGCTCAATTCTGGAAAATGTGACGATATTGTGACAGTATTTGTTTTTATTTGTAGAATTAACCTTCCATTTTTGTTTGCTGAAACAATCAACTGATGACTTATATTCTTCATTCTTTCCACTATATTTTTCAAATGTTTCAAAGGAGGCATGGATATTGTGACCTTAAAAATTATACATTTTTTGCAAATTGTGATATTGTACCAAGGTTATTATTCCTCGTACAATTTTGTTGGGGACTCACATGGAAGTCATTGAACCTGGGTTCTTCATAATTACTCCAATGTTTTCTAGAGATTACTTCGACACGTATATCATGAACACATTGTCTAGTTTGAATATCCTCTGGGACCTTAGAAAGAGTATTTACTAAGATATATGTAGTATATATGAATCACTTACCAGTTCCATTTCCAAGGTGAGACAAGGAACTTCCTTATTAGTAAGTTTAATTTTCAAATTTTTCACATTTTGTTTCAGAACGGATACAGATCGAGCAAGTAGAGCTTGAAAATATTTTGGAATGATGAACTTATAAGTAGAATGATCTTGAACTAATACAAACCTGTTGAAAACTCCAAATATATCTCATTGTATTCATCACTTACGCCTACAACATTGTATTCTTGGAAATAAAAGTTTACAGGTAAATCACACCATACTAAAGGACGTCTAGGTCCAGACTCCTCTTCAGACACAATGAAATAAACATTTCTAGTTGTAATTCTCATAACACATTCCTTTGAGAACTTGGATAAGCTAGTTGTAATATCTGAAATTCAAAATCACTCGTCCAACAATATTCGTTTTTCCAAATGTATATTTGAAATTATAACCAAGAAAAACATGAATTTCTGAAGCTTATCAGCTTTTACCGAACAAGGATATATCTTACTCATAAAGTCACGCATAGCGGTGGAATCCGATATAAGGCCCCTGAATTTCATTTTTATTATCAATCACACTTTACTCATTGCATATTTATTTTATATTTTCAAATTAGAGCTCACAGAGCACAGACAATACAGACATAGAGACACAAGTGGCGCCAATCTTAAGCGATTTTAGCGATTCAGATTGGAATCAGAATTTGTCACAGATATGTTGGGAGCACCTTGAGTTGAGCTGCATATATATGTATATCTGTAATTATGGTTCGTTAAATCAAACTAATCAAAAATGAGAACACTCTGGTTGAATAAAATACCCTATAAAAATTAAAAAGAGATTACGATCATTAGATCACAGATCGTACTGAAAATATATTTTTATACTTTCTATGTTTATTCCAAGGTTAAATATTTACTACGTGTAATTTGTTTACTTACAAAAATCCCATAATCGGCAATAATTTACTCATCCATATTGTTACAGTTCTGAGTTCAGACAGTAAAAACATTAATCTCTATCATCATGTCGAGCCCTAAAAGTGAGTGTGAACTTAAGGGTGGTCACCCACCAGCAGGTAATTATATATTCCCTTTCTTATTCAAGGTCCCCTTACCTATCCATCATTACAGTGAAGGCAGGGGGTATGCGGATTACTCAGCATAAGACTAGGAAAGATTCTGGTGGACTATCTGAAGACACAACAGGATTAACTATCACCAACAGTCCTCCAAAAACATTAACAATTTCAGGAGCTGTGGCTAAAGGTTATGCTGATTTTCCTACTGAAGCTGTACAAAGCTTTCACAAGGAAAAACCTCCAGTACAACATGCTAACAAACCACAAGTCAATATTCAGCAGCCAAGAAAGTAAAAATTTCCATTCATGATTGGGGAGTATTCAAATTACTCGAAAAACTGTTGTTTCAATTTACAGTACTTATTGTATCATTTTTTTTGCCTATTTTGTGAGGAACAACTTAGTGATATTTTTCTAATCCAGAAAATAAATCTATATCTATTTACATCATTACATAACTTTGGGTTTTGGGAATAGTTCATCTTTGCTTATAATTAATTGCTTCATATTCTCTAAATATATTGGTCATTTTCAATGCTTTCCTATAGTGTTTTGTCACATTTTCATCAGAAAATATACAAAATTTACTAAATGACACTCTGGATGGAGTAAATTTTTATACTTATTACAAATTGGTTATATTGTTACATGAAGTTCCTTTGTATTTATATATTAATGCATTTAAGTCTTGTGAGATGATAGGACGTTAACAATTTTTTGATTTAACTAGTAGAAATATGGGGATAATGTAGAAATATTTTGGGTTTTGTATTTTAATTTTGGAACATTAGTGACTTGTATCCCAGTATATGTTGAAATTTTATAAAGGAGTTTTGGAATAAAAGATTCTAATTATTTTGTTGGGAACGTTGAATTTGCTAATTATCTAGTTTGATTTAACTCAAATAATGTCCTCCTCATATGTCCCATTCTGAAATTTTCAGTTTACGTTTTGAAAAATGTTCAAATTGAAAATCGCATCAAATTTTATGGGAAAATCAGTTGCTGTTAAACTCAAAAGGCTAAAAGCTAAAAATTGAAGGTTCAAATTGAAAAAATAAGAATGGATGGTAAGATATTAAACAAGGTGATCCAGGGTTAGATCGTCAAAGTTCAGGATTGGTATTTCAGGAATAAATTAGATTTCTTAGTCCCATAACCATGTTTTCTAACATGCTCCCAGGGCCGGATTAGACTTATTTCCTCCCTTAGGCCAATAACAATTTGCCGCCCCTCTGAGTTGAGCGAATCCAAAAGAAACATATGTTGATTTTTTGCAATCAAGTGATTTTCGCAGGAGGAGTTGATAAAAACAATTTACTATCGTGGAAATGAAACAATCTTATTATGTTTATTTAATATTATTCTACATAACATTTAAAAACACCGCAATTGAACTTTTCTTCGTCAATATATTAACTCTTTTTTTCTTGCTTTTCTTTTCTGCAAACTTTTGCAACACTACTTCAATAGTATATTATTTCATAAGGAGGAAAAGTGTTACTTTTCATGGCAAGCTTGTGTTTACCCGCCGAACGCAGTGAGGCGGGTTATTGAAAGCGAGCCATGAAAAGTCACTTGTCCTCCGAATGGAATATGTTATTTTTTTCGAACGCTTCGAAATTCCTTAAAATCTGGAGATTAGATTTATATTTACGATCGTTATAATTGAGTGATCAATAGAACGTTTGCCTAGTTACCGTTGTCTCGCAAAATTAATTTTCATAGTTAATTACTTTTTCCCTACGGCGTACGGAAATGTAATTCATCGTTTACATAGCAACACATTTCCCTACGGCGGAGGAGAAGTAGAACTTTTCGATGATCCGGCAGTCGAAATACGATGTTTTCTCTGTACGTTTGAAAAAAAAATCTATTTTTTGCACTTAGCTTCAACGCACAAAATGGTAAAATAATTCAAACGCTCTCGAGATATGCTAGATCGCCAGAATGATAAAATTTGTTTCAAAGCTGAAAAAGACCTCTCTGCTGAGCAGTTCGTAGCCAAAACCGTCTAACTGCAATATCAAGATAGGAAAAAACTTGCACTAAGCTTTTTTCGCTTCTAATGAAGGTACTCATCTCGGGTTAGAGTTTTTGAAGGACGTTCTGACTGAGCTACATAGGCGTCGAAAAGTTTGAAGTGCGAACATTCATCGTGAAGCTTGTCGTCTAAATCGTCTTGACAACTAGAAATAAGATAACTGCTACTTCTAATTCTTCAGAATCAAGTTTTTGCAATTTCAATAAAAAAGAGAACTTCGCAGCAAAATCCTTGTAATAATTTCTAGGTTAATTCAAATCCCTTGTTATTTTTCAAAATCTTTCTTTATACTAAAAAATTTCAATGATAATATCCAGAAATACCGGAGACGAGGTTTCATATTTAAAATTTACTCATCAAGCTTGGCGACATTCTTTGATGAGCTTTACCGACGACAGCTGTTCGGTTTTAGGGCGGCTCCTTCAATTTCCCAATAAGATGGTTGATTTGTTCTCCAACTGCGAGAATGTGTGAAATTCATGGAAAATATTGGTGCTTATTTCTAATTTACCGAAAATTTGCCGCCCCTAAAACCGTGCCGCCCTTAGGACATGGCCTATGTTGGCCTATGCGCTAATATGGCCCTGCATGCTCCGTTTTCGAAATACATGGTGTCAATGTTGTTTAAGAACAAGGTTTTTTATGAATTGCTCAAGAATTTTTTGACCGATCTCGATGAAAATTGGCATACTCATTTGCGGTAATAAAATAAGAGGCTCGTTTTAATATCATAAGAATTAAATCATTTATTCCAGTGGCGCCCCACAAGGTCATCTATTTAACATTAGAATAAATCATTATCCGCCACTGTTTTTTTTGTATGTTTATTGCGTAACTTGGATTAAGCACTTGAAAACAAATATTTAGTCTCTTGAATCTTGTTCGTTTTCGAGAAAAAAAATTCAACCCTGTTTTCGTGAATGTTACAAGAAAAGACACAAAATTATGTGTTAGTTAGTATTTATTTTGATCAGTATTTAAGGCTAGCCGCACATAGGGTGTCCGGGAAATTGTGAGAAATCTCTCGGATTCAGATAAAACATAAAAAAATAAGATGACAAGTTCCCATAATTTTTTTTCCTAGCGGCCCTCCCTACGGAGATACGGCCTCCTAAATGACGTAACTTTTTTATTCCTATGAAAAAGAACCATGAATTCTAATTTTTTTTTTCTGCAACAAAGTGTGATACGAACATTATGCAAGGAACAAAAAAGTTTTAGTTTACGTTATTGAATCCGACAAAATTACAAAGATTCTTAACAATGTTGATGCTAATGTTGTTATGTTATTGATTATTTCTAATAAGTATTTAGATTCAATCGTTGCAAGCTTTAGTGAGAGTACATATTTCTAAAAAATTATTTTGTTGAGGTGCCTTTCTGGGCCAAAGCAGCATTGTTGAGAATCTTTGTAATTTTGTCTGATTCAATCACGTAAACTAAAACTTTTTTGTTCCCTGAATAACCTTCGTATCACATTTTGTTGCAGACAAAAAAAATTAGAATTCATGGTTTTTGAGCGCTCGTACTACTTACATGAGGGCTATATCATTTCGTCACGATGTCTGTATTTTTAGAATTTTGAGCCGAAAATGGTCTCAATCGACTATGGGACGTCCGTCCGTCCATCCGTCTGGCCGTAAGCACGATAACTCTCGAACGGAACAACCTAGAGACTTGAAATTTTCAGTGTGGGTTGAGTTCGTTAATTGGCCAAATTCCACCAGGGGTTCCGTAAATATGGCCGTTCAAAGTTTTGTTTCCCTGATTACTTGAAAACTACAGATTTGATCGAGATGAAATTTTGCACTCAAATGGAAAATGAGGAGTTCAAGCTACATGTGAAATTTTGTCCAGATCGCATGACCAGAACCATAGAAACCATAGAAAATTGTAACCTTTGAACTGAAACGTCTAGGGACTTGAAATTTCAGGATAGGTGTGGATCTCCAATATGTCGTGATCACGTTCATCTATGAGCAACATTATTCTAGGGGTTCCGTAAATATGATCGTTTAAAATTTAGTTTTCTTGATAATTTCAAAACTACAGATCCGATCGTGACGAAATTTTGTATACTAATGGAGAAATATATATTCAAGCTACATTTCTCCAGATCACATCACCAGAACCATAGAAAATCATAACGGTCGTTTGAAATTTTGCTTTCTCGATAATTTCGAAACTACGGATTCGATCGAGATGAAATTTTGTATT
This sequence comes from Aphidecta obliterata, assembly GCA_963966015.1. Lineage (NCBI taxonomy): Eukaryota > Metazoa > Arthropoda > Insecta > Coleoptera > Coccinellidae > Aphidecta > Aphidecta obliterata. The sequence continues at coordinate 31,142,915 of OZ014427.1, read as the reverse complement.
TTAATCGAGAATGATATATTAAAGCAATATTTTGTCCAGATCGCATGACCTGAAACATAGAAACCATAGAAAATTGTAACTTTTGAACGGAAAGGCCTAGGAACTTGAAATTTTCAGGTTACCTATGTTGGATCTCGCGGTCACGTTTATTGGTCGTTTGAAATTTAGTTTTCTTGATAATTTCACAACTACGGATTCGATCGTGACGCACTTGAAACCAGAACCATAAAAAATTATAACTTTCGAACGGAAAGGCCTAGAACTTGAAATTTTTAGGATAGGTGTGGCTCTCGAATGTTGGTCTATTGATAGGTATGGTTTGTACGTATTCTTAAGAGTAAAATTAGTATGAAAACGTATATCAATGTGTCTAGTCGATTTTGCGTTAAGATTTTATTGGATTGGCGCATCAATTCGTGGATTGATTTCGGTGTGAGTCATTATTGTACGTAGGAATATAAAGGAGCACCGAAGGGATAAATGCATAACAACTTGATTATCTGCATTGAGAAAATCAAAAACAATTAATGAAATCATCTAGTTTATAAATTGATAAAGATCAAGCAAGGCAAGATAATTCATAAACGTCATATTAATGTCAGGAATTAATCATAATCTGTCAAGGTTTGCCAGGAACGTTGTTTTCTTTCTTTATCTTCTTTTGTCAGAGATTTCAAATGAGCTGCTGCGACCAATTCCCTGTGAAATATCAAGTTTCAGTAAAAATAAAATCGAGAGAAGCACTGCCGTGAAGTTAGGAGCTTTTGCGCGCTCGTTCATCTACCTTGTAGGTGGATTCGCATTCTCCAGTATTAGAAAACAATTGAAAAAAATTTTGACAGCTTTAAAAAAATTTCAAACTAAGGCGAAACTCCAGACTTCACGTCAGTGCGTTAGGTGACCACCTATTTTTTTTTTTTGACAATTCGCTAGAATTTTCTGCGGTATCTATGGTCTCGGTAATGCGATCTGGACAAAATACCGCACGTAGTTTGAATACATTATTCTTCATCTATGTATAAAATTCCATTTCAATCTAATCAGTAGTATCGTAATTATCAGGAGAAAAATATTTTGAACGCTCATATTTACGAAACCCCCAGTCCAATTGTGCTCATTGATGATCGTGACCGCAACATTCGAGATCCACACCTATGTGAAAATTTCAAGTCCCTAGGCCTTTTCGTTCGAAAGTTATAATTTTATATGGTTTCTATGGTTCTGTTCATGCGATCTGGACAAAATTTCATAAAATAATTAAGGATGAAATAATAAGGGAAGGAAAGGAACATTAATTGATATACAAAAATGAAAAGTTTGACTTCTATGCAGGCAGGCCAACATAATTAAATCAATGAATGGACTGGTGGAAATCCAAATTAAGAAGTGAACTGATAGGGAAAGGGGAAAGTACTTAGAAATCTATATTCTTGAAGAAACTGATGGAAAGAATTGTAGACATCCCCGCCAGATGTCATGGCTCTTTACATCGATGCGCGTCGTCTGACTGGTAATATAAGTTCTGCATTTCATGTTTATCTTCATTGTCGACTGAGTTCTGCGATACTGTTCACGGTTAAAAAAGCTAGAAACTATTCTACCTGCCACTCTTGTCGATCGATGACGGCACGTTCTATCAGTTCACTTCTTAATTGGATTTCATCATTGAATTAATTGATATGATTATCCTGTAATATATTCATCAACCCTATAATAACATTTTGTTAAAAGTAAAGATTTTGCTCTTGTTCATAGAAACAAGCGCGCTAAAAGAAATAGACCAGTAATCCAAAAATTATGAGATGAATACCAACATGTCACAATCGAAGAACCGCTTAGAAAATTTTAGAAGAATCTATAACATCCCTGCAAAGAGATTTTTTTTTTGAGCGCTCGTTCTACTTACACGAGGGTCATATCAGTTCGTCCACGATGTCTGTATTTTTCGAATTTTCAGCCGAAAATGGTCTCAACAGAAGACAAGGTTCGACTCACTGATGACGAAACCGTCAAAAAATTCGAGTCTGTCCGTCCGGTCGTATACACGATAACTTTCGAACGGAACGACCTAGAAACTTTGAAATTTCAGAGTAGGTTCGAATCTCGAATGCCGAGGTTAAGTTCGTTAATGGGCAGTTCGAAATTATGGCCGTTCGATATTTTGTTCTCGTGATCACTTCGAAACTACTGATTCGATTGAGATGAAATTCTGCACTCAGATGGAGATGACGTGTTCAAGCTACATGCAAAATCGCATCACCAGAACCATAGAAAATTATAACATTCCAAGGGAAGGCCTATAAGGATTGGAAATTTTCAGGGTAGGTTGAGATCTCGAATGTCGCGGTCACGTTTATCAATGAGCAAAATTAGACTAGGATTTCCGTAAATATGGTCGTTTGAAATTTAGTTTTCTTGATAATTTCAGAATTACGGATTCGATCGTGACGAAATTTTGTATTTTAATGGAGAATGATATATTCAAGCTATATTTTGTCCAGATCGCATGACCAGAACCATAGAAAATTGTAACTTTCGAATGGAATGGCGTAGGGACTTGAAAATTTCAGGATAGGTGTGCATCTCGAACGTAGCGGTCCCTGTAAATATGGCCGTTCAAAATATTTTTTCCTGATAATTTCGAAACTACTGATTGTATTGGAAATTGGAATGAACATAGATGGAGAATAATGTATTCAAACAACGTGCGAAAGCCGAAATTTTGTCCAGATCACATCAACAAAACTATAGATAATTCAAGCGAATTATCAAAAACAAAATTGGTCACTTAGCACTGACGTGAAGTATGGAATTTTGCCTTAGTTTGAATTTTTTTTTACAACTGCCAAAAATTTTTCAATTGGTTTCTAAAACTGAAAAATGCGAATCTACAAGGTGCATGAACGAGCGCTCAAAAGCTCCTGACTTCACGGCAGTGCGTTTTATATTTTTTTTCTTTCAATCAACCAAAGATATAGTAGATCTGTCAAATAAAATTCGTATTCGAAACTAGCAAAGCTTTCTTGAAAGTACTTAGATCTAGGAGAGTCGGGATATGAACATTGAAACATTAAAACTTCAACAAGGCCGAAAAGGACCCCACTTGAAAATTAGAATCGACATTGTCGTTACGTCTATTTGATGGTCATGTTGAAAAGCCTATTATGTATTCCAAAATTCATGTCTCTTCCTCTCAACCAACTATTTTTAGATGTATCAATACTCACCTAAATTCATCATAGGACTTGCTAGTGACGGCGGCTTTTATTTTGGCTTCATTACGACGCCAATAAAGTTTGTCCTGTTCTATAGCATTCTGCAGCTCTACATATAATCTTTGATTATCTGCTTTTGATGATGACATTATGCGGCGAATGAGGATGGATGCAATAAGTTAAAATGAAATCTGGATTGACATAAAATATCGACCTGTAGTCATGACAATGTTAGATCAATAGGCGCCCACAGACAAATCGGTGTGGATCGACCATATTGCATTTACCGCCCAGAACGATGAAAAAAGTGGCAGGATTTTTTCATTTTTTTTTTGAAGTGCTTTTTAAAAAAAAACCCCAAAGAATTATTCTGTTTGCACATTGCGAAGAACGCGCCCGGATGAGACGTAACCTGCCCAATCGCAGCTCACTTAACCCATTACTTGACAGACGCTGTAAGCTGTTTGGTTGATTTGCCAATAGGGACCTTTACACTTGTACATAACTGGCGCCTGCGCACAGTTTTTTCATTATTTCACACGAGAGTCTATATTAGCGACCCATGAACACGGGCAGAGGGTAGAAAAATAATTCCTCTCTGGTCGATGGAAGGAGAGGGGGCAGAAACATTGATGACCGGACGAGACGACTAGAGGGAGGCCTTCTTGTTCAGGTATCTTCGAGCGAAAACGGTCTCCAGTGTTTTCTAGAGAACTTTAGTGAATTAGTGATACAAATTATTGTGCAGACTGTGAGTAACAAAAATGTAGTTATCTCTATTTTAATACTCGATCACTTTATTTACATACTGTGTATTATTTCTATTCCCTGGTTAATTCCTCTTCATTTCTTTCACTTCTCGCTCATGCGCCTATTTATAAATGTTTGATTTTCCATGATTTCCATTAATGATGATCTTCCTCTTTTTTTTATATAAATGTTTAATGCTTCATGAGTTACACTCCCGATTTATTTTCCTTTTTCTTTTTGATATAAATGTTTAATTCTTCATAATTTACATTCACGGTTTTGTTTTCCTTGTTTTTATATAATTGTTTAATTCTTCATAATATACATTCAAGGTTTGGTTTCCTTGTTTTATATAAATGGTTAATTTTTCATGATTTACATTCACGGTTTGTTTCCCTTGTTTTTATATAATTGTTTAATTCTTCATAATCTACATTCACGGTTGTTTTCCTTGTTCCATATAAATGGTTAATTTTTCATGATTTACATCCACGGTTTGTTTTCCTTGTTGTTATATAATTGATTAATTCTTCATAATCTACCTTCACGGTCTGGTTTCCGTGTTTTATATAAATGAGTAATTCTTCATGATTTACCTCCACGGTTTGTTTTCCTTGTTTTTATATAATTGTTTAGTTCTTCATAATCTACATTCACTTTCTGGTTTCCTTGCTTTATATAAATGATTAATTTTTCATGATTTACATTCACGGTTTGTTTTCCTTGTTTCATATAAATGATTAATTCTTCATGATTTACATTCACGGTTTGTTTTCCTTGTTTTTATATAATTGTTTAATTCTTCATAATCTACATTCGCGGTCTGGTTTCCTTGTTTTATATAAATGATTAATTTTTCATGATTTACATTCACGGTTTGTTTTCCTTGTTCCATATAAATGATTAATTCTTCATGATTTACATTCACGGTTTGTTTTCCTTGTTTTTATATAATTGTTTAGTTCTTCATAATCTACATTCACGTTCTGGTTTCCTTGCTTTATATAAATGATTAATTTTTCATGATTTACATTCACGGTTTGTTTTCCTTGTTTCATATAAATGATTAATTCTTCATGATTTACATTCACGGTTTGTTTTCCTTGTTTTTATATAATTGTTTAATTCTTCATAATCTACATTCGCGGTCTGGTTTCCTTGCTTTATATAAATGATTAATTTTTCATGATTTACATTCACGGTTTGTTTTCCTTGTTTCATATAAATGATTAATTCGTCATGATTTACATTCACGGTTTGTTTTCCTTGTTTTTATATAATTGTTTAATTCTTCATAATCTATAATCACGGTTTGGTTCCCTTGTTTTATATAAATGATTAATTCTTTATGATTTACATACACTTGTTTCTATATAGTTGTTTAATTCTTCATAATCTACATTTAAGGTTTGGCTTCCTTGTTTTATATAAATGATTAATTCTTCATTATTTACATTCACGGTTTGGTTTCCTTGTCTTATATAAATGACTAATTCTTCATGACTTACATTCACGGTTCTCTTTTATATAATTGTTTAATCCTTTATAATTTACATTCACGTATTGGTCTTCTTGTTTTATATAAATGATTAATTCTTCATGATTTACACTCACGGTTTGTTTTCCCTTCTCTTTTATAAAATTGTTTAATTCTTATTAATTTACATTCGCGATTTGGTTTCCTTTTTTTTTTATAAATGTTAACTGCTTCATGATTCACATTCACTGTTTGTTTTGTTTTATATAAATGATTCATTCTTCATGATTTACATTTACGATTTGGTTCCTTCTTTTTTTTATAAGTGTTAAATGCTTCCTGATTCACATCCACGGCTGTGTTTTCTTTTTCTTTATGAATGTCTAATTCCTCATCATTTTTATTCACGCCTCGTTCATTATCATAGTTATAAAGGTTTAATTCTTCATGATTTTCATTCACGGTTTGTTTTTCTTGTTTTTGTATAAATGTTTAATTCGTCATAATTTCCCTTCACGTCTTAGTTACCCTCTTCTTATGAATGTTTAATCTTTGATCACTGCTACTCACGGCTTGTTTCTTTTATTTTCCTTATGTTCAATCTATCATTTCTTCGTCACTAACCATTAATCGTTTATATTCTGTATCAAGTTCTATCTTTTCGTGTCAACAATACCCTTTGAATAATACTAGTCGAAAGTTTGTGTACTATATTATGTAGCCGTGATAGCCTACACCTAATGGTGCAGTTATCTAGAGACGACTCCAACGCTGTCATTGTGCCCATCATTTTTAATTAGCATTGATCAATTGTATCTCATTATTAGCAGTTATGCATACCCTTGATCGAATTACTGAACAGGGAGGCAACTACCATTGACGCAACCTTGCGCTAACCATCGATGGAATTCTGCCGCCGTTGGAAATATATATTTATAACAGGGATTTTTGGTCGCATTCCCCTACCCTTGCACCGGGGGAGAGGAATCATCAAGGAGACTGGTCGTTTTCCCCCTCTCCTCGACGAGGGACATCTTCATCGTCAAATGTTAGTTGTCTTCCTGGCATCGTTACCAATTAAGATTTAGGAATTATTAGTGTAGCATTTAATTTACTCAACCATTTTCAAATATCATATGGGAGGATCCTCACCAGCCAACATAATTTGAAATATTCTTTACTTGTGACTTAACGGTATATGAACGAGAAAAGGAGGGAGGTTTGTTTTTCTTCCCGTTTGGAAGTTTTTTATCCTCCCCACCTTTTGGCACTCTGAAATAAACTTAATATTTTCGTGTTCCGAGTGCTAAAAATATGTGTTTTAAAATTTCCTATTTTTCCCGTCAATCTCTTCTATTTGAATCAAGCGTAATTTGGGTTGCATACTTCCATACACAACGTAGAGTCCTTCTAAAACCACTATACGATCACGATCTTGGCCAAAGATTATCTAGAGTAATATTTTCAAGTTAAAAAGAACGCCTGTAAGGTAGAGTTCTAGTTCTTTACGGTTTTCAATAGAAAACTGTAATGTCGGTAAGAGTTTATCATTTCTAAAAGTACCAGTACAGTACACACTTACGCTCCAGTCGCGCGCGACTGGAGCGTGTAAAAAATTGCCTTCACACTACGCCGTCGCGCGCGAATTTGGTCGAGCCATTCCAGTCGCGCGCGACCGGAGCGTGTGAAAAATTGCGTTCACACTACGCCGTCGCGCGCGAATTTGGTCGAGCCGTTCCAGTCGCGCGCGACTGGAACGTTAGTGTAAAGGTCCCTAATCAGAGCCAAGAAACTCCAGAGTACTCATGACTTCACAAGAAGTCGACTATGACTCGGTTGTTTGTATGTCTCGCTAAATTGGAGGTTTCGAAGCGCCGCGCCGTTCATTCGAATATTACAACCATAGACCTAATATTTTATCACTATATTTCAACTACAAGCACATTTGTACCAAATTCATTGAAATATCATCTAGGTACATATATATATACCTTTGTGAACCATTTATTTTTTATTTTTGATAGATTCTGAAGGAAGTAGGATTTGTTACCGATTATTCGGAGAATTAGTTCATCTGTGGTATGACGGTGAATAGCTACGGCAACACAATAATATTCGATAAAAAAAAAATTGATGTACGCTGACGTGAAGTCAGTAGTTTTTGCGCGCTCGTATAAATTCATCGCCAGAGCAGTCACCCTTCGGAAATACAGGGAACATACTGCTCAAGAAACAGCACTGAAAGAATATCTAATAACATGCCCATCTTGTTAATCTTAACCACTATAGCTGTTGAACTGTAACCTCTACCACTGGGGCACACTATAACAAGTTTGTGATCTTAGAAATTAAAAAATAAGAAATTCTTGAATATAATTTTGATATTATTTATTATTTCAAGCCTACTATGAAGGTTAAATCCTACTGATTTTACAGTAAATAATGAGATAACTATACATTAAACGATTTTATCTACTCCTATTGAATATATATATATATAGTCCATTTAAGAATTATTGACATCGAAGCAGGCCATGAACGTCCAGCCGAGGCTAGTTACTAAAAAGTAACTAAATTTCATCATAGAAATGGAACATAAATATAACCTAGAAAAGTGTTGAGTATACGAATTATCGAATATTTCGATTGCAGTTCAAACATAGGAATTCAGGTTTGAAAGCGCAAAAATATCGTGGAATGCTTTCATATGAAATTATCTGAACTTATCGTTCATATAAAAGTCAACCATGGAAAATTGAAGATCATTCAAATAAATATTTATTTTCACTCAGAACCATGCAATATTTAATGGTATTGGAAATCTTGCAAAATTCTAACCATATAACTATAAGAGTACCATTTTATGTCAGGATTCAAGAAGGATAATTAATGGATTTCTAGCAGGTGCAACAGAAAAAAATTTTTGGATACTTCGCAAGCACAGGGCCAAAGGAATGGATTGGAAAAAACGTTATAATGTATTAAGAAATAAGAGAGAAACAAAAATTAAGAATCTATGTAGTACATGAAGAATTTTGACATGAATATGTACCGAACTATCATTATATGAACCAATTTGTGAATTATTTATTGCTCGGTGTTGAATACTTTAAGACAGTCAATTTTTATTTTCATTCATTAAAACTGTCCATGAATTATTGAAAATATTATAATTGATGAGCAATTTTACAATTATTCAGTATACTTTTGAATTGGGAACAATATAGCATGTGTATTAGCAGAGGGAATGTGAACACGGTACCATACAGTATAAGTATAATAACTAAACTTAAAATATCTATGAATGATACAAGAGCAAAGATGAAAATATTGAAAACTTTGTTTCCACGTAGTGTAGTGATTTGGATGTGTTTATTGAATAAGCTGACATAATCCTATTGATGGGCATCCTTTTGCAGGAAAGGTTTCAATATTTCAATAACCCATTCATAGTAATCCTTATCATTAATACCACTGTCAAGAATCGGATCACATCCAGGTAAAAATCCATCAATTGTTCCAGCATTCAAAATAGTGCACCTTCTGCCTTTACCCTTGAATAATACTCTGCATACCTTTTGGATTAGTTTCTAGTGTCCACTGACGAATTTGAATACCGTTTTCGAATATCCAAATCTCATCTAGATGAATGAATTTTACGTTTTGTTCCATGTATTCTCGGTATTTATCACAATATCGTACTATTTTTATTATTTTTTTCTGTTTATCAATAAGAATTTTCCTTCAATCAACTTTTTTGTATTTGTATCCAATTTTTTTTATGATATAATATAATGTTGACTTCGATCAATTGAAATCTAGGTGATCTTTGGCCAGTTCGAAAAGGATATCTAAACTGATATATTCATTGTTTTTAATTCTAGCAAAAACAAAGTCATTCAATGTCTCTTCGAAGGAATAATCGTATCGCACAGGTTTTCTTCCACTGCTAATTCCAGGCTATAATAACATGCTAATATTCTACGGACAGGGCTTGGTGAAATCTGAAAATTTAAGAGACATTGATCAATCAGAATACACTTTGAGTCGGTGAATAACAGTTTACCTGAAACCCTAGCGGAAATATATGCCAAAACTTTGAAAAACACGAAGTAACACCGACAAACTGCCTGGCGTTCTCTTGTTAGGCGCGATGTATCCTGGTCAATTCCAGCCATATTATTTTAATAGCATAAGACAAAAAATACTCAAATTCAGAGCAAATTTTTATAATTACATATTCACCAATATCTTCGATAAAATCATCAAAGCAAGATTTCTATGGGTAATGTCATAGATAAAAGAATGTTCCTTTATCTATGGGTAATGTTAGTGTTATTCCTATACCAACCTGAATTCAGCAACCCAAAATATCACTGAATAGTCTATTACCAACTTAAATTCGATTTTTCACAGCCAACCGAGATGTCAATAATTCTTAAACGGAGTATATATTCATAATATGAATATGAGTTATAATAACTCACTACTATAACTCCCTCTCTGTGCTTCTGAACAAGCCAATTGGCTGAAAGGGAACAGACCATTATTGTTATTGAGGGGAGGTCACTTGAATAATTTTGACGTTTCCTCGAATTGTTGATACCTAATTATTATTGTGAATATTTTGCTGAAAATGATGAATTCAGATAGTGAAGAAGAATTATTATGTAAACCTTCAGAGATAAGACAATCAGCCAATGTTACCATACAGAATTTATTGCCGAAAAATCCCAAAACAAATATAAAGGTGTATACAACAATTTTCAAGATTAGTGTAGCAGTAATAAGCATATTAAGTCATCGTTTACAGAAAATGTTCTAGTGCATATTTTAGCGAACTAAGCACTAAATATAAAGCATCGCCCCTATGGACTTTCTATTCCATGCTAAGAAGCACAATCAACATAAATAATGCATTGTTATAGATAACTATTAAGATTTGTAAATGAAGTTCTTTCTCTGTACTTGTATCTTAGTATTAATTGTTATAGTCGTAGATAAAGTATAGTACAGTAAAATCTCTTTATTCGCGGGTTATAGGTTCTGTAAATATGCTGCGAATACAGAAACCGCCAATACGGAATGGTTATTTACATGAGATTATAGGGGAAACGTTCCTAGGTGACAAAATAAAAATTACGAAAAGCACTGCCGTGAAGTCAGGAGCTTTTGAGCGCTCGTACATCCACCTTGTAGGTAGATTCGCATTTTCCAGTTTTAGAAATCAATTGAAGGGATTTTCGACAGCTGTCAAAAAAATTCTCAAAATTAGGCGATACTCCAGACTTCATGTCTGTGCTTCAGCTGATCAATTTTTTTTCGATAATTCGCTAGAATTTTCTACGGTATCTATGGTCTTGGTAATGCGATTTGGACAAAATTTCGCACGTAGTTCGAATACATTATTCTTCAGCTAGGTGTTAAATTTAATTCCAATCCAACCAGTAGTTTCGAAATTATCAGGAACAAAATATTTTGAACGGCCATATTTACGGAACCCCTAGTCTAAATTTGCTCATTGATGAACGTGGCCGCGAAATTCGCGATACAAACCTACCCTGAAAATTTCAAGTTTCTAGGCCTTTTCCATCGGAAGTTATAATTTTCTATGGTTTCTATGGTTCTGGTCATGCGATTTGGACAAAATTCTGCTTAAATATATCATTCTCGATTAAAATACAAAATTTATCTCGATCGAATCCGTAGTTTCGAAATTATCGAGAAAAAAAAATTTCAAACGACCGTATTCACGGAACCCCTAGTCTAATTTTGCTCATTGATGAACATGCCTGCGAAATTCGCGATCCGAACCTACCCTGGAAATTTCAAGTCCCTATGCCTTTCCGTTCGAAAATCATGATTTTCTATGGTTTATATGGTTCCGGTCATGCGATCTGGAGAAATGTAGCTTGAATATATCATTCTCCATTAGTATACAAAATTTCGTCGAAAACTAAATTTCAAACGACCATATTTACGGAACCCTTAGTATAATTTTGCTCATAGATAAACGTGATCACGACATTCGAGATCCACACCTATCCTGAAATCACCTCATTCTTCATTTGAGTGCAAAATTTCATCTCGATAAAATCTGTAGTTTCCATGTAATCAGGAGAACAAAACTTTGAACGGCCATATTTACAAAACCCCTAGTGGAATTTGGCCCATTAACGAACATAACCGAGGCATTTGGGATCTGAACCTACACTGAAAATTTCAAGTCTCTAGATTGTTCCGTTCGAGAGTTATCGTGCTTACGGCCGGACAGACAGACTCGAATTTTCCTACGGATTCGTCATCAGTGAGTAGAACATAGTCGATTGAGACCATTAACGGCTCGAAATTCGAAAAATACAGACATCGTGACGAAATGATTTAGCCCTCGTGTAAGTGGTACGAGCGCTCAAAAACAAATAGTAAATAACAAATCAATTTAATTGAAGTTTTGACCATACTGATTGATTATTATCTGCAGGCAATATGGTTTGAAGAATGTTGTTATTTTTTCTTGCATGGCAGTTTCCAAAAGCTGCTTCAATTCAGACTGATATTCAGCAGTGGCATTAGTAATTTGCCTCTTAAAAATAAGACTTCGTTTCATAGACGGATCAATTTTCATGAAGAGATCACAAAGCTCATTTGCCATTCCCAAAACTTCACTGATTCTGCAAATTGAAAGTAATTTTTCCAGTGCTTGTTGAACCCTCTTCTTCAATGGGCTGTGAATTCAACATTTCCTCCAAGTCGGTGTCAGTGGTTCGAACCCATATATCGTCCTTTTTCGTCATTTTCTGCAAGTCAGAGCAGGCCACAGTTTTTCCAGCACGATTTCAATGTGTACATACCGATTAGATCCGCGAATAAAGATATTTTTAGCCGCGAATATAGAATTTGGGTCGCATTTTTTTAATCCGCGAATAAAGAGCTTCTACTGTATTCAACTTGGTCATAACTCACTTGATGAATTACAGCACTCGCCTTCGGCTAATGCTGCAAACTCAATCTGCCTGAGTTATGACCTACATTACCGCTCGTTAAATAATATACTATTTTTTTTTACTAAAAATGACTTCTTTGTTATACTGTCCCCACCCTACCCTACCTTGTTATGTCAAATAAAGTATTAAGAAATTATTCGAGACCTGAAAAAAAGCATCGTTGGGCTGCAAAAACTTTGAAAAATTATCACTTCCTCCATTTTCAAGTGTGAATATTCCTATTTTTCTTTCTAATTCGTTGCACTGGCCAGAATAAACAACCATGACCTGTTATCGAGGTAGAAATTTTGGTTCTCAAAACCTGGAAAGGTAAGAAATACATATAATGAGGCTAGGATCGCTAGGAAACCGTTAGAAATCATTACTTACCTCTATTTCTTACTCAAATTCCCTTCTATCTCTCATTTTCAAGCCCATCAATTTCCGATGCATTTCTTTTCTTCAACCAGACGGAATGAAAAAGTGAACAAACCCAGATATGCCATGCGAATTAAGTTCACTAATTACTTAAATCGTTCGGAAATTCCCGGAAACTGCACGGGGGTGTTGGGAGAAACGTATGAAGATTTGTTTTGCCCTTCAGATCGATCTACTTATTTTCCTATGTCTCCTCGAGTTTCGAGAGAAATTATGACCCCGTCAAAAGTAGAAATATTTTCGAAAGAAAAACGTCAAGGAAAATCTGTCATCTTCGGACTTGTTCACGTTTGTCAAAACATCCTTAATTTGTAACTCGAGCTCTTTCTTTTCACATGGAACAGCTAGAAAGCTGAATTTCCACATAACTCATTTATTCGGTGCCTAATATGTGGACACAAATTTCAGCAGTACCTACGTGTTGTTATCTTACTACACTACAACTTACTATACTAACTACAAAGTTTCAATTCGATCGGATCAGTATTTTTCGAATTCTTGAGAAGAAAAAAATCGAACTCTAAAAGTTCGAGAAGAGCCCAAGCTTTTTATATGCCACCTATAGAGGACTTTCTTTTTTGAGCGCTCGTTCTACTTACACGAGGGCTATATCATTTCGTCACGATGTCTGTATTTTTTGAGTTTAGAGCCGAAAATGGTTTTAATCGACAAGGTTCGAGTCACTGATGACCAATCCGTCGAAAAATTCGAGTTATGTTCGCTATTTGGCAAAATTCGACTAGGGGTTCCGTAAATATGGCCGTTCGAAATTTTGTTCTCTTGATTACTTCCGTACTTCGGAACTACTGATTCGATCGAGATTTGCACTCAGATGGAGAATGGCGTGTTCAAGCTACCAGAAAATTTGGTCCAGATCGCATGATCAGAACCATAGAAAATTATAACTTTCGAATGGAAAGACCTAGAGACTTGAAATTTTCAGGATAGGTTTGGATCTCGAATGTCGCGGTCACGAATATCAATGAGCCAAATCAGACTAGGGATTCTGTAAATATGGTCGTTTGAAATTAGTTTTTTTGATCATTTCAAAACTATATATTCGATCTTGACGAAATTTTGTATTTTAATGGAGAATGATATATTCAAGCTACATTTTTTTCCAGACCGCATGACCAGACCCATAGAAGATTATAACTTTCGAACCGAAAGGCCTAGAGACTTGAAATTTTCAGGATAAGTGTGGATCTAGAATGTCGCGGTAGCGTTTATCATTGAGCAAAATTAGACTAGGGGTTTCGTAAAGATGGTCGTTCAGAATGTTCTTTTTTGTCCAGATCTCATCAGCAAGACTTATAGATACCGTAGAGAATTCTGGCGAATTATCGAAAAAAAAAAATTGCTCACCTAATGACAGCTGCCAAAAATTTCTTCAATTGGTTTCCAAAACTGGAAAATGCGAATCTACCTACAAGGTGGATGAACGAGCGCTCAAAAGCTCCTGACTTCACAGCAGTGCTTTTCGAATTCTGTTCATTATTTCCATTATATATTCATACCAGATTTGGGAGGAAAGACGACCAACCAAAATTATTGGAAGCAATATAAATTATGGAATTGTGTATAATTATTTTGCCCAGACTCTTTTCTCAATTGAGGAAATTCAGTTCGAGTTATCATTATAAAAAAATTATATTCTAAACAAAAAATCCTTAATCTGAAAATAAATAATCTGTAACAATTCGGTCCGTTCAATTATTTTCCACCTATCTTCTCATGGACAGTCTTCCAGAATTTTTTTGTCTTGCACTCCAAGGAAAATCAATTCTTAATTTGACATGTCTCTCATTTAATCCACCCTTATATGTACACACACAGCCCATAATTGCCGAGATACCAAAGTTTAAAAGAGATTTCTTTACAATATTCGATCCTCGCGAAATTGCACATGAACCTTCGTGTCGTTATCTTACAACCAACTACAAAGTTCCAATTCGATCAGATCGGAATTTTCAATTTATCGAGAAAAAATATTCAGATGGTTGTATCTACGGAACCCTTCGGCGGATTTCGCCATTAATGAACCTAACCATGCATTCAGACCTCAAAAGAACCCTGAAAGAAGCCTTATCCTTCAAGACCATTCTATGCTCGAAAATAAAAAATCACACATTGGGCAAAGTGATAACGCTCTTGTTCATAGCGCGCAAAAAGTGGAACCACAGCTTGTTCATGCAAGTTTTGATTATTTTCAGGAAATACAACCCAATAATGAAACGCGTCTGCCTTTGAGGATTGGAAAAATATATATTTTTTCTTAACAAAATATTCGTCATTATGATTATTTCACGGGATAACATAATAATGAAACAACAATTCTGTAACCTCAAAGGACATATGTTAAAAACCCTTTTAAGTCAAGTAGTACATCAGATCTTTTTGAGCGCTCGTACAACTTACACGAGGGCTATATCATTTCGTCACGATGTCTGTATTTTTCGAATTTTGAGCCGAAAATGGTCTCAAACGATAGAGTTCAACTCACTGATGAAGAATCCGTCGGAAAATTTGAGTCTGTCCGTCCGGCCGTATGCACGATAACTATCGAACGGATCAACCTAGAGACTTGAAATTTTCAGTGTAGGTTCAGATCCCAAATGCCTCGGTTAAGTTCGTTAATGGGCAGAATTCCACCAAGGGTTCCGTAAATATGGCCGTTCAAAATTTTGTTCTTCTGATTACTTTGAAACTACAGATTCGATCAAGATGAAACTTTGCACTCAAATGGAGAATGAGGTGTTCAAGCTACATGTGAAATTTTGTCCAGATCGCATGACCAGAACCATAGAAACTATAGAAAATTGTAACTTTTGAACGGAAACGCCTAGGGACTTGAAATTTGCAGGATAGGTGTGCATCTCGATTGTCGTGATCACTTTCATCTATGAGCAAAATTATACTAGGGGTTCCGTAAATATGGTCGTTTGAAATTTGGTTTCCTTGATAATTTCAAAACTACAGATTCGATCGTGACGAAATTTTGTATACTAATGAAGAATGATATATTTGAGCTACACTTCTCCAGATCACATGACCAGAACCATAGAAAATCATAACTTTCGAACGGAAAGGCCTAGGGATTTGAAATTTTCAGGATAGGTGTGGATCTGAAATGTCGCGTTCACGTTTATCAATGAGCAGAATTATACTAGGGGATCCGTAAATACGGTCGTTTGAAATTTTGGTTTCTCGATAATTTCGAAACTACGGATTCAATCGAGATAAAATTTCATATTTTAATCGAGAATGATATATAAAAGCAATATTTTCTCCAGATCGCATGACCAGAACCATAGAAAATTGTAACTTTTGAACGGAAAGGCCTAGGAACTTGAAATTTTCAGGATAGGTTCGGATTGCGAATTTCGGGATCACTTTCATCAATGAGCAAAATCATACTAGGGGTTCCTTAAATATGGCCGTTCAAAGTATTTTTTTCCTGATAATTTCGAAATTACTTATTGGATTGGAATGAAATTTCGCACATAGATGAAGAATAAAGGCCTAGGGAGTTGAAATTTTCAGGGTGGGTTTGGATCGCTAATTTCACGGTCACGTTCATCAATGAGCAAAATTAGACTAGGGGTTCCGTAAATATGGCCGTTCAAAATATTCTGTTCCTGATAATTTCGAAACTACCGATTTGATCGGAATGAAATTTTGCACCTAGCTGAGGAATAATGTATTCAAACTACGTGCGGAGTTTGGTCTAGATCGCATCACCAAGACCATAGATACCGTAGAAAATTCTAGCGAATTATTGAAACAAAATTGATCATGAAGTCTGGAGTTTCGCCTGAGTTTCAGAATTTTTTTGACAGCTGTCGAAAATTCCTTCAATTGATTTCTAAAACTGGAAAATGCGAATCTACCTACAAGGTGCATGTACGAACGCTCAAAAGCTCCTGACTTCACGGCAGTGCTTTTCGTAATTTTTTGATATAATTGCTTCACTATCTGCAGAGATCACGAACCGCCACAATCAGGTATAAATTCTTCAAGAATTTTAGGGGGATATTTTCAAGCAGAAGTATATAATCAAATTTTTTTTATTGATTCAATTGTTCAGGAATCGCTACAACATAATGAAGGATCCAATAAAGAAACACTTTGATTAAATTTGCTCACAATTCAAAACTTGATTGTTCTTTCATCAGAAGAGTAAGTTAATTGGTAAAATACTCTAAAAATTTATTCCATACAAAAACATTCTAGAGAATTCGCTAATAAATATGAAATTGAATATTAAAAAATTGAGTTGATCATATGTCCTGTTTAGCGTATTGAAAGTTTAAATTAAAAGTTACTGAACCTAACAGGTACTACTAGTAGGATGAACAGTGACTCTGCCTTTTCGGTATTTTTATATACAGTAAAAGGCATCAGCATATGCCATTGCTTTCACATCTGGATGAGGCTGCAATAAATTTATTAGCAAAATGGAACATCAAATGGTGTTTGCATTACTTACCACAGCTTCGTATGATACGAATTTTGGTGTTAAGTCACTTCCATTTAGGTTAATGAATGCACCTTTATTAGCCATAGTATCACTAAGAAGAAATAATTATTATACACAGTATAAGTAATCTCCTGATATTTGAAGAAAAAAATATAAGATAACTTTATGACATTCGAAAATTGTGAACTTTCTACTTTTATTTTTTAGGTGGACCGACACAGACATAGCCAAAAACTATTTTCTTTCTTTCAAATCTATTCGCCGATAAAATATTGACCCTTTGTTTCCATCAAAATATGGCTGTCTACTGATGAAATTTTTACATTGAGCCTTGTTCGCTCAAGCTTGTCTCAGTATCTGTTTTCATTATTGAACTTACCAATAGTTTGGAGCAGAAAACACTGTTATGCATTTTCCGCCATGGGCAACTTCATATCCCTCATGTTTGACTTCATGACTCCTAATAACATAGTCAAGATTGTTTTCCATCAAGAAAGCCTCAGTTATGTCTGGTCCGAACTGACATCCTACACCTCTCCTACTAGGTGCTCTTCCATTTTGATGCTGTGGATCTGACCATAACAAATCACACATGGGTCCCTCATCTGGGGGCTGTCTATTACGATCTATTTCACGAATATCACCCAATGTTACTCCGTCTTTCGAAAATAGACCTCCATGCATTACAAGAATCTTCTTGTTCAAACAATGTGCCAATGGTAACCAATTGTACACTTCATTGAAAAATTCGGACATCCTAGCTGAATATTTAGATTTCACTTCACCGTGGAAGCCATACATTTCATTCATTGTTGAACTCTCGTGATTACCTGCAAGTGATTCCAATGAAATAATAATGTTCAATCGCAGAGGAAAAATTAACATCTTATCGTATGAGAATAGTGTTATCAAGTTTTGTTTTCTAAAAAAAATCCGAGGTAGGGCTTCAACTGGCAATTATTGAACGGAGAGTTTGGAGTCAACTGTCAGTTAGACTTAACCAACCTTTCATTTGTCTTAATGATAACGGCCGTCATGACACGTGATTCGCTATACAATAGTATCATCAGGTGGTTGAGACAAACTAAATATAATGTTGCAACATGCTTGTCATTACAGGGTGATCCAGAAGTCGACGTCAAGACGGAATAGGGTAACAGGCTTAGTCATAGTAGGCATCAGAAAAATATTAAAAAAAATCTGATTCGTGTATATCTCAAATTATATTGCGTTTTATTTGATTCGAGAAAATGCAAATCATGTGATGATCTTTGAACTCCTGTTGCTACAAATATTTACTTTTTTCCAATTTTATTTTTTTTTGTTATCCTGAATAGTGCTTCTGTAATCTATAACCTTTGATTATAAGCCAACCGCTCCAGCTGGAAAGATAATGTCACTCATTGCCGAACCAAATATTCAAAATTAATACTTCGCCCAACTTCAACTGACTGTACTGAAAAAAAAATTATACTACATCAGTTTGGCGAGCGACTTCAAAACTTAGCGCTTTTAATAAGGATTCTAAAAGGTATAACACTAACTACATTATTTCTTAGATTGGCCAAAAAAACGGGTTTTCTTAAAGAAATTCAGTTTCTAATCATTTTCTTTCAACTACTACTAAGAATGATTTCTGTCTATCGTGCCATAACTTTAAGAATCTGGTTTGAATGAGATGGAGCTAGTCCTACCATAAAGTGTGCGTGAGACAGATAGTGACGCCACTTCTTGGTATTGGCACACGCAATGCTAAAATGGTATAACATTTACTACATTATTTCTTAGATGGGCAAAAAAAAAGGTTTTTTTCGATTTATGCCAAGATTTAATAAATTCACAAGAGATGTTCAAACTGCCCTTCTTCACCGCAATACATGCACGAAATCTTAAAAAAGATCGGGATATCAGACGGGCGAATGTTCCATTATTGGCGAATTCAACTACATTTTCAATTGACTTCAAACTCTTTCTTTCACTGCTTCCCAGTAAAAAAAATCTAAGGGATTTGAATCAGGTGAGTGAGCTGGCCACGAGATTGAACTAGACCGCCCTATCCATCTGCCCGGAAATTCTTCATTCAGATATTCTTTAACTGAGAGGGTATAGTGCGCTGGGCAGCCATCTGGTTGAAACCAATTTGGTAAAAGGATTTTTGTGAAAAATCAGAATAAATATCAGCATTTAAGACCTCTGGCAACCCAAATGGTCCTATCGCTCTTCCGTTCAAAGTTCCAATCCACATGCTCAATTCAAACCTATATTGAGATCTATCTTTTCTCATTGAATTAGGATTTTCTACGTGCCACTCGTGAAAATTGTGTAGGTTCACGAAACCATCTTTCTTGAATGTCGATTGATCCAACCACAAAATTATCTTTAAGTTATAATCTTAAGGCACATATTGGATACACTAGAATCTTTTTAGTGTGTTGACAGAAATTGTCCGAAAAAAAAAAAGAAAAACCTTTTTTATTTGCCCAATCTAAGAGATAATGTAGTCAGTGTTTTACCATTTTAGAATCCTTATTAAATGCGCTAACTTTTAAAGTTACTTGCCAAACTCATGTAGTACAATTTTTTTTCAGTACAGTCAGTTGAAGTTGGGCGAAATATAAATTTTGGAATACTTGGTTTGGCACAGAGTGAAATTATCTTTCAAGCTGGAGCAGTTGGCTTAAAATCAAATGTTACAGGTTACAGAAGCACTATTCAGGATAATATAGAAAAAGTGAAATGGGAAAAAAAGTAAATACATATTTGTAGCAACAGGAGTTCAAAAATCATCACATAGTGTGCATTTTCTTGAATATAAGAAAATATTTTCCTGATGACCATTATGACTTAGCCTATTACCAGATTCCGGCTTGACGTCGACTTCTGGGACACCTGTATATATATTTCCGAAAAAGATGGAAGAAAATGGATGCAGTAAACGAATTTCTTGAACACTAACTACCTAAAATCGTTAGACCCCCATTACAATGCCATTGCAGCTAAACAAATTCAATGAAGGAAGGTGTTCAACTCGATTTGATAAGAAAATAGGGGGTTCTTTTTTCTTCATTCATTTCAAGACTTTCTAAAAGATTGATTTCCTTTTCTATTACATGATTTTGTAGCTATCAGTAAGGCATAACATTTTCTATATCCTCTTTAGTTCAAACAGAAAATCCTTTTTCCTATGGTATCTCCATATTTTCTTCCATATTTTTTTGATTTATATTTTACTGCTTAATGGAATAGTTATAACTTCCATTAAAAAAGTGAAGCAACTTCAATATTTGCAGTGGAATCACATAGAAGGTAATACTGTATTATTCCGGGATCTAAGACTGTTAAATGTTATTTCATTGAGCATTAATATATAAATTCAAGAAATATGGAGATACACCACTTTTACAATGAACGACACATATGTTAATGATCAATGACTTATTTTTGACAATTCATTTGTTTCAGTTCATCAGGTACAAGAATGGGCTGTCAAAGTACCATCGGGGAAAATTGATCCAACAATTCATATACGAGTGATATTCTTGCCTAGAATATTTCCAATTTTTTGTCCATTGTATAAAAGGACCTCAAAATTGACAATGAAAGCTTTTTAAGTGATGGAAAAAGTATCTTGGCAAAATCTCATTACCGCAAAACTAAATTATTGTATTCGTCAAAAATTTTCTAACCAAATTCGAACTGTGAATTTTCCAAGAGGTCCTATGTCTTATGTCCCAAATTCTCAGAGGCTAATTTCCTCAGTTTTCATTCAATACTCAATATGATAGCATTCAATTTGTGAGGTAAGGAAAAATGTTTCTTACCTCTAGACATGAAGAAGTGGTTCGGGTATAATAATTTGAAACCAAATAGTGTAAAGATACACTCAACTGAAAAAGAACCACGATCAACAAAGTCCCCATTGAATAAATAAGGATTTGATTCTGAAGGTAGGCCATTTAAATCGAATATATTCATGAGGTCATAAAACTGGCCATGAATATCTCCACACACTGTGAACTTTTTATTTGGTTCAATTGAAACATCAACTAGTGAGGGTTGAGACATTAAATATGTCTTAATATCTAATAAAATCTGAAAATAAATCACAAATCAAAATGAGTCTCAAATTATTAATTTCTAATCAAGATTAATGGTTATTGAAAAAAACAAAATAAATTTATTTTTGAAACTTATATCTCATGATATGTAGGAGGTCGAAACCATGTAAACAATGTCCAGATACATTGAGTTTCTACGGAAAAATCGGTTATTTCACTAACGAGTGGATTTTTTTAAGTTTATTATTGAGAAAAATTGTGTTATTTGAACCGTTTTGAAGCATATCTGTTCTAGGAAGAAAGATATTCGAATAATAGAATTTCGACTTATTGAGTAAAATTAAAGATAATTCCCACTCTTGGGACAATTTAATTTCACTTATAAAAAATTCGATTCATTGAAGTTCGACTGTATCTATTGAAATCCACTAGATATATTGATAAATTAATAATAATGTGTTGCTCTATTCAGTTCATTTAAAGATATGTTGAAAATATTTCAATTATAACTGACATCAAGAGAAATTTATAAGGGTTATATTTATTATTGTTACCTTAAAAGCATATTTCCTATGTAACTTGCCTTGCTTTTTATACAAGTCCATCAATTGTTTCATAAATTCTAGAGTTATTTTACCATCTTCCAGTTGGGGTCCTTTATAGTCATTTTCTATAGCTGTAAGTTATGGTTAGTATTCACATGCCGCAATTAAAATTGAAATTACTCACTCATTGCTTCCAAATTGATTGTATCTGCAATATTCTGCTTCATATCTTCTACAGCGATTGCTTTCTCAAAGGCTAGTTTTCTGACAATTTTATCACATTCCTTAAATTTTAACTTTGCATCTTTATCATTCGGTCTTATTTTAGTTACCTGAAGAAATCAATAGCAAGAATTCTAAGAATGGAAGTTATTTCAAAATTGATACTTACTAATTCAAAATCCTTCAAAGCTTCCTTAAATTTACCTAAAGACATTTTGGCCGAGGCTCTCCTGTAGTAACCTTTTATATAATTTTTGTCCAATTCAATTGCTTTCGTTGCGTCTTCCAAAGCATAACCAAACCATTCTAATTTCAAGTAAGCAAAACTACGATTTCCGAAATAAACGGCTGATTGAGGATTAGCCTCAATCGCCTTTGAGTAGAATGCAATAGCTGAATCATAGTCTTGCTCTGTAATTACAAAAGTAAGGTTAGAATTTCTCATTTCGGTAAAAGGAGATCTTATTGCTATAAGATGCAGAATATCAAACATTCAAATGAATAGTGGTCAACGTAATGAGCACTGAGAGCCATATACTGATTGAATATATTTCAAAATAGTTTTATCACGTACTTTTGAAACAATCATTCGCTTGATTTTTGAAGTCTTCGGCTATTTCAATTTTATCATCGATTTCCTCGGTGGAATTTGAATTGTTTCTCACTTCTGTTTCCATTTTATATAAAAATAGTCTATATTACTTAAATTAAAACTGATTAATTCTAATACCTAAATCAATTATTTAGAATTTTTCTGATTAATTTTCATTGGGCTTCATAGAGCTAGAAAGAGTGATATTGAATCTAACTCGTTCTCACTACATTCTTTTTCTTCTTGAAAAAAATAATGAATGACAACCGCGAAAATCATATTTTATGGATATTCAAAAAATATTCAAACAATTTAGCAGGTACAATTTGATATTATTTTGAATTGCGCTGGATAATATTATTATCATTCACATTTTATGTGTGATAAATTTGTTGCGTACGTCATGGATGAAATATCGAGCGTTCAATGAAAAACTAGGCCAAGAGTGCTATGGACTTTTCAATGTAGGCAAAGTTCCTCTTTGATGTAGGGCTTAGCTTTGGAATGAACATTCTATGATCCCTTATCCGAAATGGAGCCCTGGTGTTGGCCTTGATTAGGTTTCGTTTCAGTTTTTACGGCCGACGTAATGATCTTCTTTTCTTATCTCTCGGAAGAGGGCGCTTTATTTTTCCAGTTCCTACAGTCACCATATTCCCATATTCGCGATTCCAAAAGTCTAAACGACCCCTGCCGGCTATATCCAGAACTTAGAAAACGAGTAATGTTTTCATATTTCACGTGCTCTTAAGCCAGATATTTTCTTTTTATATCAAGGAACCAGGTATTCGTGAGGTTAATTCAGAAATTTTTATCGTTTTCTGAGCAGAGTAATTGGTATTGAAAAAAAAGTCGCTAAGGTATTCATATCAGTGTTATTCAGTTGAAATAAGTTCACGAAATTATTGAATTTTAGGTTACAAGTTTGAGTCCAATTTTCTGGAGCATGTTTCAGTGGAGATTTAGAAAGGTAATAAAATAATAATCAACAAGAGTGTTATGAAGTTGATCTTCGTATTTCAAATGACTTAATCATTTTGTAAGAAAGAAATTAGAATCATCTTCAAGGTGAAGTCTGAATGAAACGATTTTATGTTTGAATTAAATATGTACAGGAATTTTAGGACATTGGGTTATAAAACAATGAGTAAACAAAGTTCTAGTACTAGAAAAATAGAAACAGTTTACAATTACAATTGTAATTGTTGTGTCCTCAAAGGAGGAATATGAGGAAGCAGACTTCAATAGTTGATAACAAAGGGACTTTATTATTGAAAAGCTACAAATTATGAGTAATAAAACAACAAATAAACAATAAAAAAATATTACTTGTGATGTGAAAATACAATGCATATTTATTGGACTTCTAATTTCCTTGAAACTCAACACAAGTACACGAAGAATATATAAAAATGAAATACATATAGGTACGTATTATGATAGCAAATTTTAAGATTACTCAATAATGTTGAAATCTCGCATTCAAATGTTTATTTCTAGGAAATATTTATAGCACATAAACTGCATTTCTTGTAGAGATAAAAAAAGTGGTGGTGAGGAAATAAGAATCACTGTTGACATTGTAAGAACAAGAGGAAGTCCAAAAAGATTTCTCCAAAACCATAGATGTCTGTACTTTTTTAGTTTCCACTTTTCTTATTTCCTCTTGCACCATCAAGGAATTCCAACTTTTCAAAAAACCTGATTCAAATCTTTTCAATATGAAATGTGTGGCCAACACAAGAAAGATCATCAAAACTAATTCTATAAAGCAAATTATTCTGAAAACTATCCAAGAATTTTGTATAGTTTGGGAACTTTTCTGATTATGGTGAAGTTCTTAGTTAAATAAAAAATTTTGTTTGATCCTCTGACCTTTCTTTATTGAAAATTAGAAAAGAAATATTCAGTTCAAGGGAAAGTTGGTTCAGCGTTGAGCTGCATTCGCAATCAATTCGCTGACCGAGTGACAATTCGGCACGACATTAAGCACGTAATTTTACATTCGCAATAAACTTCGGAATTCGATTTAACATATCATATGCTTCGAAGATTGGTTAGTAGCATATCTGTCTTTGATATCCTAACTTTTGGTAAACCGAATCAACGTACACGGCACAGAACACTGAACAAAAAAATCAAATGAAAAATTATAAGTGAAGTCAGAAGCTTTTGAGCTCTCGTTCATGCACCTTGTAGGTAGATTCGAATTTTCCAGGTTTAAAAACCAATTGAAAAAATTTTTGACAGCTGTCAAAAAAATTTTCGAACTATAGCAAAACTCTAAACTTCACGTCAGTGCTAGGTGACGAATTTTGTTTTCGATAATTCAATAGAATTTTCTACAGTATCTATGGTCTTCGTGATGCGATCTGGACTAAATTTCGCATTCTATGTGCAAAATTTCATTCCAATCCAATCAGTAGTTTCGAAATAATCAGGAAAAAATTATTTTGAACAAAAATTTCAAGTCCTAGGCCTTTCCGTTCCAAACTTGAAATTTTCTATGGTTATGGTCATGCGATCTGGACAAAATGTAGCTTGAATATATCATTCTCCATTTAAATACGAAATTTCGTCACGATCGAATCCGTAGTTTTGAAATTATCAAGAAAACTAAATTTCAAACGACCATATTTTCGGAACCCCTAGTCTGATTTTGCTCATTGATAAACGTGACCGCAACATTTGAGATCTACACCTATCCTGAAAATTTCAAGTCTCTAGGCCTTTCCGTTCATAAGTTATGATTTTCTATGGTTTCTATGGTTCTGGTTATGTGATCTGGATAAAATGCATGTAGCTTGAAACGTGATTCTCCATTTGAGTCCAAAATTTCATCTCGATCGAATCTGTAGTTTCGGAGAAATTGAAAGCACAAAATTTCGAACGGCCATATTTACGGAACCCTTGCCCATTAACGAACCTAACCGAGGCATTTGGGAACTGAACCCACACTGGAAATTTCAAGTCTCTAGGTTGTTCAGTTCGAGAGTTATCGTGCTTACGACCGGACGGACTGACTTGAATTTTCCGACGGATTCGTCATCAGTAAGTCGAACCTTGTCGATTGAGACCATTTTCGGCTCAAAATTCGAAAAATACAGACATCGTGACGAAATGATATAGCCCTCGTGTAAGTAGAACGATCGTGGAAGTTTGCAGCTTGCAAGAAATTTTGCCGTCTTCTACTTCCTTGATTTCAATTCTATTGAGAATGGTATTATTATTATTTGAACTTGGATCGTTTTGGCTTGTTTAACCTTCTGGGAACTACGATCACATGGGTCTTTTGTTCTCATTGAGAATGGTAACAGAAAAAGCCATCTGCTGAGTGCCACTCAGCCAGGGAATTGATTACGAAAGCACCTTGATTAGATGCTTTCCATGTGGAAAGTAAATTGAGTTTTTCTGATATATTCAATATAATTCGGTGATTCCATCTTTTGGAGTTTATAAAAATTAAATGTCTGTATTTTTTACACAGGGTGTCCCAAGTTCAAGTGTCTATTAATTTTCTTTAAATTTTATCGTCAAATGACGTATTTTTAGGCCGTTTTCAACTATTAATTCCCAAGTGTTCAGATGCCAAAAAACGATGGTTCGACTTCAGAATGTTCTTGCACTAACATAATATTATCTTGACCCTTCAGCATAAAAAAAATAAAAAACTTTAAGCTTATTACGTTTAATTGTATCTTCAGAAAACAGTACAATAATACAAAATCTGAATTACAAAATACGTACGTCTGTTCTTTCTTCTTGCAAATTCATCTATCATTTTATCCGTTGGAATCTGATGGTTTCTGTGAACAGACATAGGCGCCAGTTTATTGAGTCTGTCTTGTCCACATGCGTTTCTCAGGTATGTCTTTAATCGCGTCAGAGTTGAATAATGAATAATGAACGTGACCGCGAAATTCACGATCCGAACCTACCCTAAAATTTCAAGTCTCTAGGCCTTTCCGTTCGAATGTTATAAGTTTCTGCGGTTTCTATGGTTCTAGTCATGCGATCTAGGATAAATGTAGCTTGAATATATCATTCTCACGATCGAATTCATAGTTTTGAAATTATCAAGAAAACTAAATTTTAAACGACCATATTTACGGAACCACTAGTTCAATTCTGCTCATTGATAAACGTGACCGCAAAATTCGAGATCCACACCTGCCCTGAAAGTTTCAAGTCCCTAGGCCTTTCCTTTCGAAAGTTATAATTTTCTATGGTTCTGGTCATGCGATGTGGGAAAAATGTAGCTTGGATATATCATTCTCCATTAAAATACAGAATTTCGTCACGATCAAATCCGAAGTTTTTAAATTATCAAGAAAACTAAATTTCAAACGACCTTATTTACGGAACCCCTAGTCTAATTTTGCTTATTGATAAACGTGACCGCGACATTCGAGATCCACACCTACTCTGAAGGCCTTTCCATTACAAAGTTATTATTTTCTATGGCTCTGGTCATGTGATCTAGACGAAATTTTGCATGTATCATGAACACGTCATTTTCTATCTGAGAAAATTTCACCTCGATCGACTCAGTAATTTCGAAGTAATCAGGAGAACAAAATTTCAAACGCCCATATTTACGGAACCCTCGGTCGAAGTTTGCCCAATAACGAACTCAACCGCAACATTCGAGATTCAAACCTACTCTGAAAATTTAAAGTTTCTAGGTCGTTCTGTTCGATAGTTATCGTGAATACGGACGTACGACCGGACGATCAGACTCGAATTTTTCGACGGATTCGTTATCAGTGAGTCGAACCTTGTCGATTGGGACCATTTTCGGCTCAAAATTCGAAAAATACAGACATCGTGACGAAATGATATAGCCCTCGTGTAAGTAGTAGGTACGAGCGCTCAATAATTATAAAAAGCACTGTCGTGAAGTCAGGTGTTTTTGAGCGCTCGTTCATCCACCTTGTAGTTAGAGTCGCATTTTCAGTTTTTTTTTCCAGAAAATTTTGGCAGCTGTCAAAAGAATGACAGCAGCTCGTTATCAATTATGCCGAATGAAGCCTCCTCATTGAGAGACCTTCATCTGGACCTGAGGTCAGGAGACTCCTGGCACAAGGGAGAAGACAGCTCAGTCTGGTGATCGGTACTGACAAGCTGCTCTTTGTGCCGGTGGTGCAGGAGCACAGATGAAAGTGCTGAACACATTTTGTTCAGTTGTAGAGACCTCACTAATCTGAAGGAAGACAACACACCTAGGAAACCCAACACCCACTATTCCTATGGTGAAAGGGACTCCTCCTGGTCGACTTGCGGCATTTATGTCTGCTTGTCTGCGGGACTGAGTCTCTCAAGCAGAACGCGGAGGAACAATGGGCCACAAGGCCTCAGTTCAGCCCGGAGTGGGCACCGCACAGAGAAGAAGAAGAAGATGCCGAATCAGTTGTTACAGAAATAGAAGAATTTTTTATTCAATAATTCGTTGGAATTTGAAATGGTTCAGATTATGCGATCAGGGAGTAATGTAGCTTGAATATATATTTCTTCATTAAAATACAAAATTTCGTCACGACCCAATCCGTAGTTTTGAAATTATCACGGAACCCCAGGTTGAATTTTGACCAATTTAAAACTCAACCGTGGCATTCAAGATCCAAACCTACCCTGAAAATTACAAGTCTCTGGGTCTTTCCGTTCGGAAGTTATAGTTTTCTATAGTTCTGGTCATGCGATCTGGACAAAATTGAGCTTAAAAACGCATGGTAGTTAATTCTATCAAATAACATAATTCTCAACTATATGAATATAATTTCTTTTCAAATAGTTAAGAATTAATAATCGTATGATAATTCTACTCATTTATTGCATACACGATGGACCGACGACCTGAAAAGAATTGCAAGCAACTGGATCCAGGCAGGTCAATATAGAGCCAGGTGGCAAGCCACGAGAGAGGCTTATGTCCAGCAGTGGACGACCCTAAGGGCTGGATGATGATGATGATGATGATTGCATACTAGCAGACCCGGCCACGCGTTGTTGTGGCTAAGGTATACGTTGGATTATTATTATTATTAAACCTAACCAAACCCTTTATCTTAAAAAATACCTCAAAAGTTGGAATGAAACCTCGTTCCTCAATTATGTTTGAAACAAATGATGTCATTTGGAATACCCTATTGTAATGCTGAATTTTCTGCAAGAAATGTTTAAATGGATCTTCTTGTTCCGATAGTAACGAATTCAAAGGTTCAGGAGGCGTTGTCAGTTGTGGCGATTTTTTCATTCAAACAACATAATCCTGGAAATTCGTTTCGATATCTCGATGACAAATAGTGCTCATATTTCCAAAAGACACCAATATTGCACCCGTCGTAAAATAAGGCTACAATTCAATAAAGATCCATTTTGTGTTAGTAACAGTATTGAACTCAAGAAGTCACCCTTTTCGCACGTGCAATACGGAATAACCCTAGTTGCCCTCTCCGCCACATAAAAAACTGTTCGTGAAAAAAGGTAACATTTAAATTTTTTTGGAAAAACAGCAGAATATTCCACCACGACAGGAAAAATTGCATTAATTGAATATTGGATGCTAGAGTTATAATGTTCAAATGGATTGCTGCAGTAATTACGAATGTTCTGCGTGTTGAATTGAGTAAGTATACAAAAGTATAAAACATAAGCTTCGGTAAACCAAAACTTCGAATAGGATTTCCCAACAAAATCAATTTTTGAATTGTACCCTTATTCTACGACGGGTGAGATATATTGCTAGCATAATCGACAATCGGATCATATCTAAATACGAAAAGTTGATCATTTCATTGGAATCTATTGTTATGGTTCAATTTTTGATAATAATAATTTTATATTTTATTATTGAAATTTTAAGAAAGAACCACTAACAATATTAAAAATAATTTTGTATTTTAATTTTTTTTTTTTCCGCGACTCTTTTTCAAGGAGGATTCTCAAGGTGTACAAATGAAATAATTTTTCTTAACAACAACTTATTATTTAAAATCAATAAACTAATTCTAATAATATTATAAAATTCTAAATTATGACGCCTATCGAACAAGATATAAAATAAAAACTCACAATGAACAGCTTACTCTAAATATAGTTCATCAAATTGCATGCTTCAAATTTCTCCTCCGTTTCGCAGAAAATATCTTTGAATTCAGTAATTGATCCTATAAGATCTCTTGCCTCTGGTTCCACTAATATTTCTGGTATGAGCTGTTGGGACAATTTTATCCCACAGTTCTCTTCTAAACAGTGAAATCAGCAATGAATGTACTGCAGCTTGATTCTGGTATCTCCTTCATGATTTCAGGCTGCATAAATCTTCAATAATCTTTGGTTTCAAATCTCAATTTTAATAATACTATTCAAACAAAATATTTCTATTCTGACTTTTTACAATTGTCAAAATTCATTCGCTTGCTTCATTCTAATTATCTTACAACAATTTCTATGGTAACTATTAAATTATTCTGAATCCTCTTTTAAAAAAAATTCATTTTACTATAATTTATACGATGTTAAAAGAAAATTCTTGAATTTTGGTGATATAATTTGAATTTATTTTTCATTCTTGGATTTCCATGACAATTCCCCAAATTAAATATTTAATAATTTTTTTTTTTTTTTAAAAAAAAATAAATTTTAAATATTGAAATTTTATGATTAATTTGTAATTTATAACTCGAATAATGACAAAAATTTTCTTGATAAGCATTGTTTGTTTCTTGATTGGATTTCAATATGAACATCATTTATGTCGAAAAAAATTTTTTTATAATATTTCTCCCCACTTCTCTTTTACTTTGTTCCGTCCTTTTTTTTTTTTTAAAATCTTCTTTGGCGCAGGTTTATGACCTCTTTTAATAATTTTTTTCTTTTTATTGTTCATCTTATAAGCTCGTTTTTGCTTCTGGGAATCATCATCGATTTCATCATACAATAGGGAACTCTCATCTTCTTCGCTGTCATCAAATTTTGCCTTCTTACGTTTGTCACCTCTTTGTCTTGATTTTGTATAATAAAATCTATCAAATTTCTGAATTTCTGTCTGTATCAGCTCAATTTTGCTTGATTTTTTGTATAACAACTTGATATCCCCTTTCTTGAATCTGTATATAGAATTTTCTATTCTATGAATATTTCCAAAACAATATTTTCCTATTTCTGTTTCAGAACTATCTTCTTTAGTTCCTTTCTTGTCATCATTAGATTTAAAAGCATTTATTTCTTCTTTCTTATATGATAAGTCTTGTAATTTTTGCATACTAATTTCATTCAATTCCATATTTTCTCCTGCATTTTCTATTATTACTGTAAGTTCTTTGTCTTTCTCAAAATCAATTATTTCTTCTTCAATTTTAATCTCAAGTCTGTTTTCCCATAAATAAATTCTTTCTCTGGTTTTCTTCAGTTCTCTTGAATTCTCTTCTATTTTAGTCTCTAATCTCTCTGACATTTCTTCCATTTTCTCAAATTTTTTATTCATGTCCAGTTTCAAACTTTCTGTATTATCTTTCATTTCTTGATGCATTCTTTCTGAATTATCTTCCATCTTTTGTTTCAAACTTTCTGAATTATCTTTCATTTCTTGATGCATTCTTTCTGAATTATCTTTCATTTCTTGATGCATTCTTTCTGAATTATCTTTCATTTCTTGATGCATTCTTTCTGAATTATCTTCCATCTTTTGTTTCATCTCCATTAATAAATTGATTAATACATTTGATTCTGTTTTGTTTTGTTCTTCTTCACTTCTTTGTATTTTATCTTCTTCATCTCCTTTTTCCCCAATCAAAGTTTTACTCCTAGTTTCCATGTTGAAAAACAAATGCTAATTTATAAAAAAAAATTATCGAAAAATATTATAATGAATCTGATGTATAAATTCAAATTATTCACCTTGTTCAAGCCAATAATCACCTTGTTCAAGCCACGCGTTGGGCGCCAAAATTGTTATGGTTCAATTTTTGATAATAATAATTTTATATTTTATTATTGAAATTTTAAGAAAGAACCACTAACAATATTAAAAATAATTTTGTATTTTAATTTTTTTTTTTTTTCCGCGACTCTTTTTCAAGGAGGATTCTCAAGGTGTACAAATGAAATAATTTTTCTTAACAACAACTTATTATTTAAAATCAATAAACTAATTCTAATAATATTATAAAATTCTAAATTATGACGCCTATCGAACAAGATATAAAATAAAAACTCACAATGAACAGCTTACTCTAAATATAGTTCATCAAATTGCATGCTTCAAATTTCTCCTCCGTTTCGCAGAAAATATCTTTGAATTCAGTAATTGATCCTATAAGATCTCTTGCCTCTGGTTCCACTAATATTTCTGGTATGAGCTGTTGGGACAATTTTATCCCACAGTTCTCTTCTAAACAGTGAAATCAGCAATGAATGTACTGCAGCTTGATTCTGGTATCTCCTTCATGATTTCAGGCTGCATAAATCTTCAATAATCTTTGGTTTCAAATCTCAATTTTAATAATACTATTCAAACAAAATATTTCTATTCTGACTTTTTACAATTGTCAAAATTCATTCGCTTGCTTCATTCTAATTATCTTACAACAATTTCTATGGTAACTATTAAATTATTCTGAATCCTCTTTTAAAAAAAATTCATTTTACTATAATTTATACGATGTTAAAAGAAAATTCTTGAATTTTGGTGATATAATTTGAATTTATTTTTCATTCTTGGATTTCCATGACACTATATTTTGTTGTATCTCGCCTGAGATCGATAATGTCGATTCTTCCAGAGCTGGGGCAGATCTTGATTGAGAACCTCTCATTATGTTTGCCTCCACTCGCTGCCTACGCTCTTCTTCAGACTCATTGCCTCGATCCTTACGAACTCGTCTTGGGTCACGCGTTCGCCGACCAATATTTGGACGCCTAACAGATGGTATTTTTATCAATCATAATAACTATCCCACAACACAACGATATATATCAAACACAGTGATAAATTTCTAAGCAATTTCCAGAAACACGATAAACTTCACTTTTTGTCTAAGTGTCAAAATCCTCAAGAAATATAAGTAATTTATGATTGTTCGCTTGGTCGTAGGAAAAAGGAAAGCCTTTTTTTCCGTACGGTTTTTATGACAAAAGCGACATAAGCCTACTTTGATTCCGTTTTTTTTCAACTCCCGAGATCAAATTTCTCTTCCTCCCAGAAATTTTCATTTTACGTGACGAAATGATATAGCTCTCGTGTAGGTAGAACGAGCGCTCAAAAATAATATTTTCCATATTGCATAGAAGACATGTGTATAACATTGATGTTCACCGATCTCGATATATCGATGCATTTCCTAAATTCATCATCCCTGAGTGAGATCCTCAAAATTAAAGGACATTGACTTTGGCATCGAAATTTTGTCTGGAAAATTTCAGCATAGGATATCAACCCGGTCTATTGCAATTCCGATTACAATCATTAGCAATTCTCACGGTTAGATGAGAATTTTTAATGCTTCTTTATTAAATATACTTTCACGCTATGCATTCGCTTGAAGAATTCATCAAATTTAATTTTTTTCCGCAATTAGAGCTGCACATTCATTAGCATCTAAGGCGCACCAGTCTACAATTCAGCATTTTCTCCATGAGCAAAATGTCCCCAAGAATACATTATTCCAAGTATTCCAACACTGTTGAGGAATCTTGCCATCGATCGTTCGAAGCGATAATTTAATTCATTAGGTAATATAGAAGTTCCGGAATCAAAATAACATGGAAATAACTCAATAGCTAGTTATCAAATTTTCCCAGCTATTTGATGACAATAAAACGGAAAGTTTCAACAATCAAAAAATTTGAAAAGCACTGACGTGAAGTCAGGAGTGTTTCTGCTTACCAAAATGACCTTCAGTTTTGATTGCCAGTGAGACAAATACTATCAATTCATTTTCACAAACTTCATTAGATTTATTCACTGAATTAAATTGAATATATCAGAAACTTAATTTTCTATTCACATGGAGCAGCTAGAAAGCTTAATATCTACATAACTTATTTGATCGATGCCTTATATGTAGACACCAAATTTCAGCAGGATATGGTGAATTTTTTCTGAGATACCAAAGTTTGAAAAAAAAATGTTTTCAAGATCTTCTAGCTATACAATCCTCACGAAATTTCACATGAACCTTTGGGTTGTTTCCTCACAGTCAACAACAAAGTTTCAATTCGATCGTATCTGTATTTTTCGAATTATTGGGAGCAAAAATATTCAGACCGCTTCATCTACGTAATTTGGCCAGTTTGAACTGAACTGGCGCATTCAGAGCTCGAGTGTTTCCTGAGAACTAAAAAATAGGCTTCTCTTTTCGATAGTTATCGAGTTCAGGGTGGGACGTGAATTTGATCACGAATCCTTCATCTGTGAATCCAACCTAATCAAAATCCGAAAATAAAGACATACAGGCAAAATAACGCCCTTGTTCTCAGAAATATTTGCAAAAAAAAGAGAGTAGGTAGTAGAAGAAAGAACAAGAAAAGCGGAGTAGTCGGAGATATAAAAAAATCATTTCTGCCAATGTAGATTATTCTTCAGATATAAAAGTTCATTTCAATGAAAGCATTCAATACTTGCAATTTCTGCGTTTTCGGGAACAACGCGAAAACACCAATAACGCATCGTTCTGTAAATACACGAACGGATTTACTCCGATTTATTTTAGGTTCTACACTTTCCGATATAACATATATCGAGATCGTTGAACATCAATGTTATAGACATGCCTTCTATGCAATATGGAAATCATTATTTTTGAGCGCTCGTTCTACTTACACGAGGGCTATATCATTTCGTCTCGATGTCTGTATTTTCAGAATTTTGCACGAGAATATTATCAAACGACAAGGTTCGACTCACTGATGACGAATGCGTCGAAAAATTCAAGTCTGTCCGTCCGGCTGTCCGTAAATACTTAACTCTCGAACGGAACGTCCTAGAAACTTGAAATATTCAGGGTAGGTTCGAATCTCGAATGCCGCGATTCAGTTCGTTATTGGACAAAATTCGACCGTGGCTCCGTGAATATGGCCGTTCGAAATTTTGTTTTCCTTATCACTACGAAACTGCTGACTTCACGGCAGTGCGTTTCTCGATTTCTTTTTTATTGAAATACATCAAAACCATTGGTTACAAAATGAATAAGTTATGTTTGTGTCGCTCAATAAAAGGTTTCCTTATAACAGCGTGTGACCGATAATGTGCCACATCTGAAAAAAGGGGTAGGAGTGATACTATTAATTGGATTCCCCTCATTCTTTGCACAGAAAAAGGAAAAGGTTGTAGTGAATTTTCAACCCAATACCAACAGAGAAGGAGGAGCAAGAAGAATATCCAATATCTCGGAAAACTGCACAACCTATCGTATTCAAATTGATTTTCATCGAAAGTATTTTTTTTGTTCTATCCAACTCTAAATTTTTTTCGAATCAACGCATTATTGAAAAGTTACAGGGGACATATTTTCACGACTTCATTATGAGCGCATTTCTGACCAAGTATTGACACAACTAAGAATTTCGGAACATCTCATTTCATCTCTCCGATACATACGTATAAGGCGAAAACCTCACCTATTTTTTTTCGTAATTTCCATAGTGGTCCATGAGAGCCACCTATCCGCTAAATTAATTTTCATATATAGTGTCAAGTAAAATGTCTGTGATTTACGGACGGACATACGTACATGATATACATGAAATATAAGGTTATACTATCACCATTTCGGTAGGGAACCCTAGAAACGTAGTCAAGGAGATTTACTGGAGAGGGCTATCGCTGAATTAGGTGAAAAACTACTGTGAGAAAGTTTTGAAAAGCACTGACCTGAAGTCAGGAGCTTATGAGCGCTCGTTCATCCACCTTTTAGGTAGATTGTCATTTTCAAATTTTAGAAAACAATTGAAAAAATTTTTGACAGCTATCAAAAAAATTTTCAATCTGAGGCGAAACTCCAGACTTCACCTCAGTGCTTTAGGTGACCAATTTTTGTTTCGATTATTTGCTAGAATTTTTTACGGTATCTGTGGTTTTGGCAATGCGATATGTACGAAATTTCGGACTTAGTTTGAGTACATTATTCCTCATCTATGTGCAAAATTTCATTCCAAATTCCAATCCAATCAGTATTAGGAAAAAATATTTTGACCGGCCATATTTACGGAACCCCTAGTCTAATATTGCTCATTGATAAACATGACCGCGACATTCGAGATCCAACCCTACTCTAGGCCTTACCGTTCGAAAGCGATAATTTTCTATGGTTTCTATAGTTCTGTTCATGCGATCTGAAAATTTCAAGTCTAAAGTTTCAAGTAGGTTCAAACAAGGTTTGTACCTTAGAACAGTAATATTTTTCCTTGGGAGACTAATTTAAAGGGTCATTTTAGAAGTAAAAAAATTCGAAAAGCCCTGCCGTGAAGGGCAGGAACTTTGTAGGTAGATTCGCATTTTCCAGTTTTAAGAATCAATTGAAGGAATTTTCGACAGCTGTCAGAAAACTTCTGAAACTTAGGCGAAACTCCAGACTTCATGTCAGTGCTTCAGCTGATCAATTTTTTTTCGATAATTCGCTAGAATTTTCTACGATATCTATGGTCTTGGTGATGCGATCTGGACAAAATTTTGCACGTAGTTTGAATACATTATTCCTCAGCTAGGTGCATAATTTCATTCCAATCCGATCAGTAGTTTCGAAACTATCAGGAAAATAATATTTATTACGGAACCCCTAGAATAATGTTGCTAATTGATGAACGTGACCGCGATATTCGCGATCCAAACCAACCCTGAAAATTTCAAGTTCCTAGGCCTTTCCGTTCAAAATTTACGATTTTCTATGGTTTCTAAGGTTCTGGTCATGCGATCTGGACAAAATATTGCTTTAATATATCATTCTCGATTAAAATACAAAATATCATCTCGATGGAATCTGTAGTTTCGAAACTATCGAAAAAACAAAATTTCAAACGACCGTATTTACGGAACCCCTAGTATCATTCTGCTCATTGATAAACGTGAACGCGACATTTCAGATCCACGCCTATCCTGAAAATTTCATGTCCCTAGGCGTTTCCGTTCGAAAGTTATGATTTTCTATGGTTTTCATGGTTCTGGTAATATGATCTGGATGAATGTAGCTTGAATATAAATTTCTCCATTAGTATACAAAATTTCGTCACGATCGAATCTGTAGTTTTGAAATTATCAAGAAAACTTAATTTTAAACGACCATATTTACGGAACCCCTAGAATAATGTTGCTAATTGATGAACGTGACCGCGATATTCGCGATCCAAACCAACCCTGAAAATTTCAAGTTCCTAGGCCTTTCCGTTCAAAAGTTACAATTTTCTATGGTTTCTATGGTTCTGGTCATGCGATCTGGACAAAATATTGCTTTAATATATCATTCTCGATTAAAATACAAAATTTCATCTCGATCGAATCCGTAGTTTCGAAATTATCGAGAAAACCAAATTTCAAACGACCGTATTTACGGAACCCCTAGAATAATGTTGCTCATAGATGAACGTGATCACGACATTCGAGATCCACACCTATCCTGAAAATTTCAAGTCCCTAGGCGTTTCCGTTCAAAAGTTACAATTTTCTATGGTTTCTATGGTTCTGGTCATGCGATCTGGACAAAATTTCGCATGTAGCTTGAACACGTAATTCTCCATCTGAGTGCAAAATTTCATTTCGATCAAATCTGTCGTTTTCAAGTAATCAGGGAGACAAAACTTTGAACGGCCATATTTACGGAACCCCTGGTGGAATTCGGCCCATTGACGAA
Source organism: Aphidecta obliterata (assembly GCA_963966015.1). Taxonomy (NCBI): domain Eukaryota; kingdom Metazoa; phylum Arthropoda; class Insecta; order Coleoptera; family Coccinellidae; genus Aphidecta; species Aphidecta obliterata. Next base: position 31,105,312 of record OZ014427.1, on the reverse strand, counting down.
CTCAACCGAGGCATTCGGGAACTGAACCCACACTGAAAATTTCAAATCTTTAGGAGGTTCTGTTCGAGAGTTATCGTGCTTACGGTCGGCCGGACGGACAGACTCGAATTTTCCGACGGATTCGCCATCAGTGAGTCGAACATAGTCGTTTGAGACCATTTTCGGCTCGAAATTCGAAAAATACAGACATCGTGACGAAATGATATAGGCCTCGTGTAAGTAGTACGAGCGCTCAAAAATGCGAATCTACCTAAAAGGTGGATGAACGAGCGCTCAAAAGCGCCCGACATCACGGCAGTGCTCTTTATAATTTTTTTCTGAAAAAAAGATCCTGAACGTTTGACGGTTCAACCCTGGGTCACCCTGTATATTCAAATTTTTGAAGGAAATTACTGGTCAATTTAAAGATGTTTTTTCTGACATGCAAAAAGCATTAAATGATTGATTCGGACTTCAGGCAAAAATTGAAAGCGAGTGGATTCTATGAAAAAAAAATGTCAACTACAATTGAAGATTCCTTATTCGGATGGTAATGGATTGAGAAATTTTACAATCAGAATGAAAACTAACGTCTGAACATTGAATCCTGAACTCCACCTGGCATTCAATACTTTTTATCACTTCAAAATGTCCGTCAGTTCCTAAAAGACCCAATAATGAAAACTTTCTGCTCGTCAGGGAAATCCATCTATCATAGTTATCGGTAATTTCCTTATAATATTCGAATCGTAAATTGCGCTAGAGGTAATGTTGATGTCTGTGAGACGTTCGCATGATAATATACGATCGCAGTGTCTCATTGAACACACTTCATGGTGTAAGTCAATAAAATATCCGACAAAAAAAAACTCGCTTTTAGACAGGATTGCATATAATAGATTTAAAATATTGTGGGTCGCCCTTTGGAATCAGGAAAAGTTCTATGAGCTGAAGTTGCTCAAAATAATCGAGGTAAAAGTGCCTATGTTCATGAAGCAACTGAGCGGACTTCGTAAACTAGATTAGTTTTCAACCAAAAAAATTTAATACGATTAGAAAAATAATCCGTTTCGCTACTGAAAACGAGAACGTATCTGCAAGCATTTCAAGAGCGAAAAGATGAACATTTATTTTCCTATTAAAAACGGAATACGGATACCTTTCACTGAGATAGTTCCACCCATTTCCAACTATATAAGAGCTTGATTCTGCAATTTGCTCATCAGTCAACTGTTCACTCTCATCCATTGTCAAGAAGCCACAATGCGTTTTTGTGTAAGTCGCAATATAAACGAAAAGTTGTGTTCAGTGCTTCTTTAGTTTTTCGGGCAACTGAAAAATATTCGATTTTGTGTCTAGTGCATGGAATACCATTCTTTTCAATATGTGTTAATTCAATTCTACGATAGATTTCGTCTATTCGAGACTTTTCTTTCGGAGAAGAATGAAACATATAATTTTTCCTTTTTCTGTTACTTTTTGATCAGTTGAATTTTTTCAGTTATTATTTTTACATTATTTTGTTATAAAGTTCAAAGTGATCTCCAATCAACATTTCCCTATTTTTTCAGTACAGGGAAATGAAAAACCTTTTATAATCTGACCATCGACAAATTTGCTTTGTCGTTGAACTAATTCAGTTGAATTATTTTGAAGCAAACAATTTCCCTTGGTATTCAAATTATATTATTTTTCTATCATTTCGGATGAGAAGAAAATTAATTGGAATTTTTTGTTTTTAGATCGCCGTATATCTTCTGGCACTCGCCATCAATGGATCCTACGCAGGATTTAGCAGCTACGGTGGGGACAACTCAGGATTGGAAGGGGGCCATGGCGGAGGTTCAGACTCCTCAGGTGGTGGTTATGACCAAGGCGGATATGACCATGGCGGATATGAACAACCGCAAGTTAGTGTAGAACACCACGATATACCAACACAAACCATCGAACATACTAAGCCAGTTCCTGTACATGTAGTTAAGAAAATTGGGGTCCCAGTACCGCACCCTGTGGGAGTTCCTGTACCCCAGGTTATAAAGGTGCCGGTTCCACAACCTTACGCCGTTCATATTCCTGTTCCTCATCCCATCGCCATACCAATCTACAAACTTGTGCCCCAAGAAATCGAGAAGAAAGTCCCCATCACCGTTGAGAAACTAGTTCCTGTATATGTAGACAAGCCATACAAAATTGAAGTTGAAACTCATCATCCTGTACATGTTGCCAAGCCATACCCAGTACATGTACCAGTGTACAAACATGTGTACGTATCGTCGAAACATCACGACCACCACGGCTGGCACTGAGTTTAGGATTTTAATTCTAGTTGTTTTTTTTTTAATTTAAATTAATTCTTCTTCATCTCATCACTTCATCTTCTTCATCTCATGTTTTCGTTGATTTTATGTTTCTTCTGAAACTATCTTCACCTTGTTGTTATTGTTGTTTTCTCAATAAAATTGTTATATAAATTCGATGATTTTATTCAGATTTTGATCAACCCAAAATTAAGGAATTATGGATTTGTAAATGCAGCATTGATTACACGGAGGATGAATATTGAATCGATGTGGCCGATTACTTGATGAAAATCTATACTTTACTTACTATTCACTGCATAGAATATTTTCACTACTAAGAAGTTATCTAAACTACTTTACTTAACCAAAGAGTGGCTTAGTAAATCTTTAAGCAGTGCTAACCTAAACTAACCTTAGAAAAATCTGAAAATTGACAATTTTGACAACTGCGACAGTAGTTGAGTTGAATTCAATATTTCTCTTTTTCTGATTTATAAACAAGCTGACCCAGGGTTGAACCGTCAAACGTTCAGGATAGGTTTTTCAGGAAAAAAAATCATACCCATAATCATTCATTTATTCATTTATTCACAAGGAGCACAAACAGGTAACCCAATACCCAAAACAGTGTTCACAAATTAAAAATACAAAAAATTAACAAAAGTGCCTTATATCTAATACCTAATATATATACCTATTAACAAGTTAACAATTGGAAGAGAAAAAATAACAGATATAGAGCCAGAGGTGAGGCAGATCAATAGCGGGATAGAAAATACCTTTTGAGTGAATTTTTCAAGGTTTTTTCGCTTTGGAAAAATACATCGATTTGATCTTTTATAATATTGCAGTGACGTAGCATTCTGGAAATTGGGGAATTTTTTGCGCTGTTGGAGTGCGCTAGGGGTAAATAGAAGGTTTCTGACCACCTAGATCTTCGAATTGGCGCATGCAAGTTAATCAACCTAGTGATGTCTTGAGAGTCCACACGATTGCACAATAACTTAGAGATAAAAACAACATTGCCAACAACTCTACGATCACCGAGGCTTATCATATTAAAGTACTTCAATCTAGTGGAGTAGTTCCTGGGATCTCCCCGAGTCAGACTCAAGTTGTATCGGTACCCCAAAGTGCGGAGAAACCTTCTTTGAATTTTCTCGAGACGGTTTATATATACGCCGTAATTGGGATTCCATACACAGGAGGCAAAATTTAGTCTACTGAAAACATAATTATAGTAGAGAATAACTGCAGTTCTTCGGTCTGAAAACCATCGGCTTTGTCTCAGTATAAATCCTAATGTCACGTTACAGGATGAGGTGACATGGTCGATATGTAAATCGAATTTGAGCTTAGAATCAAATACAACTCCCAGATCTTTTACATGAGTTGAACGACTAAGCACTACGTCTTGCATTGAGTAGGGAAAGAGAATAATATTCTTATTTCTTGTAAAAGAAACCACCTGACATTTACTCAAGTTCAGGATGAGTCCACTATTTTCACAGAATTCCTCAAACTCACAGAGTTCTCTCTGAAGGGTTATACAGTCGTTGTAGTCTTTGATTCTGAAATAAATTTTGAGGTCGTCGGCATAGAGGAGTATTTTACAGGAATTGAAATACTTTATAATATTGTTTATATATATAATAAACTAGATGACCCGGCAAACGTTGTTTTGCCATATCTCTCCCTTTTTTCGCAATTTCAAAATTGCTCGAGGCCTTCGGCCTCTCTTACCTTAGGAAAGCCCGTTTCTCCCTCTCGAAAACGCGGGGGGCGCTTCGCGCCCCCGGTCTCTCCCTTTTTTCGCAATTTCAAAATTGCTCGAGGCCTTCGGCCTCTCGTTGTTCTGGCTATTAAAAAATAAGGGTTGATCGTAGAAGGGTGAAAATTAGGGATTGTATGTATTTTTGTATGTTGTATCATAAAAAAATAGAAATTAGAAATTTTGTCTAAAAAATAAAAAAAAAAATTTAGGGGTGGATTACCCCTAACATTTAGGGGGATGAAAAATAGATGTTGGCCGATTCTGATAGATACCGGATAAGCACAAAAAATTTCATCAAAATCGGTTAAGCCGTTTCGGAGGAGTATGGCAACGAACACTGTGGACACGAGAATTTTATATATTAGATAAGAGTGGACCCAGATGAGATCCTTGAGGCACCCCTGAAGTCGCTGCGAAATACCGAGATTTGAATCCCTCCACTGAAACGTATTGAGATCTTTTATTCAAGTAGGATATGAACCAACGTAAAAGGGAACCGCAAACCCCAACCTCCTTTAACCTGGTGATCAGAAATTGTATATCTATTTTATCAAAGGCTTTGCTGAAATCAGTGTAAACAGCATCAACCTGAATGCCTTTATCTAAACTTTCAAGAAGGTATTCAGTGAAAGTAATTAAATTAGTCTCAATGGACCGTCCTTTAAAAAATCCATGTTGTTCGGGAATTATTTGAGTTTGAACAAGATGAAGGAGGTGGGGATACACGATTGATTCGAATATTTTACCAAACATACAAAGTTTACTGATAGGTCTATAATTGTTTATAAAATTCTTTTTGCCTGACTTGTAAATAGGAACTATAGTTGCCTCCTTCCATTTCTTCGGAAACACTCCTGTTTTTAAAGATGTATTATATATTATAGTTAGGGGGATAGAAAGTGCTTCACTACAGTTTCGAATAAAACAACTAGGTATTGAATCAGGTCCTGCACCCTTGTTCACATCTAACGAATTAAGTTTCATTTCCACATCGCTGACGTCGATTTCAATTCTACTAAGAAAGTAGTTGTTGAGTTCATCAGGAATATCAGTATCACTCAATTTATTTTTTTTATTGTGGAAAAGTGGTTGGGCATACACACTTTCGAAGTATTCAGCAAACATTTCGCTTATTTGTTGCCCTCCATTTACTGTTTTATTCTCGAATGACATACAGTTAGGAAAACCGGAAACTTTAGTTTTGACGGAAACAAAATTGAAAAACCTCCTAGGATTAATTTGAATTTCATTTTCAGTTAAATTTTTATACTTCATAAAATCCTTTTTAATGTAATTTTTGCATAAGGACCGTAATGTGTCCTAACTTGCTTCTTTTTGAGATTCTAAAAATCAGTTTTTTTGAATTACTCAAAAACATTTTGGCGACGAGATTGTTCACTTGGCGACGAAAAGTATTTGAGGCCATTGATGGGAGATATATATTTTTGTCCTTTAATTCATCATCGCAAGGGAAGGGTAAACAACCTGATTGAAGAGCCCATTGAATTCTCCGAAAAGTACTTGCAGTTTAATTTCTCAATTTTGATGAAGCGTTTCCGAACTGAATTGAACCTTTTCGATATATAGAAGTAAAAAATTTTTGTACATTCCTGGAGAATGGTAGCTCACTTCTCACAATAGCTGAATAATTTCACTACCATACCGTCCGTACCATCAAGTTCCTCATTGAATTATGTACATATATTCAATTCTTATAATTGATTGACAAAACACCAATAAAAAACCTCGTGCTGTGGTAGTGGAACAATACAGTGGGTACAAGAAGGCTCGCACAGAAATTTGTACCTACTTATAAATATCAAAAAACAATTTTTTCTGATGATGTCGACCTTTTCTTATTCAAGCTTGAAGTGACGTATTTTTATCACTCAAAGCCTTCATGTCAAGTTTTCGTTTGGGACTATACGGACTGTCAATTCAAGAAGGAACCACCCTTAATTTCTAGGCCCCCATGCAAAATCAGGAAAAATGCAAAAAAAAAGAAACTTTGTTTCGTAGGAGGACATTTTATATCGTTGGTTGCAATCGATTTGTATCAACCCTGTGAGCGTGATGACAGCTACCCCTAAAATCTGAAATGAGAAAGGGAGTTGAGTGACACCTTGTTTTACAGGTTATTCGATTGCCGTTTCAAAAATGCCATACACTTAACCTTTCTGTTAGTACTTCCATTTTTCTCATGTTTTATCGGAACTCTTGCTATTGTATCTTTTCTACAATTTTTTTTTTCGGAAGTACTAACGAAAAAGGTCGAATGTAAGGCATTTTTGAAAAAGCAATCGAATTACCTTTAAAACAAGGCGTCTCCCAACCCTCCTTCTCATTTAAGATTTTAGGGGTTGCTGTCATCAAGTTAACAGGGTTGATACAAATTGATTGCATATGTATAACATATCCCCCTATGAACCAAAGCTTACCTCTTTCTGCATTTCTTCTGATTTTGCATGGGGGCCGTGAAATTTAGGGTTTTACCTTCTCGAATTGACACTCCGTGTATATATTTGAGTATTTGAGCACAAATCTAACTTCTTTGAGGCGTAGTTTTTTTGTGGATTAGGTAGTAAAATAATCATTGAAATTATACTTTCTTAAAAATGTTTTTGGTTTATTTATTGTCAATTTGAACTGAAGCGATATTCATTCACTCTTTCACATAAGAATGCTAAGCTCGGAATGAACACTTTTGTCATACAAACATACGGGCCAAGCACCAAACCTTTTTTTCAGGAAAACACGTTTGACGTACAAACAATTATTAAAATCATTGCCGTGAAGTCAGAAGCTTTTGAGCGCCCGTTCATCCACCTTGTAGGTAGATTCGCATTTTCCAGTTATAGAAACCAATTGAAGAAATTTTCGACAGCTGTCAAAAAAACGACAGCAGCTCTGGATTGTTTATTCAATAATTTGTTGGAATTTTAAATGGTGCTGGTTATGCGATCTGGAAAAAATGAGGCTCGAATATACCATTCTTCATTAGAAAACAAAATTAAAAAACGAATCCATAGTTTTGAAATTACAGTGCAACCTCGATATAATAACGAAACTGAAGGGAATCATAAAACATTCGTTATATCAAGTATTTCGTTGGAATGAGGTTCGTTAAATGGAGGTTAGATTGGTCTTAGATTCGTTTTAACGAGATGAGAAAATTTTATTAAAAATCTCAATGGCGAACGATTTCTAAAAAAAAATGAAAACACATAATACTTTTGATTAACACACTGGAATTACTCGCATGATTTCAATCTTCAACAAAATTATTTTAAAATTGTGGCTAATGTACTCGCAGAGTATTGAAATCTTTAGCGATGTTTATTTTTGAGCGCTTGTACTACTTACACGAGGGCTACATCATTTTGTCACGATGTCTGTATTTTTCGAATTTTGAGCCGAAAATGGTCTCAAACGACAGAGTTCGACTCACTGATGACGAATCCGTCGAAAAATAAAATTCGAGTCTGTCCGTCCGTCCGTCCGAATACACGATTACTCTCGAACGGAATGTCCTAGGAACTTGAAATTTTCAGGGTAGGTTTGAATCTCGAATGCCGCAGTTGAGTTCGTTATTGGGCGAAATTCGACCAGGGGTTCCGTAAATATGGCCGCTCAAAATTTTGTTTTTCTGATTACTTCGAAACTACAGATTCGATCTAGGTGAAATTTTGCACCCAGATGGAGAATTACGTGTTTGAGCTATATCCCAAATTTTGTCCAGCTTGCATTACCAGAACCATAGAAACCATAGAAAATTATAACTTTGTAATGGAAAGGCCTAGGGACTTGAAATTTTCAGGATAGGTGTGGATCTCTAATGTTGCTGTCACGTTCAACAATGAGCAGAATCAGACTAGGGGTTCCGTTAATATGGCCGTTTGAAATTCAGTTTTCTTGATACTTTCAAAACTATGGATTTGATCGTGACGAAAATTTGTATTTAAATTGAAAATGATATATTCGAGCTACATTTTGCCAGATCGCATGATCAGGACCATAGAAACCATAAAAAATCAAAACTTTCGAACGGAAAGGCCTAGGACTTGACATTTTCAGGATAGGTTTGGATCGCGAATTTCGCGGTTACGTTCATCAATGAGCAAAATTAGACTAGAGGTTCCGTAAATATGGCCGTTTGGAATTCAGTTTTCTTGATAATTTCAAAACAATGGATTTAATAGTGACGAAATTCTGTATTTCAATTGAGAATAATATATTCAAGCTTAATTTTTTCCATATCGCATAATCGAAAACATAGAAACCATAGAAAATCATAACTTTCGAACGGAAAGGCCTAGGGACTTGAAATTTCCAGGATAGGTTCGGATCGCGAATTTCGCGGTTACGTTCATCAATGAGCAAAATTAGACTAGGGGTTCAGTAAATATAGCCGTTCAACTATTTTTTTACTAATAATTTCGAAACTACTTATTGGATTGAAATGAAATTTCGCACCTAGATGAAGAATAATATATTCAAACTACGTAGCAAATTGTGCCAAGATCGCATTACTAAGACCATAGATACCGTAGAAAATTCTAGCGAATTATCGAAAAAAAAAATGGTCACCTAAAGCACTCACTTTAAGTCTGGATTTTCGCCTTAGTTTCGCCTAAATTTGTTCGACAGCTGTCAAAAATTTCCTCAATTGGTTTCCAAAACAGGAAAATGCAAATCTACCTACAAGTTGCATGTACGAGCGCTCAAAAGCTCCTGCCTTCACGGCAGTGCTTTTCGTAATTTTTTTTGGGGGATTCTCGTCCACATATTCAAAATTTTTCTGTTTTTCTGTGATGGTGAAAGAACACTTTCGTTTTTTATCCATCGTAATTTCCAAACTGCATCAAACAGTTTTACGTCTAAACCTGCCGAAACATGCATTCTTGTTGTAATTGTGCAATAATCGTGTGCTTTTGATTGGAAGAATTCGTTATGTAAAGGTTGTGAGTTGAAAAATTCGTTGAATGAGGGTCACTTATACTTTCCATATAATATTCTGCATTTCAATTCCAATTTCTTTCATTCCAATCCAATCAGTACCTAGTTTCGAAATTATCAGGAAAAAATGACGAAAAGCACTGCCGTGGAGTCAGGAGCTGTTGAGCGCTCGTTCATTCACCTTGTAGGTAGATTCGCATTCTCCAGTTTCAAAAACCAATTTGAAAGATTTTGACAGCTGTCAAAGAAAATTTCAAAGTAAGGCGAAAATCCAGCATTCAGGCGCCTATATCTACGGAACCCCTGGGCGAATTTTGCCCAATAACGAACTCAACCGCGGCATTCGAGATTCGAACGTACCCTGAAAATTTCAAGTTTCTAGGACGTTCCGTTCAATAGTTATCGTGTATACGGCCGGACGGACAGACTTGAATTTTTCGACGAATTCGTCATCAGTGAGTCGAACATAGTCGATTGAGATCATTTTCGGCTCAAAATGCGAAAAATACAGACATCGTGACGAAATGATATAGCCCTCGTGTAAGTAGTACGAGCGCTCAAAAATATTTGGAATGGTCATATTCTCGGAACCCCTAGTTTAATTCTGCTCATTGATGAACGTGACCGCGACATTCGAGATCCACACCTATCCTGAAAATTCAAGCCCCTAGGCCTTTCCGTTCGAAAGTTATAACTTTCTATGGTTCTGGTCATGCGATCTGAACAATTTTGCATGTAGTTTGAACACATCATTTTCCATCTGTGTGCAAAATTTCATCTCGATCGAATCAGTAGTTTCGAAGTAATAAGCAGAACAAAATTTCAAACGGCCGTATTTACGGAACCCCTGATGGAATTCTGCCCATTAACGAACTCAACTCCGACATTCGGGAAATGATAATTTCAAGTCTCTAGGTTATTCTAGAAAATGATATAGGCCTCGTGTAAGCAGAACGAGCGCTCAAAAATGAAATAATCTCAATATTTTCAAAGATTCGAAAGCGAAACAACTATATCACTGAATTCCTTTCCATATGAATGCAATAAAATTGACTTGCGTTCGAGTCCGGTTCCTATCCATTATTCAAATCAATCGGATCAAAGACGTAAATCATGTTACTTTCATAGATACATTGGTATTATAGAATCGTGAAATAGTGCGAGAGAGGTGAAAGCAGCTTCTCAATCTCAATGAACTGCTCAATATAAGTGAAACCGGAAGACACAATGTATTAATTTTTTTATTGGCAAATTATTCCACAATATTCTGTTGAATTAATAATGCTAGTGCTGGTCACGTTCATGGACCATGGTCAATGACTCTGAGCAGGTCAGGATTCAAACAATGAGAATAACTCGAGAGTTGATCTACCGGTTTTAATGATTCTCCAATTCAATTCTTTAGAGATTATAGAAATCTTATATGACATTGAAGTTAGATAGACATTGATTTTGCGAACAAAAATTAATTTTCGAAGCTGAAATAAAATTAGATTAATGGTTATATACTGAAACCGTAATTACTTCGACAGCCAGGTAGAACTGAAAACACCACACAGATTAACTCCAAGCATGTGTGAGACTGCGCCCAAGCAAAGGGCCAAGCAGAGCAAAGGGACCTTGGCATGGATGATGCAACAAACTGACCAAACAAGGCCAGTTGTTGGCTTTATAAGGCTAGAACCCCCATGTACATAAAGCATCAATCACTCAGTGATTGTGGAAAAAACCCTAAGGCAGGAACAGGCCAGATAATTCTTGAACTCATGATTGTCCAAGTTAACGATAGATATGCTCAGGGAAGATTAAAAGCAAGAAAGGCCTGACAAGCCATGCAGATTTTGTTAGTAGGTACATAACATTGTCCAGATTGAGAGTTTTCCTCGAGAGCCCCTGAGATCAAGACCCAGGGTGTTATGTGAGAGAGCCATTCTCAAGACTGCTAAAGCTTATAAAATGGATGAAGCTTATGCATATCATTCAAAGGTTGAAGAGGATACACCTGGCTTAAGGCTGTGGGTGTCACCCTCTTGACATCTTATCTTACTTATCTGATCTTATGGCACAAGATAAAATAGCCGAGGGTATTCGATAGCAGGACATTGGTAATCTTGGTGGTATTTTCGAATACTAACGCCTCTTTTCAAATCATTAGCTATCCTCCTAGATGCTCAGAGTTGTCTTCTGGTTGTAGCGATCTTTCATTCCGAAGTAGTATTCCAGAAACACTACCTGTTTATCGAAATATGCTATTTAGATAGATTACACCTTTTGTTGTGAGAATGTCGTGTGTCGATGTATGAATTATCTCATCTTGCAATATGAGGAACAACATGGTTTCTTATGTGCTTCCGCCACTTTCTTCTGCTCATACCTCACGGTTGAGCACCTTCTGGTCTACAATCAGATTCGTTAATTAAATCTTGGAATAACCGTGAGTAAGTTGCATCACTAATTACCCTCCATTAAGATCTGTTCGTATTATGTTCATTGAGTCTATAAGACAAATGCATTTGAAAGTAATGTTTCTATGAAGCAAAAGTAATTTTTCGGAAACAGTCCGGGAAATGGTCACTTCCAAGACGCTTTTTCTTAGAAAAAGTAGCATTTCCCGGCCTAGTCCAGGAAGTACGTACTTCCCGGACAAGGCCGGAAAGAATATGATCGTTGTTATCATTGTCTATATGAAGATGACACCTATTTGACATGGAATTAGTTGACATTTTGATTTTTGAAAGTTGGAAATATAGTTCTACAAAGAAATATGATGCAAAAATAAAGTGTCTCATTGATTTGTTATTCTACACGGTTGCCAAAACAATACTGTACACAACACGTCCAAAAACAATTTTTTTGGATTCGCAGATTTCCAGGACTCGCTTAGTCCTAGAATTTTGTGTACCCGACCAAAAAAAAAACAGTATTTTCCGTACTGAGTACAGGTTCAATCATGCAAGAATAAATACCACTTCTATATTTTGCCCTGACATTTCTGACGAATGAATAGAGTCCATGGGACTAAAGCTGATATGGGGTTGCCGGAGGAAACTTAATGAAGTAGGCAAATACAACAAGGTCTCTTTAGTCTGGGTTCCTGGTCACTCAGGAATCGAAGGAAACGAAGAGGCCAATACACTTGACAGAAAGGGAGCACAAACGCCACTTACTGGCCCAGAACCTTTGTGTGGCATAGGTGCTCCTATAAGAAAGAGTTTTTAGGAGAAGGAAGAGGCTGAAAGGGAAGCACTCTGAAGAGATCTTTCAATAATAGATCACTCCAAAAAGTTCATTCGGAACTTTGAAAGTTCAAGATATAAAAAGTATTTGGATCTCAGTAAGAATAAGTTACGCCTCCTCACTGGCTTCCCCACAGGACATTGTCGCCTTAGAAAGCATGTGATGAGAATGGGCTTAACGGAAACTGACGAGTGCAGAGGAGGAAACTCCTGTTCACCTGGTAACAGTATGCCTCGTCATTGCAAACCAGCGCAAATAATGTCTTGGACAAGAGAATTACAGGAGGAACGAGGATTCACCTCCTCGAAACCCTCTCAGATACTGGAATTCATTGGAGCTCTGGAGCTGGAGGGCGAGCTGTAGGTAGCGCATTCGCGAAAACATCTCTGATGGGGAAATAATAGACCTAAAGGTCACAGTGAAATGTAACCCCCTTACCCAACTAAGTATAACTATAACTATGGGAATCTTAATGTCAAATTATGAACAAGAGTTTCCGCAAAAATAACCTTTGTTTTTAGTTTATTATTCAGAGTTATGAACATGCCTTAGGAAAAAATAATCTCGAAAAATTACGGTTCCTCCAGCAAGCTAGTCACAAAGCAATCCAACCTCGTCCAGAGAAAATTAACATCATTGTTCACAGCCTGTTCACTTGCAGACTATACCTAAGGGTTAAGGGTTACATTTACTGTAACGTATACTAGTCTAGGTCAAAAGCATGTCGTCAAACTTGTGGACGAGGAAATTCACCATTGACTAGACAACGATCTCTTATAGTTTTCGAGAAAAGCTCTGGACGTCGGATGGACTTTTTTTCTCACTCATTAGATTCTACACTACCTTAAAAATTTCAGGTGATTCCATAGGTTCATTATTGGAAATAATGAACCAGAATCTTTCTGTCCGCCATACATCGCCCAGATTTTCAATTTTGCGTGAAATCTGGTACAAAAATCAGTTGCCACCCGGAGTTGTTCCTTTTAGCCAAAAATTGGACGTAATGAAATATCCAACAGAATCAAAATATTTCTATTGTGTGAAGGTATGATGTTACCTTACCATCATAGAGTGGAAGTCTGAAGTAAAATATCTGGGAATAACCCCAGATAGCAAACTTTTGTGGAACGGGCATATTGAGGTTACTGTTAGCAAAGCAATAAAGACCTTGGTAGCGTGCAGAAGTCTGACTGGTAAGACTTGGGGATGTAACCCAAAAACACTTCGATGGATGTACGTCATGATTGCGAGACCGATAACAACTTATGGGGCACTAGTCTGGCATGTCGAGGGAAGTGAGAACAGCATGAAAAGAGCCCTTGATAAAGGTAAGACTGTTTTTGTATCACTGGAGCTATGAGAACGTGCCCAACTAGGGCATTGGAGATCATTACAGATCTCAAACCTCTTCTTCTTGAGATTGTGATAGATAGATAGATTGGCCCATGTGGCCATCCTAAGACTATACAGGAAAGGTACCGACAGTGAAACAATTAGGAACCAGAGAGTCTGGTCCTTTTTGATCGAATACATCTCATCGGCGGGCCTCCTAATGACGATATGATGATGAAAACAAGCATCGTGAAAACCTTCACTACGATGTTAAGTAGCAAAAAGATTGGTGAAGGGAGCCCGTAATGCCAGCTCTCAAGAGGAATACCATCAAATGGAACACAGACAGTTCTTATACCAAGAAAGGAACTGGCGCTGGAGCTTTCGCGGCAGGCAAAAAATGCTAACTATCGTTAGGCCGCTGTCCTATCGTCTTTCAGGCAAAAATACTTGCAATAGTAAGGTGTGTGGAAATGAACCTAGTAAGAAAATATCAGAAATGTGACATAGCGCTAAATTCTAACAGTCAGGCTGCAATCAAATCATTGGCCTCTATCATCGATTCTAAAATGGTATTGGAGTGCCGAAGAAAACTCAACGAAATAGGCAACGATAACAAGGTCTGTTTAGTCTGGGTTCCTGGTGAATGAATAAATGAATGAAATAGGAGTTGTAGAATGGAGTATACTTATTCCCTTCTCTGGGTTCCTGGTCACTCGGGAATCAAAGAAATTGAGGTGGCCAATACACTTGCCAGAAAAGAAGCACCAACTCCTTCCATTGGCCCAGAATATTTCTGTGGTATTCGAAGGTGAATGTACCTACAAGAAAGAGTTCCAAGAGAAGGAAAAAACAGAGAGAGAAACACTCTGGCGGAATCTCTCTAGATAGGATCATTCATGTAAGTTTCTTCGAAACATTGATACGGCCAGATTTAAGGAAAATCTGGATCTTAGAAAGAATATGCTATATCTCCTCACGGGATTCCTCACAGAGCGTTGCCGCCTCAGGAAGCACCTCATAAGAATGGGTCTAACAGAAAAAGAGGAGTGCAGATTCTGTGTGGAGGAGGAGGAAACTCCGGATCAATTGGTGACGGAATGGCGAGAACAGCTCTGATGGAGGGCACAATAGACCTCAAGGTCGCAGTGCAATGAAACCCCCTTAAAATCTAAATCTAATTCTACCTCCCATTCGAATTTTTTTCGTTGAAAATCGATCGTGAGTTGGGAGATTCTGAATATTATTTAGGCATAACTGAAATGAATTATCGATTGTAGCCGTTTCGTGCGCCATAAAACTTTTTTAGAAAAAACGTAGAAACCAAATTTTTCTTTTGGTCAAATATTGGTGGAACATATTCAAATAAGAAAAACGAGGTTATGTGAAAATAAAAAAGCTTTGTGCTAAATTTGTGGCGTTTTTCGAACAGATCCATGTTTTTTATAAACTCATCTGAATCCACCTCTGAACTGTTGGTGTCATCTTCCCATCCTCTGCAAATTGTTAATCATCGAAATAAATCGATCTGAAACCGTCGGAATGTTTATTCATATCTAAATTTCTCTTTTATATACAAGATGATCTGCTTTTCGAGTATGAGGTAAGATGACTCAATTACGCCGATAGATACTACCTAGTGAAGAACCTGACCCACTTTCAATACATTGGTCGTTAATCTTCTTGAGTTCATTCGAATTTACTTAATTGATGATGAAATTTTTTGTGAGTTTGGCCATAACACTTTGTCGAGGGATCAGAAAATAACTTGCATGTTCCAAGTTTTACATTTTAGATCAGGCAATAGAGCAGATGAAGGGTCATTCTGTGACAAAAATCGTAGAAGAAAACTGTTTTCGACTCGCAAATATGATGCCTGGTCTATCTTGGAAAACGAGTGTCACCCAATCGAATATTTTTCCGGTCTCAACTGAAATAAATGTTCCATATGCAACATCTCGATTGGCCTAGTTGGCTAGCTTTATGAAACTTCGATGAAACTTTAGTATTTATAACATATCCCAAGGGGGCTTGGGGAGGGAGAAAACCGCGAAATTTTGGCAATTTTTCAGAATTTTACTCACATCTTCGAAACTATCGATTTTGTGTAGGTCATGATCTCCAGAAGTTGTAGAGCACTGAATTTCCCTTCAATTATATTGTTCACCTAATACTTGTCGGAATACAAGTGTTCAAAAGTGTCAATTTTCGAAAAAAAAAGTTGAAAACTGCTGAAAATACAAGTTTTTATCAAGTATTCGTTTTTTTGAGCGCACGTCCTACTTACACGAGGGCTATATCATTACGTCACGATGTCTGTATTTTCCGAATTTTAAGCCGAAAATGGCCTCAATCGACAGAGTTTGACTCACTGATGACGAATCCGTCAAAAATTCGAGTCTGTCCGTCCGTCCGGCCGTAAGCACGATAACTCTCGTACGGAACAACCTAGAGACTTGAAATTTTCATTGTGGGTTCAGTTCCCGATTGTCGCGGTTGAGTTCATTAATGTGCAGAATTCCACCAGAGGTTCCGTAAATATGGTCGTTTGAAATTTAGTTTTCTCGATCTTTCAAAACTACGGATTCGATCGTGACGAAATTTTGTATTTTAATGGAGAATTATATATTGAAACTTCATTTTGTCAAGATCACATGACCAGAACCATAAAAAATTATAACTTTCGAACGGAAAGGCCTAGGGACTTGAAAGTTTCAGGGTATGTTCGGATCGCGAATGTCGCGGTCACATTTATCAATGAGCAGAATTAGACCAGGGGTTCCTGGAATATAGTCGTTCAAAATATTTTTTTCCTGATAATATCGAAACTACTGATTGAATTGGAATGAAATTCCGCACATAGATGAAGAATAATGTATTCAAACTACTTGCGAAATTTTATCCAGATCACATCACCAAGACCATAGAAACCGTAGAAAATTCTAGCGAATTATTAACAACAAAAATTACCTAAAGCACTGACGTGAATTCTGGAGTTTCGAGTTGAAAGCTGTCAAATATTTTTCGAATTTATTTCTGAAACTGCAAAATGCAAATCTACCTACAAGATGGATGAACGAAAATAAGCAGTGGAAGTTGGTAGATTTTTATTGCATAATGTTGTGTTGGACGAAAGCACAATACCAATGTTCCAGGATGTGTGTTAGGAATATGTGGACTACGTCCAGAACTACTCTGGGACCAGTATTTGAAGGCTATGGCTACCCTACGGACGGAACTCACCAACGCACTAAGGCTACTGAGAGAAATCGTAGAGCTGTGTTCTATTCATCCACCAGGCTTTTGTTCTCTATGTCAATTGATTTCGGCTTAGCTCAAGGATTGTTCTTCTCATTCCAATGTTGATGGCAGAAATGAAGGAAAGGGGGATTGAGGTGCGACAGGCAACCGAATACGCTGGAACCATTATTGTTAGAACAGCTATCCAGAAGGCCGCTGAATATGACAGCGTAGTTATAATAGGGAAAGATGTCGATATTCTCATGATACTCACTGCCCTTGCCTTCGCTTCTTATGATAATAAATATTTTTGAAAGGGGGTAGAGGTAAACAACCTTCCACCTTCCACATTCAGCATCACATATTCTGTCCCTTCACGCAATCAGCGGTTACGACACGACCCTAACCTCCTCAGAACAAGAGATAAAAAAAACTTTAGGATATACGAGGAAAACAGTTCCATACACTGTTGCAATATTCAAATACCCCAGCAGCCACTCATTTAAAAATTTTGGCGGCAGTGTAGAGCCACTATATGGAGGAAACATGGAAACTATTAAACTGGCGTCACAGCAATTAATAAGTACAAGTTCTAGCTAGCGAGACTCCCTCCTACCGAGGATGCGGCCACCCACCATGCTATAGCCCACCTAACCGTAAGCTTCCATGTGCAAATCAAATGAAAAGCCAAAAAGGCACCGAGTTCACTATCGACGGCAAACTATTCCACGCACCAAAAACCCGGTTGGAGATGAACTTTTGCCTCTACGATTATTTAAATATTCCTTTGACAGTTTATATTCATGACAACGATGACGACCGTTCAGTGTGAAGATGCCCCTTAGATAAGGTCCAAAGAGATTGCGAAGAGCACATGAGAACACGTTTCTGATATGGGACCATATAATGTAATCAGATATGACCATAGCTCTCGTGACCTGACCTTACATTATGTTCGAATAAATAGAAAATGGACGTGGATCCGATAATGGCATCAGAATAACTCACTCTAAATTTTTTCATAGGTACTCCTTCTTTCATCATAAAATAAATGAGGTGCCTTTGATCAATGGTAAGGAAATTGCTCTCTTCTCTCTCATTATGTTGGAGTGAGTTGAAAATTCGCCGTGAAGCTACCCCTGCAGCATTTCTTCCTCTGTGCACAAAATGACAAGTTTACGACAGAGGGAGAAACCTTCCAGGTTAATGCATCGTATAATCAAGAGTCAAAGTACGAAGTTATTGCGAGTTATTCACTAAGGCCTGCAATAGACCTGAGAGGGTCAAAGTGCTTTGTCAAGACTTTTATGAATATCTCAACTAACAAATATCTAATGTTATTTTGTCTTACCCTGAATTTACCACTGCTAGTTTCTCATTACACTAAGTGCTTTCTGAGTCGCCAATGATCCGTCAGAAACTATGTGGGGTATATGTTGAGCTTTCATTGTTCATGTAGCAAGTGCCCTTTCCAGTCAAATCAAATGATTCTCTGATTCGCGAGTATCTGGGAATCCAGACCAGTAAGCCCTTCTTATTCTTGGCTAGTGCGTTGAGATTGCCTTTACATTCCAAAAACATTTTTGATTTGGTGACATTGAAGCTCAGCGCTTCGAAAACCGCATGGCTGTCAGAATGCATCACTAACATCTCTGTTAGTTCCTTTCCACTTGAGTATGTAACGACTGATGAGACCTCTCGGATGGCCCAAAAGTTCCCTACCTCCAATATGAGGAAATATTCCATGACCACCAAAGTAATGGCCAATACGAAATTTGGTTATCTATATCCATAGATCATTCAATAATTTGTAAATTCTGAGTTGAAGTTCTCTTTTATTTTGATCTAGTCAATGTCTATGAATCATTAGGATTCGGTCCTGCATCTCTTACTCCAGTTCATCATCCGCAGTCACTCTCGTATTAACATTCACCCAAGAATCTCAGACGGTCACCGGTCACCACAATGTGAAAGTTGATGTCATTTTATGAAAGTACCCATGAGTTCTTAATTGTAACGAACCTAACAGCTCATATAATCGTTACCGCCGTCTCCGAAATGAAGAGAGCGCGATTGTAGATTTTTTCGTGTGGCAAATTGGTAGCCGGATCCTGAAATGTACTCGCATAATTAATTGAGTTGTAAGCTTTCAGTTTCTCGATGCTGAAGGGACGAGTCCTTTCGAATACAGGACTGCAATATTTCATTTTAGCGGTATTCATTGGCGCTCACTCGAGTAGCCGACTGACCAGGGTGTAAGGAATCGAGAAGCAGTGAAGATCTTTCTGTACATAGTAAAATCTCTCTATAGATGTCCCACTATTAATGGTCAAGAAATTCCTTAAATTGCTTTCAATGGCGGACATTTGGTAGGTAATAAGGCTTTCAGTTTCTTCATCCTCCTTTATCTACATTTGGCATTTGCTGCTTGATTTAATTTTACGTTGTATTCTGAGCGGACTGTGATCCGTTCTGGCAAGACCGGTAGTAGCGTAGCATTGGTTTACCGACATGTTTTATTCTGTGTTATCGTTCAGGAAGCAAGTGCTTCGACAGCAATATAATTTGAACCTCGATCATCAATAAAACAAATGTTCATAGAGTAAAGAAGAAGCTTACTCTTCAATGTACAGATTATTAATAATAAAAATAAAAATTATCTACTCTTATTGAATTGTATATTAATTATTCAACTACTTTTGAGCAATTAAAAGTATCTGTAAACGAACAACGTGAGTTATAATAACTCACTACTATAATTCCCTGGCACTGTGCTTCTGAACAAGCCGATTGGCCGAGAGGAAACCGTCCATTATTGGTATTGAGGGGAGGTCACTTGAATAATTTTGACGTTTTCTCGAATTAAGTTGATGCCTAAGTATTATTGTGAATGTTTTGCTGAAACAGATGAATTCAGATAGTGAAGATGAATTATTATGTAACCCTTCAGAAATAAGACAATCAGACAATGTTACCGTACAGAATTTATTGCCCGAAAAATCTAAAAACAAATATAAAGGTATATACAACAATTTTCAAGATGGGTGTGGCAGTAAGTATGTGAAGTCATCGCTTACAAAATGTTATTTTGGCATATTTTAGTGAACTTAGCACTAAATATGAAGCATCGCCCTAATGGACTTTCTACTCCACGCTAGAAGCACATTCAACATAAATAATGCATAGTTATAGGTAACTATTAAGATTTGTTAATAAAACTCTTATTCTGTACTTGTATCTTAGTACCTATTTGTTGTTATGGTCGTAGATAAAGCATAGTATTTAACTTGCGGTAATGGTTATAACTCACTTGATGAACTTCATCTACGTGAGTTAAGACCTACATTACCACACGTTGAATAATATACTATTATTTCATAAAAACACTGAAAAAAATTACGAAAAGCACTGCCGTGAAGGCGGGAGCTTTTTAGCGCTCGTACAAGCACCTTGTAGGTAGATTCGCATTTTCCAGTTTTAGAAACCAATTGAAGGAATTTTTGACAGCTGTCAAAAAAATTCTGAAACTTAGGCGAAACTCCAGACTTCATGTCGCTGCTTCAGCTGATCAATTTTGTTTCGATAATTCGCTAGAATTTTCTACGATATCTATGGTCTTGGTGATGCGGTCTGGACAACATTCTGCACGTACTTTGAATACATTATTCCTCAGCTAGATGCATAATTTCATTCCAATCCGATCAGTAGTTCCGAAACTATCTGGAAAAAAATATTTTGAACGGCCATATTTACGGAACCCCTAGTCTCATTTTGCTTATTGATGAACGTGACCGCGATATTCGCGATCCAAACCCACCCTGAAAATTTCAAGTTCCTAAGCCTTTCCGTTCAAAAGTTACAATTTTCTATGGTTTCTATGGTTCTGGTCATGCGATCTGGACAAAATATGGCTTCAATATATCATTCTCGATTAAAATACAAAATTTCATCTCGATCGAATCCGAAGTTTCGAATTTATCGAGAAAACAAAATTTCAAACGACCGTATTTACGGAACCCCTTGTATAATGTTGCTCATAGATGAACGTGATCACGAAATTCGAGATCCACACCTATCCTGAAAATTTCAAGTCCCTAGGCATTTCCGTTCAAAAGTTACAATTTTCTATGGTTTCTATGGTTCTGGTCATGCGATCTGGACAAAATTTCGCATGTAGCTGAAACACCTCATTTTCCATCTGAGTGCAAAATTTCATCTCGATCGAATCTGTAGTTTTCAAGTAATCAGGGAAACAAAACTTTGAACGGCCATATTTACGGAACCCCTGATGGAATTTGGCCCATTAACGATCTTAACCGAGGCATTCGGGATCTGAACCTACACTGAAAATTTCAAGTCTCTAGGTTGATCCGTTCGAGAGTTATCGTGCTGACGGACGGCCGGACGGCCGGACGGACGGACGGACGGCCGGACGGACAGACTCGAATTTTCCGACGGATTCGTCATCAGTGAGTCGAACATAGTCGATTGAGACCATTTTCGGCTCAAAATTCGAAAAATACAGACATCGTGACGAAATGATATAGCCCTCGTGTAAGTAGTACGAGCGCTCAAAAATAAAAACGAAAAGTAGTGCAGAATACAATGATTAACAGAAATATATATTTACGGAACCCCTAGTCTAATTTTGCTCATTGATGAACAGTAACGCGAAATTCGCGATCCGAACCTATCCAGAAAATTTCAAATCCCTAGGCCTTTCCGTTCGAAAGTTATGATTTTCTATGGTTTCTACGGTTTTGATCATGCGATCTGGAAAAAATTAAGCTTGAATATATCATTCCTAATTCAAATACAAATTTTCGTCACGATCAAATCCATAGTTTTCAAATTATCAAGAAAACTGAATTTCGAGAGGCCTTATTTACGGAACGGAATATTTTTTTTCCGTTGATTCGCTAGAATTTTCTACGGTATCTATGGTCTTGGCAATGCGATCTGAACACAATTTCCCACAAAGTTTTGAATATATTATTCTTCATCTATGTGCGAAATTTCATTCCAATCCAATAAGTAGTTTCGAAATTATTAGGAAAAAAATAGTTTGAACGGCTATATTTACGGAACCCCTAGTCTAATTTTGCTCATTGATGAACGTTACCGCGACATTCAAAATCCACACCTATCCTGAAAATTTCAAGTCCCTAGGCCTTTCCATAACAAAGTTATAATTTTCTATGGTTTCTATGGTTCTGGTCATGCGATTTTCCATGTAGCTTGAACACGTCATTCTCCATCTGAGTGCAGAATTTCACAGCGATCGAATCGGTAGTTTCGAAGTGATCAGGAGAACAAAATTTCGAGCGACCATTTTTACGGAACCGCGTGGCGGATTTTGCTCTATAACGAACTTAACTGCGGCATTCGAGATGCGAACCTACCCTGAAAATTTCAAGTTCCTAGGTCGTTCCGTTCGAGAGTTATCGTGTATACGGAGGGACGGCCGGCCGGACAGACGGACAGACTCGAATTTTTCGACGGATTCGTCATCAGTGAGTCAAACATAGTCGATTGAGACTATTTTCGGCTCAAAATTAAAAAAATACAGACATCGTGACGAAATGATATAGCCCTCGTGTAGGTTGTAGGAGCGCTCAAAAAAAAGCTTTTCAACTAAATTGGACAAATAAACTATAAAGAAAGTGACAGAGGCTCACTTCCTGAGAAGCTCGCCTTTTTGCCCAATTGATAGAATGAACCGTCTCGCATGAGCAAGGTATGGATGAATCAGGGGTCTGCCCAACATGACAACTGATAACGTATTCGACCGAAACCGTTAGCTGAAAATATTAGAACACGAACACAGGCAGGTATCAGATTGCGATACGGATACGAAGACGATATGAAGAGTTCAGAGTCACAACCTCAGGACAAAAAAACAAAGATTATTATTCCAGTGAGTTTTTTAAACGATACGGCAGCATTTGAAGCTGTCAGCCATCAGAGACACATCAAAGACACTCCAGCTGTCAAAAATATTCTCAAACTTAGGCGAAACTCCAGACTTCATGTCAGTGCTTCGGCTAACCAATTCATTTTCGATAATTCGCTAGAATTTTCTACGGTATCTATGGTCTTGGTGATGCGATCTGGACAAAATTTCGCACGTAGTTTGAATACATTATCCTTCAGCTAGGTATGAAATTTCATCAAAAACCAATCAGTAGTTGCGAAATTATCAGGAAAAAAATATTTTGAACGGCCATATTTACGGAACCCTTAGTCTAATTTTGCTCATTGATGAACGTGACCGCGACATTCGGGATCCAAACCTACCCTGAAAATTTCAAGTTCCTAGGCCTTTCCTTTCGGAAGATGTTATTTTCTATGGTTTCTATGGTTCTGGTAATGCGATCTGGACAAAATGTTGCTTGAATATATCATTCTCCATTAGTATACAAAATTTCGTCACGATCGAATCTGTAGTTTTGAAATTATCAAGAAAACTAAATTTCAAACGACCATATTTACGGAACCCCTAGTATAATTCTGCTCATAGATAAACGTGATCACGATATTCGAGAGCCACACCTATCCTAAAAATTTCAAGTGCCTAGGCCTTTCCGTTCGAAAGTTATAATTTTCTATGGTTTCTATGTTTCTGGTCATGAGATCTGGACAAAATTTCACATGTACCTCGTTCTCCATTCGAGTGCGAAATTTCATCTCGATCAAATCTGTAGTTTCTAAGTAATTTGAACGGCCATATTTACGGAACCCCTGGTGGAATTTGGCTCATTAACGAACTTTACCGAGGCATTCGGGAACTGAACCAACAGTGAAAATTTCAAGTCTCTAGGTTGTTCTGTTCGAGAGTTATCGGGTTTACGGCCAGACAGACTCGAATTTTCCGACGGATTCGTCATCAGTGAGTAGAATATAGTCCATTGAGACCATTTTCGGCTCAAAATTCGAAAAATACAGACATCGTGACGCAGTGGTGGATTAACCGGTACGCTTAGTACGCTTAAGCGTAGGGCCCCGAGGTCCACAGGGCCCCCGATCGGAATCAAAATTTCTTCAGAATGAAAATTCGTCTTGCAAGTGAATATAAATAATAATGAAGAATAACGTGTAAATTTTCAGTCAAACAGAACGCAACCAGACCTAGATAAAAATTCAGCTGCCAGTAAAAAAATAACATCAAATCAAAGGTTCAGCATCCGCATGTTTTCTCCAATTATTCTTATCGGCCTGCAATAAATTCCCGCAACGGTGGCAGTAAAGTTGTCGGCATCCCTTTGAAATATAGGTACATGCCACCGTCGATATTAGAGGGATGCAAGACACTTGTTTTGCATTTCTTAGTTTTAAATATTTGTCATATTCATTTTATAACCCTAAGGAAGATAGGAATGGTGATGAACGAGTTTTATTTATTCTTCGTTCTACTTGCTTTCATATTCATAGAAGAAAGTATTGTGGTAAACTGAACAGTGTTGGTGTAAATGAACAATTTCTTTTCATCTTTGGACTTCTAATTCGAGTGATAACATATTCTTTCTGGACTACAAAAAGGAAGCTTTATTGTTTCAGTTTCATGTTTTTGAAACCCCATTCTTCCATATTGTTTTAATTCCAGGCTTCCCCGATTTCAAAAATAATTGTTTATTCTCTAATGAAGGAATTGTTTTCTAAGAGGGTTTCTTTCTACTAGATATTTTCTATTCTAAAGAAACAGGGCCGTATCTAGGGCGTGGCAGGGGTGGCACTTGCCACGGGCGCAAGGTCCGAAGGGGCGCCAAAAAATATCAAAAATAAAGAAATAGAAGCGCCAAGCAAAAAAAAATAATTCGAAAGATGATAACACGGTTACGTAAGTAAGTAATTCGATCACAACATTTCGAAACGTTGATATTCAAAAAACAGAATGAGAATGCAATAAGCTCAGAAATACGAGAAATATGGCCCAATTGTTATAAAAATTTTTCAAAGATGCCGCACTCTGATCATAAATATTACAATCGGCAATATTGCCATGCGATTCCAAGCACAGCCCTTTTATGAGTTGTTTACACTCCATCCCTTATCGCATCCAGCTTGTTTTGAAGGGCGGCTTCTTTGATTATGATGGTTCATAATGTTCGATTTGTTTAGATTTTTAGGCCACATCTGTGGAATTTTGAAAACGATTTGTATTGCCAAAAATTCATCAATCAGAGTTTTGAGCTCAAGAAGTGGGAGAAAAATTGGGAGGAACCTTTTCTATTCTACATTAATATTGATTTCTTTCAATTGTGAAGGGAAGAGCAAAAAGTTTAAATTATAATATTCGTTTAGTGTGTATCCAGATTTGAAGAGTTATAAGTTTTGAGTTTTTTTTTATATTCTGACTTTTTTGTGCCATTGTGCTTTTGGCTTCGACCATTATAAATTGTGCTATTGAAGGTGAGTTGTACTAAGTATTTGTTATTTTTTATGACATTATTCTGGCATCGGATATATATTCAATTATTCGTATTTTCACATAATAATATTGAAGGTGAGTTGTACTAAGTATTTGTTATTTTTTATGACATTATTCTGGCATCGGATATATATTCAATTATTTGTATTTAAACATAATAATATTGTTCCTTTCAATTCAAGAAGAAATATGTTCGGTTCATTGCGGAAAATATGGATTTTCAAACTTGAGTTCTCACTTCTCAGAGCGTCTTTTTTCGAAATCTAATAAAACTCAAATTTTAGTGTTACTTTTCATAGTTTTCATTGAATCTTCAATCTCATCTGGCAAAGATTATTCTAGTGATTTTTTCATACTTAACGTTGGACTTCTTCAATATTGTAACATCGGGCCCTGTACGAAACTATTAGTACGTGTTTCAAATGGTTATAAAATAGTATTTGTATGCTAAGTTTGCGATTTTTTTTGCAGAGATTGTGATTATCGATTATTGTTTTCTAGTCAACTTACCAAAAAATTTTTATTTTACGTTTGCAGAATGTATTTTTAAATTTTAAGTTGAAGAATTCATATTTTCTAAAATAATTGTTTTTCCAGAATTTGATTTATTTTTATGCATTTCATCTAAAATGTGTATTTCAATATTTTTAATGAAAAAATTTTTCCATAAACAAGTATTCGAAGCCGAGTTTCGGAGTGTTTTCAGCGTTACATGTATATTCGAAATAGTTCTTTCGCAAGACATTGAAACGGACAGTTTCGAAGCGCTCTTGGAGAATTATGAAGACGATCTTGATGAAGGAATTATCAGTGAAGCATCTCAGTTCAAAGAATATCTAAAACTCTTAAATCATGAGAAAAACGAGTTGTTCGCAGATGTTTAAAATAATCTATGATAAGGAAAACATACTGCAGTTCTTAGGAATACTTTCGATTGAAAGTGATATAACGAAGAGTCTGGATTATGATGCTGCAATAAAAGAATTTGCAGACATGAAAATAAGGAAAAAAAGTTTACTTGATTAGTTTTTCGGCATTTCATATTATTCTTCATTTTCCAATAATTTTTCATGTTCATGTTCATTTGTTTTTTTGTAAAAAGAAACATTGATTTCTATTTTGTACCTGATACATATACTTTTTTAAGTTGTTTACATTGTGTTGATTTAAATTCATTTTTTTTATTTGAATTGATGTATCTTATATTTTATCAATAAAATTTATGTTTTTATTGAAAAAACCGAATTCGGATTGAAAAACTTTTTCGAAAGAAAAAGTAGAGTGGGGGCCCCGAAAGTTTTCAAGCCAAGGGCCCCGGAAATGGTCGATCCGCCCCTGTCGTGACGAAATGATATAGCCCTCGTGTAAGTAGTACGAGCGCTCAAAAATAAATCTTTTCGGTTATTGATATTCAAATCATTTTCATCATATAAGGCGCATCCGCCAAATTGTCCTCTTTGACTACATAAGGCAGAGACCTCAGCAGAGACTTATCTCAAGTTCGGGAAATTGATACATTAAATTTTTTCTCTGCATGCTCATGAGAGCAAGTATGTTTGAACCCAAGCTTTCAATGGACATTAAGAGTCCATTGTAGGAGGTATTAGGAGTATTAGGACATTGTATGTTGATATGTGTTGCGTTTTAATTCTTGATTTGATATGGGACAGTGTGAATATAAGTTTCAAGATCCAGCTGGTCATTCGTCTCTTTATTTGTTTAATTTTCGAAAAAGTTTAAGGAAGGAAAATTCTCTCACCATTATCCCCTCCGACCAGATAGACCAATAGAGATCTTTTCTAGACGAAAATCGTAGAAGAAAACCGCAGGTGGGGGTACGTGGGGTGGTCCGTGGACGTTTAGTGATACGTTTTCGATCGCAAATATGATTACTTTTCTAGTGATTTCAAAAAAACACAACAAAAACGGTGTTTTCTTAGTTTTTTGACTGTAAAATCTGAACCAATCGAGCGATGCTGACACTTTCAATAACTGAATTGTTGAGCATGAAAAGAAACTCGAAGTACCTATTAACTACTACTTTTAACTGGGAAACCAGCTCTACTACTTCGGAAATAATAGCTGAGTTATACATTTTTGAGAAAACGCTACTTTTTACGGTTTTTTCCGGCTTTTCTACGGTAATAATGACCCGATTGAGTCTAGCACTAGCACTCCTTTTCTTCGTCTTTTCATTCTCCACCATCCAGCTATCCTTCAGATATACCCACCTCTTTTTGCTCGCCCCTCATATATTAAATTTTTGAAAATCCCAAAATATAATGTTTTGTCAAATTTTTCAAGGGAAAAGTATATCCATAGGGGAATATGCATCAATCAGGGATGATATTTACGAATTTGAAGAGGTTCCTGACATTACTAACTTAACTGTGGAAAAGGAGATTGAGGTATCTTGTGTCCTACAGCAAAACAAAAAAGCTAATGGTATTATCTGTATATACGACCTGTCTGGGGAGTATACAGGTATTTATGACTAAAATAGAGCAAATACTTAATGTAGCAAATAAAAAATTTGCTAAAAGCGAAGTTATTCCATATGAAGATTTTAACATCAATTTAATATGCTGAATAGTTATGATTTACAGCCAACAATCAATAAACCTACTAGAATATCAAAATCATCAAGAACTTTGTTAGATAATATTTTTGTTAACACTTATGATTGTAGAAATAACAGCAATATGAATTCTCTCCTGTCTGACCACATGGCTCAAGTCATAACAATAGAAAGTAATAATGTTCCTCGTAAAAAAAATTACGAAAAGCACTGCCGTGAAGGCAGGAGCTTTTGAGCGCTGGTACATGCACCTTGTAGGTAGATTCGCATTTTCCAGTTTTAGAAATCAATTGAAGGAATTTTTGACAGCTGTCAAAAAAATTCTGAAACTTAGGCTAAACTCCAGACTTCATGTCAGTGCTTCAGCTGATCAATTTATTTTCGATAATTCGCTAGAATTTTCTACGATATCTATGGTCTTGGTAATGCGATCTGGACAAAATTTCGCACGTAGTTTGAATACATTATTCCTCAGCTAGGTGCATAATTTTATTCCAATCCGATCAGTAGTTTCGAAACTATCAGGAAAAAAATATTTTGAACGGCCATATTAACGGAACCCCTAGTCGTATTTTGCTCATTGATGAACGTGACCGCGATATTCGCGATCCAAACCCACCCTGAGAATTTCGAGTTTCTAGGCCTTTCCGTTCAAAAGTTACAATTTCCTATGGTTTCTATGGTTCTGGTCATGCGATCTAGACAAAATATTGCTTTAATATATCATTCTCGATTAAAATACAAAATTCATCTCGATCAAACCGTAGTTTCGAATTTATCGAGAAAACAAAATTTCAAACGACCGCATTTACGGAACCCCTTGTATAATGTTGCTCATAGAAAATTTCAAGTCCCTAGGCGTTTCCGTTCAAAAGTTACAATTTTCTATGGTTTCTATGGTTCTGGTCATGCGATCTGGACAAAATTTCACATGTTGCTTGAACACCTCATTTTCCATTTGAGTGCGAAATTTCATCTTGATCAAATCTGTAGTTTTCAAGTTATCAGGGAAACAAAACTTTGAACGGCCATATTTACGGAACCCCTGATGGAATTTGGCCCATTAACGAACTTAACCGAGGCATTCGGGAACTGAACCCACACTGAAAATTTCAAGTCTCTAGGTTGTTCCGTTCGAGAGTTATCGTGCTTAGAGCCGGACGGACAGACTGAAATTTTCCGACGGATTCGTCATCAGTGAGTCGAACATAGTCGATTGATACCATTTTCGGCTCAAAATTCGAAAAATACAGACATCGTGACGAAATGATATAGCCCTCGTGTAAGTAGTACGAGCGCTCAAAAACAACTGAGAAGAAGAGACTGTACACTAACATCAAAATTCAACAGTTCCTTAACAGCCTAAGGGATGTATTCATATGAGCAGGATGTGATGGAGGAATCGGATCCCGAAAGAGCATATAACAGCTTCTCAGAGATAATGAAAATTCATTTGAACCTTATATTTCCACAGAAAAAATGTACCATCAGATAGAACACACAAGCATGGATCACTGTTGGCACAAAAACATCAAGCAAACGTAAAAGAGCCATTTGGAAAGAAGTACATGGAAGGGAAAAGAACACTTGATTATTAAAGAAAAAATTGTCAAGTACTTGAGCAAATCACTGAACAGTAGTATACATAATGGAAACTGAAAACAAGAGCAAAGCTACTTGGAATCTGGTGAATAATATTACGAACAATAAACATGGTGGATTATATTCTGAATGTATTTCCCCAAGAAAATAAAGACGACATACTTAACAAAATCAACTCATATTTCATTGACTCAATCAAGAAAAACAGCAAGACTAATATCAATGTTGACAACATTAAATCTTGTAGCAAGAGTATATTTCTGAGTCCATTTGTAGAGCAATAAATGTATCATTATATCTTAAAACTAAAAAATAAAAATTTGTTGGTTATGATGAAATACCTGTAGAACTTATTAAATAGTGTGCATTGTAATAACAACACATTTGACCTTTTACACATAT
Organism: Aphidecta obliterata; assembly: GCA_963966015.1. Classification (NCBI taxonomy): domain Eukaryota; kingdom Metazoa; phylum Arthropoda; class Insecta; order Coleoptera; family Coccinellidae; genus Aphidecta; species Aphidecta obliterata. Next base: position 31,075,481 of record OZ014427.1, on the reverse strand, counting down.
AATCAACCAGACTTCACGAACAGGAAAGTATTCTCAGATGCTAAAAGAAGCACTTGTCTCAATATTCAGAAAAGGTAATAGAGAAAGTTTTGACAACTATAGACCTATATCACTACTATCAGTACTATATAATCTGAACAAAACCTTCGAAGAAATAATATTTAATGAACTCATTAAGTTTTTGAATATAACAACATCTTGGTCAAACAACAATGCGGTTTCAGACGGGGTAAATCAACTAAAATACCACTCATAAAATCACTGAACCAGAAACACACTACAGCGGCTCTATGCTTGGACCTGTCAAAAACTTTTGATTGGGTTGATCATGAGAAGCTACTAGCCAAAATGGAAAATTATGGGATAAGAGGTTTAGCACTGAAACTAATGAGGTCAATATCTCACAAACAAAATGCAGAAAACAGCCAGCAAGGGGAAATATACATGGACATTATTCTTCATCTATGTGTGAAATTTCATTCCAATCCAATAAGTAGTTTCGAAATTAACAGGAAAAAAATTGTTTGAACGGCTATATTTACGGAACCCCTAGTCTAATTTTGCTCATTGATGAACGTGACCGCGAAATTTGAGAACCGAACCTATCCTGAAAATTTCAAGTCCCTAGGCCTTTCCGTTCGAAAGCTATAATTTTCTATGGTTTCTATGGTTCTAGTCATGCGATATGGGAAAAATGTAGCTTGAATATATCATTCTCCATCAAAATACAAAATTTCGTCACGATCGAATTCGTAGTTTCGAAATTATCAAGAAAACTGAATTTCAAACGACCATATTTACGGAACCCCTAGTCTAATTTTGCTCATATATAAACGCGAGCACCACATTCGAGATCCACACCTATCCTGAAAATTTCAAGTCCCTAGGCCTTTCCATTACAAAGTTATAATTTTCTATGGTTTCTATGGTTCTGGTCACGTAAGCTGGATACATGCAAAATTTTGCATGTAGCTTGAACGCGTAATTCTTCATCTGAGTACAAAATTTCATCTCGATCGAATCTGCAGTTTCGAAGTAATCAGAAAAACAAAACTTCGAGCGGCCATATTTACGGAACCCCTGGGCGAATTTTGCCCGATAACGAACTTAATCGCGGCATTCTAGATTCGAACCTACCCTGAAAATTTCAAGTTTTTAGGACATTCCGTTCGAAAGTTATCGTGTATACGGAAGGTCGGCCGGCCGGCCGGACGGACGGACAGACTCGAATTTTTCGACGGATTCGTCATCAGTGAGTCGAACATAGTCGTTTGAGACCATTTTCGGCCCAAAATTCGAAAAATACAGACATCGTGATGAAATGATATAGCCCTCGTGTAAGTAGTACGAGCGCTCAAAAATAATTGAGGCACTGTAGTGTTTGTGTTTTTTTTCTACCCAATTTTTTTAAATTGTTAATGTTTTCACTTGTTTTGTGTTTCAGGATGAGTTGAAATGTGGCGTTTCTTTTGAGTCGACTTATCTGTTCTATTTCTGTATTCGTTTTTTTTTGTTGACACAGAACTGTCATACTTTTCTTCATAAACCTCTCTCCTGCAATTTTGACTTTTTGAGCGCTCGTTCTACTTACACGATGGCTATATCATTTCGTCACGATGTCTGTATTTTTCGAATTTTGAGCCGAATACGGTCTCAATCGACAAGGTTAGACTCACTGATGGCGAATCCGTCGGCAAATTTAAGTCTGTCCGTCCGACCGTCTGGCCGTGAGCACAAGAACTTTCGAATGGAATAACCTAGAGACTTGAAATTTTCAGTCTGGGTTTAGTTCCCAAATGCCGCGGTTGAGTTCGTTAATGGACAGAATTCGACGAGGGTTTCCGTAAATATGGCCGTTCGAAATTTTGTACTCCTGATTACTCAAAACTAAAGAAACAAAAGATTCGATCCAGATGAAATTTTGCACTCACGAGGAGAATGACGTGTTCAAACTTCATGCACATTTTTTGTCTAGACCGCATGACCAGAACCATAGCAACCATAGAAAATTATAACTTTCGAACGGAAAGGTTGGGGACTTGAAATTTTCAGGATAGGTGTGGATCTCGAATATCGCGGTAACGTTTATCAATGAGCAGAATAAGACTACAGGTTCCGTAAATATGGTCGTTTGAAATTTAGTTTTCTTGATAACTTAAAAACTACGGCTGCGATCGTAACCAAATTTTGTATTATAATGGAAAATAATATATTAAAGCTTCATTTTCTCCAGATCGCATGACCAGAACCATAGAAACCATAGAAAATTATAACTTTCGAACGGAAAGGCCTAGGCACTTGAAATTTTCAGGATAGGTGTGGATCTCGAATGTCGCGGTCACGTTCATCAATCAGCAGAATTAGACTAGGGGTTCCGTAAATATGGTTGTTAAAATATAATTTAGTTTTCTCGATAATTTCAAAACTACGGATTCGATCGTGACGAAATTTTGTATTTCAATGAAGATGATATATTAAAGCTGAATTTTGTCCAGATCGCATAACCAGAACCATAGAAACCATAGAAAATTATAACTTTTCTAACGGAAAGGCGTGAATACAGTTTAAAGAGATTTGATATAATAATATGATCGTATTGATCGTTGTCATTGTTGCCAAAAGAAGTTTCACTATATGACAGTAGGATTTAAACTGTCGCCCTCATAAACCTGTAAGTTGAAAACAAACAGAATCAACAATAACGGTATTAAACTAATGGTTCATCGTTAACCGAAAGGAGATTCAAAACATTCATAATATTTCCATCCCTCTATAAATGTATATCGCAGTATCAATAGTAACGATGAATACAAAAACGCATCTCGGATATGGGGTGGCTGGTTAATTCAAACGTAATCGGGGTTTAGGGAGATGAACAATTAGTTTAAGTGCATTAGAAAGCCTCATGTGTGAGGACTGTACCTCTCGTTCTCGGAGCCCGCAGAGGCGCCGTTGCCAGATGGGACTAATTAGGAACTTAAGCCGTCTCTTCTCGCCGCTCCAGTTTCGAATGGTTTCGTGTTACGTTACGGGCACACGGGGTCAGAAGAAAAGTTGGCTTCGACGGGAGCATCCCCGAGTTCCGAAAAGGGGCCGTCGTTATGAAATGAAGTTTGGATGCGGATGACGGGATGAATATTTGAGGTTGAATGATATATATCATCTGCGACGTGGAACATGTATGCGAAAAATAATATGACGTCGTAGTATGCGAGGGGTGTCGGTTATTTATGCATTCAATTATTATGTTTGCGCGAAGGGGGTCTTATTTCCATTTCATTTCTTTGGGTATCGTTCTGTTCGCTTAAAATTGGGAAAATCCTATTCGCGTTGTTAAACAGAGAAGAAGCAAGGAAATTAAATTCCAAACTGTAGAAAAGTGTTTTTTATTTCTCAAACACTTCGCTTCTTCTCTCTGAAGACGTACGATGAATTTTTATCAGGGGGTATCGAACAAGAAACGTTTAAAGACGAATAAATCCTGAAGAATAACATGGGGTAAGAATAACCGTAACATGTTTTAATGAGGTAGTACTGAGACGTTTCATACCTAGGTTTGACTAGACGAATAGATAAGAGAACAATCAAAGAAGTTCAGGTTCAATGCACAAAGACGAAATCCGGTTATCGTTGAATTTTTCGCCCCTAAGTGGTGTCATTTCGTAGGTGTGAAGTTCCCAAGGCTGTCGGAAAGCCTGGATGGAAGCAGCAGTAACGGCGACGCCGATGATATTTCTATTTCAGCCATCTATAGTCCATTTAAGAATTATTGACATCGAAGCAGGCCATGAACGTCCAGTCGAGGCTTTATTTCTAGTTACAAAAAAGTTACGGTTTTTATCATAGAAATAAAACATAAATATAACCTAGAAAAGTGTTCAGTATACGAATTATCAAATAATTATTAATTAAGCCGGAATATCTCGACTGCAGTTTAAAAATTTAGAAAAGCACTGCCGTGAGGGCAGGAGCTTTTGAGCGCTCGTACATGCACCTTGAAGGTGGATTCGCATTTTCCAGTTTTAGAAATCAATTGAAGGAATTTTCGACAGCTGTCGAAAAAAATCTGAAACTTAGGCGAAATTCCAGACTTCATGTCAGTGCTTCAGCGGATCAATTTTTTTCGATTTCGTTCGAAAGTTATGATTTTCTATGGTTTCTATGGTTCTGCTCATGCGATCTAGAGAAATGTAGCTTGAATACAACATTCTTCATTAGTATACAAAATTTCGTCTCGATCGAATCTGTAGTTTGGAAATTATCAAGAAAACTAAATTTCAAACGACCATATTTACGGAACCCCTGGTATAATTTTGCTCATAAATGAAAGTGATCACGACATTCGAGATCCACACCTATCCTGAAAATTTCAAGTCCCTAGGCGTTTCCGTTCAAAAGTTACAATTTTCTATGGTTTCTATGGTTCTGGTGATGCGAACTGAACAAAATTCTGCATGTAGCTTGAACACCTCATTTTCCATTATAGTGCAAAATTTCATCTCGATCGAATCTGTAGTTTCAAAGTAATCAGGAAAACAAAATTTCGAGCGGCCATATTTACGGAACCCCTCGGCGAATTTTGCCCAATAACGAACTCAACCGCGGCATTCGAGATTCGAAACTACCCTGAAAATTTCAAGTTTCTAGGACATTCCGTTCGAGAGTTAAAGTGTATACGGACGGACGGACGGCCGGACGGACAGACTCGAATTTTCCGACGGATTCGTCATCAGTGAGTCGAACATAGTCGTTTGAGACCATTTTCGGCTCAAAATTCGAAAAATACAGACATCGTGACGAAATGATATAGCCCTCGTGTAAGTAGTACGAGCGCTCAAAAATGGGAATTCAGGTTCAACGTTATACATATTAAGAAATGGAACCCCCAAATAGAAAACTTGAACAGGAAACTCACCCCCATAATCTACACCCTCAATAGTATGAAATACCTTATCCAACAAGATACATTGAAGCTCCTATACACAGCCAATTTTCAGTCAACCCTTTCATATGGCATTGTTTACTGGGGAAAGAGTACATCGGAAAAAAATATTTAAAACACAAAAACAAGCAATCCGAGCTATGTATAGAATGAAATATAGAGAGACTTTTAGAAGTGTTTTCAAAAGGAATAAAATCCTGACGTTAACAGCAATATACAGGGTCTTTCACGAGGAACCTCACCCATATTTATACGGGAAACTACTGAACGTATTTTCATGAAATTCAGCACTTATAAGTATTTCACGATGCTGATGAAATCTAAAATATTTTCAAGGCATGAGCACCTCCGGTTTTTCCGGAAATGACGTCAACTTCCGTTTTTCAAATTAGAGCACCATTTTTTTATTGCAGAAATAGATTCCTTAGAAAATTTCAAGTTATTTTGATGTAACATTTTTCAGTTTTGGTTGGAAAATTCTCTCTGAGCGGGAAAATTCGAAAAAAAAATCGAAAATAGAGCTCCGCTGAAACAAGAATAACTTCGAGGTTTTTGGATGGAAAATTTTCATTTTTGGGATTTTTCAAGATGTAAGATTGATGTATCCACTTTAAAAATCGAAATCGCGATTCATGATACAGGGGGTGAAAAAATCGCTTTCAAAGTTAGGGATGACAAAATCGTGAAAAATCAATTTTTTCAAATTAGAACCCCATTTTTTTATGGCAGATATTGAATCTACGATAAAAATTATGTGAGTGTATGCATCACACCCTTGCCCTAAAATGGATATTTTCTGAGTTATTCACAAAAAACTGTTTTTCGTCTTGAATTTTCAGCTATTTCTTTTCCCTTCACGCCAAAAAGATGAAATTTTCAGGAACTGTTACTTAAACCATGTTTTAGATTTTACTACCCTAATATGCGAGAGAAAAAAGTTACAGGTTGTTCCTAAATAGATGGCGAATTTGGATTCGAATTTGTATCGGAAACCTCTTTATTTCAACTAATCGGCCATCGGTTTTCTCTCCAGTGATAAATAAATAATTCCTTATGAACCATATGCAAAAACTTACCATGTTTTACATTCTTTTTTTTTAATGATAGATATCATTAATTACATCTGCCAAATTCCTCTTTATTCAGTAGCATTTTGTGTTTACTATTAATTTGGTGATAATTCGTATTAAGTTATAAAATCGATCACTATGCCTAATTTTACCAATGAAGATTATTTAAATCTCATTCTACTTCATGGAGAATGTAATAAAGTTGTAGATAGAACGATTCGACTGTTCATTGAGAGGTTTCCTGACCGACCCAGACCAACGAGAGATACCATTAACAGAACCATGACAAACTTGAGAAATGTCGGATCTTTCGTTAAGAAAACTATACACAGAGAAAAAAGTGTAGTAGAAGATGAGAACAACGAAATTACAGTTCTTGCATATTTTCGTGTGAATACTCAAAATTCTCTCAAAGATGCCGAGATTGATCTGGGATTATCTCAATCGAGTGTTTGGAGAATATTAAAAAAACATAAAATGCACCCATATAAATTCAATAGGGTACAGCATTTGAAGGAAACTGATTTCGTCAGGAGAACAGAGTTTTGCGAAGCTATGATGATTCGATTTCAAGAGAATGAAAACTTTTTGGACTGTATAATTTGGACATATGAATCTAAATTCACAAAGAATGGTTCTTTCAATAGGCATAACAGTCATTATTGGGATGAAGAGAACAACCACCACTTCAGACAATGGAACTTTCAAGAGACCTGGAGTTTCAATGTTTTTTGCGCCATCAAAAATAATGCAATTCTCGATGTTCACATTTATGATGAGACTTTAACTGGTAAGATAGAACACTACACATGTTTGCATTATTTAAAGAATGTTCTCCCTTAGGAGATAGATATTCTGACATATTGACTCAAATAATTGAGCCGCTAGTACAGAACCATAATGACTTATGGTATCAACAAGATGGCGCGCCTCCACACAATTCACTCAATGTGTCAAATTTCCTCTACAGGCTATTTGAAGATCGATGGTTGGCGAACAATGGTCCACATCTTTGGCCACCACGTTCTCCCGATTTAACTCCTTTAGACTATTATGTTTGGGGTAGGATAAAAAATATTGTCTACTCAACTCCCCTGACTGATAAAGAGGACTGCATAGAACGAGTCAGAAATGCGTTCAGGTTTGTTTAGATTTTTAGATTCATAGTTTTGAAACTCAATTTGGTTTTTAAACACTTTTGCAGATCTCTTCCTCCCGATTAAATAAGAAGAGCAACGCACGAAGCATTCCTGAGACGTATAAATAAATGTCTAGAAATTAACGGTCAAAACTTTGAGCATCTTCTCTAGTTATAACTGCGAGAGTTTGCCATGGTTCTCCTAATAGTAACTTGAAGTCGGTTTCAAGAAGGGGTGAAAAATCTACAGCATGGTTCAAATAACAGTTCCTGAAAATTTCATCTTTTTGGCGTGAAGGGAAAAGAAATAGCTGAAAATTCAAGACGAAAAACGGTTTTTTGTGAATAACTCAGAAAATATCCATTTTAGGACAAGGGTGTGATGCATACACTCACATTATTTTTTAACGTAGATTCAATATCTGCCATAAAAAAATGGGGTTCTAATTTGAAAAAATTGATTTTTTACGATTTTGTCATCCCTAACTTTGAAAGCGATTTTTTCACCCCCTGTATCATGAATCGCGATTTCGATTTTTAAAGTGGATACATCAATCTTACATCTTGAAAAATCCCAAAAATAAAAATTTTCCATTCAAAAACCTCGAAGTTATTCTTGTTTCAGCGGAGCTCTATTTTCGATTTTTTTTTCGAATTTTCCCGCTCAGAGAGAATTTTCCAACCAAAACTGAAAAATGTTACATCAAAATAACTTGAAATTTTCTAAGGAATCTATTTCTGCAATAAAAAAATGGTGTTCTAATTTGAAAAACGGAAGTTGACGTCATTTCCGGAAAAATCGGAGGTGCTCATGCCTTGAAAATATTTAGATTTCATCAGCATCGTGAAATACTTATAAGTGCTGAATTTCATGAAAATACGTTCAGTAGTTTCCCGTATAAATATGGGTGAGGTTCCTCGTGAAAGACCCTGTATATGCTGAAGTATGTTATCTTCCTACAAAGCCACAGTGAACTATTTGAACCGTTTCTGAACAACAACCCAACTTGGAAAATCGATCCTTATATATACCCGAGGCAACAATTGACACTAGCACAGAATAATGTGAAATACATGTGCATGAAGATCTACGATGCGTTACCCAAACAGTTTTATTCGATATAATATCGCATCCGTCGTAGAATAAGGAGACAACTCAAAAATTGATTTTGTTGGGAAATCGTATTTGAAGTTTTGGTTTACCGAAGTTTTCGTTCTATACTTTTGTGTACTTATTCAATTTAACACGCTGAACATTCGTAATAACTGCAGCAATCCATTTGAACATTATAACTCTAGCATCCAATATTCAATTAATGCAATTTTTTCCATTGTGGTGGAATATTCCACTGTTTTTCCAAAAAATTTGAAATGTTACCTTTTTTCACGAACAGTCTATTATGTGGCGGAGAGGCCAACTAGAGTTATTCTGATATTGCACGTAAGAAAAGGGATACTTTCCGAGTTCAATACCGTCACTAACACAAAATGGACCTTTTTTGAGTTGTCGCCTTAGTCTACGACGGGTGCGATATATATTATTATTAAAATAAGAGAGAAACAAAAATTAAGAATCTATGTAGTACATGAAGAATTTTGACATGAAGTTTTACAATTATTCAGTATACTTTTGAATTGGGAACAATATAGCATGTGTATTAGCAGAGGGAATGTGAACAGGGTACTATACAGTATAAGTATAATAAATAAACTTAAAATATCTATGAATGATACAAAAACAAAGATAAAAATATCATTGAAAACTTTGTTTCCACGTATAAGTGTAGTGATTTGGATGTGTTTATTGAATAAGCCGACATAATCCTATTGATGGGCATCCTTTTGCAGGGAAGGTTTCAATATCTCAATAACCGATTTATGAAATAATTCACCATTCATAGTGATCCTTATCATTAATACTATTGTCAAAAATCGAATCACATCCAGGTAAAAATCCATCAATTGTTCCAGCATTCAAAATAGTGCACCTTCTGCCTTTACCCTTGAACATACTCGGCATACCTTTTGGATTATTTTCTAGTGTCCACTGACGAATTTGAATACCATTTTTGAATATCCAAGTTTCATCTAGATAAATGAATTTTACGTTTTGTTCCATGTATTCTCGGTATTTATCACAATATTGTACTATTTTTATTATATTTTTCTGTTTATCAGTAAGAATTTTCCTTCGATCAACTTTTTTGTATTTGTATCCAATTTTTTTTTATGATACACATAATATAATGTTGACTTCGATCAATTGAAATCTAGGTGCTCTTTGGCCAGTTAGAAAAGGATATCTAAACTGATATATTCATTGTTTTCAATTCTAGCAAAAACAAAGTCATTCAATGTCTCTTTGAAGGAATAATCATATCGCACAGGTTTTCTTCCACTGCTAATTCCAGGCTATAATAACATGCTAATATTCTAAGGACAGGGCTTGGTGAAATCTGAAAATTTAAGAGACATTGATCAATCAGAATACACTTTGAGTCGGTGAATAACAGTTTACCTGAAACACTAGCGGAAATATATGCCAAATCTTTGAAAAACTCGAAGTAACACCGACAAACTGCCTGGCGTTCTCTTGTTAGGCGCGATGTATCCTGGTGAATTCCAGCCATTTTGATAGCATAAGACAAAAAATATTCAGAGCAAATTTTCATAATCACATATTCACCAATATTTTCGATAAAATCATCAAAGCAAGATTTCTATGGGTTATGTAAGTGTTATTCCTATACCAACCTGAATTCAGCAACCCAAAATATTACTGAATAGTCTATTACCAACTTAAATTCGATTTTTCACAGCCAACCGAGATGTCAATAATTCTTAAACGGAGTATATATTCATTGATTATAAGCCCCTCTCATGTTCAGCGTAACTTGATTACAAACCTTGGTGATACATAATATCAGCTCCAGTTTTCGGTATATCTGGCCCACGTGTTCGGCTCATTGCCCTTTCACGTATTCATCGGTTTTGTTTTGTGATCTATCAAGGAAATTCCTAGAATTCTTCTTTCTTTGTACCTCCAATTTATTTTTGATCTTTTTAGTCAATAACCATATGTCATAATAATATTTGACAACCGGTAGTATACACGCGTTGTAAAACTTAGATTTTAAAGACATTGGACATTAAAATATTAATCCTGAAAATTTCAAGTCCTCAGGCCTTTCCGTTCGAATGTTATGATTTTCTATGGTTCTGGCCATGTGATCTGGAGAAATGTAGCTTGAATATATCATTCTCCATCAGTATACAAAATTTCGTCACGATCGAATCTGTAGTTTTGAAATTATCAAGAAAACTAAATTTCAAACGACCATATTTACGGAACCCCTAGTATAATTTTGCTCATAGATTAACGTGATCACGACATTCGAGATCCACTCCTATCCTGAAAGTTTCAAGTCCCTAGGCGTTTCCGTTCAAAAGTTTCAATTTTCTATGGTTTCTATGGTTCTGGTAATGCGATCTGGACAACATTTCACATGTAGCTTGAAAACCTCATTTTCCATTTGAGTGCAGGAGTTCATCTTGATCGAATCTGTATTTTCCAAGTAATCAAGATAAAAAAACTTTGAACGGCCACATTTACGGAACCCCTGGTGGAATTTGGCCATTAACGAACTCAACCGAGGCATTCGGGAACTGAACCTACACTATTTCGAGTTTCTAGGACTTTCCGTTCGAGAGTTATCGTGTTTACGGCATGACGGACGGACGGACTGACTCGAATTTTCCGACGGATTCGTCCTCAGTGAGTTGAACATAGTCGTTTGAGACCATTTTCGGCTAAAAATTCTAAAAATACAGACATCGTGTCGAAATGATATAGCCCTCGTGTAAGTAGTACGAGCGCTCAAAAATATCACCCTGTAGATTTGCTATCGAAATTAGCATGTAAATCTCATCTGCCGACTTTACCATGCGGTAAAAAAGGTACCGGCATTGACAGCACCATTACCCGAAGCTCAGCTCGTGGCAGCTTCGGGAGCTTTCTGGTATAGGATGGTGCAATTGTTCCTCCAGAGGGTTATTCTATTATCCAACTACCATGGTTGGACCGCTGCCTCATATTGGTCTTTTGCCCACAGAAATGCTCAGGTCCCGCAGATGTTAACCTTGAAGCTTTTTTCGCTAGTTTATCGGCTCTTCCATTTCCTTCAATACCACAATGCCCCTTTGGGTGTCATTTTAAAACACTCTTGAGCACAGATGTAGACAGCCATTGTCTCGGTCTGTAGAATAGAGGGCTCAGGTCCCAGAGCTTTAGAGATCCTCAGTTTAGGTCCGTGTACCCCAATGCCTCTCTCTGATTTTGATCCATATATCATGTGGATGCTGTCCAAACGATTTACGAAATTTCTTGCACCAGGACGTTTCAAAGGGTGTTTCGAAATCGAAAAAGTTCTTATCACATCCGATGGTTTTGCCAAGAGGTTTGAGTCTAATTGATTCAATAGCCTCAAATTATTATGTACAACCCAGTTACCAGGAAGGAGATTCCCGTTGAGGGAAACATGCCGGGTAAGTCTGATACATTTTTTTCATATCATTGAAGTTGTATATTATATTCTTGTCGCATATGAAATGATAATGGGCTATAAGAAAAACGAATTGAAAATAATAAAATTTTTGTGTTTGAAATTGTCAGCGTTTTTCTATGTACGTAATGCACTAGTGAGAGAGCAGATTCGTTTCGGAAATCATCCAGGGGTATTCTTTTATTCCGGCTCCCTCAGGAAGGCCGCTTACGTTCGGCATATATTTGCATATTAAAGACTCTCTGGGTGTGAACGAAGGAATTGATGGTGGCCCTAATGTAGACATAAAAGTAAGGATAATTACTTAGGAGCTTTGTTTAAGTATATCTTAATTAATTTATAGGTATCATCGTGCAAGCAATCTGGACTAGGTGGGACGCTTTCCCGTTACATTAACTCCCTTCAAATTGCTTTCTATTATACCGGTGTATCGCTCTTCTTAATTATTATTGCACCTGCGAGACGATTAACGTTCGCCAACTTGCCGCGAACGTCGCTTATTTACGGGGCACCCTCTGCCTTTAGTTAATTGTTATAAAATTGCATTTCGAGAGCTCCGCCAGGATTTGCCAAATTTAATCTTTGAACCAAGCTTCCCCCGAGAATTCGAAAGTTAGGATTCTGCGGAATCCGTCTTCGCAGTCTTTTGATTGGAATCTTTAATAACGGGTGGATTTTATGATGAAGATACGAACGCGGGAGAAGCCGAACGGAATCGTATGGTTAAATGATAATCAAGACTTCTGAAGACAACAAACTAATATGTAATAATAATAATATTTTCAACAAGAATAATTAATATTGAGATGTAATAATAATGATATTTTTAACAAGAAAAATTATCATTGTGAACCGCTACAATCATTGTGTATGAAAGGAAAGAAATTAATTTCAAGAATTCACGAAATTTCAATAGAAAGTAAAGTCTCTACAAGTTCAGAGATTCTGAAATAGTATATTAAAGTATAAGTGGATAAGAAGGGCACGACGGCGCAGCCGGAGTATCTCCTCGATTCAACATAATTATAAATAATTTATATTTTAGTTCACTTTTTTTTTTTTTCAGATTTTGATTATCGGGAACCTTGGAGAAGCCTCTTGTTATGAAAACGTAGAGGAAGAAGAATATTCCTTCTTTTTATAATCTTATAACATCCAAGCTCCTGGGCAGGGTGTTGTAGATGTTTATTTACTTACATGTATTCTGTGCTACCATGCTTGTTTGTTTTCAGGGGTACCTTTGGATATGCTCTTCTTGAGTTTTGACGGATTCAGTAGGGTTCCAATAGTTATTCGCCGTTATCGATCGATTGTGATGGCCTTTTTCTCCGGATCGGGAATATTGTCTATTATTCCTTTGATGACTTTACTCGGGCGCCAATTGCGATGGGTTTTATAAAGTCGCAATTCCTTAGGACACCTACTATGATTAACATTTTATACAGTTGAAGAAGAAGGTTCGGTCCAATCTAAGATGGAAGCGATTGACAAGAGCTGATTTCTTACTCCAATAAGGAGGAGACTACGGGTGAAGCAAATAAAATTTCCTCTGACGAGACACACTATATTATATACTACAGCATACACTGTTGGTTCAACTTTAAACAACTCGTGTACCTACTGGAAAAACGAAAAACGAAAAACTTGGTTATGTGCAGTGTACTAAAAATTTAGAAAAGCACTGCCGTGAAGTCAGGAGCTTTTGAGCGCTCCTTCATCCACATCGTAGGTAGATTCGTATTCTCCAGTTTTAGAAACCAATTGAAAAGATTTTGACAGCTGTCAAAGAAAATTTCAAACTAAGGCGAGAATCTAGAGTTCAAGTCAGTGCTTTAGGTGACCAATTTTTTTTTCGATAATTCGCTAAAATTTTCTACGGTTTCTATGGTCTTGGTAATGCGATCTGGACAAAAATTCCCACGTAGTTTGAATATATTATTCTGCATCCATGTGCTAAATTTCATTTCAATCCAATACGTAGTTTCGAAATTATCATGGAAAAAATTGTTTTGAACAGCTAGTCTAATTTTGCTCATTGATGAACGTAACCGCGAAATTCGCTATCCGAACCTACCATGAAAATTTCAAGTCCCTGGGCCTTTCCGTTCGAAAGTTATGATTTTCTATGGTTTCTATGGTCCTGATCATGCGATCTGGAAAAAATGTAGCTCGAGTATATCATTCTCAATTTAAATACAAAAATTCGTCACGATCAAATCCATAGTTTTGAAATTATGAAGAAAACTGAATTTCAAACGGCCATATTTACGGAAGCCCTAGTCTAATGTCGCTCATTGATGAACGTGACCGCGACATTCGAAATCCAAACCTATCCTGAATATTTCAAGTCCCTAGGCCTTTCCATTACAAAGTAATAATTTTCTATGGTTTCTATGGTTCTGGTCATGTGAGCTGGACAAAATGTAGCTTGAACACGTGATTCTCCATCTGAGTGCAAAATTTCATCTCGATCGAATCAGTAGTTTCGAAGTAATCAGTAAAACAAAATTTCGAGCGGTCATATTTATGGAACCCCTAGGCGAATTTTGCCCAATAACAAACTTAACCGCGGCATTTAAGATTCGAACCCACCCTGGAAATTTCAAGTTCCCAGGACATTCCGTTCGAGAGTTATCGTGTCGGACGGACAGTCTCAATACAAAAGCAAAAACAATGAAATGACGGCACGTGGACGAGGAACAAGCGAGGTGAGCAGGCAGCGTGTCTGAAACACCAAAAAGCGGTAAGCTGGGGGTAAGGCGAAAGCAATGATTAGAACGATGAAATGCGGACAAGTGCGAAAAACAAACAGAATGATAAGTCCAAAACGGTCTAGTGTCTAGAGGTTCGGCAAGATGGCGACCTCCCCTGTGTTTCACGCAATGGTGACCGGTGACGTCTAATCGGAATACGGCCCTGTCCAGACGGCGTCCAAGCAGCTCCACTGCGACGTAGGTCTGAACTGAATTCGGGTCTTGGAAACGCAAATGATGACAGTTATGGTGGAGGAGCCGGGGCATGGAGTGGCACATCCACAAAAACTAAACTCTAGTCTGGAAAGGTATATAAAGACAGTAATGGTGGAGGAGCTGGGATATGGAGTGGCGTATCCACCAAAACGAAACTCGGGCCTGGAAAACTCAAATAATGACACTTATGGTAGAGGAGCTGGGATAAAAGTATAAGGCAAATGAAGACGATTGACCCCTTTCCTTAAGATAAGAAGTTCTTCCTAGTGGTTCCTTCTAAGAGTTGCTCACAATAAGGTACCCTCAGACAGACTCCACTTGAGGGACGGTGAAGAATCACCTCAGTAATACTCCACCCCCGAGGTACAGGTAATATTCGACCGAGGAAGTAATGTGAAATAACTCGGGCCAAATCTCAGGCAGACGGGGACGGAAAGTAGACCCCGTGAAATACTTCTTTGCGGACAGATGAATATGACATTGAAATCGGAGTTTCTAACGAGCGATTATGAAAAACTGGAAGAATCACCAACGGTCCGGACAGGTAAAGAAAACGGGCCTTACCACCTCTAAGACTTCCAACCTCACTACACACACCCAAGTTTTGTGCACTTCGGGAACAAGAAAGCCCAACTAAAGTCACTTTCTCGAATAATTGTTCTCGATATTCAATACAAACATCACCAAAATTCTTGGACCCCTTATGTTTGTCGAAATAGACAATATTGTTATAAGTCAAGAAGTGTATCACAAGGTACATTAAATCTGGTTATATAACCAATGCAAAGGCTGAACAAGAAGAAAAAATAAAAACGAAAAGTAGTGCAGAATACAATAATTAACAGAAACTGAAATATAGTGGAAAACCAGCGAAATCAAAAATGCATTGATTTTTGGTTTGCCCCCCCCTGTTCTCTAGTAAGGTATTAACGCGCCTGTGCATGGAAACAAATGCCAAATCATGACTACTAATAAGTAGGGAAAATAAAATGAAATTCATCGCACGAAATAATTCCCTATTCTATAGTACCTAGAACAGGGATACCGATTTGACTGCTTCTGAAATTAAATATCACGCCTCGTGCATTTCCAGAGTTCCGTAGTACTAAAAAAAAATGACGAGAAGCACTGCCGTGAAGGCAGGAGCTTTTGGGCGCTCGTACATGCACCTTGTAGGTAGATTCGCATTATTCAGTTTTAGAAACCAATTGGAAAGATTTTGACAGCTGTCAAAAAAAATTCAAAGTGAGGCGAAAATCCGGAATTCACGTCAGTGCTTTGGGTGACCATTTTTTTTTCAATAATTCGCTAGAATTTTCTGCGGTTTCTATTGTCTTGGTGATGCGATCTGGACAAAATTTCCCACGTAGTTTGAATATATCATTCTCCATCTATGTGCGAAATTTCATTCCAACCCAATGAGTAGTTTCGAAATTATCAGGAAAAAAATAGTTTGAACGGCTATATTTACGGAATTCCTAGTCTAATTTTGCTCATTGATGAACGTGACCGCACAATTCGCAATCCGAACCTATCCTGAAAATTTCAAGTCTCTAGGCTTTTCCGTTCGAAAGTTATAATTTTCTATGGTATCTATGGTTCTGGTCATACGAGCTGGACAAAATTTTGCATGTAGGTTGAATACGTTATTCTCCATCTGAGTACAAAATTTTATCTCGATCGAATCTATAGTTTCGAAATAATCGGGAAAACAAAAATTCGAACAGCCATATTTACGGAACCCCTAGGCGAATATTGCCCGATAACGAACTAAACCTCGGTATTCGAGATTTGAACCTACCCTGAAAATTTCAAGTTTCTAGGACAATCCGTTCGAGAGTTATCGTGTATACGGACGGACGGACTGCCGGACCGACGGACGGACAGACTCGAATTTTCCGACGGATTCTTCATCAGTGAGTCGAACATAGTCGTTTGAGACCATTTTCGGCTCAAAATTCGAAAAATACAGACATCGTGACGAAATGATATAGCCCTCGTGTAAGTAGTACGAGCGCTCAAAAATGAGTAACCATAATAATCATAACACAACTGAAAACTGAAAAGTTTCATCTGAAAGATGAATCATTAGAAAAATTGTTGAACGAGATGGAAGAAGGTTTCAAAAAGGAAAAGGGTTATTCTAGAACATCATTAAGTAGAAGATACCGAGAAATCAGTGGATGTGAGGAAATTTTATCTTGGCAAATATTCAGGTCTTAAAACTTTCTCGTATGAGTGTTTAATAATGATTTATTTCTAAATTTTCAAATTCTGAGTTTCTGGAAACTCCGTGAATTTCCGTTTTAATATCTTGACATATTTTCACTGAAATTTGTTGTTCCGACATACCAAGCGATAAGTTCGTAGCTTATGTTTCCATGTATTCAACGATTGTTTCAACAGCTTGTTTTTCCGAAAAAATTTTAACAAAAATATTTTTCTTTTTAGTTAAATGTCGGTCACTGATACCTTCACATCCAATGACTTCTCGGTCTCTTCTGCTTAATGATGATCTAGAATAACCCTTTCCCTTTTTGAAACCTTCTTTCATCTCACTAAACCATTTTTTTAATGATTCATCTTTCAGATAAGACTTTTCAGATGTTTTATGATTATTACTGTTTTTCATTTTCTTTTTAGTACTTCGGAACTGTGGAAATGCACGAGGCGTGATATTTGATTTCAGAAGCAATCAAATCATTATCCCCGGTTCTACTAAAGAACAGGGAATTACTTCGTGCGATGAATTTTATTTTATTTTCCCTACTTATAAGTAGTTATGATTTGGCATAATTTCTGCTTCTGCAGTCGTTTTTGACAAATTACGCATTTTTGAGCTCTCGTACTACTTACACGAGGGCTATATCATTTCGTCACGATGTCTGTATTTTTCGAATTTTGAGCCGAAAATGGTCTAAAACGACTATGTTCGACTCACTGATGACGAATCCGTCGGAAAATTCGAGTCTGTTTGTCCGGCCGTCCGTCCGTCCGTCTGTCCGTAAGCACTATAACTCTCGAACGGAACAACCTAGAGACTTGAAATTTTCAGTGTGGGTTCATTTCCCGAATGCCTCGGTTGAGTTCGTTATTGGGCGAAATCCGCCGAAGGGTTCCGTGAATATGGCCGCTCGAAATTTTGTTACCCTGATTACTTTGAAACTACAAATTCGATCGAGATGAAATTTTGCACTCTAATGGAAAATGAGGTGTTCAAGCTACATGCGGAATTTTGTTCAGCTCGCATCACCAGAACCATAGAAACCATAGAAAATTGTAACTTTTGAACGGAAACGCCTAGGGACTTGAAGTTTTCAGGATAGGTGTGGATCTCGATTGTCGTGATCACTTTCATCTATGAGCAAAATTATACTAGGGGTTCCGTAAATATGGTCGTTTGAAATTCAGTTTTCTTGATAATTTCCAAACTACAGATTCGATCGTGACGAAATTTTGTATACTTATGGAGAATGATATATTCAAGCTACATTTCTCTAGATCGCATGACCAGAACCATAGAAACCATAGAAAATCATCACCTTTCGAACGGAAAGGCCTAGGGACTTGAAATTTTCAGGATAGGTGTAGATCTGAAATGTGGCGTTCACGTTTATCAATGAGCAGAATTATACTAGGGGTTCCGTAAATACGATCGTTTGAAATTTTTTTTTCTCGATAATTTCGAAACTACGGATTCGATCGAGATAAAATATTAAAGCAACATTTTGTCCAGATCACATGACCAGAACCATAGAAACCATAGAAAATTATAACTTCCGAAGGAAAAGGCCTAGGAATTTGAAATTTTCAGGGTGGGTTTGGATCGCGAATTTCACGGTCACGTTAATCAATGAGCAGAATTAGTTCAGGGGTTCCGTAAATATGGCCGTTCAAAATATTCTGTTCCTGATAATTTCGGAACTACTGATTGGATTCGAATGAAATTTTGCACCTAGCTGAGGAATAATGTATTCAAACTACGTGCGAAATTTTGTCCAGATCGCTTCACCAAGACCATAGATAGCGTAGAAAATTTTAGCGAATTATCGAAAAGCACTGACTTGAAGTCTGGATTATCGCCTTAGTTTGAAAATTTGTTTGACAGCTGTCAAAAATTTCCTCAATTGGTTTCCAAAACTGGAAAATGCGAATCTACCTACAAGGTGCATGTACGAGCGCTCAAGAGCTCCTGCCTTTAAGGCAGTGCTTTTCGTAATTTTTTTGTATATCGAATGGTATTATTGTACGTGGAGAGGTCTCTGAAATATGTCGGCTTGTGGAAAAGAGTTACATGGAAATATTTTTGAAACTGTTATAAGATTTATAGATGTTTCTATGCCATTTCAAATAATCCTGAGCTATAAAACCGTTGAGGTTAGAAAAAATATGGTACATATCGGCATCTTCTGGACAAATATTCCTACGGAGTATTGAAAATTCGATAAATTTCTCTTTAGATTTCGGTTTGGATATTTCTAATTGTCCACCTTCTTGACAAAAAAACATGAACGTTCCAAATTGCTCAAAGTATTTTTCTTGATTTTCGACTCAAGCTCACTCTCAGAACTGAAGTTGCTTGAAATGTTCATTTCTGAAGACACAGGAAAAGATGGAAATAAATATAATCTCTCAAAGAAATGTTGAAAACCTACCTTAATACTTTTTCGTTTTCCCACTGTGAATATTGCACTTGCTTTTTGCAAAAAATAGGAAAGGTAGCAAATATTACACCCTCAAATAGTAGCAAATACGCATTAGGAAATAATAAAATAATTTATTATTGCAACACACATACATGAATATAGGAGCGTAAAGCTGCCCAGACCCAAAAGGAAACCTATGAACGAATGTCCCAACAAGCAACAAGCTTTTATTCATGAAAGTGCCCTTACTCGTTCAGTCGCGGCTAATCGGATGTAATAGCACATTTTCCCATTTTCTGATGAAATTATTTGGCCAATTGAAATTTGAAAAAAAACCATCTTAATCGTCAGTTTCCGAGGAAGAGCCTTTATATACAGCACTTTTTCGGTTTTCGCAACAGTTCGAATAAAATTGAAACGAACATAACGCTGAATATGCCTTTTCAGGGCAAGCGATTATATCGTAAGGAACTCCATATCAGCGCATTGTATCCGACTTCTTCGATAATTAAAGTAAAATACTTCTGAATCGTATTGTTTGGGTGTAGGGAATTTTCCTAAGTGGTTCATACATTTCAGCAATGAAGTTCACACGAAAATCTGTTTTAGAGCACTCTTCATGCCTTGCGAACTGTATTATAGTACTAGAATGGGAATAAACTACGTACGACGACTATGCATTATGCCTCCTCAAAACATTACTAACCCTCCTTGGTATGGAACGACTTCTCTGGCAAAACAAGTCTTTCATGTTTCCCTGGCCATCTACAAACTCTTTGTCGCTGACTATCACAAACTAAAGGTACCCTAGACTAGCTAGAGCCAATTTGCGATCTAGGACGATAATTAAAGACGTCGGTCCGATAAGTGCAAAGATATGATCATTGCATGCTGAATTGTTGGGCCTTTGTGAACTACATACCTATAGTCCGCTAAGAATTATTGACATCCCGGGAGGCTCTGAAAAATCGAATTTAAGTTGGTAATAGACCATTCAGTAATATTTTGGTTTGATGAATTCAGGTTGGTATAGGAATATCCCTAACATAACCCATAGAGATTAGAGACCTGCTTTGATGATTTTATCGAAGATATTGGTGAATAATTATAAAAATTAGCTCTGAATTTGAGTATTTTTTGTCTTGTGCTATTGAAATCGCTGGAATTGACCAGGACACATCGCGCCTAACAACAAGAGAACGCCAGGCAGTTTGTCGGTGTTACTTCGAGTTTTTCAAAGATTCGGCAGATATTTCCGCTAGCATTAATCGAGTTTCGCTAGTGTTTCAGGTAAACTGTTATTCATCTACTCAAAGTGTATTCTGATTGATCAATGTGTCTTAAATCTTCAGATTTCTCCAAGCACTGTTCGAAGAATATTAGCGAAAAAAGAAGAAGGCATGTCATTACTGCCTGGAATTAGCAGTGGAAGAAAACCTGTGCAATATGATTATTCCTTCAAAAAAACATTGAATGATTTTGTTTTTGCTAAAATTAAAAGCAATGAATATATCAGCTTGGATATCCTTTTTGAACTGGCCAAAGAGCACCTAGATTTCAATCAATCGAAGTCAACATTATATCATATGATAAAAAAAATTGGATATAAATACAAAAAAGTTGATCGAAGGAAAATTCTTATTGATAAACAGAAAAATATAATAAATAGAGTACGATTTTGTGGTAAATACCGAGAATACATGAAACAAAATGTAAAATTCATTTATCTAGATGAAACTTGGATATTCGAAAACGGTAGTCAAATTCGTCAGTGGACACTAGAAAGTAATCAAGAAGGTATGCCGAGTATATTCAAGGGTGAAGGCAGAAGGTACACTATTTTGAATGCTGGAACAATTGATGGATTTTTACCTGGATGTGATCTGATTCTTGACAGTGGTATTAATAATAAGGATTACCATAAAACTATGAATGGTGAATTATTTCATAAATGGGTCATTGAAAAATTGATACCTTCCCTGCAATTACTTGATACAAAGTGTGTGGTTATCATGGATAATGCACCATATCATTCGATTAAAGTTGATAAATTACCAACAACTGCTGCTCGTAAAGAAGTAATTCAACAATGGTTACAAGAACATAATATTCCATTTGAAGCGAGTTTCACTAAAACTAAACTTCTAAGTTTGATAAAACCATTTTCTGACAATCCAAACTTTAAAAAGTACCATATTGATCAAGTACTAGAAAATGCTGGACACGAAGTCCTCAGATTGCCTCCATACAATTGTCAGTATAACCCTATTGAATTGGCTTGGAGTTTTTGTAAAATGTATTATAATCGAAGAATACAGGGAAAGTTAGGAGATAAGGAACGAGTGAAATGTCTTTGGAAAGAGGCACTTCAAGAGTGTACAGCTGATAAATGGAAAGCTTACGTGGAGCACGTTGAGAAAGAAATAAGAGAAGATTGGACAAAATATATGGGATATCATGATGTTTCAGACATACCACCTTTCATCATAAATACAAGTCCTGATGATTCTGATTCTGAAGATGATTGCGAAGAGTTATGTTCAGATGAGGAAATAATAACAGTTATGGTTATTGATTCTGACTCTGCCTGAGTTGTGGAGGGGTGGATTGAGTAGCTCAAACACAACTCTGCCGGTCCCCAGCCCAGTTAAAGGAGGGCGGTTTAAAGAGTTCTGTCCAGAGGAAGAATAAATTAACAGTTATGGTTATTGATTTTGACTCCGCCTGAGTTGTGGGTGGGTGGATTGAGTAGCTCAAACACAACTCTGCCGGTCCCAAGCCCGGATTGAGGAGGAGGGTTTAAAGGTAAGGCCAGCTACTTGCCTTTTGTAAAAACAAAAGAGGGCTCATAGAGCAATCATAAAGGCCTTGGAACCGGACTGATTAACGCAGACGACGAATGCACGAAATAGGAAACAAGGAAGAAGGAATGTGAAATTTTGGACGTGGTGAGGTGATCATGTGCAAGAAGAAGACAATGGAATGAATATGTGTCCAGAATGGGCAATGAGGGATTAGCAAAGATTGCATGAAATGGAAATACAGCCCCCAGATGCAAGAGGAAGCAGAATACTATTATTTTGGAAATTGAAGGGATTTTAACTGACATACAAGTTATGTATTGATTAACTTTTGAGTGTTCCAATTACTGTAGTGATCTTCTAAATAATTCAGTCAATGATATATTATTTAATGCTTTTTTCTGGTTTTTCTGCTTTTGTTTCAGATCTCAGTACTCATTTCAAGATACCTCGTCAATAGAAATGGAATAGAAGAAAAACGATTGTTTAAAGGAAAAGGAAGCCCATCAATAGGATTATGTCAGCTTATTCAATAAACCCATCAAAATCACTACACTTACAAGTTTTCCTGAGAATTTTATCTGTGCTCTTGTATAATTTGTAGATATTTTAAATTTTAAGTTTATTTATTATACTTTCAGGGAGGCAGGGTTTTTTCAGCTGAGGTTTTTCCCTGAGCTCTTGTATCATACTAAGAATTGTATGGTTCCCTGTTGCACCAACCTCAGCTAATTGTGTTTGTTTGATTTGTATTATGTATTTGCTCTTAATCAATAGAATATAATATATATTTATGTATTTAACGTAGGTGTATAGTACCCTGTTCAAATTCCCTCTGCTAATACTGACATTGAACA
Organism: Aphidecta obliterata; assembly: GCA_963966015.1. NCBI lineage: Eukaryota > Metazoa > Arthropoda > Insecta > Coleoptera > Coccinellidae > Aphidecta > Aphidecta obliterata. The sequence goes on along the minus strand of OZ014427.1, from coordinate 31,052,496 downwards.
CAAGCTATAGTGTTCACAATTCAAAAGAATTCTGAATAATTGTAAAATTGCTAATCGATTATATTTTCAATAATGCATGGACAGTTTCAATAAATACAAATAAAAATTGACCTTTTTGAAGTATTCAACACCTTCCACTTAATAATTCACAAATTGGTTTATATATTGTTAGTTACAATACAAATTTCATATCGAAATTCACTTGTTTCGATCGATGGCACACGGCCTGGCTGACCAGCACTTCCGGTCTTATGAAGAAGTAAAAAGTTGGATCAATTCGTGGATCTATTCAAAAGATGACCAGTTTTTTCAGAGCGTGATTCGTATGCTGCCTGAAAGAAGGGAGAAAGTAGTGGCCAGCGATGGACAATACTTAGAATCATAAATGTTTAACCAGTTTTTTACAATAAAGCCTCGAATTTCGGGAAAAAACGGCGGAAGCAAAGTTGTACACCTAATACTACATAGATTCTCAATTTTTGTTTGTCTTATTTCTTAATAATAATTTTTTTCCAATCTATCCACGTGGCCCAGTGCTTGCAAAATATAAAAAAATATTTTCTGTTGCACCTCCTTATAGGTACCTGCTAGAATTTCACTAATTATACTTCTTGAATACAGGCATAAAATGGTACTATAAATGGAGTTATATTTTATTTATATCCCGACTCTCCTAGGTCTCTGTTAGAATTTTGCAAAATTTCGAATACCAATGAAGATTGCATGGTCTTGTTTTAATCATCTTCAATTTTCCATGGGTTACTTTTATATGAATGATATCTCAGCATTGCTTGCTTGGAAGTTATTATAATTTCATGTTAAAGCATTCCATATTCGCGCTCCCAAACCTGAATTCCCATGTTCAAATTGCATTCCGGCGTAATCATTCGATTTCGATAATTCGTATACTAAACACTTTTCTAGGTTACATTTATGTTTGACATTCTTTGATGTTTTATTCTATGATGAATTTAAGTAACTTTTTTGTAACTAGAAATAAAGCCTCGACTGGACGTTCACGGCCTGCTTCGATGTCAATAATTCTTAAATGGACTATAGTTCGAATTTTTGTTGAAACAAAAAACATATAAAATTTATCTAACCAATGAAACTTGCACTGGCTCTAGGTTCTGCCAGAGTTCCGATATTCGGTTTCATACGAATACTATGACGTCGAGATCAAGTTCTTCCACGCAGAAAAAAAAACGAAATTCCATACAATCAAAGTCTCGATAATGCCCATATTATTGCCACAGGAATTAAATACCATCTCGTTCGCTGTGGTCATTCGGGACTCTTTCGAAACAGATTCTCGTACAAGTGTAAAGCATTTATGGGCAGTATATCGTCGGAATTAAGGATGAAACATATTGAATGTCGCGTTTCGGATCGCATTTGCATACTCGACCGAGTCGTAATCATAAAAATAATACGATAATAATCGCGGTCACATCGAGTGAAATATGCTAGCCGTTCTCCCGGGAAAGATGCCGATGACAAAGTTTGTTTCTGAAGATATGAGAAATGTTATACGTGTTTCTTATCCCTATCTCTATCGAAACGAATCATTAATCTTTGGTATTTGTAATGTTAGCTAGAAGAAAGAACGCTGCAAACTTCAAAAAAAGGTTTTTATTATGTCACATCCTAATTCTATACCGCATGTTACCAGAAATACTGAAATCAGAAGTAATAGATGCTACCAAAATGGCTGAAAACAAGAAGGCTGTAGACCGTACAAACGACAGATATTTTGAAACTTATAAACGAAGAAAACATTGGAATATTAGTCAAGCTCATCAATCATGTTTATCCAACCGTCAAAATTCCAGCAGATTGGTCATTAGGAGCCATTCCGATTCCGACGAATCAACCACAGTACCTAGAACAAGCAATAAATGAGATGAAGATCAAGATCAAACTCATTTTGGTGTTAGGGATGGGTTGGGAACTCGAAAAGTACTCTCTTGCATTACTTATACAGTATATTAGTACAAAAATGCGGAGACCAAGGCAAAGTTGTTTTCGCTGTGTTTATTGATTAGGACAAGACAGTCGTTCGAATACAGCAAGACATGTTAATTAGGGTATTATGGGACAAATTAGTTGATGGTACGAATCCTTTAAACATTATATTGGCCTCAAACATCGAGGTATCATTAGATTCATATAAGTACGAGAATTTCAAAAATGTAATAATATACAGGAAGTCCATTTGAGAATCGAAAATAAATGTTGCTATGTCAACGATGAATTACATTTCCGTACGCCGGAGGGAAAAGTGTCGCTACGTAAACGATGAATTAGTTACTACGAACAATTATCATACTTCATGTCCGTCGAAATCAAAATGAATTTTGCATGACAACCATAACTAGGCAAATTTTGCATTGAACACTCAATTAAAAAGATCGTTAATACAAATCTAATCTAAAGGTGGATCTCCAGATTTCAAAACGTTCGAAAAAAAAATTACGAAAAGCACTGCCGTGAAGTCAGGAGCTTTTGAGCGCTCGTTCATCCACCTTTTAGGTAGATTCGCATTCTCCAGTTTTAGAAACCAATTGGAAAGATGTTGACAGCTGTCAAAAAAAATTTCAAACAAAGGCGAAAATCAAGACTTCACGTCAGTGCTTCAGGTGACCAATTTTTTTTCGATAATTCTCTAAAATTTTCTACGGTATCTATGGTCTTGGTGATGCGATCTGGACAAAATTTCCCACGTAGTTTGAATACATTTTCTTCATCTATGTGAGAAATTTCATTCCAATCCAAGAGGTAGTTTCGAAATTATTAGGATAACAATTGTTTGATCGGATATATTTACGGAACCCCTAGTCTAATTTTGCTCATTGATTAACGTAACCGCGAAATTCGCGATCCAAACCTATCCTGAAAATGTTAAGTCCCTAGGCCTTTACGTTCGAAAGTTATGATTTTCTATGATTTCTATGGTTCTGATCATGCGATCTGAAAAAATTTAGCTCGAATATATCATTCTCAATTAAAATACAGAATTTCGTCACTATCAAATCCATAGTTTTGAAATCATGAAAAAAACTGAATTTCAAACGACCATATTTACGGAACCCATAGTCTAATTTTGCTCATTTATGAACGTGACCGCGACATTCGAGATCCCTAGTCCTTTCCATTACAGTTTATAATTTTCTATGGTTTCTGTGGTTCTGGTCATGCGAGCTGAACAAAATTCTGCATGTAGCTTGAACACGTAATTCTCCATCTGAGTGAAAAATTTTATCTCGATCGAATCTGTAGTTTCAAAGTAATCAGGAAGACAACATTTCGAGCGGCCCTATTTACGGAACCCTTCGGCGAATTTTGCCCAATAACGAACTCAACCGCGGCATTTGAGATTCAAACCTACCCTGAAAATTTCAAGTTTCTAGGACATTCCGTTCGAGAGTTATCGTGTATACAACCGGCCGGCTGGACGGACGGACGGACAGACTCGAAGTTTTCGACGGATTCGTCGTGAGTCGAACATAGTCGTTTGAGACCATTTTCGGCTCAAAATTCGAGAAATACTGACATGATAATTATAGCCCTCGTGTGAGTAGTACGAGCGCTCAAGAATAACATAATCCATTCGGAGGAAAAGTGACTTTTCATGGTTCGCCTTCACTACGTTCGGCGGGTAAACCCAGGCTCGCAATGAAAAGTTACACTTCTCCTCCTTGAATGAAATAATATACTATTTCTAATGAAAATTAATGTTTTTTTCTATCGAAACATATCAAAAGTGCCTTCTAGTGATCATATTCAATTTGAGGAATATAGCTCGAGAAAAAAAAGAGGGTGTAACATAAGTCTGAGTCACTCGATGTACTACACATATTGCCAAAATTCTTGGACCCCCCTCGTAAATTGTAAAACAAATATTTATCATGGATGGTTTTCTGTACATTTGATCTTTAATTCTTTCACAGGCGCGAGGCATACAAGAAAGTATAAAAAAAAATTTTTCTCTTATTTAGGATACCAATGTTTCAGAAGTGGTTCATATCGGTTTAGCGCGTCTAAGTGATTGTTGAGTTATCCTCTGCCTGTCCATAGATCGTCAGTGTTCAATAGTGAAAGAATAGTGGGTTTGTATGATGAGGGTTTGTCGAATCATCAAATCGCGGATAGACTAAGGATTCCCCGCGCTTCAGTTATCCGAATAGTGCATTTTTACCAGGAAATTAACAGCGTTGACTGGAGACGTGGAATTGGTCGTCGTAGGGTAACAAATGCAAGAGAAGATCGGTATCTAGCAGGATGTGTTCGTTGGAATCGAACCATAACAGTCTCAGCTGTCCGAACTCATTCAAGAAGAACGTTTGGTCGCTTAATTTCCAGTACCACAATACGGCGGAGACTTGCTAGAGCCAATTTGCGATCGAGGAGACCATTGAGGTTACTTCCCAGACATATCCGCTGGTCTACAGTGGGCACAGGAATACAGAGACTGGATTTTATGTAAGAGGCGAAATGTACTTTTTTCGGACAAAATCAGAATTGGTTCGGTTAGATATAGTCGGCGATACAGAGTTTATAGAGGGCCAGGGCAACATGAAAGACCAGGCCAGAGAAGTCGTTCCATACCAAGGAAGATCTGTAATGTTTTGGGGGGGCATAATGCATGGTCGTCGTACGCAGCTTATTCCCATTCTAGCTTATTCCCATTCTAGACACTATGACAGGGGATAAATATGTTCGAAACATTATTGAACCCATCATTTATCCTCTGTGTAATGAAATTTGGACCAATTTCTTTTTCATGGATAACAATGCTAGGCCCCATCGCACTAGAAGAGTACAAAATGCACTAGAGATTGCGTATAGGTATTCAAAGATTACCATGGCCATAAAATTTACAAGACATGAATCCCATTGATCACATGTGGTATTTCGTCAAACGAAGAAGAATGGAACAACATCCCGATGGATACCATTAACGACCTTGTTGTTTCCATGCACAGGAGCGTTAACACCTTACTACAGAACAGAGGAGGGCAAACCGAATATTATTAGATTTTTGATTTCACTCTAAAATGAGTTTCTTATATATCTCAGTTTCTGGTAGTCATTGTATTATGCACTATTTTTCGTTTCCATTTATTTTTGAGCGCTCGTACTACTTACACGAGGGCTATATCATTTCGTCTGCATTTTTTGAATTTTCAGCCGAAAATGGTCTCAATCGACTATGTTCGGCTCACTGATGACGAAGCCGTCGGAAAATTCGAGTCTGTCCGTCCGGCCGTCCGTCCGTAAGCACGATAACTCTCGAACGGAACAACCTAAAGACTTGAAATTTTCAGTATGAGTTCAGTTCCCGAATGCCTCGGTTGAGTTCGTTAATGGGCCAAATTTCACCAGGGGTTCCGTAAATATGGCCGTTCAAAGTTTTGTTCCCCTGATTACTTGAAAATTACAAATTTGATTGAGATGAAATTTTGCACTCAAATGGAGAATGAGGTGTTCAAGCTACATTTGAAATTTTGTCCAGATCGCATGACCAGAACCATAGAAACCATAGAAAATTGTAACTTTTGAACGGGAACGCCTAGGCACTTGAAATTTTCAGGCTGGGTGTGGATCTCGAATGTCGTGATCACGTTCATCTATGAGCAACATTATACAAGGGGTTCCGTAAATACGGTCGTTTGAAATTTAGTTTTCTTGATAATTTCAAAACTACAGATTCGATCGTGACGAAATTTTGTATACTAATGGAGAATGATATATTCAAGCTACATTTCTCCTGATCACATGACCAGAACCATAGAAACCATAGAAAATTATAACTTTCGAACGGAAAGGCCTAGGGACTTGAAATTTTCAGGATAGGTGTGGATCTGAAATGTCGCGTTCACGTTTATCAATGAGCAGAATTATACTAGGGGTTCCTTAAATACGGTCGTTTGAAATTTTGGTTTCTCGATAATTTCGAAACTACGGATTCGATCGAGATGAAATTTTGTATTTTAATCGAGAATGATATATTAAAACAATAATTTGTCCAGATCGCATAACCAGAACTATAGAAACCACAGAAAATTTTAACTTTTGAACGGAAAGGCCTAGGAACTTGAAATTCTCAGGGTGTGTTTGGATCGCGAATATCGCAGTCACGTTCATCAATGAGCAAAATTAGACTAGGGGTTCCGTAAATATGGCCGTTAAAAATATTTTGTTGCTGATTGTTCCGAAAATACTGAGCAGATTGGGATGGAATTTTGCACCTAGCTGAGTAATAATGTATTCAAACTACGTGCAAAATTTTGTCCAGATCGCACCACCAAGATCATAGATACCGTAGAAAATTCTAGCGAATTATCGAAAAAAAATTGGTCAGCTGAAGCACTGACATGAAGTCTGGAGTTTCGCCCAAGTTTAAGAATTTTTTTGACAGCTGTCGAAAATTCCTTCAATTGATTTCTGAAACGTACGAGCGCTCAAAAGCTCCTGCCTTCCCGGCAGTGCTTTTCGTAATTTTTTTTATTCAGTTGAAATTAAATTCAGCATTGGTTACATAACCAAATTGAATGTACCTTGTGATACACTTCTTTACTTATAATGATAACAAACATAAGGGGTTCCAAGAATTTTGGCGATGTGATTACGAATATATTTTTGATCCATTTAATCCTGATCAAATAATTAGAATGTGTGAAATTACAATATGGACGTATTGAATGTTTGGCACATCACAGGATTACAACTAAGAGCTCGATTGAAGGACTCATAGAGGAAAAATTACAAGAAAAAATTAACCAGATCAATATACAACTTTACTGAAATATTTCAAAAACGAATCTACACACGAAAACAGTCTATTTTTCGACTCTCCTTTCAAAGAGTTCAAAGAAGTACCCCTACACGAAATTAACATTTCATTGTGAAATTTCAACGCATTTGAGGAGAAAGAGTGCTGAAACATAGCTGAACCAAATCGAGGCAGCATAATGTACCACCATACTCATATGATTCATATGAAGAAATGGAGTTTCTTTTCAAAAACAGACTTTTGAACTGGAAAAACATAATTATATTGTCTAGCACAATTTTTCTTCGGAAGAAATGTTTCAGTAAATGCATTGATTTAGATAATGAGCCAAATATTATTCATTCACAAGAGTTCGTGATTGAAGGATTTCTATCCTAAACAGCAAAAATTGTGAAAATTTCCGAAATGAGATGAGAGAGAAGGCGAGTTCAAGATTTATATTGAAAAATATTGGAGGTAAGTGGTTTTCAAAATGAATCTCAACCTCGAAAATACTGTCCTAAACCACCAAATAACCTGATGTTACAAAACTGAAGGAATCAATTAGTTGCCAGAATAACTCAGAGTGGGGAAAAAGGAGGTTAGTTGACGAAACTAAGAAGACTTTTTGTGCTATGAAGTTGTTATTCACAAAAAAAAGGATATGTATGTTCTGTCTCACATAAACAGCTTTTTAACAGATTGGAAAGGATTGCAGTGAGGGGAGTCTGCTTGAGTTTGTTCAAGGATTATTTAACTACAAGAAAACAGGGAGATGTCGGGAGTACTAAATAACCCTCTTGACCAACTATAGGAATACCACATGGAACTATTCTCGGTCCTGTTTTATTTCTCATTTTCATCAATGAAATCCTGAATCTTCCTGACATAAAAATTATCTCGTACGCAGATGATTCCGTGTTGATTTTCGAGGGTAAAACTTGGCAGGAAACATATAGATCTGCACTCAAAGAAATTTTTCGGTATATACAACAGGCATTCGGTTACTTCTACAGGAAATTCCGCCTATATAAGAGACAGAAGGAATATTTGTTGATTTTACGTGACAATTCCGGTCGTTCAATTCCTATTACATAAATTATCTAGGTGGTTTTGAGAGTAATTTTTGAAATGCAATTTTTTTAATTTTAGCTTTTCGACCTTATTGATCGCAATATGTTTAGGACACTCCCACAATTTTTCCGAACATTCATGACATCCATGCCGGGATTCGAACCCAGGCCTCCGGCACCCTAGTCCGGTCCGTACTCAAGAAGGCTATCGAGGTGTCCTTGTAATGTTTTCTGTCTAATGAGTCACTTGACGAATAGAAGTCTGGATTTGGGGGAGAATTTTCATCATATTATATTCTTTATAGAGTATCTTTACATTATTCTACCGAATAAGAGAAAAATTTGTTGAATACCAGTATAAATATAAAGAAATTTTTTCCCTGATTTCGGACACAATTTATCGAATTTGATTATGGAATTACTGTCTATAAATGCTAACCCCTTTTCTGTCGCTTTTCAAACGATATTTTATTCCAAACAACTTCAACCATATGGTACAACATGGATTCAACTACTTTAAGCTAAACAAGATTTATTCTGGTAAAAAAAATCTGAATTTCTGTGAGAAATACCAAACATTCCTGTTGAACTTATAATGTTTTACTAGATATTCCTGTAACATTCACGGAAATGTTCCTTTTGAAATGAAAGTTCCTGGCCACTGCCATACTTACCGTTTTTCCTGTCATAGGACTCAAATCACTTAAACTGGAATCGGTAAGTAATGTTGCAGGTACAGATGGTTCTCAGAACAGTATTTTCTTGTTGTAATAACAATTTTGCGTTTACACAACAGGGATGCATCTAACCGGAAATTCTCGGGATTCTTTTTTTCAGTGTGCTTTGCTTGGTTAAGGTATAGTTAGTAACTGGTTGAAAGAGAGCAAACCAATGAATTTGATTCCTGAATTAATAATTATCCTTGTGAGGATGTGAGGTTTACTTCAATTTTATAATCTACCAATGTTTATCTGAAAGTGCTAAAACCAGGCTCGGTTCTTTCGTCATAATTCAACCATATCCATCGTGAAAATCCCACCGTGAGCTCATTGATCCTTGGAGTAATTTATTACTTTTCAGACCACCTTATCCGATACCTGTGGTAAAAGGGCGTCGATCCTGAGGGACATCCAAGCTCCATATACTCGTCCCCTATCACCCGAAGACCAGAAATTTATGTGTTCACGGTCTGAAAGAGGCGGGCGATGCCTCATTCCAACACTCAATTACACGCAAAACTATCTTGACTACAAATTCGTTAACTTCGCATTGATTACGTTCTTAGATTACGGTATTTTTCTGTTCAAACTTCCTCGAGGGGAAGTGATCCTATTCCCAGTCCAAGTGGAGTAATTTAAGGTTCGTTATAATTGGGGAGCATTGAAATCGTCTCTCTAAGTTTCCTAATTGAAATGAAGGAATCTCTACCTCGTTACCGTTGTCGGGTATGATTAAAATTAAAAATTAACAAGGGGAACGGATATCATTCGAAAAAAAATTACGAAAAGCACTGCCGTTAAGGCAGGAACTTTTGAGCGCTCGTACGTGCACCTTGTAGGTAGATTCGCATTTTCCAGTTTCAGAAATCAATTGAAGAAATTTTCGACAGCTGTCAAAAAAATTCTGAAACTTAGGCGAAACTCCAGATATCATGTCAGTGCTTTAGGTGACCAATTTTTTTTTCGATAATTCGCTAGAATTTTCTACTGTATCTATGGTCTTGGTGGTGCGAACTGGACAAAATTTTGCACGTAGTTTGAACACATTATTACTCAGCTTTGTGCAAAATTTCATCCCAATCCGCTCAGTATTTTCGGAACTATCAGCAAAAAAATATTTTGAACGGCCATATTTACGGAACCTCTAGTCTAATTTTGCTCATAGATGAAAGTGATCGCGATATTTGCGATCCAAACCCACCCTGAGAATTTCAAGTTCCTAGGCCTTTCCGTTCAAAAGTTACAATTTTCTAAGGTTTCTATGGTTCTGGTCATGCGATCTGGACAAAATATTGTTTTAATATATCATTCTCGATTAAAATACAAAATTTCATCTCGATCGAATCCGCAGTTTCGAAATTATCCAGAAACCAAAATTTCAAACGACCGTATTTACGGAACCCCTGGTATAATTTGGTTCATTGATAAACGTGAACGCAACATTTCAGATCCACACCTATCCTGAAAATTTCAAGTCCCTAGGCCTTTCCGTTCGAAAGCTATGATTTTCTATGGTTTCTATGGTTCTGGTTATGTGATCTGGAGAAATGTAGCTTGAATATATCATTCTCCATTAGTATACAAAATTTCGTCACGATCGAATCTGTAGTTTTGAAATTATCGAGAAAACTAAATTTCAAACGACCATATTTACGGAACCCCTATTATAATTCTGCTCATAGATTAACGTGATCACGACATTCGAGATCCACACCTATCCTGAAAATTTCAAGTCCCTAGGCGTTTCCGTTCAAAAGTTACAATTTTCTATGGTTTCTATGGTTCTGGTCATGCGATCTGAACAAAATTTCACATGTAGCTTGAATACCTCATTCTCCATTTGAGTGCAAAATTTCATCTCAATCAAATCTGCAGTTTTCAAGTAATCAGGGGAACAAAACTTTGAACGGCCATATTTACGGAACCCCTAGTGGAATTTGGCCCATTAACGAACTTGACCGAGGAATTCGGGAACTGAACTCACACTGAAAATTTCTAGTCTCTAGGTTGTTCTGTTCGAGAGTAATCGTGCTTACGGATGGCCGGACGGACGGACAGACTCGAATTTTCCGACGGATTCGTCATCAGTGAGTCGAACATAGTCGATTGAGGGCATTTTCGGCTCAAAATTCGAAAAATACAGACATCGTGACGAAATGATATAGCCCTTGTGTAAGTTGTACGAGCGCTCAAAAATTACGAAAAGCACTGCCGTGAAGGCAGGAACTTTTGAGCGCTCGTACATGCACCTTGTAGGTAGATTCGCATTTTCCAGTTTTAGAAATCAATTGAAGGAATTTTCGACAGCTGTCAAAAAAATCCTGAAACTTAGGCGAAACTCCAGACTTCATGTCAGTGCATGAAATTATCAAGAAAACTAAATTTCAAACGACCATATTTACGGAACCCCTAGAATAATGTTGCTCATAGATGAACGTGATCACGACATTCGAGATCCACACCTATTCTGAAAATTTCAAGTCCCTAGGCGTTTCCGTTCAAAAGTTACGATTTTCTATGGTTTCTTTGGTTCTGGTCATGCGATCTGGACAAAATTTCACATGTAACTTGAACACCTCATTTTCTATTCGAATGCAAAATTTCATTTCGATCAAATCTGTAGTTTTCAAGTAATCAGGGAAACAAAACTTTGAACGGCCATATTTACGGAACCCCTGGTGGAATTTGGCCCATTAACGAACTCAACCTAGGCATTCGGCAACTGAACCCACACTGAAAATTTCAAGTCTCTAGGTTGTTCTGTTCGTGAGTTATCGTGCTTACGGACGGCCGGCCGGACGGACAGACTCGAATTTTCCGACGGATTCGTCATCAGTGAATCGAACATAGTCGATTGAGACCATTTTCGGCTGAAAATTCGAAAAATACAGACATCGTGACGAAATGATATAGCCCTCGTGTAAGTAGTACGAGCGCTCAAAAACAATCTTCAATGATAAAATGTGTCATAGAAGAATTACAATATGGCCATAGAAGACTAAATCCGAAAAAGAAGAATATATCCTCAATGATAAAATGTGACATAGAAGAATAGGAATATGGCCTTAGAAGATGGAGAAGAAGAACTTGAAGGGATATTCTTTTTTGTTATTTGTTTCAAATTAAAAGGAAATATGGAGTACAAAAAATTCTTTCTTCAAAAGTTCTTGAAATTAATGGAAATATCTAATACAGAAAATTCCATCATAAAAAAACCATGCTCGATGATAAATATGGCATAGAAGAATAAAAATATAGCCATAGAAGACTAAGGCCTTAGAAACATGTGATTATAGCCTTACAAGGTTCCAAAATGGTTGTTACGGTGAGATGACGTACATTTCCTCACGTCCCAGTTTGAAGCCCTCAAAGTATTTAAAGTATCAAAAATATAATATAAAACGACGAAGATTTGAATTAATGTGTGTATAGTACTAATTATTCAAAAAGTTTGGAGATGCTTTAGAAAATTCGTGATTTGTGTTCTACATGTGACTGTGATAAACTGTTTTTGGGGATCGGTTTTACAAAGACTCCTGCCATACCTCAGGACCCCGAGAATAAAACGACGAAGATTCCACTTGAGATTGGGTACATAGCCTCCGTTGCTGAGCCCAGACCAAAGCCGTCACGTTCTAGGGGGCTGATAGACGGGGTGGCTTGTTCATCTAAAATGAACAAACAGCAAACAATAACCTTAATCCAGCGCACATAATATTCTACGTTTTCTGTGCTCGAGAGGTAATTGTTACAAAGAGGTACAAAATTATACATTTTGTCTGGTGAAAGTGGAATAAAATGCTGACATGAAGGAACTATCCTTTTTCTATCATTTGATTTCTTAATGTTCATTGTTGAATTCAACAAGTTCAATTCATTATAATATTCTTGTTATTTGATTTTTTTTCCTCAAACGATGCCATAAGTTTATTAGTGAAAAAATAAAAAATAAACGAAAATGAAAAGTATCTTTTGGTTCAATCAATTTAGACTTGGGAACATTGTCAGAAATTAATGATTATCAATACTAATTAGGACGAAAAAAATTATAGAAATACCTAAGTCAAATTATTCATTCATATACCTACAAATTCTGGATTTTAATTTTTTTTCCTTTTGTGCAGTTTAATTATAGAATACATCATTGTTTTGTTAGTTTCTTCATTTTTCCATTTCTTTCTAGAATGCCACTTGTGATTTTTTATATTCATATATCATCTTTTCTTATATTTGTAATTATAATAAAAACATATATTCTCTATCGAGTATTCATGAAGACCAATTGAACCTAAATGTATTGATTTCTAATCACCTCAGTTCTTTAGGTTTGAAATTTTACAAACTACAATCAATGACAATTTTGAAGTATCAGAAAAAAAAATTATAATAACTGTTGTTTTTCAAACCGGCTTTTCTGTTTTCAAGTTCACATTTGCTCAAAATTCGATCATCTTTTTTTGTTATTTTTTGAAACTTGAAAGTAAAATGAAATATGCAGAATATTGAAGAGAAGAATCAATACCCGGAATTCCTCCATGAATGTGACATAGAAGAATAAAAGATAAAAGATAAAAAATAGAAGACTAATGCCAATTTATTTCCTCAAACGAAGCCATAAGTTTATTTTTGAAAAAAAATAAACGAAAATAAAAGTTCTTTTGATTTCTTTCATCAATTTAGACTTGGGAACACCATAAGAACATAACAGTTATCAATACGAATTAGGAAAAAAATAAAAAAGTCAAATCATTCATTCATATACCTACAAAAATTCGGAACAACAAGCAAGGTAAATTTTTTTTTCAATTTTTTTTGAGTTTATTGAAGAAATTAAACGTTCATTCATATATATAGTTTGTTTTCGACAGCATAATATAGATTGCTAATTTTTATTAAGTATCGCATCGGTCAATTTTTTCAAGTATGGGTACTCATTATCATGAATTTGTGCACTAAGTTATTCGAGAAGAGAGAAATAAGTAGAACGTTTCGGAAAAGTCAATGCAAGATAAATTATATCCACTTTACCATGTGTTTCGGCGCATTATGTTATACTTTTATTTATGTTTTTTTTAGTTCGAATGATGTTTTAACACGTGTCTTGTCAATAATTAATTTCTCATCTCATGTTTTCGCAATTCGTTTTCATGTTACTGTACTGTATTGAAGCTGTCGTTCCTTTCATTTTAATATTCATGGATTTTGAAATTTTGTTTTTTTTCGCAATTTTGAAACTCGGGTGAGTAAGGAGAGAAAAATTTCTTTTAGGTATACTCAATATTATGAATTTGTGTCTGAAGTGGTTCGAGAACAGGGAATTTTCTGGGTAAAAAACTAAACCAAAAGCCAAAGAAATTTTTTAATTGCTCTTTGAATTTTGAAATTCTTCATTTTCGGCTCAAAATGCGAAAAATACAGACATCGTGACGAAATGATATAACCCTCGTGTAAGTAGTACGAGTGCTCAAAAATGTTCTCTTGCTTATGTGTCACTTCATTTAGTAACGTTGATAGTATCTATTTGGTATAATATGTTGTTCAATGTATAATCAATAATAATTTATATTCTAACTTGCAGTTATACAACTTGGAGATACTTTAGGTTGTTGGAAACTTTTCGTAGTAGTTCAAGCAAAACCAAAAATGAATCCCAACTCCGAATTCGACAACTTATTCGCCGGAATTGATCTGCCCGATGAGGAACCGATTATGGGAGTTGATTTTGAGCTTCCTGTGGGTCTTAATGAAGAGGGATACTTCAAAACCAAAGCAGCCGATGATAAATATTTCTCCCAACAAAAACAAAACCCCGCACACCGCTTCGATTTATTTGTTTCGGACGCACCAAAGGATACGGAACAAAATACAGAAGAAAGTGCAGTACAATTTTGACCCAAATAGAAAACTTACTTACAGGACATACCCAAGAGAGCAGAGTAAATAATATAACTGAAATGACATGTGGGAATACTGCAAATCACGAAAATTATTCTTTCCCAAACAATCCGTATATGATGATGTTCAACCGATTAGATAAATTCTTCGATTCGTTATTTCCGGGTACAACAGAGAATAGAGAAGAAAATATCAGAGATTTTACAGTAGTGCAGAATGCTGCAAAAAACTTATTGCTTGAAAATCCTACGAACAGCCAAGTTCATACTTTTAGTCAAATTTCATCGGGACATTGGACTGTTCCCGAAACCCCCTCAGTTCCCATACGAATCGAGCCACCAAAGAGGTAAATATCATAGTTTTTTGTTTCTTTCATACCGTCCAAAATATATATATAGAATATTTTAATTCAACCAATGATTTATTTTTTCAGGAAAGCAGTGGAGGCTGATATAAGGGTAAAACCGAGGGTTAAACGGCATAATTCAGCGAAGGTAAGTTTCTCCTCAATCATCATTGGTTCTTTACGGTTACTTTGTTTGAAACTATCAGCTTCTTATCCATTTCAACCACCTCGTAGCCAACAACATCAATTGCACTGTATCTTTCAAATGAGCAATGGAATAATTTTATTTTAATTTTTTAGGTTTTCGAATATACGATCTACCCAATGCGTGTATGAGACGCGCTTTCTATAATCGCATCCGAAGCCAAAGGTTCAACCCAAGTGAGTACCTTTAAATTTCAAATGTTATACACACACATTTTTTTTGTACGAATTTGAAAACGATTCGGTACCCTTACGCGAAATAATGGGAGTAATGGTAGACCTCCACTCTCTGATTTTTCAAAAAAGTAAACCAAAATTTCCAGAAGGTTAGAAAGTTTTTTCTTTCATCGATTCCAAAATTTTATCATTCAAAATTGCGTGTATCTTTTGTATATCCATTATTCTTTTATTTTTTAACATCCGTACTTTTATTTCAGCCACTTCGATCCTTCATACTACCGTTTAATGACGATAAATTTAGAATTCCTTCGTGGAGGATGTGACTTCGAAGCATCAAATTACCACCTATTGCTGTCACATCAATTTTCTTTTTCATGGTACAGTGAAATTTGAATGCTCTACATGCTAATTCCGAAATGACACCCCAATGGGATACATGGCTCATTTCGTTAACAACGAAGATCATATAGAGGCGTATTAGAAATGTGAGGTTTACCCCTTCAAGGCAAAGGATCGATTGGTCATACTGAAACATCCTAAACAGCACCAGCCTCCTCAGACCAGAACAGCCGTCACGATCATCCCTGCCGTTAACATAAACAGGTAAGTCATTGTATTCAAATTGAAGATTGAAGAAGGCTCAAGTGGGCCCTTCACTCATCTGGTGTTTATATTGAAGCCATTTTCTAAAGTTGATACTGACGTTGGTTGCTTCTTCAAATCCTGGCTAGATTATCCTTGAATTGAAGATGTCAAACAACTTAGGAGTTACTTGAAAGAAGTACATAATAGCACTTACTTTTTATTTTAGAGTGATCATAATTCTTTTTCCAGTGAGGCTCCCTTCGCCCTAGTGAGTAAGAGCCCCGATGAAGAGATGTTAGCTTGTGGCCATTGTGAATTTGTGAACAAGACATCTACGGATTGTTTACCACATCGAATCGGGACATTAGGACATCCGCATCTCGAAATGTCCTGGCTGCGATGAAGTAGGGGGACGAGATTACGGATTATTCTCGACATTTGCCATTACCAATGAAACACCCTGTATATTTTTAGAGCAAGGTGGTTCACACTTAGCTTAGTTGTGAGCCTATGGTACAGGATGATGAACCTGTTCGCATTTCTGGTATCATAAGAATGGTTGAAATGGTTCTTTACTAAGTCTTCCTTGCGGTTGTGGACGAAAGTGAAGCAGGCAAAAAATTTAGAGAGGTGTTAGAGTAAGAATGTTTTCTTGCCTGAAAATGGTCTGCAGCTTTCTATTCTCTTAGCACTACATAATATTCGGACGGTATGTTTCTGCTTGGTGAAGATGTTATATATGCCAGGCATGCTACCCCAGGTAAGTATACCGTACGAGAGAGCTAAAGTACGTCGTTTTCGCAGGCTGTTGTTCAGCTATCTGTTTCATTCTTCTTAGAACGAAAATTGACCTCGATAACCTCTTGCTCAGTTCAGTTATATGGTAGGAGAACTTCAAATCTGATTGGATGTGAAATTTGAGGTGGGCTGGCTCAGGAGCTCTTGTTGAGAAACATATAGACTGAGTTTTCTCCAGATTCATCTTGATTTTATTTGCGCTGAACCATTGTTGGGCTTTGTCCAGTGTCGTTTTGGCATTACTCTCCAGTTTTTTACTATCAGCTGCAGCCTTCAGGAAGCTTGTATCGTCTACAAACATTACCACGCCTTCCTGCCCAACATTTGCAGGTAGATCATTCACATAGATCAAGAAAAGCAACGACCGACCCTTGCGGTACTCCACAGATGACACGTTCCGTGCTAATATGAACCTGTTGAAATCTGTTATCTAGAAAGCATATTCAAGGGTACCCCTTTTGTGCCATAGTATTTCAGCTTTTTCAGTAGAAGTTGGTGGTCAGGGCTATCAAAAGCTTTACTCAAATCACAAGAGTAGAGCTTGCATTTTTTACCTTCGTCAATAGCCTTCGCAATTTTTTGGAGGATTTCAGCTATTGCTGTTCGGTCTATTTTTCCTCGAGAAAGCCATGCTGTTTTTCACTCCAAATCGAAAAAACTGACGATCCTGGTTTTTATCGCACTTTTTCCAGAATCTTTGAATGCGGGTTGTATGGAAATTGGCCTCATTTCTCTTAAATTCCCCCTTTTATCTATCGGAATAACTTTACTCTTTTGTTGGTCATGAGAGTAGCCCTCTGACTCACACCTCGAGAATACAATGCTTAGTGGTATAGCTATGCTTGGAATTATTTTCTTCAATACCTTCGTGGACAGTCCATATATATCTTTGGAATTTTTACTTTTGATTTTTTTTTGTTATTCTTTCAATTTATTCGCATGTTAGGGCATGCATGTAAAGAGAATGATGTATTGGCTGTTCCATGGATGAACTTAACAGTTTTTCAGGGTTTTGTTCGTTCCCGAGGCTGCTTTTTATTGTATCTTCTCCTGGGCTAATGAAAAACATATTAGTTCTGGACTGGGGTTCCTTCCTTTATAAAAGACCATATCATTTTTGTTTTGTTTTCCGCCATTTTTTTCATTCGCAATTCGGTTGATTTCTGTTAATTTTTCTCTGTAATTCCTCTTGTACGAGTTATATACCCTCCTGTTTGACTCGTCTTATTTCACTTCGCAGATCGTAGCTAATACATCCAACATCCTCTCAATCTCAATAATCTCCTTATTTTTTAAAGCTTTTTACTTCTTATTGCTTTTATAGTTCACAACTTTTTCTGGACATGTCTTATCTAGAGCAGATATAAATTTGACACAGAAGGCCTCAAATATAGTTTTGGCCGATTCAGACAGTATCAGTTGAGAGTAACCAATTTGTACTATCAAGTTCATTCTTGAGTCTTTCGATGTTCTTACGGCGCATATCTCTGACCATTATCTCTTTCGTTTTTTCAGGTGCTACTTTTACTTCAAGCTAATATCTCAGGAGCTGTGCTGTGTGGTCCGATAAATGGGGCTCGAACGTTTCTGTGATTACGTCAGCACAATCGGAAAAGATGTTATCAATCAACAATTGTGACTGAGACCAAATACGTCAATAACAAAAAAAGGTAGGTGGCATCAACTTCTGTAAGATATTCACTCGAGACTACCTTTTTATCCTTCTTTACAGAGAAATAATAACTCCTGAAAATTTAGTTGTTGAAAGAATTGGAAAACCATGTTCAATTTCTCCCCTAAAGCAGACAGTCCAACAATGAAATTAGAGATTAGAGATGACCACGGCATCGATGGAATCATTGAGACCATAGAGATTGACGGTTGAACAGTGGTATCGAAATGACAAAATGTCTCACCTGGCAACTTCGAGTCGATGCAAGAGATAATCGCACACTTGACGAAATTCCTAGAACACTCCTGGAAATAGATTTGACCGAGCGTGTTCACCGACTTAATCGTAAATGTCTTTATAAAATAATTTCAATCTATCTCAATATTATTATTCAATGACGATAACATAATCATCAACACAATCAACATAATAACTGTGAATGTCTTTTAGACATAATCGTAAATGTCGGTGATATTATGGTAATTTTAACCGTGTTATATTATATAATTTTGACTGCCTCTCAGATAAGTACCTATTGATTTGAGGTCTGACTGAACAACTTTATGTACATATATATTATAAATACACATTCCTATTTATTATTTATAAAATTCTTATTGAGCGCTCGTACTACTTACACGAGGGCTATATCATTTCGTCACGATGTCTGTATTTTTCGAATTTTGAGCCGAAAATGTTCTCAATCGACTATGTTCGACTCACTGATGACGAATCCGTCGGAAAATTCGAGTCTGTCCGTCCGGCCGTCCGTAAGCACGATAACTCTCGGAACAACCTAGAGACTTGAAATTGTCAGTGGGGGTTCAGTTCCCGAATGCCTCGGTTAAGTTCGTTAATGGGCCAATTTACACCAGGGGTTCCGTAAATATGGCCGTTCAAAGTTTTATTACCCTGATTACTTGAAAACAACAGATTTGTTCGAGATGAAATTTTGCACTCAAATGGAGAATGAGGTGTTCAAGCTACATGTGAAATTTTGTTCAGATCGCATGACCAGAACCATAGAAACTATAGAAAATTGTAACTTTTGAACGGAAATGCCTAGGGACTTGAAATTTTCAGGATAGGTGTGGATCTCGAATGTCGTGATCACGTTCATCTATGAGCAAAATTTTACTAGGGGTTCCGTAAATATGGTCGTTTGAAATTTAGTTTTCTTGATAATTTCAAAACTACAGATTCGATCGTGACGAAATTTTGTATACTAATGGAGAATGATATATTCAAGCTACATTTCTCCAGATCGCATGACCAGAACCATAGAAACTATAGAAAATTGTAACTTTTGAACGGAAATGCCTAGGGACTTGAAATTTTCAGGATAGGTGTGGATTTCGAATGTCGTGATCACGTTCATCTATGAGCAAAATTATACTAGGGGTTCCGTAAATATGGTCGTTTGAAATTTAGTTTTCTTGATAATTTCAAAACTTCAGATTCGATCGTGACGAAATTTTGTGTACTAATGGAGAATGATATATTCAAGCTACATTTCTCCAGATCACATGACCAGAACCATAGAAATCATAGAAAATCATAGCTTTTGAACGGAAAAGCCTAGGGACTTGAAGTTTTCAGGATAGGTGTGGATTTGAAATGTGGCGTTAACGTTCATCAATGAGCAGAATTATACTAGGGGTTCCGTAAATACGGTCGTTTGATCTTTTGTTTTCTCGGTAATGTGGAAACTACGGATTCGATCGAGATGAAATTTTGTATTTCAATCGAGAATGATATATTGAAGCAATATTTTGTCCAGATCGCATCACCAAGACCATAGATACCGTAGAAAATTCAAGCGAATTATCGAAAAAAAAATTGATCAGCTGAAGCACTGACATGAAGTCTGGAGTTTCGCCTAAGTTTCAGAATTTTTTTGACAGCTGTCGAAAATTCCTTCAATTGATTTCTAAAACTGGAAAATGCGAATCTACCTACAAGGTGCATGTACGAGCGCTCAAAAGCTCATGCCTTCATGGCAGTGCAGTTTTTTTATGAACAATCTTTCCACGTCAAACTCCAGCACAAAAAACCTGCGTTAAAGAAAACGAGGTCAAAGTAAGTCTTACGATTCTGAATGTATGTCTCAGCTTATATCATAAGATTCCAGAATAGGATCGACTGTTTCTTGCTCACAAAAATAAACAATTCCTAAGATAATGATACTTTTTGATATTTAAATTATAGCACTGCCGTGAAGTCAGGAGCTCTTGAGCGCTCGTTCATCCACCTTGTAGGAAGATTCGCATTTTACAGTTCCAGAAACCAATCACAGAAATTTTTGACGGCCGCAAAAAAAAATTCAAACTTAGGCGAAACTCCAGACTCCAAGTCAGTGGTTAAGGTGACTATTTTTCCTCAAAAAAAAAAAAATGACCTATTTTTTTTCGATAATTCGCTATAATTTTTTACGGACAAAATTTCGCACGTAGTTTGAATACATTATTCTCCATCTATGTGAAAAATTATCAGGAAAAAAAATTTTGAACGCCATATTTACGGAACCCCTTCTGATTTCCCTCATTGATAAACGTGACTTCGAAATTCGAGATCCACACATATCCTGGAACTTTCAAATCCCTAGGCCTTTCTGTTCGAAAGTTATAATTTTCTCTGGATTGATCAAGTTTCGAATAATTATTAAACAAAAAGTTAGAGTACCTATATCTGTGATTTTTGGACTTATTCCAGTTTATCGAAAAATGGTAAATTTTAAACTCGAAATTTTCGAAATCCAGGGGATATCCCCTTAGGACCTAAGGGGATATCTCCTGGATGTCCGCGGTGGACGTACCTCGCACGTCTATAGTGATATCTAGTTATGGTCCTAGAAGAGGATATCCACTGGATGACCGCGGTGGACGTCCCTCGGACGTCTATAGTGCTATCTAGTTATGGTTCTATGGGGATATCCAGTGGACGTCCCTCGGATGTCTATAGTGATGTCTAGTTATAGTCCCACGGACGTCCAAAGTGATGTCTAGTTATGGTACTAAGGGGATATCCACAGGATGTCCGCGGTGGATGTCCTTTGGACATCTATAGGGATGTCTAGTTATAGTCCTATGGGGATATCCACTGGATGTCCCTCGGATGTCTATAGTGATGTCTAGTAATAGTCCCACGGACGTCCAAAGTGATATCTAGTTATGGTCCTAGAAGGGGATATCCACTGGATGTCCGCGGTGGACGTTCCTCGGACGTCTATAGTGATATCTAGTTATGGTCCTATGGGGATATCCAGTGGATGTCCGCGGTGGACGTCCCTCGGACGTCTATAGTGATATCTAGTTATGGTCCTATGGGGATATCCAGTGGACGTCCCTCGGATGTCTATAGTGATGTCTAGTTATAGTCCCACGGACGTCCAAAGTGATGTCTAGTTATGGTCATAAGGGGATATCCACAGGATGTCCGCGGTGGACGTCCCTCGGACGTCTATAGTGATATCTAGTTATGGTCCTATGGGGATATCAAGTGGACGTCCCTCGGATGTCTATAGTGATGTCTAGTTATAGTCCCACGGACGTCCAAAGTGATGTCTAGTTATGGTCCTAAGGGGATATCCACAGGATGTCCGCGGTGGACGTCCCTCGGACGTCCAAAGTGATATCTAGTTATGGTACTAGAAGAGGATATCCACTGGATGTCCGCGGTGGACGTCCCTCGGACGTCTATAGTGATATCTAGTTATGGTCCTATGGGGATATCCAGTGGACGTCCCTCGGATGTCTATAGTGATGTCTAGTTATAGTCCCACGGACGTCCAAAGTGATGTCTAGTTATGGTCATAAGGGGATATCCACAGGATGTCCGCGGTGGACGTCCCTCGGATATCTATAGGGATGTCTAGTTATAGTCCTATGGGGATATCCACTGGATGTCCCTCGGATGTCTATAGTGATGTCTAGTTATAGTCCCACGGACGTCCAAAGTGATATCTAGTTATGGTTCTAGAAGGGGATATCCACTGGATGTCCGCGGTGGACGTTCCTCGGACGTCTATAGTGATATCTAGTTATGGTCCTATGGGGATATCCAGTGGATGTCCGCGGTGGACGTCCCTCGGACGTCTATAGTGATATCTAGTTATGGTCCTATGGGGATATCCAGTGGACGTCCCTCGGATGTCTATAGTGATGTCTAGTTATAGTCCCACGGACGTCCAAAGTGATGTCTAGTTATGGTCATAAGGGGATATCCACAGGATGTCCGCGGTGGACGTCCCTCGGACGTCTATAGTGATATCTAGTTATGGTCCTATGGGGATATCAAGTGGACGTCCCTCGGATGTCTATAGTGATGTCTAGTTATAGTCCCACGGACGTCCAAAGTGATGTCTAGTTATGGTCCTAAGGGGATATCCACAGGATGTCCGCGGTGGACGTCCCTCGGACGTCCAAAGTGATATCTTGTTATGGTCCTATGGGGATATCCAGTGGATGTCCGCGGTGGACGTCCCTCGGACGTCTATAGTGATATCTAGTTATGGTCCTATGGGGATATCCAGTGGACGTCCCTCGGATGTCTATAGTGATGTCTAGTTATAGTCCCACGGACGTCCAAAGTGATGTCTAGTTATGGTCCTAAGGGGATATCCACAGGATGTCCGCGGTGGACGTCCCTCGGACGTCTATAGGGATGTCTATTTATAGTCCTATGGGGATATCCAGTGGACGTCCCTCGGACGTCCAAAGTGATATCTAGTTATGATCCTAGAAGGGGATATCCACTGGATGTCCGCGGTGGACGTCCCTCGGACGTATATAGTGATATCTAGTTATGGTCCTATGGGGATATCCAGTGGATGTCCGCGGTGGACGTCCCTCGGACGTCTATAGTGATATCTTGTTATGGTCCTATGGGGATATCCAGTGGACGTCCCTCGGATGTCTATAGTGATGTCTAGTTATAGTCCCACGGACGTCCAAAGTGATGTCTAGTCATGGTCATAAGGGGATATCCACAGGATGTCCGCGGTGGACGTCCCTCGGACGTCCACAGTGATATCTAGTTATGGTCCCAGAAGGGGATATCCACTGGATGTCCGCGATGGACGTCCCTCGGACGTTCATAGTGATGTCCAATTATGGTCCTTAGGGGACATCCATTGGATGATGTCCGCGGTGGACGTCCGAATTCAGTTCAAAGTTGGGACATTGGTACGTCCCTCGGACGTACATAGGACGTCCACTGTACCAGAAAAGGACGTCCTATGGATGTCCATAGGACTACTTTGTGCTATTAGGGCTGGTGCTTTTTGGGATAACCTATTTAAACTTACTAAGAGTAATTTGCGGCAACACGTTATTTCATCAAACGACTCACTGCCGTAGTTGATCAATCAGAAATATGTTGTATCAAAACTTAATTAAAATTAAAAAAATATGTAACAAATGTATAAAAAATTTGCAAAAGACTCGCCACCGTTAAAAGAATAATGAGAACATTCTATTTCAAAGAAATTAAAAATAGGAAGAGTGATGAATAAATTCAATAATCGCTAAGGCATTAGTTCAGAAGAAACAGAAAATTTATAAACAAAACCAATTTTCCAGTCTCCAGTCCAAATCACCGACCGCTTATATTGTTTACCAAACAGTGAACGATGGAACCGTACGCCAGGCCAGAAAATTTCTACCCCAATGCCCAAGATATTGTTGAGAATGGTGATATATTTGGTGGTCTAATGTCCAATAGATAACGCCGATGATAGAACTAAATCACAAACCCATTCAAATGAAATAACTGTATGTAGTAATGACTAGTTTAAGGCAAAAAGACCTAGTAGGTGTACTCTCTACTACCTGAGAGATTATGACTGCATTTATTTTTCAGATTAAAATTATTAATTCAATGATTTGATGTGAAAACGTGTTGTATATTATGTTGAAGAAAAATAAAGAAGTATTTTTCAGTGTTCACCCAATGAATGAATATGAAAAGAAGCACATTCGCCATCTTCGAAAAGTTTAAAACCATAATTTCAATTTCAAAAGATAATATTGTGTTCCTACTTCAATTTCCAGATAGGTGGGAGGATTCAACTCTGTTATTCCTAAAAAGGTAGGAGGGTTTGAATATTTTCCAACCACAAACAATCATTGGAATCATGAATATAGGTATTTCAACAAAGGCGCATCCGCCAAACATTATTATTCATCATCATCATTCGAGATTCCTCGTTCATATCAGAAGAATAGAAAATCAAATATTTCAATCCTAAAATTTTGCAAATCATTTATTGGTTATTATATCATACAATTCCAATCATTTGTTCCATTATAACTTTTATAGGCAACCTCCAATACACATTGGTGAATGTTGAACTACGTTCTGCGACCGACGAGGCGCTTAACTGTATCATGAAATGGAATACTAGTAGTGGCTGCAGCTTTCTATTGAATCACATTTATTTCTTGTTCAAAGGACGAACAATTTTTTCGTGTCTATTCAATGACTTCATAAATTTACAATGAAACATCTTAACATAGTTTTGTTAATTTTTCACAAAACAACATTTCGCTTATTTTCAGTTGGAGATGGTTCTGAGTGATAATTTTCAACGATTTCCCAGGGATTTCCTGGTAATTTCGTAATTACGAAGTACCTGGCGAAAAGCTCTATTTCAAATAGTTGGTGAGTTGTAAAACCATGAATATCAGGAATTTATGATTGATCCGTATTCCGTCAGTTCCAATCATTTTTAATGAAATGAGATATATTTTGTGTAATATTCATAGAGCAGAGGAAACGGACGAAGAGATAACATAATTGAAAACATAACTTTTTAGCGCTCGTACTACTTCCACGAGGGCTATATCATTTCGTCACGATGTCTGTATTTTTCGAATTTTGGGCCGAAAATGGTCTCAATCGACTATGTTCGACTCACTGATGACCAAGGGCGGATCCAGGATTTCTTTCTGGGGGGGGCACAGGATTTTTTCTGGGGGAGGCACAAGGGGCGGAAGGCAAAAAATATTCTAAGTATGTACTGTGATGGAATCTCCACAGTACACACAAATTCCGTCTGGGGGGGGGGGGCACGTGCCCCCCGTGCCCCCCCTTGGATCCGCCAGTGCTGATGACGAATCCGTCGGAAAATTCGAGTCTGTCCGTCCGGCCGTCCGTCCGTCCGTAAGCACGATAACTCTCGAACAGATCAACCTAGAGACTTGAAATTTTCAGTGTAGGTTCAGATCCCAAATGGCTCGGTTGAGTTCGTTAGTGGGCAGAATTCCACCAGAGGTTCCGTAAATATGGCCTTTCAAAATTTTGTTCGCTTGATAACTTCGAAACTACATATTTGATCGAGATGAAACTTTGCACTCAAATGGGGATTGAGGTGTTCAAGCTACATGTGAAATTTTGTCCAGATCGCATGACCAGAACCATAGAAACCATAGAAAATTGTAACTTTTGAATGGAACATTATTCTATGGGTTCCGTAAATATGGTCATTTGAAATTTAGTTTTCTTGATCATTTCAAAACTACAGATTCGATCGTGACGAAATTTTGTATACTAATTGAGAAATTTATATTCAAGCTACATTCCTCCAGATCACATGACAAGAACCATAGAAACCATAGAAAATCATAACTTTCGAACGGAAAGGCCTAGGGACCTGAAATTTTCAGGATAGGTATGGATCTGAAATGTCGCGTTCACGTTTGTCAATGAGCAGAATTATACTAGGGGTTCCGTAAATACGGTCGTTTGAAATTTTGTTTTCTCGATAATTTAGAAACTACGGATTCGATCGAGATGAAATTTTGTATGTTAATCAAGAATGATATATTAAAGCAATATTTTGTCCAAAATTGTAACTTTTGAACTTAAAGGCATAGGAACTTGAAATTTTCAGGGTGGGTTTGGATCGCGAATATCGCGGTCACGTTCATCAATGAGCAAAACTAGACTAGGGGTTCCGTAAATATGGCCGTTCAAAATATTTTTTTCCTGATAGTTTCGAAACTACTGATCGGATTGGAATGAAGTTATGCACCTAGCTGAGGAATAATGTATTCAAACCTAGTGCAAAATTTTGTCCAG
The DNA here is from genome assembly GCA_963966015.1 of Aphidecta obliterata. Classification (NCBI taxonomy): domain Eukaryota; kingdom Metazoa; phylum Arthropoda; class Insecta; order Coleoptera; family Coccinellidae; genus Aphidecta; species Aphidecta obliterata. The sequence continues at coordinate 31,026,170 of OZ014427.1, read as the reverse complement.
ATCGTATCACCAAGACCATAGATACCGTAGAAAATTCTAGCGAATTATCGAAAAAAAAGTGATCAGCTGAAGCACTGAAGCACTCCATTTTTTTGACATGTGTCGAAAATTCCTTCAATTGATTTCTAAAACTGGAAAATGCGAATCTACCTACAAGGTGCTCAAAATTTCCTGCCTTCACGGCAGTGCTTTTCAAATTTTTAGTAGGGAATTCAAACATATTGAGGTTTAGAAAAAAATTAAATCCAATCGAATTCCATGTATTCTCTGTGACATCTGCTAGTTTCCGCCTTACATTCTTCTTCATATATTCATGATCCATAAATAGTCCCCTTTTTTTAAATTCTTGACCCAAAATGGAACCAATATGTCTGTCCGTAATGCAGAGCCATTTTATTCAGAAACTATTGGTACTTTTGAAATTAGTTCGAATGAAGAATAATTCTATGGACAAGTCCAGATCGCATGACCAGAACCATAGAAACCATAAGAAATTATAACTTTCGAACGGAATTCAAGATAGGTGTGAATCTCAAATGTCGCGGCTAGCGGTTCCGTAGATATGTAGATATATTTTATCCTGATAATTTCGAAACTACTGATTGGATAGGGATTAAATTTAGCACATAAATGAAGAATAATATAAAATTGGTTTCAAAAGCTGGAAAATGCGAATCTAATTACAAGGTGCATGAATGAGCACTCAAAAGCTCCCGACTTAACGGCAGTGCTTTTAATAATTTTTTACTATGAAACTTTTCGAGTGCTTGGCCGGAACGTACCTCCATGGTCACTCTTATTCATACCTTTTATGAAACACATCATTTTGGGATATCATTTCACCGAGTTGAATTGAAAACTGTTATTCCTTAAACTATTTTCTAGATCAGACAAATCGAAAAACTTCGAAAGAATCTATTAAAACCTATCAGAACAATTTGGACAAAATTAACCAAAACTCCAAAAAGGCCAACTATCATATTAGTATTCTCGAAATCATGAATTGAATAAGTAGATTTACCCTGTTCTAATAAGAGGTTTTTCACCGAAAATAGGGGATGCTTAGAATCGCATGTCAAAAAGAGTTGGTTCTACTTCGGCTCAGACGCTCGAAGACGAAGCTAATTTCAGTTCTAAGAAAACATCTTTACAATTTTCCATATGCTTTTTTCGGTTGACAAAACCATACAGTTAGTTTTCATCGTCCTCCCTCAACACCTTGCATAACGAAACCGATGTCATTAATTCATTCATCGGACATATAATCCCAGGCCAACTCCATCTACCATAACTACAGGACACCTGCAAATTAGAATTAAAATAGGAATATCCCGGACCATTTCACAATTTTACTCCGGTTCTCGTTTCAGAAAGAATCGAGAGACATCGTCCAGATGATTCACGATTCTTCCACCTTTAGGCCAGGTCTACACCCAAAGGATATGAAAGACAGGTGGAATGCGAATATTTCAATTGGATCCTTTCAATTAATGTTAGATTTTTAACATTCGTGAATCATTCATCAATTCCTCCAAAAAATGATATGTAGATTATAAACCGGAACAAGGGTTAATTTCGAGGTTGAATTCATTATTCTTCACGAATCAGAACATCCCAATTCATTAGCTATGTTACCTAATGGTAAGTATTTTTGCAGATAATAAAAAACATCTCTAAGGCCAGTAATTATCTCAATAAATTCAAATATGGGTATGGTAAATTTTGCTAGAGATTAACATTTGTTTATGTTTCGGATAAGGGAATATAAAATGAAATATTTATTTCAGGGGTTTACAGAAACACTGATCGGTTTAAGCATATTACTTTAGGATCACTCAGCGGACGTCCATAAATCAGGCACTGATCTGGAGTTGTCTGGTTAATGATCGGGTTAATCCGATTACGACAACTTTCAGTGGTTGAACTTATCAACCTTTGTTATTCACAATAATTAATATTATTCAAAATCGGATTGCAAGAAAAAAAATTACGAAAAGCACTGCCGTGAAGTCAGGAGCTTTTGAGCGCTCGTTCATTCACCTTGTAGGAAGATTCGCATTCTTCAGTTTTAGAAAACAATTGGAAAGATTTTGACAGCTGTCAAAGAGAATTTCAAACAAAGGCAAAAATCAAGACTTAACATCAGTGCTTTAGGTGACCAATTTTTTTTCGATAATTCGCTAGAATTTTCTACGGTATTTATGGTCTTGGTAATGCGATCTGAACAAAATTTCCCACGTAGTTTGAATACATTATTCTTCATCTATGTGCGAAATTTCATTTCAATCCAATGAGTTGTTTCGAAATTATCAGGAAAAAAATTGTTTGAACGGCCATATTTACGGAACCCCTAGTCTGATTTTGCTCATTGATGAACGTGATCGAGAAATTCGCGATCCGAACCTATCCTGAAAATTTCAAGTCCCTAGGCCTTTTCGTTCGAAAGTTATGATTTTCTATGGTTTCTATGGTTCTGATCATGCGATCTGAAATAATTTAGCTCCAATATATCATTCTCAATTTAAATACAGAATTTCGTCACGATCAAATCCATAGTTTCGAAATGATCAAGAAAACTGAATTTCAAACGGCCATATTTACGGAACCCCTAGTCAAATTCTGCTCATTGAGAAAGTGACCGCAACATTAAAGATCCAAACCTTTCCTGAAAATTTCAAGTCCCTAGGCTTTCCCATCACAAAGTTATAATTTTCTATGGTTTCTATGGTTCTGGTGATGCGAGCTGGACAAAATTTTGCATGTAGCTTGGACACGTAATTCTCCATTTGAGTGCGAAATTTCACCTCGATCGAATTTGTTGTTTCGAAGTAATCAGAAAAACAAAATTTCGAGCGGCCATATTTACGGAACCCCTGGGCGAATTTTGCCCAATAACGAACTCAACCGCGGCATTCGAGATTGAAACCTACCCTAAGAATTTCAAGTTTCTAGGACATTCCGTTCGAGAGTTATCGTCTATACGGCCGGCCGGACGGACAGACTCGAATTTTTCGACGGATTCGTCATCATTGAGTCGAACGTAGTCGTTTGAGACCATTTTCGGCTCAAACTTCGAAAAATACAGACATCGTGACGAAATGATATAGCCCTCTTGTAAGTAGTACGGGCGCTCAAGAATGTTTGTCTCTTTGGCTTACAAAACTGGCACTGAAATATCACTTTTATGCATCTCATAAATAAATAAATAAATTAGAAGTTTATTCAGATATAACAACTTCAACAATGGATACATATGTTTGTAGTCTACTTGGTACTTCGATGAGAACTTCAACCGCCATGTTCCTTTGAAGTCGTCAAATCTTTAATTCATTTGTTGGTCATTAAATGGGTAGCTGATGATCTTCGAATGCATGACCCGTGTATAAACATTCTCAAATGCAAGAATATTGGCTACTATTTCAGGTACTTGGTACTTATGAAATTGGTTTTTTCCCTTGACCTCATTCTCTACTGCGATATGCATAAAAGAAGAATTGATATTTTGCTGTTGGTGGGCAGAAGGCTCTAGACATTTCATAATATTTGATATATTCTGCACAAATCTCTGGATGTCATTTCTCTTTGGTTGTTGATATTAGTGGAGTTACTGTATCTTTCATGCCATCTGATGTTAACCAACTCATTCCACAAATTCTACGGTCTTCCAAACTTCCATGTAGTTATTGAACAACCTTCGCCATCTCGTATTTGATGTTAATTACTATTATTTGTGCACGTGTGAAAATTTTATATTTTTCAGGCCAGTAACCTTTTCAATTTTTCTTCGGAAATATGATTATGTACCCCAATATATCATGAACTATCCACATCATGATTATATTGAGAAGTACTTTTCACTAAGTAATTTTCAATACAAACCTTGGAACAAAGATATTTCATAGACTATGGCAAAAGCACAAGTAACTTTCGTCGATAACATTTATCAGACCTAAATTTCTATTGCTCCAACTTCTTCTCTTCTTCTCTATTTATTATCCTGGTTTTTCAATTAAAATCTCACCGATATATTATAATGTAGGTATTACTGAAAGAAAAATAAAATATTATCCTACAGGAAAAAATTAAGATTCTTGTTCTTGGTATAACCACTCTTAACCCTTCCTGAAATTTACATAGTTAAGGGGTATTGAAATCAAATGAAAAAAATCCGTCCTTCCACCGTCCAGAACTTTTCACGACAACAATAAAAGCTAATTGCAGGGAATTTGGAACAAACATCTGCTGCTATCCGTCATTGATCCTCCGAACTCAAGAGAATCCGTATCTAAATAGGTATGTATATGTGTATACATGAAGTGAGCTTTGGAAAATCGGAGTCAAAATATCGTAGCATGAATTTTTGCCGTTTTTCAGTCGTCGATTAGCAGTGTTGGAAGAAATTTGTGGTTCTGTCTTTTCAAAAAAAATAAGATGCTCGGCTAAGTTAAAGTAAAGTCAGCAGGAGAAATATAAAACGAATTTTTGGCTTACAATTTGTCGTTTTTTAGCCGTTAAAAGAAAGTTCGTCGTTTTGGTATTTTGAAAATATCGGACTATAACGGCTAATCAACGACTCGAAACTGGAAAATAAGAATCTACTTACAAGGTGAATGAACGAGCGCTCAAAAGCTCCTGATCTCACGGCAGTGCTTTTTATAATTTTTTCGTGATGGGTTGATATCCAGATAGATGCAACATAATATTTGAGGAAATAAAAAAAATTTTGTGTGTTTTTGAGCGCTCGTACTACTTACACGAGGGCTATATCATTTCGTCACGATGTCTGTATTTTTCGAATTTTGAGCCGAAAATGGTCTCAATCGACTATGTTCGACTCACTGATGACGAATCCGTCGGAAAATTCGAGTCTGTCCGTCCGTCCGGCCGTCCGTAAGCACGATTACCCTCGAACGGACCAACCTAGAGACTCGAAATTCTCAGTGTGGGTTCAGTTCCCGAATTCTTCGGTTAAGTTCGTTAATGGGCCAAATTCCACCAGGGGTTCCGTAAATATGGCCGTTCAAAGTGTTGTTCCCCTGATTACTTGAAAACTACAGATTCGATCAAGATGAAATTTGGCACTCAAATGGAGAATGAGGCGTTCAAGCTACGTGTGAAATTTTGTCCAGATCACATGACCAGAACCATAGAAACCATAGAAAATTGTAACTTTTGAACGGAAAGGCCTAGGAACTTGAAATTTTCAGGAAAGGTGTGGATCTCGAATGTTGTGATCACGTTCATCTATAAGCAAAATTATACTAGGGGTTCCGTAAATATGGTCGTTTGAAATTAAGTTTTCTTGATAATTTCAAAACTACAGATTCAATCGTGACGAAATTTTGTATACTAATGGAAAATGATATATTCAAGCTACCTTTCTCCAATTCACATGATCAGAACCATAGAAACCATAGGAAATCATAACTTTCGAACAGAAAGACCTAGGGACTTGAAATTTTCAGGATAGTTGTGGGTCTGATATGTCGCGTTCACGTTTATCAATGAGCAGAATTATACAAGGGGTTACGTAAATACGGTCGTTTGAAGTTTTGTTTTCTCGATAATTTCGAAACTACGGATTCGATCGAGATGAAATTTTGTATTTCAATCGAGAATGATATATTGAAGCAATATTTTGTCCAGATCGCATGACCAGAACCATAGAAACTATAGAAAATTGTAACTTTTGAACGGAGAGGCCTAGGAACTTGAATTTTTCAGGGTGGGTTTGCATCGCAAATATCGCGGTCACGTTCATCAATGAGCAAAATTAGACTAGGGGTTCCGTAAATATGGCCGTTCAAAATATTTTTTTCCTGATAGTTTTGAAACTACCGATTGGATTGGAATGAATTTTTGCACCAAGCTGAGGAATAATGTATTCAAACTACATGTGAAATTTCGTCAAAATCGCATCACCAAGACCATAGATACCGTAGAAAATTCTAGCGAATTATCGAAAAAAAATTGGTCAGCTGAAGCACTGACATGAAGTCTGGAGTTTCGTCTAAGTTTGAGAATTTTTTTGACAGCTATCGAAAATTCCTTCAATTGATTTCTAAAACTGGAAAATGCGAATCCACCTACAAGGTGCATGTACGAGCGCTCTAAAGCTCCTGCCTTCACGGCAGTGCTTTTCGTAATTTTTTCTGCGCCCTCGATATTTGCCGAAAACAATTCCCTCTGGTGTGGACCTGGCTTAAGCGGCACTTGAGAGGACCCAAATTCAGTCTTATACCTGACCGTGTCCGAGGCATATTTGAATTAATTCAATATTATAATATCCAACCAGCTTTCCGTCCGGGCTCATTGTATTCCTCATCGCTACAAACTTTGATACGGCCCGAAAGATGACATAAATCTGAAAGCCATCTATTCTTCTATTATGTTAAAATGATGTAGGGCCGCAGAGCGAGACCACAGCCCCAAGAAGATCTTTTCATTCGTCCTATGCCCATAAATATCGCATAATAGTTGAATCAAACTGAACCTCCTTCTCTCTGCTGAATGTTTTGCTGGGGTACTTTTTTCATTCTTGTTTTTTTTCGATGGAGTCGATTTTTTTCATTCCTCGCTTCATTTATTGTGAAGAGATTATTTATATTGGTCCGTTCTGGGGATTTAATCCATTAGGATCGTGAGAAGTGAGCGGTTCATTCAAACTTCGATTTTTTTTTATTCGAGGAGAAAAATCGATCTCATTTGTTCACATTTTGTTTCTCAGCTGTTCAGATCTTTTCTGTCAAGGACGGCTAGGGATATTGAGTTCGAGAATAATAAGTTTTCGTTTTTTATTTCCAACAAAAGGTAATACATATTATCAGATAAGAAGATATTATGACTGGGTATTATGTAAGGAAAGATTCAATTGGTGAATAAGGTTCATTTAATTGAGACAACTTCTCTAATGAAGTAATTCGATTCCCAGAACTGAACTAAAATTCCCATGAAAAACCTTTTTAATGGCACTTAATAATTCACAAACTGGTTTATATATTGATTTCATGTACTACATCTATTTCATTAATAAAAATTTAGAAAAGCACTGCCGTGAAGGCAGGAGCTTTTGAGCGCTCGTACATGCACCTTGTAGGTGGAAGTTTTAGAAATCAATTGAAGGAATTTTTGACAGCTGTCAAAAAAATTCTGAAACTTAGGCGAAATTCCAGACTTCATGTCAGTGCTTCAGCGGATCAATTTTTTTTCGATAATTCGCTAGAATTTTCTACGGCATCTATGGTCTTGGTAATGCGATCTGGACAAAATTTTGCACGTACTTTGAAAACATCATTCCTCAGCCAGGTGCAAAATTTTATTCGAATCCGATCAGTAGTTTCGAAACTATCAGAAAAAAAATAGTTTGAACGGCCATATTTACGGAACCCCTAGTCTTATTTTGCTCATTGATGAACGTGACCGTGAAATTAGCGATCCAAACCCAGCCTGAAAATTTCAAGTCCCTAGGCCTTTCCGTTCGAAAGTTATGATTTTATATGGTTTCTATGGTTCTGGTCATGCGTTCTAGAGAAATGTACCTTGAATATATCATTCTCCATTAGTATACAGAATTTCGTCACGATCGAATCTGTAGTTTGGAAATTATCAAGAAAACTAAATTTCAAACGACGTATCTACGGAACCCCTGGTACAATTTTGCTCATAGATGAAAGTGATCACGACAATCGAGATCCACACCTATCCTGAAAATTTCAAGACCCTAGGCGTTTCCGTTCAAAAGTTACAATTTTCTATGGTTTCTATGGCTTTGGTGATGCGAGCTGAACAAAATTTTGCATGTAGCTTGAACCCCTCATTTTCCATTAGGGTGCAAAATTTCATCTTGATCGAATTTGTAGTTTCAAAGTAATCAGGAAAACAAAATTTCGAGCGGCCATATTTACGGAACCCCGAACGCCCGATAACGAACTTCATCGCGGCATTCGAGATTCGAACCTACCCTGAAAATTTCAAGGTTCTAGAACATTCCGTTTGAGAGTTATCGTGTATACGGCCGGCCGGCCGGACGGACATACTCGAATTTTTCGATGGATTCGTCATCAGTGAGTCAAACATAGTCGTTTGAGACCATTTTCGGCTCAAAATTCGAAAAATACAGACATCGTGACGAAATGATATAGCCCTCGTGTAAGTAGTACGAGCGCTCAAAAATAATATATGTTCAGTTCCTACAATTATTGTATTACAATAATGGGGAATAAGTCAAATAATTTCAATGGTTACTGGTTACAAAGTTTATGTAAGGTTTAGCTTTACTAGATTCCAAATATTCTAGCAAGTTGTATGGTTCAATAATCAGCAAAAATTTAACTAAGTCTCTTTTCAATATATTAACATTTCTTATCGAAATTGTTGTAAACACTTTTATATTTGTTTTGGTATTTTTCGGGCAATAAATTCTGTATGGTAAAATTGGCTGATTGTCTTATTTCTGAAGGTGTACATAATAATTCATCTTCACTATCTGAATTCATATTTTTCAGCGAAACATTCACAATAATAATCAGGTATCAACTCAATTTGATTAAACGTCAAAATTATTCAAGTGACCTCGCCTCAATACCAATAATGGACTGTTCCCTTTCGGCCAATCGGCTTGTTTACAGATACTATTACTTACTCAAAAGTAGTTGAGTAATGACCATATTATTCAATAGGAGTAGAGAAAGTTTTTTATCTACTCCTATTGAATTATATATTAATTATTCAACTACTTTTGACAAATATTAGCAATTAATAGTACCTGTGGACAAACACGGTGAGTTATAATAACTCACTTCTATAACTCCCTGTCTCTGTGCTTCCGAACAAGCCGTTTGGCCGATAGGGAACAGTCCATTATTGGTATTGAGGAAAGATTACTTGGATAATTTTGACGTTTTCTCAGATTAAGTTTATACCTAATTATAATTGTGAATGTTTTGCTGAAAAAGATGAATTCAGATAGTCAAGATGAATTATTATATACACCTTCAGAAATAAGACAATCAGCCAATGTTACTATAAGAATTTATTGACCGAAAAATACCAAAACTAATATAAAGGTGTATACAACAGTTTTCGAGATTGGTGTAGCAGTAAGAATATTGAGTCATCGTTTACAGAGAATGTTCTTTCGGCATATTTTAGTGAAATTAGCACTGAATATTAAGAATTAGCCCCCATAGACTTCCTACTCCATGCTAAGAAGCACAATCAACATAAATAATGCATTGTTATAGGTAACTATTGAGATTTGTGAATAAAGTTCTTTCTCTGTACTTGTATCTTAGTATTTTTTGTTATAGTCGTAGATAAAATATAGTATTGAACTTGCGGTAATGGTCATAACTCACTTGATGAATTACAGCACTCGCCTTAGGCTCGCGCAAATTTCAGCTGCGTGAGTTATGACCTACATTACCGCTCGGTGAATAATAAACTATTAATAATTTCAGCAGGGATTAGAAATTTCTTTTTCTCGAACGACTCTGGAAGGTTTATTATTGGAAATAAAAAACAAAAATTTCTTTTCGCTTGAGAATCATCATATTTTTTTGGGATTCTTCCAAAGGATGAAACGGAAATGTTCATGCTATTCCGTCAAGATTGAGATATGAAACAAAAATTCTTCAGGCTCTGAGAGGTATCGTCGACAGCTCTCGTATGTATGAATTCACATAGTGATTTATGGAAGCCAATTATATTGTAGAAACGAGAAGGTTATTTTGCGTTTCAGAGGGCTGGAAGATAGGGGCGAGATATCAGAGGGTTTTTCGGCATCGCATGAATTCTGAAGTAGAATAGCAAACTGATCTGAGAGAAATCGTCAATAGATCGGTGTCTTCAACGTATCGAAATCTGTGACAATTCGTACCATCTAAAACGTGTTATGTGTTTATTTTGATAATGAACTTATATTATTTGGTATATCTTTATTTCATATACTTCCAACAGCTTATGTGCCTACAAATGAACAGTATTGGAAGATGTTGTGGTGGCTCCCCGCACGTCCGGAAGATGGTGTTTTCGGCTACGCCACCCCGCTTTGTCTCCCGTGGATCTCTTCATTCGACGTGCGGTGATAACACTTTCCTTGTGGAGGTTTTTAGGGCAGCAGTTGCTAGATCAGCCCTACTACTGGGTAACATCCAGTTCCCCTTCAGGGATCGCTTTTCAATTGCGGCATTACCTCGCGAAGTGGAGACCCCCACCTGATCAGGCAGGTGGTACGTTATCCGGTATAAGACGGCTCTTGAATCCACTGCTAGGAACAAGCGTCAAGAAGCGACACACTGCTCGACGCTCATATACAATTCGTTCAGGCAGACGTCACAACGCGTCAGACCTCTGCTCCAGAGCGCACTTCCAGAATATGGCATTGTCGGCTACGCCACATAAGTCGAATTCAAGCGAGTAACCACTAATAACCGCGGTTATTGTTGGTCTTGCCCTTGGTCTCGGCCCTTCAGGTATAACCGCGAATAACCAACATCCGGTTGAATACAGTGCGGTTATGGTCCACCATTTTCGTAAATGTAGGTTAGGGTGCTGTTATCAAAACAAACACATAACCAACTTTTATTTTAATATAATCCTTCTGCATGAACGCCCCTTTTCAATAAAACCAAGCAGATAATTTTGTAGGCTTGTATATTATTCTGTCTGGAATTTCATCCTGGTGGAAAACTATCGACAATTGGGTTATATATTACCTGGAATTTATGTTTGGGGTTTCTCTAGGAAATAAAAGGAACATAACCGAACAGACCCATTTCGACTGCGACAGCTATAGATGGGTCCCACATATTTGCTAAAGTGGAGAAGGGGCAACAAGATAGCTAGATCGATAGATATAGAAGGCACTCAATAAATCTGATGGCTATTTGTGATGGAAATTGTTTTTCACCTATATATTTGTTGGATTTCCAGGATCATCACATGACTCCTCGGTGTGAATACCTATTTATTCATTCATTAAGCGCTCGTACTACTTACACGAGGGCTACATCATTTCGTCACGATGTCTGTATTTTTCGAATTTTGTGCCTAAAATGGTCTCCAACGACTATGTTCGACTCACTGATGACGAATCCGTCAAAAAATTCGAGTCTGTCCGTCCGTCCGTCCGGCCGGCCGTAAGCACGATAACTCTCGAACGGAACAACCAAGAGACTTGAAATTTTCAGTGTAGTTTCAGATCCCAAGTGCCTCGGTTAATTTCGTTAATGGGCAGAATTCCACCAGGGGTTCCGTAAATATGGCCGTTCGAAATTTTGTCCTACTGATTACTTCGAAAATACAGATTCGATCGAGATAAAATTTTGCACTCAGATGGAGATTTGACGTCCTCAAGCTACAGGCAGAATTTTGTCCAGATCGCATGACCAGAACCATAGAAACCATAAAAAATTGTTACTTTTGAACGGAAACGCCTAGGGACTTGAAATTTTAAGGAAAGGTGTGGATCGCGAATGTCGCGGTCACGATCACCAATGAGCATAATTTTACTAGGGGTTCCGTAAATACGGTCGTTCATAATATTCTTTTCCTGATCATTTCGAAACTACTGATTGGATTCGAATGAAATTTTGCACATAGCTGAAGAATAATGTATTCAAACTACGTGCCAAATTTTGTCCAGATCGCAACACCAAGACCATAGATACCATAGAGAATGCTAGCGAATTATCGACAAGAAATTGGTCAGCTTAACCTCTGATGTTAAGTCTGGAGTTTCGCCTCAGTTTGAGAATTTTTTTGACAGCGGTCAAAAAATTTTTTATTTTGTTTCTGAAGCTGGAAAATGCGAATCTACCTACAAGGTGGATGAACGAGCGCTCAAAAGCTCCTGACTTCACGGCAGTGCTTTTCCTCATTTTTTTTCCCTCTAAATCCATACTCATACGTTTTCCACAATTCATTATTCTATCGCCAAATCGAGTCGAACGGTTCCCAAATGTTTTTCGATGAAAACTTGCATCTTATAGGCACAGTAACTTTGCACTGGGAAGTTGGCTCATGACACCATACAAAGGAAATAACCTTACAAAGAACAAAAACACATTATCATATGTTGAGCGCAGATAGGGTGAAGATTGAACATGCCTTTGGATTATTGAAGGGAAGGTGGAGATGGCTCCAATATATAAATGTGTACAATATATTCAAAACAGTTGAAATAATTACAAGCTGTGTTGTCCATAATTTTTGTTTGGTTCATGAAGACCTATGGGATGAAGAGGCTCCCATAGATCATGCCGATAGACCAACTACCTATCAAGAGGGTAGGATCAAGAGAGATCTGCTAGCGGATGATTTTTAATGAATGTGAATAACTCTTCTAATCTCATCATTTATTTTTCAATAAAGTCAGTGCTTCATTAGAATTATTGTATTTTTTGAACCCCTTATAATGAAAAACAAAACATCATTAAATAAACCCTAAACATATATTCGTCATAAGATACAATATATAAAAGAATAACCACCAGCCACCAGTAAGACAGGGAATTTTCAAAATATAGATATAACGAAAAAGAACTAAGAGAAAATATCATTAAAATTAAAGTATATATTTATTTGAAAACATGATTACTACAAAAAAATATCTTTTTGAAAATAGGAAAAAAATCATCTTATTAACTTAAACAGTAAATATATTAAATTCATTCTAAATCAGAATCTTCCTGTCTTTTCCTCTTTCTGGATAAAATTTTTTCGAGAACTGATATAAATCTTTCTCTGATCCTCTGTCTTCTTCATACATTATGTTCTTTTAAAACCTCAAACTGCTCTTTTACTGCAATTGATTATTTTTCAATTCTTGGAGGCCTCGATCCGCTTTGCTGGTTGTGGGAGATGCATTCCTTGGATTTTTGAACCCATCTACAGGTTCACATCGTGAAGGTCAAGCTCCTTCACCAGAGAAACTGCAAGAAAGGCTCTGCTGTGTGCAGTCCTTTCTGGGATATTTTGATTGTCATCTAAAGTATCCACCAAATACTCTGGAGCTGTCTTGTGTTTCTCCCCTGAACTCCAATCAAAGCAAAATGAAAACTTAGAATATGTCAATATATTGAGTGATGATTACTAACCTATTATTGAGTGCATCTCCTCAAAAAAAAATAACGGTTGCTCCATAAATGATGCTACAGTTGTTTTTTGAGCGCTCGTACTACTGACACGAGGGCTATATCATTTCGTCACGATGTCTGTATTTTTCGAATTTTGAGCCGAAAATGGTCCCAATCGACTATGTTGGACTCACTGATGACGAATCCGTCGAAAAATTCGAGTCTGTCCGTCCGGCCGTAAGCACGATAACTCTCGAACGGAACAACCTAGAGACTTGAAATTTTCAGTATAGGTTCAGATCCCAAGTGCCTCGGTTAAGTTCGTTAATGGTAAGTTTTGCTCCCCTGATTACTATGAAATTTTGCACTCAAATGTAGAATGAGGTGTTCAAGCTACATGTGAAATTTTGTCCATATGGCATGACCAGAACCATAGAAACCATCGAAAATTGTAACTTTTGAACGGAAACTCCTAGGGACTTGAAATTTTCAGGATCTATGAGCAAAATTATACTAAGTGTCGCCGACTGAGGCGCAACGATATTTTAGTGGACTTGTATGAAAGAAAAACGAATTTTGACAAATCGAATATTGGCCAATTCCACCTACCTTTTAACAGCTGAATTTGTAGATCTCGCTGGGTAGTTTGGCTTGGCAGATCAGATTCACTGATTTTCTTGTTTGTGAAGACACAACAATGAGAATTGATGAGAATAATTAAGATTCGCTCGATCGAAATTTTCACTCTTCGGTTCAACTACATTCCAACCCACTTTCTTCTTTCTTCGCACCAGGTATATGAAAATTGGCCAACACACATGCGCGAAAAATTGAATGAACCGCGAAGTACGTACACTACACGCAACAAACATTCTAATTTGGAAGGAAAACAGAAAATAAATGAGGCGTTACAATAGTTCAATTGTAACAATAACAAAAATATATTGTATGAGAAAAATCAGAAAGCAACCCATAAATAAACAAAAAATGATGCCCGAACATTCCGCCCACCTAAAATAGAATTATTTTACATACATGATTATGATTGTCATGGGAGAGGACACAATTTGACCAACGGTCTTTGCAGAATACCGCTAGAAGTGCGAACAGTAGCCACTCGTGCTATACCGTCCTTACCCAGATGAACATCAACCACGCGAGCTGTACGCCAACGTCGAGGAGGTTGCTGTTCATCCTTGATCAATACAAGTTGTCCTATAGATAACTGAGAATCGGCTGGTGTAAACCATTTTGTTCGTTGTTGCAAAGTATTTAGGTATTCAACATGCCACCGTTTCCAAAAATCCTGATGTAACCGAGTTAGCAGTTGCCATCTGGATAATCTGTTCATGGATAAATTGGATAGGTCAGGTTCAGGAAGGTCGGAACAAGGAGCGAGGGTAAGAAAATGACCTGGAGTGAGCACGGATAGGTCATTTGGATCTGTACTCAAAGGACAAAGTGGCCGTGAATTTAATACCGCTTCTATTTGAACGAACACAGTATACAACTCTTCGTAGGTAAGCACCTGATCACCAACTAACTTGTAGAGATGCGTTTTAACGGATTTGATTCCGATTTCCCACAACCCTCCGAAATGAGGAGCTGAAGGAGGATTAAAATCCCAATCCATCTTCTCAGCTTCTGCGGCGTACTTCATATTATTGAGAAGTTCTCGTTGAGCACCTTTGAAATTAGTACCACCGTCACTAAATAACCTATTGCATCTACCTCTGCGAGCAATAAAACGTTTCAGAGCAGCCAGAAAGGCTTCACTAGACAAATCTGAAACGAGTTCCAGATGCAGTGCTTTGGTCGTGAAACACACAAAAAGACAGAGATATGCCTTGAGAACCTTTGCACCTCTACCTCTGGACATGGTAATGCGAAATGGACCGCCAAAATCGACACCCACACATTGAAAAGGCTTCAATTGATTAACGCGACAAGATGGAAGATTGCCCATCATCGGTTGTAAGGGTTTTGGATTAGAACGAAAGCACGTTAAGCATTTTGAAGTGACTCTTCGAATATGCTTTCTTGCAGATAAAATCCAAACCTGCCGAGAGAGAAGGAATTGTAATGTTTGTGAACCTGGATGAAGATATAATTGATGGAAATGCTTGATGAGCAGATCAGTGAATTTATTGTTACCTGGCAATAACGCTGGATGTTTATGGTCATATTGAAGGCCAGAAAACGATAATCGACCACCCACACGCAAAATATCATCATTTCCGATGAAGAGATTCAGTTTCTGAAGATATTTCATTGTGATAGGACGATTTGATCGAAGATTTTGAATCTCCTCACCAAAAACTCTTTGCTGAACGCATTTAATGAGAAAGTTGAGAGATTGTTTTCTTTCCACGGATAGGATGCTACCGACTCTTTTAGATAAAGGAGTTCTAAGATTGAAAATGAAACGATGTAAATATATTACAACTTGGTTGAGTTTAGAGAAGGAAGAATATTTAGCTATGAGCTCGTCAAATATATCAGATGAAGTGAAGGTACTCAGAACAACCTGACGCTCCTCATCAGTTGGAATTTCTTTGATTGGTGGACCACAAGTCTTCTCAATCGGATCCATAGACTGAAGCCATGGAGGTCCCGCCCACCATAAGGAATGGTCTAACAAACCGGAAGGAGACAAACCCCGTGATGCACAATCTGCTGGATTAACTTGGGATTTAACATAACCCCATCTATCTGGAGGAACCAATTCTTGGATTTGTGCAGTACGATTACTCACGAAACTTTTCCAGCGGTAAGGAGATGATCTAATCCAATGAAGTACTACGGTTGAGTCTGACCAAGCGAATACTTCATCCACCTTTAATGAACCTTCATAAGATTT
This sequence comes from Aphidecta obliterata, assembly GCA_963966015.1. Classification (NCBI taxonomy): domain Eukaryota; kingdom Metazoa; phylum Arthropoda; class Insecta; order Coleoptera; family Coccinellidae; genus Aphidecta; species Aphidecta obliterata. Next base: position 31,010,234 of record OZ014427.1, on the reverse strand, counting down.
TATTACAATAGAAAGCAATTTTGCAAGGAGGAGCGCTGCACATAGCTCCAACTTTGGTAGAGTCATGCGTTTGATAGGTGAGACTTTTGACTTTGCACAAATGAAAGAAACATTTATTGTACCATCAACATTTAAAAATCGGAAATATATGACAGCGGCATACCCCTTTTCGCTGCTGTCCCCAAATCCATGAACTTCACATTTAGAAAATGATTGCGTGAATATTCTGCGCGGTATTCGCAGAGTGGACAGAATGTGCAACTCTGATTTGCACTGACTCCAGCGATTCAATATATCCGTAGGAGGAACGTCGTCCCACTGTAGACCGAGTGTCCAGAGATGTTGAATTAGATGTTTGACAAAGAAAGTGAATGGAGTTAGAAAACCGATAGGATCAAAAATATGTGCCAAATCCGACAGAATGGTCCGCTTTGTAACTGGTTTTTCGTTAATATCGATAGAATACGAGAAATGATCTCCAGATGGAAACCACCTTAATCCAAGAATTTTCAAAACCGAATTATCATCGAAATTCAACGACTGTTGATGTCGATGATCTGGTGGTAAATGATTTATTAGCTCCGGAATATTACTGGACCATTTTCTCAACTCAAAGCCGCCTCGCCTCAATAAAGAAATTAACTGTTCCTGTAAACCTCGAGCTCCCTCCAAGGTATCACTACCCGATAAAATATCATCAACATACGATTCCGATTGAAGAACCGTTGCTGCTAAAGGAAAGTCCATCTCTTCATTTGAAGCCAACTGCTTGAGTACTCGAAGGGCAAGATAAGGAGATGAACCAACACCATACGTAACAGTGTTCAATTCGTATACTTGAACCGGATCAGAAACCGAAAATCTGAACAAAATTCGTTGAAACCGTCTATGAGAAGGGTGAACCAGAATCTGCCTATACATTTGTTTTATATCTGCGGTTAAAACAACATTATGAAACCGAAATTTCAACAGAAGAACCATCACATCTTTCTGAAGCTTCGGACCTGTCAAAAGAATTTCATTGAGAGAAACGTTTCCCGAAACCTTCGCAGAAGAGTCAAAGACCACTCTGAGTTTTGTGGAAGGACTATTTGCGTTGAAAACAGCATGATGTGGCATATAATATTCATCAACAGAAGGACAAGCTTCAGGAAGTAACGTCATATGACCACAATCAAGATAATCGTGCATGAACTTGTTGTACTCGCAATGAAACTCGGGAGAATTTTTGAATCTACGCTCTAGTGAAAATAGACGACGTAACGCCATGGAGTAGGTATCTCCGAAGAAACTGGAAATCGCTTCTTTGAAAGGTAACATAACCATAAAACGACCAGTAGAATCTCGAGAGTGACTTTCGACAAATATTTGCTCACATAGAGCATCTTCTGCCGAAGACTGTTCGAAGTTAGGAATTTCTTCGATTTCCCAAAATCGCTTGAGAGTTGCATCAATCGAAGAATTAGTTGTGAGATGAAAAGAGTTAATTTTTGTTGATGGGCTAGAAGTATTTCCCATAAGTATCCAACCGAATATGGTTTCTAACGCCGAAGGTTGAAATAGGTTTCCTTGTAAACGACCTGATTTCAGAATTAAAGGAAAAATAGCTGCTCCCACAAGCATATCTATAGGACCAGGAGAATGACATGATGGGTCAGCCAAATTAATATTCGAAATAGAGTCCCATTTATGATAGGGTACAAAACTGTTGGGCATATTAGAGCAAATTTTTGGTAATACCACAGCTTCGATGGTATAAGACGGATTTATAGATCCAACAGGACGAATCGTACAGGTAACGGAATCAGAAACAGATGATGATGTCTCACCCAAGCCAAAAATACAAAGTGGAGTTTTGAAACATTTAAGACCCAACCGTTTGACGCATTTCTGTGCAATTATATTCGTCTGGGATCCTGGATCCAAGAGAATGCGAATGGTTTGATATTGTCCTCGAGCATCTAAGATTTCAACTCTAGCAGTAGCTAATAAAACCGTAGACGGTGAAACAGAGGTGTTTGTTAAAACTTGAGGACCATATGAAGTGGAAGGAGATGAACTATCATTGACAGAATCATTAATGTTAGAAGATGGATCAATTGGTTTCAAATGTAACAATGTGTGATGATTCTTATGGCAATGGCGACAAGTTGACTTTGACGAACAATCTGATACTCTATGTCCCGAATGAAGGCAGTTAATACACCAGTTTTTATCTTTAACTATCTGTAACCTAGTTGAAGGAGATTTTTCCATAAAAGAAGAGCATTTATAAATTGTATGTTTATCGTTACAATAGCTACATGACAATTTGTTCATTGAATTCGATTGAGTGAAAAATGCTGAGCTTTTCTTATGAGGCTTATCATTTTGTTTCGATGTTAAATGCGCGCGTTGAGAAACTGCAAGCGTTAATGACTCTAGAGAGATGCACTGATTTTTAAGAAATTTAGTAAGAGCACGATAAGAAGGAATTTCTGTGGAACATTCCTGCAGTTCGAACCTCTTAATCGTAGCTGTATCTAATTTCTGCAAAAGTGAATGAAATAAAACGAAGTCCCATTGTTCAATGGGTAATTCCATATTCTTCAAACATGCTAAATTTTCAGAAAAAATAGCTAATAAATTTCTAAGACCATCCACTGACTCATTATTAAGTTTAGGTGCATTGCATATTTCCTGCCAAAATGAATTTGCTAGAAGCCTCTTATTTTGATACCTTTCAGTTAATGTTTCGAAAGCTGAATGATAATTTTCACTCGTTAATTGAAATCCCTTTAGAAGATTTCGCGTTGCAGGAGATAATGAACCGAGTAAATATTGGAATTTATCAATATCTGACAATGTGGCATTCTTGTGAATAAGACTATTGAAAATATCGAGAAACGTAGGCCAGTTTGTATAATTTCCATCAAATGTTGGTAAGGAAATTTTCGGAAGTTTGACATTTGGCGTTGTCGATGTTGTATCATTATTCGAAGAAGTTTCATCGGAAAATATGTTCGTATAAACAGTCTTAACAGTGAAGAAATTCTCCATGAAACTTGTTCTTATTGTTTTTTCATCAGCCATATCCGGATTCTCGGTAGTTGACATTATCGAGATTATTGAATTATGCATTGTTTTGAATTCTTCGAGAATGTCATCTAAATTTGAACATCGTAATTTAAATCGAACATGCAAACTCTCATCAGTCACAGCCATATGAGCGAGTGCGAGAATTTCCTCAATCTCATCTACCTGCAGCTGACGAATCGCTTTTGCCTGCTTCAACTTATTACTACTCATTTTATTCGTAGGAATCAGGAATGAATGAAATTCGATATTCTGCAAAGATTCGAAGGAACAAATACAACAGATGAATCTCTATTATAGGTGTGTTCAATTACCCCCAGTTAAACCCGAAACTATTTACGAAATTAAGAATTAAATTGAATGACAATTTTATTTTCAGAACGAAAATGAATATGAATGTGCGAATCGATGACGTGAATGAAAATAATCAGTGATGAAGGAAACAGATTGTGATGTTTACGATAAGCAATCGAAATGTGGGATAGAGGTCTGATGCTCTCTCCGCTTCTTATCGGAAACAACACGAGAAAAAAATGAATTAGGTGAAACGAATATTTATGAATTGAAATTAATGAATTTCAAAATTAAAATGTTTGTTGGAAAGAAAATCCGGCCCGAAGGACCAATGTCGCCGACTGAGGCGCAACGATATTTTAGTGGACTTGTATGAAAGAAAAACGAATTTTGACAAATCGAATATTGGCCAATTCCACCTACCTTTTAACAGCTGAATTTGTAGATCTCGCTGGGTAGTTTGGCTTGGCAGATCAGATTCACTGATTTTCTTGTTTGTGAAGACACAACAATGAGAATTGATGAGAATAATTAAGATTCGCTCGATCGAAATTTTCACTCTTCGGTTCAACTACATTCCAACCCACTTTCTTCTTTCTTCGCACCAGGTATATGAAAATTGGCCAACACACATGCGCGAAAAATTGAATGAACCGCGAAGTACGTACACTACACGCAACAAACATTCTAATTTGGAAGGAAAACAGAAAATAAATGAGGCGTTACAATAGTTCAATTGTAACAATAACAAAAATATATTGTATGAGAAAAATTAGAAAGCAACCCATAAATAAACAAAAAATGATGCCCGAACACTAAGGGTTCCGTGAATATGGTCGTTTGAAATTTTGTTTTCTCGATAATTTCGAAACAACGGATTCGATCGAGATGAAATTTTGTATTTTAATCGAGAATGATATATTAAAGCAATATTTCGTCCAGATCGCATGACCAGAACCATAGAACATTGTAACTTTTGAACGGAAAGGCCTAGGAACTTGAAATTTTCAGGGTAGATTTGGATCGCGAATGTCGCGGTCACGTTTATCAATGAGCAAAATTAGACTAGGGGTTCCGTAAATATGGCCGTTCAAATTTTTTTTTTTCCTGATAGTTTCGAAACTACTGATTGGATTGGAATGAAACTTTGCACCTAGCTGAGGAATAATGTATTCAAACTACTTACGAAATTTTGTCCAGATCGCATCACTAAGATTATAAATACCGTAGAAAAGAAATGCCTCGGTTAAGTTCATTAATGGGCCAAATTCCACCAGGGGTTCCGTGAATATGGCCGTTCAAAGTTTTGTTTTCCTGATTACTTGGAAACTACAGATTTGATCGAGATGAAATTTTGCACTCAAATGGAGAATGAGGTGTTCAAGCTACATGTGAAACTTTGTCCAGATCGCATGAACAGAACCATAGAAACCATAGAAAATTGTAACTTTTGAACGGAAACACCTAGGGACTTGATATTTTCAGGATAGGTGTGAATCTCGAATGTCGTAATCACGTTTATTTATGAGCAAAATTATACTAGGGGTTCCGTAAATATGGTGGTTTGAAATTTTGTTTTCTCGATAATTTCGAAACTACGGATTCGAGGGAAATCAGACTAGGGGTTCCGTAAATATGGCCGTTCAAAATATTTTTCTTCAGATAATTTCGAAACTCCTGATTGGATTAGAAGGACATTTTACACCTAGCTGAAGAATAATGTATTTAAACTACGTGCGAAATTTTGTCCAGATCGCATCACCAAGACCACAGATACCGTAGAAAATTCAAGCACGATAACTCTCGAACGGATCAACCTAGAAACTTGAAATTTTCAGTGTTGGTTCAGATCCCAAATGCCTCGGTTGAGTTCGTTAATGGGCAGAATTCCATCAGGGGTTCCGTAAATAGGGCCGTTCAAAATTTTGTTCTCCTGATTACTTCGAAACTACATATTCGATCAAGATGAAACTTTGCACTCAAATGGAGAATGAGGTGTTCAAGCTACGTGTGAAATTTTGTCTAGATCGCATGACCAAAACCATAGAAACCATAGAAAATTGTAACTTTTGAACGGAAACGCCTAGGGACTTGAAATTTTCAGGATAGGTGAGGTTCTAGAATGTCGTGATCACGTTCATCTATGAGCAACATTATACTAGGGGTTCCGTAAATATGGTCGTTTGAAATTTAGTTTTCTTGATCATTTCGAAACTACAGATTCGATCGTGACGAAATTTTGTATTTGAATGGAGAATGATATATTCAAGCTACATTTTGTCCAAATCGCTTGACCAGAACCATAGAAACCATAGAAAATCATAACTTTCGAACGGAAAGGCCTAGGGACTTGAAATTTTCAGGATAGGTGTGGATCTGAAATGTCGCGTTCACGTTTAACAATGAACGGAATTATACTAGGGGTTCCGTAAATACGGTCGTTTGAAATTTTGTTTTCTCGATAATTTCGAAACTACGGATTCGATCGAGATGAAATTTTGTATTTTAATCGAGAATGATATATCAAAGCAATATTTCGTCCAGATCTCATGACCAGAACCATAGAAACCATAGAAAATTGTAACTTCTGAACGGAAAGGCTAGGAACTTGAAATTTTCAGGGTGGGTTTGGATCGCGAATATCGCAGTCACGTTCATCAATGAGCAAAATTAGACTAGGGGGTCCGTAAATATAGCCGTTCAAAATATTTTTTTCCTGATAATTTCGAAACTACTAATTGGATTGGAATGAAATTTTGCACCTAGCTGAGGAATAATGTATTCAAACTACGTGCAAAATTCCTTCAATTGATTTCTGAAACTGTAAAATGCGAATCCACCTACTTACAAGGTGCATGTGCGAGCGCTCAAAAGCTCCTGCCTTCACGGCAGTGCTTTTCGTAATTTTTTGAAAGCTAAAACAATAACTCGAAATTCGGCATACAAAGTGATGTTTTTAGCCTTTACAAGTTAAATGAGGAATAATGAGTCCGGCCCCGGAGTATGAAAATAATCAATATCTCGTTCTCTTGATCTCAACACGTGTCAACAACTTCCTAAGTTTCAATAAATTCCATCGATTAGTTTGGTTTTTGATAGTCATAGTATTTCCATGAATTCGAAAAATCACCCTGAAGATTTCTGAGAAAAGCCAGAAATTAATTTTTTACTGTCAATCCGTACTTTCATAAAATAACAGAATAAAATGAAGGAAAGGGGATCCAGAGGTAGACAATTGTACTGCAAGCATATCTATGCGACTACGGACGTACCTCCTGCCACCATGGTAATAAAAAGAAGAGCATCCAATACAGGCATATGGCTCTTTGAGCAAGGCGTATGGCCATAGAGAAATTGAGGATGACCGACCGCTTCTCAAAACCACAGAATTGCCCCACACTATCAAATGTCATAAAAATCTCTCCCAACACATATAAACTTCTTTCCGTTTCGTTCACGGAATCCCTAGAAGTCGCCCGTACCATCGAAAACTACCCACAACAAGGAAATACCTACTAAAGAATGTAAAACGCATTCAGCTCTTTTTCATATCATCATTACGATAACAGCAATTGGGGGTGAAGCAGTTACGTCGGGAAAAAGCAATAACTGTCACTTGTTTCTGCCAGCCTTGGCCCTCTCGCGTCGGGACCACCACGGCACGGGGCTCCCGACGTATAGAACACGGAATAAAGATAGAATATTATAAGTAGTTGCAGTGGCGCGTAAAATCATATATGACACTCATATCCATGGCAACTCGGGGCCGATATGAATATTTCATAGAACCCATTTTCATACTTTATTGAACGTGTCGCCTCTGATTATATACAATATACCTGACCTACAGACGTTACGTCTTCCGTTTCCCCTTTCGTCCGTTACACTGGGAAAAGCGATCGTCGAAGGGGCGCGTGATTGAAATGTGTTGATTATTTTGATTTTGTCCTGGGTAATGGAGTTTCTCCTCGATAGTTTTTGTTGTCACCATCCTTTCCGTCTTTTTGAGCGCTCGTTCTACTTAAGGCCGATTTACATCAGACGAGCGAATGCTCATTCAAACCCCACTCTATCAAATTCTTCTAGTTTAAACAGACGTGGAACATTCTTTCGTCATTCTATCGGTGTTCTAAAAGATTCTATAGATATAGAACACTTTGAGAATGCTCAATCGCTTAATGTAAACGGCACTAGAGCGCCTGATCAGTTCCTTAGAGCGTTCTTTCTTGTTCAAGGTGGGTTTAAACCAAACGAACAAAGAGCAACAGCTAGAACAATAACATTCTTTGTTGATATTTTAGTGTGAACGAAAGCTTGTTTTCAGCGTTTACACCAAAATATCTGCGAGCAAAAACGAGAACAAAGAGCTAGAACACTAGAACGCTTTGAAGAGACTTTGAAGCGAGCGCGTCTGAACACGAAAGAATGCTCTAAGGAACTGATCATGCGCTCTAGTGCCGTTTACATTAAGCGATCGAGCATTCTTAAAATGTTCTATAGAATCTTTTAGAACACTGATAGAATGACGAAAGAATGTTCCACGTCTGTTTGAACAAGAAGAATTTGATAGAGTGGGTTAGAATGAGCATTAGCTCGTCTGATGTAAATCGGCCTAAAGACGCGCTCGCTTCCCGGAGCGGTTCCTTAGAGCGTTCTTTCGTGTTCAGACGCGCTCGCTTCAAAGTCTCTTCAAAGCGTTCTAGTGTTCTAGCTCTTAGTTCTCGTTTTTGCTCGCAGATATTTTGGTGTAAACGCTGAAAACAAGCTTTCGTTCACACTAAAATATCAACAAAGAATGTTCTTGTTCTAGCTCTTGCTCTTTGTTCGTTTGGTTTAAACCCACCTTTACACGAGGGCTATATCAATTCACGATGTCTATAGTCCATTTAAGAATTATTGACATCGAAGCAGGCCATGAACGTCCAGTCGAGGCTTTATTTCTGGTTACAAAAAGTAACTAAATTTCATCATAGAAATAAAACATAAATATAATCTAGAAAAGTATTGAGTATACGAATTATCGGAATTATCGAATAATTAAGCCGGAATATATCGATTGCAGTTTCTACATGGGAGTTCAGGTTTGAAAGCGCAAAAATATCGTGGAATGCTTTCATATGAAATTATCTCATATAAAAGTCAACCATGGAAAATTGAAGATCATTCAAATAAATATTTATTTTCACTCAGAACCATGCAATTGGTATTGGAAATCTTGCAAAATTCTAACCATATAACTATAAGAGTACCATTTTAAGTCAGGATTCAAGAAGGATAAATAATGGAATTCTAGCAGGTAGCTAGTGGTGCAACAGAAAAAAATTTTTGGATACTTCGCAAGCACAGGGCCAAAAGAATGGATTGGAAAAAACGTTATAATGTATTAAGAACTAAGAGAGAACAAAAATTAAGAATCTATGAAGTACATGAAGAATTTTGACATGAAATTTGTACCGAACTATCAATATATGAACCAATTTGTGAATTATTTATTGCTCGGTGTTGAATACTTCAAGAAAGTCAATTTTTATTTTCATTCATTAAAACTGTCCATGAATTATTGAGAATATTATAATTGATGAGCAATGTTACAATTATTCAGTATACTTTTGAATTGGGAACAATATAGCATGTGTATTAGCAGAGGGAATGTGAACAGGGTACTATACAGTATAAGTAAAATAAATAAACTTTAAATATCTATGAATGATACAAGAGCAAAGATAAAAATATTGAAAACTTTGTTTTCACGTAGTGTAGTGATTTGGATGTGTTTATTGAATAAACTGACATAATCCTATTGATGGGCATCCTTTTGCAGGGAAGGTTTCAATATTTCAATAACCCATTTATGAAATAATTCACCATTCATAGTAATCCTTATCATTAATACCACTGTCAAGAATCGGATCACATCCAGGTAAAAATCCATCAATTGTTCCAGCATTCAAAATAGTGCACCTTCTGCCTTTACCCTTGAATATACTCGGCATACCTTTTGGATTATTTTCTTCATCTAAATAAAGGAATTTTACGTTTTGTTCCATGTATTCTCGGTATTTATCACAATATCGTACCTACTATTTTTATTATATTTTTCTGTTTATCAGTAAGAATTTTCCTTCGATCAACTTTTTTGTATTTGTTTCCAATTTTTTTTATGATATAATATAATGTCGACTTCGATCAATTGAAATCTAGGTGATCTTTGGCCAGTTCGAAAAGGATATCTAAACTGATATATTCATTGTTTTTCAATTCTAGCAAAAACAAAGTCATTCAATGTCTCTTTAAAGGAATAATAATATCGCACAGGTTTTCTTCCACTGCTCATTCCAGGCTATAATAACATGCTAATATTCTACGGACAGAGCTTGGTGAAATCTGAAAATTTAAGAGAAATTGATCAGTCAGAATACACTTTGAGTCGGTGAATAACAGTTTACCTGAAACACTAGCGAAAATATATGCCAAATCTTTGAAAAACTCGAAGTAACACCGACAAACTGGCGTTCCCTTGTAAGGCTCGATGTATCCTGGTCAATTCCAGCCATTTTAATAGCATAAGACAAAAAATACTCAAATTCAGAGCAAATTTTTATAATTACATATTTACCAATATCTTCGATAAAATCATCAAAGCAAGATTTCTATGGGTAATGTTAGTGTTATTCCTATATCAACCTGAATTCAGCAACCCAAAATATTACTGAATAGTCTATTACCAACTTAAATTCGATTTTTCACAGCCAACCGAGATGTCAATAATTCTTAAACGGAGTATATATGTTTCGAATTTTTAGCGGGAAATGGTCTCAATCGACAAGGTTCGACTCAGTGATAACGAATCCGTCGGAAAATTCAAGTCGGTCCGTCCGGCCGTAAGCACGATAACTCTCGAACGAAACCACCTAGAGACTTGAAATTTTCAGTGTGCGATCGGTTCCCAAATGTCGCGTTTGAGTTCGTTAATGGGCAGAATTCCACCAGGGGTTCCGTGAATATGGCCGTTCGAAATTTTGTTCTTCTGATAATTCGATAATGATAAACTACAGATTCGATCGAGATGATATTTTGCACTCGAATGGAAAATGATATGATCAAGCTATATGGCCAGAACCATAGAAACCATAGAAAATTATAACATTCGTACGGAAAGGCCTAAGGACTTAAAATTTTCAGGATAAGTTTGGATCTCGAATGACGTGGTCACCTTCATCTATGACCAAAATTAGACTAGGGGTTCCGTAAATATTGTCGTTTTGTAATGTTTTGCAGTTTTGAATACTATTTTATCTGAACGAGAGTTCAGAACACTTTCAATATACGAACACGGGGGATCGCAAACTTATCTTAACTATTTTTAGCCAGCGCAGTGATCAACCTAGGAAGAACTCTACGTTTCGTAGAAACCACAGAATCTTCTCGTCGTACTAGGGAAAATCGTGGGGAAGTCTAGGCAATTGAAACAAAATGGTTAGAACCAAGTAATAAGAGTTTATTGGTTCTGTCGGGGCGGTTCCCCAACTTCGGGTCGGCGCAAAAAATGAAAATCTGAGAATCAGGAAATAGTTATTCAATCAACTAGTTTATTAATGACAGCGATTAATGGTCGAAATATTTTAACGTTTAACGTTTAAGCGTGAGCGGAGCGAGCGCGTTAATGTTTGAGACCATTAATCGCTGAATTAATAAACGAGTTGATCACAAGATTTTTCCGTCGACCTCATCAGGAATTGAATATAAATTCTGGATCGAAACCAATTTTTATTTTGCATGACATACAAATTTGACGTAATACAAATTTCTATGTTCATTTCGATATAATAATATTATTTATGCTTCCTATAGAACAATTCGAAAAATTTATAGAGGGAATATTGGACATGTTGTGACATTCTGAATAGTTTATATTTATTTCATTTCCTATAATGTCCGATAAGGAACGTGTGGATGAAGTGGAGGTTGAAGCATTATTTACTTTGGAACTATTATGACATACAATTTTTTCTGCAGTTCCTATTTTATTCTGAATGGAGTTTTCAATATACCCTTCTGCAACAGAAGTTGATTTCCAACCACCAAGTCTTTTGATGGCTGAAAAATCTGCACCACTGTCAGAAAGAATAGACGCAGAAGAACGCCAAAAACAGTGACCTGTATACAAATGTGGTTGCTCTAATTTAAGAAAGTTTGCAATCATTGACGGTAATTTATAAAATGTATTAATTCCAACTGGTTGTGTTGAGCATTTATAGTTCTTATAAAAAACGAAAAATCTTTCGTGTGGAGTGTGAGCTGGCCTCAAGGATATATATCTCTTTATTATGTTTAAAAGTGTATCGTTATCCACCACAGTGAATATCCTGTTCGAATGTGTTTTCGATGAATTCACTGTCACCAAAAATTTCGATCCCATATCTTGTACATACTTTCTCTGCAACCTTAGCAATTCACCTTTTCTCAATGCTCCCGCTACTCCGAATATCAAAGCGACCTACAAATCAAACAATGACAGTTATTTCCCTATAACGAGATAATGAGAATAAGTTGGAATAACGATTCAATTGAGTTTTATTTTTACCTTGGACATCAAGAAAACACTATCAGGATTATCGCTATGAACTCTCTCACATAATCTTTTTCGAGAACTTGATTTTTTGGGATATATCCCTCTCTTTTCCGTTTAATAAACATCACCAGTTTGTGGTATCTGCTTATATCAGTATTGTCTTTCACATTTAGTGTTGATTTCAGCATCGAATATTTTGGCCATAAACTTGCTAGATGCCCCTTTTCTGCAATACCCGTAAAGTATGCCAACCAAACCGTTTCCGTAAAGTTCCGAACCTTTTTGTCCTTGCACCAAGATCTGAATTCAGCATAGGTTTTCTCATATAAATGGCGGCTCTTTCCAGGAAGCAGACTCAAAGTTGTTGCTTCAGCAGTTTTTGTCACATCTGGCGGTGTCAAAGGGGTATTTTCTTCGTTATTCATTATGTAGTAGCGTAACGGATAAAATCAGATTCTGATCGAGAGCGAATAAATAAATTTGACAGCTCGATCGTGCTCCGACATAGATGCATCTATGCTCCGACTGAAAATTTTATGTTCGATTGCCATTATAATCATGCATTAATACAAGAAATCATGCATTAATAGGGGTCATTAATGGATGATTTCGAGTGCGTTAAAATGAGCTTTTATTCTATGGTCGACGGAAATAGTTATTTACGTAACAAGTCCGGAAAATACTGTTTTTTTGGACGAGTAGACAAAATCCTAGGACGAGCGTTAGCGGGTCCTGGAAGTCTGCGAGTCCAAAAAAACTATTTTTGGACGTGTTGCGTACACTATTTTTTCGGCAACCGTGTATAATAACAAATCAACGAGACACAGTTCTTTATTGCGATAAATGCGACCAAAAACACTCCAAACTTTCAAAAATCAAAATGGCAACTTATTTCATGTTGGTATTTCGTTGCTATGGTAATGATCAATTGTATTTATCGAAATCAGACCCACCTAGCCAATGATAACAACGTAATAGGTGTCAGTCGTAATTTCGTTGCTACGGGAAACGTACTTTCCGGCCTAGTCCGGAAAAAAATGGAACGTATCCCGAATATCCTGCAATTGAACGGTAATAACTGGCTCTGCAGGGGGGAAGGTACTAAACTACTACTACCCCAAACAAAGGTACACAATTCCTTTTAATCCTATGAGGAGCTTCCATACCTAGTTATTATGTCTAGCTGGCATATACCATTCTTACGAAATATCAAGAATACAAAATATCAATGAACCTATAAAAAGAACTTATAACACGTGGAACCTAAATATTCATCAACACACATCGACAACAGAGAATCATATCACACTAAAATTACAATATAAAAGAGAGTTTCAGTTAATAAAGCAGATATTCAACAATGAACAGTGAATGACTTACGTGCATGAGATTATCAAATAACCATAATACTATAGTAGGTATATCAAAACACTTTGTTTCGTGAATTCTTCGACTAAAACCGTTGGCTTTTTCAACAATGGCGATATCAACGTGAATACTATTCTTACCCAAACGGCTTACTATCTAAGAGTAACTCCCAACATCTTTCTTAACCTTATTGAGCATAGAAAATAACCATCGAACAAAAGTGAAGGAGTTCAGACTCCTGTTCTTCTTGTGTTCGTCTAGTCGGTATATAAACTTAGAGTAATCTACTCTGAAATCGGTATTATATGAAGCTTCCTTATTTGCAGGATGATAATCTAGGACCGATCTATTACAGTTTGAAATTTAATTTTCTGGATAATTCCGAAACCTCGAATTCAATCGTGACGAAACTTTGTATTCAACTGGAGAATGATATATTAAAGCTTCATTTTGTCCAGATCGCATCACCAGTTCCATAGAAAAATTATAACTTGCGAATGTAAATTTTCAGGGTAGGTTCGGATCGTGAATGTCGCGGTCACGCATATCAATGAGCAAAATTAGACTATGGCCGTTCAAAATATTTTTTTCTTTATACCTTAACCTATACGAAACATTGTTTTTCTCTCAGAAAGGTCCATTTCTACAAGTTTATACACAAATCTACATTTCGACCAAATTTATTGCTTGAAAATCAGGAGAGATCGCCTCATGCGCAGTCACCTATTTTTTGAGCTCTAACTCATGCATCCTCTATTCCCACCCCATCACGATTGCCGACATTACCTACTTTATCCAGATGCAATAAATTCGAGTACACAACACTTACTTTGTCAATATCTAGTTTATTGTTTATTGTTAACGGTTCCTGGGCAATTCTTACCATTCCAAAAAACTATCTGTTCCAGGTGTGTTTTTCAATGTCCAGAACTGTTACTCCCCCATTATCCATGTGATGACCTGTGGTGTTCTCATGATATGCTAATGCATACGCCCCTGTGTTCTGTTAGCAGAAACGTTGATCCACAGATCCACTGTCGGAGGTATGTCTCTGCTGCTCCATTCAGGCAATTCACAATTTTGTTCTCCAAATATAATTTGCACGGCGTCCTTCTGATTGTTTTGATAGTTCTTCAGGGATGTGTTCTCGCAAAACTAAAACCAGCTTCCTGATGGGAAAAAGGGTGTGTGTTCCGTCCCACAGTTGCTGGTGGACTCAACAGTAGGGCTGATCCAGGAACTGCTGCCTTAGACCCGAGACACCTTCACGAGGAGATTGGTAGGTACTCACCGCACGTCGAGTGCACCTTATGAAGGCAAACCGAGCCAACAACGCGGTGTGGCGTAGCCGACAACGCCATCTTCCGGACGTGCCGTGAGCCGCCACAGTTTATTTATATTTTTTATCAGTAAGATCTTTCGTAGTGCGCTATATACCGATGTTATTTTCGATCGCCCTTAGTTTTTTATCGACAATAATTGAAGCAGCCTCTATATTTTTGGTTCCCTTTTTTCGCTCAGCAAGCAGGGCGACCCCTCCTCCTATGCATTTTGGTCCGTCTTATATACAGGGTAACCCAGGGTTAAACCGTCAAACGTTCAGGATCTTTTTGAGCGCTTGTACTACTTACACGAGGGCTATATCATTTCGTCACGATGTCTGTATTTTTCGAATTTTGAGCTGAAAATGGTCTCAATCGACTATGTTCAACTCACTGATGACGAATCCGTCGGAAAATTCGAGTCTGTCCGTCCGGCCCTAAGCACGATAACTCTCGAACGGAACAATCTAGAGACTTGAAATTGTCAGTGTAGGTTCAGATCCTGAATGCCTCGGTTAAGTTGTTCTCCTGATTTCTTCTAAACTACAGATTCGATCGAGATGATATTTTGCACTCAAATGGAGAATGAGGTGTTCAAGCTACATGTGAAATTTTGTCCAGATCGCATGACCAGAACCATAGAAACCAAAGAAAATTATAACTTTTTGACGGAAACGCCTAGGGACTTGAAATGTTCAGGATAGGTGTAGATTTCGAATGTCGTGGTGACGTTTATCTATGAGCGAAATTATACTAGGGGTTCCGTAAATATGGTCGTTTTAAATTCAGTTTTCTTGATAATTCAAACTACAGATTGGATCGTGACGAAATTTGTATATTAATGGAGAATGATATATTCAAGCTACATTTCTCCAGATCGCATGACCAGAACCACAGAAACCATAAAAAATCATAACTTTCGAACGGAAAGGCCTAGGGACTTGAAATATTCAGGATAGGTGTGGATCTGAAATGTCGCGTTCACATTTATCGATGAGCAGAATTAACTAGGGGTTCCGTAAATACGGTCGTTTGAAATTCAGTTTCCTCGATAATTTCGAAACTACGGATTCGATCGAGACAAAATTTTGTATTTCAATGGAGAATGATATATTCAAGCAACATTTTGTTCAGATCGCATGACCAGAACCATAGAAACCATAGAAAATTATAACTTACGAACGGAAAGGCCTAGAGACTTGAAATTTTCAGGGTAGGTTTAGATCACGAATGTCGCGGTCACGTTCAATGGGCAAAATTAGACTAGGCGTTCCGTAAATATGGCCGTTCAAAATATTTTTTCCTGATCATTTCGAAACTACTGATTGGATTCGAATGAAATTTTGCACATAGCTGGAGAATAATGTATTCAAACTACGTGCCATAGATACCATAGAGAATTCTAGCGAATCATCGAAAAAAAATTGGTCAGCTAAAGCACTGACGTTAAGTCTGAAAATTTTTTTGACAGGTGTCAAAAAATTTTTCATTCTGTTTCTGAAACTGGAAAATGCGAATCTACCTACAAGGTGGATGAACGAGCGCACAAAAGTTCTTGACTTCGCAGCAGTGCTTTTCGTAATTTTTTTTCAGGAAAAAATAAGCTTTTTTATTCCAATAATCATGTCCCCTAACCTGCTTCGTTTCCGAGATACCGAGTGACGAAGTTTTTAGACAAAATCAATTCTTTATTGATTACTCAAAAACCTTGTGGTTGGTTTTGATGACACTTGGCATGCTCGTTGAGACTCGTTGAGGACATCCTTTCAACGTAATCAGAGTGAAATTATTATTTTCAGTGGCGGTCCAGAGGGTAATTATAATATTAATATATAATTGTAATATCACAATTATGACAAACCATCCCTTTCTTATATCGATCAATTAAAAATAATAAATTTCATCATAATTTTTTTTGAATCTCGTTTTGTTTTCCAGAAGCAAATAAAAAATCGTTACCATGTATGTTAAAAAAAAATTCAATTCTTATGATATTGAGATAATCGACGTTTTGCATGCAAATAAGCATGCCAAGTTTTATCAAAACCAGCCACAATAGTTTTGAGCCATTCATGAAAAATTATTCTCTTCTAAACATATTGACATCCTGTATCTCGGAAACGAAGACAGTTGGGACACATGATTATCGGAATGAAAAATCTTATATTTGAGCGCTCGTTCTACTTACTCGAGGGCTACCTATATCATTTCGTCACGATGTCTGTATTTTTCGAAATTTGCCGTAAGCACGATAACTTTCGAACGGAATGACCTAGAGACTTGAAATTTTCAGTGTGGGTTCAGTTCCCGAGTGCCGCAGTTGAGTTCGTTAATGGACAGAATTTCACCGAGGGTTCCGTGATATGGCCGTTCGAAGTTTTGTCCTACTGATACCTTCGATTCGATCGAGATGAAATTTTGCACTCAGATGGAGATTTGACGTCCTCAAGCTACAGACAAAATTTTGTCTAGATCGCATGACCAAAACCATAGAAATCATAGAAAATTATAACTTTCGAACGGAAAGGCCTAGGGACTTTAAATTATCAGGATAGGTGTGGATCTTGCATGTCGCGGTCATGTTAATCAATGAGCAAAATAAGACTAGGGGTTCCGTAAATATGGGCGTTCAAAATATTTTTTCCTGATAATTTCGAAACTTCTGATTGGAATGAAATTTTGCACATAGATGAAGAATAATGCATTCAAACTACATTTCGTCTAGATCGCAGTACCAAGAGACTATAGATAAAAATAGATGTCTGTATTTTTCGAATTTTGAGCCGAAAAAGGTCTCAATCGACAAGGTTCGACTCACTGATGACGAATCCGTCAAAAAATTCAAGTCTGCCCGTCCGTCTGTCCGTAAACACGATAACTCTCGAACGGAACGACCTAGCAACTTGAAATTTTCAGTGTAGGTTCGAATCTCGAATGCTGCGTTCCTTATTGGGCAAAATTCGACCAGGGGCTCCGTGAATATGGTCGTTTGAAACTACGGATTCGATCGTGACGAAAGTTTGTATTTCAATGGAAGATGATAAATTCAAGATTCAATTTTTTCAGATCGCATAACCAAAACCATTTTAAATTCCAACGAATTATTGAATAAAAAATCCTTATATTCCCGTAACAGCTGATTCGGCATAATTGAAAAAGAGCTGCTGTCATTTTTTGACAGCTTTTGAAAATTTCGTCAAAAATTGGCTTCTAAAACTGGAAAATAAGAATCTACCTACAAGGTGGATGAACGAGCGATCAAAAGCTCCTGACTTCACGTCACTTCGAGTGCTTTTCAATTTTTGAGCGCACGTTCTACTTGCACGAGAGCTATATCATTTCGTCACGATGTCTGTATTTTTTCATATTTTGAGCCGAAAATGGTCTCAATCGACAAGGTTCGACTAACTGATGACGAATCCGTCGAAAAATTCGAGTCCATATACCCGATAACTCTCGAACGGAACAACCTAGAAACTTGAAATTTTCAGGGTAGGTTCGAATCCCAAATGCCGCGGTTAAGTTCGTTATTGGGCAAAATTCGACCAGGGGTTCCGTAAATATGGCCGTTCGAAATATTGTTCTCCTTATTACTTCGGAATTACTGATTCGATCGAGGTGAAATTTTGCACTCAGATGAAGAATGGCGTGTTCAAGCCTCACGCAGAATTTTATCGAAAAAAAATTGGTCATCTAAAGCTTTTTTTCCAGAACGCATGACCAGAACCATAGAAAACATAGAAAATTATGACTTTTGAATTTTCAGGATAGGTGTGGATCTCGAATGTCGCGGTCACATTCATCATTGAGCAAAATTAGACTAGGGATTCCGTAAATATGGACGTTCAAAATTTTGCTCATAGATGGAGAATAATGTATTCAAACTGTGTGAAAGATTTTGTTTGGATCGCATCACTAAGACCATAGATACCGTAGAAAAGTCTAGCGAATTATCGAAAACAAAATTGGTCACTCAGCACTGACGTGAATGAAGTCTGGTGTTTCGCCTCGACAGTTGTCAAAAATGTCTTCAATTGGTTTCTAAAACTGGAAAATGCGAATCTACCTAAAAGGTGCATGAACGAGCGCTAAAAAGCTCCTCACTTCACGGCAGTGCTTTTCATGGTTTTTTTATCTCTACTGAAGTAGAGTGTAGTAGTATCATTATCTTCTAGAGCTTGATTGATGCATCTACTCTGCCTAGAAAAGAAGTTGGTAATAATTAAGATCCCAGTCAGTACCTCAGAAGTCCGATATATTCGAATAAGAACTTGGCCTTATTCCAAATACATATTTACAATGTCGTTGATGATATAGACAACAAGAATAATAATCGCATCATTGTAAATCGGAAATTGCATGAATAATGATCCCGTATTATTTAATCATTGAGAGCTTGAAGTCATTGAGAGGATTGAAATGAAATTATGCGACTCCTGATCGAAAGAACCCCCCATCATTCTCATATCTCCAGACAAACGTTCCCATATCTGTTCGAAATTTACATGTTTTCATACCCCTTTTTCGGGCCCAACATGCGGTCTTTATTCCCGACCAAAATCCGTGAAAAGTGCATGAATACATTCATGTTCGGACGTATTATCATAAGAGAATGGAGGTCCCTGGTGTTGCCTGTCAATTAGCTCATTGAAATCGAGCACCCTTTCGAAACGATAAAGCTGGGGATGCTGCACTGCGTCAGTTCTAGCCAGTCGAGGTAACTCCCTCGGCAACGTGTAATGATTATAATAGTAACAACACACATTGCACTCGGCTTTTCTCCATCAATAATTGGCGATTCAAATCCTGAAAAAAAGACAACTTCCAGTGGCGGGTGTCAGAACATGGCTTGACGGGTGGGGATGTTGGGGGAATGAATTAAAATCTGCACGTAGCCTCGCTCCAACTCCAAACAACGTTTTAGTTGAAATTCGCATGATATTGCTGGTTATTTCACCGCCTAGTTCAGAAGACAATATTTTTAATTCTCCTTAATTCTAGTATAAATGCTTCGTTTGAAAGGTTCGACACAACTACACTTTTCCTCAATCGTTAGGTAGGTGAAAGAACATCGATTTAACTTTTCCACCCGTCATGGTTTGGCCTTGTTATTGAGTGGGCTCAAAGATTGTCTAGTGAAGTGTGTTTTCCGAATTTTAACGATCATATAGAGGAATGAAAGGAATATTGGCATCATCATTTGAGTTTTGGGGTTATATTCTCTTCAATTTCTTCAGAAATTAATTTATGACTTTATGTATGTATTCTGAATATGTGGGACATAAAAGATTTGAAGCAAAATAACTTTTTTGAGCTCTCGTACTACTTACACGAGGGCTATATCATTTCGTCACGATGTCTGTATTTTTCGCATTTTGAACCGAAAATGGTCTCAAACGACTATGTTCGACTCACTGATGACGAATCCGTCGAAATATTCGAGTCTGTCCGTCTGTCCGTCCGTATACACGATAACTAGCGAACGGAATGTCCTAGAAACTTGAAATTTTCAGGGTAGGTTCGAATCTCGAATGCCGCGGTTGATTCGTTATTGGGCAATATTCGCCCAGGGGTTCCGTAAATATGGCCGCTCGAAATTTTGTTTTCCTGATAACTACGAAACTACAGATTTGATCGAGGTGAAATTTTGCACTCAGGTGGAGAATTACGTGTTCAAACAACATGGAAAATTGTGTCCAGCTCGCATGACCAGAACCATAGGAACCATCAAAAATTATAACTTTGTAATGAAAAAGCCTATGAACCTAAAATTTTCAGGATCATCAATGATCAAAATTAGACTATGGGTTCCGTAAATATGGTCGTTTGAAATTCAGTTTTCTTGATAATTTCAAAACTATGGATTTGATCGTGACGAAATTTTGTATTTTAATTGAGAATGATATTTTCGAGCTACATTTTTTCCAGATCGCATGATCAGAACCATAGAAACCATAGAAAAGCATAACTTTCGAACGGAAAGGCCTAGGGACTTGAAATTTTCAGGATAGGTTTGGATCGCGTATTTCGCGGTCACGTTCATCAATAAGCAAAATTAAACTAGGGGTTCCGTAAATATAGCCGTTCAAACTATTTCTTCCTAATAATTTCGAAACTATTTATTGGATTGTTATGAAATTTCGCACATAAATGAAGAATAATGTATTTAAACTACGTGGAAAATTTTGTCCAGATCGCATTACAGAGAATGCGAATCAACCTACAAGGTGGATAAACGAGCGCTCAAAAGCTCCTGACTTCACAGCAGTGCTTTTCATCATTTTTTTGAGGTGATGTTGAGATAATAAACCTTCGGGTTGAATTTGCATTGTTTTTTGGGTTCTCTCAAATCTCGCAAAATAACTGTACCGACAAGTTATAATCTACAATATTTGACCCAAATCAACGGTTGAGAGGATTTATGAATCTTTGAAAAACATGGTTTTCTTTTCGAGCACGGGCTCTAATTTGTTCGCTATTTTTTCATTGAGGCAATTTTTTCCTCTTTCTATATCTGTGGAACGAAGTATATATATCTAACATTTTTGGTAAATCAAATCCTGAAGATCGATGTGGCATACTAAATGAATTCTTCATGCACATACAATAACGTAATTATTGTTCCTCCAGCACCCCAGTGAACATCAAAATCATCGATCACAGCAAAAGAACATGGTTTCGGGCTCACTAGCCAATTCTCAGTGCTGCGTAGCGACTAAAATTCTGATTGAAAAAAATTAAGTATGAAATTGACGTGTTCAAGCTACATGCAAAATTTTGTTCAGATCGCATGACCAGACCATAGAAATCATAGAAAATTATAACTTTCGAACGGAAAGGCGCAGACTCTTGAAATTATCAGAGTAGGTTTAGATCTCGAATGTTGCGTTCATCAATGAGCAAAATCAGACTAGGGGTTCCGTAAATATGGTCCTTTGAAATTTTGTTTTTTCGATAATTTCGAAACTAAGGATTTGATCGTGACCAAATTTTGCATTTTAATAGAGAATGATCTATTCAAGCTACATTTTGTCCAGATCGCATGAACAGAACCGTAGAAACCATAGAAAATTATAACATTCGAACGGAAAGGCCAAGGGACTTGAAATTTTCAAGATAGGTTTAGATCTCGAATGTTGCGGTCACGTTCATCAATGAGCAAAATCAGACTAGGGGTTCCGTAAATATGGTTGTTTGAAATTTTGTTTTTTCGATCATTTCGAAACTAAGGATTTGATCGTGACCAAATTTTGCATTTTAATAGAGAATGATCTATTCAAGCTACATTTTGTCCAGATCGCATGAACAGAACCGTAGAAACCATAGAAAATTATAACATTCGAACGGAAAGGCCAAGGGACTTGAAATTTTCAAGATAGGTTTAGATCTCGAATGTTGCGGTCACGTTCATCAATGAGCAAAATCAGACTAGGGGTTCCGTAAATATGGTTGTTTGAAATTTAGTTTTCTTGATAATTTCAAAACTTCGGATTCGATCGTGGCGAAATTTTGTATTTTAAAGGAGAATGATATATTCAAGCTGCATTTTGTCCAGATTGCATGATCAGAACCATAGAAAATTATAACTTTCGAACAGAGAGGCATAGAGACTCGAAATTTTCAGGATAGGTGTGGATCTCGAATGTCGCGTTCACGTATATCAATGAGCAAAATTATACCCACGGTTCCGTAAATATGGCCGTTCCAAATATTTTTTTCCTGATAATTTCGAAACTACTGATTGAATTGGAATGAAATTTAGCACATAGATGAAAAATAATGTATTCAAACTACTCGCGAAATTTGTCCAGATCGCATCACCAAGAACATAGATACCGTAAAAAATTCTAGCGAATTAGCGAAAATAAAATTGGTCACTTAGCACTGACGTGAAATCTGGAGTTTCGCCTTAGTTAGAAATTTTTTTCGACAGCTGTCAAAAATTTGCCTAATTGGTTTCTAAAAACTGGAAAAGCGAATTTTCCTACAAGGTGCATGAACGTGCGCTCAAAAGCTCCAGACTTCACGGCAGTCCTTTTTATAATTTTATAAAAGTGCTCGCGTATATTCTGGGATTCAAGTGCCGCTGAGCTAGGTTGACCACCTAAAGTATTGCGGCGAAACCTCAGAAAACTCACCGCGACCTTAATACCTCTGGAATGAGGAAAACCTCGAACACAAACAATTACCCACAAGAGATTCCAGTCATTTCACCTGATTTATCGAAGCCGTTAATCGTCAAGTATCATGATGGTAATAATCATCACGAGTCGTCACTGATGTGTACATACAGCGCTCTCCCCGTTGATAATTGGCGATTCGAATATCCGTTCCCGAAAAGAGCAAAAGAGGGTCGGAAAATTCACAAAGGGCGTGGGGTAGTAAAAAAGCCGTCTATTGTGTTTTCTAACAATAAGACAAATTTTGGCCTGCTCTCGAACGCGGTACGGTATGCGATTACAGCTCTATAGTTTTAGATCGTCATTCTGTGCATTGCGGCGACGGGAAGGTTTTTGTAGAGGATTGGGGTTGGCTTTGTTCAATGAACAAACCATACGTATGGGGCATTGTCAGCCACCATTTTATGATTGCATAATTCCATGAAAACTTGAAGATTGGAAGTATTATTGAAAGCCGTCGAAGATGAGCAGAGAATCGAACCCAGAACGGAAAGTTTGAACGTACTCTAACAAGGTAGTCAAAAGAAGAAGTTTGCGTTATATTCATAATTCACTAACCATCAGAGCTTCAAACAATGCGATCAACGAACTTAACGTCAACGTACTTAGCATTTCATAATTCTTCGTTGGATATTATTTTGGCGAAGAATATTTGATTGCCAGATTTTCAGCCTAAAAATTCCTAAATCACATTCTCGGTCTACCAAATTCGATGCGATCAGCTCTCATAATTTCAGAGAGGAACAATTCGCATAATGCCCATCAGTTTCAAATACATCTAGACTTCTAGATAAATTGTTTTGTCTGTTGCCGGCCGATATGAAGAATTTGAATCCGCTGGGCAGAAATCAGAAAAAAACCTTGAACTTTATATCTTCGATATTATTGATCGATTCAATATACAACTAGCAGACCCGGCCACGCGTTGCTGTGGCTAAGGTATACGTTCATTTCAATTGTAGTTTAATATTCAATACGGTGGAATTACTATTATTATTAACTCTAACCTACTTCTAACTTAAGCCTAACCTAACCCTATCGTGCCCCTCACATTAACTTAACCCAACCCAACCATAACCCCTCATTTTTTTTCGGGATGATTCGCATTTTCCAGTTTTAGAAATCAATTGAAGGAATTTTCGACAGCTGTCAAAAAAATTCTGAAACTTGGGCGAAACTCCAGACTTCATGTCTTAAGCTGACCAATTTTTTTTCGATAATTCGCTAGAATTTTTTACGGTATCTATGGTCTCGGTGATGCGATCTGGACAAAATTTTGCATGTAGTTTGAATACATTATTCCTCAGCTAGGTGCATAATTTCATTCCAATCCGATCAGTAGTTTCGGAACTATCAGGAAAATAATATTTTGAACGACCATATTTACGGAACCCCTAGTCAAATTTCGCTCATCGATGAATGTGACCGCGATATTCACGTTCCAAACCCACCCTGAAAATTTCAAGTTCCTAGGCCTTTCCGTTCAAAAGTTACAATTTTCTATGGTTTCTATGGTTCTGGTCATGCGATCTGGACAAAATATTGCTTTAATATATCATTCTCGATTAAAATACAAAATTTCATCTCGATCGAATCCGTAGTTTCGAAATTATCGAGAAAACAAAATTTAAAACGACCGTACTTACGGAACCCCTAGTATAATTCTGCTCATTGATGAACGTGAACGCGACAATTCAGATCCACACCTATCCTGAAAATTTCAAGTGCCTAGGCCTTCCCGTTCGAAAGTTATGATTTTCTATGGTTTCTATGGTTCTGGTCATGTGATCTGGAGGAATGTAGCTTGAATATAAATTTCTCCATTAGTATACAAAATTTCGTCACGATCGAATCTGTTGTTTTGAAATTATCAAGAAAACTAAATTTCAAACGACTATATTTACGGAACCCCTAGAATAATGTTGCTCATAGATGAACGTGATCACGACATTCGAGATCCACACCTATCCTGGAAATTTCAAGTCCCTAGGCGTTTCCGTTCGAAAGTTACAATTTTCCATGGTTTCTATGGTTCTGGTTATGCGATCTGGACACATGTACCTTGAACACCTCATTCTCCATTCGAGTGCAAAGTTTCATCTCGATCGAATCTGTTGTTATGAAGTAATCATGAGAACAAAACTTTGAACGGCCATATTTACGGAATCTCTAGTGGAATTTAGCCCATTAACGAACTTAACCGAGGTATTCGGGAACTGAACCCACCCTGAAATATTCAAGTCTTGAGGTTGTTCCGTTCGAGAGTTATCGTGCTTACGGATGGCCGGACGGACGGACAGACTCGAATTTTCCGACGGATTCGTCATCAGTGAGTCGAACATAGTCGATTGAGACCATTTTTGGCTCAAAATTCGAAAAATACAGACATCGTGACGAAATGATATAGCCCTCGTGTAAGTAGTACGAGCGCTCAAAAACACAACTCGGGGAAATACGAAACATCCCGGTCGGTACTTTGATGATACCCGATGAATAGCGGTCCTCTCTCTTTTTTCTCCTCATGTCTCCGGTCACAAAGCCTTCAAGTATCCTCCATGCTGTATTATTTTCTCTATTATATTCTCAACTGCCGTTAAGTGGACCTCCGTCCATCTGAGGCAGTGACAGAACATGCGCTTCGGTTCTCCTACAACGTGTCATGCATGACACAGATCCTCTAGTGAAGGTACGATAAGATCCATGCCCTGTCAAAAATTGAGTGAAATAGTACCCGGTCGTTTTATGCTCACATTGCATCCACTGATCCAAATTCCTGATCAGCCTGCGTGTCCAAGCGAAATTTTGCCCTCCACCATCCCATCTCTCCTGCCATTTTCTCAGTGTCCACCTTCTTGCCTGGTAGTGCTACTCCTATGGTATAAAGGAAGCATCTTTCCGCCACCATAAGGTCAATTGGTGGGAAGCCAGCAATCACTTGGACAGCCTCCGCCGACACAGTTCTGCATGCCGAAGCTACTCTTATCTCTCAAGGATCAAACTGCACACAGTGCACAAAATAAAATCAATCGCATAAACATTTGACATTATTCTACATTCTTGACAGTTACGATTCTATGAACATTTTGTATTGGAAAATTTTCTTTCTTTTATTTAATTTTCTCGTCAAATTCCAATATTTTTAATCGTTATTTTTCTATTCTTGACAGAGACAAATACAACAAACCAAAAACCATGAACATCGGTCCAGCCGTTCTCGAGCTATAAGTGTTGGAACAAACCCGACTTTGTTTTATATATTGAAAAGTTCATTCAATATCCACAATTCTTTATATGAGAATATTTCAATCAGGTTGTTGCGCCCTTGTTTCTATGACCTTAGGCGTTATCATTTTGCCCAAATGTCGGCAATTTTGGGACGAGAGTTGTCATTATTTCCATAAAAAAGTACAAGAGTTAAGGTTCAGAAACTATGAACGAATTAAAAAAAAAATACAAAAAAAATGCATGCACAATCAATGAAAAAAAATGAAAAGTATATAACAAAAGAGAAAAGAAGAAGAAAGGAAGTTAACCACTGTAAACAACACAATAACATTCCAAATCTGCAGGCTGGAGATCAGTGTCCTTCTGGTTGAGCCGACCTCGATCCGTCATATCTGTTCCTGAATACGTAAACAGAAGAAGCCCGCACAACGGAGTTGGGAAAACTGTTCAGTTGTTCTGAAATTTTCTCGTCTCAGTTTATAATCTTGACCGCCGAGATTGTTGCTTTTGAGAGTGAATATATCAATGATTTTGTTACCCAGAAATCATCAAAAGAGATCATTTCGCCGCAAGTTGATCCTATAAAATATTCAATTTGAAAAAAGTGCAAAACATTTTGGGCATAAAGATCTTAAGACCTCTCTGGATCGTGTTATTTCTCTGTGAGAAGATCTTCCATGAATCACGGTCACATATGCATTACAGCAAGTAAATAAATGGCTGGATTTTATCTCAAATTCGTATATTCTCTTACAACTTTTATTAGGACATTTTTCCTGAACTGTATAATTCTTGAAGTTCAAACTAAAGAAGGAGAGAAAAAATTACCTATTGAAAAGGTGCTATAAAAGAAGTAAGGAAGTTCACGAACTCACCGATAAAATTCATCCAAATTGTTAACAGAAATTGTTTCAATTGGTCACCATTCGTTTGATGGGCACAAAGTCTTGCCTGGCGTAATAACGAATTATTATTACAGCAACTATCTCATCAGTTTGCCGACGAATAATATCACAAGCATTTTCAATGCGTTGTTTCAATACTAACACAATTCACATCACCGTTACTGTATACTAATGTTTTCAAATGATCCCAAAAGAAGAAATCACAGGGGTTGAGATCCGGGGAGCGTGCATATTCACTATCTTTGCAAAACTCAGAAGTTACAAAAATCATCAATAAACACATTTAGATCCCAATACGTACCTAAGACAGGTCCGTGTTCCGTGTCTCACTTCCATTGTAGCGAGACTCACTCCACCCCATATCGAAACAGAAAGATCACAGATTAGTTAATTTTTCACTAAACAACATTTTTGAAGCCCAAATTGATTTGACATCGCTGTCAAGTTGAACTACGGTTTGATCAGTCTTTCAGAATCCAGGTTGAGTTTGATAATACTTGAAGCCAAGCATAGTTGTGCAGGTTGAGTACCTGGACAGGTGAGGCTCAGGTGATGAATTCAAACTTGACTTCAGTGCTTTTCAAATTGTTTCGAAATGCTTTAATCCACGTCTCAAGAGATTTGTGGAAAATCAACAATACACAGGGTGTTTCACTGGTGACGCGGATCTCGATTACGCTCAAGCAGTATAATTTTTGGATTTTTTTAACGCGGAATTATCAAGGTCAATTCAATTGGAGCTACATTCTGGAATTGTTTTGGTACATACAGGTGTCCCAGAAAAGTGGTAATCACCAACTATATGTTTTTCCTCATGGAACATCCTGTATTTTACTGCAGATTCAGAAAGCATGGTGAAAATGAAACCAAGTTTGTTTGACGTCTTGTACTTAAAATTTACCGTTATTGAGATATTTAGATTTTTCGTAAATTTGAAGGTCTCGAAAAAAAAATTTGATAACTTCGAAATATATAATAATATAAGTAAATATCTATATCATAATCACTAAGTACTTTACTGGGTGTTCAAAATGAGGCAAATCATTGACGACATATTCAAACTATTATTTTGAGCTCATTTAGTATGGCATATAAACAAAACCATATACAATATAACCCTATATTTTATTTTTATTCGGTAGCAAAATTTATCGCCTTTGAAAAATTATTATTATAGAGGGTTTTCCTGAATTGGAAAAACAAACGAAGAGGGGAGATTCCTTGAGTAATTTTAAGAAAAAAAGTCCCTTGAACATGGGATCGCAAACGTTTTTGTTTTCGATGTTAAAGTTTGAATTTTTTCAAGTTTTTTGAGCGCTCGTACAACTTACACGAGGGCTATATCATTTCGTCCCGATGTCTGTATTTTTCGAATTTTGAGCCGAAAATGGTCTCAATCGACTATGTTCGACTCACTGATGACGAATCCGTCGGAAAATTCGAGTCTGTCCGTCCGTCCGGCCGGCCGTCCGTAAGCACAATAACTTTTGAACGAAACAACCTAGAGACTTGAAAGTTTCATTGTGGGTTCAGTTCCCGAATGCCTCGGTTGAGTTCGTTAATGGGCAGAATTCCACCAGGGGTTCCGTAAATATGGCCGTTCAAAGTTTTGTTTCCCTGATTACTTGAAAACTACAGATTTGATCGGAATGAAATTGTGCACTCAAATGGAGAATGAGGTGTTCAAATTGTGACTTTTGAACGGAAACGCCTAGGGACTTGAAATTTTCAGGATAGGTGTGGATCTCGAATGTCGTGATCACGTTCATCTATGAGCAAAATTATACTAGGGGTTCCGTAAATATGGTCGTTTGAAATTTAGTTTTCTTGATAATTTCAAAACTACAGATTCGATCGTGACGAAATTTCGTAAACTAATGGAGAATGATATATTCAAGATACATTTCTCCAGATTACATGACCAGAACCATAGAAACCATAGAAAATCATAACTTTCGAACGGAAAGGCGTAGGAAATTGAAATTTTCAGGATAGGTGTGGATCTCGAATGTCGTGATCACGTTCATCTATGAGCAAAATTATACTAGGAGTTCCGTAAATATGGTCGTTTGAAATTTAGTTTTCTTGATAATTTCGAAACTACAGATTCGATCGTGACGAAATTTTGTATACTAATGGAGAATGATATATTCAAGCTACATTTCTCCAGATCACATGACCAGAACCATAGAAACCATAAAAATTCATAACTTTTGAACGGAACTGCCTAGGGACTTGAAATTTTCAGGATAGGTGTGGATCTGAAATGTCGCGTTCACGTTCATCAATGAGCAAAATCAGACTAGACTAGGGGTTCCGTAAATATGACCGTTCAAACTATTTTTTCCTGATAGTTCTGAAACAACTGATCGGATTGGAATGAAATTTTGCACCTAGCTGAGGAATAATGTTTTCAAACTACGTGCACAATTTTGTCCAGATCGCATCACCAAGACCATAGATACCGTAGAAAATTCTAGCGAACTATCAAAAAAAAAATTGACCAGCTGAAGCACTGACATGAAGTCTGGAGTTTCGCCTAAGTTTCAGAATTTTTTTGACAGCTGTCGAAAATTCCTTCAATTGATTTCTCAAACTGGAAAATGCGAATCCACCTACATGTACGAGCGCTCAAAAGCTCCTGCCTTCACGGCAGTGCTTTCCGTAATTTTTTTCCAACAGTGGATCACCAAAAAAAAAATCTGGATGAAGACAGTGTTCCAGAAAAAATACTACCCTGTAGATTTCCTATCAAAATTGGCATGTCGAATGGTGTAAACTCCCAATTGTAATATTTATGCCAAATTTGAATATCTTGTGAATTGTAGATACTATCAGAAAAAAACACTCTGTATCTCGAAAACGAAACGTTTGCCATACCATGTTGGGATTTTTTTTTCTTAAAATTACTGAAGGAATCTTTCCCCTCTTCGTTTGTACCTCCACGGAACACCGTGTATAAAATATGCAGTGTGCCAAATGAAATGAGCTCGGAATAATAGTTTGAATATGTCGTCAATGTTTTGCCTCATTTTGAACACCCAGCAGAGTTCTTAATACTTATGATAAAGAAAGTATTTACTTCCATTTTATTCTTATATTCACAGCCAAAATCTCATTCCGCCAAATTCATCTATATATACCGAAGTTATCGAGTTTTTTCCGAGACCCTCAAATTTACGAAAAAATGGAAATATCTCAATAACGGTAAATTTTAAGCACAAGAGACATCAAACAAACTTAGACTCATTTTTACCATGCTTTCTTAATCTGCAGTAAAATACAGGATGTTCCATAAGAAAACAACATATGTTCGGTGCCTACCATTTTCCTGTATTATATTTCAAAGCAATTTCAGAATACACCCCCAATTGGCCTTAGTGATTCTGCGTTGAAAAAAATCCGAAAACTGCTTAAGCGTAATCGCTTACTGGTGAAACACCCTGTACAACGGATTCGTTTGTCGAATATTTCGAGTCCATCACCATAACCATTTATTAAGAAAGCTTTTTTCTATAACCCGCAATTGAGGTATCAAAACTGCAACAATCTCTGCCTCTTTGCTTGAGAACCATCCGATGATCACATCATCGCGGCCAACCATCACAAATAATCACGGCGGTTGCCACCGTAACATAATTTTCCATCAGTCACTTTTTTCGGCGACAGATGAATCGTGTCCCGCTGTCACTTGTCACTTGTTACAAATATTTATGAATTCCATCCCGTTCGGGCCTGGAGAGGACGGCACCGAACGATCATCTGATCGTCCTGTCTTGTAGACAGGGACGTGCCCGTCATAAATCCGAGAGTGGTGACAGAGTGATGTAGACGTGTATATTATCGTAATTAAAACTCATACCGTGCGGCCTGAACAATGGTAGATCTTTGTAGATCTTGATCGAAAGTCCGGCTCGGTAGCGCGCCAAGCAGGGCGTGAAAGATATGTTTGGGTTATAGTTGGAGCAAGTGGGAATGTTAATTTTTTTTGTACGAGCTACAAAAGGAATTCGTGACCGGTGACCTACTTATTATATTGGAGTGTAGAGCTTTCTACAATACGCGAAAACAATAGTTATTTAATCAACTAGTTTATTAATGACAGCGATTAATGGTCGAAATATTTAAACGCGTGAGCGGAGCGAGCGCGTTAATGTTTGAGACCAATAATCGCTGAATTAATAAACGAGTTGATTACAAGATTTTTCCGTCGACCTCATCAGGAATTGAATATAAATTCTGGATCGAAACCAATTTTTATTTTGCATGATATACAAATTTGACGTAATACAAATTTCTATGTTCATTTCGATATATTAATATTTATGCTTCCTATAGAAAAATTCGAAAAATTAATAGAGGGAATATTGGCCTGTTGTGACATTCTGAATAGTTCACATTTATTTCATTTCCTATAATGTCCGATAAGGAACGTGTGGATGAAGTGGAGGTTGAAGCATTATTTACTTTGGAACTATTATGACATAAAATTTTTTCTGTTTCATTCTGAATGGAGTTTTCAATATACCCTTCTGCAACAGAAGTTGATTTCCAACCACCAAGTCTTTTGATGGCTGAAAAATCTGCACCACTGTCAGAAAGAATAGACGCAGAAGAACGCCGAAAACAGTGACCTGTATACAAATGTGGTTGCTCTAATTTAAGAAAGTTTGCAATCATTGACGGTAATTTAGAAAATGTATTAATTCCAACTGGTTGTGTTGAGCATTTATAGTTCTTATAAAAAACTAAAAATCTTTCGTGTGGAGTGTGAGCTGGCCTCAAGGATATATATCTCTTTATTATGTTTAAAAGTGTATGCTCATTATTATCCACCACAGTGAATATCCTGTTCGAATGTTTTTTCGATGAATTCACTGTCACCAAAAATTTCGATCCCATATCTTGTACATCCTTTCTCTGCAACCTTAACAATTCATCTTTTCTCAGTGCACCCACTACTCCGAATATCAAAGCGACCTACAAATCAAACAATGATAGTTATTTCACTATAACGAGATAATGAGAATAAGTTGGAATAACGATTCAATTGAGTTTTATTTTTACCTTCGACATCAAGAAAACACTATCAGGAGCATTCGCTATGAACTCTCTCACATGTTCTTTTTCGAGAACTTTTGATTTTTTTTGGGATATATCCCTCTCTTTTCCGTTTAATAAACATCACCAGTTTTTGGTATCTGCTTATATCAGTATTGTCTTTCACATTTAGTGTTGATTTCAGCATCGAATATTTTGGCCATAAACTTGCTAGATGCCCCTTTTCTGCAATACCCGTAAAGTATGCCAACAAAACCGTTTCCCAAAAGTTCCGAACCTTCTTGTCCTTGCACCGAGATCTGAATTCAGCAGAGGTTTTCTCATATAATGGCGGCTCTTTTCAGGAAGCAGACTCAAAGTTGCTGCTTCAGCAGTTTCTGTCACATCTGGCGGTGTCAAAGGGATATTTTCTTCGTTATTCATTATGTAGAAGCGTAACGGATGAAATCAGATTCTGATCGAAAGCGAATAAATAAATTTGACAGCTCGATCGTGCTCCGACATAGATGCATCTATGCTCCGACTGAATATTTTATAATCGGTTGCCATGATAATCATGCATTAATACAAGAAATCATGCATTAATAGGGGTCATTAATGGATGATTTCGAGTGCGTTAAAATGAGCTTTTATTCTATGGTCGACGGAAAATACGTTTTATAAAAGGATCTATTTTCCACTAATTGGTTGGAAACTTCGCTATCTCAGAAACTATAGCCAAATCCTGCTGAAATTCTCTATGACCAGTTGAGTAATGTACCAACTTGGACAAATCACCGGATTCACCCATAATATATCTTCTATTCTCAATTATCCGCCTTTATGTTGTTGACTTAGGGGAAGTGTAGGGGTCATAAAGTAACATAGTTATACCGCGGTATTTCCTTCGACAGGTCGTACGAACCAGACGTCTTCATTAAAAAGCCTCTCGTGATTTCCTTAATAATTATAAATCTCGACTTATACGAGTCCTCCGAGGGTTAATCTTCACACAACCCCCCCTCCCAAAAAAAAAGATATATCCCTCTCTTTTCCGTTTAATAAACATCACCAGTTTTTGGTATCTGCTTATATCAGTATTGTCTTTCACATTTAGTGTTGATTTCAGCATCGAATATGTTGGCCATAAACTTGCTAGATGCCCCTTTTCTGCAATACCCGTAAAGTATGCCAACAAAACCGTTTCCCAAAAGTTCCGAACCTTCTTGTCCTTGCACCAAGATCTGAATTCAGCAGAGGTTTTCTCATATAATGGCGGCTTTTTTCAGGAAGCAGACTCAAAGTTGCTGCTTCAGCAGTTTCTGTCACATCTGGCGGTGTCAAAGGGATATTTTCTTCGTTATTCATTATGTAGAAGCGTAACGGATGAAATCAGATTCTGATCGAAAGCGAATAAATAAATTTGACAGCTCGATCGTGCTCCGACATAGATGCATCTATGCTCCGACTGAATATTTTATAATCGGTTGCCATGATAATCATGCATTAATACAAGAAATCATGCATTAATAGGGGTCATTAATGGATGATTTCGAGTGCGTTAAAATGAGCTTTTATTCTATGGTCGACGGAAAATACGTTTTATAAAAGGATCTATTTTCCACTAATTGGTTGGAAACTTCGCTATCTCAGAAACTATAGCCAAATCCTGCTGAAATTCTCTATGACCAGTTGAGTAATGTACCAACTTGGACAAATCACCGGATTCACCCATAATATATCTTCTATTCTCAATTATCCGCCTTTATGTTGTTGACTTAGGGGAAGTGTAGGGGTCATAAAGTAACATAGTTATACCGCGGTATTTCCTTCGACAGGTCGTACGAACCAGACGTCTTCATTAAAAAGCCTCTCGTGATTTCCTTAATAATTATAAATCTCGACTTATACGAGTCCTCCGAGGGTTAATCTTCACACAACCCCCCCTCCCAAAAAAAAAGATATTCCCGTCCAAAATCCCGTCCTGATATGGATACCTTCCAGCAAATCCTCCCTTGGTCTCTGCCGTCTTATCCCTATGAATTTACGGCGACAAATTTCCAACACATAATGCCACGGGAGATTCGGGAACCCACAGTGTCACGCCTGCTTAGTAGAAAGGGGGCTAGGGGAGATCCTATCGTGACAGGGTAGAGAGAGAAATGGAAAAATGAAATTTTATGTTGACAACCAAGAAGCAAATTTATTTCCTGTTGTCTTTGGAAGGCGGGCGTGCGTAAGTAGAAAGAGTTCTTGAACTTGGAGATGTCCCTGATTCTACTTTCCTCCGATTTGAATCGAAAAATAATTTTTCTCAACCTTATGGCCTCTACCAAATTTTTAATATTTTTCTTTTTAGAGACAGTACCATAAAGTATTACGCAGTTATCGAATATTATGCAGGGTTACAGGGAAAGTCGTATTGAATATTGAGGGACGTTATTATTTAGGTCATTTCTGATGGATTTGGTTCTATAATATGGTGTCCTAAACTTAACCGTTATGGAGATATTGGGCTTTGAAGATTTTTTAAAAAATCCTCTATTTTTAGGCTTTTTTGTCAATTTTTTTTTCGGATTGGACCTTCTAGGGGCCGTTTTTTTATGTATCTAGTTAGAGGGCATGTCAATTAATAGAAATGATCAACAGAAACAGAACCTTCTACTATCAGCTTGATAAAACTGCTCGACAACGGTTAGAATTGAAGAATTTTTCAATTTGAAACGCTCTTTCTGGAATAAACTATATGGAATTTATTCAGCAGAAATATTTAAAAAGTTCTAAAGCTTTCCCAAAGGGTATAACACTTGCTTTAAATAGGCCAAACAAAACATCGAACAAAGAACAGTTAAGGTAGTGGAGGGTACATTTTTAGTTTGAGTTAAAAGTAGCTAAAATAGGCAGGAAGTAGTTTAATATTATGACCATCCTTTTGACCCTCTTGTTCTTTTTTGGGTTATCTTGCACTTTCGGAGCCTCATAATGGGCGTTATGATAATTTGTGATGACAAAGTTCGACTCATCTGCCAATACGAAAAAAAGATGGAAATATCGTATCGAATATAAATCTCCAGAAGTCTAGTCGCTTCAAAGCATCCCCTTCTTCTGTTACTAGCACTGGCGTGTAATGGTAAGGGTATTGCCCAGGAGTGTGCATTACGAATCAGACTTCCCACTGGGAAATACCAAGCCGTCGAGCGATAACATTTTTGGTTGTCGTGGTTGGGTCGGCTTTGTATTTTATTTCATTTGCGTCATCGTCGTCGCCATCTAGAATACGAGGTATTCCCATGTCAGTCCATCGTACTAGAACAAACCTAGTTTCTCGTAGTCTTCGATAAACTCTGTCAAAAACGCCAATATAGGTAATCGACGAGTAGGATACCGTCGCAAGTATTTATGGCGTGCACGCCACTACACTACTTCGGAAAATCCAATACACATCAGGATGTCAGCATATTCTTCGTTAGTAAATGTTGCCATGTTCACAATACAAATCAAAGTCAAGTCACAAGCCACGTCACACACTAGGAAGATGCAACAGTCCAAAAATCCAAGCAAGTCGCGTTTTTTCAGAAAATTACGGATAACACATCTACCACGAAAGAATGGCATGAGCAGACTTTACGCCAATATTTAAGATGACATACCTGAGACTGTATGTCTTTGTCTCCCGAGCACAAAAAATAGCTAATAAATATAATGATAAATACGTGAATAAAACAAAGAAAAACAGAGCAATATTTTTATAATGCATGTTCGACATGGCCGCCGCTACTACCTTAACTGTCATTTGGTCAATGTTTTGCTTATTTAATAGCAAGTATTATTTCTTTTTGAAAAGCTGAAGAGACGTAAAAGTTTTTAAACTTTTCTGCAGAATAAGTTCCATGAAATTTTTTTTCAAGAAAAAGAACAAACCTTGTTCGAATCTAATCGAAAAAAATTAGGAAAAGCACTGCCGTGAAGTCAGGAGCTTTAGAGCGCTCGTTCATCCACCTTGTAGGTAGATTCGTATGTTCCAGTTTTAGAAACCTATTTGAGGTGAACAATTTATTTTTCGATAATTCGCTAGAATTTTCTACGGTATCTATGGTCTTGGTAATGCGATCCGAACAAAATTCCCCACGTTGTTTGAATACATTATTCTTCATCTATGAAGATCGCGAAATTCTCGATCCGAATCTACCATAAAAATTTCAAGTCCTTAGGCCCTTCCGTTCAAAAGTTATAAATTTCTATGGTTCTCGTCATGCGATATGGAAAAAATATAGCTTGAATATATCATTCTCCATCAAAATACAAAATTTCGTCACGATCAAATCTGTTGTTTAAAAATTATCAAGAAAACTAAATTTCAAACGACCATATTTACGGAACCCCTAGTCTTATTTTGCTTTTTTATGAACGTGGCTGCGATATTCGAGATCCACACCTATCCTGAAAATTTCAAGTCCCTAGGCCTCCCCATTACAAAGTTATAATTTTCTAGCGATCAAGACAAAATTTTGCATGTATCTTGAACACGTCATTTTCCATCTGAATGCAAAATTTCACCTGGATCGAACCTGTAGTTTCGAAGTAATCAGGAGTACAAAATTTCGAACGGCCATATTTACGGAACCCCTGGTCGAATTTTGCCCAATAACTTACTCAACTGCGGCATTCGAGATTCGAACCTCCCCTGAAAATTTCAAGTTTCTAGGACGTTCCGTTCGACAGTTATCGTGTACACGGCCGTATGGACGGACAGACTCGAATTTTTCGTCGGATTCGTCATCAGTGAGTCGAACTCGAAGACCATTTTCGGCTCAAAATTCGAAAAACACAGAAATCATGATATAGCCCTCGTGTAAGTAGTAAGAGCGGTCAAAAAAGTGCTTCAAATTTAAAAACACTTCTTTAATTCTTACCGTTGCCGAGCAGTCTTATCAAGCTGTTAGTAGTAGGTTCTTTTTCTTTTGATCATTTTCATTAATTGACATGCCCTCTAACTAGGTACATAAAAAAAGCCACTAGAAGCTTCAATCCGAAAAAAATCGATAAAAAAGCCTAAAAATAGAGGATTTTCCAAAAGATCTTCAAAACTCCATAACGGTTAAGTTTCGGACACCACATTATAACGGGTGATTTTTTTGAAGTTAGGATTTTCATGCATTAGTATTTGCTCAGATTTTTTTGAGGTTAGGATTTTCATGCATTAGTATTTGCTCAGTATGCTTTGACATTTCATCATGAATAGACTTACTAACGAGCAACGCTTGCAAATCATTGAATTTTATTACCAAAATCAGTGTTCGGTTCGAAATGTGTTTCGCGCTTTACGCCCGATTTATGGTCTACATAATCGACCAAGTGAGCAAACAATTAATGCGATTGTGACCAAGTTTCGCACTCAGTTTACTTTATTGGACATTAAACCAACCACACGAATGCGTACAGTGCGTACAAAAGAGAATATTGCGTCTGTTTCTGAGAGTGTTGCTGAAGACCGTGAAATGTCGATTCGTCGCCGTTCGCAGCAATTGGGTTTGTGTTATTCGACCACATGGAAGATTTTACGTAAAGATCTTGGTGTAAAACCGTATAAAATACAGCTCCTGCAAGAACTGAAGCCGAACGATCTGCCACAACGTCGAATTTTCAGTGAATGGGCCCTAGAAAAGTTGGCAGAAAATCCGCTTTTTTATCGACAAATTTTGTTCAGCGATGAGGCTCATTTCTGGTTGAATGGCTACGTAAATAAGCAAAATTGCCGCATTTGGAGTGAAGAGCAACCAGAAGCCGTTCAAGAACTGCCCATGCATCCCGAAAAATGCACTGTTTGGTGTGGTTTGTACGCTGGTGGAATCATTGGACCGTATTTTTTCAAAGATGATGTTGGACGCAACGTTACGGTGAATGGCGATCGCTATCGTTCGATGCTAACAAACTTTTTGTTGCCAAAAATGGAAGAACTGAACTTGGTTGACATGTGGTTTCAACAAGATGGCGCTACATGCCACACAGCTCGCGATTCTATGGCCATTTTGAGGGAAAACTTCGGAGAACAATTCATCTCAAGAAATGGACCGGTAAGTTGGCCACCAAGATCATGCGATTTGACGCCTTTAGACTATTTTTTGTGGGGCTACGTCAAGTCTAAAGTCTACAGAAATAAGCCAGTAACTATTCCAGCTTTGGAAGACAACATTTCCGAAGAAATTCGGGCTATTCCGGCCGAAATGCTCGAAAAAGTTGCCCAAAATTGGACTTTCCGAATGGACCACCTAAGACGCAGCCGCGGTCAACATTTAAATGAAATTATCTTCAAAAAGTAAATGTCATGGACCAATCTAACGTTTCAAATAAAGAACCGATGAGATTTTGCAAATTTTATGCGTTTTTTTTTTAAAAAAAGTTCTCAAGCTCTTAAAAAATCACCCATTAGAACCAAATCCATCAGAAATTACCTAAATAATAACGTCCTTTAATATTCAGTACGAATTTTCCAGTCATATCGACCGTGCGAAAAATCTGAATTCCAGAAAGTATAATAACTATTTTCTGCAGAAAAGCAGAAAGGAATTCTTAGACTCAACGTATCTATATTAATAAAAGAGGATCTATGGTTTATGTATGTAAAAGCATCACGTTCAAACGACTGCACCAAATTCGATAATTCTTTTTTAGTTTTGTTAATTATTATCACCACAAACTTTATACAACGAAATATTCCCGAAAAAAGAAAAAAAGACTTTTTTTTTTCCTTCGACCAAGCGAACAATCATAGATTACTTATATTTCATGAGAATTTTGACACTTGTGTGAGTGAAGTTTATCGTGTTTCTAGAAATTGCTCAGAAGTTTATCACTGTGTTTGATATATATCGTTGTGTTGTGGGCGAGTTCGTAATAATCGAGACAATGAGCAAACAGAATGGGAGATTCTCAATCAAGATCTGCCCCAGCTCCGGAAGAATCGATATTATCGATCTCAGGCAAGATACAACAAAATATAGAATCCAATGAAATGATCAACTTTGAGCGTTTGGCATTCAGATATGATCCCTCAGTCGATTATGCTAGCAATATATCGGTGTCATTTGGAAATACTGCTCTGAGATATCAAAACGAACCCCCAGGATTATGTTGTTTGAATGGAAAAATCAAATTGCAACAACTGACAACGCCACTCGAACCTTTGAATTCGTTACTTTCAAGACAAGAACCTCTATCTAAACATTCCATGATATCATTTGGTTTGAGTATAATTGAGGGAGGAGGTTTCAATCCAACTTTTGAGGTATTTTTTTTCTTCTAGATCGAACATCTCACACATTGATCATAACATATACCTACCTACGAATATGAAAATTCTTAGACCCATAAACAAGGCTGAGGATAAGGGTAAGGCCGGTAAGGGTTATGGTAACGGTAAGGATTGGGTTAGTTTAACGGTTAGGGTAACGTAAGGTTAGGGATAATCCAATAATCCAACGTATACTTTAGCCACAGCAACGCGTGGCCGGGTCTGCTAGTATAGGAATATTACTGCAATGTTGCTCAGGAATCCTGGTGTAGCAATTCATACCTGAAATTTTTGGAACAAATTAGTTGATTTGTACGACATTCTTAAGGGAAATTCTGTGCTATAACTATTTTGAAATGAATATCAATTAATATCCTGTACACATGCCTGAAAACGATAAGATTTTGCATTAATTGTTCGAATGAATGCGAATGAATTGAACAAATGACTACAGCATGAGATGAGAGATGAAAGAGATATCTCTGGTTTTGGCAGCTAAATGTTGACTGGATAATAAATCAATCTTGCGATCCAAAACTAATTTCGAATGTTCTCGTCAGGATGAAACTTAGTTAAGGTCGGAAGCAAATAAGAATAGAATTGAAAAGCACTGACGTGAATTTTGGAGTTTCTGTGCGTTTGTTTCTGTGTGTCAGTATGACAAGTAGTATTGTCATTATGACAAGTACTGTCATTTAATTTTCCAAAAACTTCAAAAAATGAAATCACCGAATTATATTGAATATATCAGAAAACACAATTTTTTTCGTGTACCAAAACGGAATTCAGTGTTCATTGTCAGTATGACAATTACTGTCAATTTATTTTCATAAATTTCAGTAGAATCATCGAATTATATTGAATATACAGGGTCTTTATGAATGAATGTAATATCGCAGCGCACTCGGAATGGAGAATGACGTGTTTAAGCTAAATGCAAAATTTTGTCCAGATCGCATAACCAGAACCGTAAAACCATAAAAAATTATAACTTTCGAAGGAAAAGGCCTAGGGATTTTTCAGGATGGGTGTGAATTTTGAATGTCGCAGTCACGTTTATCAATGAGCAAAATTAGACTGGGGGTTCCGTAAATATGGCCGTTCACAATATATTTTTTTTCGCATAATTTCGAAACTACTGATTCGATTGGAATGAATTTTGCACATAGATAAGAATAATGTATTCAAACTACGTGCGAAATTTTGTCCAGATCGCATCACCAAGACCATAGAAGAAAATAGATGTCTGTCTTTTTCGAATTTCGAGCCGAAAATTGTCTCAATCGACAAGGTTCGACTCACTGATAATGAATCCATCGAAAAATTCATGTCTGTCCGGCCATCGGTTCGTATACTTGATAACTCCCGAACGGTACGACCTAGAAACTTGAAAATTTCAGGTTAAGTTCAAATCTCGAATGCCGCGTTTGAGTTCGTTATTGGGCAAAATTCGACAATGGGTTCCTTGAATAAATTTCAAAAAGACGGATTCGATCGTGACGAAATTTGGTATTTTAATGGAGAATGATATATTCAAGCTAAATTTCCTCCTGATCGCACAACCAGAACCATTTTAAATTCAAACGTATCATCGAATAAAATTCAGAAAAGCACTGCCGTGAAGTCAGGAGCTTTTGAGCGCTCGTTCATCCACCTTGTAGGTAGATTCGCATTCTCCAGTTTTAGAAACCAATTGGAAAGATTTTGACAGCTGTCAAAGAAAATTTCAAATTGAGGCGAAAATCCAGACTTCAAGTCAGTGCTTTAGGTGACTAATTTTTTTTTCGATAATTCTCTAGAATTTTCTACGGTATCTATGGTCTTGGTAATGCGATCTGGACAAAATTCCGCACGTAGTTTGAATACATTATTCTTCATCTATGTGCGAAATTTCATTCCAATCCAATGAGTAGCTTCGAAATGATCCTTAACAAAATAGTTTGAAAGGCTATACTTACGGAACCCCTAGTCTAAATTTGCTCATTGATGAACGTAACCACGAAATTCGCGATCCGAACCTATCCTGAGAATTTCCAGTCCCTGAACTTTTCCGTTCGAAAGTTATTATTTTCTATGGTTTCTATGGTTCTGATCATGCTATCTGGCAAAAATGTAGCTCGAATATATTATTCTCAATTTGAATACAAAATTCCTCACGATCAAATCCATAGTTTCGAAATTATCGAGAAAACTGAATTTCAAACGGCCATATTTACGGAACCCCTAGTCTAATTTTGCTCATTGATGAACGTGACCGCAACATTCGAGATCCACACCTATCCTGAAAATTTCAAGTTCCTAGGCCTTTCCCTTCGGAAGTTATAATTTTTCATGGTTTCTATGGTTCTGGTCATGCGAGCTGGACAGAATGTAACTCGAATATATCTGTAACGGGGTTTTCTCCGCCATTGGGTGAACTTCTGATAATTTTGAAATACGATAAATTCTCCTTTTTTTTAAGTTTTCTCGGGCGCCAGCTATATTTGTAAAAGTGGAAAATTATAACAAACCACCAGGCAGCTGCTAAGCCGGAGACAGAGTTCGGCTTATCTGCGAAGGCAGCGAAAATAATGACTATTTCAAACTCGAGTCTATCAGAGGAAGAACATAATATATTGAATGGAAATAAAATTACTACGAGAAAGTCAACTAAAGATATATTGTTTCATATAAAAGAAAATAAAAGACGATTTCTCCAGCTCACACTAAGTACGGGGTTATATACAATCGGGAATATCAAGAAAATTATATTTATCTATACAATATAACGACGGAACAGCAAAAAAAAATACGGTATCAGTCTGACGGATTTTGCTTGTAGTTTCAACACGTAATTTTTCATCTGAGTGCAAAATTTCACTTCGATCGAATCAGTAGTTCCGAAGTAATCAGAAAAACAAAATTTCGAGCGGCCATATTTACGGAACCCCTGGGCGAATTTTGGCCAATAACGAACTCAACCTCAACCGCGGCATTCGAGATTCGAACCTACCCTGAAAATTTCAAGTTCCTAGGACATTCTGTTCGAAAGTTATCGTGTATACGGACAGACAGACTCGAATGTTTTGACGGATTCTTCATCAGTGAGTCGAACATAGTCGTTTGAGACCATTTTCGGCTCAAAATTCGAAAAATACAGACATCGTGACGAAATGATATAGCCCTCGTGTAAGTAGTACGAGCGCTCGAAAATCCTTATATTTCTGTAACACCTGATTCAGCATAATTGACAAAAAGCTGCTGTCATTTTTTGACAGCTGTCAAAAATTCCTCCAATTGTTACTTAAACTGGAAAATGCGATTCTACCTACGAGGTGGATGAACAAGCGCTCAAAAGCTCTTGAACCCCCGGCAGTGCTTTTCAATTTTTTCATTAAACAAGAGCGCAAAGAACGCAAATGAGAACACAATTACACGTGAAAATAATCATTTTTATGAGGAATTTCATGATCATTTCGAACTACAAACAACACCATTCGGAACCGTCTCATCCCTCTAAACTCTTTCACGCCAAATTTATTCTTCCGTACAACCGGAACGCCTTAAAGCCGCCCTAACAAGGACACTTGTGCGTATTTCCTCGACCGACGAGCCTTTCCGAACAATGCCCGAAATATTATCCGGTCTGTAGCGAACGTAATTATTTCCAGTGGAAGCGCGTGAGAAGTAGAAACGGAAAATGGAAACACCATCGTTCATCCATGCGTGAGAGTTGGCGATGGACCCATTGTCTAACGCCGTGAGGGGGTGCGGTGTCAATCATAGAAAACACGCAGCGGGGGCCTCAGAGACAGGTTAGCTCTGACGGGAGGGAGGAAAAGACACCCGCAAAAATTGGACGTTGTTTCCTGACAGATCCAGTCATTTCTGACAGGGGTTGGATTCTTGAAACGGAGGGCGGATTCAAATTGGTTCGGTGCGTTTTTAAACGACGTCGAAAAAAACATGTGTTCGAAAATGAGTCCATTGTTTCTGTATCAACGTTTTTTGTTTCTATTACGACCGTCAACTCCGATAGCTTCATATTAACTCAGCTAAGATGAAATTTACAGATGAATAATCAAGATTATCTTGAGCTCTATCAGCCAATTCTTATTCCTGATGTTTTTCTCTGTATAAATTTTCTTCAGTGTCCTGTACCGGGTGATTGTTAATACATATTTTACTCAATAGCTATCTCAGTTGATATTGGTCCTACAAAAACGTTTAAATGTAAAAAAATTATGAAGAGCACTGCCATGAAGTCAGGAGCTTTTGTGCGCTCGTTCATCAACCTTGTAGGTAGATTCGCATTTTCGTGTTTTAAAAACAAATCCAAAAATTTTTTGACAGCTGTCAAAAAATTTTCAAACTTAGGCGAAACTCCAGACTTCACGTCAGTGCTTTAGGGGATTTTTTTTCGATAATTCGCTAGAATTTTTTACGGTATCTATGGTCTTGGTGATGCGATCTGTACAAAATTTCGCACGTAGTTTGAATAGATTATTCCTCAGCTAGGTGCAAAATTTCATTCCAATCCAATCAGTAGTTTCGAAACTATCTGGGAAAAAATATTTTGAACGGCCATATTTACGGAACCCCTGGTCATTGATGAACGTGACCGCGATATTCGCGATCCAAACCCACCCTGAAAATTTCAAGTTCCTAGGCCTTTCCATTCAAAAGTTACAATTATCTATAGTTTCTATGGTTCTGGTCATGCGATCTGGACAAAATGTTGCTTTAATATATCATTCTCGATTAAAATACAATACAATTTCATCTCGATCGGATCCGTTGTTTCGAAATTATCGAGAAAACAAAATTTCAAACGACCGTATTTACGGAACCCCTAGTATAATTCTGCTCATTAATAAACATGAACGCAAAATTTCAGATCCACACCTATCCTGAAAATTTCAAGTCCCTAGGCTTTTCCGTTCAAAAGTTACAATTTTTTATGGTTTCTATGGTTCTGGTCATGCGATCTGGACAAAATTTCATATATAGCT
Source organism: Aphidecta obliterata (assembly GCA_963966015.1). Lineage (NCBI taxonomy): Eukaryota > Metazoa > Arthropoda > Insecta > Coleoptera > Coccinellidae > Aphidecta > Aphidecta obliterata. Next base: position 30,965,971 of record OZ014427.1, on the reverse strand, counting down.
TGAACACCTCATTCTCCATTAGAGTGCAAAATTTCATCTCGATCAAATCTGTAGTTTTCAAGTAATCAGGGGAACAAAACTTTGAACGGCCATATTTACGGAACCCCTGGTGGAATTTGGCCTATTAACGAACTCAACCGAGGCATTCAGAAACTGAACCCACACTGAAAATTTCGAGTCTCTAGGTTGTTCCGTTCGAGAGTTATCGTGCTTACGGACGGCCGGACGGACGGACAGACTCGAATTTTTCGACCGATTCGTCATCAGTGAGTCGAACATAGTCGATTGAGACCATTTTCGGCTCAAAATTCGAAAAATACAGACATCGTGACGAAATGATATAGCCCTCGTGTAAGTAGAACAAGCGCTCAAAAAGTAATGACGTATAGTCAGGAGCTTTTGAGCGCTCGTTCATCAACCTCCTATTGAAAAGTTAGGTTGTCAAAAAAATGACAGCAGCTCTTTGTCAATTATGCCGAATCAGCTTTTACGATTTCTTTGCTCTTGGGGATTCGATTTGGACAAAACTTCACAAATTATTCTCCAGCTATGTGCGGAATTTCACTCGATCGAATAAAGAATTTTCGAAATTATCAGGAAAAATATATTTTGAACTTCCATATTTACGAAACCAATGGTCGAATTTTGTCCAATAACAAACTCAACCGCGGCATTCGAGATTTGAACCTACCCTGAAAATGTCAAGTTTCTAGTTCATCTCGTTCGAGAGTTATCGTGTATACAGCCGGACAGATTCGAATTTTTTGACGGATTTGTCATTAGTTAAATACATTATTCTTCATCTATGTGCAAAATTTCATTCCAATCCAATCAGTAGAAATTATCAGGAAAAAAACTAACCTGAAAATTTTAAGTTTCTAGGTCTTTCCGTTCGAAAGTTATAATTTTGATCAAATCAGTAGTTTCGAAGTAATCAGGAAAACAAAATTTCGACCGGCCATAATTCACGGAACCCCTGGTTGAATTCTGCCAAAAACGAACTCAACCGCGAGATTTGAACCTATCCTGCCAATTTCAAATTTCTGGGTCGTTCTGTTATCATGTATACGGTCGGACGGACAGGCAGACTTGAATTTTGAGCCGAATTCGTCATCAGTGTGTCGAACCTTGTCCATTGAGACCATATTCGGCTCAAAATTGGAAAAAATACATTCCAAACAGTAGTTTCGAAATTATCAGGAAAAGAACGGCCATATTTACGGAACCCCTGGTCTAGTTTTGTTCATTGATAGAAGTGACCGCGACATTCGAGATCCACAGCTATCCTGGAAATTTCAAATTTCCAGGTCGTTCCGTTCGAAAGTTATAGTTTTCTGTGTTTTCTATGGTTCTGGTCATGCGATCCAGACAGAATGCATGTAGCTTGAACACATCATTATCCATCTGAATGTAAATTATTAACTCGATAGAATTGGAATATTCATCACATTTTATGATGAAATTTGAAGTTGGTTATTTTTTTCCAAAAAAGTTACAACAGATATTCATACGGTTTTCAGCATGTCTATTCGTAATTCAATGAAGAATATTTCACCATGAAAAAACTGATGGATTTGATCCACTTGTGAGCGTGATACACAGAAACGCAACGTGATGTGCGAGAAATCATTATTTAAAAAAAAATATTTCTAGTGGCGATAGATTTTTTTTGTATTTTTCTCAGAGAGTCCAATAGCTCTTCTATACAGTGTTACAGAATTATCCATTCATTCTGGGACACCCTGTAGAATTGATTAATTTAAACAGATGCTATATTCTTGACTAGTTTACTTTCATATTAGATAATTATTGTGCCGTTTTCCCCCAATGCAAGCCATTATTTTGCAGTTCACTGATTTCATAATGCTGATATGGTATAAGCCAATAGAAAATTATGATGATGATGATGTGATGTTTGGAAGGGGCAGGATCTTTTCCAAATCGTCGTCAAGACGGCTGGAAATGAATGATCTCCAACAGTATTAATTGCACATTATTTCCATTCCTCCTGCGAATCATTGTCCTCTTACAATCAATAGTTAACAGCATCATATCGTTGACACAGATTTTTCTTGCAAAATAAAATGAAATCTGAGCTTCCGTCGTCCAATTTTCTCCAAAATTCCCGTTTCCACAAACCTCCAATGTCAATCACGCAATGCACAATGCACGCTCCATCGCGCCTGGTGCTAATACTTGCCACGCACCGTGTAATTGGCCCCCCGAAATACAACTCTTGCATCTTAGGGGCACGGAATACAGCTTAGCGTTTCATGCGGAATCCAAAAGTCATAATTAGCCGCCTTGATATCCCAGATCCCCCGCTCCCTAGGGATCGACGCCAGCACACGCTAATTGCTATTATAAGCAATCACTGGAAGGAGAGGGACTGGGTTTTTCTATTCTACCGTACTGTGGGGATATTGAATGTTGGTATCATAATCATATGGTTGTTATTTTGCACTTTTGTCCTCCCTCTTTCAGACGTGAGAAGTAGTGTTGTCTCTGGAGGGATCTAAAGTTTCGGGGTCTGATTCTTCATCATTGCCTCGTCTTGGAATATGTACTAAGTGAAATCAAGGAATTATTTTAATGTACATGTTTCTTCGAATGAGATAAGTGAACGATTATAATTTGAGTAATCTTCGATAATTACAAACCGACCAGAATCAATAATGGATTGAACCTCTATGGTATGTTTTCATAAGCTGGCCATAATCCGTCTGTCCCAGAGGCGGATCGACGATTTCCGGGCCCCTTCGCTTGAAAACTTTCGGGGCCCCTATTCTACTTCTCTTAAAAAAAAAATTTTTCAATCCGTATTCTGTTTTTTAAAACAAACATAAATTTTATTGATAAAATATAAGAGACATCAATTAATTTATTATTTATTTTCTTTTATTTTCAATGAGCCCTTCGGATTCTTTCGTAGCAAAAAAATCTGTCAGTTTTGCATGCATAGTTTTCTGCTGCTCTTCACTTTCCTTGAGCTTTCGTTTTTGACAGCCGCTTAGATAACGTCGGTCAGACATGGCGTGTAGCACAAATATTACTGCAACAGTTGCACAGTTACTGTGGAGATACAGAAATAATTAATTTTGATTTTCTACTTTATAATGTTAGTAATATCACACAACCGAAATATTTATATTTGCCATCAAAATCTGAACCGATGAGCTCACAATATTCGAAACTTAACTGATATATAACAAGAAAGGTGAGAAATGAATAGACCATTTAGTACCTATAGTAAATCAATCTATCGGAGGATGGCCGAAAAAAAAATTGAAACCGTTGGTATCATCAATATTTAAACGAAAATATCCATATATTTAAACCGAAATTATTTGTTTTATTTCTAATTTATCATTTGAATCCAAATCAAGTTCGTGAAAATTCGGCCAAAAATTAGTTTGTCGTAGAGATCAAGACGCTATAAAATAGTCAGAATATTAAAAATTACGAAAAGCACTGCCGTGAAGGCAGGAGCTTTTGAGCGCTCGTACATCCACCTTGTAGGTAGATTCGCATTTTCCAGTTTTGGAAATCAATTGAAGGAATTTTTGACAGCTCTCAAATAAAATTTTAAACTTAGGCGAAACTCCCGACTTCATATTCGCGATCCAAACCCACCCTGAAAATTTCAAGTTCCTAGGCCTCTCCGTGCAAAAGTTACAATATTCTATGGTTTCTATGGTTCTGGTTATGCGATCTGGACAAAATATTGCTTCAATACATTATTCTCGATTAAAATACAAAATTTCATCTCGATCGAATCCGTAGTTCCGAATTTATCGAGAAAACGAAATTTCAAACGACCGTATTTACGGAACTCCTTGTATAATGTTGCTCATAGATGAACGTGATCACGACATTCGAGATCCACACCTATCCTGAAAATTTCAAGTCCCTAGGCGTTTCCATTCAAAAGTTACAATTTTCTATGGTTTCTATGGTTCTGGTCATGCGATCTGGACGAAATTTCACACGTAGCTTGAACACCTCATTTTCCATCTGAGTGCAAATTTTCATCTCGATCAAATCTGTAGTTTTCAAGTAATCAGGACAACAAAATTTCAAACGGCCATATTTACGGAACCCCTGGTGGAATTCTGCCCATTAACGAACTTAACCGAGGCATTTGGGATCTGAACCTACACTGAAAATTTCAAGTCTCTAGGTTGATCCGTTCGAGAGTTATCGTGCTGACGGACGGACGGCCGGACGGCCGGACGGACGGACGGACGGACGGACAGACTCGAATTTTCCGACGGATTCGTCATCAGTGAGTCGAACATAGTCGATTGAGACCATTTTCGGCTCAAAATTCGAAAAATACAGACATCGTGACGAAATGATATAGCCCTCGTGTAAGTAGTACGAGCGCTCAAAAATGTAACGCTTCGAATACTTGTTTCTTTAGAATAGTAAATATCTAGAAGAAAGTAGAACTGAATAGTGGAAAGATTCTATGAAAATTTCTCCCCCCTTGGAAAACAAATCCTTCATTGGAGAATGAACAATTATTTTTGAAATCGGAGAAGCCTGGCATTTATAAAACAGTATTGGAGAATGGGATTTCAAAAACATGAAACTGAAACAATAAAGCTTACCTTTTATAGTCCAGAAAGAATATGTTATCACTCGAATTAGAAGTCCAAAGATGAAAAGAAATTGTTCATTTACACCAACACTGTTCAGTTTACCACAATACTATCTTCTGAAAGCAAGTAGAACGAAGAATTAAACTCGTTCATCACCATTCCTATCTTCCTGAATGAATATGACAATATGACAATTATTTAAAACTAAGAAATGCAAATCAAGCGTCTTGCATCCCTCCAATATCAACGGTGGCATGTACCTATATTTCAAAGGGATGCCGACAACTTTACTGCCACCGTTGCGGGAATTTATTGCAGGTCGATAAGAATAATTGGAGAAAACATGCGGATGCTGAACCTTTGATTGGATGTTATTTTTTTACTGACCGCTGAATTTTGCTCTAGGTCTGGTTGCGTTTCGTGTAACTGAAAATGTACACGTTATTCTTCATTATTATTCATATTCACTCGCAAGACGATTTTTCATTCTGAAGAAATTTTGATTCCGATCAGGGGCCCTGTGGACCTCGGGGCCCTACGCTTAAGCGTACTAAGCGTACCGGTTAATCCGCCACTGGTCTGTCCGCAGTCTTCTCCACATCGGTAATCTCACAGACGTACTCAATGGGTGAAAGGTGAAATAACAAATCGATTTATGCAATGATACTTTGGCTACATGTGGTTATATGCTTTGGGCGGTTATTTTACCCCCTGATGAATACCAAAGATGACCTTACTTCTGGAAGCAATTGCTCACTTCATAATAATTTTCATAATCTGGTGCATACAGATCTGGCAAGGCATAGGAAAACAAATGAACCCAGTAATTTGCTCTGTCAAATAGATTTCAAATAAGCAGGACAGGAAAAGAGACATAGAATTTGAAAGGTGAAAAATAATTTTAAATGCCCTATAGTGATAACATGCACTACAAATACTCTTTTGAAAATTACGAAAAGCACTGCCGTGAAGGCAGGAGCTTTTGAGCGCTCGTACATCCACCTTGTAGGTAGATTCGCATTTCCCAGTTTTAGAAATCAAAAAAATTCTGAAACTTAGGCGAAACTCCAGATTTCATATCAGTGCTTCAGCTGATCAATTTTTTTTCGATAATTCGCTAGAATTTTCTGCAGTATATATGGTCTTGGTGATGCGATCTGGACAAAATTTTGCACGTAGTTTGTATACACTAATCCTCAGCTAGGTGCGGAATTTAATTCCAATCCGATCAGTAGTTTCGAAACTATCAGGAAAAAAATATTTTGAACGGCCATATTTACGGAACCCCTAGACTAATTTTGCTCATTGATGAACGTGACCGCGATATTTGCGATCCAAACGCACCCTGAAGATTTCAAGTTCCTAGGCCTTTCCGTTCAAAAGTTACAATTTTCTATGGTCTCTATGGTTCTGGTCATGTGATCTGAACAAAATATTGCTTTAATATATCCATTCTCGATTAAAATACAGAATTTCACCTCGATCGAATCTGTAGTTTCGAAATTATCGAGAAAACAAACTTTCAAACGACCGTATTTACGGAACCCCTAGTATAATTCTGCTCATTGATGAACGTGAACGCGACATTTCAGATCCACACCTATCCTGAAAATTTCAAGTCCCTAGGCCTTTCCGTTCGAAAGTTATGGTTTTCTATGGTTTCTATGGTTCTGGTCATGTGATCTGGATGAATGTAGCTTGAATATATCATTCTCCATCAGTATACAAAATTTCGTCACGATCGAATCTGTAGTTTTGAAATTATCAAGAAAACTAAATTTCAAACGACCATATTTACGGAACCCCTAGTATAATTTTGCTCATAGATGAACGTCATCACGACATTCCAGAACCTCACCTATCCTGAAAATTTCAAGTCCCTAGGCGTTTCCGTTCGAAAGTTACAATTTTCTATGGTTTTTATGGTTCTGGTCATGCGATCTAGACAAAATTTGACATGTAGCTTGAACACCTCATTCTCTATTTGAGTGCAGAGTTTCATCTCGATCGAATCTGTAGTTTCGAAGTTATCAGGAGAACAAAATTTTGAACGGCCATATTTACGGAACCCCTGGTGGAATTGTGCCCATTAACGAACTTAACCGAGGCATTTGGGATCTGAACCTACACTGAAAATTTCAAGTCTCTAGGTTGATCCGTTCGAGAGTTATCGTGCTTACGGCCGGCCGGACGGCCGGACGGACAGACTCGAATTTTCCGACGGATTCGTCATCAGTGAGTCGAACATAGTCGATTGAGACCATTTTCGGCTCAAAATTCGAAAAATACAGACATCGTGACGAAATGATATAGCTCTCGTGTAAGTAGTACGAGCGCTCAAAAATGACTGAATAAAGCTAATGACCGTTTAGTTGAAAATTCCAATAAAAGAAAAGCGAAGACGATTCTCAATAATCACTTTATACAGGGTGTGTACTTTTGAAAGGGTCCAAACTTCAAGGGGAGATCATACATATGATCAATTATACTTCAGTTATCCTTATAGGGCTATCAAATTTGACATATCTGGAAACGGCATTAAATTTGCGACAAGATAAGAATTTCTGTGCGCCGAAAATTCTTGATACAGGCGTGGTAAGGAGATAAATATCACGATTCTGAAGTAAACAAGAACAGTCATATTTTTCCAATGGTTTATCGTTGAAAAATTATCGATTATGGACATGGACACTATAGTAAAGCTATTTATGATTGAATGTTGTAATTCTCATGGAAATCATAAATTTATCAGTTGAATCATAATAATTTGAACGAATAAACTAAATTTCAAAAATACAGTTTTTATGAAAAAATGTAAAGAGAACAGACTACTACTTCTCATAACAATTGTTCAATACATTTTACATATCGTTTTCGCACTGAATCTACAACCCTGAGAAGTTCAAAACGTTTCTGACGTATTTATGCACAGCACAAATTTATTCTTTCGAACAGATCTTCTAGAGTCTGAACGCGAATTTGATATACTTTCTCTTTCAAGGTGTTCCAGACATAAAAATCCAAAAGCGTTAGGTCGGGACTCCGTGGTGGCCATCTCACCGGACCGTACTTTCCAATCCATTGCACCCCTAAAAATTAATTCAAAGACCTGCACAGGGACTAGTAATACTTCCCGATCGCCTCAACGCTGAAGAATTCATAACTTCAATCCAAAGCAGCCTGAGAGACATATTGGATGAAATGCCCCTGGCTAACAGACAAAATGTCTGGTTTCAGATGGATGATTGCCCAGCTCATAATAGCCGGAATTTGCGGGACGTAATGAATGAATATTTTTGGGTACAATGAATTAGAAGATATGGTCCAGTAAGATGACCACCAATAACCCCCGATCTTACTTTTTGGATTTTTATTTCTAGAGCACCTTGAAAGAAAAAGTATATCAAATTCGCGTTCAGACTCGAGAGGATCTGATCGAAAGAATAAACTTGTGTTGTGCAGAAATGCATCAGAAACGTTGTGAACTTCGTAGGTTTGTAGATTCAGTGCGAAAACGATATGTAAAATGTATTGAACATATTGGACATTTCGAACAATTTTCATAAGTAGTAGTAGTTTCCTTCACATTTTTTCATAAAACCTGCATGATTAAAATTTGATTTATTCGTTTGAATTATTCCGATTCGACAAATAAATTTATGATTTTCATGAGAATTACTTCAATATTCAATCATAAAGAGCTTCAAAATAGAGCAATTCAGGTTTGGAATATGTATTTCGACTTTTTCGTTGTTATCTTGCTTAGCCATAATATTAGGGCAAAAGACAAGCAGCAAGCCCAAAAGAGGATATGTCATTAGGAAGCACACTGAATGGGGTATTTTTGCATATTAATAATGATTTTATATCGATAAAACCATTGAAAAAATATGACTGATTTTGTTCACTCTAGAATCGTGATATTCATCTCCTTACCACGCCCGCAGTAAGAATTTTTTGGCACACAGAAATTCTCATCTTGTAGCAAATTCAATGCCGTTTCCAGATATGTGGTCAAATTTGATGAGGCTACAGGGATAACTGAAGTATAATTGATTTTATGGAAAAAACTCGAAATATTTCTTGAAATCAAGAAATGTCAAATCGAAGAATAACCGTCAACATTTCGACCATGTGTTATATGACATTTTTTGTTGCAAATCACACGTTTGATCTCCTCTTGAAGTTTGGCCCTTTTGAAAGTAGACACCCTCTATAATATATAGTACTTCAGTAATTATTCACGAGTTCATTGAGTCAATTTTTCTCCTAGAGAACTTCATAATTTTATTTTCTAGATTCAATATTGATTATGATCCGAATTTCAGCTAATCTAGTGATTATCTTCATTAAAAAAATCATTTTCATGGATATTCTAACTTTCGTTTAAGTTCATCATCTGATAATAAGTCAATTGAAAACTTTTGTTTTCAAATTATACCATTATCCCCTATGAAAGATATCCATATTCTCGAGTCTCCTTTTTGAGTTATTTCAATATTTTCATACATATATTGATTATCCGGTTTTATTGATAATTAATAAATTGGTTTTCTCTTTGAAGCTTAGTTTTTAAAAACGAATGGGATACGATGAGAGGTTCAGTTGACGACTGGCATCCTCTTTAAACCAAAAGCCTTTCCAAACGTATAATTACAATTTTGGAATTGAAAGCCGAGCTTTCAAAACAAAAACTATTTATTTACAACGGAAGATTATCCAACCTATTCTAACAATCAGCTAGTAAGAAATGCACTTAATTATTGACGACCAATTCGTCTTCAAGGGTATTTATAACATTGTTATAAAGTTATAATTTTTTATGGCTTCTATGCTTCTGGTCATGCGATCTGGACGCAATGTAGCTTGAATACATATATCATTCTCAATTAGTATACAAAGTTTCGTCACTATCAAATCTGTAGTTTTGAAATTATCAAGAAAACTGAATTTCAAACGACCATATTTACGGCACCCCTAGTATAATTTTGCTCATAGATGAACGTGATGACGACATCTGGGATTCACACCTATCCTGAAAATTTCAAATCCCTAGGCGTTTCCGTTCAAGAGTTATGATTTTTTATGGCTCTGGTCATGCGATCTGGACATTTTGCATGTAGCTTGAACACGTCATTCTCCATCTGAGTGCAAAATTTCACCTCGATCGAATGAATAATTTCAAAGTAATCAGGAGAACAAAATTTCGAAAGGTCATATTTACGGAACCTCTGGTCGAATTTTGCCCAATAACTAAATCAACTGCGGCATTCGAGATTCGAACCTACCCTGACAATTTCAAGTTTCTAGGTCGTTCCGTTCGAGAGTTATCGTGTATACGGCCGGACGGACAGACTCGAATTTTTCGACGGATTCGTCATCAGTGAGTCAAACTTTGTCGGTTGAAACCATTTTTGGCTCAAAATTTGAAAAATACAGACATCGTGACGAAATGAGATAGCCCTTGTGTAAGTAGAACGGGCGCTCAAAAACGAAAACTCTCTTGTGAGTGGTAGACTTAGTAATATGAAATTCACTGAAATTCATACTATTCTGTATGTATTCAGTCAAATGTATGACTAATTTGCCATTCATCGCAAGGGCGAGTCCTGCATATCAATTTATGTCTGCACGAAGTTTGGAAGAATTTAGCATTAGAACTTGAATATTTTCTATAAGCTTGCCCGCAACAATTACCATCAACTGAAACCATACTCGTAACACTATATATCAAGGCAGAAGAAAAAACTCGGCAATAATTCCTAGACGTTCCTGCGGCCCATAACTCATAAAATTGTAATAATCTCAGTTATTCGCTGCTGTCACAAGTATAGAGATAAATTTTAATGCAGCCGTAAAGCCATTCCGGAAGCGCACATATCACAAAATCAAAAAAGTAACAAGGTGGAAGAATTTCAATTTATTTTCCATCACCTCTGGAAAAAACTCGTTTCCGAAAATCTGGCCCTTGGGAGATGTGACTCCGGAAAACATGATAAATCAAATAAATGTGATAATACATGCAAACTTCTAGCACGTCCTCGAGTATATCAGCCGGGGATGTTCTCCTTATAAGAGGTCGTAATGTATGCATACGGGCTCTCGCCCTCCAAGTTTCGGTTCCAAAACAGCCATGCACCCAAGATCGAATGGGTATATTCAAATTTCGGAGGATCCACGTTATATTTCATTCGGTCCGACAAATTCGTTATTCGAAAGCGCCTTTGAAGGGGAGTGTGGGGTTGCCATTGTTGACAAGAGTAACGCTATCGGTGTTATTCAATGTTTGAACCTAGTGGTCTATTGAAAACGAAACATATAGCTTTTCGGTAGAGAAAATGGAATTTCCGAAAAATCGCTACTCGGAAAGCTCATCTTCTGAAATGAAATTATCAATATTATCCCCTCTACGTCACTTCTCAACATTCAAATTAGAATTGTGGAGATCGGTAGTGCGATACATCATTGAACAAATTTGAATACAAAAAATTTTAGTGTTGTTCAATTTACTCGGAATGCGGATGGGGAATTATTCGGATAAAATTCAGGGGTTCTCTCATATATTTCTTTGTTCAAACCCCTTTTATCCAAGTTACAGCTCTCTAAATTAAGGAGGAAAAGCAGTTTCCATTCAATATATCCACTATGATACAATTGAGAAGAATGTAGTTTGGCAGATATCTAATTCCTCTCAAATCGCAGTTATGCAGAGGGTCATCTTGTTTAATGCATCTGCATTTTCTATCGAAAAACACGAATTTCACAATCCAAAATCCTCAAACCCTTTTCACATCATTTGTTGAAAAAAACGATTATGCTGGTATGACATAATAACAAATACATACTTATAAGCTCCTGGTTTTCTCTGTGTCATTTCTCGATCTCTGGAGAATCAAAAACCATTACGTAAATGAAATAGCAAACTGAGTATATAAATGCCGGAATAGCAACGGATATGCATTTTCTGAATGGCCACTAATGGAAACTACTGTAAATAGTCCACCCTGTATATACAGGGTTTCGTGGGAGTAGTTGTACAAGGTAGAGTAGGACTTGGTGAGTACGGATTGACAGTGAAAAATTAATTTCTGGCTTTCCTCAGAAATCTTCAGGGTGATTTTTCGAATTCATGGAAATACTATGACTATCAAAAACCAAACTAATGGATGGAATTTATTGGAACTGAGGAAGTTGTTGACACGTGTTGAGATCAAGAGAACGAGATATTGATTATTTCCATTCTCCGGGGCCGGACTCATTATTCCTCATTTATCTTGTAAAGGCTAAAAACATCACTTTGTATGCCGAATTTCGAGTTATTGTTTTTGCTTTCAAAAAGAGCATCAATATGTGATATCATTTGAAGTTGTCAAACTTACAGGTTTTTTTTTCATGAAATTGAATTTACTCATATAAAATGAATGAAAGAAAAGGTGAAACCAGAAAATTTTCATAACAAAATTAAAAATTACGACAAGCACTGCCGTGAAGTCAGGAGCTTTTGAGCGCTTGTTCATCCACCTTGTAGGTAGATTCGCATGCTCCAGTTTCAGAAACCAATTGGAAAGATTTTGAAATCTGTCAAAGAAAATTTCAAACAAAGGCGAAAATCAAGATTTCACTTCAGTGCTATGACCAATTTCGTTTTCGATAATTCGCTAGAATTTTCTACGGTATCTCTGGTCTTGGTGATGCGATCTGGACAAAATTTCCATTATTCTTCATCTATGTGCGGAATTTCATTCAAATCCAATAAGTAGTTTCGAAATTATCAGGAACGTTTGAACGGTTATATTTACGGAACCCCTAGTCTAATTTTGGTCATTATGGAACGTGAGCGCGAAATTCGCGATCCGAACCTATCCTGAAAATTTCAATTCCCTAGGCCTTTCCGTTCGAAAGTTATGATTTTCTATGGTTTCTATGGTTCTGATCATGCGATCTGAAAAAAATATAGCTCGAATATATCATTCTCAAATTAAATACAAAATTTCGTCACGATCAAATCCACAGTTTTGAAATTATCAAGAAAACTGAATTTCAAACGACCATATTTACGGAACCCATAGTCTAATTTTGCTCATTGATGAACTTGACCGCAACATTCGAGATCCACATCTATCCTGAAAATTTCAAGTCCCCAGGCCTTTCCATTACAAAGTTACAATTTTCTATGGTTCCTGTGGTTCTGGTCATGCGAGCTGGACAAAATTTTGCATGTAGCTTGAACACGTAATTCTTCATCTGAGTGCAAAATTTCCCCTCGATAGAACCTGTTGTTTCAAAGTAATCAGGAAAACAAAATTTCGAGCGGGCATATTAACGGAACCCTTCGGCGAATTTTGCCCAAATACAAACTCAATCGCGGCATTCGAGATTCAAACCTGCCCTGAAAATTTCGAATTTCTAGGACATTCCGTTCGAGAGTTATCGTGTATACGGCCGGACGGACGGATGGACAAACTCGAATTTTTCGACGGATTCGTAATCAGTGAGTCGAACATAGTCGTTTGAGACTATTTTCGGCTCAAAATTCGAAAAATACAGACATCGTGACGAAATGATATAGCCTTCGTGTAAGTAGTACGAGCGCTCAAAAAACGACCAAGATAATCCTAGGTAGGTATTATGTTGTTTCTGACAATCATTTGAAGAGTCAGGAGCAAACTTCAACAAACTTATTTAGTAAGGAAAGAACAACAAACTAAATACACGAGAATGAAATACCTAACAGAAATGAAAAGAGAATAAATTAATTGGCCATATTATCATGGAAATTCAGTTATTCAAAAAGCTGTTCGAAATGAAAGTCATTTGCTTGAATACATTTTTCTTCTCGAATTCTCAGATGTAATATAGCCTTCTTAATCATATCTTAGGCACTTTTTGCCAATTCATCACAACAGTTAATTTTTCTGTTTATCAATTGTTCTCTCATCTGGATGTCCTCAGCAAAAACCATATCTCTCAATTTTCTCTATAGAGTATAAGCTACTGGGCTCAGATCTGGAGATCGAGGAGGCCATAAAACCGGACCTTCTCGTCCTATCCATCTATTTGGATAAGTATTGTTGAGGTATATCTTTACTTCTAAGCCTAAATGAGGTCCAGCTCCTCACATTTTGAATAGTCTCGAAAATGACAATAACTGAAAATCAAATTTGGTTATTGTTATGAGGAATTAATCATTTTTTTTGCAACATTCTGTTTCCCTTATTTATTGTTGTTTTACTTATGAATTTCTCATATTTTCAGCAAATTCTTATTATTTACTAGAAGTTTGTTGCGAAAAATTCCACGTATCATATTCATTCACCAGATATTTCAGTCCTGCTCGTATGATTAAATTCAATTTTTCGATCTTCGTCCAATTTAAAAAAAAAAACAATAAAAAAAACTGTAGATGCAACAACTTTGAATGATACCACAAAATAATAAAGCTGCATTCAAGTTCTTTTCGAGAAGCAAAATATGTAATAATTCGAAATTTGACATACAAAGTGTTGTTTTAACCCTGAACAAGTTGAACATGTGTTAAATCGATCGATTCAGGCAAATCGAAGAAATTGGAAATTGAGGAAATAATTTCATGCATTAGGTAAATATTGAAAACTTTATTTAGTTGAGATGTATCAACTTTTTCATTACACTTGATAGAAAGCCAGAAATTAATTTTTTACTGTCCACCTGTACAAACCAAGTCCTACTCTACCTCTAGTGAGAGTATGTACAGTTACCCCTGTATCTTGTATACTACTGTATATATTGAAAGCGTCTTCGAGAAGAATGAAACCTCCTGTCGATTTCGGACATTCTCGCAGGAAGTGAGAACTGTAGCGATAGAGGAGAGTAGTCTTAAGTTGATTGAATACCAGGCAAATTGTGCAAGTGCTAAATATGAGCTATTCCATCGCATTCAATATTTTATAAGAAAACAACTGTTTACAACGTTTATTTTCTGACGATGGAGTATTTTGTTCACTGACTGTCAACAAAAATTTATCAGAAATATCACATATCTACCGCAGAAAATCCACACGGAATTTTTTAATCTCATTTTCTTCAAATGTGTGTGGTTCTACTTGAAGAAGAGTTACCCCTACTTGAAGATACAAAGTGGCCAAAACTATGTTCCATGAATGATAGTGTTCCAGGCTTTTGCTCATTTCAGTATCAACTTTTGTCTCTCCTTATACTTTTTTTTCCAAATCTCTGGATATGGCGAGAACGCCTCCAGATTTTTGCATTTGGGGCGTAATAAATATGTTATTTGGATTTTTTTTTCTGCTGTCTTTTACATAAACGAATGGATTTATCTTCAATGAATACATATTGATTATTTTGAGGTTGTTGTCATATACGAACATATTAAATATCTTAAGATCTGAAATTTGATTTGGTCGCTTTGTTTTTCTCGCAAGTCATTACTATCATCAGGAAAATTTTCTGTATCATTCACTGAATATCAGATATTTGGACGAACATATGAACACCCAGGAAAATCAGATCAGGCAAATTCATCCTTCTTTACAATTTGTTCATCCTTTGTTATATCTAGTCATTTATCTATATTTAAACTGTTAAAATGTCCAATAGGCTTCAAAAACATTTTATTTCATCTTAATACATTGAAATTCGAATCTTTCTTTCTCTCATCCTTTATTGTACTCCTTCCAAATAAACCCTGGTATGCAAACTTCAGTATGTGGGATGACTTTCATTCCACCACACTATTGACGTCTGCGTATATCTACATCTTTAGGCGAATTTTATAAACTACCCCTACCCCACTCCAGAACACACTAAAACCATTTTTGAAAGGCAAGTAAAACATTTTGATATTTATTCAGAATTTTCTTCATTATGTAATTCATTTTATTTGTGAGAATTGTGTTTCTATCAATAGCTCATGAAGCTTTGTGAATATGTGGTTAACAAAGATGACTTGAGTTCAGAAATCGAATTCGATGATATTTTCGCAGATTAGATCAAAAAAATTCAGCTCCTGAAAAAAAATGCTGAAAATGAATATAACCACCAGAGAAGATACGAAAGACTCCCAGATGTGTTATGTACCGAAGTGCAGAAGAGCCAAAAGAAATGAGAAAAATTGTTCTGCTTGGAACACTATTCACCACATTGACTCCGGGTCGAGGATGAAAGTTGCAGATTTATAAATTTTGTCGTTGTTTATGCGTTAATCCTAGTCTGCACACCAAATTTCAACTTTCTTGAACTTCAGGTAGTACCCGGTTTTATACACATACCTGCACCAATCTTTAATGGGGTTGCAGAGTGAATGTTACAGATTTTATATTTTTCCTCTTGTTTGTGAGCAACTTCTAATTTGAATGCAAAATTTCAGCTTTCAAATTCTTCTGGAAACACCCTAGAGCTTTTGATGAGGGAGTCCGTAGCAAAATCGAAGTTTTTCAGGTATTCATAAAACCAAAATATGAAAGCTAGTCAAATGAAATTGAAGGCCAAAGTTTTGAGGGTTTTGGAATACTACTATAAACGTAGGTAGTGTCCTGCTTTTTTGGCTTGTCTTGACATTAACTGCTTGCCAGCCAGGTGCGTGTTACGCTTGAAGCCCCGAAAATTCGGGTTGTGCACCAATGGGAGAGGCGAGGGCTTGATATTCCGGCACTGGATTGGTCAAACTTATGTCAAACTTTGGTTTGTAGCACTCCTGGGGCGCCCCAGACGGTGGCTGGAAAGCCACTATTGTAATGTTCCCAGATACACACCCCAGAAGACATGATGAAATCGAATTCTCTATATCATTATTAATATTTCCCAAAATATCAGATCTCTTTGCTCTCAATTTAGTTTTTCTTATACGCAATTGACTTTTACAGGGCCGTATCTAGGGCGTGGCAAGGGTGGCAGTCACCACGGGCGCAAGGTCCGAAGGGCCGCCAAAAAATATCAAAAATAAAAAAATAGAATCACCAAGAAAAAAAACAAATTCAAAGATGACAACACGTAAGTAAGAAATTCGAACACAACATTTCGAAACATTGATATTCAAAGTACAGAATGAAAATGCAATCAGGTCAGAAATACGAGAAATATGGTCCAATTGTTATAACAAATTTTCAAATATGCCGCACTCTGATCATAAATATTACAACCGGCAATATCGTCATTCCAAGCACAGCCTTTTTATGAGTTGTTTACACTACATACCTTATCTCCTGCAGCTTGTTTTGAAGGGCGGCTTCTTTGATGATGATGGTTCATAATGATCGATTTGTTTAGATTTTCGAGCCACATCTGTGGTATTTTAAAAACAATTTGTATTTCCAAAAATTCATTAATCGGAGTTTTGAGCTCAAGAAGTGAGAGAAAAATTGGGGAATCTTATTCTATTCTACATAAATATTGATTTCTTTCGATTGTGAAGAGAAGAGCAAAAAATTTGAATTTTAATGTTCGTTTAGTGTGTATCCAGATTTGAAGTGTTATAAGTTTTGAGTTTTTTTTTTATATTTTTTAGTTTTTTGTGCCTCAAAAGCAAACGCTGTACATTCGTTGGAATTAGGCGAGATTATCAAAGTTCTTCGCTAGCTCAAAAAATCGTCCCTGGTAAATTCGATAACAAATTATGAATTTATCATATATCTCAACTTCTGGGAAATTCTGATAAGTAAAATAAACCGAATTAATCAATATTTGCAAGAAAAACAACTAGATATATCTAAAGGCCCACGAATGATACTTGGACTATTGAACGAGCTGAAAGCTAACAGAGAAAACTTTTTTATGGCATTGATGGAACTTTCGAAAAATGAAGCTGTTAAAATTGGAATCGAAACAAAGTTACATCAATCGAGAAAACGAAAAAAAACCAAAATTCCAGGGGAATTAGCCAGTGATGAAGCTCATCTTTTTGATGCAAACGCAAAACTAAGGAATTGGACTATAATTATTCAAATTGAAGAAAGATTTGTTGCTTTGAACGAAGTGGCAAACGACTTCAGTTTTTTGAATGGTAGTGTCATTCAAACTATGAACTATATTGACGATTTGAAGAAAAGTGCTGCAGATCTTAAGATACATGTTCGTATTTATTCCATAAATATGAATATTTCATTTTGTTTTTTCAGAATTTGTTTTATTTTTATGCATTTCATTTAAAATGTGTATTTCAATGTTTTAAATGAAAAAATTTTTCCATAAAAATGTGTATTATTTTGAAACTCTTACGTAAATATATGACTAGCATTATGAAAAAAAAATACTATAAGAGAATATGATGGATAAAAAGAAATCAACGCAAATGTGGGGGGCGCTGTCTAATATATTGCCACAGGCGCAATAGTACCTAGATACGGCCCTGAACTTTTATGCAGCTTTCGGAGGACGGTAGTTCTGGAATTATGAGGAACCATTACGCACTACCTAAAATTCCATTATGGCTTAGCAAAAGTTCTTCATTTACGTTTTCCAAAGAGCCATTTATTCTTTACATAATCAATACTGAGAGTCATCATTTTATTAACCCTTTGTTGAGCCATGAGCATATGTTTCTTGATGAAATAAATTTGAAAGTCATACTCAAGATCAATATCACTTTCGACTTATTTTGATTCCAAACAGGGTGTCTACTCTTAAAAGGGCCAAACCTCAGAGGGAGATCATACATAAGATTTGCAACAAAAAATGTCATATAACACATGGTCGAAATGTTGGCGGTTATTCTTCAATTTAACATTTCTTGATTTCTCGAAATATTTCAAGTTTTTCCATAAAATCAATTATACTTCAGTTATCCTTGGAGCCTCATAAGATTTGACCATATATTAACAACATTAAATTTTCTATAAGATAAGAATTTCTGTCTGTCAACAAAATTTTTATTGCGGGCGTGGTAATGAGATGAATGTCACGATTTTGAAGTGAACAAAACCTGTCATATTTTTCCAATGGTTTTATCGATGAAAAATCATTGGTTATGGACATGTTTTCTTTTCAGCAAAAACTACTCCAGTTGGTGTGCTTTCGAATTACATATCATGTTTTGTGCTTGCTGCTTGTCTTCTGTCCTAATACTAGGCTAACACGATAACAACAAATAAGTCGAAATATTCCAAACCTAAATTTGCTCTATTTTGAAGCCCTTTATGATTGAATATTGAAGTTATTTTCATGGAAATCATGAATTTTTCTGTCGAATCAAAATAATTTGAAGGAATAAACTAAATTTCAATAATACAGATTCTATGAAATTATGTAAAGGAGGCAAACTAATACTACTTATAACAATCAGTGGAAATGTCCACTGCCTTATTCAATACATTTCACACATCGTTATTCTTTCGACCAGATCCTATCGAGTCTGAACGCGAATTTGGTAAACTTTTTCTTTCAAGATGTTCCAGACATAAAAATCCAAAGGCATATGGTCGGGTTACCTTGGTGGAAATCTTACCGGACCTTACCTTACAATCCATTGCACTCCAAAATATTGATTCATTAAGTCCCGTACATTCTGGCTATTATGAGCTTAGCAGCCATCCATTTGGAACCAGAAATTTTGTCTGATATCCAGAGGCATTTCATTCAATATGTCCGTTAAGTTGCTTTGGATTGAAGTAATTAATTCTTCAGCGTTTAGCCGATCGGGAAGTATTACTGGTCAGAAAAGTTCACCTCTCATGACTCCCAAAACCGGAATTTGCGAGACTTAATGAATGAATATTTAGGGGTGCAATGGATTGGGAGGGACGACCCGGTAAGATGGCCATCAAGCAGCTCCGACTTCACAACTTTGGATTGTTATGCCTGCAACACCTTGAAAGAAAAAGTATATCAAATTCGCGTTCAGACTCGAGAGGATCTGATCGAAAGAATAAATTTGTGTTGTGCAGAAATGCGTCAGAAACATTGTGAACTTCGAAGGTTTGTAGATTCAGTGCGAAAACGATGGGTAAAAGGTATTGAACAAGGAGGTGGACAATTAGAACAACTGTTATAAGTAGTAGTAGTCGTCTTTCTCCACATGTTGGTTTAAAATTTGTATTATTAAAATTTAGTTTATTTCTTCAAATTACATATTTTGATTCGACAGATGAATTCATGATTTTCATGAAAATAACTACAATATTCAATCATAAAGAGCTTCAAAATAAAGCAAATTTAGGTTTGGAATCTTTCGACTTATTCGTTGTTATCTTGTTAGCCATGATATTAGGGCAGAAGACAAGAAGCAACCACAAAAGTTGATATGTCATTCGAAAGCACACTATGTGGTATTATATAATCAATTATTCTTCATCGATAAAACCATTGGAAAAATATGACAGGTTTTTTTCACTTCAAAATCGTGACATTCATCTCCTTACCACGCCCGCAATAAGAATTTTTTTGGCAGACAGAAATTCTTATCTTGTATAAAATTTAATGCTGTTTCCAAATATATGGTCAAATCTGATGAGGCTCCGAGGATAACTGAAGTATAATTGATTTTATGGAAAAACATGATATATTTCGTGAAATCAAGAAATGTTAAATTGAAGAATAACCGTCAACATTTCGACCATGTGTTATATGACATTTTTTGTTGCAAATATTATGTTTGATCTTTCCTTGAAGTTTGGCCCTTTTAAAAGTAGACACCCTGTATAGTGCATCCACCAAATACATTTCATGGTTCACATGGTGTGAAAATAAAGTTGAGTTATGTAATTTTTGGGGAATTTCTGATATCAGTTCCAGTTAGAGCGTTTGAATTCGATGTTTCCATGATACTGATGAATAATATTACTTGTTGTTGTAGCTTCAACATTTTGATAACGGTACACCCTTCATTCACCACCAATCCTCTCATATTGTCGACCCCATATGAACCAATCTCATATTCGTCCAAAAAAATATTTCCCCATCGAACAAAGCTAAAAAATAAATTACCGCCACGACCTTCCCGTCGACCGCCTCCCTCCTCAGTTTCCCGTCCGCGCAAACAGGCGCGCGAAACATTGAAAACAATTTTAATCACGTACCAGACGAGGGGATTTTGACACGGATCCAGCATCCAGCGGTAATGAAAATTACACGATAGTATTCCGATATTGTAGGGGGGCGGCGGAAGGAGAGGGGCGATCCCCATCCCTCGGGCCGGGCGGCACTCCCGGTCCCATAAATAACGCTGTCTAAATGTTATTTTTGGAAAGCTAACGACATTCCTGGAGCGGAGTCGTTATCAGACACCCCGGCTCTGCAATATCAGGAGCTGTCAACGCGGGATTCCTTCTTCTGGAATGCGGATATTGCCCGTTTTCTCCTCCCTGGCTGGGCCCTAACCCCGACGATTCTACTTCTCCTTGCCTCGTTCCTGCTTACTGGAATAGGAATGAATCTGGTAAGAATAAAATTCGTCGTTATAAATCCAGACTAACTGAATAAATTTATGTCGCCTTTGTCTTTCCCACACTTGCGTGATTTTCCGGGCTGTCAGTAAATTGTAGGGATCATAGAAAATCAATGAAAATATTCAATCGCCCATGAAATTCTACAGTTGTAATGATAGGGAAAGAGACAGAGAGAGAGCGAGAGAGAGCTCAGTACAGGTGTTGATTTTGTCAAAATACAATAAAATTGAAAAACAGGAGAAAAAGCTAACCAAAAAACAGGCACTACAGTTCCTAACAAATTTTTTCATTTATGAACACGTTTAAACTTTAGGAGCATTTGTTTACGAGAAAATCTCTAAGGCTACTCTTTTGTACCCCGATAGATCGATTTTTGAAATTTTCTGGTTTATTATTCCGAATTGTCAACAAACTACACTCACGTGCAAGAAAAACGCAACGAGTTAATAGTTGATATTTGTTAAAATTTGAGGTCTCATAGTTTCTTTATTTTCAGTTCAATATTTGATTTTTCAGCAAACTGAAGATAAAAAAATTACGAAAAGCACTGCCGTGAAGTCGGCATCGATGAGCTTTTGAGCGCTCGTTTATCCACCTTGTAGGTAGATTCGCATTCTCCAGTTCTAGAAACCAATTGGAAAGATTTCGACAGCTGTCGAAGAAAATTTCAAACTAAAGGAAAAATCCAGACTTCAAGTCAGTGCTATAGGTGACAATTTTTTTTTTTCGATAATTCGCTAGAATTTTCTTTGGTATCTATGGTCTTGGTCATGCGATCTGGACAAAATTTCCCACGTAGTTTGATTACATTATTCTTCATCTATGTGCGAAATTTCATTCCAATGCAATAAGTAGTTTCGAAATTAACAGGAAAAAAATTGTTTGAACGGCTATATTTGCGGAACCCCAAGTCTAATTTTGCTCATTGATGAACGTGACCGCGAAATTCGCGATTCGAACCTATCCTGAAAATTTCAAGTCCCTAGGCCTTTCCGTTCGAAAGTTATAATTTTCTATGGTTTCTATGGTTCTAGTCATGCGATATGGGAAAAATGTAGCTTGAATATATCATTCTCCATCAAAATACAAAATTTCGTCACGATCGAATCCGTAGTTTTGAAATTATCAAGAAAACTTAATTTCAAACGAGGGTTCGAGAATTACTATCAAATCACATCTTTCCTGTAAAAGGAAGAATCTCTCAACTTCTGGAGACCTTGCCTACTAGATAATCCCATATCGAATCTTTGAGTGCACATAAGCACGGCAGAAAGATAATGCAGCATTAACCCCCACTGTATCGCGGATGATCCTTAATGCATAGCAGTGTCGTGCTATATTTGTTGCAACTATTTCAATTTGACTCTTCCAGTTGAGTTTTTGGGCGATATTTATTCCTAAGAATGATAGACTTGAGACTGTTTCGATGTCATTGTCTTCTAATCTTAGAATTAGCTCATCTGTTCCTTCACCTTTGAACAATAGGAGTTTAGTTTATATTGAGCATTAGGTTGTTTTCGCTGAACCATCTTTTTCATATTATTCACAAGACTAATTCCACTCTCATTAATATTATTCAGATATTACAGTGTTATCATCCGCAAACATAACAGCATCACTGTCAATGAATTGATCCAAATCATTTGTATATAGTATAAATAATGAGCAATGGACCTAGGATAGATCCCTGGGAACCCCGCTCCCCACTTGTTTCAATTCAGAAGTTTTTATGTTACCACCTTTTTCCTTGCTGGTTGTTTTTGAGCGCTCGTACTACTTACACGAGGGCTATATCATTTCGTCACGATGTCTGTATTTTTCGAATTTTGAGCCGAAAATGGTCTCAATCGACTATGTTCAACTCACTAATGAAGAATCCGTCGGAAAATTTGAGTCTGTCCGTCCGGTCGTCCGTCTGTAAGCACGATAACTCTCGAACGGAAGAACCTAGGGACTTGAAATTTTCAGTGTGGGTTCAGTTCCCGAATGCCCCGGTTAAGTTCGTTAATGGGCCAAATTCCACCAGGGGTTCCGTAAATATGGCCGTTCAAAATGTTGTTCCCCTGATCACTTGAAAACTACAGATTTGATCAAAATGAAATTTTGCGCTCAAATGGAAAATGAGGTGTTCAAGCTACATGTGAAATTTTGTCCAGATCGCATGACCAGAACCATAGAAACCATAGAAAATTGTAACTTTTGAACGGAAACGCCTAGGGACACAGAAACCATAGAAAATCTTAACTTTCGAACGGAAAGGCCTAGGGACTTAAAATTTTCAGGATAGGTGTGGATCTGAAATGTCGCGTTCGCGATTATCAATGAGCAGAATTATACTAGGGGTTCCGTAAATACGGTCGTTTGAAATTTTGTTTTCTCGATAATTTCAAAACTACGGATTCGATCGAGATACAATTCTGTATTTTAATCGAGAATGATAAGAATAATATATTGAAGCAAAATTTTGTTCAGATCGCATGACCAGAACCATAGAAAGCATAGAAAATTGTAACTTTTGAACGGAAAGGCCTAGGAACTTGAAATTTTCAGGGTGGGTTTGGATCGCGAATGTTGCGGTCACGTTCATCAATGAGCCAAATTAGACTAAGGGTTCCGTAAATATGGCCGTTCAAAATATTTTTTTCCTGATAGTTTCGAAACTACTAATTGGATTGGAAATTTTGCACCTAGCTGGGGAATAATGTATTCAAGCTACGTGCGAAATTTTGTCTAGATCGCATCACCAAGACCATAGATACCGTAGAAAATTCTAGCGAATTATCGAAAAAAAATTGGTCAGCTGAAGCACTAACATAAAGTCTGGAGTTTCACCTAGGTTCCAGAATTTTTTTGACAGTTGTCGAAAATTCTTTCAATTGATTTCTGAAACTGGAAAATGCGAATCTACCTACAAGGTAGATGTACGAGCGCTCAAAAGCTCCTGACTTCACGGCAGTGCTTTTCGTAATTTTTTGCATTCTGCTTGTGAGATATGACCTTATCAGTGTTAGTGCTACAGCTCCTATCCCATACTTTTTCATTCTGGCTAATAGTTTCTCATGATTAACTCTATCAAAAGCTTTCGTCAGGTCCAAGCATAGAGCTTGCCTGCATTTGATTGTTTCATGAGATTATATTGATGTCGTTGGTAATTGAAACAATCTTTACAGCTCTTATATTTTGGTAATGAAATTAATGCCCTGGTGGTATAATCACTCGAAATCTTGAACATCAGACAATCAATAAGTACATCATATCAATGATCTCGAGCATCGGAAAAAGTCCCAATACATTATAGTGATGATGTTTTTCATTAAAAATTACGAAAAGCACTGCCGTGAAGGCAGGGGCTTTTGAGCGCTCGTACATGCACCTTGTAGGTAGATTCGCATTTTCCAGTTTTAGAAACCAATTGAAGGAATTTTTGACAGCTGTCAAACAAATGTCAAAAAAAAATTCTGAAACTTAGGCGAAACTCCAGACTTCATGTCGCTGCTTCAGCTGATCAATCTGGAAAAAAATATTTTGAACGGCCATATTTACGGAACCCCTAGTCTCATTTTGCTTATTGATGAACGTGACCGCGATATTCGCGATCCAAACCCACCCTGAAAATTTCAAGTTCCTAGGCCTTTCCGTTCAGAAGTTACAATTTTCTATGGTTTCTATGGTTCTGGTCATGCGATCTGGACAAAATATTGCTTCAATATATCATTCTCGATTAAAATACAAAATTTCATCTCGATCGAATCCGAAGTTTCGAATTTATCGAGAAAACAAAATTTCAAACGACCGTATTTACGGAACCCCTTGTATAATGTTGCTCATAGATGAACGTGATCACGACATTCGAGATCCACACCTATCCTGAAAATTTCAAGTCCCTAGGCATTTCCGTTCAAAAGTTACAATTTTCTATGGTTTCTATGGTTCTGGTCATGCGATCTGGACAAAATTTCACCTCGATCGAATTTGTAGTTTTCAAGTAATCAGGAAAACAAAACTTTGAACGGCCATATTTACGGAACCCCTGGTGGAATTTGGCCCATTAACGAACTTAACCGAGGCATTCGGAATCTGAACCTACACTGAAAATTTCAAGTCTCTAGGTTGATCCGTTCGAGAGTTATCGTGCTGACGGACGGACGGCCGGACGGACGGCCGGACGGACAGACTCGAATTTTCCGACGGATTCGTCATCAGTGAGTCGAACATAGTCGATTGAGACCATTTTCGGCTCAAAATTCGAAAAATACAGACATCGTGACGAAATGATATAGCCCTCGTGTAAGTAGTACGAGCGCTCAAAAACACGTAAATTTTGTCTTCTGTCGAAAGTATGGACATATAATATGTAATAATTATATTGCTCCGTTTGTGTACATGAAGTGAGCAAAAAAACGTTGAGGAATTGGATTCAGAAATCAGAATTGAATGAACTATTTCCGTTTTTGAGATGGGTAGAAGAGATCAAGCCGTTCTTGTTTTCCAAAAAAATATCAGTTGTTCCGAAAATTTGATATCAACTAAGATTAAAATTTGAATATTTCAACTTCCATTTGCTAACTGGATATCGAGTTAGCAGATATTTTTCGAAAAGCGAGAACAGAACAATTCCTTTTTAGACGGCTCAATAATGGCGATCGTTAATGCTATTCCGAATCCGATTCTGGTAAAATTATGAGAATACGGATATCAATTATTCTTTTATCTAGTGAACAAACAAGCAGTTCGATGTCATTTGAAAGAAATTATATCGAAAACAAAGTTATTTTTCCAACCGTCAGGATTTTAACATACCTACAAAAGAATTTCTGACATTATTTTCTAATCTGTCAAGTCATTCTGTCCACCCTCTAGGCTAGGCAGATATCACGAAGTAATACTGGTAGTTTTTTCAAGAATAGATAATAACACTGATTATTTTTATATCTAGGGATGTGCCAAATCATGTTGGGGTTGTCACAGGGTATATGAAAATAGTTATTGCTTTTCTCCCTTTCGCCATTTCCATCTCGTACATCTCGTGTCAGAAATTTTGTTGCTTTGTTATGAAAAAGAGGCCTATTCTTATTCCTTCAAATTTTTTTTCAGTTTTTCGATTAATTTTTTACGAATACGAAATCTCCTTGTTTTCAAAATTATAATATTTTTTATTTTTGGCAATCAATTATTTATTTTATTCGTGATAAGAATAATAACTTTTGTGATATATGTACATATTGTCATGGAAATCAAAACATGGTGATATTTCTCAGTTTCGAAAATTTAGAATAAAATAAATTTAAATTATATCACCAAACAACTTTCAAATATAGTCAATTCAGTAAATTCAATCAATTAATAAATTATTGTTATATGATATTATCAAATAGGGTTCAAATCATTATAAATAGTAGTAAATAGTTAAGCTTAGATTATAGAATAAAAAAATGTATCAAGAATGTTACTAAGGAAACGAGGACTTTAAAATAATATGGATCGAGAGCAGGCGAAGGAACATTAGGGAGAAACTTCAAGCGAAATTTTTTGAAAAGTTGGAGAAGGATGGGGTTTGGTTGAGTTGTTGGAGTGAAATTGGCAAGGAATAAAGGAGAGAGGGAGAGGTTGAAAGCAGCGTGCTATTTGGAAGAGGAAAAGTTGAAAGATTGAGTTGTTGGAGTGAAGTTGGCGAGTGAAGGAGAGAAGGAGGAGTTGGAAGCAGAGCGCTGTTTGGAAGAGGAAAGGTTGAAGTGAGTGCACTCATCGATCGATTGTTTCAAAGTTTAGATGTATAAATTTTAAGTTTATTTTGATAGTTGGGTTTGATTTATTGAATAGGATTGCTGATTGTATGTAGTTGTTATTAAAAAATTCTCTTTATTTGTGCACTTTTGGAACCCTCCTTGAAATTGACTCTCGGAAAAAAAATTAAAATTGGAACAAAATTCTTCAAATATTGTTAGTGGTTTGTATAAAATTCAAAATTCAATATAAATATCTGGATAGAACCATAACAATATATGGCGCCCAACGTGTGGCTTGATTAAGGTGTATATTGGTTTGAAAAAGGTGAATAATTTGCATTTATTTTTCAGATTCATAATAATTTTTTTTTGATTTTTTTTTTGATAAATCAGCATTTTCTTTCCCACATGGAAACAAGGGATACATTTTTGTTGGGGGAAAAAGTAGAAACAGAAACAAATATAATGATGGGCGCATTAATGGACATGAATAAGAAATTATATGAAGAAATGAAAGAAATGAAAGATGGATCGGAAAGAATGCATCATGAAATGAAGGCAGGAATGAAAGATGATACAGAAAGAATGAAACTGGACATGAATAAAAAATTTGAAAAAATGGAAGAAATTTCAGAGAGATTAGAGATTAAAATAGAAGAAAATAAAGGAAATTGAAGGAAATTAGAGAAAGAATTGATACAAGGAACAACAGACTTGAGAAGAAAATTGAAGAAGAAATAATTGATTTTGAGAAAGACAAAAAACTTACAGTAATAATAGAAAATGCAGAAGATGATATAAAATTGAATGAAATTAGTATGCGAAAATTACAAGACCCATCATCTAAGAAAGAAGAAAAAATGCTTTTAAATCTAATGATGACAAGAAAGAATCTAAGGAAGAAAGTTCTGAAACAAAAATAGGGAAATATTGTGTTGGGAATATTCATAAAATAGATAATTCTATATACAGATTCAAGAAAGGGGATATAAGAAGCTTGGCAAAATTGAGCACATACAAAAAGTAATTCATAAAAAGCTATATCAGCCTAAAAAGAAAAATGAGAATTTTCAGCCATCTGATAAAGACTGTCGAGTAACTAATTTAAGACAAAGAGGTGTCAAACGCAAGAAGTCTGATGACAGTGAAGAAGATGTGATTACCTTAATGTATGATGAAAGTGATAATCAGTCCCAGAAGATAAAAGAACGTAAAAGATGAATAATAAAAAAAAAATTGTAAGAGGTCATAAACATGCGCCAAAGAAGACTCCCATTAGAAAAGACAGAAAAAAGAAGTGGGGAGAAATATTTGAAAAGAGGAATTTTCCACATAAAAGTTGTATAAAACTTCAATCAAGAAACAAACAATGCTTATTAAAAAACTTTTTTGTCATTATTCAAGTTATAAATTACAAATTAATCAAGAAATTTCAATATTCAAAATTTTTTTTTTAAGAAAAAAAATATTAAATATTGAATTTTGGGGAATTGTCATGGAAATCAAAACATGATAATATTTCTCTGTTTCCAAAATTTAGAATAAAATAAATTAAAATTATATCACCAAACAACTTTCAAATATAGTCAATTCAGTAAATTTAATCAATTAATAGATTATTGTAATATGATATTATCAAAGAGGGTTCAAATCATTCATTGTAAATAGTTATACAATGACATATTTTAAAATAATATGGATCAAGAGCAGGCGAAGGAACAATAGAGGGAGAAAAGTCAAGCAAAAAGATCAAAAATTTTTTGAAAAGTTGGAGAAGGATGGGATTTGGTTGAGTTGTTGGAGTGAAATTGGCAAGGAATAAAGGAGAGAGGGAGAGGTTGGAAGCAGCGTGCTATTTGGAAGAGGAAAAGTTGGAAGATTGAGTTGTTGGAGTGAAGTTGGCGAGTGAAGGAGAGAAGGAGAAGTTGGAAGCAGAGCGCTGTTTGGAAGAGGAAAGGTTGAAGTGAGTGCACTCATCGATCGAACATTGTTTCAAAGTTTAGATGTATTAATTTTAAGTTTATTTTGATATTTGGGTTTGATTTATAGAATAGGATTGCTGATTGTATGTTGTTGTTATAAAAATGTTTCTTTATTTGTGCACTTTTGAAACCCTCCTTGAAATTGAATCTCGGAAAAAAAATTTTAAATTGAAACAAAACTCTTCAAATATTGTTAGTGGTTTGTATAAAATTCAAAATTTAATATTAATATCTGGATAGAACCATAACAATATATCTTTGTCTTCAGGTGAATTGGTCCCTTAAGATCACTGAGTTGTTGTGCATTAAACAAGTTTCAATAATATTCGACGAAAAGTAAAAAGCCCATTTGAGAA
This sequence comes from Aphidecta obliterata, assembly GCA_963966015.1. Classification (NCBI taxonomy): domain Eukaryota; kingdom Metazoa; phylum Arthropoda; class Insecta; order Coleoptera; family Coccinellidae; genus Aphidecta; species Aphidecta obliterata. The sequence continues at coordinate 30,936,927 of OZ014427.1, read as the reverse complement.
CGCCAAGTCTATGTCCTTGTATTTCATACTCTTCAGAATTATTCTTCATTCCAACAAATCTGATGTCTCCCTCTGAAGCATTCCCATGTAACATAATCAGTCGCTCATTAATTGATTAGGGAACTGCTAAAAGTTAACTCCGAGTCAAACAAGAAACCCATACTCAGAACCTCATCGTTAATTATCCTCTGCAGAACTCTACGGCAGTTTTTCAAGTTGTGATTCCGTGCGACTCTCACACCAACCCCACGTCGGCCCTCACCCGGGGGACCCGGTGGACGCTCGACTCTGGGATCTCTATGCCTAATCTCTGGAGATCCAGAACACGCTTGATGGATGGACTACGGACCGGGGGAGAACCGTAATCGTTTTCTAATTATTTCCATCAAATATTGAAGTCGTTGCCATCTCTTATTTATTAGTCATCTCCCGGCAGTGCATGAAAATGTTAGTGGGTCTGCCTAGGCTTTGACGACGAAGTGGTGTGAAAGTTGTATGATTGTTATTTCAATTTTGAGAGTCGTGAAGGGGTAACTGCTGCACATTTGTTATAAGGGAAATGTATCAGAGTGTTGGAGCTAATGGTTTCAAGTGATTTATTGCATAGTACTCCTCTGGCGATGATCAATTGAACGAAGGAGAGTGGAAATTCATTTCCATATATGAAACAATTTTTGCGATTAGTATATTTGTAAATAAACGCGTCAGATTTTAACCCGATGTTTTCGATTATTGCCTTTTATTATTCATCATATATTACAGGGTGATTCCGGAAGAGACCGTCAGATTTTAGGAGAAGTTTACACTAATCGAGGCAGTTACGAAAAAATGTTTGGTTTATGGTTGAGGACCTCAATTTGGACTATACTGGGTGATTTGTCTGATCAGACCGATTCTTCTTTGATCAATATCTTTGGTATGGCTCATTCAAATTCGATAAAATTTTCAGTGTACTACAATATGAATGAGTACCTTCAATAATAGTAACAAAATTTTCAAAATACAGGGTTGTTATTGTGATAATTGCTAATCAATTGTGCCCTTCACACTGCGTTTCCAAAAATTTTTCAGCCGTTTCAGATTCTACCATAATGAGTCATTAGTTAGGTGTCTAACTTTTTTGGCACACCTCCTGTTTTTCGAGAAATTTTTTCTTTAAAACGAACAGTATCGAAATTTCGCTCTAAGGCAGTGAGAATATTTCGGACTAGGTAGTAGAGTTTTATCGTCCGAGGATGCAATTTTTTCTAAAATAGTTTTTTCAAATTCGAAATTCTCATTTAATTGAATACCAAAGACGATTTTCCAGCCGATGTCAACCAACTAAAGGAACGTTTCGAAAAGTATTTCAGTATTCTAGAGAAAATGGGTCATGTCCCAGTAAAGCTAAGCACATTGATAGTCCAAATATGTATGTTGAGGAGGAAACATCTATTAGTACTCGTCAAATTAGTATCAAGTTAGGAACTTCGCGAAGCAAAGTGTGCAAGACTTTGAAGGAAAAAATTTACACTCATTCCATCACCAAAAGGTTCAAGAACTGTTGCCACAAGATCTAATATCAAGATAACAATTTTGTCGCTGGGTTATTAGTTACACCAACGAACTATTTTCCGTATTTTATTCATTGACGAGGCTATGTTTACATACAATGAAATTTCAAATATTCAAAGTTATCACGAATGGGCAAGGGACAACCAGCAATTGAAAAAAGTCATATTACACAACACAAATTTTCTGTCAACATTTGGCTTGAAACTTCAGAAGACCCTCACATTTTTGCAGAAGGACTGAATGATGAAATTCATTTCAACTTTTTGGGAAATATTTTACCGATAATTTCCTTCCTATTAATTTTGACCAATCGCTATCAAGAATTGGTATGTCAAATATAAATTTCAAGTGGAAAAATCACTTAACAACTGTAAACTTAGCTGTCAGCAGTTTTTCCGGAAAAAAAATTGGAAAATTTTCATGCAAATTTGACAAGTTGCTTTGTAAAAACAAACTTGATGGTTTCTATGCTGTGTGTGTACCGTTACCAACAACAAAGATCACAAACAACGCTTACGAATTTATTAATTTTTCAACTGAAACTCAAAATGAATCGGTTTGGAAATGTTTCCGAAAGTAAAATTAATGCGGCTGTTGAAAATAGTGTTCCACTAAATACTCAGAAAATTCACACATGAAATGTTCATTTAACTCAGGAAATAATCTTACTAAATATCTCTCGGGCATCTAATTTCTCCTATGGAAAAATTGGAACACTCGTTTCTAAGTAATCTGTTTTAACAAAATAGCATTCGCGAAAGTGGAAAATTCCTTGTCTTCGACTCAGATTTTTGAAACCACTCTCGCTCATGCTATTTGTTAAAACAAATTACTTAGAAACTCGTTTTTCCGAATTTTTCCGGAAAAATTAAATGCACAAGGGATATTACCCTCGAATGTATTGGAAAATGTACATATCCGCTCTATGTACTTTTGACATGATGGATCATCACCCCATTTTGCTTTGAATGTGAGAAGTGAGAAATCACCTGAATAGAAATTATCCAAACAGATGGATTGGTCGTGGAGGTCCCATTGCTTGGCCACAAAGATCGCCTGATTTGAACCCTCTTTATTATTTTGTGTGGGGACATCTGAAAATAAAAATCTATAAAATAGCAATAATCAGGAGTAGGGAACATCTCATTGGAAGGTCGATTGGAAATTTTAAGAAAAGGGCGCAATTGTGTATTAAAAAATTATAAAAAGCACTGCAGTGAAGTCAGGAGCTTTTGAGCGCTCGTTCATCCACCTTTTAGGTTGATTCGCATTTTCAAGTTTTATGAACAAATTGAAAAAATTTTCGACAGCTTTCAAAAAACTTTCAAACTGAGGCGAAATTCCAGACTTCACGTAAGTGCTTTAGGTGACCAATTCTTCTTTCGATTATTCGCTAGAATTTTCTACGGTATCTATGGTTTTGGTAATGTGATTTAGACAAAATTTCCCACCTAGTTTGAGTACATTATTCTTCATCTATGTGCAAGATTCCATTCCAATACAATCAGTATTAGGAAAAAAAAATTTTGAACGGCCATATTCACGGAACCCCTAGTCTAATTTTGCTCATAGATGAACGCGACCGCGACATTCGCGATCCAAACCTACCCTTAGGTCCCTAGGCCTTTCCGTTCGAAAGTTTTTTATAGTTTCTATGGTTGTGGTCATGCGATCTGGACAAAATTTAGCTTAAATATATCATTCTCCATTGAAATACAAAATTTCGTCACGATCGAATCCGTAGTTTTGAAATTATCGAGAAAACTAAATTTCAAACGACCATATTAACGGAAACCGTAGTCTAATTATGCTCATTTATGAACGTGACTGCGATATTCCATATTCACACCTATCTTTCCTGAAAATTTCAAGTCCCTAGGCGTTTCCGTTCAAAATTTACAATTTTGTATGGTTTCTATGGTTCTGGTCATGCGATCTGGACATAATTTTGCATGTAGCTTGAACACGTCATTCTCCATTCGAGTGCAAAACTTCGAATGGCCATATCTACGGAACTCCTGGTGTAATTCTCCTTTCATTAACGAACTTAACCGCGGCATTCGAGATTTGAACCTACCCTGAAAATTTCAAGTCTCTAGATGGTTTCGTTCGAGAGTTATCGTGCTTACGGTCGGACGGACGGACAGACTCGAAATTTTCGATGGATTTGTCATCAGTGAGTCGAACATAGTCGATTGAGACCATTTTCGGCTCAAAATACGAAAAAAAACACAGATCATGACGAAATTATATAGCCCTCGTGTAAGTAGAACGAGCGCTCAAAAAGAAGAAACCATTCCGAAAATTCAATGTTGATTTTGTGTTTATCCTTAATTTTGGCCCCCATATTTTTATTAGGTATTTGTTTTCATTTATGTAGATTTTTTTTTGGTTTATGTGCACCTGATGTAATTGTTCGAACTAATAATGATTTCATTCATAATAAAAATGAACAATTACATATGAATTTTGAATTTGAGAATTACATATTTTAGAACTTAGGAACAACTTCCCATCCTTGGTCGACCAAACTTTACTACCTAGTTCGGTATATGCTCACTGCTATGGAGCGAAATTTCGATATTGTTCGTTTTGACAAAAATTTTCTGGGAAAAAGAGGTGTGCCAAAATATTCAGAAACACCTGAATAATGACTCAATTATGGTAGATTCTGAAACGGATAAAGAAGTTTTGGAAACGCAGTGTACAGGGTGATTTTTCAACTTGCACAATTAATTTGAAATCATCATAATAACAACCCTGTATTTCAACAAAATTTAAACATTCATATTGTACTACACTGAAAATTTCATCAAAATTGAATGAGCCATACCATTAATTAAAGAAGAATCGGTCAAATCACCCTGTATAGTCCCAATTGAGGCACTCAACCATGAACCAAACATTGTTTCGAATATGTCTTGACTTGTGTAAACTTCTCCTAAAATCTGACGATCTCCTCCGGAATCACCTTGTTTTACATACACTTCGGTGCAATGAAATCGGCCACCTAAAAGTTGACACGACTCCAAATAAGTATTTCTCGTAAACCGCTAGTCGGATTTTGATGATCTTTTTTTTCAATTGTAGGATGACAGTCGGTGATAATATTGTTATTATACTTTTGTTTGCAATTGAATTTCAGCATATACGAGGTGCAAGATTGAAAAGAAGATTTATTCCTCAATTTTGACACACCCTGTGGATAAAAGGAACCGCAGCAACGAATGCCAAAAGGAATCGGACTGAAGTACCATCTCTTCTGGCCATTTTGTTATTTAAACCATGTATTCATCTCTATTATTAGAAAAAGAACAGTGTTTCAAACTCTGAGCTGATTTAACAATTCCAAGAAATTGCTTCTGTAAGAAACCATCCTCCAGATCGAAAAGAAGTTGTGTTTGAAAAACCATTCAATAATCTTCAACATGAACCAAAATTTATTAAGATATTCCTCATCTTCTCAAATAAGAAAGTTGTGAAATCGACATAAAAAAACAGGTTTTCCTAAAACTTTTTTTTTAATAGCGAATGAGACCTTCCCTCGCCCTGAAAACATCCCACATACAATGGAGTTCACTATCGTTTCTTGTGAGATGTTTCGCCACTCTTCCGCAACTGCAACACAAAAACTCCGGGATCGACGCTGGAAAAGGAAGTCTGGCCACCAATTCTCAACGGGGTTTTGGTCAGGAGAGCAAGGTGGCCACTCCATAACTCGAAAATCGACTGCTACAATGTAGTCCCTGAGTTTGTTTGAAGGTTTTCTTTCAGGCAGTAATAATAAAGATAAACACACGATTAAAACAATAAAATAACCAGAAAAGATGGACATCAGTTTGACCCTTTTTGCCATTCGTTGCTGCGGCTCTTTTTTGAGCGCTCGTACTATTTACACGAGGGCTATATCATTTCGTCACGATGTCTGTATTTTTCGAATTTTAAGCCGAAAATGGTCTCAAACAACTATGTTCGACTCACTGATGACGAATCCGTCGGAAAATTCAAGTCTGTCCGTCCGTCCGTCCGTCCGTATACACGATAACTCTCGAACGGAATGTCCTAGAAACTTGAAATTTTCAGGGTAGGTTCGAATCTCGAATTACGAGGTTAAGTTCGTTATTGGGCATAATCCGCTTGAGGGTTCCGTAAATATGGCCGCTCGAAATTTCGTTTTCCTGATTACTTTGAAACTAGAGATTCGATCGAGATAAAATTTTGCACTCTGATGGAAAATGAAGTGTTCAAGCTACATGCGAAATTTTGTTCAGCTCCATCACCAGAACCATAGAAACCATAGACAATTGTAACTTTTGAACGGAAACGCCTAGGGACTTGAAATTTTCAGGATAGGTGTGGATCTCGATTGTCGTGATCACTTCCATCTATGAGCAGAATTATAGTAGGGGTTCCGTAAATAAGGTCGTTTGAAATTTAGTTTTCTTGATAATTTCCAAACTACAGATTCGATCGTGACGAAATTTTGAATACTTATGGAGAATAATATATTCAAGCTACATTTCTCTAGATCGCATCACCAGAACCATAGGAACCATAGAAAATCATAACTTTCGAACGGAAAGGCCTAGGGACTTGAAATTTTCAGGATAGGTGTAGATCTGAAATGTGGCATTCACGTTCATCAATGAGCAGAATTATACTAGGGGTTCAGTAAATACGGTCGTTTGAAATTTTGTTTTCTCGATAATTTCGAAACTACGGATTCGATCGAGATAAAATTTTGTATTTTAAACGAGAATGACATATTAAAGCAACATTTTGTCCAGATCGCATGACCAGAACCATAGAAAATTATAACTTCCGAAGGAAAAGGCCTAGGAACATGAAATTTTCAGGATCGCAAATTTAACAGTCACATACATCAATGAGTAAAATTAGACTAGAGGTTCCGTGAATATGGCCGTTCAAAATATTCTGTTCCTGATAATTTCGAAACTACAAATTTGTTTGGAACGAAGTTTTGCACCTAGCTGAGGAATAATGTATTCAAACTACGTGCGAAGTTTTGTCCAGATCGCATCACCGAGACCATAGATACCGTAGAAAATTTTAGCACATTATCGAAAAAAAAATTGGTCACCTAAAGCACTGACTTGAAGTTTGGATTATCGCCTTAGTTTGAAAATTTGTTTGACAGCTGTCAAAAATTTCCTCAATTGGTTTCCAAAACTGGAAAATGCGAATCTACCTACAAGGTGCATATACGAGCGCTCAAAAGCTCCTGCCTTCACGGCAGTGCTTTTCGTAATTTTTATCCACAGGATGTGCCAAATTCGAAGAAAAAATCTTCTTATTGATAATATTAATCTTTTATACTTAAATTAAAATGTAGATAGTGTAATCTTCGAGAAAATTGCTGTAAAACCATTTAAAACTCAAAAACAACTTGAATCGATCCAATAAAAATCAGTATGAGACATTTCGTCAATCTGGTCGCCTTTTTTCTGAAGTTTGGTTCTTTGCATATGCTTCATGAATATTCTTATTTTGAAATGAAGTCAGTTTATCAACGGCTTCGATTTGAAACGAATTTTCTGGAAATGCCAAGAGATACATTAACAAACGCTGAGGCTAATAGGGCTATCGGAATGCTACAGGGTGGCCTAACTCAGGTTGTTGTAGCAGAAAGGCTCCAAGTCAGCCAAAGTGTGATATCACGACTTTGGAATAGGTTCAAGGAGACAGGTTCCGTGTTGAAAAGACCAAGGCTTGGTGGGCGACGAAAAACAACACCTGCTCAGGATCGTTTCATCACCGTTTCGGCGAGAAGAAACCCTACATCTACGTGTAGAATGCTACGGAATACTCTTCAAAATGCAGATGGGGTCCAAGTTTCTATCGAAACCATCAGACGACGTTTGAGAGAGGTGAATCTAGGTTCTAGACGTCCATTAAGAGGAGTTCCATCAACACGTGACCATAAGCGTCAAAGACTGGAATGGGCAAGGCAACATATCAATTGGAACGATCAATGGCGTAGTGTCCTTTTCACTGATGAATCCAGATATGGACGATTTTCTGATTCTCGAAGAATAAGGTTATGGACAATCCCACGCATACCCCGTAATCGTCGCTATGTCGAAGAAGTCCATCCATTACGAGGGGGTAGTGTTATGGTATGGGCCGGGATATGTTTCAACGGGCGCACAGATCTACACATTTGTCCTGGGAATATGACCGCCTTACACTATAGGGAGCATGTCATTGATAATGTTGTGCCAAATTTTCACGCTGCTATTGGTGAAACTTTTCAATTTCTAGAAGAAATCGCTAGACCGCACCGTGCAGCCATAGTTGAGAATGCGCGCGAGGAGCTTGGTATTCCACATTTACCAATACCTCCGCACTCACCAGATTTGAATTGCATAGAACATGCATGGGATATGCCCCAAAGAAGATTAGATAATCATCAAACTACCCCAGAATCCTTAAATGATCTGAGAGAGCTTCTGCCCCGTTTATGGGACCAAATTCCTCAAGAAATGTTCAACAACCTCGTGTGTAGTATGCAAAGAAGATGTCAAGCTGTTATTGATGCCCGATGCCCGATGATTTTTACTTAACCACCCTGTATACGCTGCAGAGCTACAGGCTAAAATTAATTTGCAACTTGAAATCATATTAATATGAATTTTCATCACAAAAATCTCATTTTAACTATATTATTTTGCACTTTAAATCAATATCCCTAACTCATGTGGAGCAGTTTATTTCAAGATAACCTCGTTCGAGAGTAATCGTGCTTACGGCACATTTTCAGCTCAAATTTCGAAAAAAACAGACATTGTGACGAAATGATATAGCCCTCGTGTAAGTAAAACGAGCGCTCAAAAAGGAAGTAGAACAAACATATCGAAATGAAACAACTTTGCACTAAAAATTATACATCATCAGGTACCAACTTGTAAACGATTATCAACTCGAAAAAAAAGGTGACAACTAACTGAATTATAATAAGAAGTGAATTTTTGGAGTCATTCCTTTTTTTTACCATCAGCTTCTTGAAAGAAAGTCTATTCAAGTTTAATGAGAGCTTTTCCCATTTCATTAATCGATTACTTCTGGAAACCATTCTCCCTGGCTAGGAAATATTTTAATTTGTGTAATGCCGAGTGATCCGACTATTCGAAAACTAATCTCCGACACTGAAGACAGCTGTGAAATTCAATTAGTGTCCGATAAAATGCATCACTTACTACTTGTGTATATGCTTGGATTATGTTTTAAATTCAGAAAGACTCTGAGAAATCGCCAACAGTTTATATCGAACATGTGGAGGAACTCCGAAACAAATTAAAATACCCCAAACCTCGAACAATGAAATGATAAACGTTTCCTTCTGAAATTATAAACCCTGATTCTTCAAATCCCATTATTAATCCGGAGGCAGGTGTTTAATTCTATCCGGTGGCTTCCAAACCGAATAGTTGATCTGAAATGGATCATCATTCTGCCCATCCCTCATAATCACTACTGGAGGAATGATCAATGAATTCACTCGTTTCCAATAAGTGTTTTTTATTATTCTTTCTCGAGTTATACTTTCGGATTTGTTCTGTATAATTTAAACTATGGATTACACTTATTAAGAAAATTAATAAGTAGGAGGCTACTCGGATGAGGAATCCTCAATATACCCGCAATTAAAACGTCCGACGAAGTTGTAACTGGTACCTTTCCTGCATTTTCCGCGTATGGTACCTGTGTCTAGAAATGTTCTTTAAATATTATGGTTGGTTAATAAATGATTAAGACTTGATTCAGTCACTCCTCAACTAGGGCTTAAGTATAAGGTACGGAGTTTCTTCTGCTTCATTTGCTTTCCGATCGTTTTTCGATTTTTATATAATTAGAACGATTAAAGAGCACCATTTTGGGCGGTACGTTTGTCGTTGTGAATGTAGTTCGATAAGCACCACCGATTAATTCGAACTCAAAGATGAGATTTGTTATTGAAATGTTTTATATACCTACAGTTCTTCGAACGAGTACTGAGACATTCCTCCTTGTAAGGACGGGTGAAGTGGAATTGCTGGAGAGGACCTATGATTTTGTGTATTGTGAGTTGGTAGATTGTGATAATCCTTTTATTTGTTTTGTTGTTTGTTCGCCAATCAATGTGAAGAAATTGTAATGTCATCACTCACAAGGGATAGCTTTCCGGAGCTAAAGCTTTTGTGATTAATTTTTGAGCGCTCGTACTACTTACACGAGGGCTATATCATTTCGTCACGATGTCTGTATTTTTCGAATTTTGAGCCGAAAATGGTCTCAATCGACTATGTTCGACTCACTGATGACGTCCGTCCGGCCGTCAGCACGATAACTCTCGAACGGATCAACCTAGAGACTTGAAATTTTCAGTGTAGGTTCAGATCCCAAATGCCTCGGTCAAGTTCGTTAATGGGCATAATTCCACCAGGGGTTCCGTAAATATGGCCGTTCAAAATTTTGTTCTCCTGATTACTTCGAAACTACAGATTCGATCGAGATGAAACTTTGCACTCAAATGGAGAATGAGGTGTTTAAGCTACATGTGAAATTTTGTCCAGATCGCATGACCAGAACCATGGAAACCATAGAAAATTGTAACTTTTGAACGGAACCCCCTAGGGACTTGAAATTTTCAGGATATGTGTGGATCTGGAATGTCGTGATTACGTTCATCTATGAGCAAAATTATACAAGGTGTTCCGTAAATATGGTAGTTTGAAATTTAGTTTTCTTGATAATTTCAAAACTACAGATTCGATCGTGACGAAATTTTGTATACTTATGGAGAATGATATATTCAAGCTACATTTCTCCAGATCACATGACTCGAACCATAGAAAATCATAACTTTCGAACGGAAAGGCCTAGGGACTTGAAATTTTCAGGATAGGTGTGGATCTCGATTGTCGTGATCAGTTTCATCTATGAGCAAAATTATACTAGGGGTTCCGTAAATACGGTCGTTTGAAATTTTGGTTTCTCGATAATTTCGAAACTACGGATTCGATCGAGATGAAATTTTGTATTTTAATCGAGAATGATATATTAAAACAATATTTTGTCCAGATCTCATGACCAGAACCATAGAAAACATAGAAAATTGTAACTTTCGAACGGAAAGGCCTAGGAACTTGAAATTCTCAGGGTGGGTTTGGATCGCGAATATCGCGGTCATGTTCATCAATGAGCAAAATTAGACAAGGGGTTCAGTAAATATGGCCGTTCAAAATATTTTTTTGCTGATAGTTCCGAGAATACTGAGCGAATTGGGATGAAATTCTGCACCTTGCTGAGTAATAATGTATTCAAACTACGTGCAAAATTTTGTCCAGATCGCACCACCAAGACCATAGATACCGTAGAAAATTCTAGCGAATTATCGAAAAAAAATTGATCAGCTGAAGCACTGACATGAATTCTGGAGTTTCGCCCAAGTTTCAGAATTTTTTTGACAGCTGTCGAAAATTCCTTCAATTGATTGCTGAAACTGGAAAATGCGAATCTACCTGCAAGGTGCATGTACGAGCGCTCCAAAGCTCCTGCCTTCACGGCAGTGCTTTTCTAAATTTTTTTTCCTTTACTTTTTTTTTTTCTTCTTGGTATGCTCGTGCGCCAATTTGAACTGTATATTTATTTGTACTCCATAAGTGCTTATATTTCGCACCTACCTATATTGTGCACTGTACTTACCTGTCTGTACTATATTGTATATAAGTCGGTGAATGAAATATTATTATTATTATTATTATTATTATTAATAATATAATAGGTATTTTTCTGAAATGATCTAATTCAGTAACGAAAATAAGAGAAATAATTCTAGATAAACTGATATCAAGCCAAGGAAACAATTCATGTTATCCCAGAGACCACAAAAACCATCATTTGCACCTGTAGACCGGTTTCGATTAATATCAAATCTCATCAGTACAGTTAGCAAAATGATAAATTAGATGTAAGAAACAGAAAACCTTTAAAACATAACGCAGCGGTGATCGGAGAAAATGTCTCCAATTAGGCCAGCTGTCCGTTCCAAAAGCAACTGGCCATGAAAAGTTTCCCCAACTCCTCAAGACTACAACAGTTTGAGCTGTCAAGATTTTTCGTTTTCACTTTGTATTCGTCAACTGGAAATACAAATACGTATTATATTACATTTGGTGGATTGGTGGTCTCTGGGGTAACATGAATTGTTTTCTTGGCTTGCTATTAGTTTATCTAGAATAATTTTCCTTATTGTCATTACTGAATTCGATAATTTCAGGTAAACAGCCATTATATTATTCTAGTCAATTATTCAGACGAATAAGATTGTAGTTTGAACCCGTAATTTCCATGTGTGACAATATGCTCGTAATTCTTACGGCGGGTCAGACATTTTGTCTTTGTCTAAGGGAGTCGGAAAACATTTCATGGCCTGCAGATATTTGAGACAGTTGCATTTTGAACTGACCGGTGGCGTGATTGGAGAAATTTTCTCCGATCACCGCTGCGTTATGTTTTAAAGGTTTGTTGTTTCTTACATCGAAATTATTATTTTGCTAACTGTACTGATGAGATTTGATATTAATCGAAACCGGTTTACAGGTGCAAATGATGGATTTGGTGGTCTCTGGGGTAACATGAATTGTATTTTTGGCTTGCTATCAGTTTATTTAGAATAATTTTTCTTATTTTCACTACTGAATTTGATGATTTCTCCATTTTTCTGATATTTAATGTTTAAGCTCGGTTTCAATACAATATTCCTGTATGTACCAGTTTTACGGTCAATGGAAATTCATATTAATAATAATAAATGAACTTATTCAATAAATTACATTACATTCTCCAAATATAATTTCTTACCTTTTCTAAATCCAATGTAGATTTCGTTGTAACTTTGTAGTAGTATGTTGAAATGAAACAAAGGAGAGGTTCCTAAATAGATTTGAATCTGACAAGGAAGTTTTGTTTTGTATAGATTGTGGAAGAGTAATGAATGAATACAAAAGGGAATTTGATTTTTGCTTTCAGTTATAACACACGTTGATACACCGATATTTGGCGTGCCAAATGTGGTTGAAAATTAGTTATGCAAATCATAAATCGAAAAAGTGGTTGTTATAAAAAAAAAATCAATATTAAAAAGAATAATTTGTGAGGATTGCAAATGAAAAGGAATAGAAAGCATGTTATGGTAGTATACATATTAGAATAATTTTGTAATGACAAACATCCCACATTAACTGAGCAACTGAACTGTCATATTGCCAGGAGATGAAACATTCAGAGGTGTTGAGATAAAAGAAAATATTTTTTTTTTGATCCCACCTTCTTGACATCTTTGAATGTTTCTGTAATAAAAAACCTTTCAGATTCAGTTGATACATCATTTGAATTTGTCTTCAGATACCAGGTTTGCTGAAAGATCTGTTACCATTTCGTCTGTTAAGACTTGTTCGACAACAATTGTATTATGTTCCACTGCATCCCCATTATTTCCATTAACTTCTTCATCTGGTTGAATTGTATAAAAAATTCGAATAGAGTTGGCCGATAGGTCCTTTATGGAAATCCATAATCAAACTCAAAATTGAATAACTAATATGATTTCAACTACATTGGGTTGAATTCCACGACACGTGTTTCGATGCGAAGCATTATCTTCAGGTGGTTAAGGTATAACTAAGTTACTCCTCTAAACTGTTAAGCTACCTGCTAATACAACTAATCTTATCACTTGCCTTTAATAAAACAATTTCTATGTTCTAGTAGTCTTGTTTTGAAATTCCTACCTGTTTGTCCTATGTAAAAACATGAGCAATCTCCGCAACTTAATTTATATACACCACATTTATTTAATTTATCCATTTTATCTTTATTGTTTTCAATATATCTGCCCAAATTGTTCGTGGTCTTATATGCAACTGAAATATCCTTTGTTTTCAAAAAATGAGGAATTCTTTCCGAAATTTTTGCTGAACAAGTTAAAACTTTATAATGTCGGTCTTTTTCAAGTTGCGTTGGGTATACTTCCTTCAAAGTGTTCTTGAAATTTTTTTTTGATAACAGTCTGTCTATTAATCCAGCATCGTATCTGTTATTCAAAGCCATTTGTTTGATAAAATTCAATTCTACATTAAAATTCTTCTCACTCAAAAAACGCTAACTAATCTACGGATCATGCTATTGTAGTTGTAGATGTAGATGTTAATCGATTTGTTTAAGTTTCATTCCAACTTGAATTCTTATGAATTGATTGAGAAAATCAATGTCCCTCTCCCGAAGAATTATAGATTCATTTCTTTTGATGTGAAAAATTTATTCCCTAGTATTCCCCCACAAGAAACTTTAGTTCTAGTTGTACAGTTGTTCCTCAAAAATAATGTGAACCCTATTATAAGTCTTGAAATCAATAATCTTCTTGAAGTTTGCCTATCTCAGAATTATTTTTGATTCAACGATGAATTTTATTCCTCGAATAGAGGGTTAATCATGGGAAATTCTTTCAGCCCATTACTAACTGAAACTTTATGAATGATATCGAAGAAAAAATCCATTCAAATCCGAATATCAGAAACTTCATTAATTGGCACCGGTACATATTGACTTGTTTTGTCGAAACTGTTCACAATGGAACTATAGTCAGTGAACGCTATCAACTTCTTAGATTTGACAATAAATAGAGTTAATAATGAACACCAAATTAGTATTTTTCACAAACCATCACATACGGACATGGCAATACACAAAAATTCTTGTCACTTGTTTCCACAAAAAATAGCAGCGTACAATAACATAATAATAGCATAGATAGGTTAGCGTCCCTTTGAGTAAGAAGAATTTTAATGTAGAATTGAATTTGATCAAACAAATGGCTTCGAATAACGGATACGATACTGAATCAATAGACCGACTGTTATCGGAAAGAAATTTTAAGAACACATTGAAAGAATTATATCCAACGCAACTTGAAAAAGACCGACATTTTCGGGTTTTAACTCATTCGGGAAAAATGTCGGAAAGAATTTTTCATTTTTTAAAACAAAGGATATTTCTGTTGCATATAAGACCATGGACAATTTGGGCAGATATATTAAAAACGATAAAGATAAAACAGATAAATTAAATGAATGTGGTGTACATAAATTAACTTGCGGAAATTGCTCATGTTTTTACATAGGACAAACAGGTAGGAATTTCAATACAAGAGTACTAGGACATAGAAATTGTTTTTTTGAAGGCAGAAGGCATTTGGCATACGCCACGTCTTTTAAAGAAGACTTCGAAATTTTGCATACGGAAAATAAAAGTAGAAAATTGAACCTTTCGGAGATCCTTGAGATAAATAAACAAAAATTGTATGTTTTCTTATTGAAAGATCAAGTAGAGTTGGATAATTCCTCATTATTGAAGTGAAAAATTTTGTCTCTCTTCTAAATTATTGAAAAAAAAAATAACCTCAACAGATCTTCTCACCCAATGGCGGTGAGATAAGCACAATTTCATCCTGTGAAGCGTCATTAAGATATCATTAAATATTCATCCATCCCAATTACCATTACCCCTACCTAGTGATAAGATTAGTTGTATTAGTAGGTAGCTTTACAGTTCAGAGAAGTAATTTAGTTATACCCTAACCACCTGAAGATGATGCTTCGCATCAAAACACGTGTCGCGGAATTTAACCCAATGTAGTGGAAATCATATCAGTTATTCTATTGTAAGTTTGAATCGTATGAGAAAAATCTTTTTTTTCTTCAATTTTCTAGATCAAATTTTCCTCTGGAGTCGACTGTGTCTTTTCTTTCTGTTTGTGCCTTTGTTCTTTCTTCATGTCCGAGAAAATACATTCTGTTGAAGCAAAATCCATTTTTTTCGCTCTTGTTTCCATGAACTAGAAATCATTTTGCCCAAATGTCTGTAATTTTTGCATTTTGAGCCAAGAATGCTCTCAAACGATTATATGAATAATTTGTCAAATTCAATTCTGTCCGTCCGTCCGGTGGTAAACACGATAACTTTCGGAAGAAAAGGGAAGTTGAGTTTTAAAAGGTTTTCTGTGTCGGTGAAGTTCGGTAATGGACGAAATTCGTTGAAGGGTTCCGTAGATATAGTCAATTCGATTTTTTTACACTTTTTCTAAGAATACTGATCCGATGGAATCGAAACTTGATTGCAAGGCAACGACACGAAGTTTTATATGGAATTTCGTAAGGATGGTAACACTAGTAAATTTTAAAATTATTCATTTTTCAAACTTTAGTATCTTACTTGCCTTATCCTGCTGGAATTTGTGCGCAGATAATGAGACAGAATAAAACGAGTTACGCAGAAACTCAGCCCCTTTACTGTTCGAGAGGAAATTGAGTTTGTCAGATCAGGTGTAGAGAATATTAGATATTTGGTGATTCCATATCTTTAAAATGAAATAATTTGTCACATCGAAGTTTGTGGTTCGTTTCATGATATGTATTTTGTTTTATAGTGTCGCCATAGTGTCACCACATGACAAATGAACATAGTATTGGATTGATTTGGCTGATACTTGATGAAAAACCATATTAACTAATTAACTTAGCCTACGATTCCCACTAATTGAGAGTTTTACAAAACCACCACACGAGTTTCGCCATTACCAGGGTTTCATTAGATAATGAGATATATTAAATTTATTGTTGCACTTGTTCAGAATACATAGTTTCTAAAGGGGAAGGAGGAATAGATATGCGTATCCCTGATTTCTGTATCATTTGTATATCGTTAACCTGTCGTTATGATTAAACAAATTCAACAAAGGCGAATTATACAACTCTATCGGGGTCGTAAGCAAATTAGGTGAAACTTTGTGTTTATTGATTTCCAGGCTTTCCAACAGATTAATTTTCAAGCCTCCACTTTCAATATGCAGTATAGAAACTTGGACAATCTCCGCATGTTAGCTTATATATTTTGGGAAGTGTGTATTTATTAAGAACAAGTGCACCATAACCATGCCCGCTGGAGGTTTTTTTTGGTTTCTTTGGTGGACCCTTCTTGAACCAGCTGGTTGCCGCTTTGGCGTCGTGTTATGGTGTATCCATATTTCATCCATTGTCATATATCTCATGAAGATATTTTGGATACATGAAATTGTAGGAGAAGATGTGAAATCAATTGTCACAAAAAATTGGAATCCGTTTTGTTGCAGTACCTCCGAACATCTATTTGCTTTGGCTCCTCTGGTTATTCAATACGAATGGAAGTGGACCACATATTTTAAGATGGTCAACTAATAGGAAGAGCTAGATATAGATAGGAACTTGACGGAAAAATAAACAAAAAAATAAGGCAATTCTCTTATTGATCATCACAATTCATTATTCAAAACTTTCATTATTGCAATTATCTTCCTCACACAAGGTACAAATAGTAGCACTATCTTCTTGTTTGAGAAGGTCACAATCATTTGTATTATCGTAGCATCCTCTGAAGTAGGTACCTCCAGCTACCGATGCAATGCAATGGTTTTGGTCTGAATTGCATGTGCTAGAAGGTGGATTTCTGCATTCTTCCTCACTGGTGCATGATAAACAACTCAAAGGAGTCACTGTAAAAAGTTAGTACAGTCAATAGCGCAACGAGAAAAGTTTACTTTGTTCACATTTTCAGTGTATAATTACTTTTACATTCTTTTCTAACTGGAACAGTAAGATATCCGCATTCGTTCATTAACGAAAATTGTAATTTCAACCCATTGTTTTTGACAAATATTCCGTTCTAGCGTCTCAGCTCTACAATTTTTTGCCCTATTCATAAGAAAAGGAATTGAAAAGCACGAAAAGTTCTTTTTAATGAATTCTTTCTCAATTCCATTTCATGAACGGGCTTAAACCCGAAATTTTGTTTTTTAAACAACGACCTTCCTTTCAGTAGTTATCGCACCATTATACAGCAAGTATCGAACTATATAACCGTTGAAGTGGAATAGGGAGTTTTCTTAGAAAATTAACAGTGAATCTGAAAAATTGAGTCATTTTAGACACTTTAATGATGAAAAATTTCAAAGAGAACCGAATGGTTTCTAACTGCTTCCCGAATGAGTATTGCAGAAAAGTGATAGGCTGGGGCGTTACGAGGAAACGTTTGTCGAAAAAGGTCTCGAAAAAGGTTAAAATGAATTTTTTTCTAATTTGCGACATTCGACTGCAAATATATTAGAAACTGTTCGAATTTAGAAGGGTCACCATATGACTCATCGTATGGGAGATATGAGCTAAAAACTAAAAATTTGGACCTGTATCCCCCTCTCCCTCTTACTTGAGCTCCAGGTCTACCTCCAAGGACTTTAGATTTGTTTACCTCCCAACTATTCTAAATACATTCCTGGAGAAAAAAATGTTTTCCTCCGAAATATTTTCCGAAAACCCTGCATTGACTGGAATACATATGAGGATTTGCGAGCTCGACAGTTCGTCATTCATAGGTCTAGAAAATACTGTGCATTAGCTGAATTTCTAGAGCGAGCTCAATAATATTCGTTATTTGGTTATCATCAGCGGAACCGATTTTCTACATTCTCTTTCAACAGTTTCTGAATTACGAATTATGTACCAGGTGAAATGTCATTTACTCACACAGAAGGTTAAACAAAAATTGAAGTTTTTTCTACCGAAAATATTGAACTAATGCATCCAGATTGATGAGAAGGTTTTGAACATTAATTTGTTAGCTGTAAGTCACTAAATTTTGATTTATAAGTTCATAATTCTTTTTTGTGATAATTTTTATTATTTATATTCCTCCTTTGGTAAGATCGTCTTCAAACCCGCTCGAAAATTATTTTTGAAACTCTCTAAAAAAATCCCCTTTCTAAAATTGTAGTTTATATACTTTTTGAGAAATTTCGGATATAAAACAACAGGGGTGGAACCTTAAATGAGCATTTCGATTCAATTATGTACTATCTACCTATACATTTTTAGGCTTCAAACGGTTTATCCAGAGAAGGTGAGTACGATTTTTCTATAGATTTTTCTACCGACCTACGTATTAGAATTAAAATTATAATGACAAATATAGTTCAATTCATTCGGTTATGAGAAATACAAATTCTAAAACATAAAATGAAAAAAAAAATATATTGTTATACTCTTCTTAATGGTGAACATGAGTTTAAAAAACTTACCAGCAGCACACACACAAGCGACTAAAAATAATTGGATCAGATATTTTGCCATGGTTTGGAATGGAATGAAGTTGAAAGTTTGCACATGATTTATATACCATAAATTATCAGTAGGTATATCTTAAATATTCTAAAACGTTAAATGTAATCGTATTTGAAATATGAGTCCATAAAATTAATTTTTATATTAAGTACCCAATAATGATGAAGAATATAATGTACAAAGTCATTTCTAGTGACAAGGATAAGAAATAATAATTAAGAAATTGGCTATTATATTGAAAAGAAAAGAATATGAAACGATAAAAACGTAGTAAAAGGAGGATTTATGTCAGGGTAGGTTAATTTCTATATTTTATTACAGAAAATTGGTTGAATACACATATCCACTAACTGTTGGTAATAATGACACAACAAGATAACATTGGTAAGAAAAAAATGGGGACAGGTCAGGGATGGATGGCGGAGGAAATTTTGGCAATGATGAAAGAAATGAGGAAATTTAAAAGCGAGGATAACATCAAGTACAAACAGATATACGATTGAAAATAAAATAAAAATAGCAAAAGAGGTCTGGATGACTGAAAGATGCAAGGAAATTAAGGAATTAGAGCAGAAGTAGGATAGTTTCAGTATACATAAGATAAACGAGGTCACGGGTAGTGTGAAAAGACAGACAACATAAACTGAAAGATGAACATAACATGTCATATTTATTATTGACTTCGATGCTGAATTAATATTGTGGCAACAATATTAGAACTCCTTTATTCCAAGACAAAAGAATATAGAAATATAACATAACCGTATAAGAAGGGGCACCGGAAATTACGAAGGAAGCAGTAAAAAGCAAAATCCGCAAAATACAATAGCACCAGATGATGTGCATTGTGAGGTTTTGGAATTGCTGGATGAGCGTTCGATCCAGATCATTGTGGATTTGTTCAATAGCATGTACATAACAAGAGTCATTTCCCAAGATTGGCTCATTTCGAACTCTGCCCCTATCGCAAAAAAGTCTTGAGCGTCGAAGTGTGATAATCACAGACTTATAAGCTTTAGGAGCCTCGTTTTACGAATCTTCATAAAAATTATTCTTACTAGAATAAATAAAGATTTGAAAAGCACTGACGTGAAGTGAGGAGCTTTGGTGTCCTTGTTACTGTGTACTCCTGCCTTCACGGCAATGCTCAATTTTTGGATTTTATATTTCCCACATTCATAGAGTGTAAGGAAATCAGGAAAGTTGAATATTTGTAAAATGTTTATTACTGAGAATTAGGCCAAAAAACTGCCAAAACAAAACAGTGAAGCGAGTCGTTTGAGAATATTCCAGACAACTCGAAGATTTTTGTCGAGCTTCAACTCTTGTTCATCTTTTTAATCCGAGATGATTTATCCTGCAAATCTTTCGCTACCCACATCTCAGGGTACTTACCTGGCAAGTATTCCTATAAGTGGTATCTTTGTTGGAACGTAGAATTCCGATGGTCCATCGGAACTCCAGAATATGCGAGCTCATTAGTGAACCTCTCATCAGCATCCTGGATCTTCCTCATATTCGATTACGAGAGCAGCTGCATACGCCTGAGATATTTCCTTCTGAAATTCACTGCATAGCTCAACGTCATCGCGAGCACATGTCAGGATGATCAATTTTCAATCATTTCTGAAATGGGAACGTTCCTTATTACGCATGAACTTGAGGTTCGTAGAGACATTTGAGAGGTTTGTTATTTTTGCATTTTTATCCGGTGAGATGTGTGAATATACTTTTCCCTGCAAGAAACTAAACCCTTTTTGCCAAACCATTCCTCAAAATTCGATGTGATTAAAAATCTGGCTGCTTGGTGAGAAGTTCAATTGAGGGCACAAGTGGAAACATTGATATTTTCTTCGAAAAACTTGATAGAATGTGGAGCACTTTGCAACCTGAAAAAGAAACAATTTTTTTTGTCGAGGACTTCAATATAAATCTGTCAACATCGAGTAAAAACCAAGCAGAATTCATTAATATACTGACTTCTTATAACCTTCAGCAAACAATCTTTGAATATACCAGAATAACACCAACATCGAAATTCGCGATACAAACCTACCCTGAAAATTTCAAGTTTCTAGGCCTTTTCCTTCGTAAGTTATAATTTTCTAGGGTTTCTATGGTTCTGGTCATGCGATTTGGACAAAATGTTGCTTTAATATTTCATTCTCGATTAAAATACAAAATTTTATCTCGATCGAATCCGTAGTTTCGAAATGATCGAGAAAATAAAAAATCTCAAACGACCGTATTCACGGAACCCCTAGTCTAATTTTGCTCATTGATGAACGTGCCCGCGAAATTCGCGATCCGAACCTACCCTGGAAATTTCAAGTCCCTATGCCTTTCCGTTCGAAAGTTATGATTTTCTATGGTTTCTATGGTTCTGGTAATGCGATCTGGACAAAATTTCTCCATTTGAGTGCAAAATTTCATCTCAATCAAATCTGTAGTTTTCGAGTAATCAGGGGAACAAAACTTTGAACGGCTATAGTTACGGAACCCCTGGTGGAATTTGGCCCATTAAAGAACTCAACCGAGGCATTCGGGAACTGAACCCACACTGAAAATTTCAAGTCTCTAGGTTGTTCCCTTCGAGAGTTATCGTGCTTACGGACGGCCGGCCGGCCGGACGGACGTACAGACTCAAATTTTCCGACGGATTCGTCATCAGTGAGTCGAACATAGTCGATTGAGACCATTTTCGGCTCAAAATTCGAAAAATACAGACATCGTGACGAAATGATATAGCCCTCGTGTAAGTAGTACGAGCGCTCAAAAAAGAATATAATCAGATCTTATGAAAAACATAAAAGGCAAAAATTTGAAACAATGACATCAAGTTCTGATAATAAAAACAAAACAGTTTGGAGTATTGTGAATTCTGTCAAGGGAAGAGTCTTAAGTGAACCACCAACAAAAAACAGTCCTTTAAATGTTGCAAATGATTTCAATGAATATTTCATAAACGCTGTTCAAAATACACAAGTAAATTATACAACAAAAAATCTAAACCCTAGAAAAGAAATAACAAATCTATGTTTTGCCATCCAATAACACAAACAGAACTTAAAAATCTAACGAAAAAGTTCGAACAAGTCTGGTAAAGGCCTCAATTGATGAGGTAATAGAGCCTATAACATATATATTGAATAACTCGATTAAGTGTGGTGTATTCCCAGAAAGCCTTAAGCTAGCATCAATAAAACCAATTTTTAAGAGAGGAGATAGGGGGGCTCTTGAAAACTATAGACCAATAAGTCTCTCCTGTCATCCTTCTCAAAAATCTTCGAAAAAGTAATGACAGAAAGACTAATGCAATTTCTGGAATAATGCAACATACTTAGTGAGAACCAACATGGATTTATCAAAGGCATTTTCCAGTTCATCAGAAAAAAAGTGGAAACTCTTGAAGAAAAAGCTAACATCTTTGGACTATTTATGGATCTCTCAAAGGCATATGACAGCGTAAATCACGAGTTACTGTTGGAAATATTAGAACAATATGGAATTAGAGGACAGCTACTGGAATGGTTCAGATCGTATTTGACGCAACGTGAACAAAGCTTTTTTCTGTCAATACTGACAGAAAAAGGTGGAGAAATAAAATCGAACCAGGGTAGAATCAAGCAGGGTATACCACAGGAAAGTATTGTCATGGAAATCCAAAAGTGAAAAATAAATTCAAATTATATCACCAAAATTCAAGAATTTTCTTTTAACATCGTATAAATTATAGTAAAATGAATTTTTTTTTTAAGAGGATTCAGAATAATTTAATAGTTACCATAGAAAATTGTTGTAAGATAATTAGAATTAAGCAAGCGAATTTTTTTTTGACAATTGTAAAAAGTCAGTGTGAAAAAATTTCTTTGAATTGTATGATTGAAATTAAGATTTGAGAATGAAAGATTATCAAAGATTTATGCAGCCTGACATCAGGAAATTGTTGATTTGGTGAGATTCAGATGACTGTTGGTTGTTGAAAGCTTTCAAATTCGAGGTTCAAGGAGATACTGGAATCAAGCTGCAGTACATTCATTGCTGATTTCACTGTTTAGAAGAGAACTGTGGGATAAAATTGTCCCAACAGCTCATACCAGAAATATTAGTGGAACCAGAGGCAATAGATCTTATAGGATCAATTACTGAATTCAAAGATATTCTCTACGAAACAGAGGAGAAATTTGAAGCTTGGGGTCCAGAGACCATTAAGACCACTAGTCAATCGAGAAATTTTTCGTTATTTTCTGGTAATAGATGAATGTTAGAGGTGTAATGAAGTTAAAAACACATATATAGAGTAAAAATACCTTAAGAAAACATTATATTTTTGCACTTGAAAATCGATAATATGACATTCGATTCGACGTGTAGTGCGTCACTTCGGATATCTCCGTTCATAGTCGTCATCCCGATAATAGATTACGTTGTTTTCGGAGGTTGGATTGGTTGGAGGTAAACGGCGGGAGATTCAAATCAGCTTCGTAATTTCTATAATGAAAGAGATGGAAATCAGATCATATGTGAGGACTTATTCTTGAACATTTATATAGATTAGGTTAAGTCAAAAATACATACAATCCCCAATTTTCACCCTTCTACGATCAACCCTTATTTTTTAATAGCCAGAACAACGAGAGGCCGAAGGCCTCGAGCAATTTTGAAATTGCGAAAAAAGGGAGAGACGGGGGCGCGAAGCGCCCCCCGCGTTTTCGAGAGGGAGAAACGGGCTTTCCTAAGGTAAGAGAGGCCGAAGGCCTCGAGCAATTTTGAAATTGCGAAAAAAGGGAGAGATATGGCAAAACAACGTTTGCCGGGTCAGCTAGGTTAGGTTAGGTTAGGTTTAGGTTAGGTTATTTTGAGACGAGAGGCCGAAGGCCTCGAGCAATTTTGAAATTGCGAAAAAAGGGAGAGATATGGCAAAACAACGTTTGCCGGGTCAGCTAGGTTAGGTTAGGTTAGGTTTAGGTTAGGTTATTTTGAGACGAGAGGCCGAAGGCCTCGAGCAATTTTGAAATTGCGAAAAAAGGGAGAGATGGCAAAACAACGTTTGCCGGGTCAGCTAGTCAATTTATAGGTACATACCTTTTAATGTGGATACTTTTCACTAATGTTCAGTTTGGAAGTGATTCAGCGTCAAATAGAAAGCGCCTATAGTCGTCACCCCGATAATAGATTACGTTGTTTTCGGAGGTTGGATTGGTTGGAGGTAAACGGCGGGAGATTCAAATACAGCTTCGTAATTAAACTATTGAAACGAAAGCCGTTGAAGCGTGCACTCAAAATGGACGCGGGAACGTAATGCGCATGAATACTATATCTATTCTTCCACTATGGCATTACACAGCGCATGACAATTACGTCAAGTTGATGTTTGAAAAGCGCTGTTGCCGTATTTACATCAAATTCTTGAGACCAAATCCATAAGAATTTTGAATCGTGTATAATTTCTAAAAAATAGAATTACCTCAAAAAAAAACTTCACTTTTATTAATAAAAGAGCCTATATTAACTGTCTGTGTATAGGAAAATTCGTATTTTTCGTGTACCTAATCGTCACCAGCCCCGAAGCTTGCATTTTGATGAACTATATTTAGAGTAAGCTGTTCACTGTGAGTTTTTATTTTATATCTTGTTCGATAGGTGTCATAATTTAGAATTTTATAACATTATTAGAATTAGTTTATTGAATTTAAATAATAAGTTGTTGTTAACAAAAATTATTTCATTTGTACACCTTGAGAATCCTCATTGAAAAAGAGTCGCGGGAAAAATAAAAGAAAAATTAAAATACAAAATTATTTTCAATATTGTTAGTGGTTCTCTCTTAAAAATTTGAATAATAAAATTTAAAATTATTAATATCGAAAAATTGAACCATAACAATTTTGGCGCCCAACGCGTGGCTTGAACAAGGTGAATAATTTGAGTTTATACAACAGATTTATTATAATATTTTTTCGATAATTTTTTTATAATTAGCATTTGTTTTTCAACATGGAAACTAGAAGTAAAACTTTGATTGGGGAAAAAGGAGATGAAGAAGATAAAATACAAAGAAGTGGAGAAGAACAAAACAAAACAGAATCAAATGTATTAATTAATTTATTAATGGAGATGAAACAAAAAATGGAAGATAATTCAGAAAGTTTGAATCAAAAGATGGAAGAAATGAAGGAAGAAATGAAAGATAATTCAGAAAGTTTGAAACAAATGATGGAAGAAATGAAAGATAATACAGAAAGATTGAAACTGGACATGAATAAAAAATTTGAGAAAACGGAACAAATTTCAGAGAGATTAGAGACTAAAATAGAAGAAAATTCCAGGGAACTGAAGAAAACCAGAGAAAGAATTTATTTATGGGAAAACAGACTTGAGAATAAAATTGAAGAAGAAAAAATTGATTTTGAGAAAGACAAAGAACTTACAGTAATAATAGAAAATGCAGAAGAAAATATGAAATTGAATGAAATTGATATACAGAAATTACAAGACTCATCATATAAGAAAGAAGAAAAAAATGCTTTCAAATCTAATGATGACAAGAAAGGAACTAGAGAGGATAGTTTTGAAACAGAAATAGGAAAATATTGTTTTGGAAATATTCATAGAATAGAAAATTCTATATACAGATTCAAGAAAGGGGATATCAAGTTGATATACAAAAAATCAGGCAAAATTGAGCTGATACAAACAGAAATTCAGAAATTTGATAGATTTTATTATACAAAATTAAGAGAAAGAGGTGACAAACGTAAGAAGGCAAAATTTGATGAGAGCGAAGAAGATGAGAGTTCCCTAATGTATGATGAAATCGATGATAATTCCCAGAAGCAAAAACGAGCTTATAAGATGAACAAAAAAAAGAAAAAAATTATTAAAAGAGTTCATAAACCTGCGCCAGAGAAGTCTTCCATTAAAAAAAGACGGAAGAAAGTAAAAGAGAAGTGGGGAGAAATATTATAAAAAATTTTTTCGACATAAATGATGTTAGTATTGAAATCCAATCAAGAAACAAACAATGCTTATCAAGAAAATTTTTGTCATTATTCGAGTTATAAATTACAAATCAATAATAAAATTTCAATATTTAAAATTTTTTTTAAAAAAAAAAAAAAAAAAAATTATTAAATATTTAATTTGGGGAATTGTCATGGAAATCCAAAAGTGAAAAATAAATTCAAATTATATCACCAAAATTCAAGAATTTTCTTTTAACATCGTATAAATTATAGTAAAATGAATTTTTTTTTAAGAGGATTCAGAATAATTCAATAGTTACCATAGAAAATTGTTGTAAGATAATTAGAATTAAGTAAGCGAATTTTTTTTTGACAATTGTAAAAAGTCAGTGTGAAAAAATTTCTTTGAATTGTATGATTGAAATTAAGATTTGAGAATGAAAGATTATCAAAGATTTATGCAGCCTGACATCAGGAAATTGTTGATTTGGTGAGATTCAGATGACTGTTGGTTGTTGAAAGCTTTCAAATTCGAGGTTCAAGGAGATACTGGAATCAAGCTGCAGTACATTCATTGCTGATTTCACTGTTTAGAAGAGAACTGTGGGATAAAATTGTCCCAACAGCTCATACCAGAAATATTAGTGGAACCAGAGGCAATAGATCTTATAGGATCAATTACTGAATTCAAAGATATTCTCTACGAAACAGAGGAGAAATTTGAAGCTTGCATTTTGATGAACTATATTTAGAGTAAGCTGTTCACTGTGAGTTTTTATTTTATATCTTGTTCGATAGGTGTCATAATTTAGAATTTTATAACATTATTAGAATTAGTTTATTGAATTTAAATAATAAGTTGTTGTTAACAAAAATTATTTCATTTGTACACCTTGAGAATCCTCATTGAAAAAGAGTCGCGGGAAAAATAAAAGAAAAATTAAAATACAAAATTATTTTCAATATTGTTAGTCGTTCTCTCTTAAAAATTTGAATAATAAAATTTAAAATTATTAATATCGAAAAATTGAACCATAACAATTTATTAGGATGTATACTTTTTTTGCTGTACATAAATGACTTAACAGGGATTACAATAGAAGAACTGGTGGTATTGTTTGCTGATGATACAAATGTATTGATTTCGGATGCAAATCTTCCAAATCTAGTAACCAAGACAGCAAACATTTATATGGAAATAGAAGAATGGCTGAAATCCCGCAAGCTCACACTAAACACAACAAAAACAAGTATCATGTTTTTTAGAACAAAATAGTCAATACAAATTATACCTGAAGAATTGAAAATTGAAGAAACAACTTTCAAACTTCGGAGAACTGCTAAATTCCTAAGAATAACATTAGATGAACACCTTACATGGAGAGAACAGATAGAAAAAACCAACAACAGCTTGAACTCGGTGTGCTACACAATCAGGGTACTATCCAAATACTTGATCATGGAACTATTGAGAACTATTCATTTTGCAAATTTTTAATGAGATATGGTATACTATTTTATGGATCAAATAGAAACATGAAAAATTACGAGAAGCACTGCCGTGAAGGCAGGAGCTTTTGAGCGCTCGTACATGCATCTTGTAGGTAGATTCGCATTTTCCTGTTTTGGAAACCAATTGAGGAAATTTTTGACAGCTGTCAAACAAATTTAGGAGAAACTAAGGCGAAAATCCAGACTTAAAGTCAGTGCTTTAGGTGACCAATTTTTTTTCGATAATTCGCTGGAATTTTCTACGGTATTGGTAATGCGATCTGGACACAATTTAACACGTAGTTTGAATATATTATTTTTCATCTATGTGCGAAGTTTCATTCCAATCCAAAAAGTAGTTTCGAAATTATTAGGAAAAAAATAATTTGAACGGCTATATTTACGGAACCCCTAGTCTAATTTTGCTCATTGATGAATAGGAACGCGAAATTCGCAATCCGAACCTATCCTGAAAATTTCAAGTCCCTAGGCCTTTCCGTTCGAAAGTTATGATTTTCTATGGTCATGCGATCTGGAAAAAATTGAGCTTGAATATATCATCCCAATTCAAATACAAATTTTCGTCACGATCAAATCCATAGTTTTGAAATTATCAAGAAAACTGAATTTCGAACGGCCATATTTACGGAACCCCTAGTCTAATTTTGCTCATTGATGAACGTCCCTAGGCCTTTCCATTACAAAGTTATAATTTTCTATGGTTTCTATGGTTCTGGTCATGCGAGCTGAACAAAATTTTTTATGTAGCTTGAACATGTCATTCTTCATCTGAGTGCAAAATTTCACTGCGATCGAATCGGTTGTTTCGAAGTGATCAGGAGAACAAAATTTCGAGCGGCCATATTTACGGAACCGCTCAGCGGATTTTGCCCAATAACGAACTTAACTGCGGCATTCGAGATGCGAACCTACCCTGAAAATTTCAAGTTCCTAGGTCGTTTCGTTCGAGAGTTATTGTGTATACGGAGGGACGGCCGGACGGACAGACTCAAATTTTTCGACGGATTCGTTATCAGTGAGTCGAACATAGTCGATTGAGACTATTTTCGGCTCAAAATTCGAAAAATACAGACATCGTGACGAAATGATATAGCCCTCCTGTAAGTTGTACGAGCGCTCAAAAACATCTTTATAACCAGAAAAAAGTCCTAAGAGTCATCCTTGGACTCAGATACCGAGAGTCTTGCAGGGGTCTTTTCAGAGAAAATAAACTTCTCACATCCTATGAGGGGTACATTCAAGAATGCTCAAATTTTGTTTTTCGGAATAAAAACCTTTTTGAAAATGAATTAAGCCAAAGCCAATATGAAACTAGAGATCCACAGTACTTATATCCCAAACATCACCTCACAGCGAGAAAAATTGCCACTTCTCTTGTCTGAGGATTTTCAATAAACTACCAAACCACATCAGGAGGGAATCTGAGTTGAAAAATTTTAAGGCGTTGTTTGGTTTATTGTGGAATTGGTACCCTATGATATGGGAGAATTTAATAATATGTAGGCTTTTGTTGTTTGACACTATTTTTTTTCTACTATTTGTAGTATTCAGAAATAAAGATCTATTCTATTGTATTTTATTCATACCTATTGGTATAATGCCAAACAACACCCTTCGAATTTGTCTTTGTTATACAGGATAGAACAATCCATAAATCCATAAGAAAAAATTGTATAATATTCCAGTTTATCTCACTCACATGATGATGCTATTGTATAGCGAAACACGTGTAGTGGTTTAGAAAAACTCTAAGTAGTGAAATAGCCTAATGGCCTAATGGATTAGTGAATAACACAACGAGGACAGTCTTATATGGTACTCCGTATATTCTCGAACAGGTCCTAATTCCTCGCTTAGTATGAATGTTGTATCGTTCTGATGGTTAACTTGACGAATAACCAAGTTAATCAATTTTTTTG
The DNA here is from genome assembly GCA_963966015.1 of Aphidecta obliterata. Taxonomy (NCBI): domain Eukaryota; kingdom Metazoa; phylum Arthropoda; class Insecta; order Coleoptera; family Coccinellidae; genus Aphidecta; species Aphidecta obliterata. The sequence goes on along the minus strand of OZ014427.1, from coordinate 30,907,770 downwards.
TGTCACTGGGGAATAATTGTCACAGGACCTATTTATTGATAATCCGCGTTATTTATGAAGAATATATTAGGCATGTAGAGCTACAAACTTAACTGGTATAAGCAATTTTTTTAACACCATGCTCCACCTAGATAAAAGTCGATATATTATCAGACCAGGGTATCTGCTCCGCATCGACATAAAAACACTTTCAGTAATGTCGTGGGAAAACGGTCTGTGGATGATATCTTCATTAGTCGTGGATTAATTCCATATCCTGACGATCAAAAAAGCTACTTGTGCAGCAGACGTCATGCGTGCAGGAATCTAAATTCAAACTTTTTATCTTGGATTTCCATTAATTTGAATTGTATAAGCATTAAACGATGATTGTATCATTATCGTTGAGCCGACTTCAGTTTACTTATTAATTAAAAATAGTTGGTATCACATTGACAGTTTTATCTTTCTTGAATTCAGATGACTTCATTTTCAATTATCGCAGAGCGTGTTCTGGATACGTTAACCGATGCTGTATAAGAATTACAATTCATTATGTCAATTAGTTATGAAGTTCAATGTTTCCAACGGGCGCTTTTATTTATTTGCGCGATAATTCTGCTGCGACTGCTCTTGTCGCTTAGCTTGTGTCGTCGTTAAATTGGTTTCATTGCAACTTGATTTTCCATAAGATGTACACCAGGTGTCCCAGGTTTATCGGCTTGGAACACAGAAACAAATGAGGAGGAAGATTGGCACCAATTTCCTTTGATTAGAGCATAGTTTCCAATTGCTCGAAATCCTAGACCAAATCACTCATCGGCCATCCAATGAAGAATTGGCTGTGCAAGAATGAATACAGAGGGTTTTCAAAAGTGAGGTTTTTCTCTTGACCAGCAATAGAACTCATCAAAATAAATCATTATGCCAAAAATATTCACCAGGGCCGAGTATTTCGAAATCAAAGTTACCCGCGAATCTGAGGAATTCCCAGCCCGGGTAAGTTCGTATTGACATCTGCGTGGATATAACCAGATGTCTGAGGTCAGTATACGGGAAATCATCTATGATGCATATGATTTTAGTAAGTTTTCCGATCTTAACTTCTGTGATTTCTTCCTTTGGGGTAATTTGAAAACATTAGTGTATAATTTTAACATCATTCAACAAGTTCGAAAGAACTAAGCATTGAAAAGCTCCAAACATTATTCCGTGAGCAAACTGATGTTTCATCACACCAGGCAAGATTTTGTGGTTATCAACCAATAGTTACCATTTCGAACAATTTCTGTAAACAATTTGGATCAATTTTATCGGTGAGTTTGAGAACTTCCTAATTGTTTTTATAGGACTTCCTTTGTTTGAACTCAGAATTATACCGTTCAGGAAAAATCTCCTAATAAAAAAAAATTACGAAAAGCCCTGCCGTGAAGGCAGGAGCTTTTGAGCGCTCGTACATGCACCTGGTAGGTAGGTAGATTCGCATTTTCCAGTTTTGGAAACCAATTGAGGAAATTTTTGACAGCTGTCGAACCAATTTTCAAACTAAGGCGATAATTCAGACTTTAAGTCAGTGCTTTAGGTGACCAATTTTTTTTTCGATAATTCGCTAAAATTTTCTACGGTATCTATGGTCTTGGTGATGCGATCTGGACAAAATTTCGAACGTAGTTTGAATACATTATTCCTCAGTTAGGTGCAAAATTTCATTCCATTCCAATCAAATCAGTAGTTTCAAAATTATCAGGAACAGAATATTTTGAACGGCCATATTTACGGAACCCCTAGTCTAATTTTGCTCATTGATGAACGTGACCGTGAAATTTGCGATCCAAACCCACCCTGAAAATTTCAAGTTCCTAGGCCTTTTCCTTCAGAAGTTATAATTTTCTATGGTTTCTATGGTTCTGGTAATGCGATCTGGACAAAATGTTGCTTTCATATGTCATTCTCGTTTAGAATACAAAATTTTATCTCGATCGAATCCGTAGTTTCGAAATTATCGAGAAAACAAAATTTCAAACGACCGTATTTACGGAACCCCTAGTATAATTCTGCTCATTGGTAAACGCGAATGCCACATTTCAGATCTACACCTATCCTGAAAATTTCAAGTCCCTAGGCCTTTCCGTTCGAAAGTTATGATTTTCTATGGTCTCTATGGTTCTGGTCATGCGATCTAGAGAAATGTAGCTTGAAAATATCATTCTCCATAAGTATACAAAATTTCGTCACGATCGAATCTGTAGTTTGGAAATTATCAAGACAACTAAATTTCAAACGACCATATTTACGGAACCCATAGTATAATTTTGCTCATAGATGAAAGTGATCACCACAATCGAGATCCACACCTATCCTGAAAATTTCAAGTCCCTAGGCGTTTCCGTTCAAAAGTTACAATTTTCTATGATTTCTATGGTTCTGGTGATGCGAGCTGAACAAAATTTTGCATGTAGCTTGAACACCTCATTTTCCATTTTATCTCGATCGAATCTGTAGTTTCAAAGTAATCAGGAAAACAAAATTTCGAGCGGCCATATTTACGGAACCCTTAGGCGGATTTGATGAGGGAATGAAAATTGCATAGTGAGATAACACGGTCCAGGGTTGAATTTGTATTTAGATGATGATTCCCAATATTTTTTGCATTTTTTTCAAATTGAATATTATGATCAACTTCCGGCGAAATGATATCTTTTGATGAGTTCTACCAACTGTCAAAAAAAGGCTCACCTTAAAAAACACCCTGTATAATTGGATATTGTCTGGAAATGAATAACCATAGGTGTTGTGTGCCTAGGGACTTGAAATTTCCAGGATAGGTGTGGATCTTGAATGTCGTGATCACGTTCATCTATGAGCAAAATTATACTAGGGGTTCCGTAAATATGGTCGTTTGAAACTAAGTTTTCTTGATCATTTCAAAACTACAGATTCCATCGTGACGAAATTTTGTATACTAATGGAGAATTATATATTCAAGCTGCATTCTCCAGATCATATGACCAGAACCATAGAAACCATAGAAAATCATAACTTTCGAACGGAAAGGCCTAGGGACTTGAAATTTCCAGGATAAGTGTAGATCTGAAATGTCACGTTAACGTTCATCAATGAGCAGAATTATACTAGGGGTTCCGTAAATACGGTCGTTTGAAATTTTGTTTTCTCGATAATTTGGAAACTACGGATTTGATCGAGATAAAATTTTGTATTTTAATCGAGAATGATATATTAAAGCAACATTATGTCCAGATCGCATAACCAGAACCATAGAAACCATAGAAAATTGTAACTTCTGAACGGAAAGGCTTAGGAACTTGAAATTTTCAGGGTAGGTTTGGATCGCGAATGTCGCGGTCACGTTCATCAATGAGCGAAATTAGACTAGAGGTTCCGTAAATATGGCCGTTCAAAATATTTTTTTCCTGATAGTTTGGAAACTACTGATTGGATTGGAATGAAATTTTGCACCTAGCTGAGGAATAATGTATTCAAAATGCGAAATTTTGTCTAGATCGCATCACCAAGACCATAGATACCGTAGAAAATTCTAGCGAATTATCGAAAAAAAATTGGTCAGCTGAAGCACTGACATGAAGTCTGGAGTTTCGCCTAAGTTTCAGAATTTTTTTGACAGCTGTAGAAAATTCCTTCAATTTATTTATAAAACTGAAAAATGCGAATCTACCTACAAGGTGGATGTACGAGCGCTCAAAAGCTCCTGACTTCACGGCAGTGCTTTTCGTAATTTTTTATTATATTTGTTTTTTGGTGTAATGGATGTAGGGAATGAAAATTGATGGTGCGGTCTGTACTTGTGGGTTTTCTGTATAAATTGGTTCTAATCTGACCTTCATTGGCATCGCTTATCAGTTAAATGTCCAAGAATGGCAAGGAGAATGAGTCTTTATCCTCCAATTCACACGTAAACTCGAAATGTGGGTCAATAGAGTTAAAAATGTTGAGTATATAGTTAACTGAGTTTTTTGGTATAAAGGCCATAATCAGTGGCGTAACTAGATAGTCAGGGGCCCTGGTGCAAAAAAATAGGTGGGGCCCCCTAAAGAATTGTTCAGTGACAAATTTTTGTATTTTAATGGAGAATGATATATTCGAGTTACATTTTGTCCAGATTGCATGACCAGAACCATAGAAAAATTATAACTTTCGAACGGAAAGGCCTTAGGACTTGAAATTCTCAGGATAGGTGTGGATCTCGATGAATGTCGCGGTCACGTTTATCAATGAGCAAAATTAGACTAGAGGTTCCGTGATTATAATCGTTTGAAAAAAAGTTGTCTTGATGATATCAAAACTACGGATTCGATCGTGCCGAAATTTTGAATTTTGATGGAGAATGATATATTCAAGCTATATTTTGTCCAGATCGCATGACCAGAACCATAGAAACCATAAAAAATTAGAACTTTCTAACGTAAAGGCCCAGAGACTTGAAATTTTCAGGATAGGTGTGGATTTCGAATGTCGCGGTCACGGATATCAATGAGCGAAACTTAAAATTGAGGTTCCGTAAATATGGCAGTACAAAATTTTTTTTCTCCCAGTTGAATAATCATGTATTCAAACTACGTGCGAAATTTTTTCCAGATCGCATCACCAAGACCATAGATGCCGTAAATAATTCTAGCGAATTATCGAAAACAAAATTGGTGACTTGCACTGAAGTGGAGTCTGCGAGGGCCCCTCCACTGCTCAAGCAGCAGAACTTTTATGAATTTGGATTTGTTAACGACGCGACATGATATGGGATGTTGCCAGGGGAAGTTACTTATTACCTATTGCACGAGCGGCATAATATTTTTTTCCGATTTTGAACCTTATTTTTCAATTCACGAAAAACAAAATTGTGATAATTTCGTACTCGCAGATTGAAGAGATGAATAGAAAATAAATGTGCATCTCAATCTGGGACTTAGGTTGCAAGGAAAGCGAGCGGTAACAGATGTTTTTATGACACCCAGTGCTAAGAGCGGCGAAAAAGTACCTACTTTTGTTATGATATAGGAAACCAAAGAAATGATGACACAGTACGGAGCGTAGAAAAATTCATGTTATTTTGAATAATTCTATTTAACATGACTAATGGGAAAATCGATTGAATACATACTATTTATGTTATATTATAAATTATAACTGGTACAGCGCTGATTTATATATTTCATATAAATCACATAGAGATTATTCGAAAATTTTCACAATTTTTTTTCAGTTAGATCAAACGAGGTTTTCTAGTCAGCGCTTGGGGGGCCCCTAAGCTTAGGGGCCCCGGTGCACTGCACCGGTTTGCACCTGTGTAGTTACGCCACTGGCCATAATATCATCCACATATAAGTATAAAAGTTTAAATTCAACATCAAATCTCCTTCTTACCTCACAAAGGACATCGTACATCACTGAGTCCGAAAAAATCGGTGAACATGGTGACCCCATGGGGCATCCTGAAATCTGCTTATAAAACCGATCTGAAAACATCACATAGCCACTACAGAAACAAAACTTCACAAGGTCCAGAAAACTCAGGTCCAACTCAGTAAAAGGTCCTTTAGTGTGCCAGTTCTCCGAAACAAGTCGTTCAATAAGGGGTTGCTTGATGTTTGTGAACAAACTCTACATCAAACGGAATGAGGCAATGGTCTATTAAATATAATGCTGAGGAATCCAAATATTATATTTGTTATATTTGAACGAAGTGTGTAAAGTGGAAATCATTTAAAATCATCAGGTTTGCAGTATTATTTTTCAGAATAATATGTTTGAAAATGCGGGGTTTGCACTGATCAACAAAAACAAAATTAAATAACCATATTTCATCGCCATACTCAAATATCCTTGAGCTGCCGACTTTTGTTTCCGATTGGTCCTCAATTTCATTAAATTTATCTGTCCTAAACATCTGCGAATTATCAACGGTTCACCTCAAAATTATAGCCTTCAGACCAATGACTACCTACTGCTCATAATATGGGGTTCCGCCGTTTTAAAAGGAATAACTATGGGCTGAAGAAATACAGAAATGGATCTGTCAATCATTCATCATAGCGCGGTACCCGCCCACTATGAAGACCCTCAGGGTTCGAGAATTAACGCTTACCCAGCAATTAAATAACCGCAAAAGTCCAAGCTGATCATTGGGAATGAGTTCTGGGAAAAGACGTCTGTAGAAGGAGAATCCCGATGTTCGATGTTCGACGTTGAGGTAAAGTGAAAGAATTCGAAATTTTTTGAAATGAAAGAATGCAAAATTCATGGAAATCCAAAAAAGTGAAATGGTTGTAGATTTTTCCCTGATCGATTTTCAGAAAACCAGAAAAAATTGGGCATATCCGCACACCTTCCAATTTCCATGATTATGGAACTTGAATTTTTTGTTGCAAGTTCAATGAAATCGGGTTATACAAGGGTCTTTGAGTGAGGTGTCCTATAAGCATATTTCGAACTTAAAATATGAGATACTTCTTCAGGGTCTTTTTTGGTCGCTTTTTCCTATCAAATTTTCGTATTTTGAGCCGAATATTAGCTCGGACTCACAAATACAATTATGTATGTCTATCCGGCAGTCCGTAAACATGTAAACTTCGGAAGGAGAGGCCTAAAGTTTCGAAATTTTCAGGGTACGTTCCAGATCTGAATGCGTTAATTATATTCGTTAATGAGCGGAAAACACTTCCATGGAGCCAAAGGTGTAATGGGTTTTCAACATTATTCTGTAAAAATTACTGTCCCGCAAATTATACTATATTTAATAGAGGCAAAATCAAAGAGCGACGAAAATGTAACCAAAGCTTTCTTCTCCATCGATATACTTATAAATAAAGGAAACAATTTCAAATCCATGCCTCTTCAAAAAGGGCGAAGTCGTCAAAATATTCACCTGAAAACCATATTTATTTGAACTTTATGAGAGTCTAGTCCACTTGTTATCAATTAGAATAAATTATGCGGTATTTATCTCAATTAATGCCTGTGATACACATATTAACTGTCATTAAATATTATTGAATATTGAATAAATGAAATTGGTACCTGATATTTTTTCTGTTTGTTTTTTAACACGGAGTTGCGTGTTTTTACGAATTCATAACGACATAACGAGTGTTCTATGAAGGCTATAATGATAATCAACTGAGGATGCTAAATATGCCATGATGTCACTGTCGTGAATTAATGAATAAAACTCCCCCTAGCATGTGAAATCTTCCTGAAAGGATGTTAATAGTTTCTTACATCCTAAAATGTGTGGTACATTATCATTAGCGCTCAATCTTTAACAATTTTCCTTATATCATTATTCATATATCGACGACGAAAATTGGCGAAAGCAATTAGTCGATCGTATGATAAATCCATTGCCTTGCTACCTCCTCTGTTTGTTTTTCCAGGAATAATCACCTGTAATTTAAAAAGACGTCCAACTACCATCTAGTCATCTATATTTACGATTACTTCGGGAGTACTAGCTTGATTTTTGGACGGGAATGTGATGGTCCGGGAGCTGACTCTTATATTGTTGGGAGCTAACCCTAATATTGAAGATGAAGATGAAGAATGGTGGAAGATGTGATGATGTGAATTTCCATTATGTTCAGCTGAAAGAATTAGGTGTCATGTTATATGTCATTTTAATGAAGCACATAGAAAAAGTGTGAATAAATAATATAACGTGTTACATAAAATTGAGATTGGGCGTAAATGGTTCCAGAAATATTTATTCGAATTAATGAATGTTCCTTCCACAAATCGAATGTAGTGTAAATGGCTATAAAGATGGTCTAATAATGTTCACAGAGAAGAACATATTCTGCAATGCGGAATAATATATAGCTACACTAGATGAAAAATGCTTCAAATTTCAGGCAAAATATTTGAATTGTATACAGTGTTAGTAAAATAATAAAAAGTCTTAGAATGTTATGAAACAAACATTAAAGTAGTAAAAGGTATTTGAGATGTCAAATTTTAATAAATTTGTCATTAAATTCCGAAAACATATTATGTAAACAAAACGCCGGTCAGTGTGACGAATGTACTTTTATTCTAATAAATTTCAGGACATGGAATACCATTATTATTAATTATCCAATTTTTGAACACCAGATCAGAAAAACTCAATTCTCATTTCACAAGGAACAGCTGAATTTGTGGTACTGTCGAAGTTTCAGCCGAACTTTAGTGTCGTCATCTTACAACTATCTACAGAGTTTCAGTTCGATGAGATCGGCAGATTATGCCCATTCATGAACATAACCGGGCCCTTCATAGTGTTAGTTATAGTTAGGTGAGGGGATTACATTTCACTGCGACTTCTATTATGCCCCCCCATCAGAGCTGTTTTCGCAAAGCGCCACCTTCAACTCCAGCTCCAGAGCTCCAATGAACTCCAGTATCTGAGAGGGCTTCAAGGAGGTTAAATCCTCGTTCCTCCTGTAATTATCTTTTCCAGTACATTTTTTGCGCTGGCTTGCAATGGCGAGGCATTCTGTAACCGGATGAACAGGATTTTCCTCTTATTCCCCACAGAATCTACACAGATTCCTCTAGAGTGCTTCTCTTTCAGTATCTACCTTCTCCAAAAACTCTTTCTTATACAGTTGGGAGCAATGAAATCGGCCCACCTTACATTTGACACAATTTCGAACATGAATATCTCGCGAGCCGCTAATCGGATATTGATGTCCTTTTTTTTTAATTTTAGGTTAAACTTTCGATAATAATGTTATTTTAAGATATTTTGTCTACATTTTGATTTCAGTATGTACGAGGTGCAAGATTGATAAGAACTTCAACTTTGACACACCCTGTGGATACAAGGAGCCGCAGCAACGAATGGCAAAAGGACTTAAACTGAAGTCCCATCTTTTCTGGTTATTTTGTTTCTTTAATCGTGTGTTTATCTCTACAAACTTACAAAAAGTACACATTCTTCGAGACTTGTCAGAGACTACATTGCAGCAGTCGACTTTCGAGTTATGGTGTGGCCACCATGCAGTCCTGACCTAAACCTCATTGAGAGATTGTGGAATGAACTAAAACGAAGAGTACTACGAGCCTTTTCCAGCGTCGATCCCGGAGCTTTGTGTTGCAGTAGAGAAAGAGTGGCGAAACATCCCACAAGAAACAATAGTGAATTTAATTAGAAGTAAGCCTAATCGTATTCGGGATGTTATTAGGGTGAGGGGAGGTCATACATGTTATTAAAACAATACAGTTTTAGAAAAAATTACGACAAGCACTGCCGTGAAGGCAGGAGCTTTTGAGCGCTCGTAAACCTTGTAGGTAGATTCGCATTTTCCAGTTTTAGAAATCAATTGAAGGAATTTTCGACAGCTGTCACAAAAATTCTGAACCTTAGGCGGAACTCCGGACTTCATGTCAGTACTGTTGGTGATCAATTTTATTTCGATAATTCGCTAGAACTTTTTACGGTATCTATGGTCTTGGTAGTGCGATCTGGACAAAATTTGGCACGTAGCTTGAATACATTATTCCTAAGCTAGGTGCAAAATTTCATACCAATCCAATCAGTAGTTTCGAAATTATCAGGAAAAAAATATTTTGAACGGCCATATTTACGGAACCCCTAGTCTGGTTTTGCTCATTGATGAACGTGGCCGCAGTATTCGCGATCCAAACCCACCCTGAAAATTTCAAGTTCCTAGGCCTTTCCGTTCAAATGTTACAATTTTCTATGGTTTCCATGGTTCTGGTCATGCGATCTGGACAAAATATCGTTTTAATATATCATTCTCGATTAAAATACAAAATTTCATCTCGATCGAATCCGTAGTTTCGAAATTATCGAGAAACCAAAATTTCAAACGACCGTATTTACGGAACCCATAGTATAATTCTGCTCATTGATGAACGTGAACGCGACATTTCAGATCCACACCTATCCGAAAATTTCAAGTCCCTAGGCCTTTCCGTTCGAAAGTTATGATTTTCTATGGTTTCTATGGTTCTGGTCATGTGGTCTGGAGGAATGTAGCTTGAATATATCATTCTCCATTAGTATACAAAATTTCGTCACGATCGAATCTGTAGTTTTGAAATTATCAAGAAAACCAAATTTCAAACGACCATATTTACGGAACCCCTAAAATAATTTTGCTCATAGATGAACGTGATCACGACATTCGAGATCCACACCTATCCTGAAAATTTCAAGTCCCTAGGCGTTTCCTTTCGAAAGTTACAATTTTCTATGGTTTCTATGGTTCTGGTCATGCGATCTGGACAAAATTTCACATGTAGCTTGAACCCCTCATTCTCCATTTGAGTGCAAAATTTCATCTCAATCAAATCTGTAGTTTTCAAGTAATCAGGGGAACAAAACTTTGAACGGCCATATTTACGGAACCCCTGGTGGAATTTGGCCCATTAACGAACTCAACGGAGGCATTTGGGAACCGAACCCACACTGAAAATTTCGAGTCTCTAGGTTGTTCCGTTCGAGAGTTATCGTGCTAACGGCCGGACGGACGGACATACTGAAAATTTCCGACGGATTCGTCATCAGTGAGTCGAAAATAGTCGATTGAGACCATTTTCGGCTCAAAATTCGAAAAATACAGACATCGTCACGAAATGATATAGCCCTCGTGTAAGTAGTACGAGCGCTCAAAAACCTGTTGTTTTCAATGTTTATTCACTGGTCTTCCAAGGTATCAGGTCAGTTGTAATTTCCGTAATAATACAGATAAATTTATGATTAAGAGAACAAGACGACCAGAAGAGATGGTACTTCAGTCCGATTCTATTCGGCATTCGTTGCTGCTGTTCCTTATATCCACAGGGTGTGTCAAAATTGAGGAATAAATCTTCTTTTCAATCTTGCACCCCGTATAAGCTGAAATTCAATTGCAAACAAAAGTATCTTGACACAACATTATAACCGACAGTTGACCTACAATTTAAAAAAAAATTACCAAAATCCGCCAAAGCAGATTCCGAGAAATATTTATTTGAAATTGTGTCGAATTTTAGGTGGGCCGATTTCATTGCACCCAAGTGTAGGTGCATTTGCCTATGCCACAGAATGGTTCTGGGCCAGTATGTGGCGTTTGTGCTCCTTTTCTGGCAAGTGTATTGGCCTCTTCGTTTTTTTTTATTCCTAAGCGACCAGGAACCCAGAGTAAAGAGACCTTGTTGTTCGTGCCTACTTCATTGAGTTTCCTCCAGAACTCCCATATCAGCTTTGAGTCGATGATACAGAAGTTCAAGGCTTTGATAGCAGCTTGACCATCAGAATGGATCACAATGTCACACATTTATAGTTTCTTTCCAGGCATCTATGCATCTTTTGATTGCAAGTATTTCTGCCTGATAAACACTCTAGTAGGAGCCTAACGATTCTGTACACTTGGTTCTTGTCCCGTATATCCCAGCGCCGGCCACTATCGAGGTTTTAGAACCATCTGTATACCATTTAATGGTATTCACTTCGAAATGTTGGGTAGTGTATTCCTTTTCTCATTCTTCCTTTTTACAAAGCATAGTGTTGAAGTTCTTCTCAATGCTTACTTTTTCGATCATAACACCACTAGGCAGGTTCGCGGATGAGATGGACATGTTCAGAGAGGGCCAGGCTCGCTGACTTCTAATTCTCTCATTCCCGGTACCTTCCCTAGATATTCTAGGGATAGCCTCATGGGTTACCGTATTGACCACTAGATGTAGAGGAGTGAGATCTGCGATGACCTGAAGTGCTCTCGTCGGGCAGGTTCTCATAGCTCCAGTAATGCAAACCCAGGCAAGCCTCTGCACCCTGTCGATTATTTTCCTCGTGCTTGTCTGCCCTGCCTTTGCAGACCAGACTACTGCTCCATAAGTTTTTATTGGTTTCACAATCATGACGTACATCCATCGCAGTATTTGAGGGTTACAACCCCAAGTTTTACCCGATAGGTTCTGCACGCCATTAAAGCCCTTTACTAGCAGTGTTCTCAAGATGCTTATTCCATAGAAGCTTACTGTCTAGGATAACTTCCAGATACTTATTTGACTTCAGAGTTCCATTCTACGTTATCTCCATTCACGGAGATTTCATAGCTGAAAGGATTCTTTTCCGAGTAAAGCGACTAACTGTGGTCTTGGCTGGGTTGATGTTGAGCCCTAATGACAAGCACCACTACTCAATAATTTTGAGCCCCCTTTGTACAACAGCAACCATCCCTACTTCTCTGCAGGTTCAGGAAAAGATGCCTTGACACCTCCCCCCCCCCCAAACATCGCTATAACTAAACTGATGAGACTCAATAAGTGGAAACCGGTCTACTGTTGCGAATGATAGAATTGATGTTCTCTGGGGTTACATGGATCGATTTTTTGGCCTGATTATGAGATATCTAGTATCTAACAATTTTTCTCTCTTGATTTGTTCCTTATCGTTAATATTATTTTATCCCAACAGGATAAGATTCAACGTTCAGTATATTGAATGCTATGTAAAATTTTCTGAATTGTCTGAAAAATATATCACGTTTAATATTCTGCATCTGATGTTGTGAATTTGAATAAATCTAACTATCCTCATAGAAGGGTTGGGTTTTTGATGGCTTATTCGCAGGTGAAATCTCTTAAATTTAGTCGTTTGCCCATAATTAACTGAGAGAAAAACACAAATTCCGGGATTGGAGCATTATTGAAAGTTCTTTCGGGACTTCTGCAATAAAAAATCTAAACTCATCATGATCTCAACAAAAATATGCTTATTTTTGACAGGCTTCTTTGCTGGGCATCATCGCTTCAAGAAGCTCCTAGTAAGGTAAGGTTTAGCAGAAAAGGAGAAGGAGTTGGCAACTCATAAAACCTAGTGACAGAATGCCTTTTCATTCAGAGCTTGAGACACGAAATCAAATGATGGACACATATACCCCTTGAAGGCTTCTCAGCTCCTGGAATTCATTAAAATTCTGGAACTGGATGAGCTTAAGCTTAGGATTTACCTCATTCAGCTCAAGAAAGCGGTGCGCAATTTATTATATCATCAGGTCATATCGCACTGGTTACTTCAAATTTCTCTCATAATGATAATATCCCCGTAACCTGTGATGACTTTTTGAGCGCTCGTACTACTTACATTTCGTCACGATGTCTGTTTTTTTCGAATTTTGAGCCGAGAATGGTCTCAATCGACTATGTTCGACTCACTGATGACGAATCCGTCGAAAAATTCGAGTCTGTCCGGCCGTCCGCCCGTCCGTATACACGATAACTCTCAAACGAAATTTCCTAGAAACTTGAAATTTTCAGGGTATGTTCAAATCTCGAATGCCGCGGTTAAGTTTGTTATTGGGCAAAATTCGCCCAGGGGTTCCGTAAATATGGCCGCTCGAAATTTTGTTTTTCTGATTACTTCGAAACTACTTATCCGATCGAAGTGAAATTTTGCACTCAGATGAAGAATTACGACTAGCTACAGGCATTTTGTCCAGCTCTTATGACCAGATATAGAAACCATAGAGAATTATAACTTTGTAATGGAAAGGCCTAGGGACTCGAAATTTTCAGGATTGGTGTGGATCTCGAATGTTGCTGTCACGTTCATCAATGAGCGAAATTAGATTAGGCGTTCCGTAAATATGGCCGTTTGAAATTCAGTTTTCTTGATAATTTCAAAACTATTTGGATTTGATTGTGACGAAATTTTGTATTTGAATTGAGAATGATATATTCGAGTCACATTATTTCCAGATCCCATGATCATAAATTTCGAAGGGAAAGGCCCTTGAAATTTTCAGGATAAGTTCGGATCGCAAATTTCGCGGTTACGTTCATCAATGAGTAAAATTAGACTAGAGGTTCCGTAAATATAGCCATTCAAACTATTCTTTTCCTGATAATTTCGAAACTACTCATTGGAATTGAATGAAATTTCGCAAATAGATGAATAATAATATTCAAACTAAGTGAGAAATTTTGTCCAAATCGCATCACCGAGACCATAGATACCGTAGAAAATTCTAGCGAATTATCGAAAAAAAATTGGTCACCTAAAGCAATGACGTGAAGTCTGGATTTTCGCCTTAGTTTGAAATTTTCTTTGACAGCTGTCGAAATCTTTCCAATTGGTTTTAAAACTGGAGAATGCGAATCTACCTACAAGGCGAATGAACGAGCTCTTAAAAGCTCCTGACTTCACGACAGTGCTTTTCATATTTTTTTTTTTGTATACATTCTGAAATTTCACTATAATTTTATCGAATGGAAGTTTCAATTTCAGGTTTGGCGTATCCTGTGTGAGAATAGATAATACTCTAATCAGTCTACTCCAATAAAACTCTTAGAAAGAATTACATAGCATCAAAATTGAAATAGTTAAACAGATCAAGATTGGATAGACTAAATCGAAGGCAAATTGCATGAACAAGATATGAATGGATTGTAGGCTCCCGGACTTCCGAAGGTGCTGAGTAAGGGGCGTATTCCTTTCAGCATTGTCTCTAGATATTCGTAATTGATACTTTATTATTTATAGCTTCGTCTGATTTTCGTCCAGATAAAAGTGATGTATGCAGCGTATTTATTCAACTATATAAAGCACTTGGAAGCCGTTGAATTTTGAGTAGTTTACTATCCTTCGCGAACATAAATCCTCCTGACCGCCGCTCAAAACGACCGAGACCATTTATATGGAAGAGCATCTCATCCACGAACGCCAATCTACTAATCAGGAACGGGCATTCAGGTTTTGAGCAAGTGTACAATTAAAAGAGAAATGGGCCTACTCTACTGGCTATCTGCGCAGGTGCCTCAATTATGGGGCATTTTTCATTGGTGCAGGACCTTAATTGCATGTACCGAAAGCAGATACTAGCTGCTGTTGGCTTGGTTAGATTGTGGTCAAATTATAGCTTTCCTTTCGGGTTCCAATTTTCTTGAGGGGTCGACATTGCTCACTCAGCTCGGTCGTCTAGAACAAGAATCTTTCGAATACGGACGGCAATTTTGCCGTTACAACTTTTATTTCTGTCTGCTTCTAAAGGAAACCTCACACGGTCAATATTATTGACTATAGTCCATTTAAGAATTATTGACATCGAAGCAGGCCATGAACGTCCAGTCGAGGCTTTATTTCTAGTTACAAAAAAGTTACTAAATTTCATCATAGAAATAAAACATAAATATAACCTAGAGAAGTGTTGAGTATACTAATTTTCGGAATTATCGAATAATTAAGCCGGAATATTTCGATTGCAGTTCAAACATGGGAATTCAGGTTTGAAAGCGCAAAAACATCGTTGAATGGTTTCATATGAAATTATCTGAACTTATCGTTCATATAAAAGTCGACCATGGAAAATTGAAGATATTCAAATAAATATTTATTTTCATTCAGGACCATGCAATATTTATTGGTATTGGAAATCTTGCAAAATTCTAACCATATAACTATAAGAGTACCATTTTATGTCAGGATTCAAGAAGGATAATTAATGGAATTCTAGCAGGTAGCTAGTGGTGCAACAGTAAAAAATTTTTGGATACTTCGCAAGCCCAGGGCCAAAAGAATGGATTGAAAAAAAGTTATAATGTATTAAGAAATAAGAGAGAAACAAAAATTAAGAATCTATGTAGTACATGAAAAATTTTGACATGAAATTTATCAATATATGAACCAATTTGTGAATTATTTATTGCTCGGTGTTGAATACTTTAAGAAAGTCAATTTTTATTTTCATTCATTAAAACTGTCCATGAATTATTGAAAATATTATAATTGATGAGCAATTTTACAATTATTCAGTATACTTTTGAATTGGGAACAATATAGCATGTGTATTAGCAGAGGGAATGTGAACAGGGTACCATACAGTATAAGTATAATAAATAAACTTAAAATTTCTATGAATGATACAAGAGCAAAGATAAAAATATCATTGTTTCCAGGTAGTGTAGTGATTTGGATGTGTTTATTGAATAAGCTGACATAATCCTATTGATGGGCATCCTTTTGCAGGGAAGGTTTCAATATTTCAATAACCCATTTATGAAATAATTCACCATTCATAGTAATCCTTATCATTAATACCACTGTCAAGAATCGGATCACATCCAGGTAGAAATCCATCAATTGTTCCAGCATTCAAAATAGTGCACCTTCTGCCTTTACCCTTGAATATACTCGGCATACCTTTTGGATTATTTTCTAGTGTCCACTGACGAATTGGAATACCGTTTTCGAATATCCAAATTTCCTCTAGATAAATGAATTTTATGTTTTGTTCCATGTATTCTCGGTATTTATCACAATATCGTATTATTTTTATTATATTTTTCCGTTTATCAGTAAGAATTTTCCTTCGATCAACTTTTTTGTATTTGTATCCAATTTTTTTTATGATATAATATAATGTTGATTTTGATCAATTGAAATCTAGGTGCTCTTTGGCCAGTTCGAAAAAGGTATCTAAACTGATATATTCATTGTTTTTAATTCTAGCAAAAACAAAGTCATTCAATGACTCTTTGAAGGAATAATCGTATCGGACAGGTTTTCTTCCACTGCTAATTCCAGGCTGTAATAACATGCTAATATTCTACGGACAGGGCTTAGTGAAATCTGAAAATTTAAGAGACATTGATCAATCAGAATACACTTTGAGTCGGTGAATAACAGTTTACCTGAAACACTAGCGGAAATATATGCCAAATCTTTGAAAAACTCGAAGTAACACCGACAAACTGCCTGGCGTTCTCTTGTTAGGCGCGATGTATCCTGGTAAATTCCAGCCATTTTAATAGCATAAGACAAAAAATACTCAAATTCAGAGCAAATTTTTATAATTACATATTCACCAATATCTTCGATAAAATTATCAAAGCAAGATTTCTATGGGTAATGTTAGTGTTATTCCTATACCAACCTGAATTCAGCAACCCAAAATATTACTGAATAGTCCATTACCAACTTAAATTCGATTTTTCACAGCCAACCGAGATGTCAATAATTCTTAAACGGAGTATATATATTTTATGAAAATCGGAAACCGTCACACAGTTCAATAATACTGCGTCAATATAATATTCAGTTAAAATTGAGCCTCGAGCGAAGATGCTCCTGCCGGATCTGACTTAGGACTTAGGTACGTATGTACTGAGATCTGAATGCTGAGTTGCTGAAAAATTTATTCAAATATTGAACTCGTTGATATGATTTTAATTTATGGTGAATCCAAAAAGAATGTCAGTGTGGCGTGCCGGTTATACTGAAGAAGTTTTCGGTTAAGAAATCAACCAACTTCGGTGCAAAAATGTAGAAATATTGGTTGTTTGGAAGAATCCCGGGGAGCACATGTTTGAAGGCCTGTAACAATTCAAATGACAGAAATCGAGGATCAGATTTTGAAGATCAGTTAGGGCCGGTTTCACAATATCTGGTTATTCGACCAAAAACTGAAAAACTATTCGGTTAAAGTTTCGCTCAGGAACAAGATTGTTTCACAACATAAAATGTCTGTGTTGGTTGAGTAATTCTGTGTTAGTGTTATCATTTCGAGGTTGGTAATGGATTAGAAGTTCAAAATATTTTAGAACCATCGAAACCGCAAAACTATTTCATGATTCCGGTTTTTCTGACAAAAAATTCTGTGAAATAACTTGAAATAAGGTAGGTAGGTAACCTATAAATATATTGATTGATAATTGATATTAGGCTTCTGTCACGTTGTATCATTTTTTTGGTGTTGGTTTTTTTACTTATTGGAATATTATTGAAGACTTTTTCAATAAATTGTTCGAGCAAACATTTAATAAGAAGTAATACTTTGTATAATATTGTATAATAATATCTTTTTGAGCGCTCGTACTACTTACACGAGGGCTATATCAATTCGTCACGATGTCTGTATTTTTCGAATTTTTAGACGAAAATGGTCTAAAACGACTATGTTCGAATCACTGATGACGAATCCGTCAAAAAGTTCGAGTCTGTCCGTCCGGCCGTCCGTCCGTGTACACGATAACTCTCAAACGGAATGTGCTAGAAACTTGAAATTTTCAGAGTAGGTTTGAATCTCAAATGCTGCGGTCTAGTTTGCTATTGGTCAAAATTCGCCCAGGGGTTCCATAAATATGTCCGCTTGAAATTTTCTTTTTCTGATTACTTCGAAACCACTCATTCGATCGAAGTGAAATTTTGCACTCAAATGGAGAATTATGTGTCCAAGCTACATGCAATTTTGTCCAGCTCGCATGACCAGAACCATAGAAACCATAGAAAATTATAACTTTGTAATGGAAAGGCCTAAGGACTTGAAATTTTCAGGATAGGTGTGGATCTCGAATGTTGCAATCACGTTCATGAAGGAGCAAAATTAGACTAGGGGTTCCGTAAATATAGCCGTTTGAAATTCAGTTTTCCTGATAATTTCAAAACTATGGATTTGATCGTGAAGAAATTTTGTATTTAAATTGGGAATGATATATTCGAGCTACATTTTTTCCAGATCGCATGATCAGAACCATAGAAACCATAGAAAATCATAACTTTCGAACGGAAAGGCCTAGGGACTTGAAATTTTCAGGACAGGTTCGGATCGCGCATTTCGCGGTTACGTTCATCAATAAGCAGAATAAGACTAGGGGTTCCGTGAATATAGCCGTTCAAACTATTTTTTTTTGATAATTTGGAAACTACTTATTGAATTGGAATTTCGCACATAGATGAAGAATAATGTAATGAAATTTTGTCCAGATCGCAATACCAAGACCATAGATACCTAGAAAATTCTAGCGAAATATCGAAAAAAAAATTGGTCACCTAAAGCACTGACGTGAAGTCTGGAGTTTCGCCTTAGTTTGAAATGTTTTTTGACAGCTGTCAAATTTTTCATCAATTGGTTTCTGAAACTGGAAAATGCGAATCTACCTACAAGGTGGATGTATGAGCGCTCAAAAGCTCCTGACTTCACGGCAGTGCTTTTCATAATTTTTTTTTGATAGATCAATTTAGTTTTTATATCACATCGTGTTATATGTATGTTAATACCATGCCAATATTTTAATCCATCAGTAATCATCAATCTTATATTTCTTACAGAAAAATGGAGAATTCAGACACTTATTCAAACAGGCAGAATATGCCGTTATACCGTTGGTATAAAAATTCAAAGGCAACAACACCTGATCACTTGGGAATAAACAATAATTTCTGCAAAAAAATTAAACAATAAAGAATATCCGAATTGAACTAAGTGATATTTCATTCCAAAAATTCATATAATAATAATAATAAGGTTTAAAAATCCCAATATGATATAAATATATTTTACAATCGTAAATAGATAGATATATGGGATTACATTCAGCCTCCCAAGTCTCAGGTCAAGACTCAGGTGCTGTTGGGCCATGATTCACACAGTAACAATCAACTTACAAATATATAAATTAACAGTAGAAGAAAACAGAAATGACTCCTAACAATAGTGAAATCGGAAACAATCAGGCAACAGGTAGTGAAAATCAGGAACAAGACATGAGCTTCTCCCTGTATTTCCTCTTGAAAGTGGCGCAAGAAAGAGAAAAATTGTATGTCCATTTATGACATGAGCGATTCTATAGGTGAAGGATTTCTTGAAAAGTTGTCTGCTATGTCTAGGAACGGTCAGCAAACTTCGTAACTCGCTGCATGAGATAATCTGGAGTTCTAGTTTTCAAAATTTTATGGTAAAAACAACCCTCATGATAGAGAGATATGAGGCTGACTTATTAATAGGATGTTTAATCAGATCTCTTATTTAAATCAATGACATTTTTTGAAGTTCTGGTAGAGAGCCTGAAACGATTGAAGAAGTCTCTTTCATCATATTCCTCAAAAAAGTTATAAGTCAATAATTCTTGGTTGGCGTATTATAATCTCTTCGTAATCGCTAAACGCGTTGACATCATAAGTCCATTATATTATTTTCAATTTATGATTTTCTCGTACAGGCGAACTGTCTTCGATCTTCGTAAATGAACATAATTTTTGACATGTGACGAATATAGGTGCTTTGGTCACAACACAAAAGTAACAACATTCTTCGTTCTGCGCCTTTGGTTATTCCTTAATCATCACTATATCTTCCGGTTGAATTAACCGGTACATTGTGCCATTGGCTTCTGCCAAACAAGCATTTGTGGAACACTTTTCTACGGTCAAAGTCTTAAGTCAGGTTAAGTATTGGTATAGTTATAGTTAGGAAGGGGGTAACATTTCACTGCGACCTCAAGGTCTATTGTGCCCCCCATCAGAGCCGTACTCGCAAATGCGCTACCTACAGCTCCAGAGCTCTAATGAACTCCAGTATCTGAGAGATCATTCCTCCTGTAATTCTCTTGTCCAAGACCTTCTTTGCGTTGCTTTGCAATGGCGAGGCATTCTGTAACCAGGTGAACAGGAGTTTCCTCCTCTCCACCACAGATTCTACACTCGTCAGTTTCAGTTAGGCCCATTCTCATCATAAGCTTCTTAAGGCGACAATGTCCTGTGGGGCAGCCAGTGAGTAGGCGTAACTTGTTCTCACTGAGATCCAAATACTTTTCGGATCTTGAACTTTCAAAGTTCCGAATGAACTTTTTGGAGTGATCCATTCCTGGAAGGTACCTCCAAAGTGCTTCTCTTCCAGTCTCTTCCCTTTCCAGAAATTCTTTCTTATAGGTACATTCACCTATGCAACAGATAGGTACTGGGCCAGTAAGTGGCGTTTGTGTTCCCTTTCTGGAAAGTGTATTGGCCTCTTCGTTTCCTTTGATTCCTGAGTGACCACGAACCCAGATCAAAGAGACCTTATTTTTCTTGCCTACTTCATAAAGATTCCTCCAGCACTCCCATATCAGCTTTGAGTCGATTATATAGGAGTTCAGTGGTTTGACTATCAGAATGGATCACAATGTCACACTCTTGATAGTTCCTTTCCAGGTTTATATCTATGCATCTTTTGATTGCAAGTACTTCTGCCTGAAAAGCACTCGAGTAGGAGCCCTTGGTTCTTGCCCCGCATACTCCAGCGCCGGCCCCTATCGTGGTTTTAAAACTATCTGTATACCATTAAATGGTATTCACTTTGAAGTTTTGGGTAGTGTATTCCTTTTCCCATTCTTAATTTTTACGTAGCATAGTGTTGAAGTAAGTATTGGTAACAAGAAATGGTAAACCCGGCCCTTCGTAGAAGCTCCATGAGCCACAGAGGAGTTTGGAAGACAATTAGACAAGAGTTATTCTACCCTTAACATTTCCAGAGAATTCAAGCACTCCAACCGGAAGATAAGCCTCGAAGAAAATAATTCTGCCTGTGGCTTTCAAATAACCAACATTTTACAACATCCGGATCTCAACCCCTGCGATTTCTTCCTTTGGGTAAAATTTGAAAAAAATAGTTTATAGTGACGGTGAGGTGAATATGTTTATGTCTTATGTTTTATATCCCGACTCTCCTAGGTCTAGTGCGGAAGAACTACGTATTGAAAATGCTTGTAACATTATTCGTGAGCCAACTGATGTGATTAGCTGCATGTAACCATTCGTTATTACGCCGGGCAAGACTTTGTGCACATCTAACGAATTATTACCATTTTGAATAATTTCTGATAATCATTTTTTTGATCATTCAGGAAACTAAAGCGGATTGATGGGAATTATCAGAGAAAAATTATTTATATCGATGGTAAGAAGCCTATATATGAGGTTTTTTAAAGATACCGGTGATACAAAGACCATGTTAAGAAAGGGGTTTTGGGTACCACTTCATCCAACTAAGTGGAAGTTAGGGACCGATACAGGGAGGCCATGGAAGACGTGGTCAACACTACGATGAAATCGATCACTTCGACAAGAAGAAGAAGTTATTTGCATTAAAATTACAGACGA
Source organism: Aphidecta obliterata (assembly GCA_963966015.1). NCBI lineage: Eukaryota > Metazoa > Arthropoda > Insecta > Coleoptera > Coccinellidae > Aphidecta > Aphidecta obliterata. The sequence continues at coordinate 30,885,917 of OZ014427.1, read as the reverse complement.
GATGTCTCAAACCCGTTTAAAATTATGGATTTCAAGAAGGAATTTCCTTTTATTCAATATTCAGCACTATACTTTTGAAAGGGCCAAACTTCAAGAAGAGATAAAACATGCGATTTAAAAAAAAATGTCATATATTGCACATGGTCGGAATGTTGAAGGTTATTCTTCAATTTAACATTTCTTGATTTCGCGAAATAATTCAAGTTTTTCCATGAAATCAATTATATTTCAGTTATCCTTGTAGCCTCATCGAATTTGACCACATATCTGGAAACGGCATCAGATTTGATGCAAGGTAAAAATTTCTGTGTGCCAACAGATTTTTTATTGCGGGCCTGGTAAGGAGATGAACAAAATCAGTCATATTTTTCCAATGGTTTTATCGATGAAGAATCATGCATTATATAATACCACATAGTGTGCTTTCGAATGACATATCAACTTTTGTGATTGCTTCTTGTCTTCTGCCCTAATATCATATCAAGCTCCTGCCTTCACGGCAGTGCTTTTCGTAATTTTTTAAAATTTTTTCCTAAAATCTGTATTTCAAAAATTGAGTTTATTCATTTGAATTATTTCGATTCGACAGATAAATTCATGATTTCCATGAGAATTACTTCAATATTTAATTATAAAGAGCTTCAAAATAGGAGAAATTCAAGTTTGGAATATTTCGACTTTATGGTTGTTATCTTGGAAGCAATGATATTAAGGATAAGACAAGCAGCGACCACAAAAGTGGATATGTCATTCGAAAGCACACTAAATGGGGTATTTATTAGCTGAAAAGAAAACATGTCCATAATTTTCAATCTATAGAACTATTGGAAAAATATGACTGATTTTGTTCACTTCAGAATCTTCATACATATTCATCTCCTGACCACGCCCACAATACGAATGTTTTCGGCACAAAGAAATTTGTATCTTGTAGCAAATTTAATGCTGTTTCCAGATATGTGGTCAAATTTGATGAGGCCTTAAGGATAACTGAAGTTCAATTGATTTTATGAAAAAACTGGAAATATTTCGTGAAAACAAGAAACGCTGAGTTGAATAATAACCGTCAACATTACGACCATGTGTTATATGACATTTTTCAATGCGGTATTCAAATTAATAACGAAACTTTCGCGAAAGTGACAGACCCACCAGGATGCCAGGTTGCCCCAGGACTTCAATACACTCCCGCAAAGGCAATTCAGTAGGAAAGTGAATGAACTGTTGCTCGAAAACACCATCTACGACCTGAATGAGTTCCTGATGTAGATTTTTTTTTCGGGTGATACTCGCGAGATTTATGAAAACTTTATGTAATGTAGGTATGTTATATTTGTCTTATTGTGTGTTGTATTCAACTTTGAGTGTACTTATTGATATCTTCAGACAAACCGTGTAATTTTTTGAAGGTGAGATTTTTCTCTCACACATATATGATAGTTTTTTCCTATTATATATATGTCGTGGAAGAAAAATAAAGTTGATGTTGAAGACCAGACATTGACAATAATAAGTTGTGTATTTTTTTTTAATGGCGATTTTTCGCTCCACTCTGTGATGATTTCTCCTGTGACGTCCTCCACGCAGTTCTTCACCATCTCGTTGACTTAGCTAACTCCAAAGATGGAAACTCAGGTACTCATGCTACGGTACCTGCAGACAGAGAAGGTTACGTCCAGGGTTCTGCTGTTCGTAAAGCAAGGTGTTCTACCTTGATGGCACTAATATTACTCTAAAATCGAGAGAATTCAAATTGGGAGTGATGGATCCTAGGCAACTCTATGTTAAGGCAGTGATTTTGACTATACTGAATAACAGACATAGATAAGATCTCCAAGGCTCTGTTTAGAGTACCCGACAAGCTGAGAAGGGAATGGTTGAGGGGTTGAAAATTCTGAAGAAAAAATCAAGATCCTCTCTTCAGTATAGGCTGCCACAAGTTTCCACCTTGCTGCCTCCTGACTTGAGATTGCAGCAGAGCTGTCGTGCTTTGAAGGACACGGCCAATAGTTGGTTTAGGGATGAGGTTGGTAAACAGGTTGTTAATGAGGTATTCTCTCTTCCCTGATCACTTTTCTGCGCATTCGTGTTATTTTTTTTTTGTAGACGTTTACCCTTACTGTTTTTTTATTTTGTCGTGTGGGTGCTACATGAAATGCATGGTTTCAGCTCATATCTCCATGCGGTTTTCTTTCCATACTCAAGCTCTCAATTGAGCTCACATTTATGAAAACTCATAAAAGATATTATTGTTCATTAACTGTGGCTTTCAAGTTCTTCTATTTCTGTATGGATATCATGTTTCTTTTTATCCTGAATTGTTACTTTCAATTTTGACATAATTTAGTTGATGTTGAATTGTAAGTGAGAGATTGGGTAAATAAATAAATTCAAAAGAATGAGAAATTCTTATACCTACCTACGTTAATTTTGAGTGGACTTTTGTGCGTTATTATGTTTGTCACGGATTTTTAGCATTTATGGATTGCTGAGTGATTTCCCATGTTCTCATACAAAAATTGGGCCAATTGAAAGTGGCCATACAGCACTGAAAAGTCCATGATAATTATTAATGTTACCATAGGTTTTCAGCAACGCAAAATGTGACAAGAGTTAATTCTCGTGCATTCAACACCATGAGATAGGTTCTCACCAAAGTAAGACCGGAAAATGGGAATCTGGACACAAATAGCTGTATATATATGAAATACTGGTGGAAGAGAATAATTGTAGACCTGATTCGGAAGTATACAGAAAACCCACAAATACAGAAAAGTATTAGGAAACAAATATGGAGGAAGAACGGCATTCAATTCCTCCAATAACCAAAGTTCGGTTCTCACGAAAGTTAAACCGAAAACTGAGAACCAGGACACAAAAAACTGTATATAGGTTGAAGAGAACAAAGGGAGACCTGATGCGAAAGTATACAGAAAACCCACAAATACAGAACAGTATCAGGCGACACATATGGAGGGAGGAAAGAATTAAATTCCTCCAACCACACCAAATAGGTTCTCACGAGAGTAAAACCGTAAAATGAGAATCAGGACACAAAGAACTGTATATACAATAAAATATCCTGGTTGAAGAGAACAATGAAAGACCTGAAATGGAACTATACAGAAAACCCACAAATACAGAAAAATATCATGAGATGGGAACTACATTCGAATCCTCCAACACTACACAAGATCGGTTCCCACGAAAGAACTGCATAAACTCCCAACCATGTGAGTATAGTAGAAAATACATAGGATAGACTAAATGTTCCCTCAAAGTCAAAGTAAAAAAAAAAACACCAAAAGTTGACAAGACTGGGAGCGAAAGAAGAATCAGGAACAGCTCAGCCCTCTCGAGTCGAAGAGCCTCCCTAATATCCAAGGATAGAACAGAAATAGGCAGCTTACATCGCTGTTGCAGTCCCAGCCCTGAAAATGTCATCAGAATATTACTAGGAAGAAATCACCCTGAACAACACGAAAAAAAGATGCATTTGACGAAGACCCCACGTCAGAGTTGTCCTGAAAACGATCGGAGTAATTAGAACGAAACCTATTTGATCCTCTAACAGACTCCCTTTGAATCACAATCATGATAACAATAAAACAGAACCTCATCGAATACTATTATCAATCACCCAGTTCAGCTGTGAAAACGTTCTTCTAAGTCTTACACTCATAACTACGTCTCCATTGTCACCCCCAACTCACGCCATTTTACCTTTCGAATGTATGTGTTATCCGATCATTTTTTTAATCGAAGAACACGCCGCAACGGCAACCAGTTATTATGGCGTCGGTCGAAACTTATACATACCAAGTAGGCAGGTCCGAGTTGTAACCAGCGTTTTATAACAATCTACGTTATTAAAGATTACATGTTGATTACAGGTGTATATAAAATCCCGCTATTGTGGCACGCAAACAATACGTGATTCAGACAATACTAGCGTATCGCCGATTAAACAGTGCCCGATGTTCTAAATACGTACGTCATCTTATAATTCCTACCGGATAGGGAAAATTACTTCTAATTATATGAAATCGTGGTTTGGAAATCTTCTGTCTAGAAATCCAGAAGGTCATTGGTGGCATTGTTTCTACAGTATTCGCTGATGTGAGTGGCATCTGATAAAAAAATCGAAATTAAGGGTTTTATCTAATTTATATGGACAGTTATAGGGTTGCTGAAGTTACGTGTTTGGAGAGAGAAACACTGAATATTTTTTCTATGTATCGACTGGCCTCATTTCGATAAAGCTATAATACAAAGCAACGAGGGAATAGTAGATTATGCTACAAGAAAAATGACACTTGCCAGCAAAATAGTTCAATTCCCTCATTCAAAGCTCGTTTCTAATTTTCGACGTGCTATCTTTTCTTGTTAGTATTCCACGAACATGTGTGGTACTTTTTAGGAAAAAAGAAAAGATCCGAGAAGTCATATAAATCCGATGACGCATCTCTCGACAAATTTTAAGCTTTCAAAATACCTGTTGAAATCATCGGAAAATCTAGTGTAATAGGTATAAGGTAGGTTTCGAATATTTGTGAATTCTGAACAAACTCTATAATCTGTCATAATAGTGATTGTTTCCTCAAAATTTATCCAGCGTGTCCCAAAATTTACTGTCACCCCCACAATTGACATTATTTATTGACGAAAGAATACCAAATTTCGGGATGTGTATATTTTGACGTCGGTTGAACCAATGACTTATTAATCAAAGATTTGATGAAACTTCGAAATGAAAACACTAAGCTACATTGTTTAATGTAAATCAGAGGAATTTTCCGAAAAAATATAATCAACAAAGTAATCTGAAAAATTTATGTGGAAAAATATTATTGAATTTTTTTGAGCGCTCGTACTACTTACACGAGGGCTATATCATTTCGTCACGATGTCTGTATTTTTCGAATTTTGTGCCGAAAATGGTCTCAAACGACTATGTTCGACTCACTGATGACGAATCCGTCGGAAAATTCGAGTCTGTCCGTCCGTCCGTCCGGCCGTAAGCACGATAACTCTCGAATGGAACAACCAAGTGACTTGAAATTTTTAGTGTGGGTTCAGTTCCCGAATGCCTCGGTTAAGTTCGTTAATGGGCCAAATTCCACCAGGGGTTCCGTAAATATGGCCGTTCAAAGTTTTGTTCCCCAGATTACTTGAAATCTACAGATTTGATCGAGATGAAATTTTGAACCCAAATGGAGAATGAGGTGTTCAAGCTACATGTAAAATGTCCAGATCGCATGACCAAAACCATAGAAACCATAGAAAGTTGTGATCGCGTTCATCTATGAGCAAAACTATGCTAGGGGTTCCGTAAATATGATCGTTTGAAATTTAGTTTTCTTGATAATTTCCAAACTACAGATTCGATCGTGACGAAATTTTGTATACTAATGGAGAATGATATATTCAAGCTACATTTCTCCAGATCGCATGACCAGAACCATAGAAACCATAGAAAATCATAACTTTCGTACAGAAAGGCCTAGGGACTTTCAGGATAGGTGTAGATCTGAAATGTGGCGTTCACGTTCATCAATGAGCAGAATTATACTAGGGGTTCCGTAAATACGGTCGTTTGAAATTTTTTTTCTCGATAATTTCGAATCTACGGATTCGATCGAGATAAAATTCTGTATTTTAAACGAGAATGATATATTAAAGCAACATTTTGTCCAGATCGCAGGACCAGAACCATATAAACCATAAAAAACTATAACTTCCGAAGGGAAAGGCCTAGGAACTTGAAATTTTCAGGGTGGGTTTGGATCGCGAATTTCACGGTCACGTTCATCAATGAGCAAAATTAGACTCGAGGTTCCGTAAATATGGCCGTTCAAAATATTCTGTTCCTGATAATTTCGAAACTTCCGATTTGATTGGAATGAAATTTTGCACCTAGATGAGAGATTTTGTCCAGATCGCATCACCAAGACCATAGATACCGTAGAAAATTCTAGCGAATTATCGAAAAAACACTGGTCAGCTGAAGCACAGACAAAGTCTGGAGTTTCGTCTGAGTTTGAGAATTTTTTTGACAGCTGTCGAAAATTCCTTCAATTCATTTTTAAAACTGGAAAATGCGAATCTACCTACAAGGTGGATGTACGAGCGCTCAAAAGCTCCTGACTTCACGGCAGTGCTTTCCGTGATTTTTTAACTTTAAACTTCCTTCCCCAAAATATTTCCCAAACATTTGGTATACAGTCTCAAGTGTACATTTTACTTGATGGTCAAACAAGATTCCATTTTTTCCCTTTAAGTAAAATGAATTACTTACGGGGGTAGCAGTAAAACTTCGGACACCCAGTATACATGAAAACTTACATATTTGAATAAAAAGAAATTCACAAAATTGTACATACTCGATAATACTCAACTTACCCAAAAGAATTTCTCTTAGACCCACACATTTTTAAAACCTCATACACTCGTCAATTCCTAAACCTATAAAGTTGGTCCAGAAAGATTATTATTGTCAATTTTTGATACCAATGAAAATTTTGGTAAGATTTGGAACGAGAAACGTGAGGCGCATAAAAAACAGGGTATTCCTTGAAGACATGCTAACATTTAAGGAGGTGATTCTTTGACTCATTTAGAGAAAAATTATGGAAAGCACTGCCGTGTAGTCAGAAGCTTTTTAGCGCTCGTTCGTCCACCTTGTAGGTAGATTCGCTTCTTCCAGTTTCAGAAACCAATTGAAGAAATTTTTGACAGCTGTCAAAAAAAAATTCAAACTAAGGCGAAAATCCAGACTTTACGCCAGTGCTTTAGGTGATCAAATTTTTTTTCCACAATTCGCTAGAATTTTCTATAGTCTTGGTAATGCGATCTAAACAAAACTTCGCACGTTGTTTGAATATATTATTCTTCATCTAGCTTGAACAGGTCATTTTTCATCTGAGTGCAAAATTTCGAATCAAGATGGAATCAGTAGTTTCGAAGTTTTCGAACGACTAAATTTACGTTATCCCTGGTCGAATTTTGCCCAATAACGAACTTAAACGCGATATTCGAGATTCGAACCGACTCTGAAAATTTCAAGTTTCTGAGTCGTTCCGTTCGATAGTTATCGTGTATACAGCCGGCTGGAAAAAAATTAGCTTGAATATATCATTCTCCATTAAAATACCGAATTTCGTTACGATCGAATCCGTAGTTTTGAAATTATCAAGAAAACTGAATTTCAAACGACCATATTTGCGGAACCCATGGTCGAATTTTGCCCAATGATGAACGTGATCACGACAGTCGAGATCCACACCTATCTCAAACGGGGCATTCGGGATTTGAACTTACCCTGAAAATTTCAAGTTTCTAGGTCGTACCGTTCGGGAGTTATCGTGTGTACGTCGGATGGCCAGACGGAGGAACAGACTCAAATTTTTCGACGGATTAGTCATCAGTGAGTCTAACCTTGTCCATTGAAACCATTTTCGGCTCAAAATTCGAAAAATACAGACATTGTTCAGAAATATCAACACATTTAGGTGTATCTCAATATTTAAATAAGTCAGATCCGGACTGGGAATTTCTCAGATTCGCGGGTAACTTTCGAGGATACTCTCGCCATGGTGAATAGTTTATTTACACGATTTTTGAGCGCTCGTACTACTTACACGAGGGCTATATCATTTCGTCTGTATTTTTCGAATTTTGAGCCGAAAATGGTCTCAATCCACAAGGTTCGACTCACTGATGGCGAATCCGTCAAAAATTCGAGTCTGTCTGTCTGTCTGACCGTCCGTCCGGCCGTATACACGATAACTCTCGAACGGAACGTCCTATAGACTTGAAATTTTCAGTGTGGGTTCAGTTCCCAAGTGCCGAGGTTGAGTTCGTTAATGGGTAGAATTCCACCAGGGGTTTCCGTAAATATGGCCGTTCGAAAATTTGTTCTCCTGATAACCTCGAAACTACAGATTCGATCATAATGAGTTGTGCACTCAGATGGAGAATGACGTGTTCAAGCTACCTGAAAAATTTTGTCTAGATCGCATGACTAGAACTATAGAAATCATAGAAAATTATAACTTTGTAATGGAAAGGCCTAGGGACTTGAAATTTTCAGGAAAGGTGTGGATTTCGAATGTCGCGATCAAGTTTATCAATGAGCAAAATTAGACTAGGGGTTCTGTAAATATGGTTGTTTGAAATTTAGTTTTCTTGATAATTTCAAAAATACGGATTTGATCGGGAAGAGATTTTGTATTTTAATGGAGAATGATATATTCAAGCTACATTTCTTCCAGATCGCATGACTAGAACCATAGAAACCATAGAAAATCATAACTTACGAATGGAAAGGCCAAGGGAAATTTTCAGGATAGATTCAGATCGCGAATTTCGCGGTCACGTTCATCAATGAGCAAAATTATACTAGGGGTTCCGTAAAAATGGCTCTTCCAAATATTTTCATCCGGATAATTTCGAAACTACTTATTGGATTGGAATGAAATTTTGCTCATAGATCAGGAAAAATGAGAAATTTTGTCCAGATCCCATTACCAAGACCATAGATACCGTAAAAAATTCTAGCGAATTATCGAAAAAAAAAACTTAAAGCACTGACGTGAAGTCTGGATTTTCGCCTTAGTTTGAAATTTTTTTTGACAGCTGTCAAATTTTTGTCTGTTGTTTTCTAAAACCTGAGAATGCGAATCTACCTACAAGGTGGGTGAACGAGCGCTCAAAAGCTCCTGACTTCACGGCAGTGCTTTTCATCATTTTTGGTATACTGACTTATCTTGATGAGTTCTATTGTTGGCCAAAAAAACCCTCACCTTTGAAAACAACTATTATATTGTTTTAAAATTTCGTCGTATTATGTAACAGAGGAGTAACTAGTGAGTTGACAAACTCTGCATACGATGGTTCAGCTTAGATCAGGAAGTTGTCAAATGGACAAGGAAATTCAATAGAAATATCTTCGAATTTATGCCCGAAATATTTGTGGTCATTGTTCGAATCTATAGTCATCTAACTTTCTGTACGAAAATTTTCATTTTTATCAGAATGGAAAGACAATAGTTCTTCCTCGAAACAACTACGTGTCTCCAATTAATTTGGGAGGAACCAAAGAAAAGGGTCGCAAGGATAAACGAAAAACAAAGAACAATTCAAGTCGTCTGGTGGCGAGTCTCTCACATTTCTTCTCTTTCATTACCGAGTATGTTGTTTCAGTTTGCATTCAACTGGAAGTGAATTAGAATATATTTGAATATTTATAATTTCCGCTAGTCCCTCATTGGCTCGCGTTTCAGCTCGGTTTATTAACTGCCTTGAATATTCACAGACTGCTAGGCAGGTAATTAGATTCTCCATTGAGATATTGATATGAGGGAATGGAGAAAATGATTACAAACATGCCTTACGTGCCTACTAAATGTCTGCGTCACATTCGATACGCCCCTTCGTAATGGGATATTTTCAGGTTGACAAATCACGAAATGAAAAAAAAATTGAAAAGCACTTACGTAAAGTTGGGTACTTTTACGCGCTTGTTCAAATTCATCGCTAGAGCTGTCACCCATCCTGGTACTGAAACCGCACAACGCTGCTTGGCTTCAAGTCTTATCAAACTCAATAAAAGCAAGACATTAAAAGAAACTATTGAAAATAGTTTCTTGCGAAACAAGGTTTAGGGGTGGCTTTTTTCACCCCTTTCAATCATAGAGGAACACCACCAAAAAATTTTTTTTAGTTTCTCTGAGTTTTTTGGTTTTTAAGAAAAAAATTAAAAACTGCTCTTCGAGCGCCATCTTTATTGGGCTGTAACTAAGCGGGGGGCTTCATATGAGAGACCCATCCTATTTTTTGAGAAAGAATCACTCCCTAATTTTTTTCGCTACTATTCATATGGGTATATTAAAATCAGCCCAGGTACTCAGCCCGAGATTAATCAACATTCAAAGAGCGTCCTAATTGACATAACCCCAAGCTCTGAAAAATGAGAAATTACTCATTATAATATGTATAATATTATCTCTGATTACAATTATGTTTACTACGTTGGATCGATTCCCAAAGATCTTATTGAAATAATACTACACACTCTCACCTTTTCCAACAACAACATCATGAAGGATATTTTTACAATTATTTCGGCAGAATTAACAGCGAAATATGTAGCAATTGCCTTGCGTTTCAGGAAGCAAATCAGAAAGAGACAACATCAAGAAAATGTACAATCAAGAGACTATATTTCAACCGGGACAATTCATTCCATAGACCTTCCAGGAATGAAGCGATGGGAGGTTAAATTGTACCTATATCAAACGGGGAAGTAAATCACATAAACATAACGCTTTGCAAAACAAATTAAGATGGGCACAAAATACAGAGCATTAGCAAACCAAATCTCGGTCTCTTATTCCGTATTTGCATAAATCAAAAATGGCTGTGTTGTGTAATTATTTGATTTAATCCGTTGACTGTCGCTTTATCTGTGATTTTTATCTTTGTTTTCGGATGCAACACGGTAGACGGTAGTGGGAGCATTCCGAGTGATAATATTGGTTATCTCTGGTGTTTTTTAAGACTTGTAAATACAAATAGTTGTGTAAGGATGAACAGATGCGTGTAGTCCCCAAACAATAGAGTAGATAACGGAATGTTGTTTCTAGACCAACCTTCGGACATGTTTTTTTTTATTTAATCGTACCGTGAATAGAGTTTTATCGAAATGCTTGGGGCATTTATGTGAAGGAGTTCGAGAATATCGCAGAACGTACACACATCGGAAAAGTCTAGGGATATTCGTACAAAGTCATACAAGCGTCAAAAGAAACTTTTTGAGCTCGTACTACTTACACGAGGGCTATATCATTTCGTCACGATGTCTGTATTTTTCGAATTTTGAGCCAAAAATGGTCTCAAACTGACTCACTGATGACGAATCCGTCCAAAAATTCGAGTCTGTCCGTCCGTCCGTCCGGCCGTATACACGATAACTCTCGAACGGAATGGCCTAGAAACTTGAAATTTTAAGGGTAGGTTCAAATCTCGAATGCCGTGGTTGAGTTCGTTATTGAGCGAAATTCGCCGAAGGGTTCCGCAAATATGGCCGCTCGAAATTTTGTTTTCCTGATTACTTTGAAACTACAGATTCGCTCGAGATGAAATTTTGCACTCTAATGGAAAATGAGGTGTTCAAGCTACATGCAGAATTTTGTTCAGCTCGCATCACCAGAACTATAGAAACCATAGAAAATTGTAACTTTTGAACGGAAACGCCTAGGTTCTTGAAATTTTCAGGATAGGTGTGGATCTCGATTGTCGTGATCACTTTCATCTATGAGCAAAATTATACTAAGGGTTCTGTAAATATGGTCGTTTGAAATTTAGTTTTCTTGATGAATTCCAAACTACAGATTCGATCGTGACGAAATTCTATATACTAATGGAGAATGATATATTCAAGCTACATTTCTCTAGACCGCATGACCAGAACCATAGAAACCATAGATAATCATAACTTTCGAACGGAAAGGCCTAGAGACTTCAAATTTTCAGGATAGGTGTAGATCTGAAATGTGGCGTTCACGTTTATCAATGAGCAGAATTATACTAGGGGTTCCGGAAATACGGTCGTTTGAAATTTTGTTTTTTCGATAATTTCGAAACTACGGATTCGATCGAGATAAAATTTTGTATTTTGAACGAGAATGATATATTAAAGCAACATTTTGTTCAGATCGCATGACCAGAACCATAGAAACCATAGAAAATTATAACTTCCGAAGGAAAAGGCCTAGGAACTTGAAATTTTCAGGGTGGGTTTGGATCGCGAATATCGCGGTCACGTTCATCAATGAGCAAAATTATACAAGGGGTTCCATAAATGTGGCCCTTCAAAAATTTTTTTTTCTGATAGTTTCGAAACTACTGATTGGATTGGAATGAAATTTTGCACATAGCTGAGGAATAGGGTATTTGCATTTTGCCCAGATCGCATCACAAAGACCATAGATACCGTAGAAAATTCTAGTGAATTATCGAAAAAAAATTGGTCAGCTGAAGCACTGACATGAAGTCTGGAGTTTCGCCTAAGTTTCAGAATTTTTTTGACAGCTGTCGAAAATTCCTTCAATTGATTTCTAAAACTGGAAAATGCGAATCTACCTATAAGGTGGATGTACGAGCGCTCAAAAGCTCTTGACTTCACGGCAGTGCTTTTCTAATTTGTATTTGAAAAAATTTTCAATAGAAGTTGGATGAGTCAGCTCTCGAAAGCTTCTGACTCACGTCAGTGCTTTTTAAAATTTTTTGATTCCTCGATTGTTCTTACCTGATATAGTCAATTCATAACTGATATCCTCACAATTAAATTGCAGTTTGAATGAAACACATTAAATTATACAACACAGCACAGACTATTTCTCGATGCGAATAACTCAGAGTTCTTTGAGAATAATTGGAACTGCACTACTGAAATTCGTCACAAATTGAGAATGATCCAAAACCCCGAAAACAACTTATGTCGAATACAAAAATAACAAATGGCAAAACCCAGGGCGGCAAAGCAGATAGATAAAAGAAAATAATGAATAAACAAAATCGGACTGGCGGCGATAATAAACTCATAAACCCTAGAAGGGTCCGATATATACTGAGTGCCGATTTCGAAGAAGAATAAAATGATTATTGATTCATTTTTATGGAAAACTTTTCGTTCGAGAAATACATAAGTACCGATAAATAATTATGACCCCCTGATATTTTTCATATTTATAAATTTTTCGCATGCCCGAATTAAATAAATGTTAATTCACCCATGCTGAAAAAGTTAAGCCGGGCACCAGAAGGGCCCGGGTGCGCGGCACTCCTTGCACCGCCTGTAGCTACGCCCCTGGAAGACACCTTACAATCACAGCACCTTAATTGGTTATGGAAGTCCAACGAGCGCATAACATAACCGTTGGGCGATATCATGTGAGAAAACGTCTCCACGAAGCCCATCTTCATATTCGAAGACCAATTTCATGTCCATCTCTCTCTAGAGGCAATCGCGCTGCCAGAGTAGACTCGTGCAAAGAATATCAAAATTGGGATGCAGATGATTGGCCCACAGTTTTGTTCACTGATGAATCCAGATTTGAATTTCATCCAGATTCTCGTCGGACACAAGTGTGAAGGCGATCCGGGAACGTGGAACGTTTAAGAAATGTTCAGAAAGTTCACAAATACAGAGGCGGTACAATAATGGTATGGGGCGGAATGATTATAGGCGGCAGAACCGACCTCGTTTTTCCAAATGGTTTCCTGACAGGTCAGCAATATGTGGATAATATTCTTCGACGCATTGTGCCTTTATTTGCTGGTGCTGTTGGTGCAAACTTTCGCCTAATGCATGATAATGCTCGTCCCCATGGCGCTGCGATTGTGACGAACGGGTTGGAAAACGAGGGAATTGAAGTATTGCCATGGCCCGCACAATCCCCGGACCTTAATCCGATTTAGCGTGTATGGGACATGCTTCAACGTAGCATTACTTCCATTTTGGGCAATATCCAAAATGCTCTTCAATTCCGAGAGCTTCTAACCACAGAATAGGCAAGTATACCTCAATCGGGCATTGACAATATCAATTTGACCATGAAAATAGGTTTAGAGCTGTTCTGAACCAACGTGGAGGTCATACTCTTCATTCAGTTAATTTTTTGCATACTTGATCATTTTTTCGTATAGCTCGTAAAATTATAATTTATACTTCATTTTTTTTTGAAATATTGTGTTCGTTTCAAGCAAAAAATTAATTTAATGACATATTGAACATTTTCTCAATACTCAATAATTTAAGTTCCCCCTTAATCAACTAAAAAATTAAAAAACGCCTATTTATAAAATATCCCTAGACTTTTCCGATGTGTATATTTCAACATCAGTATACATAATTGAATCATTCGCCTGGGATCGGACTTTGTCTTGTGGAGACTACAAAAAATCTTGAGAAAAAAGTTGTAGATCGTTGAATTCTGTGTCGAATGAAATATTAAGAATAGTTTTGACCACCTGTTACCGAGCTACAGTAGTAGGCCAAGCAAATAAGAAATTAGCCAAAGAACCTTGACTCTTCGCCAAGTCACTCGAGCTGCTAGCCTACCGCCCAAAATATGTGACGCCTAAGAGGGTTTCTCCAGATGGATCCGCTCTAGTGGGGATTGGTTTCTTCCAGCTATGGTCTTGCCCTCTCTATCCAACACCCAAGAAACAGCTCCTCAGGAGCAGTAAGCAACGATTTCCTTCAAGGGAAATCAGACATTAACTGTTCTGTCATTCATCTAACATGCATACGCACCAACTTCACCAAACCCATGATCGCCCTATAAGACAATAAGACATAGAAGACGAAGACGACCTTAAGGCTGGGTGGTGCAAGAGGCTGACTGCGTCAAAATACCCGCGCTCATAATTTTACAATAATCAAATGTCATGGTCCGCTTCATCAATGGTCAATTTCAAATTCATAGTACAAAAACTTTGTCGATAATAAAAAAGATAGTTTCTTGACATTAACCCTTTTTTATCGCAATGCTCTCGGTCATTTCAAAAAATATGTGTACAGTAACGGTGAGTTGAATAGTGTTGAAGAACTAAAACAACGCATTGTAAATGCTTGTGACATTATTCATCAACAAAATGATGTGATAGTTGCTGCATGTCATAATGCGTTATTACGCCGGGCAAGACTTGTGCACATCAAACGAATGGTGATCATTTCTGTTAAAAATTTGGGTCAATTTTATCGGTGAGTTTTTGAACTTCCTAATTTTTTTTTCTAGGACCTTTTCAATCTACAATTCGTCTTCCTAGTTTTAACTCCAAGAATTATACCGCTCAGGAAAAATCTCCTGAAAAAAAGAGAATATACGAATTTGCGATGAAATCATCCATTTTATTTATCTGCTGGAATGCATACGGCATCGTGAAGCTTGGCAGATCTTCTGCCAAGAGTTTTTGCTTTTTTTTCAAATTGAATATTTCATAAGATAAACTTCCGGCGATAAGATCTTTTTGATGAGTTCTAGCAACTGTAAAAAACCTCAACTCAAAAAACACCCTGTATAATAAAAATTTGAAAATTCACATTCAGTGCAATAAAAAAATATGTGTATAATAATATACATCTGTATCACATTTGTATAGTTAGGTAGCAATGAAACCAACAATAAGAGAGAAAAGCAAAATTATAGTGGAAATGTGGTCCAATTCAAGGGGTGATCCAAAAAAGTTGCGGTTTGTCTCATTCGATGCAGAATTTAATGCTCTACAACATTCAATCTACTTACTTTCTGAATTTTTGGGGTATTATAGGAGATATCATGAAAAAACTGAAGAAAAAATTTTAAAAGCATTGCCGTGAAGTCAGGAGCTTCAGAGCGCTCGTTCAAACTAAGGCGAAACTCCAGACTTCACGTCAGTGCTTCAGGTGACCAATTTTTTCGATAATTCGTTAAAATTTTCTACGGTATCTATGGTATGGGTAATGCGATCTGAACAAAATTTCTCACGTAGTTTGAATATATTATTCTCCATCTATGTGCTATGAGAATTTCTTTTCAATCCAATGAGTTGTTTCGAAATTATCAGGAAAAAAATAATTTGAACGGCTATATTTACGGAACCCCTAGTCATTTTTTTTGATTGATGAACGTGACCGCGAAATTCGCGATCCGAACCTACCCTGAAATTTCCAAGTCCCTAGGCTTTACCGTTCGAAAGTTATAATTTTCTGAATCTCTCAAAATCGTAAAAAACCGCAAAAACACACAATTCGCCATTCATTGACAGCGCCGTACTCGGCGGACGGGAAAAACTTGGAGTGGTTCGATGAAATAAAGACATTTCGGTCATAAAATTTTGCCTGGATTTATTTCCGATATCCCTGAATTTTGTGTCTTATTTTCTTGCCCTAATTAATATGAACTTGACTATAACAGTAGAGAAATTCTACCTAAAAAAAATTTTATCTCTAGAACAAAGTATTTTAGATGGAATTTTCCACTAAAAATATGCAAGATTGTTGCTTTTCGCTCATAACATAGCATCGAAACCACGAGCCGAAGGTGTTTACTGTATGGATAATTTTTTAGAAACACACTACCGAAGCTGCAAGTAATATACGTTAGTTTTGACAATTTGTATCAATGATTTCTTGAATGTGTGAAATGTAAAACATTTTGCCGCCAAAAGGCCATTATGTTCGTTTTGCGAAGGGAAAACCGAACACCGCTATGGAAACTTCCTAACCAAATATCTTACGAGTGAAATAATCCTTCTCAATTCATAACGAATCAATTCTTTGTAATAATAATAATATCAATTATAGTGTTCAAGAGATGTACGTTTGTTTCCAGAATTGTATGAGATTCGGTTTATGGTCTTGAGGCTTGAACCACTCAGCCTCAAGAGGGGTATTTAGTCTCAAAAAAAAAATTGAGATTTGAACATTATACATTTCTTTGAATGATACAGAGCAAAGATAAAAACCTCAGCAGAAACTCTGTCTCCTCGTATGAATGTTGTGATTGGTTTTGAATTTGTCTATAGAAAAGCTGACATGTTCATGTTGAAGGGCTCCTTCTTCATCGAAAACGAAATTTCTTCTTGCTCTTCAATCTCATCAACAAGAGACTCCTCTAAAGTACCAAAAAATCAAATCTGGAAAAGAAGAAAAATATTCATAATATTCTTATAGATACTATAGAATCCATAATCAAACTTAAAATAGAATAACTAATAATGTTTGTTTCACGATCTGATGATGCTGTTGTGCCAGCGAAGCACGTGTCGTGGAATTTAACCCGACGTAGTGAAAATCTTATTAGTTATTCTATTTTGAGTTTTATTCATAATATAATAAATGGATTTAGAATTGACCACTCATTCCAGAAATTCAGAAATAGAACATGGGGTTAGTGATTTAGAGAAAACACCTCTTTCGTGAAGATTTCCTTCTCTTGCCGAATGGATCTCTTGAAGGGGAATCTCCTCTACACAATGCTCTTGCTAATTTTAGACCACAATCACTTATTTCTTTCGAAATTCCTACAACATTGAAATTTAAAATACAAAACTTGTTGCTGTTCGTGAATCATCTTCCATAGATTGATCAAAAGGCTTTAGTCTCACATGAATTCTAAAAGCGAGAAAAGCACTGCCGTGAAGTCAGGAGCTTTTGAGCGATCGTTCATCCACCTTGTGGGTAGATTTGCATTTTCCAGTTTTAAAAACCAATTGAGAAATTTTTGACAGCTGTCAAACTAAGGCGAAACTCCAGACTTCACTTCAGTGATTTTTTCGCTTAAATCTATTGTCTCGATCGTGCGATCTGAACGTAGTTTGAATACATTATTCTTCATCTATTTGCGAAATTTCAGTCCAATCCAATCATCAGTTTCGAAATAATCTGAAAAAAAATATTATGAGCGGCCATATTTGCACGTAATTCTGCATCGCGTGCAAAATTACATCTTGATCGAACCGGTAGTTTCGAAGTGATCAGTAGAACAAAATTTCGAACGACCATATTCACGGAACCCCTAGTGTAATTCTGCTCATTAACGAACTCAACTGCGGCATTCGGAAACCGAACCCACACCGAACATTTCAAGTCTCTAGGTCGTTCCTTTCGAAAGTTATCATTTTCCATTGAAATACACAATTTCGTCAGTATCGAATCCGTAGTTTTTGAATTATCAAGAAGACAAAATTTCAAACGACCATATTTACGGAACTCCTGGTCGAATTTTGCCCAATATATAACCTAACCCCGGCATTCAAGATCCGAACCTACCCTGAAAATTTCAAGTTTTTACGTCGTTCCGTTCGAGGGTTATTGTGTATACGGACGGACGGACAGACTCGAATTTTTCGACAGATTCGTCATCAGTGAGCCGAATATGGTTTCTATCGTTCCGGTCATGCGATCTGGACAAAATGTTGCTTTAATATATCATTCTCGATTAAAATACGAAATTTCATCTTGACCGAATCCGTAGTTTCGAAATTATCGAGAAAACAAGATTTCAAAAGACCGTAATTACGGAGCCTCTAGTATAATTCTGCTCATTCATAAAAGTGAACGCGACATTTCAGATCCACACCTATCCTGAAAATTTCTAGTCCCTAGGCCTTTCCGTTCGAAAGTTATGATTTTCTATGGTTTCTATGGTTCTGGTCATGTTCATTCTCCATTTCTGTGCAAAATTTCATCTCGATCAAATCTGTAGTTTTCAAGTAATCAGAGGAACAAAACTTTGAACGGCCATATTTACGGAAACCCTGGTGGAATTTGGCCCATTAACGAACTCAACCGAGGCATTCGGAAACTGAACCCACACTGAAAATTTCAAGTCTCTAGGTTGTTCCGTTCGAGAGTTATCGTGCTTACGGACGGCCGGGCGGACAGACTCGAATTTTCCGACGGATTTGTCATCAGTGAGTCGAACTCTATCGATTGAGACCATTTTCGGATCAAAATTCGAAAAATACAGACATCGTGAAGAAATGATATAGCCTTGTGTAAGTAGAACGAGCGCTCAAAAATTCTTCCAAATAAATTATCCTGATTGATACCGATATTGACAAAGGATAGGCATAGGCTACAGAAGAACAATGAGGGTACTTTTGAGACCAACTCTATAGGATTTTTGAGCTCAGAAACCGTGTACCTACAAATGTCGTTGAAAAAAGATCCGTCATCAAAGATCAGCTCATCTATTATGAAAATGAGAAATTCCTATTATTTCACACATCATGACCAAATATGAATGCTTGTAGATCTCTGTCAGGGAACCATTCAAAAAATAGTTCTCGTTATTGGATAGCACCACTATCCGTGTAATTACACCCATACAACACGGTTCCCATCAACAAAAGAACGATGAAAGGACCGTGACACCCCAAGGCGATGATAAAGATAACACTTAAACTAATGGTTCCATCAGAACGAGTCAACCTTCACATGCAAAGATACTTAATCTTCAACTCTAACGGTGACTTGCACTTTCAAAAACAAATTCCTCTCCGTTCTCTGCAGTGTAAAACGACCATGCTCTCAGGAATACTATTCATTTTTCTTTGTGGATTATTACCACGTCTGTTAGGATAACGCAGTTTGAAAGGAAAGTTAATACGAGTAGTTGGCAGATGACTACCTGTGAATGGTCAGCCTTCATCGTCTATCATCCAGGTGCAAGGAGTTTCCCGGATTTGATGGAAATATATCGGGGAATCGTTGATCCATGGAGTTCGTTGAAAAAAAAGAATTTTTTTCATTATTCGGGAAAAGCATATGGTGAATATGGATAAGTCTGTCTGGATAAGTGTTAATGTTTTTTTCAGTGTCAGTGTCAGTGTCAGTGTCAGTGTTGGTGTCAGTGTCAGTGTCAGTGTCAGTGTCAGTGTCAGTGTCAGTGTCAGTGTCAGTGTCAGTGTCAGTGTCAGTGTCAGTGTCAGTGTCAGTGTCAGTGTCAGTGTCAGTGTCAGTGTCAGTGTCAGTGTCAGTGTCAGTGTCAGTGTCAGTGTCAGTGTCAGTGTCAGTGTCAGTGTCAGTGTCAGTGTCAGTGTCAGTGTCAGTGTCAGTGTCAGTGTCAGTGTCAGTGTCAGTGTCAGTGTCAGTGTCAGTGTCAGTGTCAGTGTCAGTGTCAGTGTCAGTTTCAGTGTCAGTGTCAGTGTCAGTGTCATTGTCAGTGTCAGTGTCAGTGTCAGTGTCAGTGTCAGTGTCAGTGTCAGTGTCAGTGTCAGTGTCAGTGTCAGTGTCAGTGTCAGTGTCAGTGTCAGTGTCAGTGTCAGTGTCAGTGTCAGTGTCAGTGTCAGTGTGAGTGTCAGGATCAGGGTCAGCGTAAGCGTTAAGGTGTGTACAGACATGCTCCGAATATCGTACCGAACCGCGTCGCGTACCCCGCGAGTGCGAATCAAAGTCACGAATTCAAATTGCACCTCTACGTGCGATGAATTTGATTCGCTCTCGCGGGGTACGCGACGCGGTTCGGTACGATATTTGGAGCATGTCGGTACACACCTTTAGCGTCGGCGTCGGCTTCGGCGTCAGGGTCAGGTTCAGGGTCAGTGTCAGTGTCCGTGTTAGTTTTTGAGCGCTCGTACTACTTACACGAGGGCTATATCATTTCGTCACGATGATTTCTAGAATTTTGGGCCGAAAATGGTCTCCATCGACAAGGTTCGGCTCTCTGATGACGAATCCTTCGAAAAATTCGAGTCTGTCCGCCCGTACAGCCGTATATTTTCGAACGAAACGGCCTAGGGACTTGAAATTTTCAGTGTGGTTTCAGATCTCAATCAGTCAAGTCAAGTCGAGTCAAGTTCGTTAATGGGCAGAATTCCACCAGAGGTTTCGTGGAAAATTTTGTTTTCCTGATTACTCCAAAACTACACATTTGATCGTAAAGAAATCCTGCACTCAGATGGAGAATGACCTGTTCGAGCTATTTGCAAAATTTTGTCTAGATCGCATGACCAGAACCTTAGAAACCATAGTAAATTATAATTTGTAATGGGAAGGTCTAGGGATTTGAAAGTTCCAGGATAGGTGTGGATCTCGAATGTCGCGGTCACGTTCATCAAATAGACTAGGGGTTCGGTAAATATGGTCGTTTGAAATCTAGTTTTCTTGATAATTTCGAAACAACGGATTTGATCGTTACAAAATTTTAATGGAGAATGATATATTCAAGCTACATTTCTTCAGATTGCAGGACCAGAACCACAAAAACCATAGAAAATTATAACTTTCGAACGGAAAGACCTAGGGACTTGAAATTTTCAGGATAGGTTCGGATCGTGAATTTTGCGGTCACGTTCATCAATGAGCAAAATTAGATTGGGGTTCCGTGAAAATGCACATATATGAAGAATAATGTATTCAAACAACGTGGGAAATTTTGTCCAGATCGCATTACCAAGACCATAAATGACGTAGAAAATTCTAGCGAATTATCGAAAAAAAAATTGTCATTGTTTTTTTGACAGCTGTCAAAATTTTCTCAATTGGTTTCTAAAACTGGAGAATGCGAATCTACCTACAAGGTGGGTGAACGAGCGCTCAAAAGCTCCTGACTCCACGGCAGTGCTTTCCATCATTTTTCAGTTAGTGTTAGTGTTAGTCATAAATGCAATTTCTGTACCTCTATTCATATAGAGGTAAGTTAGTGAGTTAGTATGATGAACATCTGAGGAGAGGGCAAATTTTGCGAATTTATTCTTTGTTGGTTTATTCTTTTCTTAACTCGTGAACTGTTGATTTTTGGTTATCAATAAATATGGCTCAAACAATAGCAAATGAGTCATACTAACACGTCCTTCAAGGTTCACGTCCAATTTGGAAACACCTGTATATTAGTTCAAATACACACATTGGAAAAGTCTAGGGATATTCTTAAGAATAGGCGTTCAATATTTTTTCAGTTGATTGAGGGGAAAACTAAGATTATTGAAACGAACACAATATTTCAAAAAAAAATTAAGTATAAACCAAAATTTTACGAGCTATACAAAAAAATGATCAAGTATGCAAAAAATTGACTAAATGAAGAGTATCACCTCCACGTCGGTTTAGAACAGCTCTATACCTATTTTCATAGTCAAATTGACATTGTCAATTCCCGATTGAGGTATACTTGCCTATTCTGTGGTTAGAAGCTCTCGGAATTGAAGAGCATTTTGGATATTACTCCCCAAAATGGGAGTAATGCTACGTTGAAGCATGTCCGATACATGCTCAATCGGATTAAGGTCCGGGGATTGTGCGGGCCATGGCAATACTTCAATTCCCTCGTTTTCCAACCCGTTCGTCACAATAGCAGAGGTATGGGGAC
Source organism: Aphidecta obliterata (assembly GCA_963966015.1). Lineage (NCBI taxonomy): Eukaryota > Metazoa > Arthropoda > Insecta > Coleoptera > Coccinellidae > Aphidecta > Aphidecta obliterata. Next base: position 30,864,057 of record OZ014427.1, on the reverse strand, counting down.
GAGCATTAACATGCATTAGGCGAAAGTTTGCACCAACAGCACCAGCAAATAAAGGCACAATGGGTTGAAGAATATTATCCACATACTGCTGACCTGTCAGGAAACCATTTGGAGAAACGAGGTCGGTTTTGCCACCTAAAACTATTCCGCCCCATACTATTATTGTACACCCTCTGTATTTGTGAACTTCCTGAACATTTCTTAAACGTTCCACGTACCCGGATCGCCTCCACACTAGTGTCCGACGAGATTCTGGATGAAATCCAAATCTAGACATCAGTGAACAAAACCGTTGGCCCATCATATGCATCCCAATTTTGATATTCTTCGCACGAGTCTACTCTGGCAGCGCGATTGCCTCTAGAGAGAAACGGACATAAAATTGTTCTTCGAAGATGAAGATTGGCTTCGTGGAGACGATTTCTCACATAATCTCGCCCAACGGTTATGTTATGCGCTCGCTGGGCTTCCATAACCAATTCAGGTGCTGTGATTGTAAGGTGTCTTCCAACACTAAGCAGTAAAAATCTACAGCGTCTACGCCCTAGGTGTTGTTCAGCTGGACTTCCAGTTTCCCTGAATTGCCGCCATGAACTTATGACTCTTTGGGAAACACCTATCCGCTCAGCTTCTTCAACTTGTCGCAGGACAGCTTGAAGACTGCTAGATTCATCTCGTCTGAAGACAAAGGTCGTCGTTCCATAGTGAAACACAATATTCTCAATGCAACAATACTATTAGAGAAAACTCTAGACAGAATTAAATCGAAATACTGAGTACTTGTAGAGAATTTATTCACATTTTTCACGAAGAAAATTACGAAAAACACTGCCGTGAAGGCAGGAGCTTTTGAGAGGTCGTACATCCACCTGGTAGGTAGATTCGCATTTTCCAGTTTTAGAAATCAATTGAAGAATTTTCGACAGCGGTCAACAAAATTCTGAAACTTAGGCGAAACTCCAGACTTCATGTCAGTGCTTCAGCTGATCAATTTTTTTTCGATAATTCGCTAGAATTTTCTACGGTATCTATGGTCTTGGTGATGCGATCTGGACAAAATTTTGCACGTAGTTTGAATACATTATTCCTCAGCTAGGTGCATAATTTCATTCTAATCCGATCAGAAGTTTCGAAACTATCAGGAAAAAAATATTTTGAACGACCATATTTACGGAACCCCTAGTCTAATTTCGCTCATTGATGAACATGACCGCGATATTCGCGATCCAAACCTACCCTGAAAATTTCAAGTTCCTAGACCTTTCCGTTCAAAAGCTACAATTTTCTATGTTTCTGGTCATGCGATCTGGACAAAATATTGCTTTAATATATCATTCTCGATTAAAATATGAAATTTCATCTCGATCGAATCCGTAGTCTCGAAATTATCGAGATAACAAAATTTCAAACTACCGTATTTACGGAACCCCTAGTATAATTCTGCTCATTGATAAACGCGAACGCGACATTTCAGATCCACACCTATCCTGAAAATTTCAAGTCCCTAGGCCTTTCCGTTCGGGAGTTATGATTTTCTATGGTTTCTATGGTTCTTGTGATGCGATCTGGACAAAATATTGCTTTAATATATCATTCTCGATTGAAATACAAAATTTCATCTCGATCGAATCCGTAGTTTCGAAATTATCGAGAAATAAAAATTTCGAACGACCGTATTTTCGGAACCCCTAGTATAATTCTGCTCATTGATAAACGTGAACGCGACATTTCAGATCCACACCTATCCTGAAAATTTCAAGTCCCTAGGGCTTTCCGTTCGAAAGTTATGATTTTCTATGGTTTCTATGGTTCTGGTCATGTGATCTGGAGAAATGTAGGTTGAATATATATTTCTCCATTAGTACACAAAATTTCGTCACGATGGAATCTGTAGTTTTGAAATTATCAAGAAAACTAAATTTCAAACGACCATATTTACGGAACCCCTAGAATAATGTTGCTCATAGATGAACGTGATCGCGACATTCGAGATCCACACCAATCCTGGAAATTTCAAGTCCCTAGGCGTTTTGGTTGAAAAGTTACAATTTTCTATGGTTTCTATGGTTCTGGTCATGCGATCTGGACAAAATTATATATGTAGCTTGAACACCTCATTTTCCATTCGAGTACAGAATTTCATCTCGATCAAATCTGTAGTTTTCAAGTAATCAGGAGAACAAAATTCTGAACGGTCATATTTAAGGAACCCCTGGTGGAATTCTGCCCATTAACGAACTCAACCAAGGCATTCGGGATCTGAACCTACACTGAAAGTCTCTAGGTTGATCTGTTCGAGAGTAATCGTGCTTACGGACGGACGGCCAGATGGACAGACTCGAATTTTCCGACGGATTCGTCATCATTGAGTCGATTGAGATTATTTTCGGCTCAAAATTCGAAAAATACAGACATCGTGACGAAATGATATAGCCCTCGTGTAAGTAGTAAGAGCGCTCAAAAAAGGCGTATTCAAACGGGGCAAATGAACCGATCAGTAAGCTGTATTACAGTTTAAACGATAAAAAAATTACGAAAAGCACTGCCGTGAAGGCAGGAACTTTTGAGCGCTCGTTCATGCACCTTGTAGGTAGATTCGCATTTTCCAGTTTTAGAAATCAATTGAAGAATTTTCGACAGCTGTCAAAAAAATTCTGAAACTTAGGCGAAAATCCAGACTTCATGTCAGTGCTTCAGCTGATCAATTTTTTTTCGATAATTTGCTAGAATTTTCTACGTTATCTATGGTCTTGGTGATGCGATCTGGACAAAATTTTGCACGTAGTTTGAATACATTATTCCTCAGCTAGGTGCATAATTTCATTCCAATCAGATCAGTAGTTTCGAAACTATCATGAAAATAATATTTTGAACGGCTATATTTACGGAACCCCTAGTCTAATTCTGCTCATTGATGAACGTGACCGCGATATTCGCAATCCAAACCCACCCTGAAAATTTCAAGTTCCAAGGCTTTTCCGTTCAAAAGTTACAATTTTCTATGGTTTCTATGATTCTGGTCATACGATCGGGACAAAATATTGTTTTAATATATCATTCTCGATTAAAATACAAAATTTCATCTCAATCGAATCCGTTGTTTCGAAATTATCGCGAAAACAAAATTTCAAACGACCGTATTAACGGAACCCCTAGTATAATTCTGCTCATTGATAAACGTGAACGCGACATTTCAGATCCACACATATCCTGAAAATTTCAAGTCCCTAGGCTTTTCCGTTCGAAAGTTATGATTTTCTATGGTTTTTATGGTTCTGGTCATGTGATCTGGAGGAATGTAACTTGAATATAAATTTCTCCATTAGTATACAAAATTTCGTCACGATCGAATTTGAAGATTTGAAATTATCAAGAAAACTAAATTTCAAACGACCATATTTACGGAAGCGATCACGACATTCGAGATCCACACCTATCCTGGCGTCCCTAGGCGTTTTCGTTCAAAAGTTACAATTTTCTATTGTTTCTATGGTTTTGGTCATGCGATCTGGACAAAATTGCACATGTAGCTTGAACACCTCATTTTCCATTTGAGTGCAAAATTTCATCTCGATCAAATCTGTAGTTTTAAAGTAATCTGGGAAACAAAACTTTGAACGGCCATATTCACGGAACCCCTGGTGGAATTTGGCCCATTAGCGAACTTAACCGAGGCACTGAACCCACACTGAAAATTACAAGTCTCTAGGTTGTTCCGCTCGAGAGTTATCGTGCTTACGGACGGACTGCCGGACGGTCGGACGGACAGACTGACTCGAATTGTCCGACGGATTCGTCATCAGTGTGTCGAACATAGTCGTTTGAGACCATTTTCGGCACAAAATTCGAAAAATACAGACATCGTGACGAAATGATATAGCCCTCGTGTAGGTAGTACGAGCGCTCAAAAAGTTTCTTTAGGCGCTTGTATGACTTTGTACAAATATCCCTAGACTTTTCCGATGTGTGTATGATTTCTGATTGTATCTTGATTATTGTTCGTTAGACGAAATGATCCTCTACACTACCATATTGCTTTGAAGGTCCATTGTGTTTATTCATTTAGAGCATATCATTTTTCTGCTAATGTTTTCGAATATGAACTTTGTATCGATGAAAATCTTCGGACTTTTTTCTAGTTTTTTCCTGATTGAATGTTTTTATTATTGTTATTATTATTACTCGCTTTATTGAATTTAATTCTTTTTCACCCATTGAAAGTTTCTGATTGGGCTTTCTATTCATAAGGAATTTTCCACATTGGAACGAACTGTTTTTCCCCGACCGAATACTTCGGTCAATTCTACAATGTATATTACAGCTACTTCTCGCGGCTCGTTCCTAGGACGCTTAAATTCGAAACTACCATTCCACACACCACCCATCTGCTCTCCCCCTCGCCCCCGAAAAAAAGCCCTGAAGGGCCAATATCGGGACGTCGCCTTGCGTTCTGGGCCGCGTAGCACGGCCAGGGGCGCAGCCAGCAGTGCCGGTGATTAATGACTGCTGGAAGATTGGAAGTAATTAAAGCACGGGAATAAATGGCAACGTTCCGTTTCTGCGGTTCCGGACGAACAATACACCCATTTATATTATCCACATATCCAGCCGGCGATGTCGGGGTCTCTCTCTCTGAATGCTGCCGGATCCAAAGGAGGGGTCAGGTTGAAGGAGAGAATCGACGAAAACTTCAGCGGTCAAGTGTGCGCCCGAACGGGGATTTTCAAACGGCTAACCGGGTGATGAATCTTTGCGAAATTTGAACGCCATATGGCCGAACATCCCGACGAAAACGGGGGATTATTGGGTTTCTAGGGAACAGTTGGAGCAACAACTTGGAGGTGATTTGAAATTCATATATAAATACCTGGATAGGGACAATATCCCATAGTTTCTTGAAACTAATTCAGAACGAGAGGGTGAGGAATTGGAGCTGGAGATAAACAATCCGGCATATAAAGCCACTCCGGCCGTAAGCACGATAACTCTCGAACGGAACAACCTAGAGACTTGAAATTTTTACTGTGAGTTCAGTTCCCGAATGCTTCGGTTAAATTCGTTACTGGGCCAAATTCCACCAGGGGTTCCGTAAATATGGCCGTTCAAAGTTTTGTTCTTCTGATTACATGGAAATTGCTGATTTGATTGAGATGAAATTTTGCACTCAAATGGAGAATGAGGTCTTCAAGCTACATGTAAAATCATACAGATCGCATGTCCAAAACCATAGAAACCATAGAAAATCATAACTTTCGAAAGGATAGGGATAGGGATTTGAAATTGTCAGGGTAGGTTTGGATCGCGAATTTCGCGGGCACGTTCACCAATGAGCAAAATAAGACAAGGGGTTCCGTAAATACGGTCGGTTGAAATCTTGTTTTCTCGATAATTTCGAATCTACGGATTCGATCGAAATAAAATTCTGTATCTTAATCGAGAATGATATATTGAAGCAACATTTTGTCCAGATCGCATGACCAGAACCATACACAGCATAGAAAATTGTAACTTCCGAAGGAAAAGGCCTAGGAACTTAAAATTTCAGGGTAGGTTTGTATCGCGAATTTCGCGGCCATGTTCATCAATGAGCTGAATTAGACTAAGGGTTCCATAAATATGGCCGTTCAAATATTTTGTTCCTGATAATTTCGAAACTACTGATTGGATTGGAATGAAATTCTAAACCTAGCTGAAGAATAATGTATTCAAACTACGTGCGGAATTTTGTCCAGGTCGCATCACCAAGACCATAGATACCGTAGAAAATTCTAGCGAATTATCGAAAAAAAGTTGGCCAGCTGAAGCACTGACATGAAGTCTGGAGTTTCGCCTTAGTTTGAGATTTTTTTGACAGCTGTCGAAAATTCCTTCAATTGATTTTCAAGACTGAGAAATGCGAATCTACCTACAAGGTGGATGTACGAGCGCTCAAAAGCTCCTGACTTCACGGCAGTGATTTTCGTTAATTTTTTTCAAAGCAAATTACTTTGAAGTTTCCGAGATCCCAAAAAATGTTTTTGAATCTCATATACAATTACGATGGTATAAACCTGTATACCAACCGTATTTTAATTCAATCATTGTTGAATAGATGAATAAGCATCTAACTGACGATCGGCATACAGCCGGAATATTCGAGTGCAGTTCAAACTTTAGGATTCAGGTTTGAAAACTCAAAAACATCGTGGAATGCTTCAACATGATATTACCTGAATTTTCGAAGAAGTCAAATTTTGAGATATCAGTCATTTGAAGATCATTAAAATACATGTTTCTTTTCAACCCAGACGATTCAATAATTATTGCATTCTTTATGGGTATTGGAAAATTTGCAAAATTCTTACCGTAAGTATTACTTTAACCCTACCATTCTATTCAAGGATTCAAGAAGGATAATTAATTGAATTCAACATAAATTTAAGCTGTGTTTTCAAAATCTTTGAGACAAACAGAAAAAAAAATTGAAATTTGAATGAGTTGGCAAAAACGTTATAGTATACAAGGTGTCTACTTTTGAGAGGGCCAAACTTCAAGGGGAGATCATACAGGTGATTTGCAACAAAAAATGTCATATAAAACATGGTCGAAATGCTGTCGGTTATTCTTCAATTCAACATTTCTTGATTTCACGAAAAATTTCAAGTTTTTCCATAAAATAAATTATACTTCAGTCATCCCTGTAGCCTCATCCAATTTTACCACATATCTGAAAACGACATTGAATCTGCTACAAGATAAGGATTTCTGTGTGCCAAAAAAAATCCTAATGCGAGAGTGGTAAGAAGATGAATATCAAGCTTCTGAAATGAACAAAATCAGTATTTTACAATGGTTTTATCGATGTAAAATCATTTATTATGGACATGTTTTCTTTTCAGCGAAAATTACCCCATTTAGTGTGCTTTCGAATGACATATCAACATTGGTGCTTGCTACTTGTCTTCCGCCCTAATATCATGGTTAATAAGATAACAACGTAAAAGTTTTTCCTGAATTTGCTCTCATTTGAAGCTCTTTATTATTGATTATTAAAGTAATTCTCATGGAAATCATGAATATTTCTGTCGAATCAGAATAATTTCAACGAATAAACTAAATTTTGATAAAACAGATTTCAACAAAAGAGTGTTACGAAAACAGAGTACTTCTACTTATAACAATCGCTCGAAATGTCCAATATCTTCAATAAATTTCACACATCGTTTTCGCACTGAATCTACAAACCTGCGACATTCACGACTTTTCTGACGCATTTCTGCACAACACAAATTTATTCTTTCGATCAGATCCTCTCGAGTCTTTACGCGAATTTGATATACGTTTTCTTTCAAGGTGTTCGAGAAATGAAAATCCAAAGAGTATGGTCGGGGCGCCGTCGGGGCTCCTTCCAATCCATTGCACCCCAAAATATTAATTCATTAAGTCCCGCACTTTCCGGCTATTATGAGCTGGACAACCATCCATTTGAAACCAGACATTTTGTCTGTAAGCCAGGGGCATTTCATCCAATATGTCTCCTAAGCTGTTTTGTTTTGATGTAATGAATTCTCCAGCGTTGAGGCGATCGGAAAGTATTACTAGTCCGAAAAGTGCACTTCTCATGACTTCCAACGTCGGAATGTGCGGGACTTAATGAATGAATATTTAAGGGTGCAATGGATTGGAAGGTACGGTCCGGTAAGATGGCCACCAAGGAGCCCCGACTTAACGCCTTTGGATTTTTATGTCTGAAACACCTTGAAAGAAAAAATATATCAAATTTCCGTTCAGACTCGAGAGGATCTGATCAAAAGAATGAATTTGTACTGTGCAGAAATACGTCAGAAACGTTTTGAACTTCTCAGGGTTTTTCTTCAGTGCGAAAACGTATTGAACAATTGTTATTGGTAGATAGTACTCGTCTGATTTCTTTACATTTTTTAATTAAAACTGTATTTTTGAAATTTAGTACATTCGTTCAAATTATTTTGATTTGACTGGTAAATTTATGATTTCCATGAGAATTTCTTCAATATTCATTCATAAAGAGCTTCGCAATAGAGCAAATTCAGGTTTGAAATATTTCGACTTTTTCGTTGTTATCTTGTTGATATTAGGACAGAAGACGAAAGTTGTCACGTCATTTGAAAGCTGACTAAATGGGTTATTTTTTGCTTAAAAGTAAACATGTCCATAATTAATGAAGTTTCAACGATAAAACCATTGGAAAAATATGACTGATTTTGTCACTTCAGAATCGTGATATGCATCTCCTTACCGTAGTAGGATTTTTTTTGGCACACAGAAATTTTTATCTTGTTGGAAATTCAATGCCGTTTCCAGATATGTGGTCAAATTTGATGACGCTACAAGGATAACCGAAGTATAATCGATTTTATGGAAAAACTTGAAATATTTCGTTAAGTCAAGAAATGTTGAATTGAAGAGTAACCGTCAACATTTCGACCATGTGTTAAATGACATTTTTGGTTGAAAATCACATGTATGATCTCCCTTCGAAGTTTGGCCCTTTTAATTGTAGACACCCTGTATGATAAGACTGAAACAGAGATTGAAGGATCTATTCTGACATGTGAATTGTACTCCAACTTTCAATATATGAACCAATTTGTGGATTATTTGATGGAGGGAATATGAACATTAGTATAGGTACCATATAAGTCACTTTTCATTTGTATTTCTTGGAACTGTCTTTGTCTTGAATTATCAAACTTGTATGAAAGTAAGTATTATAATTAATGAGAATTATTACAATTATTCACCTTTGCATAGTGAACAGTATAGCATGTGTCCAATCTCAGGATAAGAAGAGGGAATGTGAACGGGGCGGGTTCCATACATACGAGAGCACAGATAGAAACCTCAACAAAAACTATGTCCCCCTGAAGAAGTGATTTGGTTTTGTTTATCGAATAAGGTAACATAATTCCATTGAAGGGCATTTTTTCATTGCACCAATAATTATTATTCCTTTTTATTCCCATTCCTCTCGTCCATCTAGAAATGAACAAATTTATTACCAATTACATAAATGAAACAAGAAAATTGTTTCTGGATAAACTAATAAGCAAGCATACAAATCAATCCATGTAACTCCAGAGAACACCAAACCCATCATTCGCGTCTATAGATTTATAGATCAGACTAATATCAAGTCCCGTCAGTAAAGCTAGCGAAGATGAACTCGATGTGAGAAAACGTCTGCCGTTACAACGAAACGCAGCTGCGAACGGAGAAAAATTTTCCACTCAAGCCACCTGTCCGCCCCGAAAGCTACGGCTTCCAACCTATGAAAGCCCATGAACAGATTTCTTGTCTCCCCTGACAATAGACAGCCAATATATATTCTAATCAATTATTCGAATGTATTATCGTTGAGAATAAAAATATTCAATTTTGAATTTATGAAATGTATGATATTCAGTCATTTCATAAGAAAAGGCTGCTCATACGATAATTTCATATAAAATAATCAATCATTCTTGAACTAACAATATTAGCAGTACCTACCTACCCAATTAATGAGTCGAATAAAGTTCACGGATTTCTTCATTTTTCAATCTGCCCATACGCCAACCAACTTTAACTATAACCGATTCGTTTATAAATTTGTCGTACTGAAGTAGGATAGGAAATAATTTCTATGGATGATGAAATGATAATCGTAGTCATCAAAAAGACTTAATGTGTGTGAGTGTGTGAGTGTCTGTGTGAGTATCTCATTCGATTTTTTGAGCGCTCGTACTACTTACACGAGGGTTATATCATTTCGTCACCATGTCTGTATTTTTCGAATTTTGACCGAAAATGGTCTCACTGTGACTATGGTCAACTCACTGATGACGAATCCGTCGGAAAATTTGAGTCTGTCTGTCTGGCCGTCCGGCCGGTTGTTGCCTCGGTTGAGTTCGTTAATGAGCAGAATTCGACGAGGGGTTCCGTAAAAATGGCTGTTCAAAGTTTTGTTCTCCTGATTACTTGAAAACTACAGATTTGATCGATATGAAATTTTGCACTCGAATGGAGAATGGGTTGTTCAAGCTACATGTGAAATTTTGTCCAGATCGCAAGACCAGAACCATAGAAACCATAGAACATTGTAACTTTCGAACGGAAACGCCTAGGGACTTGAAGTTTTCAGGATAGGTGTGGATATCGAATGTCGTGATCACTTCCATCTATGAGCAAAATTATACCAGGGGTTCTGTAAATATGGTCGTTTGAAATTTTGTTTTCTCGATAATTTCGAAACTACGGATTCGATCGAGATGAAATCCTGTATTTTAATCGAGAATGATATATTAAAGCGATATTTTGTCCAGATCGCATGACCAGAACCATAGAAACCATAGAAAATAGTAACTTTTGAATGGAAAGGCCTAGGAACTTGAAATTTTCAGAGTAGATTTGGATCGCGAATGTCGCGGTCACGTTCATCAATGAGCAAAATTAGACTAGGGGTTCCGTAGATACGGCCGTTCAAAATATTTTTTCCTGAAGGTTTCGAAATTACTGATTGGATTGGAATGAAATTTTGCACCTAGCTGAGGAATAATGTATTCAAACTACGTGCGAAATTTTGTCCAGATCGCATCACCAAGACCGTAGATACAGTACAGAATTCTAACGAATTATCGAAAAAAAATTTGTCAGCTGAAGCACTGACATGAAGTCTGGAGTTTTGCCTAAGTTTCAAAATTTTTTTGACAGCTGTCGAAAATTCCTTCAATTGATTTCTAAAACTGGAAAATGCGAATCTACCTACAAGGTGCATGTACGAGCGCTCAAAAGCTCCTGACTTCACGGCAGTGCTTTTCTAAATTTTTTTCAATTAAAAATGAGATCCCTCGATACATGGGTGATTTTGAAGGTCCCACTCTAGAATATTTCATAATTATCAGTCTCCACAAAAACCGGATTCTCAAGTAATCTTGATCTAATAATTCAGATGACATCAAGAGACATAATTCATATATTCCTAAAATCGAGCACTCATTTTTTGGAAGTGAGAATAAATATTGAATTCTTCGACCCACTCGGCGGTAAGTTGAAAATTCGTGGTTCGTCAGGAGCGTGGCAGGGTAAATCATATTTTGCCTACCAGTCCTATATAAAGTATAAAGATTGGCAGGGATAAATCACTTATATAACACTGAGGCTTTTTTATTTTCACCCCGCTGACTGATCAATGATCAATCGAATAATATAGTGTCCTGCCCCAGTCTTCAAATCGGAACTATTATATGGATTCCGTTAGTGAAATGATTGGATTGATAAGAAATTACACACTGAGTCATGACATTACAATGCCTGTAGAGTACACAATTCAGGGCCCCTAGACCCGATTGAGTGCAGAGTGATTACAAGTAGGTACAAAACTGATAGAAGCGTGTCGATATGGCCCAACAGAAATTATTATACATTGTGCATCCGATGAGGTTATGCTGTTGTAATGTGCTCAACGAATTTTTATTTTTTAGTGAAATGACATGAGAAATCTCTGAGTTCAGTTGGGGTAAGGTGAATATAATGTGCAGCTTACTACTGCGTTTAGATTAAAAATTAAGTTCAGTACAATGAGGGCGTCACTATCAACAGAAATATTCATGGAAAATTATTAGAACGAATCGAGTTTTTTATGAAAGCTTGTCAGGAAAGCATAGACATTTCTCAATTCAAAAAGTTTTTATAGTGCTCTGAAAAAAAACGGTCCTCATATAAATCACTCGTAATTTGCCCATACTTGTTCCATCAAGTTAAGTAACAAATGTAAGTGTACTAAGATTTGTTTTTGCTGGCCCAGCAAGCTAGCACATTTCTCAATTTGAAAACACATGATGCGTTCCATCGATGTTGACTGATGAATAGAAGAGTGATCGATAATTTAGCTACCAAGCAACCAAGTAATAAAAAAAAATAACGAAAAGTACCGCCGAGAAATCAGGGGCTTTTGAGCGCACGTTCATCCACCTTGTAGGCAGATTCGCATTTCCCAGTTTTAGAAACCGGTTGAAGAAATTTTTGACAGCTGTCAAAAAAAAATTCGAACTAAGGCGAAACTCCAGACACGTCACTGCTTCAGTTGACCAATTCTTTTTTCGATCATTCGCTAGAATTTTTCATCGGTATCTATGGTCTTGGTAATGCGATCTGGACACGCACGTTGTTTGAATACATTATTCTCCATCTATGTGCGAAATTTAGTTCCAATCCAATCAGTAGTTTAAAAATTATCAAGAATAAAATATTTTGAAATATTCACGGAACCCCTTGTCTGATTTTGCTCATTGATGAACGTGACCGCGACATTCACGATCCAAACCTACCCTGAAAATTTCAAATCCCTAGGCCTTTCCATTCGAAGGTTATAATTCTCTATGGTTTCTATGGTTCTGGTCATGCAGTTCATGCTATCTGGACAACATTGCATGTAGCTTGAACACTTCATTCTCCATCTGAGTGCAGAATTTCGTCTCGATCGAATCAGTAGTTATAATTTTCTATGGTTTCTATGGTTCTGGTCATGCGAGCTGGACAAAATTCTGCATGTAGCTTGAGTACGTAATTATCCATCTGAGTGCAAAATTTCACCTCGATCGAATCAGTAGTTTCGAAGAAATCAGGAAAACAAAATTTCGAATGGCCATATTTACGGAACCCCTGGTCGAATTTTGCCCAATCACGAACTCAACCGTGGCATTTGAGATTCGAAACTACCCTGAAAATTTTCAAGTTTCAAGGTTGTTCCGTTCGAGAGTTATCGTGTATACGGACGGTCGAACGGACGGACAGACTCGAATTTTTCGACGGATTCGTCATCAGTGAGTCGAACATAGTCGATTGAGACCATTTTCGGCTCAAAATTCGAAAAATACAGACATCGTGACGAAATGATATAGCCCTCGTGTAAGTAGCACGAGCGCTCAAAAACATATTAAGTTTGTGGGAAAAAAAATTGACGTCGCCGCGACGCCTGGTGTCTTTATTTTTTTCGCAGAATATCACGGGCATATCAAGTCAGCATTGATTTGTTTTACAAAACGTCGTTTACAGAATTAAAAAAATATTCGGCCTTTTTTGAGAAATTTGGGGTTACCAAGATGGGTGAATAAACCTGCACAAAAAACTTTTCGAACAGAAGATAAAGGAAAACTATTTATTCAAATTGGTTCTTCCTATGAAAATACTCTATCAGAAATCTCAGTGAATATAGTTAAAAAACTCCCTTCAAGTATCTATTACTGAGTATAATAATAATAACATAATAATGATAAGTTTATTTCGTGAATAAACAGTTTAAATCACAGGGGTATCATACATATACAAATACAACCTGTATGTGACATTAACATTATTAGAAATTCTGAAATTTGATCCGTAAAGGCAAAAGAAAAACAAACAAAAAATTACAGTATCAGGAAAATAATCAAAATATACCACTCATGCATCGTTTCTGATTTATTTCATATCCGGTGCCGGAAAAAACTGTCTCAGTCAGGTTAGAAACAAAGTCATTATTTTCATGTAGGTATGGGAATCCGTGGAAATTGGTTGGGAAAAAAAAACATCCTCACTTGACCTCAAGAAGAAAATGCTGGCCATTTGAATGATATGTTTCGGTCTCGAATACATTCATGAACAGTAGTTGACTATTCCAGATATTATTGACAAGGCCTTATCTCTCATGTAGATATCTACAATTCACAATACTGTTTTTTTTATTGATTGGACCTAACCTTCAATAATAACCTACATGTCTATTTCCGCCTATGAAATAAAGGAGGGAATTCCAACAACACAGTACGAACTCACAGGAGCACCTTCAGGCATCATTACTCATTTTCCAATCCACATAAATAAATATGGCGGCACAACTCAGACCGTAATAAAGATTAATTTAATCACCATATTCACACCTGTTTTGAAGAATCCCTCCGATGATTGTCTTATAATATCCACCCAAAGTAATACGACTACATTTTCCGTGTTTACCTCGTATACATCATAGGGCCAGTGAGAAGTGACGTCACGGCGATATCGAATACCGCAGACAGCACGTGAGTTTCCTGAGCACGTGATATTTTTACCGCAGCTCACGTGCTGGAAATAGCGAATCCAGTATGTGATGAATTTTTAGTTAAGAGAAGAAGGCGGGGCTTCACATCAATCACGCTAGAATCGCGGCAGGTAGGCGTCAGGACGCTTCAACGTTCGGCCAATCAAACTTTACGCCATATTGCGTTAAAGGCGTGGTTCAAGACGACGTAACCCTTTCATACTTACATGTGTTTACATTGAAAAAACGGGTCTGGGTGCCGTGAGAAGGCAGGAAAGCCAGATCGAGTGGGTTCGGATGTGTCTGGCGAGGAGCAACAGGTAGCCTATCAGGATGATTAGGTCGGAGTGCACGGAAGTGTGTAGCATGCACAAGTGTCCATTGATGTATGAGGGTACGATGTACGATGTTCAAGTTTGGCTCACTTCTCGTGATTGAAATTGGTTGGGACACAGAAAAATGTATACAGAGTATAGAATAAGTCGTTAGTAATGGTGAAGCGATGGGAAGCTATGATATGGCAGCAAGAATTAAGAATTTATTGCAGTGGCGGACTAATTGGAGGGGAAAGGGTGGCGGCCTGCTCTGTGCACCTGAACCCAAAAGACTCCCTAATCTTTACAAGTGTCCAGATCCCAAACAAGGACAAAGTATGTTCAATAATTATTTGGAAGACTAAGTCTGGACCCTGAATCTATTTATATTTTCACACAAATATTCAAAGATGAAAACAATCTCTATCAAACATCGTTTAATAAAAATTATGCTAGTAGTCGACTTCTAGATTTCCACCTACTTTTTGAGCGCTCGTAGTACTTACACGAGGGCTATATCATTTCGTCACGATGTCTGTATTTTTCGAATTTTGAGCCGAAAATGGTCTCAATTGACTATGTTCGACTCACTGATGACGAATCCGTCGGAAAATTTGAGTCTGTCCGTCCGTAAGCACGATAACTTTCGAACGGAACAACCTAGAAACTTAAAATTTTCAGTGTGATTACTTGAAAACTACAGAATTGATCGAGATGAAATTTTGCACTCAAATGAAGAATGAGGTGTTCAAGCTACATGTGAAATTTTGTCCAGATCGCATGACCAGAACCATAGAAACCATAGAAAATTGTAACTTTTGAACAATACCGCCTAGGGACTTGAAATTTTCAGGATAGGTGTGGATCTCGAATGTCGTCATCACGTTTATCTATGAGCAAAATTATACTAAGGGTTCCGTAGTTATGGTCGTTTGAAATTTAGATTTCTCGATAATTTCAAAACTATAGATTCTATCGTGACGAAATTTTGTATACTAATGGAGAATGATATATTCAAGCTAGTTTTCTCCAGATCGCATAACCAGAACCATAGAAACCATAGAAAATTATATCTTTCGAACGGAAAGTCATAGGGACTTGAAATTTTCAGGGTAGGTTTGGATCTAGAATTTCACGGGCACGTTCATCAATGAGCAAAATTAGACAAGGGGTTCCGAAAATAGGGTCGTTTGAAATTTTGTTTTCTCGATAATTTCGAAACTACGGATTCGATCGAGATAAAATTTTGTATTTCAATCGAGAATGATATATTGAAGCAACATTTTGTCCGGATCGCATGGCCAGAACCATAGAAACCATAGAAAATTATAACTTCCGAAGGGAAAGGCCTAGAAACTTAAAATTTCAGGGTAGGTTTGTATCGCCAATTTCGCGGCCATGTTCATCAATGAGCTGAATTAGACTAAGGGTTCCATAAATATGGCCGTTCAAAATATTTTGTTCCTGATAATTTCGAAACTACTGATAGGATTGGAATGAAATTCTAAACCTAGCTGAAGAATAATGTATTCAAACTACGTGCTGAATTTTGTCCGGATCGCATCACCAAGACCATAGATACCGTAGAATTATCGAAAAAAAATTGGTCAGCTGAAGCACTGACATAAAGTCTTGAGTTTCGCCTAAGTTTGAGAATTTTTTAACAGCTCTCGAAAATTCCTTCAATTGATTTCCAAAACTGGAAAATGCGAATCTACCTACGAGGTGGATGAACGAGCGCTTAATCAAAAGCTCCTGACTTCACGGCAGTGCTTTTCGTAATTTTTTTATTGCATGGTGTTTTTCGAGGGTTGTCTACCCGACCTTTCAACGAAACTATAAGGTAATTGGTCTATAATCCCAAAATGGTGGTAATAAAAAAAATTCACTTCGAAATTACCAATTTTTAGTTTATTTCTTGAAAGTTTGGTTTTATTCGATGTTTCCACATGGGACAATTATATATCGCGAGATTCGCGTATGTCACATTATAATGCTTGTGGTTGGGGGGTCATTGCTGTTAGAGCGGAGAGGTGGCGTTAGTGGAGACATTTCCTCTGATCAGCGTTGCTGTTCGTTTTGAAGCATTTCGTCCCACATTTCGAGTTTATCATCGCTATACTGTACGATGAGGCTTAATAAGCCGAAACCGGTCTACAGTTGTGAATGATGAAATTTGTGTTCTCTGGGGTTCACATGGAGTGATTTGTTGGCCTGCTTGTCAGCGAATAATTTTTCTTCGGAAAAATGAATACATTAAATAAAAATACTGTTATCATAACACATGCAGAATGGAAGCAATTTATGATATGGATATTATATGCATGCATGAAAAAAAATGTATGGAAAGCACTGCCGTGAAGTCAGGACATTTTGAGCTCTCTTTCATCCACCTTGTAGGAAGATTTGCATTTCTAGTAGTTGGAATACATTATTCTTCATCTTTCTGCATTCCAATCCAGACAGTAGTTTCGAAATTATCAGGAAAAAAAATATATTTTGAACGGCCATATTTACGGAACCCCTTGTTCAATTCTGCTTATTGATAAACGTGATCGCGACATTCAAGATCCACAACTACCCTGGAAATTTCGAGTTTCTAGGCCTTTCCGTCCGAAATTTATAATTTTCTATGGTTTCTATGGTTCTGGTCATGCGATCTGGACAAAATATTGTTTTAATATATCATTCTCGATTAAAATACAAAATTTCATCTCGATCGAATCCGTAGTTTCGAAATGATCGAGAAACCAACATTTCAAACGACCGTATTTACGGAACCCCTAATATAATTCTGCTCATTGATAAACGTGAACGCGACTTTTCAGATCCACACCTATCCTGAAAATTTCAAGTCCCTAGGCCTTTCAGTTCGAAAGTTGTAATTTTCTGTGGTGTCTATGATTCCGGTCATGTGACAAAATGTATGCATATAGCTTTAACAATTCATTCTGCAATTGAGTGCAGAATGCAAAATTAAATCTCGATCGAATCTATAGTTTTTGAAGTTTACTTACCATTTGTCATTGTTTTGTTTTTGAGCGCTCGTACTACTTAGACGAGAGCTATATCATTTCGTCACGATGTCTGTATTTTTCGAATTTTGAGCCAAAAATGGTCTCAATCGACTATGTTTGACTCACTGATGATGAATCCGTCGGTAAATTCGAGTCGGTTCGTCCGTCCGTCCGGCCGTCCGTAAGCACGATAACTCTCGAACGGAACAACCTAGAGACTTGAAATTTTCAGTGTGTGTTCAGTTCCCGAATGCCTCGGTTGAGTTCGTTATTGGGCAAAATTCGCCCAGGGGTTCCGTAAATATGGCTGCTCGAAATTTTGTTTTCCTGATTACTTCGAAACTACAGATTCGATCGAGGTGAAATTTTGCACTCAGATGGAGAATTACGTGTTCAAGCTACATGCAAAATTTTGTCCAGCTCACATGACCAGAATCATAGAAACCATAGAAAATTATAACTTTCGAACGGCAAGGCCTAGGGAATTGAAAATTTCAGGATAGGTTCGGATCGCGAATTTTGGGGTCACGTTCATCAATGAGCCAAATTAGACAAGGGGTTCCTTAAATATAGCCGTTCAAATAATTTTTTTCCTGTTTATTTCGAAACTACTTATTGGATTGGAATGAAATCTCGCACATAGATGAAGAATAATGTATTCAAACTACGTGGCAAATTTTGTCCAGATCGCATTACCAAGACCATAGATACCGTAGAAAATTCTAGCGAATTATCGAAAAAAAAATGGTCACCTATAGCAATGACTTGAAGTTTGGATTTTTCCCTTAGTTTGAAATTTTCTTTGACAGCTGTCGAAATCTTTCCAATTGGTTTCTAGAACTGGAGAATGCGAATCTACTTACAAGGTGGATAAACGAGCGCTCAGAAGCTCCTGACTTCACGGCAGTGCTTTTCGTAATTCTTTATATAAATCTCATGCCTAGGTTTTATTCTTCTATGGGAACTGAATACTCCATTTCAGATCCACACCTATCTTGAAAATTGAAAAGTCCGTTGCCCTTTCCGTTCGAAAGCTGTGATGTTCTATGGTTTCTATGGCTCTAGTCATACGATCTGGAGAAAAGTAGCTTGAGTATATCATTCTCCATTAGTATACAAAATTTCGTCACGATCGATTCTGTAGTTTTGAAATTATCAAGAAAACTAAATTTCAAACGACCATATTTACGGAACCCCAAGTATAAGTTTTTTCATAGATGAACGTGATCACGACATTCAAGATCCACACCTATCCTGAAAATTTCAAGTCCCTAGGCATTTCCGTTCAAAAGTTACTATTTTCTATGGTTTCTAGGGTTCCGTTCATGCGATCTGGACAAAATTTTACATGTAGCTTGAACACCTCTTTCTCCATTTAAGTGCAAAATTTGATCTCGACCAAATCTATAGTTTACAAGTAATCAGGAGAACAAAACTTTGAACGGCCATATTTTTTCCTGGTGGAAAGTGGCCCATTAAACAACTTAACCGTGGAACTGAACCGACATTGAAAATTTCAAGTCTCAAGTTATCTTGCTTACGGCCGGCCGGACGGACAGACTCGAATTTTCCGACGGATTCGTCATCAGTGAGTCGAACTCTATCGATTGAAACCATTTTCGGCTCAAAATTCGATAAATACAGACATCGTGACGAAATGATATAGCCCTCGTGTAAGTAGTACGAGCGCTCAAAAATGACAGATTCATGGGTACCTAATCGGTGAATCGAAACAAGCGCGCAAAAGCTACCGACTTCGCAATATTTTCCTACATGGTTGCGATTGTGAAAGTGTAATCTTCGATATTCAGGAAGCAGAAATCGGAATGGCCTGTAGGTACGAGAGAGACGAGATGATGAAGGGAATCGAAATAAGTTTTCATGTCATGAATAACGCCGTACCTATGATCATCAAAAAAAGTCAACCATGAATATTATTTTTGGGGATTCCACGAACTACGACTAAGAAAAAAATATCTTCACTTGGTGAGGAGGTACAGGTTCTCAAAAACAGGTCTCCGTTGGGCGGATCATGGGTGGTTTCCGACACCCCCCAATTGAACAAAAAATGTGATGAATTCTCATTGGCACCTGTTTTCCAATCTATCACACATTACACTGAACACCCTAGCAGGGCTGACAGGAATTATTATATCAATTGATGATCAAATCGCGATTTGAATTACATGATCATTTCAATTTAAATGATGTTGCAAATCAAAATTCCTGAGGATGAAAATGGGAGAATTTCAATTAAAAAAATTACGAAAAGCTCTGCCGTGAAGGCAGGAACTTTAGAGCGCTCGTACATGCACCTTGTAGGTAGATTCGCATTTTCCAGTTTCAGAAATCAATTGAAGGAATTTTCGACTGCTGTCGAAAAAATTCTCAAACTTAGGCGGAACTCCAGACTTCATGTCAGTGCTTCAGCTGACCAATTTTTTTTCGGTAATTCGCTAGAATTTTCTACGGTATCTATGGTCTTGATGATGCAATCTGGACAAAATTCTGCTAGGAGTTTGAATACAATATTCTTCAACTAGGTGCATAATTTCATTCCAATCCGATCAAAAGTTCCGAAACTATCAGGAAAAAAATATTTTGAACGGCCATATTTACGGAACCCCTAGTCTAATTCTGCTCATTGATGAACGTGACCGCGATATTCGCGATCCAAACCCACCCTGAAAATTTCAAGTTCCTAGGCCTCTCCGTTCGAAAGTTATAATTTTCTATGGTTTCTATGGTTGTGATCATGCGATCTGGACAAAATGTTGCTTTAATATATCATTATCGATTAAAATACAAAATTTTATCTCGATCGGATCCGTAGTTTCGAAATTATCGAGAAAACAAAATTTCAAACGACCGTATTCACGGAACCCCTAGTATAATTCTGCTCATTAATGAACGTGAACGCGACATTTCAGATCCACACCTATCCTGAAAATTCCAAGTCTCTAGGCCTTTCCGTTCGAAAGTTATGATTTTCTATGGTTTCTATGGTTTCTATGGTTCTGGTCATGCCATCTGGAGAAATGTAGCTTGAATATATCATTCTCCATTAGTGTACGAAACTTTATCACGATCGAATCTGTAGTTTTGAAATTATCAAGAAAAATAAATTTCAAACGACCATATTTACGGAACCCGTAGTGTAATTTTGCTCATAGATGAACGTGGTCACGACATTCGAGATCCACACCTATCCTGAAAATTTCAAGTCCCTAGGCGTTTCCGTTCAAAAGTTACAATTTTCTATGATTTCTATGGTTCCGGTCATGCGATATGGACAAAATTTCATTAATAGCTTGAACAACTCATTCTCCATTCGAGTGCAAAATTTCATTTCGATCAAATCTGTAGTTTTCAAGTAATCAGGGGAACAAAACTTTGAACGGCCATATTTACGGAACCCCTGGTGGAATTTGGCCCATTAACGAACTAAACCGAGGCATTTGGGAACTGAACCCACACTGAAAATTTCAAGTCTCTAGGTTGTTCCGTTCGAGAGTTACCGTGCTTACAGACGGCTGGCCGGACGGACGGCCGGACGGACAGACTCGAATTATGATCTACAGATATTTGAGACAGTTGCTTTTGGAACGGACAGGGGGCGTGATTTGGGAAATTTTCTCAGTACCACGTTGCCTGATGTTTTGAAGTCTTTTGTTTCTCACATCGAGTTAATGATATTGCTAATCGTACTGAAGAGATCTGATATAGATCGAAACGGGTCTACGACTGCAAATGTTGAATTTTGTTGGCATTTGGGATACATGAATTGTTTTGTTGGCTTGCTTATTAGTTTATCTAGTAAAATTTTTCAATTTCATTCTTGAATTCGATCAATTCAGATAAACAGCCGTATATTATTCTTTGAAAATGAAAAAAACATAACTGAATAAATGGCAACACATAGAACAAGGACTTTATTCGAATCATCCAACAGCACGAGGTTGGTTCTCCCGAAGGTTAAACGGAAAAACAAGAATCGGGTCACACAGAACTGTAAATTACTCAATACCCTGTGAGTGTGGTAGAAAATACATAGGAGATACCAAACGTTCTTTCGAAGTCAGAGACAAAGATCATTTAATATTGACAAAACTAGAAAAAAGGGGAGAATCAAGCATAGCTCATCAGCACTCCTAAGAAGAAGATAACAAAGTACAATGGAAGATAGCCTCCATAATATCAAAGGAGAAACACTGTGAAAGGAAAAATCTGAAATAAGCAGCTTACATACACACAATCCTATCAGTTCACTCAACCTGGAAATTCCGAACTCGTGGATGCTGGTCATTAGGAGATCACCAAAAACGAATTATCGCACCTTACTGGTATAAACCACTTAAAATTGTGCTAAAATAAATCTGGCGAAAACAAGCCCTTCTCTGGGCTAATTTGAAGACTTGGAGACCTTGAAGAGGTGGAACGTAGAAATTTCATAGATGATGGCAATACATATTTTCATTTATTTATTCATCATTCAATTTTTTTTACAAATAAAAAGTTTTCCCCGTTGGCTACTTTTACTCCTCGAATGCACATGACGAGAAAACATTTTCGAAATGATATTCCATTGAACGGACCAGCACTGTTTCTTCACTCAAGAAAAAATTTGAATACAATTTTCCTGTTTAATTCTCATCATTTATCCTTCATGATGCCAAATAAACTAAAATGAAGATGAATTTATAACAAACTTACTTTTCACTATTCGAAATCTTCCTGAACCCACCAATGAATCCCGAAAAATGAGCGATAAAAGTCAATCATTATCACATACTCGATGAGAAAAGTATATGATGAAAACTGTTATAACATTTTGAGAATTTCGCTCAAAATTTTTTTATGTTCTTGAACAAAAATATATGAACTTGGTTCTATTCCTGGTATAATCGCATGATATACTCTCTTGAACAAATCAACAATCATAAACAAATATTTGAAAAATTAGTTCATTCTGTTATGGTTTATCGAGAATTTAATGAACAGGTATGGATCGTTACCGTGGGAGCCTGACTCACTGTCGTCCGATCAAGTGTTCGAAATACCGACATACCGAGCAGATAATGATATAACGTTCATTTCGTGATACAGCGATAATGTTCCAATAATACCGGGATAAAGCTATCACGTCGTATGTGAGATATCTTTATGCATCAATAAATATGAACACCTGTTTAATATGTATAATAGGCTAGTATCACAATTATTATTATACCGTACAATACTGCACTCCAATCTTGGAAGTACAATAATGAATTACAGAATTAATAGGTAATAATACTCAATTTTTATAGTTTACAAAGTTGTGGTGTGGTGGTGGCTGAAATATTGAAAATAAGTGTAGCTGTATTATGTATTATGATTACACATTTCGATGAAAAACAAAAAAATATATTTCTTTAAAGAGTCACTGCGTTTTATTCTTTTTTCAAATCTTCGAACCACGGTTGCTCAATTCCTGGTTAACCCGTAGTTAGCTAACCAGTAGATAACAATTATATTTCTGTCGTTCAATGGAGGTTCGTGAAAAATCTGTGGGTGTTGCAAACTTGGCGGTTTAGATAACAAGCCGTTCATAACCTATAATCCGTTCGCGAATTATTGTCATCGAAGTAGGCCTCAAAAGTCCAGTCGTGGCTTTATTTCTGGTTACAGAAAATAACTGATCAATTTCATCATAGAAATATAACGTTGAAGAGTGTTTAATATTTTTGAGCGCTCGTACTACTTACACGAGGGCTATATCATTTCGTCACGATGTCTGTATTTTTCGAATTTTGAGCCGAAAAAGGTCTCAATCGACTATGTTCGACTCACTGATGACGAATCCGTCGGAAAATTCGAGTCTGTCCGTCCGTCCGTCCGTAAGCACGATAACTCTCGAACGGATCAACCTAGAGACTTGAAATTTTCAGTGTGGGTTGAGTTCCCGAATGCCTCGGTTGAGTTCGTTAATGGGCCAAATTCCACTAGGGGTTTCGTAAATATGGCCGTTCAAAATTTTGTTCCCCGGATTACTTGAAAACTACAGATTTGATCGAGATGAAATTCTGCACTCAAATGGAGAATGAGGTGTTCAAGCTATATGTAAAATTTTGTCCAGATCGCATGACCAGAACCATAGAAACCATAGAAAATTGTAACTTTTGAACGGAAAGGCCTAGGATTTTGAAATTCTCAGGGTGGGTTTGGATCACGAATATCGCGGTCACGTTCATCAATGAGCAAAATTAGACTAGTGGTTCCGTAAATATGGCCGTTCAAACTATTTTTTTTCTGATAGATAACTACTGATCGGATTGGAATGAAATTTTGCACCTAGCTGAGGAATAATGTTTTCAAACTACGTGCAGAATTTCGCATCACCAAGACCATAGATACCGTAGAAAATTTTAGCGAAATTTCGAGAAAAAAATGATCAGCTGAAGCACTGACATGAAGTCTGGAGTTTCGCCTAAGTTTCAGAATTTTTTTGACAGCTGTCGAAAATTCCTTCAATTGATTTCTAAAACTGGAAAATGCGAATCCACCTACAAGGTGGATGTACGAGCGAAAAAATTGTAGAATAGAAACGATAGCAAGAGTTGCAATGAAACATGAAAATAATGAAAAAATTTTATAATCATTTTGTGATTTCATCTTTTGAAGTTAAAAATAAAATGGCAGAATTATTCGTAACAATAACAGCTGGTTTGGTTCACATGATCTCCAGATCAGTGAAATTTCACATACCAAATTCAGATGAAAATATCGTGAATTATACTGTTTTATGGTGGATACTGGGTGAGTCCGATTAAATACGTTTCCTTTCGATGATTCAGAAGCTTTGTATTGGTGATAGCTCTGGCCATGAATTCAAATAAAAGCGATTCAACTTCCGTGCTTTTCTAATTTTTTATTATTTCGTCGAAAAAACAAAAAACCACCAACTGAGGTGGCTACGCCCTGAAATATCCAAAAAAATCTGAAAATTATTATATCAGATCGTGAAGTTTCAAGAAATAGTGGATATCCTAAAGATATAAAAATTATAAAAAGCACTGCCGCGAAATAAGGGTTTTTGAGCGCTCGTTTATCCACCTTGAAGGAAGATTCGCATTTTCCAGTTTTAGAAACCAAATGCACAAATTTTTGGCAGCTGTCATATTTACGGATCCCCTGGTCGAACGACAGCATTCGATTTTCGAACCTACCCTGAAAATTTCAAGTTTCTAGGTTGTTCCGTTCGACAGTTATCGTCTTTACGGACGGACGGACAGACTAGAATTTTTCGACGGATTCATCATCAGTGAGTCGAACCTTGTCGTTTGAGATCATTTTCGGCTCAAAATTCGAAGAATGCAGACATCGTGACGAAATGATATTACACTCGTGCAAGTAGAACGAGCGCTCAAAAAGGTAAGATGTTCAAAACTGCGCATGAAAATTTGGGCACGAAAAAAGTTTTTGCCAACAGCGACTTCTACATTACGTTATTGGTTCGATGAATGACGCAATCAAGCAGAAAAGATCCCACAATATGAAGGAAAACCGCTGTTTCACCAAGATAAACCGCCGATCCACAAGTCGATGAAAACGATTAGTGAACTGAATGATTTGAAATTCGAATTGTTCCACGCCTCCCATATTCATGAGATCTGCACCCATCAGACTTCTCGACCTTTTTGCAGGTCTCAAAAAGGTGCTTCAAGGCGAAAGATTTGGCTCCAATGATTAGGTTTTAGCCGAAATTTTTTGGAATGATGGTATAGCCTTGGAAGGTGACTATGCTGATGATTTAAGGCGAATTTTGCAAAAAAAGTGTTATACTTTCTATCTAAGGAGGCTACTAATTCAGCGTTTTTGGTTAACATTTATACAGGGGGTTTTCAAAGGTGATGCTCTTATTTGACTAGCAATAGAACTCATCAAAATAAGTCGATATACCAAAAATATTCACCAGGCCGAGTATTTCGAAATCAAATTTACCCGCGAATATGAGAATTTCATAGCACGGATCTGTATAAGGTTCGCATTGATATTTAAATGTTCAGATATTACCAGCTGTGTTAGGTCAGTATATGGGAAGATGCGTATGATGACTATGTTTTCTGATCTTGACACCTGCGATTTCTTCCTTTGGGGTCATTTGAAAACATGAGTGTATAAGTGACCATTCGTTATTACGCCGGCCAAGACTTTGTGCACATCAAACAAATGGTGACCATTTCGAACAATTTCTTGAACAATTTGAATCTATTTTATCGGTGAGTTTGTGAACTTCTAAATTTTTTTTATAGGGCCTTTTCAATCAGAAATTCATCCTCTCCTCAGTTTAAACTTTAATAATTATACCGTTCAGGAAAAATCTCCTAATAAAAGTTACTTTATTTACTTGCTAGAATGCATATGGCACTGTGATTCATGGCACATCCCACAGAGTAGTATTAAGATGATGATGCCAAGATTTCTTGCACGCTTTTCGAATTGAATATTTTATTTGATCAACTTCCGGTGATCTCTTTCGATTAGTTCTAGCAACTGTCAAAAAAAAGCCTCACCTAAAAAATAGCCTTTTAAACACGCGAAGGTTCTTAAACCAACCTTACATAATAAACTGAGCTTACCAACTATGTTAATAATTTTCATTCAATTCCATTATCGAAATGGTGTGATTCTCCTTCGTATAACTTCTTTCATTCGTCTTCTTCCGAAATGAAATTGAAAGATTAGCACATATTAACATAAAACGTCTATAAATTCGATTTTCATACGTTGACCCGTTGTAAAAGGATTAACGGCATGCAAATCCCGATTATAAATCTCGCGGGCATGTTCATTTTCTTGATGATGATATCTGCTAATGATTCCGATTCTTCCATTCATTATGTTTAGGATGTGCCACGAAAAAAACACGCGGAGCCAGTTGATTACTTCGTATTGGTTCAATAACATCTGAAGCGAGTTTGGAGAGTAAGAGAATGGGCATTTCTGAAGAGGTCATCTCATCAATGCTTGGTCGTATAAAGAACATTTGATGGAATATGCAGTGTTTTATATCCCCTTTCAACTGAAAATGACGAACTAGAGATACGATACTTTGTGCACTTTCTACAGGGTGTTTCATTGGTAAACGGAAAAACTTGAACAGTGAATAGAGGACACCGAGGTGGTTCTAAATATACCCCATTTTTTGGGTCTGACTGCCTTGGTTACCGAGATACAGGGTGATTTATGAATTTTGCTAATTTCTTTCCGAGGTCATAAAGAGCGAACCGCCCAGTAGATTTTCTTAATATTTGGCACCCATCTTCCTTATTTGAAGCTTAAGCTTGAATGAATCACTTAATGATCACAAAGAAAATCCAGGTCCGGATTAAAAAAAATTGCCGCGCAGGCAATTTTGCTGCACCAATTTTCAACTTGAATGTGAAGTTTTCGAGAAATTGGATATCAAAAATTACGAAAAGCACTACCGTGAAGGCAGGAGCTTTTGAGCGCTCGTACATGCACCTTGTAGGTAGATTCGCATTTTCCTTTTTTGACAGCTGTCAAACAAATTTTCAAACTGAGGCGATAATCCAGACTTCAAGTCAGTGCTTTAGGTGACCAATATTTTTTCGATAATTCGGTCTTGGTGATGCGAATTGGACAAAATTTCGCACGTAGTTTGAATACATTATTCCATCCACACCTATCCTGAAAATTTTAAGTCCCTAGGCGGTTCCGTTCAAAAGTTACAATTTTCTATGGTTTCTATGGTTCTGGTGATGCGAACTGAACAAAATTTTGCATGTAGCTTGAACACCTAATTTTCCATTAGAGTGCAAAATTTCACCTCGATCGAATCAGTAGTTTCGGAGTAATCAGAAAAACAAAATTTCGAGCGGCCATATTTACGGAACCCCTTGACGAATTTTGCCCAATAACGAACTTAACCGCGGCATTTGAGATTCGAACCTACCCTGAAAATTTCAAGTTTCTAGGACATTCCGTTCGAGAGTTATCGTGTATACGGCCGGACGGCCGGACGGACAGACTCGAATTTTTCGACGGATTCGTCATCAGTGAGTCGAACATAGTCGATTGCGACCATTTTCGGCTCAAAATTCGAAAAATACAGACATCGTGACGAAATGATATAGCCCTCGTGTAAGTAGTACGAGCGCTCAAAAATGGTTACAAGTCACTTTGGATAATAACTATCGATTTTTATGTTATTTTGTGAATTACTAACTATTATTGATTACATAAGCTTTCCTTTTTTATAACTTCAGACCAACCCATTGTGTTACACCAGATACACCTACTTGTAATCAAAAGAAGAAAAATTTGCGAACTCGGTGTACATTGTTCAAAATTGATTGCTTGAATATTTTATTGAAATAATTGAAAAGAATTAGATCGATTAAATACAAGTTTAAACAATTATGTACATCATTATAAAAGAAGCCGTTCATTGAAAAGAACAAAAAAATACAAAATTAAAAGTAAACAAACTATATGAACTGCTCAAAATGTCCTCCATTTTGATCAACACATTTTTGTGCTCGTTTGAGGATATTTCGAATTGACCTTCGAATTACATTGGGATTTTTTTTTATTTCCTTGCTAGCTTCTTCTATTTTCGAAATTAGCTGATCCCGTGTATGTATCTCAGCAGAATATAACACAGATTTCAGATAACCCCAGACATAATAATCTATGGGATTCAAATCAGTTGATCTGGAAGGCCAGTTGTGAGGGCCTCCTCGACCAATCCATGAATTACCAAATAGTAGGGTTCAAACGGAGCTCTATCGTGTCACCCCGTGTGAACTTTATTGCTAAAATGTATGGACCTCTTAGTATCATTCCCTACATCATAACAATGCAAAATCACTTGGTCGTCAAAAAATCGTCCTGTGCAGGAAGTGGTGGGGGTCATTTTTCCAAAAATTGACAAAATTTTTTTTTTCGTTTATAATTATCTACATCCAGTGACTTATATTCAAACAAATTTTCATCGAAATATACGATTCAGGAATATTTTATTTTAATTATCAAAGAAATCGGATACAATGCTCTTATATGGAGTTCCTTAAGATAAAATCGCTTGCCCTGCAAAGGCATATTCACCATTATGTTCCGTTCCATTTTACTCGGAAACTGTCGCGAAAATCAAAAAAATGCTTCATATAAAGGGTCTTCTTCATAAACCGACGATTCAAATGGTTTTTTCCAAATTTCAATTGGCCTGATAATTTCCTAAAAAAATAGGAAAATCTGCTATTACATCCGGTTAGCCGCGACTGACCGTGGAGACGCGAGGAAGGCTCACTTTGATGAATAAACGCTTGTCGGGGCAGAAATAAACGACCTTATGGATCGAGCGTTCATAGGGTCGTTTTTCGGTTGGACCAGGCCATATTTTCATTGTTCGTGCATTCTGATGATGAATTATAATGTTTGATTTGATTTCTTTCAACTTGTGGATTAAAAAACAAATAGGGACAAACATATATTTGTTAATTTACAATTACTTATTGAGTTTAGTTTGGTATTTACATTCATCCTGAAATTATCGCTCATTTGCATTTGTACTCAAAAGATTTACGCAACTCCGGAATCTGCAAAGGGGCACAGTTGTTATCTATGCTTTCTAGTTTCAAAATACATATATCTTACATTCCATTATAAATCCGATTCAAAACCGATTATCAAATCCGATCACTGTCAGATGAAGAATATTCAACAGGATGGAATTTGGAAAATTTTGAGTTACTTTTATTGCCACATGCTTTATGGGCCATACATTTGCGAGAGCCAATACAAGGAATTTTTTTTTCTCACAGGAACACATAGGTCCCGGTGCAATCTGGAATAAAAATGCCCATGTTATAAATAATAGATATTTATCAGATATTCGATATACAGGATGTTTCATGAGTGGTTGGCCGTAGCCTAGTGGTCAATGCAGGTCATCCAGACCTTTCAGAAAAGTTGCTTGTTTTGTATCCCAAGGCTCTTAGTTTAGGAGATACAGGGTGATTTATGGATTTTGGCCTGAATTTACGATAGGCATAATTCTGGAATCTGAGGTCCGTTTTTTTTGAATTTCAAGGGGTTGTTCATTTCAGAAAATCCTTTCGAGTGGCTCACGCAATATACATATTTTCAGGACATTACTCAGAATATCGTGGTTTATCTTTCAAGCCTCAAAATCTATATTTTCTACATCACTTAGAGAAATTTCGTTATTGCCATGAAAAAATACATAACTCAATCTAAGGAGTTAAATTTTCACTTTGAATAGCCCACTTGTTACAAGCGAGTAGCGAATAAACGAATTCATGTTTTATGTAATTTTTTTGAAATATTTCTTGTATTTTGCTGAGATTTTGAACCTCAAAGCTTAAGAGCGTTATAACTCATGAAGTGAACGATTTTTGAAATGTAATCCGTGAATGTATTCGTTCGACAACACAAATTACTAGATATTAATATTTTTTATTTTTACAAAGTTAGAATTTTGAATTAAAATTGGAGTAACTTCAAATTTGACAGCTATGTTTAGAGAATGTGTAAAGAAAGCGATATTTGGCGAATTTCATGAGGAATACAAGTCAATATCTTTTTTTTTAAAGCAAATGCAATCCTTGATTATGTTTCTAGTGGGTTTACGCCATTTGTCCCTAAATTTTATATTTAGTTTCGAAAGAATTCAAAGCTTGATTATGCATACTTGTAATTATGTAATTACTTCTATAAGTAGCGTGTTAAAACACTCAGTGGGTGCTTAGGGTTTAGAATACAAGGGATTTGAACAAAAAGTTATAGAAAAAATATTAATATCTAGTTATTTGTGTTGTGGAACGAATACATTCACGGATTACATTTCAAAAATCGTTCACTTCATGAGTCATAACGCTCTTAAGCTTTGAGGTTCAAAATCTCAGCAAAATACAAGAAATATTTCAAAAAAACTACATAAAACATGAATTCGTTCATTCGCTACTCGCTTGTAACAAGTGGGCTATTCAAAGTGAAAATTTAACTCCTTAGATTGAGTTATGTATTTTTTCATGGCAATAACGAAATTTCTTTAAGTGATGTAGAAAATATAGATTTTAGGGCTTGAAAGATAAACCACGATATTCTGAGTAATGTCCTGAAAATATTGATATTGCGTGAGCCACTCGAAAGGACTTTCTGAAATGAACAACCCCTTGAAATTTAAAAAAAAAACGGACCTCAGATTCCAGAATTATGCCTATCGTAAATTCAGGCCAAAATCCATAAATCACCCTGTATCTCCTAAACTAAGAGCCTTGGGATACAAAACAAGCAACTTTTCTGAAAGGTCTGGATGACCTGCATTGACCACTAGGGTACGGCCAACCACTCATGAAACATCCTGTATATCGAATATCTGATAAATATCTATTATTTATAACATGGGCATTTTTATTCCAGATTGCACCGGGACCTATGTGTTCCTGTGAGAAAAAAAAATTCCTTGTATTGGCTCTCGCAAATGTATGGCCCATAAAGCATGTGGCAATAAAAGTAACACAAAATTTTCCAAATTCCATCCTGTTGAATATTCTTCATCTGACAGTGATCGGATTTGATAATCGGATTTGAATCGGATTTATAATGGAATGTAAGATATATTTTGAAACTAGAAAGCATAGATAACAACTGTGCCCCTTTGCAGATTCCGGAGTTGCGTAAATCTTTTAAGTACAAATGCAAATGAGCGATAATTTCAGGACGAATGTAAATACCAAACTGAACTCAATAAGTAATTGTAAATTAACAAATAGATGTTTGTCCCTATTTGTTTTTTAATCCACAAGTTGAAAGAAATCAAATCAAACATTCTAATTCATCATCAGAATGCACGAACAATGAAAATATGGCCTGGTCCAACCGAAAAACGACCCTATGAACGCTCGATCCATAAGGTCGTTTATTTCTGCCCCGACAAGCGTTTATTCATCAAAGTGAGCCTTCCTCGCGTCTCCACGCTCAGTCGCGGCTAACCGGAGGTAATAGCAGATTTTCCTATTTTTTGAGGAAATTATCAGGCCAATTGAAATTTGGAAAAAACCATCTGAATCGTCGGTTTATGAGAAAGACCCCTTATATGAAGCATTTTTTTGATTTTCGCGACAGGTTCCGAGTAAAATGGAACGGAACATAATGGTGAATATGCCTTTGCAGGGCAAGCGATTTTATCTTAAGGAACTCCATATAAGCGCATTGTATCCGACTTCTTTGATAATTAAAATAAAATATTTCTGAATCGTATATTTCGATGAAAATTTGTTTGAATATAAGTCACTGGATGTAGATAATTATAAACGAAAAAAAAAATTTTGTCAATTTTTGGAAAAATGCCCCCCACCACTTCCTGCACAGGACGATTTTTTGACGACCAAGTGATTTTGCATTGTTATGATGTAGGGAATGATACCAAGAGGTCCATACATTTTAGCAATGAAGTTCACACGAAAATCTGTTTTAGAGCTCTTTCCATGCCTCGCGAACTCTACTAAAAGTTATCGTTCAAAAAGTCTCTAACAATGAGCCTATAATGAGGCGACGCCCCATCGTGCTGAAATTACATGCCAGCAATATTTACGTTTTCGTCATGAAGTAAAACTGGTAGCATATTTTCCAAAAAATCCAAGTACACTTCATCTGTTAATCATGCCTGTCAAATATAGGGTCCATGGTTATGTATTTGTACAACAGTTAAATAGTAACTCGATTATTTCAGTATAAAACTTAAGAACATACTATTT
Organism: Aphidecta obliterata; assembly: GCA_963966015.1. NCBI lineage: Eukaryota > Metazoa > Arthropoda > Insecta > Coleoptera > Coccinellidae > Aphidecta > Aphidecta obliterata. The sequence continues at coordinate 30,831,884 of OZ014427.1, read as the reverse complement.
TACTCGTGTCTGAGTAGTACCAATTTTGAATGATGTACATATACAGGGCGATATTTTTTCTCTATAAATAACAAGTACCTACATGGTGAATACTCAAAGGGTTAGTCTGAAGCTATAAAAAGTAAACCTGATGTCTTGAATAATTAGTAAGTGATTTCAAAATAACATAGAAATCGATCGTTATTATCCAAAGTGACTCATAACCACTTTTTGATATCCAATTTCTAGAAAACTTCACATTCAAGTTGAAAATTGGTGCAGAAAAATTGTCTGCGCGGAAATTTGAATCACGCATTTCCGTTCAGTTTTTTGTGCTCTTTTCGAATCTGAAAACGGATTTTCAAAATTTCGATATACAGGGTGTTGTTTCAAAAAGAAAACCGTTTCATAATTTTTTGTTAATCCGGACCTAGACTTTCTTTGTTATCATTAGGTGATTCCTTTAAGCTTTAAATAAGGAAGATGTATGCCAAATATTAAAAAAATCTACTGGGCGGTTCGCTTGTTATGACCTCGGAAAGAAATGAGCAAAATTCATAAATCCCCCTGTATCTCGATAACCAAGGCAGTCAGACCCAATAAATGGGCTCAGTTTCCTCTATTCACCATTCAATTTTTCCGTTTAGCAGCGAAACAATAATATATCATTCTCGATTAAAATACAAAATTTCATCTCGATCGAATCCGTAGTTTCGAATTTATCGAGAAAACAAAATTTCAAACGACCGTATTTACGGAACCCCTTGTATAATGTTGCTCATAGATAAACGTGATCACGACAGTCGAGATCCACACCTATCCTGAAAATTTCAAGTCCCTAGGCGTTTCCGTTCAAAAGTTACAATTTTCTATGGTTTCTATGGTTGTGGTCATGCGATCTGGACAAAATTCATCACATGTAGCTTGAACACCTCATTCTCCATTTGAGTGCAAAATTTCATCTCGATCAAATCTGTAGTTTTCAAGTAATCAGGGAAACAAAATTTTGAACGGCTATATTTACGTAACCCCTGGTGGAATTCTGCCCATTAACGAACTCAACCGAGGCATTCGGGAACTGAACCTACACTGAGAATTTCAAGTCTCTAGGTTGTTCCGTTCGAGAGTTATCGTGCTTACGGCCGGCCGGACGGACGGACAGACTCGAATTTTCCGAAGGATTCGTCATCAGTGAGTCGAACATAGTCGATTGAGACCATTTTCGGCTCAAAATTCGAAAAATACAGACATCGTGACGAAATGATATAACCCTCGTGTAATTAGTACGAGCGCTCAAAAAGACATTTTTCAGTACGATGTTGGAAGGATTATTTCTGCACAAGGCGATCAAGTATTACAGATTTATTTACTGAGTTATTGAGTTGCAATATAATTCATTGCAACTCAATAAATAAATCTGTAATACTTGATCGCATTGGGCAGAAATAATCTTTCCAACATCATGCTGAAAAATGTCTATTTTTGACTTACGCCAGTTCGTTTTGTTAGCGACAATATATCAAAACAAACATAGGAACATCCACATCTTCACAGCAGAATTTGTATGTCTCTTTTGATTTTTCTTTGTTCAAATATATACAAAAATTCGATTGATTCGGCCGATATTTGATGAAAAAATATATTAACTTAGTATTCACGAATTAACTAAGCCTACGATTTTCACTACTTGAGAGTTAGACAAAACCACTACACATGTTTCGCCATACCATGGCTTCATCAGGTGACGAGATAAACTGATGAAGCCATGGTATGGCGAAACACGTGTAGTGGCATGTAGTAGCATTCATATCGAGGACGTTCCAGGAAGGGGTAAACGAATTTAATTTCATAAATTTCATCTAAATATATCAGTGCCTGACATAAATATCATGCAATAAACCTCAGATGCACCATAATATAATGGTTATTGAGTAATTGTAAATTTTTGCTTTGGAGGATAATCGCTGCCAGTACCGATTCCCTTTTATCGACACTCTTGATGAGAATAGAACCTTATAAGGAAGAACTAGATGTGCGCCTTTCTCAGTCAGCTAAAGTGAAGAATAACTAGCCTTAGTGATTTGATCGTTGGTAAAATTTCTGGCTACGGAGGTATAAAGAGTATTTGATGCACACACATCGCGAGAATACATGTTGAGAATTTTAAATGAATGTCTAGAACAAATTATTCCTAATTAATAATATCGAATAATATTTGTAACTACCATATTTTATTTTTTTAGTTTTCATAATTAGCGTGTTATTATGAATTTATAATGACCCAAAGTGTTGTTATGAAGGTCAAAACAACATCCAAATGAGGGTGCTAAATATGTCATTATCTGATGCTGTCATATATACAAAGATTAATGTGGAGACAAAAAATTTGAGAAAGCAGAGAGGAAGAATTTGCGAAAATGCAATGAAATTGTCGAAGAATACCAGGGATTGATTTCGAAGAGAGTCATCCTGGCGAAAATTCATGATGATTATAAAAGGAAAAATGAGAATTTTAGTGGAATGTCGTACAGAACGGAATAAAAATGTTTATGATACTGGAGATTATTCCATGTGTTATCTTATCCTCAAATTAAAGCCCCTGATAAGGTTCTAATGAAGCCGTCAATTTCAGCGTATCATTCAAAAATCTCTCCACGCCAACAATAACATAGCAGTTATTCATTATTCTCAACTTTTCTGCTTGATCTTGATAGTTCAACAGCGAGAACAGACCATCATTCATTGTTACTACCCGAGAGATGCCATCAGTGACAAGTATCTCGGTGCTAATGAGGTAAATGAAAAATGTCTACTACACACATCACTTCTAAATAGTATCATTATTGGCTAATCACTCAGAATTTTTTGAACCGTCTTTTCTATCTCGTCTGAATATTTCATTAGTCGTATAATAATGAAATGGGTAAAATTGATTCAAACCTCTGGGGATCGCAGTGCGCAGCTTCTTGGCCGCGAAGTTGATGGATTAACTGTCAAGAACGTCATGCTACATTCCGCTACTTAAGGAGATCATTTGGTATGGATGATTCTGTATTGAAGGAGCGAGACGGGATCTCTGGTAATGAAATTGGGTGTATTATCATCTTAACGAAGGACGAATGTTGATGTGAATGCCACGATAGTCGGAGTAATTTGTAATTTAGAATGAAAAATTTACTTGTACGGGTATTATGAAATGGACCGATTGAATTTACCGTAATTAGGTTCCTCGACAGTTACACGATCACTACGTTTGAAAAAAATTACGAAAAGCTCTGCCGTGAAGGCAGGAACTTTTGAGCGCTCGTACATCCACCTTGTAGATAGATTCGCATTTTCCAGTTTTAGGAATCAATTGAAGGAATTTTCGACAGCTGTCAAAAAAATTCTGAAACTTAGGCGAAACTCCAGACTTCATGTCAGTGCTTCAGCTGATCAATTTTTTTTCGATAATTCGCTAGAATTTTCTACGGTATCTATGGTCTTGGTAATGCGATCTGAACAAAATTTCGCACGTAGTTTGAATACATCATTCCTCAGCTAGGTGCATAATTTCATTCCAATCCGATGAAAAGTTTCGAAACTATCAGAAAAAAAATATTTTAAACGGCTATATTTACGGAACCCCTAGTCTAATTTTGCTCATTGATGAACGTGACCGCGATATTCGCGATCCAAACACACCCTGAAAATTTCAAGTTCCTAGACTTTTTCGTTTAAAAGTTACAATTTTCTATAGTTTCTAAGGTTCTGGTCATGCGATCTGGACAAAATATTGTTTTAATATATCATTCTCGATTAAAATACAAAATTTCATCTCGATCGAATCCGTAGTTTCGAAATTATCGAGAAACGAAAATTTCAAACGACCGTATTTACGGAAGCTCTAATATAATTCTGCTCATTGATAAACGTGAACGCGACATTTCAGATCCACACCTATCCTGAAAATTTCAAGTCCCTAGGCCTTTCCGTTCGAAAGTTATGATTTTCTATGGTTTCTATGGTTCTGGTCATGTGATCTAGAGAAATGTAGCTTGAATATATCATTCTCCATTAGTATACAGAATTTCGTCACGATCGAATCTGTAGTTTTGAAATGATCAAGAATCTAAATTTCAAACGACCATATTTACGGAACCCCCAGTATAATTTTGCTCATAGATGAACGTGATCACGACATTCGAGATCCACACCCATCCTGAAAATTTCAAGTCCCTAGGCGTTTCCGTTCAAAAGTTACAATTTTCTATGGTTTCTATGGTTCTGGTCATGCGATCTGAACAAAATTTCACAATGTAGCTTTAACACCTCATTCTCCATTCGAGTGCACAATTTCATCTCAATCAAATCTGTAGTTTTCAAGTAATCAGGGGAACAAAACTTTGAACGTCCATATGTACGGAACCCCTGGTGGAATTTGACCCATTAACGAACTCAACCGAGGCATTCGGGAACTGAACCCACACTGAAAATTTCAAGTCTCTAGGTTGTTCCTTTCGAGAGTTATCGTGCTTACGGACGGACGGCCGGACGGACAGACTCGAATTTTCCAAATGCGATAAAGGCCTTAAAAACCTTTTATCGGCCTCGCGGTTAGGACTTTGGGATGCATGCACATGTTTCTTATATTCCAAAGAGTGAAATGACAGCAAAAGATGTGAAAATTTGGGTCGAATCGCCACAATTATTTCCTTAATACTCTAGGTCGACCCAGAAAGGTGTCCTAATGTTGGGTATTTTTTATCAGCGTTGAGCATTACTTAACGCGTGGCAAAAGACGAATTGCTTTAGGGAATAAATCCAATTTAAGTATTTCCTAACGGGAGGAATTGCTTGTTCGGATCATCGGACCAGAGTGTTTTAATTAGGTATAACTTTCAATCTGAACATTCAAATACCTATTTGGTTGCCTTTTTTTCGAAATAAATATTATGCTCCAGAAGTTATGTTATACTTAGTTATAGTAAGGTAAGGGGGTTACATTTCACTGCGACTTCAAGGTCTATTGTGTGCCTCATCACAGCTGTTTTCGCAAATGCGCTGCCTACAGCTCGCCCTCCAGCTCCAGAGCTCCAATGAACCCCAGTATCTGAGAGGGCTTCAAGAAGGTTAGAGCCTCGTTCCTCCTGTAATTCTCTTGTCACAGATATTCTTTTCGCTGGCTTGCAATGGCGAGGCATTCTGTAACCAGGTGAACAGGAGTTTTCTCCTTCTCCCCACACAATCTGCATTCATCAGTTTCCGTTACGCCCATTGTCGTCATATGCTTTCTGAGGCGACAATGTCCTGAGGAAGCCAACGAGAAGGCGTAACTTATTCTTACTGAGATACAAATACTTTTGGGATCTTGAACTTTTCCATTCCTGGAAGATTCTTCCAGAGTGCTTCTCTTTCAGTCCCTTCCTTCTTCAAAAACTCTTTCTTATGGGTACATTTGCCTATGCCACAAAAAGGTTCTAGGCCAGTGAAAGACGTTTTGGCTCCCTTTCTGGCAAGTGTATTGGCCTCCTAAGTGACCAGTAACCCAGACTAAAGAAACCTTGTTGTTCTTGCCTTCTTCAGTAAGTTTCCTCCGGCTTTCTAATCTCAGCTTTGAGTCGATGATATAAGAGTTCAGTGCTTTGATAGCAGCTTGACTATCAGAATGGTGATCCATTCTTTTTCCGAAATAAATATTATTATTTTATTTTTTGTTTCAGAAGTTATGTTATAGTTATAGTTAAGCAAGGGAGTTATATTTCACTGCGACCTCATGATATATTGTGCCACCCATCAGAGCTGTAAATGCGCTACCTACAGCTCGCCCTCCAACTTCAGAACTCCAATGAACTCCAGTATCTGAGAGGGCTTCAAGGAGGTTAGAGCCTCGTTCCTCCCGTTTTTCTCTTGTCCAAGACATTCTTTACGCTGTTTCGCAATGGCGAGCCATTTTGTCCTCAAGTGAAGAGGAGTTACCTCCTGTTCCCCACAGAATCTGCACTCGTCAGTTTCTGTTAAGCCCATTCTCATCATACGCTTTCTAAGGCGACAGTGTCCTGTGGAGAAGTCAGTGAGGAGGCGTAACTTATTTTTACTGGAATCCAAATACTTTTTGATCTTGAACTCATGAAGTTCCGAATGAACTTTTTTGATTGATCCATTTCTGGAAGATTCCTCTAGAGTGCTTCTCTTGAAGTCACTTCCCTCTCCGAAAACTCTCTCTTACATGTGCATTTGCCTATGCCGCAGAAAGGTTCTAGGCCAGTAAGTGGCGTTTGTGCTCCCTTTTCGGCAAGTGTATTGGCCTCTTCGTTTTCTCTGATTCCCGAGTGACCAGGAAGCCAGACTAAAGAGACCTTGTTGTTTTGCCTAATTTTTTAAGTTTCTTTCGGTACTCCCATATCAGCTTTGAGTCGATGATATAAGAGTTCAGTGCTCTGATAGCAGCTTGACTATCAGATTGGATCACAATGTGTCACCCTTGATATTTTCTTTCCTGGGTTTTATCTATGCATCTTTTGATTGCAAGTATTTCTGTCTGAAAAACAGTAGGAGCCTAACGATAGTGAACACTTGATTCTTGCCCCTTATACTCCAGAGCCAGCCCCTATCGTGGTTTTAGAACCATCTGTATTCCATTCAATGGTATTCACTTTGAAGTTTTGGGTAGTGTATTCCTTTTCCCTTTCTCCCTTTTTACATAACACAGTGTGTTGAAGTGCTTCTCAATGCTTACTTTTTTAATCATAACATCACTGGAAAGGTTCGCTGATGAGATGTACTTGTTCAGAGAGGACCAGACTCCCTGACTTTTAATTCTCTCATTCCTTGTACCTTCACTATCTATTCTATGAATAGCCTCGTGGGCTACCCTATTGATCACTAGATGAGAGGAGTGAGATCTGCGATGACCTTGAGTGCTCTTGTCGGGCACGTTCTTTTAGCTCCAGTGATGCAAACACAGGCAAGCCTTTGTACCTTGTCGAATATTTTCCTCGTGCTTGTCTGCCATGCCTTAGCGGACCAGACTACTGCCTCATAAGTAATCATTGATCTCACAATCATGACGTACATCCATCGCAGTATTTTAGGGTTACAACCCCAATTTTTACTGGATAGGCTTATGCACGCCATTAAATTCCTTGTCGTTCTACTAGCAGTGTTCTTAACATGCTTATTCCATAGAAGCTTACTGTCTAGGGTAATTTCCAGATATTTGACTTCAGAATTCTATTCTACGTTATCTCCATTTACCGAGATGAATTTCATAGCTGGAAGGTTTTTTTCTGTGTAAAGGTAACTACTGTGGACTTGGCTGTGTTGATGTTGAGCCTCACTGACAAGCACCACTGTTCAATAATTTTGAGGCCCCTCTGGAACAAATCACAGAGGGAACCCTCAAATTTACCTATGTTTATCATTTATATAATTTCTGGGGCTTGTGAATGAAGCAGTTGGCATTGATACCATATTATTTCTAATATCAACAGCTGAGCTTGAGCTGACGAAGATGTATCAAAGGCTATAGCTCGCCATCCAATTTCAGAGTTCTGGTGAACACTAGAAGCTGGGACGGCTTCAGGGAGGGTTTGTCTCCATCCTCAATGATTTCGTGGCCCAAACATCATTTGCGTTGGCTGCCCATAGGAAGGCGTTACTAGTTGTTATTCTGTCCACAAAATCTTCATTCGTAATTTTCTGCTAAACTTAATCTCACTAAATGCTTTCTGAGGCGAAAGTTCACCGTAGGCAAGCTTGTGAGGAGGTGTAGCATATTTGTGTTGCGAAGAACAGAGTGATACCCTGTCAGTCTGCTCTTTCGTCCTGAACTGTCCTTCATATGTGTGTTTCCCTATGTCACAAAAGGGTTCTAGTCCTAAGAAAGGGGATACCTTTTTGGCAAGTGTATTGGCTGCCTAGTGTCATGAATCCAGACCAATGACACCCTGTTCTTCTTTCCTAGTTGATTGAGTTCCTCCAAACCTTCTTTGGGCTAATGACATAGGATCTCCGCTCTTTGATATTAGTCGGCTTATCAGAATATGTCGCATCTCTGGTAGATTTTTTCTAGATTTAAAGGTGCACATCTTCTTATTCCATCAATTTCCGCCTGAAAGAAGCTAGGCTAAGTACCCATAGCATCAGAGTATTTCGTTCAGGACCCGAATACTCCAGCTCCTGTTCCTCATTCGAGCCGTGTGTGTTCTACTTTATGGTACCCTCTTAGAAAGCAGAGGTGGTGAAATCTCTGTCCCAGTCTTTCTTTCGGCTTTGGTAAACGTGGTAAACCGCCTTTTAAAGCCGAATTTCTTTATAGTTTCGTCATCATTTGGAAAGTATATGCCTGCTTACATCTACACATTCCCCCGAGTTTTTCCAGTGGTACATTATTCTGTACTTCACCATCTCATAGGAGATGATCGGTTTCACAATCCTAACATACATCCATCGCAGTATTTTCGGGTTACTGCCCCAAGAGTCACCTACTAGAGTTCTTCACACCATCAGAGCTTTATGGATTTACTAGCCGTTACCTCAACATCCTCACTCCAGACTCCAGAGTAGCTTACTAAGTAAAAAACTGTCTTCCTTTTGAAGTTTTAATGAATCTAATTTATGATTTTGCCTATAGCCCCATTGATAATTGTATGTTATTTTGTTGTTATTTTGATCTAGCGTAACTCTATCGTGAAAGAATAATATTCTCACTGCTAGCTCAATGTACCTTTATCCATAGAGCTTTAATTTATATGAAAGATAATCTGTCCCACCAAAAATACTGATACTCTGTATTCCAGTGCATAGAATCACCAGAAGTCCTCTATTTTGTATACTTGCTACATACTGTATAATAATCTACCATGGACAGTGAGAGTGCTGCTTTTTCTTTGGCAGGTGCAAGAACCCATCAAAAGAGATCATTGCGCCGGAAGTGATGAAATGTTCAATTTGAAAAGGAGCAAATAAAAATTGGCCATCGGTATCTTAATACGACTCGTGTCATCTCTCTGGGAATGAATCACTTTGCCAATGCATTCTCTAATAGTAAATAAAGTGCGATCTTTTCTCGGCACTAGAATTTATGGCAAATTTGTATTTTCTCTTTTAACTTTCATTATGAGATTTTTCCTGAACGGTTTAATTCTCAAAACTCAAACTAAGAAAAGGAAAAATTACTGAATGAAAAGGTCCTTTAAAAAAAATGTCACCATTCGTTTGATGTGCACAAAGTCTTGCCCGGCGTAATAACGAAAAGTTACATGCAGCAAATATCACATCAGTTTGCTCACGAATGTCAATTATAGCATTTTCCTCATCACCTCATCATAGTTAATAGTTAATAGTTAGGAAGGGGGTTACGTTCCACTGCGACCTCAAGGTCTATTGTGCCCCTTATCAGAGCCGTATTCGCAAATGTGCTACCTACAGCTCGCCCTCCAGCTCCAGAGCTCCAATGAACTCCAGTATCTGAGAGGGCTTCAAGGAGGTTAGATCCTCATTCCTCCTGTAATTCTCTTGTCCAAGACATTTTTTGCGTTGCTTTGCAATGGCGAGGCATTCTGTAACCAGGTGAACAGGAGTCTCCTCCTCTTCACCACGGAATATACACTCGTCTGTTTCTGTTAAGCTCATTCTCATCATATGCTTCCTAAGGCGACAATGTCCTGTGAGGAAGCCAGTGAGTAGGCGTAACTTGTTCTTACTGAGATCCAAATTCTTTTTGAATCTTGAACTTTCAAAGTTCCGAATGAACCTTTTAGAGTGATCCATTCCTGGAAGGTTCCTCCAGAGTGCTTCTCTTTCGGTCTCTTCCTTCTCCAGAAACTCTTTCTTATAGGTGCGTTTACCTATGCCACAGAAAGGTTCTGGGCCAGTAAGTGGCGTTTGTGCTCCCTTTCTGGCAAGTGTATTGGCCTCTTCGTTTCCTTCGATTCCTGAGTGACCAGGAACCCAGACTAAAGAGACCTTATTTTTCTTGCCTACTATATTAAGTTACCTCCGGCACTCCCATATCAGCTTTGAGTCGATGATATAGGGGTTCAGTGCTTAAATAGCGGCTTGACTATCCGAGTGGATCACAATGTCACACCCTTGATAGTTTCTTTCCAGGTTTATATCTATGCATCTTTCGATTGCAAGTATTTCTGCCTGAAAGGCACTCGAGTAGGAGCCTAACGATAGTGTACACTTGGTTCTTGCCCCGTATACTCCAGCGCCGGCCCCCAACGTGGTTTTAGAACCATCTGTATACCATTTAATGGTATTCACTTTGAAGTTTTGGGTAGTGTATTCTTTTTCCCATTCTTCCTTTTTACATAGCATAGTGTTGAAGTTCTTCTCAATGCTTACTTTTTTAATCATAACGTCACTAGGCAGGTTCGCTGATGAGATGTACTTGTTCAGAGAGGACCAGGCTCCTTGACTTTTAATTCTCCCATTCCCTGTACTTTCCCTAGATATTCTAAGGATAGCCTCATGGGCTACCCTGTTGATCACCAGATGTAATGGAGTGAAATCTGTGATGACCTCAAGTGCTCTTGTCGAGCACGTTCTCATAGCTCCAGTGATGCAACCGCAGACAAGCCTTTGTATCTTGTCGAGTATTTTCCTCGTGCTTGTCTGCCCTGTCTTAGCAGACCAGACTACTGCCCTATAAGTTATTATTGGTCTCACAATCATGACATACATCCATCGCAGTATTTTAGGGTTACAGCCCCAGGTTTTACCGGATAGGCTTCCCACGCCATTAGAGCTCTTGTCGCTTTACTAACAGTGTTTTCAACATGCTTATTCCATAGAAGCTTATTGTCTAGGGCAATTCCCAGACATTTGACTCCATAATTCCATTCTACGTTATCTCCATTCACCGAGATGGGCTTCATGGCTGGAAGGTTTCTTTTCCGGGTAAAGGGAACCACTGTGGTCTTGGCAGGGTTGATGTTGAGCCCCGCTGACAAGCACCACTGCTCGATAGTTTTGAGGCCCCTCTGCAACAAATCACAGAAGGAACCCTCAAATTTACCTCTTACTATTAGGACTATGTCATCGGCATAGCCTATACATTCGAAGCCAAGCTCCGTTAGCCTGTGCAGTAGTCCATCCACTACCAGACTCCAAAGGAGGGGAGATATTACTCCTCCTTGAGGTGTTCCGCGAGTGGTTTTGACAGAGATGGTCTGATCGACCGCCAGTGTCTCAGCTGTCCTCGTCGTCAACATCTCATACATCCATTTTATGATGGTACAGTTCACTCCTCGCTTTACAAGTGCCTCTCTGACAGACACGTGTGTCGTGTTGTCAAAGGCCCCAGATATGTCTAGGAAAGCGCACAGTGCAATTTCTTTGTTGTTCAGCGTCTTCTGGATGCCTTCAGTCAGCTGATACAGAGCAGTCTCCGTGGAGCGTCCTGCCCTGTACGCATGCTGACATTTGTGAAGTGGTGTTTTCTCCAGGTTCTCCGTTCTTATGTAGTTATCTACTACCTTCTCCATCGTTTTAAGCAAAAACGAGGTGAGACAAATGGGTCTAAAAGTTCGGGGATCAGTTCCGTCTTTCTTCCCTGTTTTTGGAATGAAGATTACTTTTGCCCTTCTCCATATGTCAGGTATTTGACCCAATGCTAAGCTGCTTCTTGTTATCTTCATCAGATGGGGAAGAATCTCTTCCGCTCCCCTCTGCAGGAGTACAGGAAACACCCGATCCACTCCTGGTGATTTATACGGCTGAAAGGTACTAATTGCCCATTCGAGTCGTTGTCTTGAAAATATTTCCCTAGCAATATCCCAATCTTCCTTACGGGGTTTCTTGGATTCACCTCATCATACGGGGCCGTGGCGCAGTGGATCTTGTTCTTACTGTTGGTTGCTCACCGACTATAATCTGATCCTCGATTTATGTCATTTGATATATATATTACAGGCCTTCCAACATGTTCTCCTCGGGATTCTTTCAAACGTTCAGTTTATCTGCATCGTTGCACCAAGTTGGGTGATCTCTTTACCGAAATCTTCTTCTGTACAACCGGCACGCCGTATACTTGCTTTGGAAGCAGGTCACGGCTTTGATAACAAGTTACCTAGGTGCGCTAGATATTTGATGAATAATGAGTTTTATTCTCGAAAGTTGTTATGTGTTGGCTACCAAACTTTCAAATGTGACTTTCCAACTTTCTTTCCGCAGACCAAAAAATGACATTTTTTCAAGATGGTGTAGCGGTCATTCTAATGGTCTTTACTTCGAAGTTGAATAGTGCGATTTGAATTAAATTTTTTTCAATACAAGGTTCATCTTCGAAAAACTCTTTTCGAGATATAACCAAAACAATGATACAAGATTTTCGCGATTTTCGACCATAAGCCAAATTCGGATCATAGGGAAAAACACAATTTAGGATTCAGCACTCCGGAAATATAATTTCAAACATTCAGGTGATTTGAAGAACATATTTTTCCCAAAAACGGCCCCTTCGAAACGGTTGGTTACTGGACATAGTGGTCAGAACCAATTAATTCTTGGCTATCAGACAGAGCCAGGTGCCCATTCGACGTCCGTATATTGATTCCAGATATCGATATCACTGAATTAATATCTTTTTAATTCGAGGATGTATATTTATCCAACCGTCTTGGCTACTTGGATCTAATCAACGTGTTGACTCAATTAGTGAATCTCGCGTATCATACATATCAACCTCAAATGATTCATTCCTAAGATTTTCAGACGGTCCGGAAGGAATCGATAAAAACGAACATTCCGACGAATAAAAAATCGAGATATCGTCGTGCAACGGTCTCCGTGTTTATGTTTTTACTGATACGTATACCGATAATTTCGAGTACGAAAATTGGAGAATTATCATGGTTGTTACTTTCCGAAGTCATAACTCTGACGCTAATTAGCGAATCATTATTTTTCATTGATTCTGCAATTGGAGTGCAATTACTGTAATCGATTGAATTAATCGGATGTATTTTCGAATTGCTGTAATAAAGTGGTGAAAGGTCGGTGAGTGCGGTTCCGCATCTGATGAATTTTCATATCTTCGCGGCGAAGTCTTCGGAAACGATGGGATAAACAAAAGATTTCGTATTCAAGTCGTGATTTTATATTGGTTTATTATGTTCAGTGATTAAACTTTAAATTTAACATTTATCTATAACTGGATGTTTGTTTGTCTGCCAAGCTTTCCCAAACTATCCATCTGATTCTGATGAAAATTTGGTAGGTTTTTCTGTTGGTGCTTGAGATAGTTTCTGACCGAAAAAAATGTATATGAATCTATCTGTTCGATTTTGGTCATCGGGTCGACGTCTTTTTTGTACATGGGCAAATAAAGGGTAGAAAATTCAGAAGGAAGTATGTTCGGACATATGGTAAGACGAAAGGAAAGATATATAGAGGACATACAGACGGACGGACGGATGAATGGCCAGATGAATGGCCGGACGGAAAGAATGGCGGACGGCCTGGCAGACGTTCTGACGGATGGACTGTCGGACGGACTGACGGATGGAGGGACAGGATGGGCATAGTTATAGTTATATGTAGTAAGGTAAAAGGGTTACATTTCACTGCGACCTCAAGGTCTATTGTGCCCCATCAGAGCTATATTTGCTAATGCGCTACTACCGCTCGCCCTCCAGCTCCAGAGCTCCAATGAACTCCAGTATCTGACAGGGCTTCGAGGAAGTTAGATCCTAGTTCCTCCAGTAATTCTCTTATCCAAGACACTCTTTGCGCTGGTTTGCAATGGCGAGGCATTCTGTAACCAGGAGAACAGGAGTTTCCTCCACTTCCCCAAAGAATCTGGACTCGTCAGTTTCTGTTAAGCCTTTTATGTTTTATGCTTTCTAAGGCGACAATGTCCTGTGAGGAAGCCAGTGAGGAGGCGTAACTTATTCTCACTGGGATCCAAATACTTTTTGGATCTTGAACTTTCAAAGTTCCGAATAAACTTTTTGGAGTGAGCCATTCCTGGAAGATTCCCCCAGGGTGCTTCTTTCTCAGTTTCTCCCTTCTCAAAATCTCTTTCTTATAGGTGCGTTCACCTATGCCACAGAAAGGTTCTGGGCCACTAAGTGGCGTTTGTGCTCCCTTTCTGGCAAGTGTATTGGCCTCTTCGTTTCCTTTGATTCCTGAGTGACCAGGAATCCAGACTAATAAGATCTTGTTGTTCTTGCCTACATCATTAAGTTTCCTCCGGCACCCCCATATCAGATTTCAGTCGATGATATAAGTGTTTGATAGCAGCTTGACAATCAGAATGGATCACAATGTCATACCCTTGATAGTTTCTTTCCAGATTTATATCTATGCATCTTTTGATTGCAAGTATTTCTGCCTGAAAAACACTCGAGTAGGAGCCTAACGACAGTGTACACTTGGTTCTTGCCCCGTATACTCCAACGCCTGCCCTTATCGTGGTTTCAGAACCATCTGTGTACCATTTAATTGTATTCACTTTGAAGTTTCGGGGTTTTCCTTTTTACAAAGCATACTGTTGAAATATTTCTCAATGCTTACTTTTCAATCATAACATCACTAGGCAGGTTCGCTGAAGAGATTTACTTGTTCAGAGAGGACCAGGCTCCCTGACTTTCAATTCTCTCATTTCCTGTACCTTCCCTAGATATTCTAAGGATAGCCTCATGGGCTACCCTATGGATCACTAGATGTAGAGGAGTGAGATCTGTGATGACCTCAGGTGCTCTTGTTGGGCGCGTTCTCATAGCTCCAGTGGTGCAAACACAGGCAAGCCTTCGTACCTAGTCGAGTTTTTTCCTCGTTCTCGTCTGCCGTCCATAGCAGACCAGACTACTGCCCCATAAGTTATTATTGGTCTCACAATCAAACATCCATCGCAGTATTTTAGAGTTAAAACCTCAAGTTTTACGTGATAGGATTCTGCACGCCATTAAAGCCCTTGTCGCTCTACTAGCAGTGTTTTCAACATGCTTATTCCATAGAAGCTTACTGTGTAGGATAATTTCCAGATATTGCTCCCTGCACGAGAAGGGAGTCTTTTGTCTTATATTTTCTGAGGAACAGGTATTCAGGAAAGAAATCCTCGAAATTTTAAAAGAACATATTATATTTACGAAAAAAGATGGTAAAATGCGTACATAAAATCGAAATTTTCACAGACATCAAAAAAAACATCTGAATAAATCATCTATCATTCACCTAATTTCTCATAATCGTAATTGAATCAAACAATTAAACTATTACTTCTTATGAACATACTAATCTAAATGTACGAAGGAGTCAAATAATCAAATGCAACTAATATTCAAATTACGTACGTAAAATCGAAAATACATCAAATCAACTTCGGATCGAGATATCAATAATATTGGGGATTACAATAACACATTCACATTTATAGGGGTTCAAACTTTGAACTGAATTTTCCTACCTTGGTCTGCAAAACCCCTAATTCCTTTTTGTACCTATTTGGAAGCAAATCCACCCACACGCGATATTGACTTAATCGAAACACGGCTTTTAACTCTACTAATAATGAAACTTCTTCAACACTTATTTCCACGATCTAATACAATTATTCCGAACTCCGTACGATTCTACATTTCTTGGTTTCCTCTCCGCGAGCAACTCTTCTGAATCGGAAAAACGAACCTTAATTCTGTACCTATCGTGGTACCTTTCCGACTCTCGAACTACCCCTAACGCGAGTCCTAGACTCAAAACCATTAACTCTCCCGAGTTCTCCTCTTCCACACAACTCACCCCCAGTCCCTGGCCGGTAACTGTTTTTCTTCCCCAGCCACCCCCAACCAAAACTACCCCGGACTTTAACCGGCTTTCATTCCACTTCCGAACGACGGACTTAACCCTAGTCCCCGATTAACTCCCGAGTTCGTGCCCTTGCGGCAACCACCCGTGGTCCGCGACAGGTCACAACTGCCCCTTGCACTCTCAGGGTCCCTCAAAGGTAAACTCTTCCCCCCTTTCAAAAACATAATTCCTGAGGTGACACTTTTTCGCAGCGTCTCTCACGCTTTCAAATTCTTCCTCCGAAATTTCCTCATGGTCAACCTATGTTGCGTCTTTTCATCTTATCGAGAACTCCTTCAGTTGTCCATACAAAGGTTTCTTTGTCGTCTACATACCTCCGTTCGTCAAAACAAAGTTTCATTGGAAGCCAAAGCTTTCCTTATCACAGTCACACAGCTCCAGACTTAACGACATCCGTTGATAACTACAATGTTACATACTCCCCAAATATTACAGCTAAGCGGATGACATAGTCCAAAAAGTAGTAAGTAAATTTGAGGATTCCCCTCTGTGATTTGTTACAGAGGGGCCTCAAAATTATTGAGCAGTGGTGATTGTCAGTGGGGCTCAACATTAACCCAGCCAAGGTTACAGTGATGCCGTTTACTCAGAAAAGAAACCTCCCAGCTATGAAATTCATCTCGGTAAAAAGAGATATCGTAGAATGGAATTCTGAAGTCAAATATCTGGGAACTATCCAGAACGGTAAGCATGCTAAAATCACTACACTAGTAAAGCGACAAGGGCTTTAATGGCGTGTAGAAACCTATCCGGTTGAACTAGGGGTTGTAACCCTAAAATACTCCGATGGCTGTAAGTCATGCTTGTGAGACCAATAATAACTTTGGAGACAGTAGTCTGGTTTGCTAAGGCAGGGCAGACAAGTACGATGAAAATACTCGATAAAGTACAAAGGCTTGCCTGTGTTTGCACCACTGGAGCTATGAGAACGTGCCCGATAAGAGCAATTGTGGTCTTCACAGATCTCACTTCTCTACATCTTAGTGATCAATAGGGTAGCCCATGAGGCTATTCTTAGCTATATAGGGAAGGTACAGGAAATGAGAGAATTGAAAGCCAGAGATTGGTTTCTCTGAACAAGTAGATCTCAACAGCGAACCTGTCCAGTGATGTTATGATTAAAAAAGTGAGCATTGAGAAGCACTTCAACACACTGTGTTATGTAAAAAGGAAGAAAGGGAAAAGGAATACACTACCCAAAACTTCAAAGTGACTACCATTAAATGGTATACAGATGGTTCTAAAACCATGATAGGGACCGGCGCTGGAGTATACGGGGCTAGAACCAAGTGTACACTTTCGTTAGGCTCCTAAGTGTTTTTCAAGCAGAAATACTTGCAATCAGAAGATGCATAGATAGAAACCTGGAAAGAAACTATCAATAAGGGTGTGACATTGTGATGCATTCTGATAGTCAAGGTGTTATCGAAGCACTGAATTCCTGTATCACTGATTCAAAGCTGATATGCCGAAAGAAAATTCATCGAAGTAGGCAACAACATAAGTCTGGGTTCCTGGTCACTCAGGCAACCAAAGAAACGAAGAGGCTAATACAATTGCCAGATAAAGAGCCCACTTACTGGCCCAGAACCTTTCTGTGGCATAGGCAATTGCACCTATAAGAAACAGTTTTGGGAGAAGGAAGAGACTGAAAGAGAAGCACTTTGGAGAAATCTTCTAGGAATGCATCACTTCAAAAAGTTCCTTCGGAACTTCAAGATCTAAAACTATTTGGATCTCAGTAGGAATGAGTTAAGCCTTCTCACTGGCTTCCTCACAGGACATTGTCGCCTTAGGAAGCCTCTAATGAAAATGGGCTTATCAGAAACTGACTAGTGTAGATTCTGTGGGGAAGAGGAGGAAACTTTCATTTACCTGGTTACAGAATGCCTCGCCATTGCAAGCCAGCGCAAAGAATGTCTTGAAGAAGGGAATTGAAAGAGAAACGAGGATTTAACCTCATTGAAGCCCACTCAGATACTGGAGTTCATTGGAGCTCTGGAGCTGTAGGTAGTGCATTTGCGAAAACAGCTGTGATGGGAGGCACAATAGACCTCAAGGTCGCAGTGGAATGTAAAACCCTTACACCTAACTATAAACTTAACATAGGTGAACTACAATAGTATATTATTCAAGGAGCGGTAATGTAGGTAATAACTCACGCAGATGAAGTGAATAACGACCATTACCGCAGGTTGAATACTATACTTTATCTACGACTCTAATAATAAAAACTAAGATACAAGTACAGAGAAAGATGTTTATTTACAAATCTCAATAGTTACCTATAACAATGCATAATTTATGTTGATTGTGCTTAGCATGGAGTAGTCATAGAGGCCATGGTTTATATAAAGTGCTAAGTTCATTAAAAATGCCAAAAAGCATTCTCTGCAAACGGCGACTTAATATTCTTACTTCTACACCAATCTCGAAAATTGTTGTATACACCTTTATATTTGTTTTGGGATTTTTCGGGCAATAAATTCTATATGGTAACATTGGCTGATTGTCTTATTGCACATAAAAGTTCATCTTCACTATCTGAATTCATCTCTTTCAGCAAGACATTCACAATAATAATTAGGTATACTTCATTTAAGAATTATTGACATCGAAGCAGGCATTGAACGTCCAGTCGAGGCTTCATTTCTGGTTACAAAAAGTTACTGTTATCATAGAAATAAACACATAAATATAACCTAGAAAAGTGTTTAGGTATATGAATTATCGAATAATTAAGCCGGAATATTCCGAATGCAGTTTAAACATGGGAATTCAGGTTTGAAAGCGCAAAAATATCGTGGAATTTTTGATACTTCGCAAGCACAGGGCCAAGTGATGAATGAATTGAAAAAAACGATATATATATAATTACATAATGCCAACCCTGTATATTGCAGATGAACTCCTTATCTGTTCTTATTCGAACATTCATATTACTTTGTTACATTTTGATGACACATCATTTTGAACACGCCACGTGTGTGGGTGTATATTTGTCCCATTGTTCGATACTGATTGTCGTAATTAACTTGAGATAAGAAATGTTATAAATACGTCTCAAGACGGATGTATCATTCAATTAATTCAGTGCATTTCTTCCTAGCTTATTGTTAGAATAGGATAATCTTCCGTTGTAAATTAATAAATCTTTTTAAAAGATCGGCTTTCGCTCCAAAAACGTAATTGGCGACGAGAATGGGATTGTGCCGGTTTTCGTGAAGAACTGTGTTTCGAAACTTCGAGCGTGAAATCGTAGTTATCGCCGCGCTAAGAACTTCCAAAAACTTTCAGTTTCAACTGTTAAGGTGCCAAATCCAGCAACAACGAGGAGAAAAGCCATTTGGAGCCTTGATTGTGTGGGTAGCGTCTACAACGACTCCAGAAAAACAACGTGGTGAGAATCCTATCTAGAAACACTTTTTTAATTCCCAGTCACTGACCCTGGTCCAAAGTCTTCAATCTTTTCCCACGGTTTTGAGCGTAAAACTTGTGTGAGTTTTCTCTAGGTTTCTTATAAAAAACCGATTACCAGAGTTTTTCCTAGGTTTCTTAATACAAAAAACCGATTACCAGAGTTTTTCCTAGGTTTCTTATAAAATAAAAAAACCGAATATAATAGTACAATACAAGTACATACAATACAAGTACAATACAATTTTTCAAGATTACTTCCGTAAAGCATTTCAAAGGCCGGAAGAATACGAATAAATGGCAGTCGCACCAGAACCAAATATGTTCGATAGATTAAAATTAATTGATTTATTTTCGAAATCAATAGTACCATTTGATGGTAATTCCGCGAATCTCGCAAGATTTTTGAATCATTGCGAAAGATTTTATAATAGGTTCCAATCTGCCGACGCGTTATTAAATGAAGCAATTATCGATATAATAAAGAGTAAATTGGTAGGAAATGCCAGTGAAATAGTAAGTTCTAATGAAAGAATCACAGATAACTGGTTTAACTTGAAGGAATTTTTAAAGTTAAGATTTGAGGAAAAAATAAGCCTCACAGTTTTGTTTTGGGATCTCCAGAATGCCCAAAGAATACGTAATGAGAATGATTTAGATTTTCTCGAAAGAATAGTAGATTTAAAGAATAAATACGATTCGCAAGTAGAATTGTCTAATTTACCGATTCTTGAAAAGGATCAAGAAAAAAATATTGCGTCACGAGTAGCAACTAGAGTTCTGCTCTATAATATTAACCCCGAATTAAGAACAGCCCTTAGAGGTCATGGAATTATGAACTATGACGATATAGTAAATTTTATTCGTCAAGATTATTATTTTTATCAACAACCCTATATGCACTATAAAAATCAAAATAATCAGAGGAATTTTCCTCAACAAAATCAAAGGAATGTCCCTCAAACTAATAAAAATAATTTCCCAAATAATAATGGAGCAAACTTCCCAACTGATAATTATAGAAGTTTTCCTCATAATAATCAATCAAATTTTCCCCAATCTAGTCAAAATAATCAAAGAAATTTGTATCCAAATAATCCCCAACCGAGATTCCCATCTCAACCGATTAATTTCCAACAAAAACAAGTGAAAACTTATTTCCCAACAAATCGTCAAGTCTTCGGTAATAATGAACGTAAAAACGAGAATGTTTTCAAACCTCATCCTAATCAAAGAATTCAATCTCCCCCTGAAAAAATGTCGATTCAGACGAGGAATTATCCCCAAAAGAGATCAAATTATTCTACTCAATATCACCAAAGTCCCCAGAGACAATTTTTTAATAATCAACCCAATCCAAATATAAGGATTGAAGAATTAACTAATATTGCGTCTACTTCGAAAGACCCGAGATTCAAAAAACGTGATTTTAACGAACGTTCATATCCAGAACATAATAATTCAAGTAAATATTTAAATGAAAATTTTCGAGATCGTGCCATGAACGACTCATTGACTTAAATAATACGTTAGATAACACAAACCAACTCCCCTATATCCAATTCCAAAATCCTAAATGTAAACTTTTAATTGATAGTGGATGTTCTGTTTGTCTTATTGATCCAAAATTCGCGTATAATAATTTCCCTAAAAATATTTTTAATGAATCTACGACACTAACTGCATGTTTCAAAAAACAAACTGCAAATGAAAAAGTTTTAATACCTTTATTCCCTGAATTTCAAATTGATGATTTTCATCCCTTTGTCGTATACAAGTTCCATAAGAATTATGATGGTCTTATAGGAGCAGATTTTTTGAATAAATACGGACTTAATTTAGATTTTAAAAATCAATTATTAACTAATGGATATTCTCAAATCCCCTTTTACTATCAGCAAGTATGCCAAAAACCTCAAAATATCCCAATGGATCCTGAGTTTTCAAATATAATAAAACATAAAATTGATACGATCAACCAACACTTAGCAGATATCCAAAATATTTTAGAAGCATTTAAAGCGGATAATCTGAAAATTCAATTAAATGAATGTTCCTTTGAAAATGAAATTAAAACAAATGATAATAATATTCCTGAAGGAATCGTATCTAATTCAAAAATATTGAAAGCAATTGCTGAATTTCCAATTCCTAAAACTCCTAAAGAAATAAAATCATTTCTTGGACTCGTAGGATATTATAAAAAATGTATCCCTAATTTCGCAAAGATAACGAAACCCTTAACTTCTTGTTTAAAGAAAGATTCCAAAATTAATATTGATAATCCGAAATATATCGAAGCGTTCGAAATATGTAAAAGAAATTTATTGAATCACCCTGTATTGAGATACCCCGATTTTGATAAGCCATTCGTTCCTACAACTGATGCGTCAGGTTTCGCGATAGGCTCTGTTTTATCTCAAGGTGAAGTTCCGAAAGAATTCGATTACGGAATACGTTATAAAAAAGGTTCAACTAATAATGCTGATGCTCTCAGTCGAATTATAATAGAGTCAGATAATAAATTGACCTATAAAGATTTTGTAAAAAATTATGAATTGAAAAATATTAAAGATTCCCCTAAGATAATTGAAAAAACAGGTGATTTATTTAAAGCCCCAAAGAATTATGCGTTAGCACATTGCGTTTCCCGTGATTTTCACATGGACCGAGGTGTAGCCCTCGAATTTAAAAATAAATTTGGTCAAATAGATAATTTGAAATCTCAAAATAAGCTACTAGGAGAAGTAGCAATGATCCAAATAAATGATCGAAACATTTATTATTTAATCACGAAAGATTCGTATTTTCATAAACCGGAATATGAAACCGTTTTTCAATCAATATTATATCTCAGAGAATTGTGTCAATATAATAATGACAAATACTTAGCTTTACCCAGAATTGCATGCGGTCTAGATAAATTAGACTGGCCGATGATTTTAAATATGATAAAATACATTTTTGCGAAATCAAATATAAAAGTTATTGTATATTCCTTACCGAATCGGAATATCGGAGGAGATACTAATGAATTAAAAAATGATCGAATGATAAAAATGAATAAATTCGATACGAACAGGATCGATAATGATCCAATGTTAAAAATAAATAAATTCGCAATGACGAATAGGATCGATAATGATCAGATGTTAAAAATAAATAAATTCGCAAATACGAATAGAATCAAAAATGATTCAATGGCGACAAATGCCAGTAATGCCACAGGTGCAAATTATTCCGAAAATACGGAAATGAATAGAATCGAGAATGATTCAAATATAAATAATCATAATAATATTGAAATGAATAGAATCGAAAAAGATTCATCGTTGATTAAAAATCGAATTAATAAGGAAAAATATGAAGCATGTTTGAAATGGTTAAATTCAAACGATGAAATAAAAATAAATTTAAATGAGACAGAATGTTCTACTGTCCAGCGTAATATTAAGAATCCCATAATGAAAATTCCATATACGAAGAAAAGGTTAAAGTCACCATCTTCGAAAATAATTTCCAAAATTATTCCTTATTATAAAGTACGGAAAAAAAAAGGCATGAATATTTAATTATGTTATAGATTCAAAACGAATCTTTTAATCACCCTCAGGTGAACATATAGTTTTTATTTAGATTATGAGAGTTTTACATTAAACAGTTTTGATTTTATCCATAGGATTTCATATAAAGATTAAAATATTATTTGAGATAAATCTCATTTTCATTTGCTTGTTAGTAGCATAAAACATTAGAAGGATTAATGTATTCTCCTTCAGACATTCTTTGAACAACGGTGTTTGAAACCCTTGTTTCATATTATTGATAATCATCATTATCCTTCGCTTCACAATAACAAAAGTATTAGAAAGATTATGGTGTTTTCCTTGAGACATGTTTTAAACAATGTTACTTCATACACTATATTCCTTAAATGAGGAAAATGAATTTAAAACCCCCTGATCAAACTGATACAAGATAAACTCGATTGATTACGAGAGAATTTAATTAATTCAAAACGAAAATATTATTGTCGGAACATCTTGTTCAGAGTTCCATGTTTCAAGTTTCCAAGTTCGAACTGTTCCAAGTTTTGTAATATTCATATTTCAAGAATTGACTGTTCAATTCTCAATTTCAATCCCCTGATTATAATGTCACTAGAGCCAGCCCTGCTCAATAACGCGATTATTTGAGAATGTATTACGAATCAAGTTAGGAAAAGCTTACGTCTCACATAACAATCGAAAGTAATGTACGAGGAAAACCTACGTCACATATTACTCTTCAAATTGAAAATGTAGATAAATTATTGATGTAATTTAGCCATTACGGCGTTCCCAATAAAATAACGTGTGACAATGGATAAGAATTTGAAAATGGCGTAATCCAAGATTTTTGTAAAATCCATAAAATTGAAATTCATTATTTTACGAATTATAATCCCAACTCAAATGCAAAGAACCCTTAAAAATAATTATCATGTTATGATCGGATGTTATTCCAATAAAGGACGATATGTACCAATATGTACCAGTTGAATTAAATAAAATATGAGAATTAATTTCGAATTATCAAAGAGAAATAAATAAAGTCAAAATCTAATTTTGCTCGCACATTAAATTTTAAGTAGCACACAAATGATATAAAATATTAATACCATGGAAGAATTGTTGAATGAAAAATATTCCATTAATAATATTAAAAGAGGACTAATTAAAATATCAAAGATTTTACTCAGAACGTTAGATTCTGATAACGAGAACAATATAAAAACTTTTTCGTTTTTCTGATAAAAAGTTTTGATAAAAAATCAAAAACAGATCGCAACAGTCGTAAATGACCTTAAAAATAAGTATATTGAAAAATTTCAGAAAATGTCAGAAAACCTTAAATTGCTTCAAGTTATACCAGCAATACAAGAAATTCAATACATGCATCTCCTGACATTTGAACTCAAAGATATCAAGAATATTCTAGATGAAATTGCAACTGCAGTGAGTTTTGCAAGATTACATCTTTTACATGAATCAATTTTACCTTATTCAAAATTCCTTGAATTAATAAAAAATGTGACGATAATACCTTTACATCATCTGAAAGATTATTATCAGATATGTCATACGAAAGTAATTTTCAAAAAGAAAGCATTACTATTTTTAATATCAATCCCAACGGTATACGAAGAAAGTTATGATTTATACAAGTTTTACTATCTACCACAAAACAATTTGTCCCTTCCATATACCGATCCTTATTTACTCTCACAAGAAGAAACCCTGAAATGGTCAACGAAATTTTGCCATCCAGTGGAGGATGATTATCTCTGCGATCAAGACACTCTAGCTGAATCACCAGCATGCCTTCAAAATATTTTGAAAAACCACACCGAAAACTGTCCAAGAACGACAACGGTACTTTCCCCAGATTTAAAATTATTAGAAGATGGAAATATCTTATCCATCGAAAATAAAAATGTTTTAGAAAAATGTCCTCAGCAAACAAGACATTATTTTGTGCCTCCTATAACAATTCTACGAACCAAATGTGCTGTGAGCAACACGAAAAAAGAAATTGTCCCAACTACTACGTTTAATGAAGAAAAATACGTGATTTTACCCAAGATAACTTTATTCAACCCAAATTCCACAAATGAAGAATCCCGGAAAGATGAAGACATCCCGGATATCAAGATAGAAGACCTGGACCAATGGAATCTCCAGCCTTCAAGATCTATATTTTTGCTTATTGTTATAATAATCATTTTATTAATTATTACTTATTTTATTTTGAAATATTTAAGAAAAGATATTTTTTGTAAAGCTCCTACTACAGGTGATACCTTTATTCAAGGTGGGGAGGAATTACATAATGCCAACCCTGTATATTGCAGATGAACTCCTTATCTGTTCTTATTCGAACATTCATATTACTTTGTTACATTTTGATGACACATCATTTTGAACACGCCACGTGTGTGGGTTTATATTTGTCCCATTGTTCGATACTGATTGTCGTAATTAACTTGAGATAAGAAATGTTATAAATACGTCTCAAGACGGATGTATCATTCAATTAATTCAGTGCATTTCTTCCTAGCTTATTGTTAGAATAGGATAATCTTCCGTTGTAAATTAATAAATCTTTTTAAAAGATCGGCTTTCGCTCCAAAAACGTAATTATATATTAAGAAATGGAACCCCCAAATATAAAACTTGAACAGGAAACTCAACACCACAATCTATACCCTCAATGTTATGAAATACCATATTCAACAAGTAACATTGAAGCCCCTATACACAGCCAATTTTCAGTCAACCCTATCATATGGCATTGTTTACTGAGGAAACAGTACATAGAGCAATCCGAGCTATGTATAGAATGAAATATAGAGAGAATTGTAGAGGTGTTTTCAAAAGAAATAAAATCCTGACGTTAACAGCAATATATGTGCTAAAGTATGTTATCTTCCTACAAAGCCACAGTGAACTTTTTGAACCATTTCTGAACAACAACCCAACTAGGAAAATATGCTTATATATGACCGAGACAACAATTGACACTAGCAGAGAATGATGCAAAATACATGTGCATGAAGATCTACAATGCGTTACCCAAACACTTTCATTCGATAAGAAATGTTAATATATTGAAGAAAGAATGAGTTAAATTTTTGCTGAATATTGAACCATACAACTGGCTAGAATATTTTGAATCTTGGGAGCTAAAACTATATCAATTTTGTAACCAGTAACCATTGAAATTATTTGACTTATTCCCCATTATTGTATAAATAAGAGAGAAACAAAATTTAAGAATCTATATAGTACATGAAGATCTTTGACATGGAATTTGTACCGTAACTATCAATATATGAACCAATTTGAGAATTATTCAGTGCTCGGTGTTGAATACTTAAAGAGAGTCAATTTTTATTTCCATTTATTAAAACTGTCCATGAATTATTGAAAATATTATAATTGATGAGCAATTTCACAATTATTTAGTATACTTTTGAATTGGAACAATATAGCATGTGTTCAATGGCAGTAGTAGCAGAGAGAATGTGAACAGTATAACTATACAGTATAACTATAATAAATAAACTACGAATGATAAAAATCTCATTGAAAACTTTGTTTCCACGTATCAGTGTAGTGATTTGGATGTGTTTATTGAATAAGCAGACATAATCCTATTGATGGGCATCCTTTTGCAGAGAAGGTTTCAATTTTTCAAAAACCCATTTATTGAATAATTCATCATTCATAGTTTTATGGTAATCCTTATCATTAATACCACTGTCAAGAATCAGATTACATCCAGGTGAAAATCCATCAATTGTTCCAGCATTCAAAATAGTGTACCTTCTACCTTTACCCTTGAATATACTCAGCATACCTCCTGGATTACTTTCTAGTGTCCACTGACAAATTTGAATACCGTTTCCAAATTTCCAAGTTTCATCTAGATAAATAAATTTTACGTTTTGTTCCAAGTATTCTTGGTATTTACCACAAAATTGTTTTCTATTTATTATATTTTTC
Source organism: Aphidecta obliterata (assembly GCA_963966015.1). Lineage (NCBI taxonomy): Eukaryota > Metazoa > Arthropoda > Insecta > Coleoptera > Coccinellidae > Aphidecta > Aphidecta obliterata. Next base: position 30,805,143 of record OZ014427.1, on the reverse strand, counting down.
TGTTTATCAATGAGAATTTTCCTTGGATCAACTCTTTTGTATTTGTATACAATTCTTTTCATATGATATAATGTTGACTGCGATTGATTGAAATCTAGGTGCTCTTTGGCCAGTTCAAAAAGGATATCCAAACTGATATATTCATTGTTTTCAATTTTAGCGAAAACAAAGTCATTCAATGTCTCTTTGAAGGAATAATCATATTGCACAGGTTTTCTTCCACTGCTAATTCCAGGGAGTATTGACATGCCTTCTTCTTTTTTCGCTAATATTCTTCGAACAGTGCTTGGAGAAATCTGAAGATTTAAGACACATTGATCAATCAGAATACACTTTGAGTAGGTGAATAACAGTTTACCTGAAACACTAGCCAAACTCGATTAATGCTAGCGGAAATATCTTTGAAAAACTTGAAAAAAGTAACACCGACAAACTGCCTGGCGTTCTCTTGATAGGCGCGATGCATCCTGGTAAATTCCAGCCATTTCAATAGCACAAGACAAAAAAATACTCAAATTCAGAGCTAGTTTTTACAATTATTCACCAATATCTTTGATAAAATCACCAAAATGACCAAAACAATGTCTCTATGGGTTATGATCGTGTTATTCCTATACCAACCTGAATTCAGCAACCCAAAATATTAATGAATAGTCTATTACCAACTTAAATTCGATTTTCCACAGCCTCCCAAGATGTCAATAATTCTTAAACGGAGTATATCAATTTCAATTTGAGAAAACGTCAACATTATTCAAGGGACCTCCCCTCAATATCAATAATGGACGATTCCCTTTCTGCCAATCGGCTTGTTCAGAAGCACAGAGCCAGGGAGTTATAAGAGTGAATTATTATAACTCATGGTGTTTGTTTACAGATACTATTAATTGCTCAAAAGTAGTTGAATAATGAATATATAACTCAATAGGAGTAGATAAACAGAATTATATTGTTTGATTACCTCAACTTCAATTCGTAATTCGACAGAACATTCAAGGGACGATAAAATACATACCTTTGTGTACAATTTGCAAAGCTTTTCACATGGATTCCTGATCAGGAATAATGATCCAAAACGAAGGACCACTGTTTTGAATTCGCAATGTAATAGTATAACCTTCCATCATCCCGAATGAACACGATAACACAAATAGGTAAGACCGTTTTTTTAATCAGATGGCATCCCCGATAAACCCTTACAAATAACAGGCTAACACGTATTCGCTAAAATTGAGTAGAACAAATCCCCAAACTTTTCATATGTACTCGGGACTTTCCCGATAAAGTTATTATACCACTCTGGTGCTATTCGGCCAGTGAGTGAATAACGAAGAAATGCTATACGTCGCCATCTGAAATATGGGCTAACTTAACCGAGAAAGCATTCCTGATAAAAGTAATTTCGTCGGAATGCCCCACAAGCACGACAAATTAATAAAATAGTAGAAAGAAAATGGTTAATCGTCAGGTGATTCCTTATCGTCGAGGTACTAATCTGCTAGTGGTACTAAGCAACCACGGCTAATTAATGCTGAAATCGTGCCTGAAAAATGCCTTATTTCTACTTTCCAGGTAATAAAAACAGAATGGTTCCACATTTCAATTTAGCTGGATGCAATGATTAAAACTCGCAATCAAGAAACGATTATGAATTAATCGCTGTTTAAAATTAAGCGTCGAATTTATTCACCATTTGAATTTTAAATATACCTGCTTAAAATAAATTATATGTAATACAGATTATATCTGGTGCATGAATTATGTATGATTGGAGATCTTTATTGCTTTCGGGTGGCATTTCTCCCGAAACCGTTGGGCTGATTGATTTTCTTCATTCGAGTCGAAAGACGCCGATCTTTATCGACGAGCAGAACAAACGAGCAATATACACTGCCCAAAAAAATTTGGAGAACATCTTCAAATTCCTTTCTCTGCACTCGAGTTAGCAAGGGGATCTTGATATTATAATATGTCGCACTACACTCAAAGAAAATTTCTAGGATATATAACAGGAATTGGATTACTACAGAAAATTCCCCATATATAAGCGAGAAAATTTGTTGATTAAACGTGAAATAACAAGTTTTACATTAGTTGATACAACCAAACGCCAATTTGTCATTTCAACAGGAAAATAATACTGTGACGAACACCGGAAAATGCGTGACCATTGACAGGAATTTCCTGTTTAATGAACAAACTAAATAGTTGTATTTCAAGCTTCAAACTTCAGTTTATACAAGAATTTCCAGTAATGAACACTAAACTGAAACAGGAATAACTTTACTTATAACAGAACTGCAGCACTCGTTGAATTAAAGAACTATCCTTCATATTTAACAGTACTAGATAGTTGTATTCGAAGTTTATAAGCTGAGCTTTTACAGGAATTTTCTGTAGTAATGCATTCTGTCTGAAAAGCGAAATATGTGCCTAGAAAGGGGAGAATTTATATTATATTATATTCATTAAAGAGTATGTTCACATTATTCTAACGAATTGGAGAGACATTCGTTCGAATACTAATGATGAGAGACTCCATAATGAATATAAAGACATTTTTTCCCCGATTCCGGACACATATTAGCTAATTTAATTACAGAATTACTGTCCAAAAAAGCTAGCCCCTTTTCTGTCGCTTTTCAATCCTTTGGGCAGTATCTTCTGAGTTTTGTCTATTCGGTGGCGCCCTCTGCTCAGCGGTACGGTAAATGTTGGGTGCCGTCGGTGCAGATCGCTACAGATCTGATCTTTCTTCCTTTCTCTGATCTGATCTAACCTGACTTTGCTCTCCGTTTTCCTGTTAAACCCCTATTTTCCTGTTCCTCCCTACACTATGTTTCTTGATCATATACTAATCCTTTTCTTTTTTTTTGTATTTCCTAGGAAAAGTTATTCAAGCGTTAGTATCAATCGAAAAAATTACGAAAACCACTGCCGTGAAGTCAGGAGCTTTTGAGCGCTCGTTCATTCACCTTGTAGGTAGATTCGCATTCTCCAGTTTTAGAAATCAATTGAAGGGTTTTTCGAAAGCTTTCAAAAAAATTCTCAAACTTAGGCGAAACTCCAGACTTGATGTCAGTTCTTCAGCTGATCAATTTTTTTTCAATAATTCGCTTGAATTTTTTATGGTATCTATGGTCTTGGTAATGCAATCTGGACAAAACTTCCCACGTAGTTTGAATACATTATTCTATGTGCGAAATTTCATTCCAATCCAATGGGTAGTTTCGAAATTATCAGGAAAAAAATAGTTTGAACGGCCATATTTACGGAAGCCCTTGTTTTAATGTTGCTCATTCATGAACATGATTATTAGCGATCTGAACCTACCCTGAAAATTTTAAGTCCCTAGGCCTTTTCGTTCGAAAGTTATAATTTTCTATGGTTTCTATGGTTCTGATCATGCGATCTGGAAAGAATGTAGCTTGAATATATAATTCCCAATTAAAATACAAAATTTCGTCCCGATCAAATCCATAATTTTGAAATTATCAAGAAAACTGAATTTCGAACGGCCATATTTAAGGAACCACTAGTCTAATTTTGCTCATTGATGAACTCGACCGCACGTTTCAAGATCCACACCTATCCTGAAAATTTCAAGTCCCTAGGCCTTTCCATTACAAAGTTATAATTTTCTATGGTTTCAATGGTTCTGGTCATGCGAGCTAAACATTTTGCATGTAGCTTGAACACGTCATTCTTCATCTGAGTGCGAAATTTCACTCCGATCGAATCAGTAGTTTCGAAGTGACCATGAGAACAAAATTTCGAGCGACCATATTTACGGAACCCCTTGGCGGATTTTGCCCAAAAACTAACTCAACCGCGGCATTCGAGATGCGAACCTACCCTGAAAATTTCAAGTACCTAGGTCGTTCCGTTCGACAGTTATCGTGTATACGGACGGACGGACGGACAGACTCGAGTCGAACTCAGTCGATTGATACCATTTTCGGCTCAAAATTCTAAAAATACAGACATAGTGACGAAATGATATAGCCCTCGTGTAAGTAGTACGAGCGCTCAAAAATTCAATTTTGAATAGTGAGCCGAAAAATGCTCAAAACTTGGAATATTATAAACTCGAATTTCACAAAAACAAAAAAACATGCTGACTGAGATGAAAATACTATTTTACTATATATTCCCGTGAACTTTACGACCTACGTATGTTTTAGAGTCGTGGCTTGTGAATACAGAAAAATATTGTATATAAACAGGGAATATTCCTTTTAAAATAAAAGTATCTGTTATTCCTACAGTTTTTCCTGTTCAAAAGACTCAAGTCACTTCAACCGGAATTGGCAAGAAAGATTGCAAGTACAGATTATTCTCAGAACGGTCGTTTCTTGTTGTAATAATAATAGTTGCGTTTAAACAACAGGAATTCATTCAACCGGAAATTCCCGGGATTCGTTTTTTTCTCAGTATGAAGGTGTTTTTTTAGCGGTTCATAACTTTGAGTTGCCAACACCACTTTATTGTACAACCCATTCAACAGCTGATAGTTGCTTCTTGTTTAGTTTGATTTCATTATGGATAGAGTTACCTCCTACAAGTTGTTGAATTTTGTTATCAAAATAATGGTTCTGTTCGTCAAACTTCTCATGCACTTAGTCTATTTATGGCATACACAATCGTCCTTCATAGCGGCTAATTCGAATAAAAATAGATCGGAACACGTTCATTCTTAATGAATGAATTGAATTGAATTCTATTAGAATCATCAAAAGTGATCATTTGGCCGGATCATTTGACAAAATATTCAACTTGAAAGGGTGCAAAAAATTTTGGGCATCAAGATCTTAAGACAACTCTGGTTCGTGTTATCTCTCTGTTAGGTTAAAAGATCTGCCATGAATCACAGTGCGACATGAATTCCAGCAAATAAACAAAGTCACAAAGTGGTGGATTTTATTTTTTTTTTATCGCTTTCATTGTAATTTACAATCTACTTTTATAAGATATTGAGTAAATATCATGTATGTGTAGACTATGAGAAGATATTAAACATATCAATACTTCATTATATTACTTTAAAACAAGTCGTTTGGCCAGGTTCGTTGTAATCTTCGAAAGTTGAATGGATTTTCTGTCAGTTGTTCAATCAATTGGTTAGCGTGCCCTTCCAGCCTCTGGTGGTATTTTCTTGAGTAATTTTCTATTTCGGTGGTGACGTATGGGATTCTTAGATCATTATGGATGGTGAGGTTGGAGAGGTACCAAGGTGCATTTATTGATGAACGTAGTATTTTAGATTGAAGTTTTTGTATAATTTGTATATTAGATGGTTTAGCGCAACCCCAGAATTGGATGCCGTATGTCCATATCAGTTTGATGATTGCCTCGTATATAAGTAGTCTGTTTTGGATATTCAACTTAGACTTCCTACCTATCAGCCAGTACATTTGTCGGATCTTCATATTTATTTGGTTTTTTTTGGCTTGAATATGTTGCTTACAGGTGAGGCGCTGATCTAAATGTATACCGAGATATTTGGCTTTGGTATCGACTGGTTTGTATATTCTCTTTCAACTTCTATAAGGAGATTTTTCGTGAACGGTATAATTCTTAAAATTCGAACTAAGGAGAGGAAAAATAATTAACTTGAAAGGTCCTATAAAAAAAATTAGGAATTTCATAAACTCACCGATAAAATTGGTCCAAATTTTTCACAGAAATCGTTCGAAATGGTCACCATTTGTTGGATGTGCGCCTAAGTCTTGACCGTCGTTATAACGAATTATTACATGCAGTAACTCCGTTTGCAAGCATTTTCAATGCGTTGTTTCAGTTCTTCAATAAATACTATTCACCCCACCGTTACTGTTCACTAATGTTTTCAAATAACCCCAAAAGAAGAAATCACAGGGGTTGAGTTCCGGGGAGCGTGCAGGACAAGAAATCGACCCACCACGTCCAATTCACCTGAATTCACAAAAATTATACGCTATATCTATTATACGCATTCAATCAATACATTTAAACCTCAATACGTACCTGAATCAGATCCGTGCTGGAAATTTCTCAGATTCGCGGGTAACTTTGATTTCGAAATACTCGGCCACGGTGAATATTTTATATACAGGATCTTTGGAATTTTGACTTATTTTGAGGAGTTCTAGCACCTGTAAAAAAAAAGCATCACCTTCGAAAACACCCTGTACAATCGATAGTTCCACGATATTTACTATGTAATTTGGAAATCTTTCTTCCATTTGTTTTCCGTTTTATGAAAAGTGTTGAGTCCATGTCAAATTATTGTCTGGATGTGGTAAAGGTATGTGCATTTTCAGAATTTGTGTGAACCATTTTTGAGCGCTCGTACGACTTACATGAGGGCTATATCATATCGTCACGATGTCTGTATTTTTCGAATTTTGAGCCAAAAATGGTCTCAAACGACTTTGTTCGACTCACTGATGATGAATATGTCGAAAAATTCGAGTCTGTCCGTCCGTCCGTCCGTATACACGATAACTCTCGAACGGAATGTCCTAGAAAATTTCAGGGTAGGTTCAAATCTCGAATGCCGCGGTTGAGTTCGTTATTGGGCAAAATTCGCCAAGGGGTTCCGTAAATATGACCGCTCGAAATTTTGTTTTCCTGATTACTTTGAAACTACAGATTCGATCGAGATGAAATTTTGCACTTTAATGGAAAATGAGGTGTTCAAGCTACATGCAAAATTTTGTTCAGCTCGCATCACCAGAACCATAGAAACCATAGAAAATTGTTACTTCTGAACGGAAACGCCTAGGGACTTCAAATTTTCAGGATAGGTGTGGATCTCGATTGTCGTGATCACTTTCATCTATGAGCAAAATTATACTAGGGGTTCCGTAAATATGGTCGTTTGAAATTTCCTCAATTGGTTTCCAAAACTGAAAAATGCGAATCTACCTACAAGGTGCATGTACGAGCGCTCAAAAGCTCCTACCTTCACGGCAGTGCTTTTCGTAATTTTATTCTCTGTAATGAACATTTCAATGATTTTGTGTTGGTATCATCATAACTATTCTTAATTCGAAATCGAGGATGTTGCAGGTTAGAATTACCGTTAATGAATATAGAGTCATCAAATTATTTTTATGGAATACGCGATAAGAATCAATAGTTCCATCCCACATCTTTCCTTTGTCTGCTTTGTTTTCAATAAAATTGAATAAATTGGCTGACATCAACATTCGCATGCTGTGCGATTGCCTTCTCCAACTTGGTGCCTCGCAACCAGAGTGGAATTCCTCCTTTCTGGAATCTTATTACAGAAAAGTCATCGTAAGTACCAGTTGTAATGAGAAAGAAAGAGCCACGAAAAGAAATCAACACGAGCGAATGCCAAGGCTCGTTAGATTTTTGTTCTTTTTCTGATGGAGAAAGAGAGAGGTAGACCAAGGTAAGTCGGTTGTGAGAATATTATTTAGGCAATTAAATATGTAAGGCGATCTTTGGATTCCCGGAGGAAATATACAAAAGATTTATTTTGAGATACATTTGAGTAATTTACATATGCCAAAGGAGTCTGTAGCGCTGCTCCGTCTGTTCGTCCGTTCTTTTGACCGGTCCCGTCTCGGCGCTTTGAAAAAGCTCGTTCAGATATCGCGATCAAGCCTTTTCATTAATTCAGTGAGATGGATCTCCGATTACGAGAGCCAGGCGTGTCGGACACATCGTACTAAATTTTAACTAACTTATCGTAGGTAATCTGAGCCCCCAGCAATTCCTCAATGAAATACAAATAGAACTGATACCGTCTGCTTGGAGGCTGGGGATATTTCGGTCCGTCCGCTCGGTACGACCTGTCCAGAATCCGATATTGATTTTGGTTTTGACGCATTTTCGACGGACATGAATTTTTTATCTGATCACCAGTGATATAGGAGGATGGACGGCTTGGAATGTGTTTATTGATATTGGTTTCATGTAGAAGAAGGAGGTTGCCCCAGGAGTCTGGTTCACTTGGGTTCAGTGTTGGGTACATGCCATAACGCTTCCGACTTATTGCAGAACCAATTTGGGATTTTTGAAGTACTCAAAACTGGTTCCGAACCAGTTCGGGATGTTTCTTAGCGCTCGAACGATTTCGTAATCAACGAAGTTTTGTTGGAATCGCTTCTCTTGAAATTAATTCTAGTATTTCAGTACTATTCAGTTTATTTGATTATTATTATTCTTTTTGAGGGCTCGTACTACTTGCACGAGGGCTATATCATTTCGTCACGATGTCTGTATTTTTCGAATTTTGAGCTGAAAATGGTCTCAATCGATAGAGTTCGACTCACTGATGACAAATCCGTCGGAAAATTCGAGTCTGTCCGTCCGGCCGTAAGCACGAAAACTCTCGAATGGAACAACCTAGAGACTTAAAATTTTCAGTGTGGGTTGAGTTCCCGAATGCCTCGGTTGCGTTCGTTAATGGGCCAAATTCCACCAGGGGTTCCGTGAATATGGCCGTTCAAAGTTTTGTTCTCCTGATTACTTGGAAACAACTAATTCGATCGAGGTGAAATTTTGCACTCAGATGGAGAATGACGTATTCGAACAGATTCGATCGTGACGAAATTTTGTATACTAATGGAGAATGGTATATTCAAGGTAGATTTCTCCAGATCGCATGACCAAAACCATAGAAAACATAGAAAATCATAACTTTCGAACGGAAAGGCCTAGGGACTTGACATTTTCAGGATAGGTGTGGATCTGCAATGCGGTCGTTTGAAATTTTATTTTCTCGATAATTTTGAAACAGCGAAATCGATCGAGATACAATTTTGTATTTTAATCGAGAATGATATATTGAAGCAACATTTTATCCAGATCGCATGACCAGAACCATAGAAATCATAGAAAATTATAACTTCCGAAGGGAAAGGCCTAGGAACTTGAAATTTTCAGGGTAGGTTTGGATCGCGAATGTCGCGGTTACGTTCATCAATGAGCAAAATTAGACTAGAGGTTCCGTAAATATGGCCTTTCAAAATATTTTTTTCCTGATAATTTCGAAACTACTAATTGGATTGGAATGAAATTTTACACATAGCTGAAGAATAATGTATTCAAAGTACGTGCGAAATGTTGTCCAGATCGCATCACCAAGACCATAGATACCGTAGAAAATTCTAGCGAATTATCGAAAGAAATTTGATCAGCTGAAGCACTGACATGAAGTCTGAAGTTTCGCCTTAGTTTGAGAATTTTTTTGACAGCTGTCGAAAATTCCCTCAATGATTTCTAAAACTGGAATATGCGAATCTACCTACAAGGTGGATGTACGAGCGCTCAAAAGCTCCTGACTTCACGGCAGTGCTTTTATAATTTTTCTTTTCTAATACTTCGGTATATCAGAAAATATTCTCCATTTCCAGCTGAAATTTTGTGAGGAAATGATAAAATCAGCTTTTTAACATAAAAAGAAAATTGAGTTTTTCTGATTCATAAGGTGATCCTATCCCTTGAAGATAAAAATGGAAAGAAATTATTTGTTGATCATCGATTAGTTATGCGTGACCTCTCTGGTAATTAATTGAAAAAAGCGCGCAAAAGCAAAAGTATCTACATCAATGCTTTTATTTTTTCGACCCATGATTGAAAAATTTTGGGTAATCATCATTATACATATTATAATATGATATATCAGTATATTATGGAACGATCACGTAATAATGGTTATTAATAAACGAGCATTAACTGGTTATGCGAGTGTATTAATAACTATCACATAAGAGTTGCATACGCCATGTTTCTTACACCCGATAAATAATGAAGAACTATAAATATAATATTCGTGAAATTAATACATAGTACCTATAACCTTCATATATGAAAATTACGTGTCACGTTGTTTGTCCGGGATGAACTCCTACAATACTGAACCGATTGTAATCAACTTCGAAAACCAATGCAAATTAGCTGTTTATTATTCATGACAAAGACTGATAATTATCCAGGTGGCAACATGGGGCTCAAATCGACGACAGGAGATCGCGTCCCACTACACCGATCTGTCGACCACAGCGATATCTTGCGAGGAGTGATGCCAAGTTTCTGGGGAATAATACAGAATGTTCATAGAATTCGTAACTGTCAAGAATGTAGAATAATGTCAGTGATAAAAAAATTACGAAAAGTACTGCCGTGAAGGCAGGAGCTTTTGAGCGCTCGTACATGCACCTTGTAGGTAGATTCGCATTTTCCAGTTTTAGAAATCAATTGAAGAAATTTTCGACAGCTGTCACAAAAATTCTGAAACTTAGGCGAAACTCCAGACTTCATGTCGGTGCTTTAGGTGACCAATTTTTTTTCGATAATTTGCTAGAATTTTCTACGGTATCTATGATCTTGGAGGCGCGATCTGGACAAAATTTGGCACGCAGTTTGAATTCATTATTCCTAAGCTAGGTGCAAAATTTCATCCCAATCCAATCAGAAGTTTCGTAATAATCAGGAAAAAAATATTTTGAACAGCCATATTTACGGAACCCCTAGTCTAATTTTGCTCATTGATGAACGTGGCTGCGATATTCGCTATCCAAACTCACCCTGAAAATTTCAAGTTCCTAGGCCGTTCCGTTCAAAAGTTACAATTTTCTATGGTTTCTATGGTTCTGGTTATGCGATCTGGACAAAATATTGTTTTAATATATCATTCTCTATTAAAATACAAAATTTCACCTCGATCGAATCCGTAGTTTCGAAATTATCGAGAAAACAAACTTTCAAACGACCGTATTTACGGAACCCCTAGTATAATTCTGCTCATTGATGAACGTGAACGCGACATTCGAGATCCACACCTATCCTGAAATTTTCAAGTCCCTGGGCCTTTCCGTTGGAAAGTTATGATTTTCTATGGTTTCTATGGTTCTGGTCATGTGATCTGGAGAAATGTAGCTTGAATATATTATTCTCGATTAAAATACAAAATTTCATCTCGATCGAATCCGTAGTTTCGAAGCTCCTGCCTTCACGGCAGTGCTTTTCTCAATTTTTTTTTTATATTTGTATTGAACACAATAACTGTAATAAGGTACTCGTATTTCTATAAAAAATTCTACAAAATTGTAATTAATGGTATTACCTCGGGTATTACCATGGATATGGGAAAACTATAAACATTCTATTTATATTTATATTGAACATGAAAAATATCAAGATTATTCATTGTGCAGTTAAAAAAGTTTCAATGTAGTAATATCACCACCGGCATAAACTAATACGGTTGCAGAAGTCCTTCGAAAATAATGCCCTATCGACGATTTCATAGTGTACATCAATTCTTGAAGATAAGCAATTACAACATTGTCGGAGAATGACGGAATATTATTTGTATTTCTCCAGTCCATAAACCGTTGATATATTTTCTCGCACACTTTCTTAGATTTTTGGGGTAAAATATTTCGTATTGCTTCCTCTGCCTTCTCCGATATGTGTGGAGGAGTCAATGGTTATTTTTATATATCGCTGATATCAGACATTTGGATAATATCATTATCGTTAAGTTTAGCTTTATTCTACGAAAATCTGATATACAGGATGTTTCCAAATTAGACATGAACCTTGAAGGACGCGTAAGTATGACTATTTTGCTGTCGTTTGAGCCATATTTATTGATAACTAAAAATCAACAGTTTACGAGTTATTTGAGTTCTTGTGGTTTTCAGAATGTTTCTCACCTAGATTTATTTCTCGTCAATTTTTTCTACGTTGACCAAATTTGATTATAATTTTGGATTATTTTCATCAGAAAATGTTATTATACGTATGAAAAAAGCAAAACTATCCTGTATTAGATGTTCAAAAAGAATTATTATGATTTGAAAGTTGGTATATGAAGAATATAAAATCAAATCCTAATATCAATTTGCCTGCAACTTTCGAATTCCACAATTTATGTGTGAAAAAATTATTTTAGAACTTGCCAAATTCTTTCTTCATTTCCTAGAAAAGTTTTCGTGAAAATACAGGCACTAGTTTCGTTTCAGCAGATTTTTTGAGCGCTCGTACTACTTACACGAGGGCTCTATCATTTCGTCACGATGTCTGTATTTTTCGAATTTTGAGCCGAAAATGGTCTCAATCGACTATGTTCGACTCACTGATGACGAATCCGTCGAAAAATTCGAGTCTGTCCGTCCGTCCGGCCGGCGGTCCGTATACACGATAACCCTCGAACGGAATGTTCTAGAAACTTGAAATTCTCAGGGTAGGTTCGAATCTCGAATGCCGCGGTTAAGTTAAGTTAAGTTAAGTTATTGGCCAAAATTCGCCCAGGGGTTCCGTAAATATGGCCGCTCGAAATGTTGTTTTCCTGATTACTTTGAAAGTACAGATTCGATCGAGGTGAAATTTTGCACTCAGACAGAGAAGCTACATGCAAAATTTGGTCCAGCTCGCATGACCAGAACCATAGAAACCATAGCAAATTATAACTTTGTAATGAAAAGGCCTAGGGACTGGAAATTTTCAGAATGGATTGGACCTTTAATGTTGCGGTCACTTTCATCAATGAGCAGAATAAGACTAGGGGTTCCGTAAATATGGCCGTTTGAAATTCAGTTTTCTTGATAATTTCGAAACTATGGATTTGATCGTGACGAAATTCTGTATTTATATTGAGAATGATATACTGGAGCTGAATTTTTTTCAGATCGTATGATCAGAACCATAGAAACCATAGAAAATCATAACTTTCGAACGGAAATGCCTAGGATTTCGACATTTTCGGGATAGGTTCGGATCGCGAATTTCGGGGTCCCGTTCATCAATGAGCAAAATTAGACTAGGGGTTCTGTAAATAAAGCCTTTCAAACAATTTTTTTCCTGATAATTCCGAAACAACTTATTGGATTGCAATGAAATTTCGCACATAGATGAAGAATAATGTATTCAAACTACGTGGGAAATTTTATCCAGATAGCATTACCGAGACTATCGATACCGTTAAAAATTCTAGCGAATTATCGAAAAAAAAATGGGCCTCTTAAGCACTGACGTGAAGTCTTGATTTTCGCCTTTGTTTGAAATTTTCTTTGACAGCTGTCAAAATCTTTCCAATTGTTTTCTAAAACTGGAGAATGCGAATCTACCTAAAAGGTGAATGAACGAGCGCTCAAAAGCTCGCTTCTCGTAATTTTTTTATAAACAACCTATTGAATGTCCGGCATAAAAAATAGTGATTTAGCGTTAATGTTGACAGGTCCTTACTATCTGCCTGATATGATGATTGAGAGTAAATTATAAAGAAGGCACGTACTATGAGGAATGGTGGAGGACATTTCGAACATAATTTATGAGTGAATTTTCCAATGAAGTTTTGAGTTTAATTGCAATAAAGAAATATTTAATTCGTTACCTTTCTTTATTGGCTATTATCACCTTTCAAATCAAAACATTCTGAAACGAAACTAGTGCCTGCATTCGCACGAAAACTTTTTCAAGAAATGAAAAAGGAATTTCATACATACATAAATTGTGGAATCCGAAAGTTGCAGGCAAATTGATATTACAAAGTGATTTTCTTCATATACCAACTCTCAAATCATAATAATTCTTTTTCAACATCTGATTTAACAGAATAGTTTTGCTTTTTTCATACATATCATATCATTTTCTGATGGAAATATCCCAAAATTATAATCAAATCTGGTCAACGTTTAAAATGTGTATCATAATGGATCATTATGAAACGGATTATGGGCATATAACATATGAGTGTATTATTATATTAAGGTTGTAAAAAAAAATTATTTTATATACAGTGGTATTCAATCAGGTAACACATTGAAATTTATAAAATGCTCGCAAAAGTTGCAAAATGTTGTGTGATAGCCATTTCAATAGTTTAGGAAATGAACTAATTGTCCTCGGTAGAGTAACTCCATCGTGAAAAGTCGAATCAACAAAATTGCATATGAGACTTGTTATCAATCTTCGAAAATTGCATTCTGCCAAAGTATAAAATAAACTTCTAGATTCAAATACGGAAAGCACATAGATTTTAAATATTCCAGGAAGATTCAATTTAACTAAGTTCAAAGTTAAATTGAAGCGGAGCCAGCCAAGGAAAGATTTATCTTTATCCGTTCTTTCAGAATATATGGCATTAAGGGAAGACTGAGATAAAGGGGGGCATAGAATACTGTTTAAAAGAGTTCGAACAATCATTGAAAATACCTTGAAACAGAGTAGTAGTTTTGGATTATTATCAGGTTCATTTATGTTCAATGACGAAAAAATGGAATTTGGATCAATGAGCAAATAATTCGTCATTTTGTGGCTTATCGTGATTCAGATAATTCAATTGAACATTCAAAAATAATTTAATGTCCTGATACAATATTTCTCGTTGAATATTAAATTTTCAAGGAATCCGACGCCGAGAATTCAGCTCTTTTGATTAACCAAGAAGAGGTACTCCCAAAAATTGAAGATAAGACAAAACGCTTTAGCTTTGTAAGTGTTTGAGTGTCAAGAAGCAGTAGTGAGATCCAAATGAGAATGATCAATGTGTCATAATGACCTTCATGGATCTATGCAATATTGCCTTATTTAAATCAGAATTTCATATTTGTTGAAGAATACCGATCGAAGAAAAAATCTTCGAAAAGTTTCAACGGTAGGTATTACATACATAGATATATCCTCGGATATATCTATCGATATACTTATACTAGGACATTGAATTCATTGGATGATCGATAAGGAAATGGATGTTTTCTACAAGAAACCAACAGTTCTCGAAGTTAATTTCTTGTTTAATAGCTTGTGGACCTAAGTAAGGAGCAGGATATGGTTGTTCCGGGAACTAGGATATTATGTATAATGGAGACCTGAACTTACCATACTGAACAAGCAATCGAGCTGTGTTCGTCGCCAGTATTTTTGAACGAGCAGATAAATTTCCATTTAACTGAATACGAAGCATGCGGTATCAGCCGAGAATGGTATGAAGAGGTTTTCACATTTATTTATTTCATTGATGTTTTATGTTGATTTCCGTAATACAATGTTGCATATTCATACTTGGTGCACTGTGAATTCTAATTAAATAAAACAAAATCGTTATTGCGCAATGAGATATTCAACGTATCTCTTGAAATATCGATTAACCTTGTAGTCTTAGCACCAAGAAAAAATGTGATCATTTCTCAAGTCAGCATGAACCTATGTTGGAGACAGAAATATGTGCAGAATCGAATTTGAATGGAGTTTAATTAGACCGGGCAATAGATATTTTTTCGTGATGAAAATCGTAGAATAAAACCGAGTGGGAGGTGCGTGGGGTGGTCCGTGGATGTTAAGTGTTAAGTTAAGAGTTTCAACTCGCAAATATAATTACTTTTCTCGTAATTTCAACGGGGTTTTTTTAGTTTTTTGCTTGTAAAATCTGAACCAATGAAGAGATACTGACACTTTCAGCAACAGAATTGTAGAAAATGAAAAGACGAAGAAAATGAGTTATAGTGCTACTCAATCGGGTCGTTATTACCGTAGGAAAGCCGGAAAAACCGAAAAAATCAGCGTTTTTCCAAAAATTCATAACTCATCCATTTTCGAAGTTGTAGCGCTGGTTTTCCGGATGAAATTAGTGGTTAATAGGTACTTCGAGTGTGCGCAAACCGGACGTTGTCAGATTAATGTTATTTGCGTTTTTGCGATTTGAATAATTTTAGGCCCTATTTTCCGGAAGGTCTGGATGCGTCGGAAGTTGTCCGATTTCAATTTACAAAACGGATTTTGGAAGTCGAAGTAGGTACAGTATACTCCGTTTAAGAATTATTGACATCTCGGTAGGCTGTGAAAAATCGAATTTAAGTTGGTAATAGACTATTCAGTAATATTTTGTAGAGATCTTGCTTTGATTATTTTATCGGAGATATTGGTGAATAATTATATAAATTAGCTCTGAATTTGGGTATTTTTTGTCTTATGCTATTAAAATGGCTGGAATTGACCAGGATACATCGCGGCTAACAAGAGAACGCCAGGCAGTTTGTCAGTGTTACTTCGAGTTTCTCAAAGATTTGGCATATATTTCCGCTAGCATTTATCGAGTTTCGCTAGTGTTTCAGGTAAACTGTTATTCACCTACTCAAAGTGTATTCTGATTGATCAATGTCTCTTGAATTTTCGGATTTCACCAAGCACTCTCCGTAGAATATTAGCATGTTATTACAGCCTGGAATTAGCAGTGGAAGAAAACCTGTGCAATATGAATATTCCTTCAAAGAGACATTGAATGACGTTCTTTTTGCTAAAATTGAAAATAATGATCACCTAGATTTCAATCGATCGGAGTCAACATTATATTATATCATAAAAAATATTGGATAAAAATACAAAAAAGTTGATCGAAGGAAAGTTCTTATTGATAAACAGAAAAATATAGTAAAGATAGTACGATATTGTGATAAATACCGAGAATACATGGAACAAAACGTAAAATTCATTTATCTAGATGAAACTTGGATATTCGAAAACGGTACTCAAATTCGTCAGTGGACACTAGAAAATAATCCAAAAGGTATGCCGAGTATATTCAAGGGTAAAGGCAGAAGGTGCACTTTTTTGAATGCTGGAACAATTGATGGATTTTTACCTGGATGTGATCTGATTCTTGACAGTGGTATTAATAATAATGATTACCATAAAACTATGAATGGAATTATTTCGTAAATGGGTTATTGAAAAATTTAAAACTTTCCTTGCAGAAGGATGCCCATCAATAGGATTAGGTCAGCTTATTCAATAAACACATCCAAAACACTACACTACGTGGAAACAAAGTTTTCAATGCGATTTTTATCTTTGCTCTTGTATCATTCATAGATATTACAAGTTTATTTATTATACTTACTTATACTGTATGGTAGCCTGTTCACATTCCCTCTGCCCATACTGAAATTGAAAACATGCTATATTGTTCCCAATTCAAAAGTATACTGAATAATTGTAAAATTGCTCCTTAATTATAATATTTTCAATAATTCATGGACAGTTTCAATGAATGAAGATAAAAATAGACCTTCTTAAAGTTTTCAACACCGAGCAATAAATAATTCACAAATTGGTTCATATATTGATTGTTACGGTACAAATTCCATGTCGAAATTCTTCATGTACTACATAGATTCCTAATTTTTGTTTCTCTCTTATTTCTTAATACATATAACGTTTTTTCCAATCCATTCTATTGGCCTTGTGCTTGCGAAGTATCGAAAATTTTGTTCTGTTGCACCACTAGCTACCTGCTAGAATTCCATTAATTATCCTTCTTGAATCCTGACATAAAATGGAAATTAACTTCTATATGAGATAATTTCATATGAAAGCATTCCACGATATTTTTGCGCTTTCAAACCTGAACTCCCATGTAGAAACTGCAATCGAAATATTCCGCCTTAATTATTCGATAATTCGTATACTCAATACTTCTAGGTTATATTTATGTTTCATTTCTATGATGAACAGTGACTTTTTGTAACCAAAAATAAAGCCTCGACTCGACTAGACGTTCGAGGCCTGCTTCGATGTCAATAATTCTGAAATGAACTATACTACAAAACATCAATCTGGATTTCTCGTTAAATGTTGCAAAATAGAAAAAAACGTGCAAACATGACCCAAAACCAGCCGAACGCTCGATTGCGGTCGAGTAGTGGGCTAGTGGCTGAGGGAGCGATCACTCGTCCGTAGAGCTGATCCAGTAACTGTTTCCTTAGGCACTTTCACAAGGAAAGTGTTACTCAACGCACGTGCGGATAGTATACATTAGAATTGCATAAGAACACCTATGTAGAAATGCGAAAAAATTTTCAATATAAGTAGAATTGCAAGAAAGTTAGTGTAGAAGTTTGGTGAAGGTATCTGAACATTGAACTGTTGAGAAGTATTTTCGATAGTGAATATTTTTTTTTCTCCGGTCGTGGGAAAAGTGAAACCTATTTAATTTTACTTGATTACATCTCGAATGAAATAATTTTTAATTAATTTTACAAATATAAATCAACGATCGAAGAAAAAATAGTATGTATAATTCGTGGGAAAAGCATATTCCCAAACTCCTGTATTACCAGACTCGTCGCTACGCTCCTCGTCTGGAAATTATCACAGTCGTTTGGGAATATTATACCTTTCCCACTAATAAATATACAATATACTATTTCCTAACAAGTGTGGAAAGTGATACTTTTCCGCAAGAGACTCCGCTCCGCGTCGTTCGGTCAAGCAGTCGACTGCGGAAAAGGCACTTTTTGACTTGGTCTTCGACTCTACCGTATATCTACTGCCTGATTAGACTAATTTACTCCCTTAGGCCAATTAAAATTTGCCGCTCTTCTTGGGTTGAGTTGGGCGAATCAAAAAGAAACACATGCCGGTTTTCTTAATCAATTGGTTTTCGCAGGTGTTGATTAAGACAGTTTACTACCGTGGAAATGGAACAATATTTTTGTTTCAGAGTGTTTATTCAATATTATACTTCATAACATTAAAAAAAAATCCAAAAACCCTGCAATTAACCTTCGAAGATTATTAACAATTTTTTTCTTGTTTTTCTTTCTGCAAACTTTTGCAACACTACTTCAAAATCTTTTAACCACGCAGCTCCAATGCACAAAACGGCAAGATATATAATATATTAGACGCTCTTGAGAAATGCTAGATCATAACTTAGATGAAATTCGTTGAAAACGACTTTTCTCTTGAGCAGTTCGTTGCAAAAACATTCTATCGGCAATATCAAGATAGGAAAAAACTTGCATTAAGCTTTTTTCGCTCTTAATGAAGGTACTCATCTCGAGTTGACTTTTT
Source organism: Aphidecta obliterata (assembly GCA_963966015.1). Classification (NCBI taxonomy): domain Eukaryota; kingdom Metazoa; phylum Arthropoda; class Insecta; order Coleoptera; family Coccinellidae; genus Aphidecta; species Aphidecta obliterata. Next base: position 30,786,327 of record OZ014427.1, on the reverse strand, counting down.
GGAGGACTTCTGACTGAGCTACGTAGGCTTTGAGGTGCAAACATCGTGAAGCTTGTCGTCTAAATCATCAGGATAACTATGAATAAGATTAGTAACTGCAAGTCCTAATTCTTCAGAATCAAGTTTTTGCAATTTCAATAAAAAAGAGAACTTCGCTGCAAACATCCTTGTAACAATTGTTAAGTTCATTCAATTCCCGTGTCCCCCAAATACCGAAACACGACTGGCCACAACTCTATAATGACAAGTTTTCGATTCTTCAACAATTTCTAATATGTTTCGCAAGTGCGATGCGACAGTGCCGGCAGTCCCGCGTCCAAAAAGACGGGATTGGCCTATTCCTGTTTTATTTTGAGTTACATATTTACAATTTACGATGGAACTCATCAAGCTTGCCTACATTCTTTGATGAGCGTTACCGACGACTGCTGTTCGGTTCATCCATATTCAGATTCAGATGTGATGTGATTTCCCAATAAGATAACAGTATATCATTTAACGAGCGTTAATGTAGGTCATAACTCACGCAGATGAATTTTGCTGTAAATCTTCAAGTAAGTTGTGACCATTACCGCGAGTTGAATACTATACTTTATCTACGACTGTAACAATAAATACTAAGATACAAGTACAGGGAAAGAACTTTATTTACAAATCTTGATAATTACCTATAACAATGCATTATTTATGTTGATTGTGCTTCTTAGCATGGAGTAGAAAGTCCATAAAAGGCTTAATATTCTTTCTGCTAAACCAATCTTGAAAATTGTTGTATACACCTTCTTATTTGTTTTGGGATTTTTTGGGCAATAGATTCTGTATGGCAACATTGGCTGATTGTCTAGTTTCTGAAAGTGTATATAGTTATTGATCTTCACTGTCTGAATTCATCTTTTTCAGCAAAACATTCACAATAATGATGAAGTATCAACTTAATTTGAGAAAACGTTAAAATTATCAAAGTGTCCTCCCCTCAATAACAATTATGGACTGTTCCTTTCGGCCAATCGGCTTGTTCAGAAGCACAGAGACAGGGAGTTATAGTAGTGAGTTATTATAACACACGTTGTTTGTTTATAGATACTTTTAATTGCTCGAAAGTAGATGAATAATGAATATATAATTCAATAGGAGTAGATAATAGTATATCATTTCATAAGGAGGAAAAGTCACTTTTCCTCCGAATGGAATATGTTTTTTGAGCGCTCGTACTACTTACACGAGGGCTATATCTTTTCGTCACGATGTCTGTATTTTTCGAATTTTGAGCCGAAAATGGTCTCAATCGACTATGTTCGACTCACTGATGACGAATCCGTCGGAAAATTCGAGTCTGTCCGTCCGTCCGGCCGGCCGTCCGTCCGTAAGCAAGATAACTCTCGAACGGATCAACCTAGAGACTTGAAATTTTCAGAGTGGGTTCAGTTCCCAAATTCCTCAGTTGAGTTCGTTAATGGGCCAAATTCCACCAGGGGTTCCGTAAATATTGCTGTTTGAAATTTTGTTCCTCTGATTACTTGAAAACTACAGATTTGATTGAGATGAAATTCTGCACTCAAATGGAAAATGAGGTGATCAACCTACATGTGGAATTTTGACCAGATCGCATAACCAGAACCATAGCAACCATAGAAAATTGTAACTTTTGAAAGGAAACGCCTAGGGATAGGTTTTTTTCAGGATAGGTGTGGATCTCGAATGTCGTGATCACGTTCATCTATGAGCGAAATTTTACTAGGGGTTCCGTAAATATGGTCGTTTGAAATTTAGTTTTCTTGATAATTTCAAAACTAACGATTTGATCGTGACGAAATTCTGTATACTAATGGAGAATGGTATATTCAAGCTACATTTCTCCAGATCACATGACCAGAACCATAGAAACCATAGAAAATCATAACTTTCGAACGTAAAGGCCTAGGGACTTGATTTTCATGATAGGTGTGGATCTGTTCACGCGTTCACGTTTATCAATGAGCAGAATTATACAAGGGGTTCCGTTAATACGGTAGTTTGAAATTTTGTTTTCTCGATAATTTCGAAACTACGGATTCGATCGAGATGAAATTTTGTGTTTTAATCGAGAATGATATACTAAAGCAATATTTTGTCCAATCGCATGACCAGAACCATAGAAAATTGTAACTTTTGAACGGAAAGGCCTAAGAACTTGACATTTTCAGGGTGGGTTTGGATCGCGAATATCGCAGTCACGTTCATTAATGAGCGAAATTAGACTAGGGGTTCTGTAAATATGGCCGTTCAAAATAGCATGTTATTACAGCCTGGAATTAGCAGTGGAAGAAAACCTGTGCGATACGATTATTCCTTCAAAGAGACATTGAATGACTTTGTTTTTGCTAGAATTAAAAATAATGAATATATATCAGTTTAGATATCCTTTTCGAACTGGCCAAAGAGCACCTAGATTTCAATTGATCGAAGTCAACATTATAATATATCATAAAAAAAATTGGATACAAATACAAAAAAGTTGATCGAAGGAAATATCTTACTGATAAACAGAAAAATATATTAAAAATAGTTCGATATTGTGATAAATACCGAGAATACATGGAACAAAACGTAAAATTTATTTATCTAGATGAAATTTGGATTCTTACATGGATGTGATCCGATTCTTGACAATGGTATTAATGATAAGGATTACTATAAATGGTGAATTATTTCATAATTGGGTTATTGAAAAATTGAAACCTCCCCTGCAAAACGATGCCAGCTCATTCAATAAACACATCCAAATCACTACACTACATGGAAACAAAGTTTTCAATGATATTTTTATCTTTGCTCTTGTATCATTCATAGATATTTTAAGTTTATTTATTATACTTATACTGTATGGTACCCTGTTCACATCCCCTCTGCTAATACACATGCTATATTGTTCCCAATTCAAAAGTATAGTGAATAATTGTAAAATTGCTCATCAATTATAATATTTTCGATGATTCATGGACAGTTTTGATGAATGAAAATAAAAATTGACTTTCTTGAAGTATTCAACACCGAGCAATAAATAATTCACAAATTGGTTCATATATTGATAGTTCGGTACAAATTTCATGTCAAAATTCTTCATGTTCTACATAGATTCTTAATTTTTGTTTCTCTCTTATTTCTTAATACATTATAACGTTTTTTCCAATCCATTCTTTTGGCCCTGTGCTTGCGAAGTATCCAACAATTTTTTTCGGTTGCACCACTAGCTACCTGCTAGAATTCCATTAATTATCCTTCTTGAATCCAGACATAAAATGGTACTCTTATAGTTATATGGTCAGAATTTTGCAAGATTTCCAATACCAATAAATATTGCATGGTCCTGAGTGAAAATAAATATTTATTTGAATGATCCTCAATTTTCCATGGTTGACTTTTATATGAACGATAAGTTCAGATAATTTGATATGAAAGCATTCCACGATATTTTTGCGCTTTCAAACCTGAATTCCCACGTTTAAACTGCAAATATCGAAATATTCCGGCTTAATTATTCGATAATTCGTATACTCGGTATACTCAACACTTTTCTAGGTTATATTTATGTTTTATTTCTATGATGAAATTTAGTTACTTTTTGTAAGCAGAAATAAAGCCTCGACTGGGCGTTCATGGCCTGCATTTGCAAGATTTCCAATACCAATAAATATTGCATGGTCCTGAGTGAAAATAAATATTTATTTGAATGATCTTCAATTTTCCATGGTTGACTTTTATATGAACGATAAGTTCAGATAATTTCATATGAAAGCATTCCACGATATTTTTGCGCTTTCAAACCTGAATTCCCATGTTTAAACTGCAATTATCGAAATATTCCGGCTTAATTATTCGATAATTCGTATACTCGGTATACTCAACACTTTTCTAGGTTATATTTATGTTTCATTTCTATGATGAAATTTAGTTACTTTTTGTAAGCAGAAATAAAGCCTCGACTGGGCGTTCATGGCCTGCTTCGATGTCAATAATTCTTAAATGGACTATACCTATATTTTTTTGTAATTCACAGAAAATTTGCCGCCTCTGAAACTGAGCTTCCGTTGTCTTAAGCGCTAATATGGCCCTACGTATATCATGTTCAAGAACCAAAATTAATTAACCATACACTCACCAACCACTCTCCAGTAAATCCTCCTCCGGAATCCCCATCAGTCATCCGCCTCCCCCCCCCCCCCCTGGCAGCCCCCTCGCGCCGAATAAAACGTGTCCAAATCGAAATTTTATGGGGACAGTTCTGGGTTCCGATAATTCGTTTGAGGCGGATGGGCGCCAGCGTCTGTCACGCTCCACTCCGTTCACCTGAACAACTTCATAAGTCCAAGTCATGGCTGCCGCTATCAAATACACATTTATCTTGAACTTGAGGTAGGTCGCGTGCTCCGATGTTCAGGAACAATCATTAATTCTCGGGAATGGCAGTCACTGCTCAAAAATAGATCTGCGTGCTTCGGAATCCGCCCGACACGCAGCTGGACTCTTCGGTTTTTTATCTCTCCGAGATTTGGAGAAAAAATATTATGTATTGGACACTTGGGGATATTTCAAAAGCATGATGTTATTCACTCACATAATTCGAACTTCTTTATTTGAAACACTTAATTCTAGATCAGGCAGTAGAGATTTTCCGTGATAAAAATCGTAGAAGAAAACTGCGAGTAGGTGGTCCGTGGATGTTTAGTGATATGTTTTCGACACGCAAATATGATGACTTCTTGTATTTCGAAAAAACCCCAAAAAAACGGTGCTTTTTAAGTTTTTTGCTTGTAAAATCTGAATCAACTCAATTGGGTCATTATTTCCGTAGGAAAGCCAGAAAAACCGTTAACATCAGCGTTTTTTCAAAAATTCATAGCTCGGTCATTTTTGAAGTTGTAGCGCTGGTTTTCCGGATGAACGTCACTACGTTCATCATATTGAATTGAACAGCCATATTTACGGAACCCCTAGTCTAATTTTGCTCATTGATGAACGTGGCCGCGATATTCGCGATCCAAACCCACCCTGAAAATTTCAAGTTCCTAGGCCTTTCCGTTCATATTTTTTTCCTGATCATTTCGAAACTACTGATTGGATTGAGATGAAATTTTGCACCTAGCTTAGGAATAATGTATTCAAACTACATGCTGAATTTTGTCCAGATCGCATCACCAAGACCATAGATACCGTAGAAAATTCTAGCGAATTATCGAAAAAAAATTGGTCATCTAAAGCACTGACATGAAGTCTAGAGTTTCGCCCAAGTTTAAGAATTTTTGTGACAGCTGTCGAAAATTCCTTCAATTGATTTCTAAAACTGGAAAATGCGAATCTACCTACAAGGTGCATGTACGAGCGCTCAAAAGCTCCTCCCTTCACGACAGTGCTTTTCGTAATTTTTTTTCCTGATAATTTCGAAACTTCTGATTGGATTGGAATGAAATTTCGCACATAGATGAAGAATAATGTATTCAAACTATGTCGACAATTTTGTCCAGATCCCATAGATACTGTAGAAAATTCTAGCGATTTGCTGAAAAAAAAATGTGTCACCTAAAGCACTGACGTGAAGTCTGGATTTTCGCCTTAGTTTGAAATTTTTTTGGGCAGCTGTCAAAATCTTTCCAATTGGTTTCTGAAACTGAAGAATGCGAATCTACCTTCAAGGTAGTGTTTTTCAAATTTTTGTAGGACCTCCTCGATAAAAATTCTATGGCACCTGGCTGACGAAAACATCCTTCATATGTTGTATAGCGATAAAAAAAATACTGAAGAGATGGGAATTGAGTGAGAGGTTAGAACGGTAATATTCAAATAGACGCCTTTCTAAAACCCTCAAATAAACTAATCCATGATAATTTCGATTTGACATGAGGTAACATTGTAGCAAGACTATCAAACAAAAATTATGAACCACAGTACCTGTATATGCACAGAAGATGGAACTAAAATAAATTTTTCATAAAAACTCAATTTTTTTATGCCTGAATAGCGGTTAACCTGAATTTTCATATAACTCCTCCTGAAATTTTTCGGGAATAAAAATAGGTATGTCTAAAAATTTTTGTAATTTTTAGTGAACATTCTCGAGTCAAACCATCGTTCTTTGGCCTCTAAACTTTTGTTAATTTGAAATAAAAAATGGTCTCAAAATGCGTCATTTTACGATTAAATTCGAAAGATTTTTGAATATGAAATTTTTCTTAACCCCCTCCGAAATTTTTTACTTGGTACGGCCTTGCTGAAAACAAACGTCCAAATACGATGAAAAGCCAGAATGTTTCCAAATTAGACGTGAACTCATTTGCTGTCGTTAAAGCCATATTTATTGATAACCAAAAAACAGTTTACGAGTTATTTGAGTTCTTTTGATTTTCAAAAGATTTCTCACCTCACTTCATTTTTCGTCAATTTTTTCTACGTTGACGAAATTTGATTATCATTTTGAATTATTTCCATCAGAAGAGGATATGATATGTATAAAAAAGCAGAACTATCCTGTATCAGATGTTGAAAAAGAATAGGTTAGCTAGAAAATAATAAAAATGTGACATTTCGCCTTTCTTCCGTGGACTTTTCAAGTATGATTTGAAAGTTGGTATATTAAGAAAATAATCAATTTCTGATATCAATTTGCCTGTAACTTTCGAATTCCAAAATTTATGTATGAAAAAATTATTTTGAAAACTTGCCGAATTGCTTCTTTATTCCCTAAAAAAGTTCTCGTTAGAATGTAGTCACCAGTTTCGTTCCTGCAAATTTTTGAGCGCTCGTACTACTTACACGAGGGCTCTATCATTTCGTCACGATGTCTGTATTTTTCGAATTTTGAGCCGAAAATGGTCTCAATCGACTATGTTCGACTCACTGAGGACGAATCCGTCAGAAAATTCGAGTCTGTCCGTCCGGGCGTCTGTCCGTCCGTCCGTAAGCACGATAACTCTCGAACGGAACAACCTAGAGACTTGAAATTTTCAGTGCCTCGGTTGAGTTCGTTAATGGGCAAAATTCCACCAGGGGTTCCGTAAATATGGCCGTTCAAAGTTTTGTTTCCCTGATTACTTGAAAACTACAGATTTGATCGAGATGACATTTCGCACTCAAATGGAGAATGAGGTGTTCAAGCTACATGTGAAATTTTGTTCAGATCGCATGACCAGAACCATAGAAACCATAGAAAATTGTATCTTTTGAACGGACACGCCTAGAGCCTTGAAATTTTCAGAATAGGTGTGGATCTCGGATATCGTGATCACGTTTATCTATGAGCAACATTTGTGTAGGGGTTCCGTGAATATGGTCGTTTGAAATTTTGTTTTCTCGATAATTTCGAAACTACGGATTCGATCGAGATGAAATTTTGTATTTTAATCGAGAATGATATATTAAAGCAATATTTTGTCCAGATCGCATGACAAGAATCATAGAAACCATAGAAAATCGTAACTTTTGAACGGAAAGGCTTAAAAACTTGAAATTTTCAGGGTGGGTTTGGATCGCAAATATCGCGATCACGTTCATCAATGAGCAAAATTAGATTAGGGGTTCCGTAAATATGGCCGTTCAAAATATTTTTTTCCTGATAGTTCCGAAAATACTGAGCGGATTGGAATGAAATTTTGCACCTAGCTCAGGAATAATGTATTCAAACTACGTGCAAAATTTTGTCCAGATCGCATCACCAAGACCATAGATACCGTAGCTGAAGCACTGACATGAAGTCTGGAGTTTCGCCTAAGTTTCAGAATTTTTTTGACAGCTGTCGAAAATTCCTTCAATTGAGTTCTAAAACTGGAAAATGCGAATCTACCAACAAGGTGCATGTACGAGCGCTCAAAAGTTCCTGCCTTCACGGCAGTGCTTTTCGTAATTTTTTTATAAACAACCTTTTGATTGTCTGGCATAAAAAGTAGTGATTTAGCGTTGATGTTTGGATGGGAGCAATAGCTTATCTTTCGATTTTTACTATCTACCTGATAACTTAAACGGAGAAAATTATGAAGAATTTTGAGAACAAATATTGACGGTTTTTTAGCTTGAATGACAGGCGTGAAATCATTTTGCAACAGAATGGTTGTCCCGCACACTATAGGGCTAAACGTTTGTATGTTTTTGAACGAATTGTTTCCTAAAGGGTGGATAGGTTAGGTTAGGAGCTACTTCGTGACCAGCGAGAAGTCCGGATCTAACACCGTTTGATTTTCATGTTTGGGGAAGTCTGAAAGAAAAAGTATATGAAAGAGAAATACATACACGTGCACAACTTGTTGAGAGAATAGACGGAGCAGCGAGAAGATGGAGAGTGGATTTCAGGACTGAAGAAATTAGAGAGAGGGCACGTGCTTATACAAGGAATGGTGGAGGACATTTCGAACATAATCTATAAAAATATTTTCTAATGAATTTCTGGGTTTAATTGCAATAAGAAAATATTAAATTCGTTACTTTCTCTCTTGGCTTATATCCCCTTTCAAATCAAAATTTGCTGAAACTAAACTAGTGCCTTCATTCTCACGAAAACTTTTTAGGAAATAAAAATGGAATTTGGCATGTTTTCTACATAATTTTGTCACAGAAAAATCGTGAAATTAGAAAGTTGGAGGCCAATTGATTTTAGAAGTTGACTATCCTTTTCTCCATATACCAACTTTCAAATCAAACTAATTCTTTTTCAACATCTATTTCAGTATAGCTTTGCTTTTTTCATACATATTATATCCTTTTCTGATGAAAATGATCCAAAACTATGATAAAACTTGGTCAACATAAAAAAAATTGACAATAAATGAAGTAATTTTTTGAAAACCCAAGAACCCATATATCTAGGAAACTGTTGACTTTCGATTATCAATAAATATGGCTCAAACGACAGCAAATAAGTGATACCAACACCTCCCCTAAGTTTCACGTCTAATTTGGAAACACCCTGTATAATAAATGAATGCGTACATTCACATTGTAGTTGCTCAAGATGAATATTTTGTTTTTTTGTTATAGTACTTTCGAAACACAAAATCTGAAGAATGTCCCTTATGAACCGCCAGTAGTCTTTTCCGATATACCCCGTAGCAGCAGTGCAGATCCAGCCGACACCTCTGCACCATTTTTGAGCAAGTTGCCTGTCACTTTCTGCCACCTCCCACTGTCTGAGCTACGGGATGAAGTGGAACGAGAAACGATGATGTCATCTATCTTTTTTATGGGTTTCCTTACATGACTGGAACGTCAGAGATTATTGCAATTGATATTGATGGTGTTTCTTCCTTCTGTCACTATTGACAGGGATTAAATAATAATTCACTTTCGTCGTTTTATTGTTGTTTGCATCCTGAACTTCGCGTTCAATGTTCTAGCAGAGCCCACTGTTGTTCCAAGCTCCAGAGCCTTTTGTTCGATGTTGAATGCTCGAGAGGATTCCGATCGAATAATAGTTGTGATTAGTTTATGACAGCTAGTTATCGCGATGCTGGATGGTGGTTCATCTGTCCTTTCGAAATTCTACAGCTTCAGACAAACGTCCAGCCAAGTACGTCATTTTCAATCCGAAAGCCAAGATATGTCCATTAATATGTCCCTTATTTTTTAACATCTTTAAAATTTTTCCAGCACCAATACAAGGGCGGTCCTACGGGGGGGAGGTGAAGGGGGTAATTACAGCCTCCGCCCCCCCCCCCTAGAGCACTGCAAAATTTCATTTACGAAGAGAAAACCAACAATAAAATAATATAATAATGAAATAAAATTAACAGAAAAAAAATTAAAAGATAAAAATATGTAAAATAAGTGAAATATCCTAAAGTATAAACTTTCAGTAATTGTTTTTGAGATTTTCTCTTTCATAGAAGTTTATTAGATGGTTTACGAAAAAACTTGTAGTTTCGTATACGTTTCATTTTTGAAGATCATATTGCATGAAATTCATAGTGGCAAATCTGTTGTTTGATAAGATTGTGATGTAACCCGCTTATGTTGTGGTATCTATTCAGCCTGAAGAAGAGAACATTCGTTTCCTGAAACTGTGTTGGACATTGAATACATTCAGATTCAGATTTTCTAATTAAAAAAATTTTCGACCGTTTTCAAAAAAATTACGAAAAGCACTGCCGTGAAGGCAGGAACTTTTGAGCGCTCGTACATGCACCTTGTAGGTAGATCCGCATTTTCCAGTTTTGGAAACAAATTGAGGAAATTTTTGACAGCTGTCAAACAAATTTTCAAACTAAGGCGATAATCCAGACTTCAAGTCAGTGCTTTAGGTGACCAATTTTTTTTTCGATAATTCGCTAAAATTTTCTACGGTATCTATGGTCTTGGTGATGCGATCTGGACAAAATTTCGCAAGTAGTTTGAATACATTATTCCTCAGCCAGGTGCAAAATTTCATTCCAATCAAATCGGTAGTTTCGAAATTATCAGGAACAGAATATTTTGAACGGCCATATTCATTAGACCCCTAGTCTAATTTTGCTCATTGATGAACGTGACTGTTAAATTCGCGATCCAAACCCACCCTGAAAAATTCAAGTTCCTAGGCCTTTTCCTTCGGAAGTTATAATATTCTATGGTTTCTATGGTTCTGGTCATGCGATCTGGACAAAATGTTGCTTTAATATATCATTCTCGTTTAAAATACGAAATTTTATCTCGATCGAATCCGTAGTTTGGGTATTATCGAGAAAACAAAATTTCAAATGACCGTATTTACGGAACCCCTAGTATAATTCTGCTCATTGATAAACGTGAACGCCACATTTCAGATCTACACCTATCCTGAAAATTTCAAGTCCCTAGGCCTTTCCGTTCGAAAGTTATGATTTTCTATGGTTTCTATGGTTCTGGTCATGCGATCTAGAGAAATGTAGCTTGACTATATCATTCTCCATAAGTATACAAAATTTCGTCACGATCGAATCTGTAGTTTGGGAATTATCAAGAAAACTAAATTTCGAACGTCCATATTTACGGAACCCCTAGTATTATTTTGCTCATAGATGAAAGTGATCACGACAATCGAGATTCACAACTATCCTGTAAATTCGATCGAATCTGTAGTTTCAAAGTAATCAGGAAAACAAAATTTCGAGCGGCCATATTTACGGAACCCTCAGGCGGATTTTGCCCAATAACGAACTCAACCTCGGCATTCGAGATTCGAACCTACCCTGAAAATTTCAAGTTTCTAGGACATTCCGTTCGAGAGTTATCGTGTATACGGACGGCCGGACGGACGGACAGACTCGAATTTTCCGACGAATTCGTCATCAGTGAGTCGAACATAGTCGTTTGAGACCATTTTCGGCTCAAAATTCAAAAAATACAGATATCGTGACGAAATTATATAGCCCTCGTGTAAGTAGTACGAGCGCTCAAAAATTTCAAGCTAAGGCGAAACTCCAGACTTCAGGTGGTATTTTTTCTGTCGATCATTCCCTAGAATTTTCTACGGAATCTATGGTCTTGGAGAAAAAGTTACTCCATTTTTCGTGAAAAGGACGATTTCATGCATTAGCTGAATATTGGAAAATTGATTTTCTTTAGATGTTGCAACTTTTTCATTACACTTGAATCGATCGAATCTGGCAAATCGGAAATATTGGAAGTTGAAGAAAGAGTTACTCCATTTCTTGTGAAACGGACGATTTCATGCATTAGCTCAATGCTGAAAAATTCATTTAGTTGAGATGTTTCAACTTTTTCACTACACTTGAGTCGATTGGAGGAACGTTACCGCGGCATTCGAGATCCACACCTATTCCGGGAATTTCAAGTCCCTAGGCCTTTCCATTCGAAAGTTATAATTTTCTATGGTTTCTATGATGAAATACAGAATTTCGTCGCGATCGAATCGGAAGTTTTGAAATGATCAAAAAAACTAAACTTCGTACGACCATATTCACGGAACCCCTTGTCTAATTCATCTCATTGATGAACGTGACCGCGATAGTCGAGATTCACACCTGTGTATTTTCGAGTCCCTAGGCTTTTCCGTTCGAAAGTTATAATTTTCTATGATTTCTATGGTTCTGGTCATGCGATCTGGAAAAAATGTAGCTTGAATATACCATTCTCCATTAAAATACAAAATTTCGTGAAATGATCAAGAAAACTTAATTTCAAACGACCATATTTTCGAAACCTCTAGTCTAATTTTGCTCATTGATAAACGTAACCACGACATTCGAGGTCCACACCTATCCTAAAAATTTCAAGTCTCTAGGTCTTTCCGTTCGAAAGTTATAATTTGCTCGTGTTGGATCAGTTCCCGAATGCCGCAGTTAGGCTCGTTGATGGACAAAATTCCACCAGGGGTTCCGTAAATATGGCCGTTATAATTTATTTTCTCTCCTGATTACTTCGAAACTACTGATTCGATCGAGATGAAATTTAGCAGTCAGATGGAAAATGACGTGTTCAAGCTACACACAAATTTGTCCAGATCGCACGACCAGAACCATAGAAACCATGAAAAATTATACCTTTCAAACGGAAAGGTCTAGGGACTCGAAATTCAATCAACTTTGTGTTAAATCACAGAGTTATGATTGAAGCTTTGGAATAATATAATAATTAAATGAAATCAACAACAAATATCAATTTTGAATATTTATGAGAAAAAACTATTTATCTCTACTAACTGAGACTATGAAGGTAAATAGTTCACACGTAGAAAATATACCCGACGAGGGGGGGTGTTCTGTGCCTTCTATTTCTCAGGAAAAAAATTGTTCATTCAATTATCCCCCCAGAAATTCCGCCACCCAAACGGCAGATACCTCCACTATGTTCACAAATTGCAACACTTAACTAATAATTCTTTGAATACATATAATTTTTCGAAGATATCGGACGATATATTAATACTTATGTTGTGTCAATTTGAAATTGTAAGCCCCCACAATATCTCGGCCCCCATGCAAAATCAGAAAAAATGAAAAAGAGGTAAACTTCGGTTCGTAGGGGACATTTTATACGGTTGGTTGCAATCAATTTGTATCAACCCTGTGAGCGTGATGACAGCAACCCCTTAAATCTTAAATAGGAATGGGGATTGAGTGACACCTGTTTTGTAGGTAATTCGATTGCCTTTTCCAATATTCCATACACTTGACCTTTTTTGTTAGTACCCCGATAGAATTGAAAGTAAGAATACGCACAGCCTGCTGAGAAATTCAAGTTCCGAAACGTAGGGGCCGAATATGAAAATAGGTAATATTTTTGTCTAAAAATTATGGACAACATTTTCGAATTCTTTTATAGTGAAAAATTTCATGTTTCATTGCAACTCTTGCTATCTTTACTCTTTTACTCTTTTTTATTCGGAAGTACCAACGGAAATGGTCAAGACTTGACCACTTGACCGTCAAGTGTACGGCATGTTGGAAAAAACAATCGAATTACCTCTAAAACAAAAAGTCAAACTGATCATGAATGACTATCACTATTGCAAGCATCTCTAATCCTCTATTTCCATAGCCTAAGCTAAGCAATAGCTTTCCACTTTCATTTCCTAACTTCCGCTGCAAAAACAATAATTTTATTTTCTGTCAGAGGAGTTTAAACGAATGTGAAACACCATAATTTTTCAGGAAGATTTTCGGAACTGATACATCTAATAATGAAAGACTGATTGTTTCCGGAAATTATCTCAGTTCTATATCTCACATCAAATTAGTTATAACACCTCGTATTATATATAGCCGTGTTGAGAATTAAACTGTAGTCAACCTTGTTCTGGCGTCTATTAATTTCATCGAAAAAAATATCTTAATTATCAACGGTCACATCATCACTGAATTCGGAGACTTGATTTATCGCAAAGATATGATACGTGATCTTGACTAGAACAGAAAAAAATTCCAATCAAGAAAGAACTGAAACGTGATCTGAAAAACATGCAATAAATTCAACAAGAAATAACCATCCGGTTGAATTCCTTCGCAATATTCATCAGTGGGTTCGAAAGTGGATTTAAATAACTCGATGGCCGAATGTCGGATTTTCGAAATTAATGAATAATAAGTCAGTCATTTGCTTTTTTAGTAAAATAAAAACACAGGCCTCCCAACTACTCTTTCAAGGTCAACCATTACCCGGAACGGATGGTATAAAAGACTAGATTCTTCTATTCGTGCCAAAATTTACGTATTTGAAGTACGCCTTCAGCGTGTGAAAGTGTGAAACCTTCAATAACGCACGTTTTTTGCAGTAAATTTGTGAATATCCTCGTTTTTCTTGCAAATCTGTTCACTGGCCAGAATGAATAAAAGTATTTATTCCTACCCATATGGTATCGGGGTAGAAATATTAACTATAAAGAGCTGAAAATGTACAAATGTACAACAAAAACTTTTTCAAATGCGCGAATTGGTCGAAGTACCAATTTTTGTTTCATTCTTTCTCAAGAGTCTTCTTCGATGCATACGAAACGAACAGAGATTCATATATATAGGTTGTTACCGTTGTCCAATAGTTGTAATGAATATACCTAGTATATATAGTAAATACCGGGTGTTTCAGAATAAGATGATGATACTTAAGGGTGAATTCAAGAAGAAAAGTTCGAATAAATCTTCCCGAGTTTTAAGCTATTTTAATACCTTCCTAGATATTGGTATGAAACTTGGCAATATTCATTTTGGAATGTTTCAACCAGTGGCGTCCGTACCGAGCATGGATTAAATATTGTTGGGAAATTATTGTGTACAATGTTCTCCACAATCCACCAAACCATTAACTCTTCTCCACAATAGGAGTTGAGGATAGGTGTGGATCTGAAATGTTGCGTTCACGTTCATCAATGAGCAGAATTATAATAGGTGTTCCGTAAATACGGTCGTTTGAAATTTTGTTTTCTTGATAATTTCGAAACTACGGATTCGATCGAGATGAAATTCTGTATTGTATTTCAATCGAGAATGATATATTAAAGCAATATTTTGTCCAGATCGCATGACCAGAACCATAGAAACCATAGAAAATTGTATCTTCTGAACGGAAAGGCCTAGGAACTTGAAATTTTCAGGGTGGGTTTGGTTCGCGAATATCGCAGTCACGTTCATCAATGAGCAAAACTAGAGTAGGGGTTCTGTAAATTTGGCCGTTCAAAATATTTTTTCCTGATAGTTTCGAAACTACTGATTGAATTGGAATGAAATTTTGCACCTAGCTGAAGAATAATGTATTCAAACTTCGTGCGAAATTTTGTCCAGATCGCATCACCAAGACCATAGATACCGTAGAATGATCTAGCGAATTATCGAAAGAAAATTGGTCAGCTGAAGCACTGACATTAAATCTGGAGTTTTAGAATATTTTTGACACCTGTCGAAAATTCCTCCAATTGATTTCTAAAACTGGAAAATGCGAATTTTCCTACAAGGTGGATGTACGAGCGCTCAAAAGCTCCTGACTTCACGGCAGTGCTTTTCGTACTTTTTTGGATTCAGCTATTGAAATCACAAATTTTTGGTCTCTCCAATTTTTGTAGTATTTCGCTTCGTTTTTGAAAAAAAATTGAAAGGTGTTTCCCTGCATCCCCAACAGGAAAAAACGATGTAAGGAAAAAATTATTTGAGTATTTTATTGACAAACATGTTATTCTTAAAAATTCACAAGTTAAAATGGTCACCATCTTTTTCAATGCAAAGTTGGCACCTACATAAAAGTCAACCAAAAGTTTTTTGAATAATCAATGAAAAATTGATTTTGTCTAAAAACATTGAAACCTGGCATCTTGAAAACGAAGCAGGTTAGGACACATGATTATAGGAATCTTATTTTTTCCTGAAAAAACGATCCTGAACGTTTGATGGTTCAACCCTGGGCAAACCTTTATACATCTAATAATTTAAAAAATAACCGCCTCATCAAATATTCAGAATGTCAATATTCATATTTTATCGTTAGACTCTTTTTCAATTGAGGGTTCAAGACGAAAACTATTTTTAATTGAAAATTCCCTTTCGAAGCAATTCAATCAGACTAGTTCATTCAATCAATATAAAAATTCAAAATTTTTATATCTAAATAATTAATAATACAAACTGATGTCCAAAAAAATTTGTTACTTTCAAGAATTTAGTTTCTTCAAATATTCTCCAAATCTCTTTTTCTTAAGGCATTCCTATTAGGACTTATTTTGAAGAAAATTCAAAAATTTTCTCCCAAATTCGTTCCTTTTTTCGGATTTTTATCGTTAACAACTCATAATATTTCATTTGCATATAAATATCGAATTATTATCTTATATTCTTTATATGCTTGGTTTAATCAAACCTGAGGTTGTAATTGTATCCCTATAGCAACTTATTATGTTTATCGAACAATTCAATGAAAGTCGAAACAGTTATGAAAAATACTTCTCTTATTTACATTCTAACTCTATGAATTTCAGAAGATATCAGATTGAGAATTTCTTCGAAATAATTTCTCAACGTTTCCCTGATTTTCGGATTTGAAATTATTCCTATCAATTTAAAATTGACACTGAAACTATATAAAAGCACCAAAATATTACCTACTATTATATTTTCCTTTAAATTACTTGAAATATCTCGATGAAATTCGATAGATATTAAATAGAACTTTTTTTTATATGAAAATTTTCTACTTTCACTGGTGCTGTCCTCGTAGGCATGATTTTCAATATTTGAATCGATAAAAGGGTTATTTTTGAGCGCTCATTCTACTTAGTCGAGGGCTATATCATTTCGTCACGATGTCTGTATTTTTCGAATTTTGAGCCAAAAATGGTCTCAATCGATAAGGTTCCACTGATTACTGATGACGAATCCGTCGATAAATTCGAGTCTGTCCGTGCGTTCGTTATTGGGCAAATTTCGACCAGGGGTTCCGTAAATATGGCCGTTCGAAATTTTTTTCTCCTGATTACTTCGGAACAACTAATTCGATCGGGGTGAAATTTTGCACTCAGATGGAGAATGACGTATTCGAGCTACATGCGAAATTTTGTCTTGATCGCATGACCAGAACCATGGAAACCATAGAAAATTATAATTTTCGAACGGAAAGGCCTAGGGTCTTGAAATTTTCAGGATAGGTGTGGATCTCGAATGTCCGGTCATGTTTATCAATGAGCAAAATTAAACTAGGGGTTCCGTAAATATGGTCGTTTTAAATTTAGTTTTCTTGATAATTTACAAACTATGGACTCGATCTTGACGAAATTTTGTATTTTGATGCAGAATGATATGATCAAGCTTCATTTTGTCTAGATCGCATGACCAGAGCCATAGAAAACATAGAAAATCATAATTTTCGAACGGAAAGACCTAGGGACTTGAAATTTTCAGGCTAGATTTAGATCTTGAATGTCGCGGTCACATTCATCAATGTGCAAAATTAGACTAGGGGTTTTGTAAATATGGCTGTTCAAAATATTTTTTTCCTGATAATTTCGAAACGACTGATTGGATTGGAATGAAATTTTGCACATAGATGAAGAATTATGTATTCAAACTAATGTGAAAAATTTTGTCCAGATCGCATCACCAAGAGAGATACCGTAGAAAATTCTAGCGAATTATCGAAAACAAAATTGAGAGCTGCCAAAAATTACTTCAATTGGTTTCTAAAACTGGATATTGCGGATCTACCTACAAGGTGCATGAACCAGCGCTCAAAATCTCCTGACTTCACGGCAGTGCTTTTCATAATTTTTTTATTTCAATTGTACCTTCTCCCGATAAAAATACTGTACGGCGGTATTTTTGTTTATGAATAAATGTAGATGATATTAATTTTGTGGTTACGAATCTCCAACAAATGAATAGTATTAATCAACGAAAAGTAGTCTTTTGATTGAAAGTATTTGGTATCCTTGTTCCAATTTCAACCTGTATAAGCTTCATGTCTCCAATTTAGATGAGTTGAATCGAATCATTCCATCATTCCAAAAGCAGACGAACAAAAATAATGAGAAACGAGCTCGTATTAATTAAAATACGTCGAAAATCATAGGTTTTATTATGGTTATTAGTATGAACTTGGAGTGAGATAATATTTTAATCAACTTCAAAACAAAATGAGGAACGCTATTAAAATAATAATGGAAAGTAATAACCGAGGAGTAGAACACGCCATTAAAGCTTACCCATCCACTATCGGGCACCAGGTATAGGTAGTATCCGCCATTGGCTGATGACTCCTTAACGTAAATTCGATAACAGGTTTTTAAATAAGTTTCCAACAATTATTAAACATGAGCCTCTAGGTTTTCAACCCGGCTCGGCGGAAGGAACCGGGCGGTATTGATTGGTTGAAATCTGTTTTTCAATTAACCGCTAACGAATGGCAACGCCGAAATTTCAATGAATATCAAAATTGAACATTTCATACCGAGAACTATTTCGAATCTGTGTGTAGTTGATCAGATGGAACATGGTACTTCAAGAATGTGAAAAAGACAAATATATCTTTCACTGAACTGAAATATGTCTTCAAATATAATGAAAGCTTTGTTGGTTTTTGTTTATTGAGACTTTATCTCAGAAATTGAATTTCAAGTAATGGGGTTTCGACCTTGTTTGTATTCATTATTGATGAATTCAGAAGTTTGAAATTTTCCGTACTGAGATCGAGAATACAATCGAGGACTACCACTAACAATTACCAACAGGAATAAACATACATAAAAGACCTTTCAGAAGGATTGCCAACACATATAGAATGAGGACGGTATTCAAATCCTCGAACGCACAAAATCGGTTTTCGGGAAAGTGATATCGAAAAACGAGAACCCGGACCCAAAATCACACGCCAAAGATCGTGATAGAGATACGAACAAGAAGGGTCGAAAGGTTAGTAGGTAATAAATGCCCGGAATCTAAAACAGCAGGTTAGGTTTAGTGAGCAGGTCGTGCACTTCATGCATCTCACACTGTTCTATCTATCGGAAATAGTTCGTCTAATGAGGATTCCCACTGACTAAAAAAAAAAAGGATAAATCTGAAAAAAGCAGTACATCGCTGTATCAAACAATCCTAGGAGTATTCCCAGCTTAGATATAAGTGATCTGTAGATTCTGCTCATAAGAAGATCAATAGAAAGAAATCACCAAATCAAACCAGCACAAACAACCAAAATTGGCGAAGGAACACCGGACATTTTCAAGTTCAAAAAAAATTACGAAAAGCACTGCCGTGAAGGCAGGAGCTTTTGAGCGCTCGTACATGCACCTTGTAGGCAGATTCGCATTTTCCAGTTTTAGAAATCAATTGAAGGAATTTTCGACAGCTGTCAAAAAAATTCTGAAACTTAGGTGAAACTCCAGACTTCATGTCGGTGCTTCAGCTGATCAATTTTTTTCCGATAATTCGCTAGAATTTTCCACGGTATCTATGGTCTTGGTGATGCGATCTGGACAAAATTTTGCACGTAGTTTGAATACATTATACCTGAGCTAGGTGCATAATTTCATTCCAATCCGATCGGTAGTTTCGAAACTATCAGGAAAAAAATATTTTGAAAGGTCATATTTACGGAACCCCTAGTCTAATTTTGCTCATTGATGAACGTGACCGTGAAATTTGCGATCCAAACCCACCCTGAAAATTTCAAGTTCCTAGGCCTTTCCGTTCAAAAGTTAGAATTTTCTATGGTTTCTATGGTTCTGGTCATGCGATCTGGACAAAATATTGCTTCAATATATCATTCTCGATTAAAATACAAAATTTTATCTCGATCGAATCCGCAGTTTCGAATTTATCGAGAAAACAAAATTTCAAACGACCGTATTTACGGAACCCCTTGTATAATGTTGCTCATAGATGAACGTGATCACGACATTCGAGATCCACACCTATCCTGAAAATTTCAAGTCCCTAGGCGTTTCCGTTCAAAAGTTACAATTTTCTATGGTTTCTATGGTTCTGGTCATGCGATCTGGACAAAATTTCACATGTAGCTTGAACACCTCATTTTCCATTTGAGTGCAAAATTTCATCTCGATCAAATCTGTAGTTTTCAAGTAATCAGGGAAACAAAACTTTGAACGGCCATATTTACGGAACCCCTGGTGGAATTTGGCCCATTAACGAACTTAACCGAGGCATTTGGGATCTGAATCTACACTGAAAATTTCAAGTCTCTAGGTTGATCCGTTCGAGAGTTATCGTGCTGACGGCCGGACGGACGGACGGACAGACTCGAATTTTCCGACGGATTCGTCATCAGTGAGTCGAACATAGTCGATTGAGACCATTTTCGGCTCAAAATTCGAAAAATACAGACATCGTGACGAAATGATATAGCCCTCGTGTAAGTAGTACGAGCGCTCAAAAAGTAACTTTTTGTTTTCACGATTTCGTGATAAAATGTGAACGTTGAAACATAGAACATCAAGAATCCTGAATGCCGCGGTTAAATTCGTTATTGGGCAAAATTCGACCAGGATTTCCGTAGAGATGGTCGTTTGAAATTTTGTTCTCCTGATTACCTACTCCCAAACTACCGATTCGATCGAGGTGGAATTTTGTACTCAGATGGAAAATGACGTGTTCAAGCTACATGCAATTTTATCCAGATCGCATGACCAGAACCATAGAAACCATAGAAAATTATAATTTACGAACGGAAAGGCCTAGGGACTAGAAATTTTCAGGATTGGTGTGGATCTCGAATGTCGCGGTCAAGTTTATCGATGAGCAAAATACGATTAGGGGTTCTGTAAATATGGCCGTCCAAAATATTTTTTTCTGATGATTTCGAAACTATTGATTTGATAGGAATGAAATTCTGAATATAAATGAAGACGTGCGGAATTTTGTATCGATTTCATTACCAAGACCATAGATACAGTAGAAAATTCTAAATTCTTGAGCACTGACGTGAAGTCTGGTGTTTCGCCTTTGTTTGACAGCTATAAAAAAATTGGTTTCTAAAACTGGCAAATGCGAATCTACCTAAGGTGGACGAACGAGCGCTCCAAAGCTTCTGACTTCATGGCAGTGCTTTTCAACAATTTTCGTATTAATAAATCAACTTCTTTTTCAGAATCAAACAAATAAAGTCCTGACGTAAGTTTAGTCCTCAATTTTTCTTGCATGAATATTAATTTATTTTCAGATTTATACCTAAAATTATCCTTATTTGAGTTCACCTAACCTAATATAATTATTATGAGTTTATTTTTAAATTTATATTCAACACTATTTACTCCAAACTACACAACTCTTAAGATTCTAACTTACTGAATATTGAAATTCTGAAAGTATAATAAAAAAAATCATAAAAATTACGAAAAGCACTGCCGTGAAGGCAGGAGCTTTTGAGCGCTCGTACATGCACCTTGTAGGTAGATTCGCATTTTCCAGTTTTGGAAACCAATTCAGGAAATTTTTGACAGCTGTCAAACAAATTTTCAAACTAAGGCGATAATCCAGACTTCAAGTCAGTGCTTTAGGTGACCTATTTTTTTTTCGATAATTCGCTAAAATTTTCTACGGTATCTTTGGTCTTGGTGATGCGATCTGGACAAAATTTTGCACGTAGTTTGAATACATTATTCCTCAGCTAGGTGCAAAATTTCATTCCAGTCAAATCGTTTGTTTCGAACAGAATATTTTGAACGGCCATATTTACGGAACCCCTAGTCTAATTCTGCTCATTGATAAATGTGACCGTCGAATTCGCGATCCAAACCCACCCTGAAAATTTCAAGTTCCTAGGCCTTTTCCTTCGGAAGTTATAATTTTCTATGGTTTCTATGGTTCTGTTCATGCGATCTGGACGAAATGTTGCTTTAATATGTCATTCTCGTTTAAAATACAAAATATTATCTCGATCGAATCCGTAGTCTCGAAATTATCGAGAAAACAAAATTTCAAACGACCGTATTTACGGAACCCCTAGAATAATTCTGCTCATTGATAAACGTGAACGCCACATTTCAGATCTACACCTGTCCTGAAAATTTCAAGTCCCTAGGCCTTTCCGTTCGAAAGTTATGATTTTCTATGGTTTCTATGGTTCTGGTCATGCGATCTAGAGAAATGTAGCTTGAATATATCATTCTCCATAAGTAAACAAAATTTCGTCACGATTGAATCTGTAGTTTGGAAATGATCAAGAAGACTAAATTTCAAACGACCATATTTACGGAAATTTCAAGTCCCTAGGCTTTTCCGTTCAAAAGTTACAATTTCCTATGGTTTCTATGGTTCTGGTGATGCGAGCTGAACAAAATTTTGCATGTAGCTTGAACACCTCATTTTCCATTAGAGTGCAAAATTTCATCTCGATCGACTCAGTTATTTCAAAGTAATCAGGAATAACGAACCCAACCTCGGCATTCGAGATTCGAACGTTCCCTGGAAATTTCAAGTTTCTAGGACATTCCGTTCGAGAGTTATCGTGTATACGGCAGGCCGGCCGGACAGACGGACGTACAGACTCGAATTTTCCGACGGATTCGTCATCAGTGAGTCGAGCATAGTCGTTTGAGACCATTTTCGGCTGAAAATTCGAAAAATACAGACATCGTGACGAAATGATATAGCCCTCGTGTAAGTAGTACGAGCGCTCAAAAAGCACTGCAGGAGCTTTTGAGCGCACGTTAATCCACCTTGTACAGGTAAATTTTTGACAATTTTAACGCGAACCCTAACCTTGATTTCTTGAAAGTTATTCGCCAGTTCTCAGACAGTTCCAAATGTCTTCAGTTTTAGGAAAGACCCAGAAACTTGGCATCACTCCTCGCACGTCATCGCTCTTGTCGAGTGATCGATTGTAGTGGGAACGCGCTGTTCTGCCGTCGATTTGAGACCCGCGTTGCCGCGTGGATAATTATAACTCTTTGTCATAAATAATAAACAAATAATTTGCAATAAAAAAATACTGCAACTATAAATTGAGATATAAACTATCCTATCTTTTAAGTCCATCACACACAAACAACGTGACACGAAATTTCTATACATAAAGATATCAGAAAAACTCACTTTCTTCTTATTGGTGCCCCAATCATATGATATGCTATGGCAACATCAAGAACTTGAGGAACTTGAAGTCTAAAAGATTATTTGTATATGATCTGACAAGAGTACCTTGATATTTCAAATAAAATATAGATAAATCGTCTGGAAACTGAAAAAACCGGACTGGGAATTATCTGAAAAATCACCACTTTCTCCCATTTTCAGGTGTAAATATATCTTCAAATCCTTTTCACAGGCCAGAATGAACGAACCTCTTCAGTAGTTCAGTATCGGAATAGAAATTTTAATTGTAAAAACCTGAAAATACGAAACAAAACATATTATTAGGCTAGAAATCTTAACTGAGCATTGACGTGAAGTCTGGAGTTTCGCCTCAGTTTGAAAATTTTTTTGGAGGCTGTCAAAAATTCCTCCAATTCATTTCTAAAACTGAGAAATGCGAATCTACCTTCAAGGTAATGCTTTTTATAATTTTTTCCACAATTATTCGAACTTTACCAAACCGATCGAATGATAATTCGCTATGGTTTTGGTCATGCGATCTGGACAAAATTCCGCATGTAGCTTGAACATATCATTCTTCATCTGAGAGCAACATTTCATCAGAGTTATCGTGTATACGGCCAGCTGGCTGGACGGAAGGACAGACTCGAATTTTTCGACGGACTCGTCATCAGGTAGTCGAACTTTGTCGATTAAGACCATTTTCGGCTCAAAATTCGAAAAATAAAGACATCGTGATGATATGATATGGCCTTCGTGTAAGTAGAACGAGCGCTCCGTCCGTCCGTAGGCACGATAACTCTCGAACGGAACAACCCAGAGACTTGAAATTTCCAGTGTGGGTTCAGTTCCCGAATGCCCCGGTTGAGTTCGTTAATGCGCCAAATTCCATCAGGGGTTGCGTAAATATGGCCGTTCAAAGTTTTGTTCCCCAGATTACTTGAAAACAACAAATTTGATCGAGATGAAATTTTGCACTTAAATGAATGAAGAATAAGGTGTTCAAGCTACATGTGAAATTTTGTCCAGATCGCATGACCAGAACGATAGAAACCATAGAAAATTGTAACTCTTGAACGGAAACGCCTAGGGACCTGAAATTTTCAGGACAGGTGTCGATCTCGAATGTTGTGATCACGTTCATCTATGAGCAAAATTATACTAGGGGTTCCGCGAATAAGGTCGTTTGAAATTTTGTTTTCTTGATGATTTCAAAACTACAGATTCGATCGTGACGGAATTTTGTATACTAATGGAGAATGACATATTCAAGCTATATTTCTCCAGATCACATGACCAGAACCATAGAAACCATAGAAAATCTAAACTTTCGAACGGAAGGACCTAGGGACTTGAAATTTTCAGGGTAGGTGTGGATCTGAAATGTCGCGTTCACGTTTATAAATGAGCAGAATATTACTAGGGGTTCCGTAAACACGGTCGTTTGAAATATTGTTTTCTCGATAATTGCGAAACAACGGATTCGATCGAGATGAAATTTTGTATTTTAATCGAGAATGATATATTAAAGCAATATTTTGTCCAGATCGCATGTCCAGAACCATAGAAACCATAGAAAATTGTAACTTTTGAACGGAAAGGCCTAGGAACTTGAAATATTCAGGGTGGGTTTGGATCGCGAATATCGCGGTCACGTTCATCAATGAGCAAAGTTAGACTAGGGGTTCCGTAAATATGGCCGTTCAAAATATTCTTTTTCTGATAGTTTCGAAACTACTGATTGGATTGGAATGAAATTTTCCACCTAGCTGAGGAATAATGTATTCAAACTACGTGCGAAATTTTGTCCAGATCGCATCACCAAGACCATAAATACCGTAGAAAATTCTAGCGAATCATCGAAAAAAAAATGGTCAGCTGAAGCACTGACATTAAGTCTGGAGTTTCGCCAAAGTTTCAGAATTTTTTTGACAGCTGTCGGAAATTTTGATTTCTAAAACTGGAAAACGCGAATCTACCTACAAGGTGGATGTACGAGCGATCAAAAGCTCCTGACTTCACGGCAGTGCTTTTCGTAATTTTTTCCGAAAGTTATTGTGTTTACGGACATGCAGGCGGACGGATGTACGGACATAATTGAATTTGTCCTTGTAATGAGCTGTGAAATTTTAGTACCCCGACTTCTTCATTAACTAGTCCAAAATGAATAAAATGATGATGCTTTTGTTCACAGAAACAAGCGCGTTAAAATTTAAATACAACTTGAAATTTTGCTAGAGTTCAATGTCACTAAAATATTGTGATTTCGTTTTGGATGAGAGAAAATAGATTAAAATGGAAATGACTTTAATATTCATAACATGGAGGCTAAGTCTTACTTTGAGAATCGAAAACCTCGGTTTTTATTGGGTGGCCGTACAAAATCTTTCAAATGCATAGTTTGTTAGTTAAAAAATATCGATATTTTATCGATAACTTGTGGTTGCGTAGGATTCAGTCTTCAATTATTAAATTATGCATTTGAATCTTTCAATGGGTAAAATCATAGCAGAACGACCATTCGAGATGAAAATTGACATCTTGAACCTTACGAACAAATTGTGCAGCCAATAAACAAATACATACATCATTCATCCGAGAGCCGTATGAAATCGAGAAGGTGTTAATTTAATTATATGGAGACATTCCACGTATCAAAAGACATAAATAAACCTTTTTTTCCATCAAACGTCAGGGGCGACGGGTACTCCGGACGGAATATTAAAAAAAAAATAAGCGGACAAAATGAGAACCTGTATAACACTATGGGATAATTTATTGGACGTATTTCGTTACAGCGATATAAGTAAAGTACCTCAAAATAGGTGTATATCGAAAGGTGACTACGAACATATATATGTGGATTAGGGGCTGGGGGCCAGGGGGGCCTTGTCCTAATGAAGCGAGTTCACCTTGCCTATAAATTACCGGAGACTCCATGTTACAGCGGTTTGATATGGCCAGGATAAGCACTTACATCACGATGGGGGGTGGTCCCCCGCTGCTCACCTCCGTTCACTCTAATCAACTTTAAAACCGAATAAAATATACAAGGCGACCGTGCTTTGAAGGATACCATGCCAGAACGGGTATGGGGGGGGGGGGGACGGTGTGCGTACAAACAACACCGCCCGTGTATCCCGGCTCCGCGGGGGTGATGGGGAGACCCGTGGGGGAATATACATATTTTACGATAAATAAATATGTGCCCTGTGTTTGTTGCTCTTTGTTGCGCATTTTTTCGTGTATCCCGTTGTAGGAATTGTTTTCAATTGTTTATTTGCGTTGTGCGAAATGAGTAAACATTGTGCAAATTGAAATAACCGGCGCTGGCGCAGCTTGGAATCCGGATTTTTTTCCGGAGTGTAATTATTTTGTAATAGGAACTCATTCTCATGGTTGTGCTTTCGGTTCATTAATTCCAATGTTAATCCTTAGGGATTTTTCGAAGAAATTTCTGACCCAGCCTGAAGTTTCCAATCGTTCTATAGGTACGAATCTTGAATAGGGTATAAAAATTTAGAAAAGCACTGCCGTGAAGTCAGGAGCTTTTGAGCGCTCGTTCATCCACCTTGTAGGTAGATTCGCATTCTCTAGTTTCAGAAACCAATTGAAAAGATTTTGACAGCTGTCAAAGAAAATTTCAAACTAAGGCGAAAATCCAGACTTCACGTTAGTGCTATAGGTGACCAATTTTTTTTTCGATAACTCGCTATAATTTCCCACGGTATGTATGGTCTTGGTGATGCGATCCGGACGTAGTTTGAATACATTATTTTCCATCTATGTGCGAAATTTCATTCCAATCCAATAAGTAATTTCGAAATTATCAGGAAAAAAATACTTTGAACGACAATATTTACGGAACCCCTCATCTAATTTTGCTCATTGATGAAAGTGATCGCGAAATTTGCCATCCGAACCTATCCTGAGAATTTCAAGTCCCTAGGCCTTTCCGTTCAGAAGTTATGATTTTCTATGGTTTCTATGGTTTTGATCATGCGATCTAGAAAAAATGTAGCTGAAATATATCATTCTCGATTCAAATACAAAATTTCGTCACGATCAAATCCATAGTTTTGAAATTATCAAGAAAACAGAATTTCAAACGACCATATTTACGGAATCCCTAGTCTAATTTTGCTCATTGATGAACGTGATCGCAACATTCGAGATCCACACCTATCCTGAAAATTTCAAATCTCTAGGCCTTTCCATTACAAAGTTTTAATTTTCTATGGTTTCTATGGTTCTGGTTATGCGAGCTGGACAAAATTTTGCATGTAGCTTGAACACGTTATTCACCATCTAAGTGGAAAATTCCACCTCGATCAAATCTGTAGTTTTGAAGTAATCAGGAAAACAAAATTTCGAGCGGCCATATTTACGGAACCCCTGGGCGAATTTTGCCCAATAACGAACTTAACCGCGGCATTCGAGATTCGAACCTGCCCTGAAAATTTCAAGTTCCTAGGACATTCCGTTCGAAAGTTATCGTGTATACGGCCGGACGGACGGACAGACTCGAATTTTCCAACGGATTCGTCATCAGTGAGTCGAACATTGTCGTTTGAGACCATTTTCGGCTCAAAATTCGAAAAATACAGACATCGTGACGAAATGATATAGCCCTCGTGTAAGTAGTACGTGCGCTCAAAAATCTGTCTTTACGTCTCTTGAGCTTTTGTTTGAAATTATGATAGCTAATTGCATGAGATTTGCCACGAAAATCAGTTTCCATAACAAACGCAAGGCCATCAATGATACCGACTACCGAGTCATTCAACATTGGACCTATTGGATACGCGCAAAGAAAAATCACCACAGCCATTTGGTTGGTATTATCAGTGACCCACAGAATGAATGGTTTGTTCAACATAATTATCTGGCAATGTGGTAGTCTTACATCAAGAGCGATTCATGGATGAAGTGTATCAGAGTCTGTGGAGGATGGTGCAGAGTGGACAAAGAGGATGGTGACGAATGAACAGAGAGTAGACATTCTCTTCCCTATTATATCCCCATACATGTTCTATGAGATTCGAATCCGAAGAACGGATTGGCCAAGGCAAAACATTAATTCCTGCTTATTGAAGAAAGTCCATAGTTCGACAAGCAAAATATGAGGACGTGAGTTTGTAGGACATCATCAACATAAGGCGCAAATGTCATACTGCAACCTTGGTCAACGATAGTGAAATGGTGTCTTATGCCTTGTTCAGACTACGCCAATTTTTTAGCCGAGTAGCATGTCAGATCACCAAAAACTCAGTCAAGTAGGTTAATAAGTTATTGAGTAGCTAAAATCCTAAAATACTCTCCACTCGACTTAAATACTGGCGTAGTCAAAACTAGGTTTAAGGTTTAGTTATCTGAAAAAGAAGAAAAATAAGAAGAAGAGTATCTATATAAAAATGTCTGTCTGTCGGTCGCTTTGTCGCGTACGCGCCTCTATACCGTTCATCGGATCGACGTCGTTCTTCATGACACACTGATGGATGGCGGGACAGACGAACGGAATTATGAACTGGTCGGGTGGATGGGGGACAAACAGAGTGAACGGGACGAACGGGCAAACTGACAAAAGAACAGGCGAAAAGGAAAGTTGTACCAACTTCAAACTTATCACAAAACGATGATTGGTCGGGAGGAGGCAGGAATGCCGGAGGTCTAAGGTTTCCAGGTGTAAGTTTATTGAGACAGTTAAGTCGTTTTTCGATTTTAAGGGCTTCACGAATAATCCTATTTGTGAGGGTTTTTTTCTGCTGAGATGGTTTTGCATCCCTCAAAGGGGATTTTGAAAAGTGCTGATGTTGGATCTTCCGTACTACGAGTTG
This sequence comes from Aphidecta obliterata, assembly GCA_963966015.1. Lineage (NCBI taxonomy): Eukaryota > Metazoa > Arthropoda > Insecta > Coleoptera > Coccinellidae > Aphidecta > Aphidecta obliterata. The sequence goes on along the minus strand of OZ014427.1, from coordinate 30,757,529 downwards.
TTCTTCGTATACTGTGCTGGTTATGCGTCTTTTGGTTTGTCCTATGTATGTTCTAGGACATGCGGAACATGGTGTCTCTTATACAGGATGTCCCGGCAACTCGTGACTCAGATGTGAATAAGGTATACAAGGACGAGTCAGGAATGCTCTATTTTTGAGCGCTCGTACTACTTACACGAGGGCTATATCATTTCGTCACGATGTCTGTATTTTTCGAATATTGAGCCGAAACTGGTATCAATCGACTATGTTCAACTCACTGATGACGAATCCGTCGGAAAATTCGAGTCTGTCCGTCCGGCCGTAAGCACGATAACTCTCGAACGAAACAACCTAGAGATTTGAAATTTTCAGTGTGGGTTCAGTTCCCGAATGCCTCGGTTAAGTTCGTTAATGGAACGAATTCCACCAGGGGTTCCGTGAATATGACCGTTCCAAGTTTTGTTTCCCTGATTACTTGAAAACTACAGATTTTATCGAGATGAAATTTTGCACTCAAATGGAAAATTAGGTGTTCAAGCTACATGTGAAGTTTTGTCCAGATCGCATCACGAGAACCATAGAACCATAGAAAATTGTAACTTTTGAACGGAAACGCCTAGGGACTTGAAATTTTCAGGATAGGTGTGGATCTCGAATGTCGTGATCACGTTCATCTATGAGCAACATTATTCTAGGGGTTTCGTAAATATGGTCGTTTTAAATTTAGTTTTCTTGATAATTTCGAAACTACAGATTCGATCGTGACGAAATTTTGTCTACTAATGGATAAATATATATTCAAGCTACATTTCTCCAGATCACCTGACCAGAACCATAGAAATCATAGAAAATCATAACTTTCGAACGGAAAGGACTAGGGACTTGAAATTTTCAGGATAGGTGTGGATCTGAAATGTCGCGTTCACGTTTATCAATGAGCCGAAATATACTAGGGGTTCCGCAAATAATTTTTGGTTGAAGATATGGACAAAATTCCAACATCGAAAAAATACACCGTTCTCGAGTTACAAGAATTTTCCTGATGGAATATCCAAATATTTTTTCATCAATATTGCCAGCTATTTATTGTTGCTATGGATACTAAAACTTGTATTTTTGTGATTGTTCATTTATCTGAAACTTCCAACTAATGATGAAAAAATATTTTGATATTCAATCATGAAAATGCTTGAAGACGTTATATTTTTCCAATGTTGCAGCAGAATACCTTTTTTGAGCGCTCGTACTACTTACACGAGGGCTATATCATTTCGTCACGATGTCTGTATTTTTCGAATTTTGAGCCGAAAATGGTCTCAACCGATAGAGTTCGACTCACTGATGACGAATCCGTCGAGAAATTCGAGTCTGTCCGTCCGGCCGTAAGCACGATAACTCTCGAACAGAACAACCTAAAGACTTGAAATTTTCATTGTGGGTTCAGTTCCCGAATTCCTCGGTTAATTTCGTTAATGGGCCAAATTCCACCAGCTATTCCGTGAATAGGGCCGTTCAAAGTTTTTTCTCCTGATTACTTGGAAACTACAGATTTGATCGAGATGAAATTTTGTACCCAAATGGAAAATGAGGTGTTCAAGCTACATGTGGAATTTTGTCCAGATCGCATGACCAGAACCATAGAAAACATAGAAAATCATAACTTTCGAACGGAAAGGCCTAGGGACTTGAAATTTTCAGGATAGGTATGGATCTGAAATGTCGCGTTCACATTTACCAATGAGCAGAATTATACTAGGGGTTTCTTCAATACGGTCGTTTGAAATTTTGTTTTCTCGGTAATTTCGAAACTACTGATTCGATCGAGATAAAATTTTGTATTTTAATCGAGAATGATATATTAAAGCAACATTTTGACCAGATCGCATGACCAGAACCATAGAAACCATAGAAAACTATAACTATCGAAGGAAAAGGCCTAGGAACTTGAAATTTTCAGGGTAGATTTGGATCGTGGATGTCGCGGTCAGGTTCATCAATGAGCAAAATTATAGTAGGGGTTCCGTAAATATGGACGTTCAAAATTTTTTATTTCCTGATAATTTCGAAACTACTGATTGGATTGAAATGAAATTTTACAACTAGCTGAAGAATAATGTATTCAAACTTCATGCGAAATTTTGTCCAGATCGCATCACCAAGACCATAGATACCATAGCTGAAGCTCTGACATGAAGTCTGAAGTTTGAGAATTTTTTTGACAGTACGAAAATTCCTACAATTGATTTCTTAAACTGGAAAATGCGAATCTACCTACAAGGTGGATATACGAGCGCTCAAAAGCTCCTGCCTTCACGGCAGTGCTTTTCGTAATTTTTTTTCCAAATTAATGATAAAATACATAAATGTAGGAACTTCGCCGATATCTTCAACCAAAAAAATTTCTGACCATTAAATGCTAGAGTCAGTTCGTTCTTGGCGATCTGGAGGACTTATGGGGAAGGTGTTGAAAACAAATCATTACTGATATTTGTATTGACTCAAATTCAAAAAATTAACAGAATCGGTAGAGTCGTTCGAGTTATTGAAAATTATGAAAGCACTGCCGTGAAGTCAGGAGCTTTTCATCCACCTTGTAGGTAGATTCGCATTCTCCAGTTTCAGAAACCAATTGGAAGGATTTGTGACAGCTGTCAAGGAAAATTTGGTGACAAATTTTTTTTTCGATAATTCGTTAGAATTTTCTACGGTATCTACAGTCTTGGTAATGCGAACGGAACAACCTAAAGACTTGAAATTTTTAGTGTGGGTTCAGTTCCCAAATGCCTCGGTTAAGTTCGTTAATGTGCCAAATTACACCAAGGGTTCCGTAAATATGGCCGTTCAAAGATTTGTTTCCCTGATTACTTGAAAACTACAGATTTGATGGAGATGAAATTTTGCACTCAAATGGAAAATGAGGTGTTCAAGTTACATGTGAAATTTTGTCTACATCGCATGACCAGAACCATAGAAACCATAGAAAATTGTAACTTTTGAACGGAAACGCCTAGGGACTTGAAATTTTCAGGATAGGTGTGGATCTCGAATGTCGTGATCACGTTCATCTATGAGCAACATTATACCAGGGGTTCCGTGAATATGGTCGTTTGAAATTTAGTTTTCTTGGTGATTTCAAAACTACAGATTCGATCATGACGAAATTTTGTATACTGATAGAGATTGATATATTCGAACTACATTTCTCCAGATCACATGACTAGAACCATAGAAACCATAGAAAATCATAACTTTCGAAAAGAAAGGCCTAGGGACTTGAAATTTTCAGGATAGGTGTGGATCTGAAATGTCGCGTTCACGTTTATCAATGAGCAGAATTATACTAGGGGTTCTGTAAATAAGGTCGTTTGAAATTTTGTTTTCTCGATAATTTCGAAGCTACGGATTCGATCGAGATGAAATTTTGTATTTTGATCGAGAATGATATATTAAAGCAATATTTTGTCCAGATCTTATAACCAGAACCATAGAAACCATAGAAAATTGTAACTTTTGAACGGAAAGGCCTAGGAACTTGAAATTTTCAGGGTGGGTTTGGATCGCGAATTCCACGGTCACGTTCATCAATGAGCAAAATTAGACTAGGGGTTCCGTGAATAAGGCCGTTCAAAATATTCTGTTCCTGATCATTTCGAAACTACCGATTCGATTGGAATGAAATTTTGCACCTAGCTGAGGAATAATGTATTCACACTACGTCAGCTGTCAAAAAATTCTCAAACCAAGGCGAAACTCCAGACTTCACGTCTGTGCTTTATCTGACCAATTTTTTTTACGATAATTCACTAGAATTCTCCACGGTATCTATGGTCATGGTAATGCGATCTGGACAAAATTTTGCACGTAGTTTGAATAAATTATTCTTCAGCTATGTGGAAAATTCATTTGAATCCAATAAGTAGTTTCAAAGTTACCAGAAAAAAAAAAATTTGAACGGCCATATTTACGGAACCCCTAGTCTAATTTTGCTCATTGATGAACGTGACCGCGACATTCGCGATCCGAACCTACCCTGAAAATTTTAAGTCCCTAGGCCTCTCCCTTCGAAAGTTATAATTTTCTATGGTTTCTATGGTTCTGGTCATGCGATCTGGAGAAATGTAGCTTGAATATATCATTCTCCATTAATATACAAAATTTCACGATAGAATCTGTAGTTTTGAAATGATCAAGAAAACTAAATTTCAAACGACCATATTTACGGAACTCCTAGTATAATTTAGCTCATAGATAAACGTGTTCACGAAATTCGAGATCCCCACCTATACTGAAAATTTCAAGTTCCTAGGCGTTTCCGTTCAAAAGTTACAATTTCCTATGGTTTCTATGGTTCTGGTATTGCGATCTGGACAAAATTTCACATGTAGCTTAAAAACCTCATTCTCCATTTGAATGCAAAATTTCATCTCGATCGAATAAGTAGTTTCAAAGTCATCAGGAGAACGGCCATATTCACGGAGCCCCTGGTGGAATTCTGCCCATTAACGAATTTAACCGCGGCATTTGGAAACTGAACCTACACTGAAAATTTCAAGTCTCCCGGTTGTTCCGTTCGAGAGTTATCGTGCTTACGGACGGACGGACGGCCGGACGGACACACTCGAATTTTCCGACGGATTCTTCATCAGTGAGTTGAACATAGGTGATTGAGACCATTTTCGGCTCAAAATTCGAAAAATACAGACATCGTGACGAAACGATATAGCCATCGTGTAAGTAGTACGAGCCGAAAATGGTCTCAAACGACAATCTTCGACTCACTGATGACGAATCCGTTGGAAAATGCGAGTCTGTCCGTCCTTCCGTATACACGATAACTTTCGAACGGAATGTCCTAGGAACTTGAAATTTTCAGGGCAGGTTCGAATCTCGAATGCCGCGGTTGAGTTCGTTATTGGGTGACATTCGCTCAGGGATTCCGTCAATATGGCCGCTCGAAATTTTGTTTTCCTGATTACTTCGAAACTACAGATTTGATCGAGGTGAAATCTTGCACTTAGATGGAGAATTACGTGTTCAAGCTACATGCAAAATTTTGTCCCGCTCGCATGACCAGAACCATAGAAACCATAGAAAATTATAACTTTGTAATGGAAAGGCCTAGGGACTTGAAATTTTCAGGATAGTTGTGGATCTCGAATATTGCGATCACGTTCATCAATGAGCAAAATTAGACTAGGGGTTCCGTAAATATGGTTGTTTGAAATTCTGTTTTCTTGATAATTTCAAAACTATGGATTTGATCGTGACGAAATTTTGTATTTAAATTGAGAATGATATATTTCAGCTACATTTTTTCCAGATCGCATGATCCGAACCATAGAAACCATAGAAAATCATAACTTTTGAACGGAAAGGCCTAGGGACTTGAAATTTCAGGATAGGTTCGGATGGCAAATTTCGCGATCACTTTCATCAATGAGCAAAGTTAGACAAGGGGTTCCGTAAATATGGTCGTTTGAAATTCAGTTTTCTTGATAATTTCAAAACTATGGATTTGATCGTGACGAAATTTTGTATTTGAATTGATAATGATAAATTCGAGCTACAGTTTCTCCAGATCGCATGATTAGAAGCATAGAAACCATAGAAAATTATAACTTTCGAACGGGATGGCCTAGGGACTTGAAATTTTCAGGATAGGTTCGGATCGCGAATTTCGCGATCACTTTCATCAATGAGCAAAATTAGATGAGGTAAATATGGTCGTTCAAAGTATTTTTTTCCTGATAATTTCGAAATTACCTATTGGATTGGAATGAAATTTCGCACATCGATGGAGAATAATGTATTCAAACTACGTGGGAAATTTTGTCCGGATCGCATTACCAAGACCATAAATACCGTAGGAAATTATAGCGAGTTATCGAAAAAAAAAATTGGTCACCTACAGCACTAACGTGAAGTCTGGATTTTCGCCTTAGTTTGAAATTTTCTTTGACAGCTGTCAAAATCTTTTCAATTGGTTTCTAAAACTGGAGAATGCGAATCTACCTACAAGGTGGATGAACGAGCGCTCAAAAGCTCCTGACTTCACGGCAATGCTCTTCTAAATTTTTACGTTGAAGAATGACACTTCAATATTGAAGTTCGACGTGTTTCAAGATATTTCATGAATATTGAAATAACCGAGACAATGAATTAATTTCATTTGGCTTTACCACACTGTATAATTCCAATCCTTTTATTTTGGTAATTAACTATATTTGTATCTTCATTCGAAAGTCTAGGATAATTTTGATATACATCGGACACAAAAGCATCCGGAAAAATATGAAAACCGACGAACATAGCAACGTAGGCACAGTGCCGGTGGAGAAAAACCCCAAGGGTGAAGCCAAATTTGTCGCAAAAGATAACAAGTTTATGACAGGCCTTTTAAGTAGCTTAAGGATAGGAATACTAAAGTCGGCCTGCAAACTGCTGAAAAAACTCATGAGCAACATGACACTCCAAGCTTGATGTAGATTTTGCCAGGCGGAATAGGTACCCATTTCCCAAACGCCGAGAGCTATGAGAGAACCATTAGAACATTTTCAGAAACACTGATCGGTTTGAGACGATCATTCTAACAATAGGAAAATACCCATTTGTCATAGTAGTTCGGCAAATGATTACATTAATCTGATCAGGATGATTTTCATTGATCGCACCAACCCTCGAGTCAGTCCAGTCGTTCTAGAATTGAAGGTAAAAAGTTGAGGTTGACTGCTGAAACGAAAACAGCTGATATTGATCACCCTCGATCAGATAGCTAAAGGATGAAGCGATTAGTATCATAAATTCCCTAAATTGACATCAAATCTGATTCTGAATGAATGATCAAACGTGAAAAGGGTCGAATAAAAACAAAAATTAGTAAAAACCGAAAGTAGCGAATAAATAAAGGTGGACGTCAGTCGTATCCTTCGGAATTGCCACCTATGATTTGCTCAATTTGAAAGCGTCACTCCCCGTCAGCCGGAATGAGATGTAAACTGTCTTAAAAATCAAACTCAATCTTTCTCCAAACCCGCTGCCAGGCTACATACAGATGTGCCACCGCCGCCTCGATTTTTCAAGCGGCGGTTAGCAAGGTGAACACACCGCCATAAATCTTTCACGCAGTTTCCACTTCCTGGAGAATTATAAGCGCAGACATATTCGCCAGCGCATTCTCTATTCTGCCCGCGTTTTCGTCTAGAGCTTGTTGTGAGAATTTTTTCGGAGCGGCTTAGAATTTGTTGGAATTCTTTTCGGTTAGAATCTACTTTGAATGTTTTATTTCGATCTGATAATGCGTTTCGAGGATGGGTTTCAGATCTGGCAGCCGACGGCCGACGACGCGGAGATATGTTCAGACGAAGTGATGGTTGATGTGTTTTAGGTACTGGGAGTTTTAATGGATGAAAGATGTTACTCGATTTTTTTCTTGTTACGACGAATTGTAATTTTGAAACGAGATTTTCGCTATTGGTCAATAGTTATTTAATCAACTAGTTTATTAATGACAGCGATTAATGGTAGAAATATTTTAAAGCGTGAGCGGAGCGAGCGCGTTAAGGTTTGAGACCATTAATCGCTGAATTGATAAACGAGTTGATTACAAGATTTTTCCGTCGAACTCATCAGGAATTGAATATAAATTCTGAATCGAAACCAATTTTTATTTTGCATGATATACAAATTTGACGTAATACAAATTTCCATGTTTATTTTGATATATTAATATTTATGCTTCCTATGGAACAATTCGAAAAATTCATAAAGGGAATATTGGACATGTTGTGACATTCTGACTAGTTTACATTTATTTCATTTCCTATAATGTCCGATAAGGAACGTGTGGATGAAGTGAAGGTTGAGGCATTATTTACTTTGGAACTATTATGACAAAATTTTTTCTGCAGTTTCTATTTTATTCTGAATGGAGTTTTCAATATACCCTTCTGCAACAGAAGTTGATTTCCAACCACCAAGTCTTTTGATGGCTGAAAAATCTGCACCACTGTCAGACAGACTAGACGCAGAAGAACGCCGAACAGTGACCTGTATACAAATGTGGTTGCTCTAATTTAAGAAAGTTTGCAATCATTGACGGAAATTTAGAAGATGTATTAATTCCAACTGGTTGTATTGAGCATTTATAGTTCTTATAAAAAACGAAAAATCTTTCGTGTGGAGTGTGAGCTGGCCTCAAGGATATATATCTCTTTATTATGTTTAAAAGTGTATGTTCATCATAATCCACCACAGTGAATATCCTGTTCGAACGTGTTTTCGATGAATTCACTGTCACCAAAAATTTCGATCCCATATCTTGTACATCCTTTCTCTGCAACCTTAACAATTCATCTTTTCTCAACGCACCCGCAACTCCGAATATCAAAGCGACCTACAAATCAAACAATGATAGTTATTTCACTATAACGAGATAATGAGAATAAGTTGGAATAACGATTCAATTGAGTTTTATTTTTACCTTCGACATCAAGAAAACACTATCAGGAGCATTCGCTATGAACTCTCTCACATGTTCTTTTTCGAGAACTTTTGTTTTTTTGGGATATATCCCTCTCTTTTCCGTTTAATAAACATCACCAGTTTGTGGTATCTGTTTATATCAGTATTGTCTTTCACATTTAGTGTTGAGTTCAGCATCGAATATTTTGGCCATAAACTTGCTACATGCCCCTTTTCTGCAATACCCGTAAAGTATGCCAACAAAACCGTTTCCATAAAGTTCTGAACCTTCTTGTCCTTGCACCAAGATCTGAATTCAGCATAGGTTTTCTCATATAAATGGCGGCTCTTTTCAGGAAGCAGGCTCAAAGTTGCTGCTTCAGCAGTTTTTGTCACATCTGGCGGTGTCAAAGGGATATTTTCTTCGTTATTCATTATGTAGAAGCGTAACGGATAAAATCAGATTCTGATCGAAAGCGAATAAATAAATTTGACAGCTCGATCGTGCTCCGACATAGATGCATCTATGCTCCGACTGAATATTTTATAATCGGTTGCCATGATAATCATGCATTAATACAAGAAATCATGCATTAATAGGGGTCATTAATGGATGATTTCGAGTGCGATAAAATGAGCTTTTATTCTATGGTCGACTGAAAAATTAATTAAAAAATATTTCATTCAAGGTGTAATCAAGTAAGTTTAAATTAATTAAGTTTCTCTATGTTCATATTGAAATATAGAATTGGTAACCATGGAAATGACTTTGTTATGACAAAAGTAAAATAATTTTCAGGCCGGTTTTGTTTGATTCGTTGTATTTTATAAGGAATTAAAAAAGAATTAGTAAACATGAACCCTGATAGTGATTATTTGTTACCTTGCATGCCTCCTGAACTAGTAGAAGTCGCGAACGCGGCTTCACTTAATTCACTTCCGGCGAAATCCAGAGAGAAGTATAAACTTGCGTACCAACGCTTCATGGATTTTTGCAGAAAAAACAACAGTGTATCCTTTTCTGAGAATGTACTTTGTTTCATTTTATTGTAATAATACACTTGTAACATTACCGCACGCTACAGCAGTGCGGTAAGAATATTACCGCACTGTTATTTTCTAATTGCTTAGCAACTGCCCACTATTCTGGAATGTTGAGCTTTGCGCATAGCGAACAGGTCAAAATAGTGTCACTTTTCCCACGATCGGAGAAAAAATCAATGAAGGGTGAGTGAAGGGTTTTCGAAGGAAAGAAGAAGTTTATGAGATATTATTTATTGATTTTTTCCTTACAACTGATCGAGAAAAAGAAGATATTTCAATACCTAATTCCACAATTAATTTGATTTTAGGATTGTTTCTCAAATCCGTATTATTCACCTTTGAGACATACTTAAGGGGAGATAAAAAATTGAAAGTGTGGAAGAGAAAGTAGGTACCTACCTATCCCGTATAAATAAAAATCATAAGAAGCATTGCCGTGAAGTCAGGAGCTTTTGAGTGCTAGTTCATGCACCTTGTAGGTAGATTCGCATTTTTCAGTCTTAGAAACGAATTAAAGAAATGTTTGACAGCTGTCGAAAAGAACTTCAAACTTAGGAGAAACTCCAGACTTCACGTCAGTGCTAAGTTACCAATTTTGTTTTCGATGATTCGCTAGAATTTTTGGAGGTATCTATGGTCTTGGTGATGTGATCTTGACAACATTCCGCAAGTAATTTGAATACATTATTCTTCATCTATGTACAAAGCTGTTTTCAAAGAATTTTAAGTCCAAATATTTCACACACCTGATTATGTTTAGTTCTAGAATTTTCCGGATGTTCTACATAGTGTGATCCTTTTAACCCTTCAAAGATAATTTTTTTCAGATTTCTCTTGGAAATATTCACATAACAAAATTGAAATGATATTTCCAAATTTCAAAAATTGGGAAAAATTATGTAAAAGATGAATTAAGATGAGGAGGTTTTTTTTCACATTTTGCATTGAATAACCAGTATTTATGCGGAAGCTGTCTGCGAAGTGACTGCCATAGTTGTTCTCAAGTGATCGAAAAGAACAACGTGTTGATAGCCTATTGAAGTTTTTCAACCGAAATGAAAAAATTGAAAAGCACTGACGTCAGTCAGGAGCTTTTGAGCGCCCGTATATCCACCTTGTAGGAAGACTCGCATATTCCTGTTTCAGAAACAAATTCAAAAAAATTTTGACAGCTGTCAAAAAAATTTTTAAACAAAGGCGAAACTCCAGACTTCACGTCAGTGCTTTAGGTGATTTTTTTTTTGATAATTTGCTAGAATTTTTTACGGTATGCGATCTGGACCAAATTTTCCACGTAGTTTAAATACATTATTCGTCATCTATGTGTAGAATTTCATTTCAATCCAATGAGTAATTTCGATATTATCAGGAATAAAATATTTTGAACTGCCATATTTACGGAACCCCTGATCTAATTTTGATAATTGATGAACGTACCCGCGAAATTCGCGATCCAAACCTACCCTGAAAATTTCAAGTCCCTAGGCCTTTCCGTTCGACAGTTATGATTTTCTATGATTTCTACGATTCTGGTCATGCGGTCTGGAAAAAAAATATAGCTTGAATATATCATTCTCAATTAAAATAAAAAATTTCGTCACGATCAGTCCAGGTGAACAGAGTGTCAAGGTACATTTCAAAATTTTTTTTAGTGTAATTTAGTTCTTGAAATCTGTGCAATAGCATTTTCAACATCCTTCTTTTTTTATTAGTTTGATTGATAGAACTAATCACCCTCTCAGTGCTGACTGAAGAATTCTCGAGTAATCAATAAAGAAATTCCGCAGTCGGTGGAAAGAGCTCGAATGACTTCTAATCATGCTGATATCTTTCATCCTAGAGCTTTAAGTACTTTTAATGGTTCGTCGGTTATAAAATTTCCTGTGATATATTTATGGAATATCTAGAGGGAACACAGTGCCAGGAAGATAATAAAATTCGTTGTAAAATTTTCGCGTTTTCAACGTAAGAACTGTTATGGTCCAATTAAATATCTTCAATAGAGATTCTGAATTGATTGTCAAAGTACATATCGAGTTAGTTTCATCAGATTCAGGCATTCATTGAGCTATAAACCACGAATAATTCAAAAATGATTTCAGTTAAATTCCATCTGAAATACATCGAAACTTTATAGACTCAGAAGATATTATGGATTATTGCAAATATAAGATTTTAATTTTTGGGTCTGTTATCATTTATTATGAAATGAATGGATTGAAGAATGGAAAGGTGTTCGCTAGCGAAATGGAAAGAAAGTAGAGAATGCATGGAGAACATTTAGAAAGAGCAGGTAGAGAAAAATTTTGGTCCAAATTGAACAGGAAATACAGAGAAAATCCAATTGGAAATCTGAAATATAAACTTATCAAATCCTGTGAATTGTAAAAAGAGAAAACCTGAAGAAAGAAAATATTTTGAGAGGAAAATATAAATTTGGGGAGGTGAGATAATAGCATATTATTAAACGACCGGTAATGTAGTTTATAACTCACGCAGATGGAGTCTGCATCGAGTGAGTTATGACCATTACCGCAAGTTGAATACTATACTTTATCTAGGACTATAACAATAAATGGTGAGATAGAAGTACAGAGAAAGAACTTTATTTACAAATCTAAATAGTTCCCTATAACAATGCATTATTTATGTTAAATGTGCTTCTTAGCATGGAAGAGAAAGTCCATAGGGGCGATGCTTAATATTAAGTGCTAAGTTTACTGAAATATGCCGAAAGAACATTCTCTCTAAACAATGACTTGATATTCTTACTTCTACACCAATCTTGAAAATTGTTGTATACACCTTTATATTTATTTGGGATTTTTCGGGCAATAAATTCTATATGGTAAAATTGGATGATTGTCTTATTTCTGAAGGTGTACATAATAATTCATCCTCATTATCTGAATTCATCTTTTTCAGCAAAACATTCAAAATAATAATTAGGTATGAACTTAATTCGGGAAAATGTCAAAATAATTCGAGTGACCTCCCCTCAATACCAATAATGGACGGTTCCCCGTCGGCCAATCGGCATGTTCAGAAGCACAGAGCCAGGGAGTTATAGAAGTGAGTTATTATAACTCACGTTGTTTGTTTACATAAACTATTAATTGCTCGAAAGTAGTTGAATAATGAATATATAATTCAATAGGAGTAGATAAAAGAATTGATTTTTATTGGGGAGATGTGAACTTGAACTGGAATTGGAGTGTAAAATGGGAACCATTTTGGGACTCTGTGTGTGAGAAGATAGCTGGAAAATAAACGGACAGAATGTTTTAGAATTAGTTATCAAGATTTATGTTTTCTTTATATAGATATTTTAAATCAATTATCTTGGTCAGATAAAATTACTTTCGAAGAAGTTTTTCCAACTGGATTAGTTTTAAATCCTTAATTGAGATGAAATTCTGATGATTTGATTATCCAAAATTCAAAAATTAAATATATTTTTCTTCAATAATTTTGATAGGTCGCTCTTATTCTATAAAATATTCTTCCTAATAAAATGAGGGTTTCGTACCGTCAACGGTTAGGCTACCAAAATTGAATCAATGAATCAACTGGTGGAAATCCAAATTAAGAAGTGAACTAATGGAACGTCATCATCGAACGACTAGTTTCTGGCTTTTTTAGCCGTCATCAGTACTGAATAACTCAATCGACGATGAAGACCAACATGAAATGCAGAACGTTTATTCCGAGCGAGAAGACGCGGCTCAATACAATGTAAAGTGCCGCGATTTTTCCTGATGTTCTATAAAATAGGAGCGACCTATCAAACATTATTGAAAAAAATATAAAATTCGTTTAGATAAAATAGAGAGACCAAACTATATCAGTAACTTGCCAGGGATTCAGTTTTGACGAATCGAAAGACTTTACCTTCACGTACCGAAAATCTCATGGTTATTTCGATCGAGGACCATCCGAAGATATCGAGCGTATAATTTTATGGATACAGAAACGATGTAGACAACTGTTGTTCATCGAGAAGAATAATATGCCTGTCCAACGCGGATAAATTAAGATTCGAGTTGTTATTAGAGTTCGTTAGGACCAGTCGCGGTAGAGGATCCAATCACTGGATATTCGACCGAAATGCAATAGAAGGCCGTTCCAGCTGCATTAATTATATTTTCATATTTTAAATGGGATCCCATATCTGGAAGTTAATTGGTTTGAATCAATAAACATTCTGAATCGCCTTTTTTTAAGCCGACGCCCCATATTCTACTCCTTCGGACCCTTGTCATATAATTTCTGACGTTTATATGCTTTTGGAGAATTCTTACAGGCGACGGAACGAGGAGATATTTCAGACAATGCCTTTCGATAATGAGCTCCTGGTTGAGGTGTCGGCGATATATCTTTGGGTAATTGCAATTGGTCGGTCATTTTATACGTATCTGAATGACAACTAATTATAATCGACTTTTTCAGGGTAATCCATACCGTTGAATTATTTCGGGGCATTTCTTGGTTGTTATGGAACTTTGTCAATCGAATTTTCATATAAAATTTGTTTTTACTTTTCTCCAGAAGCAGCTTTATATTAGTATCATACCGTAAAAGGGTGTGAATAGAAACACATTCTGATGTTCGAATGCTTATATAAGTATTATCTCTTGAAAGGAGAATAATTCAATATCCATATTTTGACAACAGTCACTCAATACAATAGCCCCCGCTTAGAACATGTGTGTGCAAATGATAATTTTCCCAAAAAAAATATTATGTCGCTTGTTTCTGTTTGCCTTCGAGGTGTGGTGAATGGAAACACACGTTGAAAACTCGTCTATATTGCATAGAAATACTTTTTTCTTAGTTTTTGGAAGCAGAATAAAATCATTTCATTTCATAAACGCCAACTTTATTGATGTTTGAATGGACAAGGAACATAAATCGAATATTCTTCAATATTGAATGAAATGATGGGGTTACCTAAAAACTACTCACTTTAGAACATGTGTTTCTCAGATTATATCCATGTCAAATGTCAGAGTTTCTCTTGTGGACTTAGAAAAAATGTCTAGTCAATGTTTCCATTGATGTTAACCATTTAAACATCTAGAACATCGGGATAAATATTTTTTTGAAATTTTTTTCTCCTGATTATTTCGAAACTACACGTTCGATTGAGGTGAAATTTTGTACTCAGATGGAGAATAACGTGGTCAAGCTACATGCAATTTTGTACAGCTCGCATGACCAGAACCATAGAAACCATAGAAAATTATAACTTTCGAACGGAAAGGCCTAGAGACTTGAAATTTTCAGGATAGGTGTAGATCTTGAATGTTGCGGTCACGTTCATCAATGAGCAAAATTAGACTATGGGTTCCGTAAATATGGTCGTTTGAAATTCAGTTTTCTTGATAATTTCAAAACTATGTATTTGATCGTGACGAAAATTTGTATTTAAGATGAGAATGATATATTCGAGCTACATTTTGTCCAGATCGCATGATCAGAACCATAGAAATCATAGAAAATTATAACTTCCGAACGGAACGGCCTAGAGACTTGAAATTTTCAGGATAGGTGAAGATCTTGAATGTTGCGGTCACGTTCAACAATGAGCAAAATTAGACTATGGGTTCCGTAAATATGGTCGTTTGAAATTCAGTTTTCTTGATAATTTCAAAACTATGTATTTGATCGTGACGAAAATTTGTATTTAAGATGAGAATATACGAGCTACATTTTGTCCAGATCTCATGATCAGATCCATAGAAACCATAGAGAATTATAACTTTCGAACGGAAAGGCCTAGAGACTATCCTTTTCAGGATAGGTTCGGATCGCGAATTGTGCGGTCACGTTCATCGATGAGCAAAACTAGACTAGGGGTTCCGTAAATATAGCCGTTCAATCTGTTTTTTTTCCTGATAATTTCGAAACCACTTATTGGATTGGAATGAAATTTCGCACATAGATGAAGAATAATGTATTCAAACTACGTGCGAAATTTTGTCCAGATCGCATCACCAAGACCATAAATACCGTAGAAAATTCTAGCGAATCATCGAAAAAAAAAAGGTCAGCTGAAGCACTGACATTAAGTCTGGAGTTTCGCCAAAGTTTCAGAATTTTTTTGACAGCTGTCGGAAATTCCTTCAATTGATTTCTAAAACTGGAAAACGCGAATCTACCTACAAGGTGGATGTACGAGCGATCAAAAGCTCCTCACTTCACGGCAGTGCTTTTTGTAATTTTTTTTTAAGTATTATCAAGTTTACAGCATTTTTTAAAGGTAATCGAATTACCATCAAAACAAGGTGTCACTCAACCCCCTTTTCCATTTGAGATTTTAGGGGTTGCTGTCATCACGCTCACAGGGTTTATACAAATTGATTGCAACCAACCGTGGAAAAAAAAGAATCCTGGAAATTTCGGTTGAAAATTGTTGTTTGAACGCAAATATTGTTATAACAACAAGAAAAGACTGTTCTGAAAACCATCTGTACCTGCAACATAACGTACCAATTCCGGTTGAAGTGAATTGAGTCCTATGAACAGGAAAAACGATAAGTATAGCAGTGATCAGGTGCTTTTATTTTGAAAGGAATATTTCCGTAAATGTTACAGGAATATGTGAAATATTATAAATTCAACAGGAAAGTTTGTTATTTCTCACAGAAATTCAGATTATTCTACCAGAATAAATCTTATAAGACCAGAACCAGAGAAACCATAGAAAATTATAACTTTCGAACGGAAGGGCCTAGAGTCTTTGAATTTTTCAGGGTGGGTTTGAATCGCAAATGTCGCAGTCACGTTCATCAATGAGCATGATTTGACTAGGGGTTCCGAGAATAATATATGACCGTTCAAAGTATTTTTTTCCTGATAATTTCGAATCTACTCATTGGATTGGAATGAAATTTTGCACATAGATGAAGAATAATGTATTCGAACTACGTGCGAAATTTTGTCCAGATCGCATTGCCAAGACCATAGAAAATTCTAGCGAATTATCGAAAAAAAAATTGGTCATCCAAAGCACTGACGTGAAGTCTGGAGTTTCGCCTCAGTTCAAAATTTTTTTGACAGCTGTCAAAAATTTTCCCAATTTGTTTCCAAAACTGTAAAATCCGAATCTTCCTACAAAGTGGATGAACGAGCGCTCAAAAGCTCCTGACTTCTCGGAAGTGCTTTTTATAATTTTTTCAACGTAGATCAAAGATTCCCTAGCGCTGTTTTCTTGTGTTGGAAGATGATTATTGGCTATTAGATCGACGAAAATAAATACCTTATAGTTATGAATGAATGCAGCTTGAATCTTCTGAAAGAGTCAAACTTTCGACCAGTATACCTACAATCTAGAAGAGAAATGATAAATGCCCGAATGTACATTTGAAAGCCCGAAAACCCTCAATTGGAAGGTTTATCTCACAATGATCTCTCTAGCTCCAAAATGAATAGGTAACAAGGGTGACGGCGAATGACAATAGACGTTGACCTCGTGACCCTTACAACCAGCCGAGCGACAGAGACCACCAACTCGAAAGTTAATGACCATTATACGTCTTTTCGAGCGATATTTCGTCACTACCCTGTCAACCCAATAACAGACCGGCTGTTTATCTTCCTTGGGACCTGATGAAGCCTATACTCTTCAATTTAGTGAAAATATTATAATTATGTCGGCGTTACTGATTTATTTTTCATCTTAACTTGGTATTTACCGCGTTAATCTTTTTGCAATTATGGATAGACGACCAATTGTTTATATCGGTTATCACAAGGCTTATTTATAATTTAACGGAATAATTTGAATTTTTGAATGATATCCAACAAGAAAAAAATGCATTCGAGTTAAATGAACAGCCAAAGTTTTCCATTGTCAATTTATTCGGACTCAAATAAAGGTTTATAGCTCTAACCCGTATTCCACATGGGACAATTAGACAGGGTTACAGGGAAAGTCGTACTGAATATTGAAGGACCTTATTATTCAGGTCATTTCTGATGGATTTGGTCCCATAATATGGTGTCCGAAACTTAACCGTTATGGAGATATTGAGTTTTGAAGATTTTTTTAGGAATCCTTTATTTTTTGGCTTTTTTATCAATTTTTTTCGGATTGGATCTCATAGGAGCAGTTTATTCCATGTATCTAGTTGGAGGGCATGCCAATTAATAAAAATAATCAATAGAAACTGAACCTACTACTAACAGCTTAATAAGACTGCTAGACAACGGTTAGAATCAAAGAATTTTCACTAAGTGTTTTCAACTTTAAAGAGCTTTAAAAAACTTCATGGAACTCAATCTGCAAATAAGTTTAAAAACTCTATGTCTCCTTAGCTATTCAAAAAGATATAACACCGGCTATTAAATAGGCATAACATTGACCAAAGAACAGTTAAGGAAGAAGAGGGTACATTTTTAGTTTAAGGTAAAAGTAGCTAAAATAGGCAGGAAGTATGGCCCTATCAAGTAATTTGATATTATGACCACACATATAGACTGAATTTCCATTCGACCCTCTCTTTTTTTGGGTTATCTTGCGCTTTGGGAGACCAAAATGGGCGATAATTTGTGATGCCGAAGATCGACTCATCTGTCCACACGAAAAAAAGAACGGATCTTCAATATCGTCATTGAGCATAAATCTCCAGAAGTCTAGTCCCCCAATGGATCCCCTTATTCAGTTACTATACTAGCACTCGCGTGTATTGGTATGGTAATATCAGGTACTCGACGAGTAGGATACCGACGCAAGTATTTATTGCGTGCACGCCACTACACTCCTTCGGAAAATCCATAACACATTAGGATGTCACCATATTCCTCGTTTGTAAATTTAGCCATGTTCACAATACAAATCAAAGTCCAGTCACAAGCCACGTCACACAGTAAGAAGATGCAACAGTCCAAAAATAAAAGGCAAGTCGCGGTGTTACAGAAAATTACGGATAACACATCTACCACGAAAGAATCGCATGAGCAGACTATTCGCCGAGTTTTAAAATGACATACCTGAGACTGTATGTCTTTGTCTCTCGAGTACAAAAAATAGCTAAAAGAAAAACAAAGCAATATTTTTGAGCGCTCGTACAACTTACACGAGGGCTATATCATTTCGTCACCATGTCTGTATTTTTCGAATTTTGAGCCGAAAATGGTCTCAATCGATAGAGTTCGACTCACTGATGACGAATCCGTCGTAAAATTTCAGTCTGTCCGTCCGGCCGTCCGTAAGCACGATTACTCTCGAACGAAACAACCTAGAGACTTGAAATTTTCAGTGTGGGTTCAGTTCCCGAATGCCTCGGTTGAGTTCGTTAATGGGCCAAATTGCACCAGGGGTTTCGTGAATATGGCCGTTCAAAATTTTGTTCCCCTGATTACATGAAAACTACAGATTTGATTGAGATGAAATTTTGCAGTCAAATGGAGAATGAGGTGTTCAAGCTACATGTGAAATTTTGTCCAGATCGCATGACCAGAACCATAGAAACCATAGAAAATTTTAACTTTTGAACGGAAACGCCTAGGGACTTGAAATTTTCAGGATAGGTGTGGATCTCGAATGTCGTGATGACGTTCATCTATGAGCAAAATTATACTAGGGGTTCCGTAAATATGGTCGTTTGAAATTTAGTTTTCTTGATAATTTCAAAACTACAGATTCAATCGTGACGAAATTTTGTATACTACTGGAGAATGATATATTCAAGCTACATTTCTCCAGATCGCATCACCAGAACCATAGAAACCATAAAAAATCATAACTTTCGAACGGAAAGGCCTAGGGACTTGAAATTTTCAGGATAGGTGTGGATCTGAAATGTCGCGTTCACGTTCTTCAATGAGCTGAATTATACTAGGGGTTCCGTAAATACGGTCGTTTGAAATTTTGGTTTCTCGGTTCGATCGAAATGAAATTTTGTATTTTAATCGAAAATGATATATTAAAACAAAATTTTGTCCAGATCGCATGACCAGAACCATAGAAACCATAGAAGATTTACCTTTCGAACGGAAAGGCCTAGGAACTTGAAATTTTCAGGGTGAGTTTGGATCCAGAATATCGCGGCCACGTTCATCAATGAGCAAAATTAGACTAGGGGTTCCGTAAATATGGCTGTTCAAAATATTTTTTCCCTGATAATTTCGAAACAACTGGTTGGATTGGGATGAAATTTTGCACCTAGCTTAGGAATAATGTAATCAAACTACGTGCCAAATTTCGTCCAGATCGCACCACCAAGACTATAGATACCGTAGAAAATTCTAGCGAATTATCGAAAAAAAATTGGTCACCTAAAGCACTGACATGAAGTCTGGAGTTTCTTCTAAGTTTCAGAATTTTTGTGACAGCTGTCGAAAATTCCTTCAATTGATTTCTAAAACTGGAAAATGCGAATCTACCTACAAGGTGCATGTACGAGCGCTCAAAAGCTCCTGCCTTGACGGCAGTGCTTTTCTAAATTTTTATAATTCATGTTCGACATGGCCGCCGCTACTACCTTAACTGTCATTTGGTCAATGTTTCGCCTATTTAATAGCAAGTGTTATACCTTTTTGAAAAGCTGAAGAGACGTAAAAGTTTTAAACTTTTCTGCAGAATAAGTTCCAAAAAGTTTTTTCCAAAAAAAGCGCTTCAAATTTAGAAAAACTTGAAAATTTTTCAATTCTAAACGTTGTCGAGCTGTCTCATTTAGCTGTTAGTAGAAGGTTCTGTTTATGTTGATTATTTTTATTAATTGACATGCCCTCTAACTAGATACATCAAGAAAACGGCCCCTAGAAGCTCCAATCCGAAAAAAATCGATAAAAAAGCCTAAAAATATGGGTTTTTTCAAAATCTTCAAAACTCAATATGTATCTCCATAACGGTTAAGTTTCGGACACAATATCATAGAACCAAATCCGTCAGAAATGACCTGAATAATAACGTCCTTCAATATTCAGTACCTACGTCTTTCCCTGTAGCCCTCTTCATGACATTCTTTCACAGAATTCACTCACGTTCAATGTTTCATTCATTGCTGAAGTCTATATAAATCAATAATTAATTCTTCCACACATGAAAATACATCCAAATGTACCAGTGAATTTTTCAAAGAAATCTGAATACCTATAATATATATCGTGAAATTCAGTGAAACTTGGTTGTCATTGACAATTTTTTCATAATTTATACTAGCAGATGAGCCACCACCTCCACGTTACGTTAAGAGTTTCTCCTCTTTTGGCCTGCGCAAATGAAATATGTTTTGCAAGTAACACGCTTTTATAGTTTTCTTCTGACAATTTCTGCAATCGATAATTTATGTGAAAATGAATTGTTAGGAGTGAAATTTCCTTCGAATAAAATTTAAAAATTACGAAAAGCACTGCCGTGAAGTCAGGAGCTTTTGAGCGCTCGTATATCCACCTTGTAGGTAGATTCGCATTTTCCAGTTTTGGAAATCAATTGAAGGAATTTTCGACAGCTGTCGAAAAAATTTCTGAAACCTAGGCGAAACTTCAGACTTCATGTCAGTGCTTCAGCTGATAGATTTTTTTTCGATGATTCGCAAGAATTTTCTACGGTATCTATGGTCTTGGAGGTGCGATCTGGACAAAATTTTGCACGTAGTTTGAATACAGTATTCCTCAGCTAGGTGCAACATTTCATTCAGTCTAATTTTGCTCATTGATGAACGTGACCGCGATATTCGCGATCCAAACCCACCCTGAAAATATCAAGTTCCTTGGCCTTTCCGTTCAAAAGTTACCATTTTCTATGGTTTCTATGGTTCTGGTTATACGATATGGACAAAATGTTGTTTCAATATGTCATTCTCGATTAAAATACAAAATTTCATCTTGATCGAATCCGCAGTTTCGAAATTATCGAGAAAACAAAATTTCAAACGACCGTATTTACGGAACCCCTAGTATAATTCTGCTCATTGATAAACGTGCTCGCGACATTTCAGATCCACACCTATCCTGAAAATTTCATGTCCCTAGGCCTTTCCGTTCGAAAGTTATCATTTTCTATGGTTTCTGGTTATGCGATCTGGACAAAATTTCACATGTGACTTGAACTCCTCATTCTCCATTCGAGTGCAAAATTTCGCCTCGATCAAATCTGTAGTTTCCGAGTAATCAGGAGAACAAAACTTTGAACAGCCATATTTACGGAACCCCTGGTGGAATTTGGCCGATTAACGAACTCAACCGAGGCATTTGGGAGCTGAACCCACACTGAAAATTTCAAGTCTCTAGGTTGTTCCGTTCGACAGTTCTCAAACTTAGGCGAAACTCCAGACTTCATGTCAGTGCTTCAGCTGATCAATTTTTTTTCGATAATTCGCTAGAGTTCTCTACGTTATCGATGGTCTTGGTGATGCGATCTGAACAAAATTTCGCACGTAGTTCGAATACATTTTTCTTCAGTAAATTTTCATTCCAATCCAATTAGTAGTTTCGAAATAGGTAATTAGGAAAAAAATATTTTGAACGGCCATATTTACGGAACCCCTAGTCTTATTTTGCTCATTGGTGAACGTAACCGCGACATTTTCGATCCAAACCTACCTTGAGAATTTCAAGTTCCTACGCCTTTTCCTTCGGAAGTTATAATCTTTTATGGTTTCTATGGTTTTGGTGATGCGATCTGGACAAAATGTTGCTTCAATATATCATTCTCGATTAAAATACAGAATCTTATCTCGATCGAATCCGTAGTTTCGAAATTATCAAGAAAACAAAATTTCAAACGACCGTGTTTACGAAACCTCTAGTATAATTCTGCTTGATAAACGTGATCGCGACATTTCAGATCCACACCTATCCCGCGAACCTCAAGTCCCTAGGCCTTTCCGTTCGAAAGTTATGATTTTTTATGGTTTCTATGGTTCTGGTGATGCGATCTGGAGAAATGTAGCTTGAATATATCATTCTCCATTAGTATACAAAATTTCGTCACGATCGAATCTGTAGTTTTGAAATTATCAAGAAAACCAAATTTCAAGCGACCATATTCACGGAACCCCTAGTATAATTTTGCTCATAGATGAACGTGATCACGACATTCGAGATCCTTCTGTTCAAAGGTTACTTTTTTCTATGGTTTCTATAGTTCTGGTCATGCGATCTGGACTAAATTTCACATGTAGCATCAATACCTCATTTTCCTTTCGAGTGCAAAATTTCATCTCGATCGAATCTGTAGTTTCGACAGAAGAACAAAATTTTGAACGGCCATATTTACGGAACCCTGGTGGAATTCTGCCCATTAACGAACTTAACCGAGGCATTTGAGATCTGAACATACACTGAAAATTTCAAGTCTCTAGGTGGTTCTGTTCGAGAATTATCGTGCTTACGGACGACCGGGAGGACAGACTCGAATTTTTCGACGGATTCCTCATCAGTGAGTCGAACTTTGTCGATTGAGACCATTTTCGGCTCAAAATTCGAAAAATGCAGACATCGTGACGAAATGATATAGCCCTCGTGTGAGTACTACGAGAGCTCAAAAAGGTGGAGACAACTTTTCTGTAGGATTGACTCGAAAAATATCAACATTCATGAAAAATTCCAACATTTCCATAGATAAATCAAGATCTATAGGAATAGGTACTCCGCATATATAAAATCAATTGGGAATGAGGGTGGAAGTTTGTGCATAGTTTTATGATAGTAAGGGATGAAATATTCATATGATGAAAACCAACAGAATCAAACGAAATTTGTTGTGGGAAGTTACCTCTATACTATAAGAAGGGCTAGCGAAAAAAAAATAACAAACTCTAATGTTGATTGGCTATCCTGAATGGACACTAGGGGCGGGTACTTTCACCTGCGAATCACCCTTATCCTTCGAATAGTTATTCATTATTCGAAGCACACATCTATTTCAAAACTATTTTTGTTCTTTCATCCATGCCGGGATTCGAACCCAGACCTCCGGCACCCTAGTTCGGTCCGTACTTGAATGAATTCTATCTAAGGTCTAAAGAGTGACTTGGCGAATAGGTGTCTGGAATCGGGGGATAATTTATATTACATTATATTATATACTTTTATAGGGTATCTCAACATTATTTTAATAAGAGAGAATACCAGTAATGAGAGTCTGTATTGCAAGTATAAAGAATTTTTTTGCCTGATTTTGGACACAATTTAGCGAATTTGATCACGAAATTACTGTCTACAAAGGCAAACACCCTTTCTGTCGTTTTTCAATCGATATTTTATTCCGAACACCTCCAAAAATATGGTATAACATGGATTCATAAAGTCAGGAGCAGAAAACACGAATATTAACAAGAATGGGATGGAGACTCGGAAAAAGATTCATAAAAAATCGGCTCAACACTCCTAGTACAAGAATACAAGATGAGAAAGAGCATGGAGGCTCTACCTCCACCTGTCTTGCCGTTTAGGATCGATGATTGCTAGGTACTCAGAATAAAATTTTCATATAATAAAAACCATCAGTATCAAACTAAATTGCCATAATCGCAGTCCACAGCTCCCTTATTTCCAGGCTCTTTGTACTGAAAGGTTAAAGAAAATTCAAAGTGAACATATATAGTACGAGGTCTACGACCAGAAAAACTCAGGCCGGCGTACCACAAGGATCGGTCCTAGGACCGTTGCTTTTCAACATATATATGTTGGACATACCAAATATGACAAGATGTAGGATTGTCCAGTTCGCAGATGACACTGCTGTCTACTACTCCAGCAGAATGAGAAATTCCATAACGAAGCAACTCCAGATAGACTTAGAAAGACTCGAGATAAATACGACAAAAACAGTTGCCATATACTTCGGCGGCACAAATATGAAGAAGGAAAAAGCAGAAAACGTCATGATAGAAAACCGAAAGATTGACTGGAAACTCTAGATAAAAAACTAAAATTTATTGAACATATGTAAGAAACCAAAATGAAGACCAGGCAACTGCTTGTTGAGCCAAACAGCAAACTGTCACTGGAAAACAAGATGAACATAATCAAGACAGTGCTAATACCAAACATAACCTACGCGGGTGTCACCTGGTAAAATGTTGAGAGTAACAGAAAGAAAGATCTACAAAGTACGCTGAATAAGATAATAAGGATAGCGATAGGTGAAAATACCAACTATCGGCGAAATAATTGACAAACAAACCGAGAAGACAATCGAAGCGATGAAAGAACACAAAAATAAAGAGATGAGAAGGATGGTGAAGATACCAGACAGAACCACAGATAAGAGGAAATACCTGTGTCAAAGAAGCCTATAGGCGAAAGGCAAAGGACCATGCAAAAGAGAGGACGACCTCCCTAAGTAATGAATAGAAAAAAAATTACGAGAAGCACTTCCGTAAAGTCAGGAGCTTTTGAGCACTCGTACATCCACCTTGTGGGTAGATTCGCATTTCCCAGTTTTGAAAATAAATTGAACGAATTTTCGACAGCTGTCAAAAAAAATCTCAAACTTAGGCGAAACTCCAGACTTTATGTCAGTTCTTCAGCTGACCAACTTTTTTTCGATAATTCGCTAGAAATTTCTACGGTATCTATGGTCTTGGTGATGCGATCTCGACAAAATTTCGCACGTAGTTTGAATACATTATTCTTCAGCTAGGTGTAAAATGTCATTCTAATCAAATCAGTAGTTTCGGAATTATCTGGAAAAAAATATTTTGAACGGCCATATTTACGGAACCCCTAGTCTAATTTCGCTCATTGATGTACGTGACCGCAATATCAGCGATCCAAACCTAACCTGAAAAGTTCAAGTTCCTAGGCCTTTCCGTTCGGAAGTTATAGTTTTCTATAGTTTCTATGGTTCTGGTCATGCGATCTGGACAAAATGTTTCATTAATATATCATTTTCGATTTGAAATACAGAATTTCATCTCGATCGAATCCGTAGTTTCGAAGTTATCGAGAAAATAAAATTTCAAACGACCGTATTTACAGAACCCCTAGTATAATTTTGTTCATAAATAAACGTCACCACGACATTCGGGATCCACACCTATCCTGAAAATTTCAAGTCCCTAGGTGTTTCCGTTGAAAATATACAATTTTCTATGGTTTCTATGGTTCTGGACATGCGATCTGGACAAAATTTCACATGTAGCTTGAACACCTCATTCTCCATTCGAGTGCAAAATTTGCTCTCGATCAAATCTGTTGTTTCCAAGTAATCAGGAGAACAAAACTTTGAACGGCCATATTTACTGGTGGAATTTGGCCCATTAACGAACTCAACCGAGACATTCGGGAACTGAACCCACACTGAAAATTTCAATTCTCTAGGTTGTTCCGTTCGAGAGTTATCGTGCTTACGGACGGCCGGACGGACAGACTCAAATTTTACGACGGATTCGTCATCAGTGAGTCGAACTCTATCGATTGAGACCATTTTCGGCTCAAAATTCGAAAAATACAGACATGGTGACGAAATGATATAGCCCTCGTGTAAGTAGTACGAGCGCTCAAAAAAAGGAAAATATTATTAAAACCGAAGGGAAGTAAATGACAGTCCTTTTCAAAAACCAAGACCCATGACTGAAAGGTATGTCTGCTACAGCGATGTTAGCTGCCTCTTTCAGTTTTCTGTCTTCGGATAT
This sequence comes from Aphidecta obliterata, assembly GCA_963966015.1. Lineage (NCBI taxonomy): Eukaryota > Metazoa > Arthropoda > Insecta > Coleoptera > Coccinellidae > Aphidecta > Aphidecta obliterata. The sequence goes on along the minus strand of OZ014427.1, from coordinate 30,731,454 downwards.
TATCCATAATATCATGTAATTTGTCATATTAATTTCGTAATAACAGGAATTTTGCGGTAACTCAGAGCGAAACGTTTGGAACTCAATTGAATTTAATATTTAAATATCTTGTTTTCCATGGAGCCATTCGAGGATCAATCGTTCTAATATCGATCGGCGAGGGGACGCGGATAGAAAGAAATTATCAAAAATGGACGTCACTGTAACGCAAGATTGATGTACATATCTGATAAGGCCATTAAAATATCTATTAGAGATAATTAGAAACATCGCAGTTTCATACATTTTTAATTCCCCGAAAGCAGAACGTCGGATGAATTCTTAATGGACGTTTATTTTTAACTAAAAGGTGGAGCGGGGAGCAGCACCGAGCGTGAAGGTATATTCGCTGTAGGAATTCTAATGGAGGAAACTGCTCGGATACAATGGCGCTGTTTGGAAGCATGGGAAAAAAGGTCGAGCGGTGAGGCTGAACTCGTAAGAAGTAGAGTTTATTGATTCTAGTGTTTGGCTTGAAATCTTAACTAATTTCTGTAATCCATTTCAATATATTACGTCACTAAATAAGTCCCGAGCCTGACGCACATCAGATGAAGCATCTAATGAAAAATGCATATAATTTTTGGAAGGAACCTTCCTGTTGGAAGTCATATCATCAGAAATACAGAGAAAGAAATCTAAAATTATCAACAAAAACAATTATACCTCATTATAGGTACTTTTCTTCGACACCCTCGCGCAGTTTTCAAGAGCTTCCGATCAATTTTTGTTGCGAATGTTATGACAGGGCTTCAATTCCCCCCATTCATATCGAAAATGAAAAGAAGTGAATTGGAGTAAGAAATAGGGGTGAATGATGATAATAATTTTTAGCCTCATAAGATGTTTTGTTCTACATGTTCAAGTTTTTACAACCAAAATTTCCATCCCGATATCATAGTGGGTATGAATGACAACTTCATTCTGGCAAGTGAATGGAAAGTGATGATTTTTCGAAGATTTTCCAGCCCACGATACGTTTTTTTGAGCGCTCGTACTACTTAGACTAGGGCTATATCATTTCGTCACGATGTCTGTATTTTTCGAATTTTGAGCCGAAAATCTTCTCAATCGACTATGTTCGACTCCCTGATGACGTATCTGTCGCAAAATTCGAGTCTGTCTGTCCGGCCGTCCGTCCGTAAGCACGATAACTCTTGAACGGAACCACCTAGAGACTTGAAATTTTCAGTATGGGTTCAGTTCCCGAATTCCTCGGTTGAGTTCGTTAATGGGCCAAATTCCACCAGTGGTTCCGTAAATATGGCCGTTCAAAGTTTTGTTCCCCTGATTACTCGAAAACTACAGATTTGATCGAGATGAAATTTTGCACTTAAATGGTGAATGAGGTGTTCAAGCTACATGTGAAATTTTGTTCAGATCACATGACCAGAACCATATAAACCATAGAAAAAAGGTAACTTTTGAACGGAAACGCCTAGGGACTTGAAATTTTCAGGATAGGTGTGGATCTAGAATGTCGTGATCACGTTCATCTATGAGCAAAATTATTCTAGGGGTTCTCTAAATATGGTCGTTTGAAATTTAGTTTTCTTGATAATTTCAAAACTACAGATTCGATCGTGACGAAATTTTGTATACTAATGGAGAATGATATATTCAAGCTACATTTCTCCAGATTACATCTCCAGAACCATAGAAACCATAGAAAATCATAACTTTCGAACGGAAAGGCCTAGGGACTTGAATATTTCAGGGTGGGTTTGGATCGCGAATTTGGAATTTGAAATGGTTCTGATTATGCGAACTGGAAATAATGTAGCTTGAATATATCATTCTCCATTAAAATATAAAATTTCGTAACACGCCATCTGGCGAGCCTGGCTTTAGGACACATTCCACTGTCCTGGAATTGTGGAATTGTGGAATCTTATCCTGAATGAGCTCCTGGTCGATTTAGCGAAGGCTGGGTTCGTTGTGGTGGCCTATGCGGATGACCTTGTCCTGCTGATTTCAAGTCCCTAGGCCTTTCCGTTCGAAAGTTATAATTTTCTATGATTTCTCTGGTTCTGGTCATGCGATCTGAAGAAATGTAGCTTGAATATATCATTCTCCATTAGTATACAAAATTTCGTCACGATCGAATCTGAAGTTTTGAAATTACATATCAAGAAAACTAAATTTCAAATGACCATATTTACGGAACCCCTAGTATTATTTTGCTCATAAATAAACGTGATCACAACATTCGAGTGCACAACTATCCTGAAAATTTTAAGTCCCTAGGCGTTTCCGTTCAAAAGTCACAATTTTCTATGGTTTCTATGGTTCTGGTCATGCGATCAGGACAATTCTACATGTAGCTTGAAAACCTCATTCTCCATTTAAGTGCGAAATTTCATCTCGATCAAATCTGTGGTTTCCAAGTAATCAGGAGAACAAAACTTTGAACGGCCATATTTACGGAACCCCTTGTGGAATTTGGCCCCTCAACGAACTTAACCGAGTCATTTGGGAACTGAACCCACACTGAAAATTTCAAGTCTCCAGGTTGTTCCGTTCGAGAGTTATCGTGCTTACGGACGGACAGACTCGAATTTTCCGACGGATTCGTCATCAGTGAGTCGAACTCTATCGATTGAGACCATTTTCTGAATTTTTATTCAGCTTTTTGGCGAAGTTAATCGAAGTAATTATACCTTAACGGTAACAGCACTTAAACGACACTTGTCAAAACTTTATCTTAAAACTAGTTTACAACTCGCAGTGGTTTGAGTTGAGTGGCGGTATTTTCGTTAATTTTGATTCAATCGAAAAAAGGAATTTAGAGTGTGGATTAAACAATACTAAGAAATTGGATCCTTGCGTGTTCACAGACTCGCGAATAATAACTTATAACCAGGGGCGGCTTGTTCTGAAGGGCATAAGGGCAATGCCTATCTAACCATCATTATTGCATTGTGAGCATTCCTAGACATATCCGGGGTCTTTGAAAACACAACAGACATGTCCGTGAAAGAGGCACTTGTAAGGCGAGGTGTGAATGATACCATTATAAAATGGAGGTATGAGGTGTTGATGATGAGGACAGCTGAGACATTGGTGGTCAATCAGACCATCGATGTCAAAACCACTCGCAAAGCACCTCAAGGAGGAGTAATATATCCCTTCCTTTGGAGTCTGGTATTGGATTACCTACTGCACACGAAGCTCGGCTTCGAATGTCGATGATTGGCTATGTCGATGGAATAGTCCTAATAGTGAGAGCTAAATTTGAGTGTTCTCTCTGTGATTTGTTACAGAGGGGCCTCAAAATTATTGAGCAGTGGTGCTTGTCAGTAGGGCTCAATATCAACCCAGCCGTTTAACCGGAAAAGAAACCTTTCAGCTATGAAATCCATCTCGGTGGAAATGGAGATAACGTAGAATGGTATTCTGAAGTGAATCTGGGAATTATCCTAGACATTAAGCTCCTATGGAATAAGCTTTTTGAAAACACTGCTAGAAGAGCGACAAGGGCTTTAATGGCGTGCAGAAGCCTATCTGGTAAAAGAAGGCTTGCCACAGGAGCTAGAGAACGTGCCCGACAAGAGCACCTGAGGTCATCACAGATCTCACACCTCTACATCTAGTGATTAATAGGGTAGCCCCATAAGGCTATCCTTAGAATATCTAGGGAGGTACAGAAAATGAGAGAATTAAAAGTCAGGGAGCCTGGTCCTCTCTGAACAAGTACTGTCATGGAAATCCAAAAATGAAAAATAAATTCAAATTATATCATCAAAATTCAAGAATTTTCTTTCAACATCGTATAAATTATAGTAAAATGAATTTTTTTTTAAGAGGATTCAGAATAATTTAATAGTTACCATAGAAAATTGTTGTAAGATAATTAGAATTAAGCAAGCGAATGAATTTTGACAATTGTAAAAAGTCAGTGTAGAAAAACTGCTTCGAATTGTATGTTTCAAATCTGTCGAAAAAGGTTATTGAATTGAAATTGTAAAATGTAAAATCATCGAGTAATTGTTTATAACTAGCCAGAATGGAAACTAATAGAATACAAACTGAATAACAAGTGAATGTCAATGAATATTGATGGAAGTATCACCTTTGTTGGAAGGAGGAGAGTAGACTGAAAGAAATTGTGCTTATCATAATATTGGAGTTTAGGAATTGATTCATCAACTACAGACAAGCCAGGAGAAGTTAAGGAACTTTATTTAGAATAAGCTGTTTTCTGTGAGTGTTGTATAATTTAGAATTTTCATTTTTATTAGAATTAGTATATTGTGATTAGATTGTTGTTAACAAAAAATATTTCATTTGTGCACCTTGAGAATCCTCATTGAAAAGAGTCGCGGGAAAAATAAAAGAAAAATTAAAAAACAAAATTATTTTCAATATTGTTAGTGGTTCTCTCTTAAAATTTCAATAATAAAATTTAAAATTATTTTTATCAAAAATTGAACCATAACAATTTTGGCGCCCAACGCGTGGCTTGAACAAGGTGATTATTGGCTTGAACAAGGTGAATAATTTGAATTTATACATCAGATTCATTATAATATTTTTCGATAATTTTTTTTTTATAAATTAGCATTTGTTTTTCAACATGGAAACTAGGAGTAAAATTTTGATTGGGGAAAAAGGAGATGAAGAAGATAAAATACAAAGAAGTGAAGAAGAACAAAACAAAACAGAATCAAATGTATTAATCAATTTATTAATGGAGATGAAACAAAAGATGGAAGATAATTCAGAAAGAATGCATCAAGAAATGAAAGATTATTCAGAAAGTTTAAAACAAATGAAGGAAGAAATGAAAGATAATTCAGAAAGTTTGAAACAAAAGATGGAAGAAATGAAAGATAATACAGAAAGATTGAAACTGGATATGAATAGAAAATTTGAGAAAATGGAACAAATTTCAGAGAGATTAGAGACTAAAATAGAAGAAAATTCAAGGGAACTGAAGGAAACCAGAGACAGAATTGATTTATGGGAAAACAGAATTAGGAATAAAATTGAAGAAGAAATAATTGATTTTGAGAAAGACAAAGAACTTACAGTAAAAATAGAAAATGCAGAAGAAAATATGAAATTAAATGAAATTAATATGCAGAAATTACAAGACTCATCACATAAGAAAGAAGAAAAAAATGCTTTTAAATCTAATGATGACAAGAAAGGAACTAGAGAGGATAGTTCTGAAACAGAAATAGGAAAATATTGTTTTGGAAATATTCATAGAATAGAAAATTCTATAAACAGATTCAAGAAAGGGGATATCAAGTTGATATACAAAAAATCAGGCAAAATTGAGCTGATACAGACAGAAATTCAGAAATTTGATAGATTTTATTATACAAAATTAAGACAAAGAGGTGACAAACGTAAGAAGGCAAAATTTGATGACAGCGAAGAAGATGAGAGTTCCCTAATGTATGATGAAATCGATGATGATTCCCAGAAGCAAAAACGAGCTTATAAGATGAACAATAAAAAGAAAAAAATTATTAAAAGAGTTCATAAACCTGCGCCAGAGAAGACTTCCATTAAAAAAAGACGGAAGAAAGTAAAAGAGAAGTGGGGAGAAATATTATAAAAAAATTTTTTTTCGACATAAATGATGTTAGTATTGAAATCCAATCAAGAAACAAACAATGCTTATCAAGAAAATTTTTGTCACTATTCGAGTTATAAATTACAAATCAATCATAAAATTTCAATATTTAAAATTTTTTTTAAAAAAAAAAAAAAAAATTATTAAATATTTAATTTGGGGAATTGTCATGGAAATCCAAAAGTGAAAAATAAATTCAAATTATATCACCAAAATTCAAGAATTTTCTTTTAACATCGTATAAATTATAGTAAAATGAATTTTTTTTTTTAAAGAGGATTCAGAATAATTTAATAGTTACCATAGAAATTGTTGTAAGATAATTAGAATTAAGCAAGCGAATGAATTTTGACAATTGTAAAAAAAGTCAGGGTAGAAAAACTGCTTCGAATTGTATGATTCAAATCTGTCGAAAAAGGTTATTGAATTGAAATTGTAAAATGTAAAATCATCGAGTAATTGTTTATAACTAGCCAGAATGGAAACTAATAGAATACAAACTGAATAACAAGTGAATGTCAATGAATATTGATGGAAGTATCACCTTTGTTGGAAGGAGGAGAGTAGACTGAAAGAAATTGTGCTTATCATAATATTGGAGTTTAGGAATTGATTCATCAACTACAGACAAGCCAGGAGAAGTTAAGGAACTTTATTTAGAATAAGCTGTTTTCTGTGAGTGTTGTATAATTTAGAATTTTCATTTTTATTAGAATTAGTATATTGTGATTAGATTGTTGTTAACAAAAAATACTTCATTTGTGCACCTTGAGAATCCTCATTGAAAAGAGTCGCGGGAAAAATAAAAGAAAAATTAAAATACAAAATTATTTTCAATATTGTTAGTGGTTCTCTCTTAAAATTTCAATAATAAAATTTAAAATTATTTTTATCAAAAATTGAACCATAACAGTACATCTCATCAGCGAACCTGACTAGTGATGTTATGATTGAAAAAGTAGGCATTGAAAAGAACTTCAACACTATGCTATGTAAAGAGGAAAAATGGAAAAGGGAATACACTACCCAAAGTGAATACCATTAATTGGTATACAGATGGTTCTAAAACCACGATAGGGGCCAACGCTGGAATATACGGGGCAAAAACCAAGTGTATACTATCGTTAGGCTCCTACTCGAGTGTTTTTCAGGAAGAAATACTTGCAATCAAAAGATGCATAGATATAAACCTGGAAAGGAACTATCAAGGGTGTGACATTGTGATCCACCCTTCTAGTCAATCTGCTATCAAAGCACTGAACCCCATTATCATCGACTCGAAGCTGATATGGGAGTATATGGAGAAAACAAGAACAACAAGGTCTCTTAAGTCTGGGCTCCTGGTCACTCAGGAATCAAAGGAAACGAAGATGCCAATACACTCGCCAGAAAGGGAGCACAAACGCCACTTACTGGCCCAGAACCTTTCTGCGGCATAGGCAAATGCACCTATAAGAAAGAGTTTTTGGAGAGGGAAGGGACTAAAAGAGAAGCACTCTGGAGGAATCTTCCAGGAATGAATCACTCCAAAAAGTTCCTTTCGGATTTTACGTCGTTTAATTCCTCTAGAAATAACAAGTTCTGCATTAGTTGATGCAACCAAATTGCAGTTTGTCATTTCAACAGGAAAATATACTGTGACGAAAACCGGAATATGCGTGACTATTTACAGGAATTTCCCATTTAATGAACAAACTAAATACAAAGTTGTATTCCAAGCTTCAAACTTCAGTTTCTACAAGAATTTCCAGTAATGAACACTAAACTGAAACAGGAATTACTTTACCTATAACGGAACTGTAGTATCGATGCAGCAATATTCTGTAGTACCTAATGCATTAAATCTAAAGATAAAGAATGACTTCGCGAATAGGTGTCTGGAATAGGGATAATTCATATTATGTATTATTAATTAAAGAATATAAATTGTTATGGTTCAATTTTTGATAAAAATAATTTTAAATTTTATTATTGAAATTTTAAGAGAGAACCACTAACAATATTGAAAATAATTTTGTTTTTTAATTTTTCTTTTATTTTTCCCGCGACTCTTTTCAATGAGGATTCTCAAGGTGCACAAATGAAATATTTTTTGTTAACAACAATCTAATCACAATATACTAATTCTAATAAAAATGAAAATTCTAAATTATACAACACTCACAGAAAACAGCTTATTCTAAATAAAGTTCCTTAACTTCTCCTGGCTTGTCTGTAGTTGATGAATCAATTCCTAAACTCCAATATTATGATAAGCACAATTTCTTTCAGTCTACTCTCCTCCTTCCAACAAAGGTGATACTTCCATCAATATTCATTGACATTCACTTGTTATTCAGTTTGTATTCTATTAGTTTCCATTCTGGCTAGTTATAAACAATTACTCGATGATTTTACATTTTACAATTTCAATTCAATAACCTTTTTCGACAGATTTGAAACATACAATTCGAAGCAGTTTTTCTACACTGACTTTTTACAATTGTCAAAATTCATTCGCTTGCTTAATTCTAATTATCTTACAACAATTTTCTATGGTAACTATTAAATTATTCTGAATCCTCTTAAAAAAAAATTCATTTTACTATAATTTATACGATGTTGAAAGAAAATTCTTGAATTTTGATGATATAATTTGAATTTATTTTTCATTTTTGGATTTCCATGACAATTCCCCAAATTAAATATTTAATAATTTTTTTTTTAAAAAAAAATTTTAAATATTGAAATTTTATGATTGATTTGTAATTTATAACTCGAATAATGACAAAAATTTTCTTGATAAGCATTGTTTGTTTCTTGATTGGATTTCAATACTAATATCATTTATGTCGAAAAAATTTTTATAATATTTCTCCCCACTTCTCTTTTACTTTTCTTTTTTTTTTTTTTTAATGGAAGTCTTCTCTGGCGCAGGTTTATGAACTCTTTTAATAATTTTTTTCTTTATATTGTTCATCTTATAAGCTCGTTTTTGCTTCTGGGAATCATCATCGATTTCATCATACATTAGGGAACTCTCATCTTCTTCGCTGTCATCAAATTTTGCCTTCTTACGTTTGTCACCTCTTTCTCTTAATTTTGTATAATAAAATCTATCAAATTTCTGAATTTCTGTCTGTATCAGCTCAATTTTGCCTGATTTTTTGTATATCAACTTGATATCCCCTTTCTTGAATCTGTATATGGAATTTTCTATTCCATGAATATTTCCAAAACAATATTTTCCTATTTCTGTTTCAGAACTATCCTCTTTAGTTCCTTTCTTGTCATCATTAGATTCAAAAGCATTTCTTTCTTCTTTCTTATATGATGAGTCTTGTAATTTCTGTATATCAATTTCATTCAATTTCATATTTTCTTCTGCATTTTCTATTATTACTGTAAGTTCTTTGTCTTCCTCAAAATCAATTTTTTCTTCTTCAATTTTATTCTCAAGTTTGTTTTCCCATAAATAAATTCTTTCTCTGGTTTTCTTCAGTTCCCTTGAATTTTCTTCTATTTTAGTCTCTAATCTCTCTGAAATTTGTTCCATTTTCTCAAATTTTCTATTCATATCCAGTTTCAATCTTTCTGTATTATCTTTCATTTCTTCCATCTTTTGTTTCAAACTTTCTGAATTATCTTTCATTTCTTCCATCTTTTGATTTAAACTTTCTGAATTATCTTTCATTTCTTCCTTCATTTGATTTAAACTTTCTGAATTATCTTTCATTTCTTGATGCATTCTTTCTGAATTATCTTCCATCTTTTGTTTCATCTCCATTAATAAATTGATTAATACATTTGATTCTGTTTTGTTTTGTTCTTCTTCACTTCTTTGTATTTTATCTTCTTCATCTCCTTTTTCCCCAATCAAAGTTTTACTCCTAGTTTCCATGTTGAAAAACAAATGCTAATTTATAAAAAAAAAAATTATCGAAAAATATTATTATGAATCTGATGTATAAATTCAAATTATTCACCTTTAATCAAGCCAATAATCACCTTGTTCAAGCCACGCGTTGGGCGCCAAAATTGTTATGGTTCAATTTTTGATAAAAATAATTTTAAATTTTATTATTGAAATTTTAAGAGAGAACCACTAACAATATTGAAAATAATTTTGTATTTTAATTTTTCTTTTATTTTTCCCGCGACTCTTTTCAATGAGGATTCTCAAGGTGCACAAATGAAGTATTTTTTGTTAACAACAATCTAATCACAATATACTAATTCTAATAAAAATGAAAATTCTAAATTATACAACACTCACAGAAAACAGCTTATTCTAAATAAAGTTCCTTAACTTCTCCTGGCTTGTCTGTAGTTGATGAATCAATTCCTAAACTCCAATATTATGATAAGCACAATTTCTTTCAGTCTACTCTCCTCCTTCCAACAAAGGTGATACTTCCATCAATATTCATTGACATTCATTGTTATTCAGTTTGTATTCTATTAGTTTCCATTCTGGCTAGTTATAAACAATTACTCGATGATTTTACATTTTACAATTTCAATTCAATAACCTTTTTCGACAGATTTGAATCATACAATTCGAAGCAGTTTTTCTACCCTGACTTTTTTTACAATTGTCAAAATTCATTCGCTTGCTTAATTCTAATTATCTTACAACAATTTCTATGGTAACTATTAAATTATTATGAATCCTCTTTAAAAAAAAAAATTCATTTTACTATAATTTATACGATGTTAAAAGAAAATTCTTGAATTTTGGTGATATAATTTGAATTTATTTTTCACTTTTGGATTTCCATGACAGTATATTTACATTATTGGACGAATAAGACAGACATTCAGGGAAAAATTAGTAATGAGAGATACCATAATGAATATAGAGATTTTTTTCCCCCGATTCCGGACTCCTCTTATCGAATTTGATGACGGAATTACTGTCTTCAATGCCCACACCTTTTCTGTCGCTTTTTAATCCTTTGGGTAGTATCATTTGAGTTTTGTCTATTCGGTGGCGCCCTCTGTTGAGCGGTACGGTAAATGTTGGGTCATCGGTGCAGATCGCTACAGATCAAATCTTTCTCTATCCCTCTGACCCGATCTAACCTGACTTCTGTTATCCAGTTTGATCCCTATTTCCCTCTTCCTTCCCACACTATGTTTCTTAATCATATAGTAACCCTATTTTCTGTTATTTCTGTATTTTCTAGGAAAAGTTATTCGAGAGTTAGTATCATTCGTAGATCGAGAATATTCAATTCTAGGTAGGAGGCCAAAAAATTCTAAAAACATGCAATATGCTGAACTCGAATGTTACATGCTGACCGAGACGGAAATATGCTAGATTTAGCATTGAAAATGCCAAATCGGCAACAGTGCGTTCGATATTTTAAACTAAACAATTTCAACCATATGGTACAACATGTTCCTGTAAATAGGACTCAAGTCAGTTAAAGCGGAATCGGCATGTTAGATTTAAAGTACAGATTGGTCTCAGAACGGTCCTTTTCTGTAGTAATAACGATAGTTGGGTTCAAACAACAGGGATTCATTTAATCGGAAATTCCCGGGATTCGTTTCAGTGTGTGTCACGAGTTCTTGGCAGCGATACTGATATTGCAAGAAACAAAAAACATATTTTTTTCTCATATCCTCATCAACCCTATCCTCCAGATATGCTTGCCTTAATGCTTCAGTAAGTAAATATATTTGCGTTTATTGCTTCAGTTATAAACTTTAAGCGTTTATACTGATAAACAATCGCCATTTTTGATGCCAAAGATACATAAAATCATGGAATTGTTAGAGAAAGCGGTGGAATATACAAAATAATAACAACTGTAATCTATCTTTCTTTTGCATTTCATATCGCTCAAATAATGTGTTGGACCTCATTTCCCGAATGAATTGTTAGAGAAACATCATGAGGAACTAGAATGTAGTGAAACGCATTATGTTTCCACTTAAAAAGAAAGTTTCCCCATTGTTACACACCTCATTTTTAGTAATATCCTAATACTTAATACCTTAAATGAAATATAAGTGAGAGAAACCCCAATTAATCTCTGAAACAATCACAATTTCAAGATTTTGCGAACCTACCGGCTGGGCGAGTAAATTTGTGCCAAGTACCTATTGTTCACGTCTGACCATTTTCCACATCAACTTCAATTAGCTAGGAATACAGTTTCCGTTTTTTTTTGTACTCGGTACAAATCATGAGATTTATCTACCTTTCGACTATGACATGGCAAACACCTACTGAAAAGTATATCAGCAACAATATATAATACGTCCGCCATTTTGTCTCGTGAAACAAACATGAATAGAGACCGTTGATTCGTGATATTTATTAAATTTTATCTGATATTTATGTAGCCCTCCATGTAGAGTTTACAAGCATTATCGGGTAATTACATAGACTGTTAATGATAAAATGTTTGAACGGCAGAGTGGATGCAAAAGGATGTTTATATTTGACAGGTGCTACTAATGTAATACGATTAGAATTAAGTGCTTAATCAACACTGTATTAAACCGAACAAATACGTTCGAGTAGTAAACGGCAGCGTTTCAATTTAGGAACTGCAGGGAGAGTTTTTGTTTGGTCAATTTTTTAGCGGGGCATCTGGAAAAGTATTTGCGACAAACCCACTACTTTATTAACTCGAAGGGACTGGACTACCCCATTCATCGGGCGAAAAATGTTTCTACATTGCCATCAAAACTAGAGTGATGAAATCATTATTCATGATTTACAGCTGTTCCTGTCATGGTCAAACTTATAATATGAATTTGAGGCCTCTAAACCAACATTTGCTCGAAAAAGCTTCCTTCAAGAGATATAGATTTGTTACCTGATTTACACGTGTAAAGTAGCTAAAGCATGTAACCGAATCAAGTAAAGGAATTTAGTTACATGCATCGTATAAACCACTTGATTTGGTACTTGAGCAAGTGCTGCATTTAGTTGACCGTTTAGTCAAGTGAATAGAAACAATGTCTATTTACTTGAGCAAGTCCTCCACTCTTGTTTTGATGAATTAAACTCCACAATTAAACACGTGTAGACAAGTCAGTTGAGGAAAGTTTATTAGTATAGATTGTGCAGAGGGTGTGTTTGTATTTGTTGGTGCCGTGTCGACTTTTGAGATTTTATAAAACAATTGAAGTGATTTTGACAGCTGTCAAAGCAAATTTCAAACAGAGGCGAAAATCAAGACTTCACGTCAGTGCTTTAGGTGATCAATTTTTCTTCGAATATTCGCTAGAATTTTCTACGGTATCTATGGTCTTGGTAATGCGATCTGGACAAAGTTTCCCACGTAGTTTGAATACATTATTCTTCATCTATGTGCGAAATTTCATTCCAATTCAATAAGTTGTTTCGAAATTATCAGGAAAAAAATTGTTTGAACGGCTATATTTACCGAACCCCTAGTCTAATTTTGCTCATTGATGAACGTGACCGCGAAATTCGCGATCCAAACATATCCTGAAAATTTCAAGTCCCTGGGCCTTTCCTTTCGAAAGTTATGATTTTCTATGGTTTCTATGGTTCTCATCATGCGATCTGAGAAATGTAGCTCGAATATATCATTCTCAATTGGAATACAGAATTTCGTCACGATCAAATCTATAGTTTTGAAATCATCAAGAAAACTGAATTTCAAACGGCCATATTTACGGAACCCCTAGTGTAATTCGGCTCATTGATGACAATGACCGCAACATCAAAGATCCAAACCTATCCTGAAAATGTCAAGTCCCTAGGCCTTTCCATTACAAAGTTATAATTTTCTATGGTTCCAATAGTTCTGGTCATGCGAGCTGGACCAAATTCTGCATGTAGCTTGAACACGTAATTTTCCATCTGAGTGCTAATTTTCACCTCGATCGAATCTGTAGTTTCAAAGTAATCAGGAAAACAAAATTTTGAGGGGCCATATTTGCGGAACCCTCCGGCGAATTTTGCCCAATAACGAAGTCAACCGCGGCATTTGAGATTCGAACCTACCCTGAAAATTTCAAGTTTCTACGACATTTCGTTCGAGAGTTATCGTGTATACGGACATACGGCCGGACGGACAGACTCGAATTTTTCGACGGATTCGTCAACAGTGAGTCGAACATAGTCGATTGAGACCATTTTCGGCTCAAAATTCGAAAAATACAGAAATCGTGACGAAATGATATAGCCCTCGTGTAAGTAGTACGAGCGCTCAAAAAGTACAAAGAAACTGGGCATTAATATCTTAATACGTTTCTGGATCGTTCAATCTCTCTGTTATCTATAGGAGAATATGCCATATTCATGCGATTTTTTCTCAGCACTAAAATTTATTGCAAAATTCTTATAAGTATTTTATTTTATTTTACTAGGAATTTTTTTCTGAACGGTTTAATTCTAAAGTTCAAACTAAGGAAAGAAAAAATTGCAGATTGAAAAGGTCATATGAAAAAATTAGGAATTTCACAAATTCACCGATAAAATTGTTCGAAATTGTTTACAGAAATTGTTCGAAATGGTCACCATTTGTTTGATGTGCAGAAAGTTTCACCGGACGTAATAACGAATGGTTACATGCAGCAACTATCACATCAGTTTGCTCACGAATATAAAGTCATAGGCATATTCAATGCGGTGTCTTTCATAGTTCTTTCGCACTATACCTTAATGTTTTCAAATGACCCCAAGCAGGCTAAGGAATTAACTCACCTTTTTGTGAACACATAATTCAAATAATTTTGAACATTCGGAAAACAAAAATCATACGCTTTCTCACACACGAAATTATTTTCTCTTCATCTTAAAGTAACTGAAGTAGCGCCAATAAAACACGGATGGTGAAAATGGTCGGATTTTCATGATATTTTGACACACTATTTAAAAACTGTATGAATTTTTCACTGTACACTAAAAGAAACTTTCCAGGATATACAACTGGATTCGGTTACTTCTAAAGAAATGTCCCCCCATATAAGCGACAGCAGGAATATTTGTTGATTTTACGTGACAATTCTGGTCGTTTAATTCCTGTAGAAATAACAAGTTCTACATCAGTTGATGCAACCAAACTGCAGTTTGTCATTTCAACAGAAAAATAATACTGTGATGAAAACCGGAATATGCGTGACGACAAACAGGAATTTCATTTTCAATAAACAAACCAGATAGTTCTATTCCAAGGTTCAAACTTCAGTTTTCATAAGAATTTCCAGTAATGAATACTAAACTGAAACAGGAATTACATTACTTATAACGAAGTATCGATTAAACAGGAATTTCCTGTTGAATTAAAGAACTATCATTCATATATAACAGTACTAGTTAGTTGTATTCGATGCTTCTAACCTGAGATTTTACAGGAATTTTCTGTGGTAATGCATTATATCTGAAGATACAGAGTGACTGCGCGAATAGGTGTCTGGAATAGGGAGAATGTATATTATATTATATTCATTATAGAGTATCTTCACATTATTATAAGAAATTAGAGAGACATTAGTTGAAAACTAATATTGAGAGACTCCATAATAAATATAAGAAAATGTTTCCCCTGATTCCGGACTCAGATTAGCGAATTTGTATACAGAATTACTGTGTTCGAACGCTCACACTTTTTCTGTCGCTTTTCATTCCTTATGGTTTTGTCTATTCGGTGACGCTCTCTGTCGAGTGGTACGGTAAATTTTGGGCCGTTGGTGCAGATTGCTACAGATCTTATCTTTCTTCCTTCCTCTGATCTGATTTAACCTGACTTCAACCTCTGTTTTCCTGTTTAATCCCTATTTCCCTGTTCCTTCCTAAACTATGTTTCTCAATCATATACTAACCCTCTTTCCTTTTTTTTGTATTTCCTAGGACGAGTTATTCAAGAGTTACTGTTGATATCAATCGAAGATCGAAAATATTCAATTCAAGGTAGGAGGCCAAAAAATGCTAAAAATCATCGAAACACTGTTTCATCATGTTCGTTCCTTCGTCGGAAACCGATATTTCCAAACCACTCCAACCGTTTGGTACAACATGGATTAAAATACTGTTTGCTAACCAAGATTTATTCCGGTAGAATAATCTAAATTTCTGTGAGAAATACTAAACATTCCTGTTGAATTTAATGTGTCCATACTGTAAGTCGTACAAATATGGGTGGGTTATTCTTACAAAATTATTATATAATTTTTTATTTTACTAGATATTCCCATAAAATTCAAGGAAATATTTCTTTTAAAATAAAAATACCTGATCACTGCTATACTTACCGTTTTTCTTGTTCATGGGACTCAAGCCATTTTAACCGGAATCGGCATGTTGGATTGCAGGTACAGATTGTTCTCAGAACGGTCTTTTTTGATGTGATAACAATAGTTGCTTTTGAACAACAAGAATTCATTCAACCGGAAATTCCCAGGATTCGTTTTTTCAGTGTTTGCGAAAATCATCTTCCAGTCTTGAGACATCTCGAACCACCTAGGCTTCTTTTGTATTCTAGTAATAACGCATCGGTATTGAAAGCATTAAGTTACAAGGATGAAAAGATTGTCCCTTTCGAATTTACGGTGCCAGCCAAGGTGTCCATCGAGTGAACAGCTCCAGCATTAATAGTTCTTCTATTTTAGGCCAACCTCTGCAGAGATAATTGCGCCTACACGCATTCAGAACTTCATTGAAATCTCCCCGAGAGGGGGAAAAACACAAAAACGTAGAGCAGGTTCCAATTAAAGCAAGTTGTAGACATTTCGCGTATTTTTTTTTATAATTATGCAGTGTCAACATGGTATACGTTCGCTTATAACAGTGACAGGGTTCATGCAAGGGTTTCGTGTTCAGGGACTCGGTTCCTCATTAGCATATAATATGCGCGATTTTATACCGTGTACACTGGCTGGGACCCATTATAAGGAGCCGGTGCGTGACGTCTGTCGTAGATCACGTGGTGGATGGATATCAAGCGATATAAAGTGAAACAATACCAAATACCGCGGGTCGTTCCCTTTATGCATCATCGGCTCAGTGGCGGTCTCAATTAAACATACAAACATACAGAACTTCGCATTTGCATATATTGATATGTGGTTGCATACAAATGGGTACAAACCTGCTCGGAGAGACAGAAATGTGTCAGAAGCTGGGAGAGGACGGCGATGTGCGGATGACTTTTATGGAAACAAGAGTAGCTTCAATATGTATAGAACTGGGCATGGCGGAAAAATTTTCAGCACAATGGATTGGAGTTTTCGACAAGGCGAAAGATTATTCATTGATGGCTCTGAGGAGAACAAGTACTGGGTTTTTGTTGGTATACCTTTCGTCGCTAAAACTTCATGACCCTCATTTACAGACATGGAAAAGAGTTGAGAATTATCATTATGGGTGGTTCAAAACTGGAGGGAAGATGGAGGTCTTCATAAAATATCCCAACAGTTTCCTGTTAGTACTAAGCAGCGCTAACCAATATAGCAAACGCAGTGATGAGAACAGAATACTATCCAAAAAGATGGAAAACAGCAAAAGTAATTGTGTTCAATAAGCCAGGAAAAGATAGAAAATTCCCACAAAACTACAGGTCGATAAGTCTACTGTCATCACTTGAAAAAATTGTTGAGACAGTCATTGCAGAAAGACTCAATGAAGAAACAGAAGCGCTGAATCTGATACCACCGGAACAATTTAGATTCAGAAGAAATCATTCCACAGAACTTCAACTGTAAGGATCACTGAATATGTCACTGAAGGATTTCAGAATAAACAAGCCACAAGATTAGTGCTATTAGATGTCGAGAGAACCTTCGACCGAGTTTAGCACAGAGCACTTGCCTACAAGATGATGATGGTAGGCTTCACTACCAAAACCTGCAAGATAATAAGAAATTTCCTGAGGAACAGTAATTTTTATGTTAAAATAGACGACACATTATCTTCCACCAGACAAGTAAGAAGCAGGAGTGCCCCAAGGATCAGTCTACTCTACAACATATATATCTACGATATTCCTCAAAACCCAAGAAATCTGCTGGCCCTTTATGCAGATGACACGAGGATAGCCTTCAGACATCGACGTCCAGATGTCTTAAACTTAAGACTGCAAAAACTTGGAGATTTAGAAGAATGGTTCATTAAATGGAAAATAAATATCAAAAAGAGCAAATCTATTCTACTAAAGAAGCGGAGACTTAAAATTAATTCCAACCTAAGGATAGATGGAGAAGAGATTAAATGGAGTCAAATATCTAGGAGTAAAACTAGATAAAGGGATAACATGAAAAAACCTTATAAAATATGCAGTGAATAAAACAAACTCAGCAATGAGTAGACTTCATCTACTGCTAGGAAGAAGGAGCCAAATGAACCAAAGCACGAAGCTACGAATGATCAAGTCAATCGCAAGACCCCAACTAATATAATAATATGGCTTGGCGGCATGGGGCCATGCAGCCAATAGCCATATAAAGAAGATTCAAGCAACAGAAAATAGAATGCTAAGAGCAGCAATGAATACGCCGTAATTCGTAAGAAACCAACAAATCCACAGAGACTTAGAATGGGAAACTGTCACAGATTTCCTAAAAAAGAAGGCCGAGAAGATATTTGAAAAAGCAAGTCAACATCCAAATGATGAGCTAAGAAGACTAGTTGACTACAAGCAGAAGATGTGCTTAGGATACCCACCTATCACAAAAGACCCAGAGATCAACTACGTAGAAACAGAAATTGAGTGAACTCAATTCCAAATATCAAGAAGAAGAGACTTCTTTGAAATTCAAAGGTGACACAATTATCACACGACAAAGATCGTGAGAGAGATACAAACAAGAAGAGTCAAAGAGTTAAAAGGTAATTAATGCTCGGAATCTAAAACGTTTTAGGTTTAGTTAGAGTGGGTCGTGCTTCACACAAAGTCTTACACTGTTCTATCTATCGAAGATAGTTCATCTCTGAGGATTTCCCCTGACTAAACAAGAAAAAATGTTAGAACTAACCGTCAAATGATGCGTGTCCAAAATTGATGACATTTTGGCTAATAGTGAGAATTGAAATTCCATTTCTGAACCCGGTTTCAATGAACAAGACCGCTGTTTGTTGGTGTAACAGGCCTAAGATGGCAAAAGGAATGAAAAGGTTCAAGTATAGAATGAATCGTGCCTAGTACTTGATAAGGATTGTCAGATGAATTGATTGGTATACTCCATAAAACGTCTTGTGTCCAAGAACTTGTTAAATTAGCCTAAAATCATAAATCTCGCTGTCTTCGAAGGTGAATTCAAAATAAATTCACCCCTTTCTACCAATAGGGGCGCTCGCAATTTGTGAGGTTATAGCGCCCATGTTGTTATATCTATAGAATTTGTTGTGCTGAGATCAGTAATAGGATAAGGCAAATCGCCATGATACAATGACTTTGAGATGAGATATTGCTCAGCTCCTGTGCCGTCACAAGAGAGTGAACAACGAATCGTACTATTTTCAGAAGAAGCGTGCTCTAGAATTGAATATTATAGTTTTCCTGTAGATAATTTTAGAAAAAAAGGTTTGAGAACGTGACTTTAGAGTTGTTTAGTGTAGTTTAGTTTCATTTTTGAGCTACCTACTTACACGAGGGATATATCATTTCGTCACGATGTCTGTATTTTTCGAATTTCGAGCCGAAAATGGTCTCAATCGACGGTGTTCAACTCACTGATGACGAATCCGTCGAAAAATCGAGTCTGTCCGTCCAGGCGTATACACGATAACTCTCGAACGGAACGTCCTAGAAACTTGAAATTTTCAGGGTAGGTTCGAATCTCGAATGACGCGGTTAAGGTTGTTATTGGGCGAAATTCGACCAGGGGTTCCGTAAATATGGCAGTTCGAAATTTTGTTCTCCTGATTACTTCGAAACTACAGATTCGATCTAGGTGAAATTTCGCATTCAGATTGAAAATGACGTGTTTAAGATACATGCAAAACTTTGTCCTGATCGCATGACCAAAACCATAGAAATCATAGAAAATTATAACTTTTTAATGGAAAGGCCTAGGGACTTGAAATTCTCAGGATAGGTGTGGATCTCAAATGTCGCGGTAACGTTCATAAATGAGCAAAATTAGACTAGGGTTTCCGTAAATATGGTTGTTTGAAATTTAGTTTTCTTGATAATTGAAATGATATATTAAAGCAACATTTTATTCGGATCGCATGACCAGAACCATAGAAAACATAGAAAATTATAACTTCCGAAGGGAAAGGCCTAGGAAATTGAAATTTTCAGGGTAGGTTTGGATCTCGAATGTGTGAATGCGTTCCTCTGTGTTTTCTTGCAAAATGAATGATGAAGCCAAACATTTTGATCATCAGACACATTTTAACAAAGGATAATTTGATCAGACAGCAATGGGTACTGGCTTGTTGTCGTCAAGATAATAGGGCTACATACACCAGCGGAATATCTGATACTTGGCGAGCCAAATTCGTACATATATCAGTGCGTGTATGGTATCAAATCCGTCCGTTTCTCGTGTAAAATGCCACATCTGGATCTGTCAAATCAAATCTCTACGTATCAAAACTGTACGTATCATCCGCCCGTGTATGTTGCCCTATTTACATTCTGAAAACTGCAAAACTATCTGCTCAACATTTCACACATGATTTCATGAAAAAATTCGATGCATGAACTTATAAATTATACTGAAGTTTGTGGCGAAGCTATTGAGCGCTCGAACTACTTACACGAGGGCTATATCATTTCGTCACGATGTCTGTATTTTTCGAATTTTGAGCCGAAAATGGTCTCAAACGACTATGTTCGACTCACTAATGATGAATCCGTCGACAAATTCGAGTCTGTTCGTCCGTCCGTCCGGCCGTAAGCACGATAACTCTCGAACGGAACAACCTAGAGACTTGAAATTTTCAGTGTTGGTTCAATTCTCGAATGCCTCGATTGAGTTCGTTAATGGGCCAAATTCCACCAGGGGTTCCGTAAATATGGCCGTTCAAAGTTTTGTTCTCCTAATTACTTGGAAACTACAGGTTTGATCGAGTTGAAATTTTGCACTCGAATGGAGAATGAGGTGACTTCACGGCGGTGCTGTTCGAATTTTATTATTAAAAATTACGAAAAGCACTGCCGTGAAGGCAGGAGCTTCTGAGCGCTCGTACATGCACCTGGTAGGTAGATTCGCATTTTCCAGTTTTAGAAATCAATTGAAAAAATTTTCGACAGCTGTCAAAAAAATTCTGAAACTTAGGCGCAACTCCAGACTTCATGTCAGTGCTTCAGCTGATCAATTTTGTTTCGATAATTCGCTAGAATTTTCTACGGTATCAATGGTCTTGGTGATGCGATCTGGACAAAATTTCGCACGTAGTTTGAATTCATTATTCCTCAGCTAGGTGCAAAATTTCATTCCAATCAAATCGGTAGTTTCGAAATTATCAGGAACAGAATATTTTGAACGGCCATATTTACGGAACCCCTAGTCTGATTTTGCTCATTGATGAACGTGACCGTGAAATTCGCGATCCAAACCCACCCTGAAAATTTCAAGTTCCTAGGCCTTTCCGTTCAAAAGTTACAATTTTTTATGGCTTCTATGGTTCTGGTCATGCGATCTGGACAAAATATTGCTTTAATATATCATTCTCGATTAAAATATGAAATTTCATCTCGATCGAATCTGTAGTTTCGAAATTATCGAGAAACCAAAATTTCAAACGACCGTATTTACGGAACCCCTAGTATAATTCTGCTCATTGATAAACGTGAACGCGACATTTCAGATTCACACCTATCCTGAAAATTTCAAGGCCCTAGGCCTTTCCGTTCGAAAGTTATGATTTTCTTTGGTTTCTATGGTTCTGGTCATGTGATCTGGAGAAGTGTAGCTTGAATATATCATTTTCCATTAGTATACAAAATTTCGTCACGATCGAATCTGTAGTTTTGAAATTATCAAGAAAACCAAATTTCAAACGACCATATTTACGGAACCCCTAGTATAATTTTGCTCATAGATGAAAGTGATCACGACAATCGAGATGCACACCTATCCTGCAAATTTCAAGTCCATAGGCGTTTCCGTTCAAGAGTTGAAATTTTCTATGGTTTCTATGGTTCTGGTGATGCGATCTGGACAAAATTTCACGTGTAGCTTGAACACCTCATTCTCCATTTGAGTGCAAAGTTTTATCTTGATCGAATCTGTAGTTTCAAAGTAATCGGGAGAACAAAATTTTGAACGGCTATATTTACGGAACCCCTGGTGGAATTCTGCCCATTAACAAACTTAACCGAGGCATTTGGGATCTGAACCTACACTGAAAATTTCAAGTCTCTAGGTTGATCCGTTCGAGAGTTATCGTGCTTACGGACGGACGGCCGGACGGACAGACTCAAATTTTCCGACGGATTCGTCATCAGTGAGTTGAACTCTATCGTTTGAGTCCATTTTCGGCTCAAAATTCGAAAAATACAGATGGGAAATGATATAGCCCTCGTGTAAGTTGTACGAGCGCTCAAAAATAATGAACCAAAAGTTTCAACCAATTCTGTTCTGATAAATGTATTTCGGCATTTTTGTAACCCAAGCCACATACTCCAAATAATTAATTCAGTGGAATGCTGCGTTCACTCGGGTTTCATCTAGAACTAGAAAAATGAAAGATCATGAAGATATGCACCTAAGCGGATAATCAGAAACGACAGCTAGCAGCAGTACATGATGTATAAGTCGTTAAAATTAGTTGATATTTCTTCAGTCGGGAAACGTGAACACAGGAAATTTATTCAAGAAGCTTGTTTTATTCAATAAAGTTGTGTAGATTTTGAGAACGATTACGTGAGTAATTTGAATATTGTCGGTGGAATTCGTTTCGATCTATCTTGGATTTATTATTCACAATGACTGAACTTTTGGAAGCGTTCGACGAAAACAGTTTCAACCTCTGAACATTTTAACCGCGAATGATTCCGAACCGAACAAGAACTGCAACCAAGAGAGCATCCCAAGATTTTTGAGTAGATATTTTATTTTATTCTTTCCGGTATTGGAGCATTTCATTATACCTTCTCTATTGAATTATTTTCGACACTTTTGTGAGAAAATCATCTCATTTAGAGTCCTGAAAAAATTGAATGATTATAACCATATTATTTTTTCGTGATTTTTTTCTCGAAAGAATATATGTACTAGGTGTCCCAAGTTTATCGTCCAAAAGAAGAAAAATTACGAAAGCACTGCCGTGAAGGCAGGAGCTTTTGAGCGCTCGTACATGCACCTGGTACGTAGATTCGCATTTTCCAGTTTTAGAAATCAATTGAAGGAATTTTCGACAGCTGTCAAAAAAATTCTTCAACTTAGGCGAAATTCCAGACTTCATGTCAGTACTTCAGCTGATCAATTTTGTTTCGATAATTCGCTAGAATTTTCTACGGTATCTATGGTCTTGGTGATGCGATCTGGACAAAATTTCGCACGTAGTTTGAATACGTTATTCTTCAGCTAGGTGCAAAATTTCATTCCAATCAAATCTGTAGTTTCGGAATTATCAGGAACAGAATATTTTGAACGGCCATATTTACGGAACCCCTAGTCTAATTTCGCTCATTGGTGAACGTGACAGTGAAATTTGCGATTCAAACCCACCCTGAAAATTTCAAGCTCCTAGGCCTTTCCGTTCAAAAGTTACAATTTTCTATGGTTTCTATGGTTCTGGTCATGCGATCTGGACAAAATATTGCTTTAATATATCATTCTCGATTAAAATATGAAATTTTATCTCGATCGAATCCGTAGTTTCGAAATTATCGAGAAACCAAAATTTCAACAACCGTATTTACGGAACCCCTAGTATAGTTCTGCTCATTGATAAACGTGAACGCGACATTTCAGATCCACACCTATCCTGAAAATTTCAAGTCCCTAGGCCTTTCCGTTCGAAAGTTATAATTTTCTATGGTTTCTATGGTTCTGGTCATGTGATCTGGAGAAGTGTAGCTTGAATATATCATTCTTCATTAGTATACAAAATTTCGTCACGATCGAATCTGTAGTTTTGAAATTATCAAGAAAACTAAATTTCAAACGACCATATTCACGGAACCCCTAGTATAATTTTGCTCATAGATAAACGTGATCACGACATTCGAGATCCACACCTATCCTGAAAATTTCAAGTCCCTAGGCGCTACCGTTCAAAAGTTACAATTTTCTATGGTTTCTATGGTTCTGGTCATGCGATATGGACAAAATCACATGTAGCTTGAACACCTTATTCTCCATTTGAGTGCAAAGTTTCATCTTGATCGAATCTGTAGTTTCAAAGTAATCAGGAGAACAAAATTTTGAACGGCCATATTTACGGAACCCCTGGTGGAATTCTGCCCATTAACGAACTTAACCGAGGCATTTGGGATCTGAACCTACACTGAAAATTTTCAAGTCTTTAGGTTGATCCGTTCGAGAGTTATCGTGCTTACGGACGGCCGGACAGACTCAAATTTTCCGACGGATTCGTCATCAGTGAGTTGAACTCTATCGTTTGAGACCATTTTCGGCTCAAAATTCGAAAAATACAGACATCGTGACGAAATGATATAGCCCTCGTGTAAGTTGTACGAGCGCTCAAAAATAATTGTTAAGGAAGAATATTTTTTTTCACCCTCATAAAAAGTTTGTTATTCCAATGTTTTTTTCAGTTTTTTCTCATTTTTATTTTGTATGGCCAACTAACCCCACTGAACTGGGATAGATGGCCACATAATACGGGAATTCTAAAAGTATTTTGACCCTATTCATTTACCTACCTGTTTGGAAGATAAATAAGCTGTTGAAATAAAAATATAATATAATCCTAAACATTAGAAAAAACTTGCCTGCGCATACTTTGCAAAACGGTGGCCATCTCATCCCACTTTACTATATAATAATTTAGTGAACTTAGAACTAAATATAAAGCAGCGCCCCTGTGGACTTTCCACTCCATGCTAAGAAGCACAATCAACATAAATAATGCATTTTTATAGGTAACTATTAAGATTTGTAAATAAAGTTCTTTCTCTGTACTTGTATCTTAGTATTTATTGTTATAGTTGTAGATAAAGTAGGTAGTTTTCAACTTGCGGTAATGGTCATAACTAACTTGATGAATTACAGCATTCATTAAACTTCATCTGCGTGAGTTATGACCTACATTAACGCTCGTTAAATCATATGCTATTAATTCCCTCATTTCCTTCATCTAGATTTTGTGAGAAATCTTTACTCATTCCCAAAAATAAAGTAGGCACATATTCATTTTTTAAAAGAGATTACCTATTTCCTATGGACACTGAAACTGCAACACTTAAGAATTATAATTTTCCGATTCTAATTTTGTATTTTTTATCGTCAGTTTTGGTTGTTTTTGTGGAATTTTATGAGCATTATGATATCTGGATTGATAACCCTTACATAATATAATATTTGTATCTACACATAGTAAATTTGCCTGTTATAGTATGGAACCCACATAACAATTATTGCAAATACGTCTATATGAGTTTTGTTTGATGGATTTGTGATAACTACTGAAAGGAAAATAAATTAAAAACCTTCTCGCTAAAACATAGATTACCCTACCCATACCCCTGATGGTGTTTAGATGTCTCGTTATCTAGATTGACGGGTGCTAATGGGATTGCTCCCTGAGTGCTGGTTTCTTGTTTTATTTATTTACACTTACACATTTCACGGTACTATTTTTTTATTTCATAATTTATATGAATAATAAAAATGAGTCCTTTTAGTGAGAGTTTTGGTAGGACATGAAAGGTTTTCGGTATATTGGAAGATTGTTACTCATTTTATACCTATCATTTTCATTCTTCGCCGTGTCGTCAGTGAGCGTTGGCTATTATATTCGCTGTTATTATTTTGTCAACAACAACCCTATTCAGCGTTGCATTTGACATGTGGAAACATTCCCGTAGGTTTCGAAGCCTGTTCTTCTGCGACCAGGAGCGCTATTCTTGAACCTTCGTAGTGAACAAGATCGTTCGCTTGTCACAAAAGTTCGAAACGTATTATTTTTGTTATCAAGGGGGTCCACAGTTAAAAGTTTGGTTTGTGACTCTTTCTCCTAACCGCGGTCAAGTTTTCCCTGGAAAATGACTTTGGATTTATTGTGTTGTTATCCTTTTGTGGAATGGCTTCAAGTAGAAGGCGTTGTGTCAATCACCCTGATGTGATTTGGCTATGTATGTGGTGAGTACATATATACAAGTCAAGAAGTTTACAGAAAACCCATTCCGACTTCGTAAGGAGCCTATCCAGCTTACTTTGGGAACCAAGATGAAAAGTTCTACATGTTCTTTTAGGATTTGTATGGAACATTTACGCCCATTGAGGTTGGAAAGAAAAATCCCTCAAGTTTAGTGTAAATTTGGTTTGGAGAGAACCAATCAACCATGCTGACGATTGCTATTTTAGTGCAGTCAACGTCAGAGTTATTACTCGTGTGGCCTTATCCAGATTCACCTTATGCAAGAAGCCCAGTTCATCATCCAGAGGAAGTCTTTCCTTCCGACTTTTCATAGCTTTCCAGAGGTCTCTGAAGATGAAGGAGATATGACAGCGAATACGTTGGATCTTCTTTCAGCTCTCAAAAATTTGACCACAACGAACTTGATGACCTCATCAGAGACCTTGGCCTCTCTAAAGAATCCTCTACTTGCAGGTCGACTGCCCGAAAACAAATTTACTCGTCTCAGGAACAAAAGTCACGTTAACGTAGCTTCCAAAACGTCATTTGAACACAAGGTTACATTCTTATAACTATGGTTACCATTTTTGAGCGCTCGTTCTACTTACACAAGGGCTATATCATTTCGTCACGATGTCTGTATTTTTCGAATTTTGAGCCGAAAATGGTCTCAATTGACAAGGTTCGATTGATGACGAATCCGTCGAAAAATTCTGTCCGTCTGGCCGGACGACCGTAAGTACGATAACTCTCGAACGGAACAACCTAGAGACTTGAAATTTTGTTAGGGTTTTTTTCCAAATGCTGCGGCCAAGTTCATGTTGATGGGCAGACTTCCGCTAGGGGTTCCGTAAATATAGCCGTTCGAAATATTGTTCTCCTTATTATTTCGACATAACGGATTCGATCGAGATGGAAGTTTGCACTCGAATGGAGAATGACGTGTTCAAGCTGCATGCAAAATGTTATCCAGATCCCATAGAAACCATAAAAAATTATAACTTTCGAACAGAAAGGCCTAGGAAATTTTCAGGATAGGTTTGGATCGCGAATTTCGCGGTCACGTTTATCAATGAGTAAAATTAGACAAGAGGTTCCGTAAATATGGCCGTTCAAAATATTTTTTTCCTGATAATTCCGAAACCACTGATTGGATTGGAATGAAATTTCGCACATAGATGAAGAATAATGTAATCAATTTACGTTCGAATTTTGTCCAGATCGCATCACCGAGACTCTTACCAATGAAATTGTAGCTAATTATCGAAAAAAAATTGGCCACCTAAAGCACTGACGTGAAGTTTGGAGTTTCGCCTTAGTTCGAAAATTTTTTTGACAGCTGTCAAAAATTTTTTCAATTGGTTTCTAAAACTGGAAAATGCGAATCTACCTACAAGGTGGATGAAGGGCGCTCAAAAGCTTTTGACTTCACGGTTGTGCTTTTCAACCATTTTTTAGGTTTCACTTATACAAGGTAAAGCATGACTGACTCAATACAAATCAAATATTCTTCAGTATTAAATGAAATAATTCACCTAAAAACTACCCACTTTGGAACATAAGTTCCCTATATTATGTCCATGTCAAATGTCTGGTCAATGTTTTGATTGATGTTAACCATGCAAACATCTGGAACATCAGGATAGATCTTTTTGAGCACTCGTACTACTTACACGAGGGCTATATCATTTCGTCACGGTCACGATGTCTGTATTTTTCGAATTTTGAGCCGAAAATGGTCTCAAACGACTATGTTCGACGCACTGATGACGAATCCGTCGAAAAATTCGAGTCTATCCGTCCGTATACACGATAACTCTCGAACGGAATGTCCTAGAAACTTGAAATTTTCAGGGTAGGTTCGAATTTCAAATGCCGAGGTTGAGTTCGTTATTGGGACAAATCCGCCTAAGGGTTCCGTAAATATGGCCGCTCGAAATTTTGTTTTCCTGATTACTTTGAAACTACAAATTCGATCGAGATGAAATTTTGCACTTTAATGGAAAATGAGGTGTTCAAGCTACATGCGAAATTTTGTTCAGCTCGCATCACCAGAACCATAGAAACCATAGAAAATTGTAACTTTTGAACGGAAACGCCTAGGGACCTGAAATTTTGAGGATTGATCGAATTCATACTATTATTTAGTTGTACAATAGTTTTTTTGGTTAGATTTGGACAATTCATTATCTATTCGTCTGGGGCTTTTGTGATTGGCTCGGAATAAAAAGATTTTTTTAAGCTTTACATAACTGGGCTTATGCAGGTGATAAATTCAAATCATTCATTTCAGTAGTCAATTCCCAACTGATAATATTTATAACTCACGAGCTGTTGGGAATAGAGCTTGCCGTTATTGTAAAAATTCGATTGAGTAATGTCATGCTAATATAGGTGTCGAATTTCATGACTATGTTCGATATTTTTTCGGTATTGTTTTTTTCCCAATCCCATCCCTCGATTTTTTTTTGCATTAAAATCAATACTTCTGACTCTAGAACTAAGACGATCAATGTCGGCCTAACTTTTTATTTATCGAATTGCACCCACTTATGCGTTTCTGAGAGAAACTCAGGAAAACTAATGAAGGGTGAACGTCGGACTCATAGATTGTTTTATTGAAAAATTCAGGGGGTTTCGGAATTGTTCCTGCTCGATTCGAAAGGTTCAGCTTATATTGGTAATAACGAACCAGGGATAACTGATCCGATGGCCCTAAAAACTCTGCTAAGCTGCGAATAGACCTGAACGGGTGCAGCATTGTTCCTGTGAACGAAGCTAGAAATACGACAAAACTAGAACTGTAAAGTTATCACATGTACTTGAAATAAAATAACAAAATATTCCCACTCAACTTCGAATTAATTCAAAAATATTTCATATGGCGCCATACATCATGTACAAATAAGGCACAATACACATACGGAAACTTTATTTGAACAAAAAAGAAATTATAATATTTCAGTTCCAACCTACTGTAGCTTTATTTGTCTTTTGTGGCAAACACAATATTTCAGGGGAAGAGCTTGTCTGTTATCACTCCGTTTCACTTCTCTTATGCCATAAAGTGAATCCAAAATTGAGCGATGTGTGTTTTTATATTTCTTATCGTTCCAGGCACTTGTGAGTTGTAAACAAACCCCAATTTTTCCAGAGTGCTTGGAATTTATCACCGAGAAAAGGACCTCAAATAATTGAATTCTCAGGGTCTTGAATGAATTTCATTCATTTACTTTGAGGATAGTTCTGTTGGCTGCGATGAATTGTTTAATTTATTCGGATACCCCCTGGTAATTGTCAGTGGAGGATGTTTGACAATTTTACTGTTCGGAAGTTTGTTCATCCAGAGACGAACCAAAGATTTCGAAATGAATCTAATTATTTGTCCGTTCTACATCCTGAATTGTCTAGGTTTTTTATCCTGAATTGTCTGGGTGTTTATGAACTGTGAAAACCGTGATGTATATTCCTATTAGTCTGTATCGGTATTCCTGTGTGCCAATACCTAA
Source organism: Aphidecta obliterata (assembly GCA_963966015.1). Classification (NCBI taxonomy): domain Eukaryota; kingdom Metazoa; phylum Arthropoda; class Insecta; order Coleoptera; family Coccinellidae; genus Aphidecta; species Aphidecta obliterata. Next base: position 30,702,131 of record OZ014427.1, on the reverse strand, counting down.
CAGTTTTTTCGATTAGGCATTCCAGATAAATAGCTCCTTTTGAGCGCTCGTACTACTTAGACGAGGGTTATATCATTTCGTCACGATGTCTGTATTTTTCGAATTTTGAGCCGAAAATGATCACAATCGACAAGGTTCGACTCACTGATGACAAATTCGTCGAAAAATTCGAGTCTGTCCGTCCGGCCGGCCGTCCGTCGATCCGTCCGTATACACGATGACTCTCGAACGGAATGACCTAGAAACTTGAGATTTTCAGGGTAGGTTCGAATCTCGAATGCCGCGGTTGAGTTCGTTATTGAGCAAAATTCGCCCAGGGGTTCCGTGAATAAGGCCGCTCGAAATTTTGTTATCCTGATTACTTAGAAACTACAGATTCGATCTAGTTGAAATTTTGCACTCAAATGGATAATGACGTGTTCAATTTACATGCAGAATTTTGTCTAGATCGCATGACCAGAACCATAGAAATTTCGCGTTCACATTCATCAATGAGCTAAATTAGACTAGGGGTTCCGTAAATATAGCCGTTCAACTATTTTTTCCCTGATAATTTCAAAACTACTTATTGGATTGAAATGAAATTTCCCACATAGATGAAGAATAATATATTCGAACTACGTTGGAAATTGTGTCCAGATCGCATTACCAAGACCATAGAAGCCGTAGAAAATTCTAGCGAATTATCGAAAAAAAAAATGGTCACGTAAAGCACTGACTTGAGGTCTGGATTTTTGCCTTAGTTTAAAAATTTGTTTGACAGCTGTTAAAAATTTCCTCAATTTGTTTCCAAAACTGGAAATGCGAATCTACCTACAAGGTTCATGTCCGAGAGCTCAAAAGCTCCTGACTTCACGGCAGTGCTTTTCGTAATTTTTTTTCTTTTGGGTGGGTATATCCGTAGTTTCCAAATTATCGAGAAAAATTACAAAAAGCACTGCCGTGAAGGTAGGAGCTTTTGAGCGCTCGTACATGCACCTTGTAGGTAGATTCGCATTTTGTAGTTTCAGAAATCAATTGAAGGAATTTTCGACAGCTGTCAAAAAAATACTGAAACTCAGGCGAAACTCCAGACTTCATGTCAGTGCTTCAGCTGATCAATTTTTTCTCGATAATTCGCTATAATTTTCTACGGTATCTATGGTCTTGGTGGTGCGATCTGGACAAAATTTTGCACGTAGTTTGAATACATTATTACTCAGCAAGGTGCAAAATTTCATCCCAATCCGCTCAGTATTCTCGGAACTATCAGCCTGACCTAGTCTAATTTTGCTCATTGATGAACATGACCGCGATATTCGCGATCCAAACCCACCCTGAGAATTTCAAGTTCCTAGGCCTTTCCGTTCAAAAGTTACAATTTTCTATGGTTTCTATGGTTCTGGTCATGAGATCTGGACAAAATATTGTTTCAATATATCATTCTCGATTAAAATACAAAATTTCATCTCGATCGAATCCGTAGTTTCGAAATTATCGAGAAACCAAAATTTCAAACGACCGTATTTACGGAACTCCTAGTATAATTTTTCTCATAGATGAAAGTGATCAAGACAATCGAGATCCACACCTATCCTGAAAATTTCAAGTCCCTAGGCCTTTCCGTTCGAAAGTTATGATTTTCTATGGTTTCTATGGTTCTGGTCATGTGATCTGAAGAAATGTAGCTTGAATATATCATTCTCCATAAGTATACAAAATTTCGTCACGATCGAATCTGTAGTTTTGAAATGATCAAGAAAACTAAATTTCAAACTACCATATTTACGGAACCTCTTGTATAATTTTGCTCATAGATGAACGCGATCACGACATTCGAGATCCACACCTATCCTGAAAATTTCAAGTCCCTAGGCGTTTCCGTTCGAAAGCTACAATTTTCTATGGTTTCTTTGGTTCTGGTCATGTGATCTGGTCAAAATATCACATGTAGCTTGAACACTTCATTCTCCATTTGAGTGCTAAATTTCATCTTGATCGAATCTGTAGTTTTCAAGTAATCAGGGGAACAAAACTTTGAACGGCCATATTTACGGAACCCCTGGTGAAATTTGGCCCATTAACGAACTTAACCGAGGCATTCGGGAACAGAACGCACACTGAAAATTTCAAGTCTATAGGTTGATCCGTTCGAGAGTTATCGTGCTTACGGCCGGACGGCCGGACGGACAGACTCGAATTTTCCGACGGATTCGTCATCAGTGAGTCGAACATAGTCGATTGAGACCATTTTCGGCTCAAAATTCGAAAAATACAGACATCGTGACGAAATGATATAGCCCTCGTGTAAGTTGTACGAGCGCTCAAAAATGAATTTCAAACGACCGTATTTACGGAACCCCTAGTATAATTTTGCTCATAGATGAACGTGACCACAACATTCGAGATCCACACCTATCCTGAGAAATTCAAGTCCCTAGGCCTTTCTGTTCGAATGTTATGATTTTCCATGGTTTCTATGGTTCTGGTCCTGCGATCTGAATAAATTTAGCTTGAATTCTCCATTAGTATACAAAATTTCGTCACGATCGAATCTGTAGTTTTGAAATTATCAAGAAAACTAAATTTCAAACGACCATATTTACGGAACCCCTAGTATAATGTTGCTCATAGATAAACATGATCACGACATTCGAGATCCACACCTATCCTGAAAATTTCAAGTCCCTTGGCGTTTCCGTTCAAAAGTTACAATTTTCTATGGTTTCTATGGTTTCTGGTCATGCGATCTGGACAAAATTCCACATGTGACTTGAACTCCTCCTTCTCCATTCGAGTGCAATTTTTCGCCTCGATCAAATCTGTAGTTTCCGAGAAATCAGGAGAACAAAACTTTGAACGGCCATATTTACGGGACCCCTCGTGGAATTTGGCCCATTAACGAACTCAACTGAGGTATTCGGGAGATGGACTCACACTGAAAATTTCAAGTCTCTAGGTTGTTCCGTTCGACAGTTATCGTGCTTACGACCGGATGGACGGCCGGACGGACAGACTCGAATTTTCCGACGGATTCGTCATCAGTGAGTCGAACTCTATCGATTGAAACCATTTTCGGCTCAAAATTCTAAAAATACAGACATCGTGACGAAATGATATAGCCCTCGTGTAAATAGTACGAGCGCTCATAGATGATATTGAAAATCCCTGGCAGAAAGACTAGCAAAGGGCGTTCTTATTGCATAGGTGACAAGGAACGTGAAAAATACACCACAAGAGAGAAGAAAAGCTTCTCCAGTAAATAGTTGTAAGAATAATGGAATAAATGAGACTATTGGCGATAGGAAGCAATTTTGGTCCTTATATAACCAACAAGAATCTATTGCAAACGGTGGTTTCGAATATTTTTCCCCGAGCAATTCCTAAGGTTTATTTTTAAAAATCCTAAATCAAAAGTCGAAATATCATCAGAATTTGGTATTCTTTCTTATACCCGCAAACTATATAAATTTGAAAAAAAATGGTGTGAAATGTAGTTGAGATTTCCAGTCTTCATCAAAGTATCAAATTCGTACAAGGAATAGACTTGATAGAAAATTACTCGAAACTCATTATTCGGTGAACGAAGCAAAGTTGTTCCAGAATAAGTTCTCCAGTTTTCCTGCAGTATGAGGTAGCAACTCCCAAATTAAATAAAAATCCATAGACTAATTTATAAACCCTTTTGCCCCTAAACAATTCGAGTTTTCAGAAGCACTTTAAGTTTCATCATTCCAACTTTGGAATAACTGTTCGTCATGTTGTGGGGGATCCTAAATTACATTGAATGAGGTCGAACTCCTCAAACATTATCAGATGCTATTTGTAGAGCTCTCTAATATGACACATTCTCAACTTTCATTGAGTAAAACAAAACATCATCGCTGAGCCGATTCAACCGTTGGTCCTATAGAAAGTTCACAGTTTATTTTGGTGCAAAATCAATTGCTCTCTTACATTGATCCTCGAAGCTCGAGAATGCTTGAATTTTAAAGGCTTAAAATCGAGTAATAAATATCAGTCACCTTCTGTTGTCAAACAATTTCAAGGAGGGTTAAAATTTTGTTTTTCGCGAACGATTCCAAAGGTCTGACATAATGTTTTCGTCCGTCTCCGAAAATGTAATGAATAAATCCAGCTCCTGAATGAATATTTAATTTCTTATCTTTATTGCGACGTATCAGGTCGAACAATCCCTCTACCTGCATTTAAGGTTTGTTTCTCTATACTACAACAATATTTATTTTGAAAATATACTACTAACTTACATCATTAAATACTATAAAATTTACATTTACAACTGCGCTAATAATTTATGATGGTCGATGTGTTGATTATTCAGTGAGCTTATTTGGAGTCAGATAAAATGCAGAATGTTTTCTCACGGTAGATTATAGATTCACTACCAGAGAATTCGTCATTGATTTGAGCACTTGATATTCGGAAAATAATATTCATGTTAATATACAGTTATCATAAAAAAAAAATTAACTATTTGGATCAGTCTCGATGATTCCTTCAGTAGCGCATTTGGTATTTTAAATTGAGGGGTTGCCGTGATTTAGGACATTTAGGTACAGGGTTGAAATCAGTTTTTTTCGTTAAGACCACAATAAAATATAGTAATATTTCGAATTAATGAATGAATATAAAATTGTATTTTTCAAGCTCCAATTTTAGGAATTGGTATGTATCAATCCTGACAATCCTTGTAAATTTTGGGAAGATTTCATTGCGCCAAATGGTGGAAACCTTCAGCCCATTCTCATTTGAATTTGAATTTTCTTGACTCAAATACACACATCAGAAAAGTCTAGGGATATTCGTACAAAGTCATACAAGCGTCATAAGAAACTTTTTTATTGTTTAAACTGTACTACTAACGTACTGATCAGTTCATTTGCCCCGTTTGAATACAACTTTTTTCGGAAAAAAATGTGAAAAATATAATGAAAAAATTACGAAACGCACTGCCGTGAAGGCAGCAGCTTTTGAGCGCTCGTACATGCACATTGTAGGTAGATTCGCATTTTCCAGTTTTAGAAATCAATCGAAGGAATTTTTGACAGCTGTCAAAAAAATTCTGAAACTTAGGCGAAACTCCAGACTTCATGTCAGTGCTTCAGCTGATCAATTTTTTTCGAAAATTCGCTAGAATTTTCTACAGCATCTATGGTCTTGGTGATGCGATCTGGACAAAATTTCTCACGTAGTTTGAATAAATTATTCCTCAGCTAGGTGCATAATTTCATTCCAATCCGATTAGTAGTTTCGAAACTATCAGGAAAAAAATATTTTGAACAGCCATATTTACGGAACCCCTAGTCTTATTCTGCTCATTGATGAACGTGATCGCGATATTCGCGATCCAAACCCACTCTGAAAATTTCAAGTTCCTTGACCTTTCCGTTCAAAAGTTACAATTTTCTATGGTTTTTATGGTTCTGGTCATGCGATCGGGACAAAATATTGCTTCAATATATCATTCTCGATTAAAATACAAAATTTCATTTCGATCGAATCCGTAGTTTCGAATTTATCGAGAAAACAAATATTCAAACGAACGTATTTACGGAACCCCTTGTATAATGTTGCTCATAGATGAACGTGATCACGACATTCGAAATCCACACTTATCCTGAAAATTTCAAGTCCCTAGGCGTTTCCGTTCAAAAGTTACAATTTTCTATAGTTTCTATGATTCTGGTCATGCGATCTGGACAAAATTTCACATGTAGCTTGAACACCTTATTTTCCATCTGAGAGCAAAATTTCATCTCGATCAAATCTGTAGTTTTTAAGTAATCAGGGAAACAAAACTTTGAACGGCCATATTTACGGAACCCCTGGTGGAATTCTGCCCATTAACGAACTCAACCGAGGCATTCGAGAACTGAACCCACACTGAAAATTTCAAGTCTCTAGGTCGTTCCGTTCGAGAGTTATCGTGCTTACGGCAGGCCGGACGGACGGACTCGAATTTTCCGACGGATTCGTCATCAGTGAGTCGAACATAGTCGATTGAGACCATTTTCGGCTTAAAATTCGAAAAATACAGACATCGTGACGAAATGATATAGCCCTCGTGTAAGTAGTATGAGCGTATAAGTATAAGTATAAGTACTCAGTATTTCGATTCAATTTTGTCTATAGTGTTCTTCAATAGTATTGTTGCATTGAGAATATTGTGTTTTACTATGGAACGACGACATTTGTCTTCAGACGAGATGAATCTAGCAGTAGGCCTTCTTCAAGCTGGCCTGCAACAATTCGAAGTAGCTGAGCGGATGGGTGTTTCCCAAAGGGTCATAAGTCGTTTATGGAGGCAGTTCAGGGAAACTGGAAGTCCGGCTGAACAAAACCTAGATGCTGTACAACGGCAAGTCAGGGTAGATTTTTACTGCTAAGTGTTAGAAGACACCTTACAATCACAGCACCTGAATTGGTTATGGAATTGCAGCGAGCGTATAACATAACCGTTGGGCGAGATTATGTGACAAATCGTCTCCACGAAGCCAATCTTCATAATCGAAGACCAATTTGATGTCCATCTCTCTCTAGAGGCAATCGCGCTGCTAGAGTAGACTGGTGCGAAGAATATAAAAATGGGGATGCAGATGATTGGCCAACAGTTTTGTTCACTGATGAATCCAGATTTGGTTTTCATCCAGATTCTCATCGGACACGAGTTTAGAGATGATCCGGGAACGTGGAACGTTTAAGAAATGTCCAGGAAGTTCACAAATACAGAGGCGATACAATAATGGTATGGGGCGGAATAATTTCAGGCGGCAGAACCGACCTCGTTTTTCCAAATGGTCAGGTCAGCAGTATGTGAATAATATTCTTCAACCCATTGTGCCTTTATTTGCTGGTGCTGTTGGTGCAAACTTTCGCCTAATGCATGATAATGCTTGTCCCCATACCGCTGCGATTGTGACGAACGGGTTGGAAAACGAGGGAATTAAAGTATTGCCATGGCCCGCACAACCCCCGGACCTTAATCCGATTGAGCATGTATGGGACATGCTTCAACGTAGGATTTTTCCCATTTTGGGCAATATCCAAAATGCTCTTCAATTCCGAGAGCTTCTAACCACAGAATAGGCAAGTATACCTCAATCGGGCATTGACTATGAACAATAGTTGTAGAGCTGTTCTAAACCGTGGAGGTCATACTCTTCATAAGTTAATTTTTTGCATACTTGATCATTTTTTTGTATACCTAGCTCGTAAAATTATGGTTTATACTTGATTTTTTTTCTTTGAAATATTGTGTTCGTTTCATGCAAAAAATTGATAGAATGACATATTGAACATTTACACATTACTCTATAATTTCAGTTTCCCCTTTAATCAACTGAAAAAAATCAAAAACGCTCATTTATAAAAATATCCCTGGACTTTTTCGATGTGTGTATTTATCACCTTGTTATCTCAATGTTCTTTATTGGAAAACTAAACTGCTCCACATGAGTTAGTTCATATTAATATGATTTCAAGTTGCAAATTAATTTTAGCCTGTAGGTCTGCAGCGTATACAGGGTGGTTAAGTAAAATCGAGTAAAATAACGAAATTTTATTCCCAGAGAATTCAAGTATTTTAAGACTATCAATACAATGTGTGGCCTCCACGGGCATCAATAACAGCTTGACATCTTCTTTGCATACTACACACGAGGTTGTTGAACATTTCTTGAGGAATTTGGTTCCATAAACGGGGCAGAAGCTCTCTCAGATCATTTAAGGCTTCTGGGGTAGATCTAATCTTCTTTGAAGCATATCCCATGCATGTTCTATGCAATTCAAATCTGGTGAGTGCGGAGGTATTGGTAAATGTGGAATACCAAGCTCTTCGCGCGCATTCTCAACTATGGCTGCACGGTGCGGTCTAGCGTTATCGTCTAGAAATTGAAAAGTTTCACCAATAGCAGCGTGAAAATTTGGCACAACATTGTCAATGACATGCTCCCTTTATTGTAAGGCGGTCATATTCCCAGGACAAATGTGTAGACCTGTGCGCCCGTTGAAACATATCCTGGCCCATACCATAACACTACCCCCTCGGAATGGATGGACTTCTTGGACATAGCGACGATTACGGGGTATGCGTGGGATTGTCCATACCCTTATTCTTCGAGAATCTGAAAATCGTCCATATCTGGATTCATCAGTGAAAAGGACACTACGCCATTGATCATTCCAATTGATATGTTGCCTTGCCCCTTCCAGTCTTTGACGCTTATGGTCAGGTGTTAATGGAACTCCTCTTAATGGACGTCCAGAACCTAGATTCACCTCTCTCAAACGTCGTCTGATGGTTTCGATGGAAACTTAGACACCATCTGCATTTTGAAGAGTATTCCGTAGCATTCTACACGTAAATGTAGGGTTTCTTCTCGCCGAAACGGTGATGAAACGATCCTGAGCAGGTGTTGTTTTTCGTCGCCCACCAAGCCTTGGTCTTTCCAACACTGAACCTGTTTCCCTGAACCTATTCCAAAGTCGAGATATCACACTTTGGCTGACTTGGAGCCTTTCCGCTACAACAACCTGAGTTAGGCCACCCTGTAGCATTCCGATAGCCCTATTAGCCCCAGCGTTTGTTAATTTACGTCTTGGCATTTTCAGAAAACTCGTTTCAAATCGAAGCCGTTGATAAACTGACTTCATTTCAAAATAAGGACTGTCATGAAGCATATGCAAATAACGCAAACTCCAGAAAAAAGGCGACCAGATTGACGAAATGTCTCATAATGATTTTTATTGGATCGGTTCAAGTTGTTATTGAGTTTTAAATGATTTTACAGCGATTTTCTCGAAGATTACATACTTCTAAAAACGATTGAATACGATACCCTTAACTCTTGTGGAGCTGTATATTTTGTATGTTTCATTTTTTTCGCCGCGTCCTCAGGCAGCATTCGCGTGCACATTGAATGTTATCATTGAATATTTTAATGAGAGAATGTTTATTCTTCTTTCGTCGCTTCATAGGTTAATAACTATCATTTTTTTTAAGAGCAGAGTTAATAGCCCACCTTGTTGATCGATCTGTTACATTGAATTTCATTCCTTTTTTTCATTTTTCATAAATTTTGTTCCTTTTGGGTTCATCGGGCGTTTGATAATATTGGATGTAAGTAAATTATAATCATATAATTTTTCTGATATTGTTACTAATCTTTTTATTCTATATTCCTCATTTTACTATAGTGAAGGGATCAAGTGGGTATATCTTCTTGATTTTATATCTTTTCTCCACTTTACTATAAAAATGGTCTCTTTTCGCAGGATATTTTTTGTATGCGACTTTCTTCTCAAAATTTGCCATTTGCCTAAATTTGTTACGCTCTTTGTATGCACAGCATCTAATTTTCGGTGATAAAACCAGGCTTTATTCGAAAGAAATATTCCATCCAGAAGTTCATCGTCGAATTGAATTAGACACCATTAAGAAATCGCCTACGAGAAAAAAACCCACCATACATGTACTCATTAATCCAATATTGTTTGTTTTAAATTTTTTGCGCGCTTCTTTCTACGAACAACATCGGTATCATTTTGAACAAATGTTTGTAGTTTTCGAATTTTGTGCCCTCGAACGAGATTGGGAAAGAATCAGAGATGACGAATTCGTGGTCAAATCTCATTCTTTCCCTCCGTCCGACCGGCTCTAAATAAGATACCTTCCGAGGAAGATGCCCAGAATTTTTAGTTTTGAGCGCTCGTACTACTTACACGAGGGCTATATCATTTCATCACGATGTCTGTATTTTTCGAATTTAGAGCCGAAAATGGTCTCAATCGACAAGGTTCGACTCACTGATGACACTGATGACAAATTCGTCGAAAAATTCGAGTCTGTCCGTCCGTCTGTATACACGATAACTCTCGAACGGAATGTCCTGAAAATTTCAGGGTATGTTCGAATCTCAAATGCCGCGGTTGAGTTCGTTATTGGGCAAAATTCGCCGAGGGGTTCCGTAAATATGGCCGCTCGAAATTTTGTTTTCCTGATTACTTTGAAACTACAGATTCGATCGAGATGAAATTCTGCACTTTAATGGGAAATGAGGTGTTCAAGCTACATGCAAAATTTTGTCCAGCTCGCGTCACCAGAACCATAGAAATCATAGAAAATTGTAACTTTTGAACGGAAACGCCTAGGCACATGAAATTTTCAGGATAGATGTGGATCCCGATTGTCGTAATCACTTTCATCTATGAGCAAAATTATACTAGGGGTTCCGTAAATATGGTCGTTTGAAATTTAGTTTTCTTGATCATTTCAAAACTACAGATTCGATCGTGACGAAATTTTGTATACTAATGGAGAATGATATATTCAAGCTACATTTCTCTAGATCGCATGACCAGAACCATGGAAAATAACTTTCGAACGGAAAGGACTAGGGACTTGAAATTTTCAGGATAGGTGAAGATCTGAAATATGGCGTTCACGTTTATCAATGAGCAGAATTATACTAGGGGTTCCGTGAACACGGTCGTTTGAATTTTTGTTTTCTCGATCATTTCGAAACTACGGATTCGAGAGAGATGAAATTTTGTATTTTAAACGAGAATGATATATTAAAGCAATACATTTTTTCCAGATCGCATGACCAGAACCATAGAAACCATAGAAAATAATAACTTTCGAACGGAAAGGCCTAGGAACTTGAAATTTTTTAGGGTGGGTTTGGATCGCGAATTTCGCGGTCATGTTCAATGAGCAAAATTAGACTAGGGGTTCCGTAAATATGGCCGTTCAAAATATTTTTTTCCTGATAGTTTTGAAACTACTGATTGGATTGGAATGAAATTTTGCACCTAGCTGAGGAATAATGTATTCAAACTACGTGCCAAATTATGTCTAGATCGCATCACCAAGACCATAGATACCGTAGAAAATTCTAGCGAATTATCGAAAAAAAATTGGTCAGCTGAAGCACTGACAAAGTCTAGAGTTTCGTCTAAGTTTGAGAATTTGTTTGACAGCTGTCGAAAATTCCTTCTTGATTTCTAAAACTGGAAAATGCGAATCCACCTACAAGGTGGATGTACGAGCGATCAAAAGCTCCTGCCTTCACGGCAGTGCTTTTCGTAATTTTTTTTTTGGGGTACGTTCGAGGTTTGAATGCGTCGGTCTAGTTCATAGATATAGCCAGATGTTTTTCTTCGATGTGATGGAATTGAAACTTTCTAGTAAGTTGTAATAATATGTCGACAGGAATATTCATGTGAAATCTCGCATAACTTCTTTTTAACGCATATTTAGATATATTATGGGTTTTCATTCTGAAGGGTGTTTCAATAAGAGCGCAAGATTTCAGTGTTCGATAAAACATGGTTTTCTGTAGCAAAGTATTGAAATATTCATTGATTTAGAAAGAATACATCTGGGAATTTTGTGTGAAACAAAATATACTCATTTTAAATGGCCGCCACGCCACGGCTTTGCAGTTTGCTGGCATATGTGTTTCTTTTGACGAAATTTTCCATAACGTTATTGAATCCATGTGGTGGTATTGCACAGCGTCTAATTTCGGCTTTCAATGCCACGATGGTTTCAGGCTTATTGGCATAAACTTGTGACTTCAGATAACCCCATGGCTAGAAGCCTAAAAGCGTTTAAACGTAAGATAGAATTCTGGTCACCAAATCGAGAAATGACACGACCAGAATTGGCCTCCACGCTCTTGCGATTTAACGCTTTTAGACTTCTGGCTGTGGGATTTTCTGAAGTCACAGGTTTATGCCAATAAGCCTAAAAACATCGAAGCCGAAATAAGACGCTGTATCAATGAACTACCACCACATGTATTAAATAACGTTATGGAAAATTTAGTGAAAAGGGAACGCATATGCCAGCGAAGCCGTGGCGGCCATCTACAATATATTTTGTTTCATATACATAATTCCCAAATGTATTTTTTCTAAATCAATAAATATTTCAATACTTCGCTACAGAAAACCATGTTTTATCGAACACTGAAATCTTGCGCTTTTATCGAAACACCCTTTATATTCAGTAGGTACTTGAGTTCTGTATTCTATAATTCCCCACATCCAGCCGTGTTTTTCGTTGAATAATTGGTCGGCCCCGTTATAATCTGAATCTCCCCTTCGGAAAACTCTCCGGCGGGAACAACGCGAGGCGGCCTTGTTTCCTCCCAGATATGCATACTGGCGCAATTCTTCTTTCCCGTAGACAGGCCTGCAAATGTTTATGCAGATGCCCGTCGTCTCCGCGGACAGGGCCCCGGTCTCGCTGAGTGGCTGTTCCTTCCAGAATCAAGATCAGCCCGACTAGATCTCGACGGTATCCCATCAATCAACACCTTAAGGCTCCGGCTCATTTACCGAGAATGGGGTTCCTTTGCCGTGTCTCGGAATCCGAGGAATGTTTTCGCTAGGATATTAAAAATATTCGCTTTTTTGCAGTGTTATACGTGTTCATCCGGACCGTCGTAAGTTATTGGCCGACGAGGCAGTGAAGAGGAGGTATGTATTAGGTTTATGCGAAAAATAACAGAACTTCTTTTTGTTGTTTGCAGAATATTATTCAACTTTCATTTTTATTTTGAACATTTTGAATAGAATGATTCATAACTGAATTCTGATTATGAAGAAGAGTATTCTAAGTTATTTTTCCGTCGACCATAGAATAAAAGCTCATTTTAACGCACTCGTTATCATCCATTAATGACTCCTATTAATGCATGATTTCTCGTATCAATGCATGATTATCATGGCATCCGATTATAAAATATTCAGTCGGAGCATAGATGCATCTATGTCGGTGCACGATCGAGCTGTCAAATTTATTTATTCGCTTTCGATCAGAATCTGATTTTATCCGTTACGCTACTACATAATGAATAACGAAGAAAATATCCCTTTGACACCGCCAGATGTGACAAAAACTGCTGAAGCAGCAACTTTGAGTCTGCTTCCTGAAAAGAGCCGCCATTTATATGAGAAAACCTATGCTGAATTCAGATCTTGGTGCGAGGACAAGAAGGTTCGGAACTTTACGGAAACGGTTTTGTTGGCATACTTTACGGGTATTGCAGAAAAGGGTCATCTAGCAAGTTTATGGCCAAAATATTCGATGCTGAAATCAACACTAAATGTGAAAGACAATACTGATATAAGCAGATACCACAAACTGGTGATGTTTATTAAACGGAAAAGAGAGGGATATATCCCAAAAAAATCAAAAGTTCTTGAAAAAGAACATGTGAGAGAGTTCATAGCGAATGCTCCTGATAGTGTTTTCTTGATGTCGAAGGTAAAAATAAAACTCAATTGAATCGTTATTCCAACTTATTCTCATTATCTCGTTATAGTGAAATAACTATCATTGTTTGATTTGTAGGTTGATATTCGGAGTAGCGGGTGCATTGAGAAAAGATGAATTGTTAAGGTTGCAGAGAAAGGATGTACAAGATATGGGATTGAAATTTTTGGTGACAGTGAATTCATCGAAAACACATTCGAACAGGATATTCACTGTGGTGGATAATGATGAGCATACACTTTTAGACATAATGAAGAGATATATATCCTTGAGGCCAGCTCACACTCCACACGAAAGATTTTTAGTTTTTTATAAGAACTATAAATGCTCAACACAACCAGTTGGAATTAATACATTTTCTAAATTACCGTCAATGATTGCAAACTTTCTTAAATTAGAGCAACCACATTTGTATACAGGTCACTGTTTTCGGCGTTCTTCTGCGTCTATTCTTTCTGACAGTGGTGCAAATTTTTCAGTCATCAAAAGACTTGGTGGTTGGAAATCAACTTCTGTTGCAGAAGGGTATATTGAAACTCCATTCAGAATAAAATAGAAACTGCAGAAAAAATTTTATGTCATAATAGTTCCAAAGTAAATAATGCTTCAACCTCCACTTCATCCACACGTTCCTTATCGGACATTATAGGAAATGAAATAAATGTAAACTATTCAGAATGTCACAACATATCCAATATTCCCTCTATGAATTTTTCGAATTGTTCTATAGGAAGCAAAAATATTAATATATCGAAATGAACATAGAAATTTGTATTACGTCAAATTTGTATATCATGCAAAATAAAAATTGGTTTCGATCTAGAATTTATATTCAATTCCTGATGAGGTCGTCGGAAAAATCTTGTAATCAACTCGTTTAATAATTCAGCGATTAAGCGATTCAGCGATCAAGCATTAACGCGCTCGCTCCGCTCACGCGTTAAAATATTTCGACCATTAATCGCTGTCATTAATAAACTAGTTGATTAAATAACTATTATTTATATGATTTAATTTAAGGTAGCAACTTTCGGAAGTCGGATTCGTAATCGCATGATCCTTTGACCTTCTTGTTTCTCGAAAAATATCGGATGTTCTCTCGTGTTGACTTCAAGTAAGCAGGTCGAATAATCGAATCATGAGTTTGAGAGAAGGAAGTGATTTACAATTCGCCAGTATTTAGCAGTCAATTGAACGTGATAATTTTTTTTTTCAAATATCAGAAATTCTCCCGCTGGGCTGATATCTGGTACGCAATCATAAGTTCAGAAAATTATTCGTGGAGAAAAAGTGACCTTGTTTCCGTTTTATTGGTGTTGATGACAAAAAATTCCTCAACATGTTTTGCTGAGTCTATATCAAGTGAGCAGGAAATACGAAATACATTCAAAAAATTATAAAAAGCACTGCCGCAAAGTCAGGAGCTTTTGAGCGCTCGTTCATCCACCTTGTAGATAGATTCACATTTTTCAGTTTTAGAAACCAATTGAAATTTTTGACAGCCGTCAAGAAAAAGATTCAAACTAAGGCGAAACCAGAGACTTCACGCCAGTGCTTTAGGTGACCAATTTTTTTCCGATAATTCGCTAGAATTCGCTGCGGTTCTTATGGTCTTGGTCATGAGATCTGGACAAAATGTCTCACGTAGTTTGAATACAATATTCCTCATCTATGTGCAAATTTTACTCCGATCGATTCAGCTCTTTCGAAATTATCAGGAGAAAATATTCTGAACGGCCTTATTCACGGAACCTCTAGTCTAATTTTGCTCATTGATGAACATGACCTCGACATTCGATATCCAAACCTACCCTGAAAATTCAATGTTTTAATGTAATAATTTTCTATGGTTTCTATGGTTCTGGTCATAAAATCCGGACAAGATGCAGCTTGAATATATCATTCTTCATTAAAGTAAAAAATTTCATCACGATCGAATCCGTAGTTTTGAAATTAGCAAGAAAACTAAATTTACGACGACCATATTCACGGAACCCTTAGCCTCATTTGGCTCATTGATGAACGTGACCGCGACATTTGAGATCCACACCTATTCTGAAAATTTCAAGTCCCTAGGCCTTTCCGTTCGAAAGTAATAATTTTTTCAATAGAAGGTGGATGAACGAGCGCTCAAAAACTCCTCACTACACGTCAGTGCTTTTTATAATTTCCAAATGTGAAAATCCCTATTATTCCTTCAAATCTATTTCACTGGGAAGAAGTAATGAAAGTATTGATTGATAACTTCTATGGTATCGGGGTAGAAATTTTGGTTGTAAAAACCTTGAAATGTGAAACATATTATGAGTCTGGAAACCCGCTATTAATCATCACTTACCACTAACTCTCACTCCAATTATCTTCTTTGTAATCCCGATATCATCAGTTTCGACTGAATTCTAGACTTGAAACTGTACGTGGGTGATGAAGAAACGTATAAGGTTTCGTTTGTTACTCGTTTCAGCCCTCGGATCGGTCAACTTCTCTCAAAATTCGCAATCCGAGATGAATCATGACTCCCTCGAAGTTTGAAACGATAATCGAGAGAAACGTCACAGAATATCTTTGGTCTTCAGACTTTTCACGTTTGTCAAAAAATCGTCAATTTTCAACTCGAGCTCTTTCTTCTCAGATGAAAAAACTAGAGAGCTGAATGTCCACATAACTCATTTAATCGATGCTTCATTAGACCAGGCAATAGAGATTTTTTCGTGGCAAAAATCGTAGAAGAAAACCGCGAGTGAGGGGTTACGTGGGGTGGTCTGTGGATGTTCAGTGATATGTTTTCGACTCGCAGATATCATTACTTTTCTTGTAATTGCGAAGAAACACCAAAAAAACGGTGCTTTTTTAGTTTTTTGCTTGTAAAATCTGAACCAATGCAGCGGTGCTAATACTTTCAACAGACGAATTGTAGAGAATGAAAAGATGAAAAAAATGAGTGCTAGTGCAACTCAATCGGGTCGTCATTACCGGAGGAAAGCCAAAAAAACCGTGAAAATCGGCGTTTTTTCAAATCCTCATTACTCGGCCAATTTCGAAGTTGTAGCGCTGGCTTTCCAAATGAAAGTAGTGGTCAATAGATGCTTTGAGTGTGCATAACCCGGACGTTCTCCGATAAATAGTTTTTGCGTAATTGCGATTTGAATTATTTAAGGTACTATTTTCCGGAAGAGCTGGATTCGTCGGAAGTAGTCCGATTTCAATTTGCAAAACGGATTTTGAAAGAAGAATTATAGTACTACAAAAAGGCAATCTTGATTTTTCGTTAAAATGCTTCAAAATAGGCAAACGCAACGTGATGTGCAAGAAATCATTATTTTGAAAAAAAATATATTTCTAGTGGGGATAGATTCTTTTTCCAATTTTTTTCAGAGAGTCCAATAGCTCTTCTATATAGTGTTACAGGATTATCCATCCATTCTGCGACACCCTGTATTTACCTTATGAATTCATGAGAAGAAGCCGGGTAAGTAAATTTTATCTGATTGTCAAATTTCATTCACACAGAATGATTGACATGATTTTTTGTTCACATGATTCATATGGATCATGAAGGCATGGCAAAATGAATTTGAAACGAATAACGTGAAGCCAGGAGTTTTCGCGCGCTCGTTTGAGTACTTCGCCAGCACAGTCAACCATCCTGCTACTTCGAAATTATCTTCGCCTCTTAATCGGTTTATTTCACGATATTTTCATTCTAAATACGAGATGTCGGATTCCGTCAAATTTCTCGTAAATTCTGAAAACCTAAAAAAAACTTATCGTGAGACTTGGAAATTTTTGAGAATCATCACTCACCTCCATTTCCTGTAAATAAATGTTCCATTTAACTGTAAATAAATGTTATTCAGTCAAAAATTAACTGACCTATGATCATTTTATTCAACATGAGGTGAAACCGAAGCGAGACTATCGAACCAAGGATTATGGAACGAACCACAGAATCTGTGAACCAGAGAGGCAGTCAGTGTAAAAAATACTATTATTTTATTTTTATGAACTTCAAGAGATGGAATCACAAAATATATCAAATTTCTCAACGCCAAATCAGAAAAATTCAACTTCCCTCTTACCCAATATATGTAGACACAACATTTCGGCAGAATATGGCGAAAAGTTTCTGAGATATTCAAATTTCACATGACTGTTTTTCGAATTATTGGGCAAAAAATCAAAGAAGACTATTCTCGGCTCGAATTTCGAAATTTACAGCAGCCAGTGGCGCTCCCAGAGATTGTGTCTGGTGGGGCTAGTGACCGTATTTTCTAACCAGAGATCGAGTCTGGGGGGGGTAGTGACCGTGTTTTGGATTTTAGAAAGAAGTAAAGTATGTATTGAGTGTTGAAAATTCGGTCCTGGGGGGGGGGGGTAATTGCCCCCAGTACCCCCTTGACAGCCGCCATTTGGGAAAAATGATGATGCTCTTGTTCTTAGAAAAAAGCGGAAAAACGAAAGGAAATTTTTTATGAAGCAAAATGATGAGTGATTTCTTCAAGAAATTATTGTTATCTATTCCTTCTTGCCGAATATTTTCCTATTCTACTTCCTCTGAAAAAATATCGGTTGAAATTGCCGTTCCTACTAACGGCCAACATAATTTATAATTCAAACTCAATACGCAATGGTAGAGTTGAATTTTTTATGAGAAGAAAGTACCAATTTCGAGACAAAAAATATTGTAAAAATTTTCGCTGCGAACAGGATTCGAACCTGTGCGGGCAGAGCCCATTTGATTTCGAGTCAAACTCCTTAACCACTCGGACATCGCAGCTGTTATGGAGATGAATTTACTGCTTGTTATTCAAAGTGATTAAAATATCGAATAAAATATAAAATATGCATGTACCTACTAATCAAGGGCGGATCCAGGATTTCTTTCTGGGGGGGGCACAGGATTTTTTCTGGAGGGGCACAAGGGGTGGAAGGCAAAAAATTTTTCTAATTATGTACTGTGATGGAATCTCCACAGTACAAAAAAATTCCGTCTGGGGGGGGCACGTGCCCCCCGTGCCCCCCCTTGGATCCGCCAGTGCTACTAATTGTGATCTTTAATTCTGCACCATCAATTATATTATATCTATTCATATTAAATCAACATTGCATTCCTTATTTTGTGAAAAAAGATAATATATTGACTGAATTGATGAATGATGACAATATTCCCTATTCCCATGGGCAAATTTTGACCCAATTTTTCTTGATTTTTTTTTAATTTTTAAATTTCAAAACTACGTATTCGATTGCGACGAAATTTTGTATTGTAATGGAGAATGATATATTCAAGCTACATTTTTCACAGATCGCATGACCAGAACCATTTTGACATCTAACGAAAAATTGAATAAAAAATTTAGAAAAGCACTGCCGTGAAGTCAGGAGCTTTTGAGCGCTCGTACATCCACCTTGTAGGTAGATCCCCATTTTCCAGTTTTAGAAATCAATTGAAGGAATTTTCGACAGCTGTCAAAAAAATTCTGAAACTTAGGCGAAACTTCAGACTTCATGTCAGTGCTTCAGCTGACCAATTTTTTTTCGATAATTCGCTAGAATTTTCTACGGTATCTATGGTCTTGGTGATGCGATCTGGACAAAATTTTGCACGTAGTTTGAAAACATTATTCCTCAGCTAGGTGCAAAATTTCATTTCAATCCAATCAGTAGTTTCGAAACTATCAAAAAAATATTTTGAACGGCCATATTTCGGAACCCCTAGTCTAATTTTTCTCATTGATGAACGTGACGTCTACATTCGCGATCCAAATCTACCCTGAAAATTTCAAGTCCCTAGGCCTTTCCGTTCAAAAGTTACAATTTTCTATGGTTTCTTTGGTTCTGGTCATGCGATCTGGACAAAAAATTGCTTTAATATATCATTCTCGATTAAAATACAAAATTTCATCTCGATCGAATCCGTAGTTTCGAAATTATCAAGAAAACAAAATTTCAAACGAACATATTTACGGAACCCCTAATATAATTTTGCTCATAGATGAACGTATTCGCGACATTCGAGATCCACACCTATCCTGAAAATTTCAAGTCCCTAGGCGTTTCCGTTCAAAAGTTACAATTTTCTATGGTTTCTATGGTTCTCGTTATGCGATGTGGACAAAATTTCACATGTAGCTTGAACAACCATATTTATGGAACCCCTAGTCTAATTTTGCTCCTTGATGAACGTGACCGCAACATTCAAGATCCACACCTATCCTGAAAATTTCAAGTCCCTAGGCCTTTCCATTACAAATTGTAATTTTCTAGTGTTTCATGGTTCTGGTTATGCGATGTGGACGAAATTTCACATGTAGCTTGAACACCTCATTCTCCATTCGAGTGCAAAATGTCATCACGATCACATCTGTAGTTTTCAAGTTATCAGGGGAACAAAACTTTGAACGGTCATATTTACGGAACCCCTGGTGGAATCTGGCCCATTAACAAACTTAACCGAGGCATTTGGGAACTGAACCAACACTGAAAATTTCAAGTCTCTAGGTTGTTCCGTTCGAGAGTTATCGTGCTTACGGCCGGCCGGACGGACAGACTCGAATTTCCCGACGCATTCGTCATCAGTGAGTCGAACATAGTCGATTGAGACCATTTTCGGCTCAAAATTTGAAAAATACAGACATCGTGACGAAATGATATAGCCCTCGTGTAAGTAGTACGAGCGCTCAAAAATCCTTATATTTCTGTAACAGCTGATTCGGCATAGTACTAACAAAAAATTATAAAAAGCACTGACGTGTAGTCAGGAGTTTTTGAGCGCTCGTTCATCGATATTGTAGGTAGGTTCGTATTTTCCAGTTTTAGAAACATATTGAAGAAATTTCTGACAGCTGTCAAAAAAAAATCAAACTAAGGCGCAACTCCAGACTTCACGTCAGTGATTTAGGTGACGAATTTTTTTTTTCGGTTACTCCTCTAATTGCTAGAATTTTCTACAGTATCTATGGTATTGGTAATGCGATCTGGACAACATTTCGCACGTTGTTTGAATACATTATTCTTCATTCTCTGCAAAATTAAATTCCAATCCGATCAGTGGTTTCGAAAGTATCAGGAAAAAATTATGACCGTTTGTATTTATTGAATAGTCGCGTATCCACCAAATCCATCACATCCTACAAAATTTTCCGTGATTCATTCCTCTTGCAGAATTTATTGTAGGTTCTAATTTTCCTGGCTCAACAATTGACAGGTGCGTCAGACATTTCATACTTCATTAAATAAAGATTTATAACGACCCATAAATGATATCTGGTCGATAGAAAGTCGAGTGGCCCATAAAAGACTGCCATAAAGTTTTACGGCGTCATATTCAAGATTGCCAAGATGTGCTGGGTTTTATTCAACTTCACAGATGATTGTTCGATAATAAATACTACGTTGGTTTGGATAAAAACAAACGCGGGTGATCCGCCATTCATTCCACCTCGAATTGAATTTATGTGGGGCGTAAAAATGAGCAGTGAAACTGTTTTGAATGCATGAAATGACTTTACGGTGAACTTGTTGAATCCATTTTCTGCGGAACGGAATTATTTTGCCAGATCACTTTGGTTTCATCCATGAACATTTTATGGGAAATATCATTATACAGTGAAAATAGTAGTTACTTATACAACGTGGTTTAAACCACGAGCCCGAAGGGCGAGTAGGTTGATTTCTTCGAATGAATAAACATTTATAACTCACGTGTTGTATACAGAATTTTATCCTATTTTGATGAGGATTCGAATGATGAACAGTTTCCAGAGAAAAATGCATTTTTCTGTCGACCATAGAATAAAAGCTCATTTTAACGCACTCGAAATCATCCATTAATGACCCCTATTAATGCATGATTTCTTGTATTAATGCATGATTATCATGGCAACCGATTATAAAATATTCAGTCGGAGCATAAATGCATCTATGTCGGAGCACGATCGAGCTGTCAGATTTATTTATTCGCTTTCGATCAGAATCTGAATAACGAAGAAAATATCCCCTTGACACCGCCAGATGTGACAAAAACTGCTGAAGCAGCAACTTTGAGTCTGCTTCCTGAAAAGAGCCGCCATTTATATGAGAAAACCTATGCTGAATTCAGATCTTGGTGCAAGGACAAGAAGGTTCGGAACTTTACGGAAACGGTTTTGTTGGCATACTTTACGGGTATTGCAGAAAAGGGGCATCTAGCAAGTTTATGGCCAAAATATTCGATGCTGAAATCAACACTAAATGTGAAAGACAATACTGATATAAGCAGATACCACAAACTGGTGATGTTCATTAAACGGAAAAGAGAGGGATATATCCCAAAAAAATCAAAAGTTCTCGAAAAAGAACATGTGAGAGAGTTCATAGCGAATGCTCTTGATAGTGTTTTCTTGATGTCGAAGGTAAAAATAAAACTCAATTGAATCGTTATTCCAACTTATTCTCATTATCTCGTTATAGTGAAATACATAACTGTCATTGTTTGATTTGTAGGTCCCTTTGATATTCGGAGTAGCGGGTGCATTGAGAAAAGATGAATTGTTAAGGTTGCAGAGAAAGGATGTACAAGATATGGGATCGAAATTTTTGGTGACAGTGAATTCATCGAAAACACATTCGAACAGGTATTCACTGTGGAGGATAATGATGAGCATACACTTTTAAACATAATAAAGAGATATATATCCTTGAGGCCAGCTCACACTCCACACAAAAGATTTTTCGTTTTTTTTAAGAACTATAAATGCTCAACACAACCAGTTGGAATTAATACATTTTCTAAATTACCGTCAATGATTGCAAACTTTCTTAAATTAGAGCAACCACATTTGTATACAGGTCACTGTTTTCGGCGTTCTTCTGCGTCTATTCTTTCTGACAGTGGTGCAGATTTTTCAGCCATCAAAAGACTTGGTGGTTGGAAATCAACTTATGTTGCAGAAGGGTATATTGAAAACTCCATTCAGAATAAAATAGAAACTGCAGAAAAAATTTTATGTCATAATAGTTCCGAAGTGAATAACGCTTCAACCTCCACTTCTTCCACACGTTCCTTATCGGACATTATAGGAAATGAAATAAATGTAAACTATTCAGAATGTCACAACATGTCCAATATTCCCTCTATGAATTTTTCGAATTGTTCTATAGGAAGCATAAATATTAATATATCAAAATGAACATAGAAATTTGTATTACGTCAAATTTGTATATCATGCAAAATAAAAAGTGGTTTCGATTCAGAATTTATATTCAATTCCTGATGAGGTCGACGGAAAAATCTTGTAATCAACTCGTTTATTAATTCAGCGATTAATGGTCTCAAACATTAACGCGCTCGCTCCGCTCACGCGTTGAAATATTTCGACCATTAATCGCTGTCATTAATAAACTAGTTGATTAAATAACTATTTTGAAATGCAATCGATTTATAGTTGCTAGGGCACTGAGTATTTTATTGTTCGCCATTGTCAAAAAATTGTTCCAAAAAATGATGAGCAGTGGCAACGAGGTCGTTGTTCCTGATTGCATCATAGAAGAAGCGAATGCGGCTGCAGAAACTGTTATACCAGTGAAATCGAAAACTTTTTATGAAAAGGAATATGTAGATGAAGAAGTAATAAGAACGCTATCGGTATCAACAAAAAAATTATTTTTGCGTATATTTTCCAGCGATCTAAGAAAGTTAAATCTTCATCTTTATGATCCTATTATTCGCAACTCAATAAAATGTTAGCTCTGAAAGAAAATATAAATAAAAGCAGATTTTACCAAGTCACTGTCTTTTTGGGGTAACATTCCAGAGGATACATAGCAAAGAAGTCAAGGGTATTCACAAGAGAAGAGTTGAAATGATTTTTAGATACCGTTCCAAATCAGCAAAGGTTGTTTTCATTATGTTTCTGGAGGTTGTAGAATTGAAAAGAACTCGAGAAGAACTATCGAGGCTGCGCATTGGTTGTTCAGGTTTCTGATACAAAAACATATAAGAAAAGAGTTTTTACCGTCGATGGTAGTAATAAGGTTGCTGCGCTTGATGTATTCCGTGAGTATATGAACTTGAGGCCAAAAAAGTGGATCATAATTCATAAACGATTATTTCTGAATTATAAAAACGAAAAATGAACAGTCCAGCCTGTGAGTGTGAATACATTTTCAAAAATGCCCACAGTAATCGCAAAGTACCTACTTGAGACTTCCTAATGTTGAACAATATACAACGCACAGTTTCAGGCGTTCTTCTGCAACCCTACTCGCAAATTCTGGGGCAGAATTGAGAGTTTTGAAGAGACATGGCGGATGGCGCCCAAGTTCTGTCGCAGAAGATGCCTTACAAAACAAAGTGGACATTTCTGAGCAAATACTTCTTGGTTCTTGGTGCTTCTGTTATCAAATTTGCCCAAAAAAGGTAGATAGATAGATAGTGTTATGGAAATCAAAAAGATTACGAAAAGCACTGCCGTGAAGTCTGGAGCTTTTGAGCGCTCGTACATCCACCTTGTAGGTAGATTCGCATTTTCCAGTTTCAGAAATCAATTGAAGGAATTTTCGAAAGCTGTCAAAAAAATTCTCAAACTTATACGAAACTCCAGGCTTTGTCAGTGCTTCAGCTGACCAATTTTCTTTCGATTATTCGCTAGAATTTTGTACGGTATCTATGGCCTTGGTGATGCGATCTGGACAAAATTTCGCACGTAGTTTGAATACATTATTCCTCAGCTAGGTGCAAAATTTCATTCCAATCAAACCAGTAGTTTCGCAATTATATTTAAAACGACCATATTTATAGAACCCCTAATCTAATTTTGCTCATCATTGATGAACCGTGAAATTCGCGATCCAAACCCACCCTGAAAATTTAAAGTTCCTAGGCCTTTCCCTTCGGAAGTTATAATTTTCTATGGTTTCTATGGTTCTGGTCATGCGATCTGGACAAAATGTTGCTTTAATATATCATTCTCGTTTAAAATACAAAATTTTATCTCGATCGAATCCGTGGTTTCGAAATTATCGGGAAAACAAAATTTCAAACGACCGTATTTACGGAACCCCTGGTATAATTCTGCTCATTGATGAACGTGAACGCCACATTTCAGATCTACACCTATCCTGAAAATTTCAAGTCCCTAGGCCCTCCCGTTCGAAAGTTATGATTTTCTATGGTTTCTATGATTCTGGTCATGCGATCTAGAGAAATGTAGCTTGAATATATCATTCTCCATTAGTATACAAAATTTCGTCACGATCGAATCTGTAGTTTGGAAATCATCAAGAAAACTTAATTTCAAACGACCATATTTACGGAACCCCTAGCATAATTTTGCTCATAGATGAAAGTGATCACGACAATCGAGATCCACACCTATCCTGAAAATTTCCCTTGGCGTTTCCGTTCAAAAGTTACAATTTTCTATGGTTCTGGTGATGCGAGCTGGACACACATGCATGTAGCTTGAACACTCCATTTTCCATTAGAGTGCAAAATTTCATCTCGATCGAATCTGTAGTTTCGAAGTAATCAGGAAAAGAAAATTTCGAGAGGCCATATTTAAGGAACCCTTCGGCGAATTTTGCCCAATAACAAACTTAACCGCGCGGCATTCGGGATTCGAACCTACCCTGAAATTTTCAAGTTACTAGGACTGACGAATTTGTCATCAGTGAGTCGAACTTTGTCGATTAAGACCATTCTCGGCTCAAAATTCGAAAAATACAGACATCGTGACGAAATGATATAGCCCTCGTGTAAGTAGTACGAGCGCTCAAAAAGGTCATATATCTTAAGTCAAGAACCTTCAAAAATCTTTATTCAATTCAGTAAACTTGATCAATTTATAAATTATTGTAATATGATATTTTCTAAGAGGGTTATTGTTGTTATAAGTTCTGTTTTTTTTTCAGTCGGCCGGCAACAACATCAAGCCAAACCCACATATCTCACGACACGGGTCGTGGTTGAATCTGGCAACAGATTTCTTTTCACAACCCGAAAAAAAAGGGTTAGGAATGGGTTAGGTTAGGCTTAAGTTAGGAGTAGGTTAGGATTTATAATAGTAATAATTCCACTTGAATATTTCGCTACAATTTAATTCAACGTATACTTTAGCTACAGCAAGGCGTGGCCAGGTCTGCTAGTACACTATAGTATACACTGTTGGTTCAACTTTATACAACTCTTGGTTATGTACAGTAACGTAAGCGGTTCACTGAATTTTGTAACTTATCCTTTGAACAAAATTAAAAAGTGACTCATCAATATGATAGTATTTTTCAAGGGCTATCCAAATATGTTATCGGAAAAATATCGAACCAAAGCATGAAAAGCAGGTAATTGAGGAAAAAACCATTTTCCAAAAAAAAAAATGTTTAAAAATTTAATTGGTTTTCAAAATAAGAAGGTAAATAGACCATTTCTCACCAATTGTTCCTTCATTTGACTTCCGGCTTTCTAGAAAACGGAAAAATTTTTCTTGCAAAATATACTTATATAATATTTTCCCATATTTTTTGAATGCTCAATCGATTCTGAATCTGAATATGTGAATATAATGGTGATTTCATATTTATTTCAAGCATTTCCATTCAAAATCAACCTGAGGAAATTCAGATTCCATAATCGGAAAATATATCCATATTGTCTGTGGTTCAATCAACCTATAATAGAAGCAGAAATGTGAAGCCTGAATTTTCATTCATTGCTCTCAATATGTTTACTCTTCAAGAAAGTTAGGATTTTTTGAAATTATTCATTAGAAGCGAAAAAAATGCTATTCACAGAAATTGTTGAAAGTGCCTGTCTGTGACTTCTCCGCACTTTCTGAGACAATCCCAACTTTCTTCAAGGACTAATCATGTTGAGAGCTTTGAATGAATATTCAAACTTCATATTATTGCTTCTATTATAATCGAGAATGAAAACTTCAAATTTTGACAATCAAATATTGATTGAACCAAAGACAACATGGATATATTTTCCGAATATGGAAGAAACCTGAATTCCCTCAGGTTTATTTTAAATGGAATTGCTTGAAATAAATATAAAACCACCATTATATTTACATATTCTGATTCAGAATCGATTGAGTATTCAGAATATATGGGCAAATATTATGGTGTATATTTTGCAAGAAAAAATTTTCTTTTTTCTAGAAAACTACAAACTACCAAATTATCAATTCTCCATACAAAAGCAAATACAATGAAATGACGGCAAGCAGACAAGCGCGGTGAGCAGGCAGCGTGTCTAAAAAACCACAAAGCGGTAAGCGGGGGTAAATGGCGAAAGCAATGGTTAAGACGGTTAAATGCGTAGGGGTTCGGCAAGATGGCAACCTCCCCTGTGTTCCACGCAATCGTGACCGGTAACGTCTAATCGACATACGGCGCCGTCCAGACATGCACATGTACCAAAACGAAACTCGGGTCTGAGAAACGCAAATAATGACACTTATGGTGGATGAGCTGGGATATGAAGTGGTGCATTCACCCAAAATGTGACTCGAGTCTAGGAAAAACGATTGACCCCTTTCTTCAAGATACATATTTCTGAGCAGGAAGATGGAAGATGAAGCATCAACGCAATAATACTCAACCCCCGAGGTACAGGTAATATTCGACCGAGGAAGCACTAAGGTGGAGGAGTCGGGAAATAAGGTGGCACATCCACCAAAACTTGACTCGAGTCTAGGAAAGACAAATGGAGATCATTGACCCCCTTTTTCAAGAAAGGGAGTTCTGACCAGTGGTCCCCTCTAAGAGTTGCTCTCAATGAGGGACCCTTGGACAGACTCCACTTGAGGGACGGTTAAGCATCAACTCAATAATACTCAACCCCCGAGGTACAGGTAATATTCGACCGAGGAAGCACTAAGGTGGAGGAGCCGGGAAATAAGGTCCACCAAAACATGACTCGAGTCTAGGAAAGACAAATGAAGATCATTGACCGCCTTTTTCAAGAAAGGGAGTTCTGACCAGTGGTCCCCTCTAAGAGTTGCTCACAATAAGGAACCCTTGGACAGACTCCACTTGAGGGACGGTTAAGCATCAACTCAATAATACTCAACCCCCGAGGTACAGGTTATATTAGACCAAGGAAGCAAAGTGAAATAACTCTGGCTGAATCTCCGGCAGACGGGGACGGACAGTCGACCCTGCGAAATGATTTCTTTGCGGACGAATGAATATGAAATTGTAATCGGAGTTTTCAATAAGCGATTGTGGAACACAAAAAGAATCACCAGTGGTCCGGATTTCTGAAGAAAACGGTTCTTACCACCTCTAAGACTTCCAACTTCACTACACACACCCAAGTTTTGTGCACTTCGGGAAGAAGAAAACGAACTAGAGTCACTTTCTCGAATAATTGTTCGTCGAAAGCAACGCCGTCTATTAAACACCGCTAAAATACTAGCGGAAAACTTAGATTTCGGAATGAAATGATTCACTCGGAAGAAACTCTCTAATAAAACTTTCTTACAACTTCAAGAGACAGGTGCTAAGTCAGAATTGCCCTCTCTGTTGGAAGGAGAACATTTTGAAATTCGAAAACGACGTCGTTTTCCAAAAAAAACCCGTCGTCAACATGTAAAGAATAGCATGTGCGGGAAATAACATTCTCGCGATGTGATACCGGTGTTTTTGAGCGCTCGTACTACTTACATTTCGTCACGATGTCTGTATTTTTCGAATTCTGAGCCGAAAATGGTCTCAATCGTCATGGTTCGACTCACTGATGACGAAGCCGTCGAAAAATTCGAGTCTGTCTGTCCGGCCGTCCGTATACTACTACTACTACTACCGTAACTCTCGAACGGAACGTCCTAGAAAGTTGAAATTTTCAGGTAGGTTCGGATCTCGACTGCCGCGGTTATGTTCGTTATTGGGCAAAATTCTGTTCTCCTGATTACTTCGAAACTACAGATTCGATTGAGGTAAAATTTTGCACTCGGATGGCGAATGACGGGTTCGAGATACATGCAATTTTGTCCAGATCGCATGACCAGAACCATAGAAACCATAGAAAATTATAACTTTGTAATGGAAAGGCCTAGGGACTTTAAATTTTCAGGATAAGTGTGGATCTCGAATGTAGTAGTCACTTTTATAAATGGGCGAAATTAGACTAGGGGTTCCGTAAATATGGTCGTTTGAAATTGAGTTTTCTTGGTAAATTCAAAACTATGGATTTGATCGTGACGAAATTTTGTATTTTAATGGAGAATGATATATTAAAACAATATTTTGTCCAGATCGCATGACCAGAACCATAGAAACCATAGAAAATTATAACTTTTGAACGGAAAGGCCTAGGGACTTGAAATTTTCAGGATAGGTTCGGATCGCGAATTTCGTGGTCACGTTGATCAATGAGCGAAATTAGACTGGGGGTTCAGTAAATACGATCGTTCAAAATATTTTTTTCCTGATCATTTCGAAACTACCCATTGGATTGAAATGAAATTTTGCAAATAGAAAGAATAATGTATTCAAACTACTTGAGAAATTTCGTCTAGAACTCATTACCAAGACCATAGATACCGTAAAATATTCTAGCGAATTATCGAAAAAATATCACCTAAAGCCTGACGTGAAGTCTGGAGTTTCGCCTTAGTTCGAAAATTTTTTTGACTGCTGTCAAAAATGTTTTGAATTTGTTTCTAAAACTGAAAAATGCGAATCTACCTACAAGGTCGATGAACGAGCGCTCGAAAGCTCCTGACTTAACGATAGTGCTTTTCATCATTTTATACATGGGCTGAATTTCCAAATCGACACGTTAGATTGTCTCGATATGGATACACGGAAATATTCGAATGAATATTCCAAAATCCATGCGAATTGTACCGGGTGACTTTCGTAATGAAATTCACTTCGTTACACGTTTAAGGTCTGGTGACCTTGCTGGCCAGGCCAGGGTGTATCACTATGAGTAGTATGAGTGCCGATCCATTTTCTTGGGAATCGCTTACACGGGTATTGGCGAATAACTATGAAATTATGAGCTGGTGCACCATCCTCTTGAAACCAGCAATTAGGCACAGCGTTCAATGGCAAATTATCCAATGCATCTTCCACATCTTGTCGTAATTACCTACCTCCATTTTAATGTAAAAAAACCAAGGCAACAACAACACCAATGAAATACTCATTCTAGACGAAAATTTTTTATGGAAACTAACATTTATGTATGTTGCCATGGATTGTTTCCATGTTCAAAAATTGCACGAAGCATTTTTTTCTGAATAGAAACATAGAAAAAACTTTCGTGTCGTACGTCGTTGCATTCGCAATAAAAAACGTCTTACAGAGTGTACATTTTTTCGTGCCATATGAAAATACACGGTTGATGATGGATTCTTCCAAACAAAACGTTATACGGAGATTTTGGGAACGCCATTTTGTAGAGGTTAAAAAGTGACAATGATAAAGTTCCTTTGGTTCTTTCAAAACTTTTCAAATAACTTCAGCAAAAAATTACCACTAAATTTCGGTTTTTCCGAATCTCCCCGGAAGTAAACGACATTTTCGGTATTTCTCAACATCTATTTATTGACCCCCTAATTGCACAACTTTTTTCCCCATTTGACATGATGTATAACTCTTACTGTTATCTAGGCCACACTGTATTGTATTATTCATTACAGGATTCTTGTCAAATGGAAAAAATACTATAAAATGGCAATATAATTCATAGTATGTAATAATTATTATAATCTTTATTGTTCCTTTAAGACTGATATGATGAACAAACAAAAATTGAGAATTAACACATTTCGAAAATTCTACAAACTTTCACCATCATCTGAATACTCCGATACATAATAAAACGATTTTTTGATCAAAAAAAATATCTTCGATTTCTGCTTCAGTTTTTTGGCACTATAACGCATTCTGGTCTCATCCGGTATCTTATTCTTCATATATGTATTGATAAAATTTGGTATTCAACAGTTTTTTGAATATAAAAAAAATTAATCGGGTTTTCCGAAATATCTCATCTTATTTCAGGAAAAAGTACATAAAATTCTCCAAAAATATCTATTCCACATCCCTGTCCGTAGGAAATACGGACGCCACTGGTTGAAACCAGAAAAATCTTCTACGTGAAAAACTTTATATTGATGCCCAAAGAGCTTGTGCCAAATAACATTTAATATTCGAGAAGATATTAAAGTTATTCAAATGATTGAATAGCAAGTACCTGGATAAGTTTGTTGGCCTGTATTCTAACGTTACAGAAGCCCACCATATTATATCGTTTGAATTAAGTATTATGAAATGCCAATATTTTTATTATAATTAACAATTGAACTTCGTTGGGTGCTTGAAATGAGTAATTCGCGCATAGGTGAAAAAAATGATCTTTCAAACTGATATTGAACAAAAATCGAAAATATTTTCATCGCACCTAAATTCCCCAACTGTTGATTTCAACAACCACCGATATGTATTTACCTACCCATCGAGAACCCCTTAGAAAACAATAATTGAAATTTACATAACCTTATCTTTACACGTTCCCATTATCACTTTCCGCCCGATAAAACAAACATCAAACTCTCTTTTATCGGCTTCGACCAGTTGGCAACCCTGGCAGGTGCGGCCTTCACAATAGGCCGCATCAGAACGTGATAGATCGAAGACGCAAATCTACCTCGGAAAAGCAACAAAAGCAGGTGCAACTTTTCGACTTTTCATTAGCTGATCGCCAGATAAGTGCGATTGTAAAAAAAATAACGTTAATGTAAGAACCGAGTGGAGATTGGGATCGAGACCCCGAGATCGTAAAGTTTTCGAGAACAAGTCGAAATGGAGGGACATTTTTCAAGTTGGCAGCATCAACGGGTTGGGCATTTTTGACGCAGGAGATTTCGCGATAGCAGATTTATATGGACGTGGGAGTTTGGCCAATTCCGAAATTGCGGCGTTGAGGATGAGTTGATTCATTTGCGGAGGTTCTGGACGGATATTTACATCCCTCGTTGACTATGTTTTTATGAAGGAGACATTCGAAAAGTTTCGGTGAGATATCCACCATGACAGAGTACACCTTACCTTACCATACCTCAAATGATTTAGTCGATTTTTTTTCAGACTTCGTTCTGGATGAAAAGTCGATTGGTGTGGACATTTTCATGGCCGAAGATAGTTTTTTCTGAGTTGCAAAAATTCCGGAAATTTGGCAAAATAAGTTTGTTCACACAGCAATCAAGAACACCTTACCTAAAACTTCCTCAGCTATCTATACTGAAAGAAATTTTCCAGGATATACAACAGGAACTCAGTTACTTCTACAAGCAATTACTATATAAGCGACAGCAGGAATATTTGTTGATTTTACGTGACAATTCCGATCGTTTAATTTCTCAAGAAATAACAAGTGTTACATTAGTAAAACCAAACTGCAGTTTGTCATTTCAACAGAAAAATAATACTATGACGAAAACCGGAATATGCGGGACTACTTAGAGGAATTTCCTTCTTAATAAACAAACTAAATAGTTGTATTCCAAGCTTCGAACTTCAGTTTCTACAAGAATTTCCAGTAATGAACACTAAACTAAAACAGGAATTAATTTATTTATAACGGCACTGTAGTATCGATTTAACAGGAATTTTTCCTTGAATATATGAACTACCGTTCATATATTACAGTACTAGTCAGTTGAATTAGAAGCTTATAACCCGAGATTTTAGAGGAATTTTCTGTACTAATGCATTCTATCTCAAGATAAAGAGTGCCTTCGCGGTGTCTCGAATAGGAAGAATTTATATCATATTGTATATTGTTTGTATATTGTTTATATCCCGACTCTCCTAGGTCTATTATATATATTATAGAGTTATTCTAACTAATTAGAGAGACATTCATTGAAAAATAGGATTGAGAGACCCCTCAATGAATATAAAGTGTTATGGTTCGTTCCAGAGATTTATATTAAATTTTGAAATTTACGAAAAAAAACCATTAACAATTTTTCAAAAAATTTCGTTTCAATTTTTAATTTTTAATTTTCCCGTGACTCTTTTTCAAGAAAGGTTCTAAAGGTGCACAAATGAAAGAAATTTTTATTCACAACAACTCATAATCTAATTCTATAAAACAACCCCAACTATCAAAAGAACCTAAAACTAATATAATCTCTAAACTCCAAAAACAATGTTCGATGGGCGAGTGCACTCACATTTCCACTTTTTCTTTTCTAAACAACACGCGCCGCGTCCAACTTCTTCTTTTCTCCTTTACTTGTCAATAAATCCAATCTTTTTACCTACTTTTTCAAAATTCTCGATCTTTCTCGATTGACGTTTATCCCTCAACTGTTCCTTCGCCTGCTCTCAATCCATATTATTTAAAAGTCTTCGTTTCCTAGGTAACATTCTCGGTACTTTTTCTCTCTATAATCTAAATATAACTTACTAAGCTTAACTATTTACAATGAATCATTTGAACCCTCTTTGATAATATCATATTACAATAATTTATAGATAGACTAGCTGACCCGGCAAACGTTGTTTTGCCATATCTCTCCCTTTTTTCGCAATTTCAAAATTGCTCGAGGCCTTCGGCCTCTCGTTGTTCTGGCTATTATAAAATAAGGGTTGATCGTAAAAGGGTGAAAATTGGGGATTGTATGTATTTTTGTATGTTGTATCATAAAAAAATAGAAATTAGAAATTTTGTCTAAAAAATAAAAAAAAAAAATTTAGGGGTGGACTACCCCTAACATTTAAGGGGATGAAAAATAGATGTTGGCCGATTCTCATAGATACCGGATAAGCACAAAAAATTTCATCAAAATCGGTTAAGCCGTTTCGGAGGAGTATGGCAACGAACACTGTGGACACGAGAATTTTATATATTAGATTGATCGAATTTACTGAATTTACTAAATATGTTTGAAGGTTCTTGACTTTTCGGTGATATTTGAATTTATTTTTCATTCAAATTTTTCGAAACGTTATGATATATGATCATTTTTGATTTCTATAACAAAAGACATTTTTTCCCGGATTGCGGACTCATATTAGCGAATTTGGGCACAGAATTACTGTCTTCGAATGCTCACACCTTTTCTGTCGCTTTTCAATCCTTTGGGTAGTATCTTTTGAGTTTTGTCTATTCGGTGGCGCCTTCTGTTGAGAGGTACGGTAAATGTGGGGACGTCGGTGCAGATCGCTACAGACCTGATCTTTCTTTCTTTTTCTGATCTGATCTAACCGGATTTTAACCTCTGTTTTCCTGTTCAACCCCTATTTCCCTGTTCCTTCCTTCACTATGTTTCATCATATACTAACCCTCTTTTCTTTTTTTTTGTATTTCCTAAGGAAAATTATTCAAGAGTTAGAATCAATCGTAGATCTTAAATATTCAATTCTAGGTAGGAGGCCAAAAAATGCTAAAAATGATCGAATCGGTTTCATCATGTTCGTTCTTTCGTCGGAAACCGATATTTCATTCCAAACTTTAACCATATGGTAAAAATTAGATTAAAATACTGTTAGCTGAACAAGATTTATTCTGGTAGAATAATCTGGATTTCTATGAAAAATCCCAAATATTCCTGTTGAATTTAATGTGTTCATACTGTTAGTCGTATAAATATTGTTGGGTTATACTCACAAAATATATATCAAAAAATTCGAGTCTGTCCGTCCGGCCATCCGTCCGTCCGTATACACGATAACTCTCGAACGGAATTTGTTTTTCTGATAACTTCGAAACTACCGATTCGATCGAATTGAAAATTTGCACTCAGATGGAGAATTACGTGCTCAAGCTACTTGCAAAATTTTGTCCAGCTCGCATTACCAGAACCATAGAAAATTATAACTTTGTAATGCATGGAAATTTTCAGGATAGGTGTGGATCTCGAATGTTGCGGTCACGTTCATCAATGAGCAAAATTAGACTAGGGGTTCCGTAAATATAGTCGTTTGAAATTCAGTTTTCTTGATCATTTCAAAACTATGGATTTGATCGTGAAATTTTGTATTTAAATTGAGAATGATATATTCGAGCTACATTTTTTCCAGATCGCATGATCAGAACCATAGAAACCGTATAAAATAATAACTTTCGAACGGAAAGGCATAGGGACTTGAAATTTTCAGGATAGGTTCGGTTCGCGAATTTCGCGGTTACGTTCATCAATGAGCAGAATAAGGCTAGGGGTTCCGTAAATATAGCCGTTGAAACTATTTTTTTCCTGATAATTTCGAAACTACTCTTTCGATTGGAATGAAATTTCGCACATTAATGAAGAATAATGTATGCAAACTACGTGGAAAATTTTGTCCAGATCGCATCACCAAGACTATAGATACCGTAGAAAATTCTAGCGAATTATCGAAAAAAAAATTGGACAAAATCTTTCCAATTGGTTTCTTAGACTAGAGAATGCGAATCTTCCTACAAGGTCATTGAACGAGCGCTCAAAAGCTCCTGACTTCACGGCAGTGCTTTTCGTCATTTCGATTATTTGTTGTGATAACAATGATTGCGTTTAATTCCCGGGATTTTTTTTTTTTCAGTGCAGAGTTGAACCCAGAAATTAGTCGCGGTGGGGCTAATAAAATCAATCTGAGGTTTCAAAATTCAGATTATTTCCACAATGCGTAAAAAGAAACCGAAACAGTTCGTCTTTGGTGGGATTGTGGAAGAATCAACCACTATGAGCTACACAAACACTAAATCCGGACATTTACCGTCAATAACTCACCTGATTGAAGAAAGCGATCGACCAGAAGATAACACCAGGCCGCACATATCTTTAACGACGCGTCAGAAGCTCCTAGAGTTTGTTTAGGAGGCTATAACGCACCCGACGTACAGTCCAGACCTGATACCAAGCGAGTATGACTTTTTCAAGCACTTTTCTTGATTTTACAAAACTGGCCTCAAGAAAGGCTTGTGAATATGAGGTTGTCAAGTTTTTCACAAATAGGGACTATGCATTCTTCAATCGAGGAATTATGAAATTGCCATCTCAATGGAGGGAAGTTATCAAGCAGAACAGCGTATCTGATCTGAATCGGTAAATCTTAACTATATTTCCTACCCGAATTAGCCTTTTCAGACCTATAGTAGTCTACAGTATACGTACATGATATTAATTATTATTATTATCAATATTGAATTATTCGCATTTGATGCTTTGGGACGGTGTGGCATTACTGGCATTTCTCATGTACATATATTTATGTTGAGAAATAGTGAGATCACACAAGTGAAGGTGAAAAAATTACGAAAAGCACTGCCGTGAAGGCAGGAACTGTTGAGCGCTCGTACATGCACCTTGTAGGTAGATTCGCATTTTCCAGTTTTAGAAATCAATTGAAGGCATTTTCGACAGCTGTCAAAAAAATTCTTGATGAACGTGATCCAAACCTACCCTGAAAATTTCAAGTTAGGCCTTTCCCTTCGGAAGTTATAATTTTCTATGGTTTATATGGTTCTGGTAATGCGATCTGAACAACATATTGCTTTAATATATCATTCTCGATTGAAATACAAAATTTCATCTCGATCGAATCCGTAGTTTCGATATTATCGAGAAAACAAAATTTTAAACGACCGTATTTACGGAACCCCTGGTATAATTCTGCTCATTGATAAACGTGAACGCGACATTTCAGATCCACACCTATCCTGAAAATTTTAAGTCCCTAGGCCTTTCCGTTCGAAAGTTATGATTTCCTATGGTTTCTATGGTTCTGGTCATGTGATCTAGAGGAATGTAGCTTGAATATAAATTTCTTCATTAGTATAGAAAATTTCGTCACGATCGAATGTATTTTTGAAATTATCAAGAAAACTAAATTTCAAACGACCATATTTACGGAACCCCTAAAATAATGTTGCTTATGGATGAACGTGATCGCGACATCCACACCTGTCCTGAAAATTTCAAGTCCCTAGGCGTTTCCGTTCAAAAGTTACAATTTTCTAAGGTTTCTATGGATCTGGTCTCGCGATCTGGACAAAATTTCACATGTACCTTGAACACCTTATTCTCCATTTGAGTGCAAAATTTCATCTCAATCAAATCTGTAGTTTTCAAGTAATCAGGGGAACAAAACTTTGAACAGCCATATTTACGAAACCCCTAGTGGAATTTGGCCCATTAACGAACTCAACCGAGGCATTCGGGAACTGAACCCACACTGAAAATTTCAAGTCTCTAGGTTGTTCCGTTCGAGAGTTATCGTGCTTACGGCCGGACGGCCGGACGGACAGACTCAAATTTTCCGACGGATTCGTCATCAGTCAGTCGAACATAGTCGATTGAGATCATCATTGAGGTGCTGAGATATATTTATGTGTTCAAATTTGACGAGGCTACAAGGATAACTGAAGTATAATTGATTTTATGGAAAAACTGGAAATATTTCGTGAAATCAAGCAATGATTGAAGAATAACCGTCAACATTTCGACCATGTGTTATATGACATTTCTTGTTGCAAATCACAAGCATGAACCCCCTTTGAAGTTTGGCTCTTTTAAAAGTAGACACCCTGTATAGTTCACCCTGGTTACTGAGAATTTTCAGATGGAACACATTTCTGAATATGTTTCTTCATACGCAGCACTAATCCAGCCATAATACTTAACATTCAGCAGTCACTGATTTTTTGTTATTATCTTTCACAACATCAAAATATGACCAAATGGCATCGAATTTATAAATAGTCTCTGGTTCTCCCAGGCCAATAATTCCTCATTGTAATTGGTGATATGTGTGCCATTTGAAGAGAGTGACTCAATAGCATCAGATGAAAAATGAAGATGAAAGTGACTTTGAAGAGGACGTGGTTTTTCCAGTGGAAAAATATGAAGCACCAATTTCAAATTCGAAATTCGAAACATTAGCACAGAAATATATTTTTGTATTCCTTAATATATGTGCTATATAACCTAACTATTTTTAATTTATCAGATAACCCAGATTTTTGAGCGCTCGTACTACTTACAAGAGGGCTATATCATTTCGTCACGATGTCTGTATTTTTCGAATTTTGAGCCGAAAATGGTCTCAAACGACTATGTTCGACTCACTGATGACGAATCCCTCGGAAAATTCGAGTCTGTCCGTCCGGCCGTCCGTATACACGATAACTCTCGAACGGAATGTCCTAGAAACTTGAATGCCGCGGTTGAGTTCGTTATTGGGCAAAATTCGCCGAGGGGTTCCGGAAATATAGCCGCTCGAAATTCTATTTTCCTGGTTACTTTGAAACTACAGATTCGATCGAGATGAAATTTTGCACTCTAATGGAAAATGAGGTGTTCGAGCTACATGCAAAATTTTGTTCACTTCGCATCACCAGAACCATAGAAACCATAGAAAATTGTAACTTTTGAACGGAAACGCCTAGGGAAATTTTCAGGATAGGTGTGGATCTTGATTGTCGTGATCACTTTTATCTATGAGCAAAATTATACCAGAGGTTCCGTAAATATGGTCGTTTGAAATTTAGCTTTCTTGATAATTTCCAAACTACAGGTTCGATCGTGACGAAATTCTGTTTACTAACGGAGAATGATATATTCAAGCTACATTTCTCTAGATTGCATGACCTGAACCATAGAAACCATAGAAAATCATAACTTTCGAACGGAAAGGCCTAGGGACTTGAAATTTTCAGGGTAGGTTTGGATCGCAAATTTCACGGTCACGTTCATCAATGAGCAAAATAAGACTAGGGGTTCCGTAAATATGGCCGTTCAAACAATTTTTTTCCTGATAGTTTCGAAACTACTTATCGGATTGGAATGAAATTTTGCACCTAGCTGAGGAATAATGTTTTCGAACTACGTGCAAAATTTTGTCAAGAATGCATCACCGAGACCATAGATACCGTAGAAAATTCTAGCGAATTATCGAAAAAAAATTGATCCGCTGAAGCACTGACATGAAGTCTGGAATTTCGCTTTAGTTTCAGAATTTTTTTGACAGCTGTCGAAAATTCCTTCAATTGATTTCTAAAACTGGAAAATGCGAATCCACCTACAAGGTGCATGTACGAGCGCTCAAAAGCTCCTGCCTTCACGGCAGTGCTTTTCGTAATTTTTGTATCAATAGTGTTCTTCAAAGGGAGTCAATTTCACGATAGTCCATTATTTACGACGTGAGAAACTAGTCCAGTTTTCTAGGGTTATACATGCGGCATAAATATGTGTTATTTATACATCATTTATGCAAGCTCTCCAAACAATAAATTGTATTGTTTTATGTATATTAGTATTAAAACCTGTCTTCATTATGGATGCTCAGAAATATTTTCTCAAATTGTGAAGATGGCATGACACCAAACAAAAATATTGCTGAAGCCGGTCGATGCCGCCTCCAACGGCGAATTATTTGAAACCTATCTAGGTACATCATCTTTCATTATTTTCTGAAAATATAAAATGAATAATATACATTCATCGCCAAATTTTGCGAGTAGCTTCTCATAAAAATATTCCAATTATTTCGAGAATTAGTTCAACCAAATATCGCGCCTAGTGTCCGTAAACAGAAGTCCAGATCAAAGATCCCCGGATGTTGAATAATTCAACATTTAGTATTAATTATGACTCAACTCTAAGCTCGGTCTCAAATTGCCTGATGTTTCATTGATCAAAAATAGAAATCAGTAGGTCTTTCACATTCAGAGAATGTTATTGAAGAGGTCCCCACAATACGGTTGCGAAATGTAGGGCAAGGGATGCGAGGGGAAAGGGAACTGTAAAAACATGGGTTGGGTATCGTCCCAAATACACTCCCTACACAACAAGTTTGGCCCAATAGGTATACCATATAAAAGAATCTTCAAGTTAGATACTACAGAAGATGGTTCTGAGGGTTTAGAAAATAGGAAATTACAAATGGTAAGTAAAGAAATTCCAGAACAGAAAATTTGTACCCAGCTCGAGTATATCTGAAATGAATGGAGGAAAGGAATGGAGAAGAGGAGTGGCCAAATACCTCTTCATAGTTCTTCCAAATTGTCAGAAAGAATGTTGGTTCAATAATATCTCGTTACTCGTTAGGAATTAAGACCGTATCGAAAAACGTCAGCGGATAGAATTGGAATTCATACCAAGAGACAAAAAATAACAAACTATTTCCAAGATGAGATCCACTGTTCTTGCCCTGGCTAAAGAAAGGTGATGGTGTTGAACAGGAGATCCCAGACTATTCAAACACAAATTGGATAAAACCGTTATTGCTCTTAGGTTAAAGTAACCTTATAAGTTGAAATTCATATTAGGTTGACAATCTCTTAACTATTTCAACTCTACGTTCAATATACATCGAAAATGAACAGTGCATGAAATTGATCCGCATAATTTGCTCCTCCTCCTTTGTCTTCTTCTTGTGGAATTAACATATCGAGGAATGCGTTTTGGTTTCATTTGCCAAAACCTCTGAAAAGGCATGCATCATTCATTTAGAAAAACCTGTAATGCAATGTTTTATATTACCCGGAAATCTTCAGAGAGAATTACAACAATGAACACTTGTTACAACAGGCAGCCATTCATTGGCTTCGCCTGGATCTATATGAACAACCTAATATCCAAACATTTTGCAAGCATTCATCACGCCATCCCAAATTTGCTCTAGATCGGAATTGTTAGAGGCTGATGGCGGATGCAAATTCGTCCGATATTATAAATGATTATGTTGATTTATTATTAATTTCGCAAATATTTTGCGAAAACATTGACAATGTATTCGGGCTCATGTCTGCGACGCACTCATAAATATTAATGAAACGCTGGTCCCTATCACGTTCGCGAAATGGATGCACACATTGTCAGGGCCGGATCTCGGATTTGCATATTCGGGCCGCCCTTCGCCCGGAGGAAGTCCACGGAATTGGGTGATGGCTGGGACGAGGACGCGGATCAATTAGGCGGACGCTAACATGGCGGATAAATTGCTGGAAAAAAGGGTTATTTTGACGTGAATGCGTTCCGAGTGGCGGCGTGTACACCGAGTGCGATTAATTCGCCCACTACTCGGGGCTTCAAGGTCTACTGGAATGGAATGAAAAAACATCGCAACTGATAGCCTACAATATTGAGAAATTTTGTTATATTCTTACGTATTTAGATTAGTGAATGTCTCTTTGTTCATGCAATTTCTATGTTACAACGTTTCAGGCTGATTACTCGAAACTTCTTCAGCACAACCCTGAGAAGGTGTGAATATCGCCAAATTCTTTTATTTCAGAATCAAAATGACGTTATGCCGGGTAGATTCGGATGTTCTTTTCAAGTGACATGTATGGGTCAATAGATCAATAATCTCAGCCTGGAACAGAGGGCCAAGCTGGGATTATGGATAGGAGTATTTCAATGATGCAAGCTGATTTTTTCAGTTTTCGCCTTCATCTCCTTCTCCTTGGATAGGAGGCTTCTTCCCAATCTTTTCATTGTACCCTGTAGGCTTCCTCCCAGGAGTGCTAAGCTATCCTTGATTTTTCCCGTCATCCTGGTCATGTCAATTTTTTGTTTTTTTGAGAGCTCGTTCTACTCACACGAGGGCTATATCATTTCGTCACGATGTCTGTATTTTTCGAATTTTGAGCCGAAAATGGTGTCTATCGACAAGGTTCGAATCACTGATGACGAATCCGTCGAAAAATTCGAGTGCGTCTGGCCGTATACACGATAACTCTCGAACAGAACGACCTAGAAACTTGAAATACTCAGGGTAGGTTCGAATCTCAAATGCCACGGTTAAGTTCGTTATTGGGCAGAATTCCACCAGGGGTTCCGTAACTATGGCCGTTTGAAATTTTGTTCTGCTGCTTACTCCGAAACTACGAATTAGATCGAGATGAAATTTCGCACTTAGATGGAGAATGAATAGCAAAATATAACTTTCGAACGGAAAGACCTAGGGACTTGAAATGGTGTGGATCTCGAATGTCGCGGTCACGTTCATCAATGTGCAAAATTAGACTTGGGGTTCCGTAAATAAGGCCGTTCAACATTTTTTTCCTGATAATTTCGAAACTACTGATTGGATTGGAATGAAAAAAGCACATAGATAAGAATTATGTATTCAAACTACGTACTAAATTTTGGCCAGATTGCATTACCAAGGCCATAGATACCATAGAAAATTCTAGCGAATTATCGAAAAAAAAATTGGTCACCTAAAGCACAGACGTGATTTTTGTTTCGAGGACTTACTCTCTAATTCATCGTGAAAAATTTGCAGCTCAAGAAAGCAAGTAACAATGAATCTTGACGTCGCAACACATAAGGCACCCCTAACTCCCAGTTATAAATTAATAATCGTTCATTAGATTCCACACTAGCGAAAACGTTTCACAACGATTTTCTCTGTATTTCTAGAGATAATACATAGAAATATGTCCATTTATCGGAACAATACATGGAAATAAATCGTAGGCAATATTGAGACGAAATAAAACTATGTACTTACACGTATTTTTATTTGGGGTAAGAATTATTTCCTAATGTAGGTAATACCATGGTTTTGATTATAAACCAGGCCATAGAGCAGAAGAAGGGTAATTCTGTGACAAAAAATCGTAGAAGAAAACCGCGAGTGTAAGGGTACGTGTGGTGATCCGTGGATGTTAAGTGATATGTTTTTGACTCTCAAATATGATTACTTTTCTTGTAATTTCGAAAAAACACCGAAAAAATTGTGTTTTTATAGTTTTTTACTTGTAAAATCTGAACCAATGGAGCGATGGTGACACTTTCCACAACAGAATTGAACAGAAAGTGCTAGTTCAACATAGTCTGGTCATTATTCCCTTGAAAAAGCCAGAAAAAACGTAAAAATCAGCGTTTTTTCAAAAATTAATAACTCACTTTCAAAGTCGTAGCGCTGGTTTTCCGGATAAAGGAAGTGGTTAATAAGTGCTTTGAGTGTGCACAACCCGAACGTTTCGGGATAAATAGTTGCGATTTGAATTATTTCAGGCACTTCCGGAAGGGCTGGATGCGTCGGAAGTTGTCCGATTTCGATTAACAAAACTGATTTTGAAAGTAGAAGCATAGTACTACAAAATGTCAATTTTTATTTTTCGTTGAAATGTTGCAAAATAATTGGAAAAAAATCAAAAAAATTACGCAAAGCACTGCCGTGAAGTCAGGAGCTTTTGAGCGCTCGTTCATCCACCTTGTAGGTAAATTCGCATTTTCCAGTTTCAGAAACTAATTGAAGAAATTTTTCACAGCTGTCAAAAAAATTCTCAAACTAAGCCGATTTCCAGACTTCACGTCAGTGCTTCAGCTGACCAATTTTTTTTTCCGATAATTCGCTAGAATTCTCTACGGTATCTATTGTCTTGGTAATGCGATCTGGACAAAATTTCGCACGTAGTTTGAATACATTATTCTTTAATTTCATTCGAATCCAATAAGTAGTTTCGTCAGGAAAAAAATATTTTGAATATATTTACGGAACCCTTAGTCTAATATTGCTCATTGATGAACTTTCGTGATTCGTGATTCGACATTCGTGATCCAAACCTATCCTGAGAATTTCCCTAGGCCTTTTCCTTCGAAAGTTATATTCTATGGTTTTTATGGTTCTGGTCATGCGATCTGGACAAAATGTAGCTTGAATATATCATTCTCCATTAAAATACAACATTTCGTCTCGATCGAATCCGTAGTTTCGAAATTATCGAGAAGACTAAATTCCAAACGACCGTATTTACGGAACCCCTAGTATATTGCTGCTCATTGATAAACGTGAACGCGACATTTCAGATCCACACCTATCCTGAAAATTTCAAGTCCCTAGGCCTTTCTGTTCGAAAGTTATGATTTTCTATGGTTTCTATGGTTCTGGTTATGCGATCTGGAGAAATGTAGCTTGAATATATCATTCTCCATTAATATACAAAATTTCGTCACGATCGAATATGTAGTTCTAAAGTTATCAAGAAAACTAAATTTCTAACGACCTTATTTACGGAACCCCTTGTATAATTTTGCTCACAGATAAACGTGATCACGACATTCGAGATATGTCCCTAGTCGTTTGCGTTCAAAAGTTACAATTTTCTATGGTTTCTATGGTTCTGGTGATGCGATCTGAAAAAAATTTTACATGTAGCTTGAACACCTCATTCTCCATTTAAGTGCAAAAATTTCATCTGGATCGAATCTGTAGTTTCAAAGTCATCAGGAGAACAAAATTTCAAACGGCCATATTTACGGAACCCCTGGTGGAATTCTGCGCATTAACGAACTCAACCGCGGAATTTGGGAACTGAACCCATACTGAAAATTTAAAGTTTCTAGGTTGTTCCGTTCGAGAGTTATCGTGCTTACGTCCGGACGGACAGACACGAATTTTCCGACGGATTCGTCATCAGTGAGTCGAACATAGTCGCTTGAGACTCTTTACGGCTCAAAATTCGAAAAATACAGACATCGTGAAGAAATGATAGGTATAGCCCTCGTGTAAGTAGTACGAGCGCTCAAAAACGTGCCAACATGACCAAAAACCGGCCGAA
Organism: Aphidecta obliterata; assembly: GCA_963966015.1. Taxonomy (NCBI): domain Eukaryota; kingdom Metazoa; phylum Arthropoda; class Insecta; order Coleoptera; family Coccinellidae; genus Aphidecta; species Aphidecta obliterata. The sequence continues at coordinate 30,658,347 of OZ014427.1, read as the reverse complement.
CGCTCGATTGCGGTCGAGTAGTGGAGGTACCTATCACAGAAATATTTTTTGTATATTTCGCTATTTCAGCAAAACTTCCATGATTCACTTGCAACATGCCTCTCTTGTTATTCATCAATTGAACCAAATGGAACTAAGTTTTTTCTGAATTTGAACGTGCCTACCTAACCGATATCAGGTTTCAGTTTACTTTTGCATTCAGGTCAGGGGAGGTGCTGTATCTTTAAAACGGGAGCTGGTAGAAAGAGACGATTCCAATTTTTGGAATCGGCAGATGAAAAACCTGTTAGAACAGTTGCAATTTTTTCTGCACCAATTGGAAAAAAAAATCTTCCGGCCTATGTTATCATAATGTCTCAATAAATTATTATTATCATCACGTCTCGAACGATCAAGAAGTTTTATTATTGAAAATAATAAGCCGAAATCTATCTGATAAACATTCGTAGGTTTCCAAGAGAGAGATGTCATACACGATAACACAAAAATTTAGTTGACCATACGTAAATTGCTTAGGTGAAATCATTATTTAAACCCTTATTTTTACCTCTCCGCACGTCCGGAAGATGGCGTTGTCGGCTACGACACACCGCGCCTCCCGCGGCCTTCTTAAGGTGCCCTCGACTTGCGTGAAGTTTCTTAATTACACAAATGAAACAAGAAAAATTGTTCTAGATAAACTAATGAGCAAGCCAACAAACAATTCATGTAACCCGAGAGCAAACCGAATCCATCATTCGCATCTATAGACCAGTCTCGTCAGTATAGCTAGCGAAGATAAGTTCGATGTGAGAAACAGAATGCCCATACAACGAAACGCAGCGGCGATCGGATAAAATTTCTATTCAATTTCAAAACTATGGATTTGATCATGACGAAATTCTGTATTTAAATTGAGAATGATATATTCGAGCTACATTTTGTCCAGATCGCATGATCAGAACCATAGAAACCATAGAAAATAATAACTTTCGAACGGAAAGGCCTAGGAACTTGAAATTTTCAAGCTAGTTTCGGATCGCGAATTACGGTTGTGGTTACTTTCAACAATGAGCAGAATTAGATCAGGGGTTCCGTAAATATAGCTGTTCAAACTATTCTTTTCCTGATAATTTCGAAACTACTTATTGGATTGGAATGAAGATAGATAGATGTATAGATGAAGAATAATGTATTCAAACTACGTGGGAAATTTTGTCCAGATCGAATTACCAAGACCATAGATACCGTAGAAAATTGTAGCAAATTTTCGAGAAAAAAATTGGTCACCTAAAGCACTGACGTGAAGTCTTGATTTCCGCCTTAGTTTGAAATTTTCTTTGACAGCTTTCAAAATCTTTCCAATTGGTTTCTAAAACTGGAGAATGCGAATCTACCTACAAGGTGGATGAACGAGCGCTCAAAAGCTCCTGACTTCACGGCAGTGCTTTTCTAATTTTTTTAACAGAGACACTATTGAACTGTTATTCACAGTTATAAACCGTACATCTCAAATGTAAATTTGTGAAATTTGTTATTTTTTATTTCTATTGTAAGAATATTATGAAGTTTTGGGTCAAAATAAAATATACTTCTTCGCGTATGTGACTTCTTGAAGATAGGTATGTCTACATATCAGTTTTGTATACGTCTTGTTTTGAATACCCGGGGTTTGCGGGGTGTTTTATTCTTTTGAATCCATAATGGGCACTCATAAGCTCACAGGGTTCTCACATTCATAAGCTTTGCTTCCTCAAATAATGCTTCCGTACTGTACCTCCTAGGTTTCTTCGAAAAAAATTTCAAGATATTGTTCTGTAATATCTGAATATTACATAAAACACTATTTTGTCACCGATTCCATAATACAATTATATACTTCTATCAAATTTTTCCTGGTGAGTATATCCCTCAGGTCGTACATTTTTTTTCGGAGTCTATTGACGACATAAGTTGTGGCTTCTTCCCATCTTAGGTATTGGTCATTGATGACACCAAGATATTTCACACTTCCCTTCTTTATAGTTGGACATTGACAGTTAACAGTTATACATCGTTATAAGTTGCTACAATGGCGTTCAATGTGGGACATGCGAAGATTCTTTCTAACCAATAGGCTTTTAAAACCTCCTGAGTAAAATATAACGATTAACGAATTTACCAGGGGGGCAACAATAATTGATATTCTCTGTATCTCAGAATGATCGAAATGAATTCGCTTGGTACAAGAAAAATCGTGTTGGCTGCATCTTTCCCCGATTCTTCCTCATTTCAAGTACTCAGGTTCCGTAGCGTCTGCCGAATCCCCAGGTGTTCTCTGAAATAGATAATAATGCGAACCTATACAAATTATTATGATTTTATAATTTATATGTGATTTTAAACTGGAGATTGGAGAACTGACTTTCCCCCCTCATTATACAGGTAAAAACCTACCAGTTAACGACGAAATGATACCCTACGCACGCCTTAGATCTATATTTAAAAAAAATGTGTTGCCACAAAACGTTTGAGGAATATCTCGAATTCCAGAGAGATTAATGCGGTTTCGAGGTGCTCCAATGAGAGATAGGTCCTAAATCTTTCCTGATGACTTTTCGACGCAAAGAAGGTATAATTTGATTTCACGGTTAGAGGTTGGAAGTTGCAAGGCCTCTTTCGGCTTCAAAATATTGATTCAAAACGTTCATCTTTGGAATTTGACTCGGAAAAAGTATCGCATTGAAATGCTCCGAAAGGGCAGTTGGTTTGATTTATCAGCAGTTGGAATCATTGGAGGTTGAATTAAATATTCAGTCTAGGGGACACAGGTAGATATTGAAGAAGAAATTCCATTCAACAAATATCAGATACTCTGCGGAAAGAACACAGGTGGTAGATATGAAAGGGGGTTTATTATACGTTAAATCCTATAAATAAAACGTTGAAGTGAACTGATATGCCTTTGGAAAAAAATAACTTTTTTCACATGGAATATCCAGTCCAATGCTCGAATATCCTCAATGCCGGGGACGTGTTGGTCAAATGTTTACGGGATCCCACGCTGTTAAGTCTTTTTGATTCATTGGTTTTCCAAAACCTCTGGATGGAACCAAGCAAAAGGAATTACGCAAGTCCATATTATTATGCAACAATCAATATTTAGAATAAATTTTTGATGATCAAAATACTCTCTTCACTAAGGCCGCGAATCATTTTATTTTTATGAACTCCAAAAGATGGAGTCACCAAATTATATTGAATATATCTAAAAAAAATTACGAAAAGCACTGCCGGGAAGTCTGGAGCTTTTGAGCGCTCGTTCATCCACCTTGTAGGTAGATTCGCATTCTCCAGTTTTAGAAACCAATTGGTAAGATTTTCACAGCTGTCAAAGAAAATTTCAAACAACGGCGAAAATCCAGACTTCACGTCAGTGCTTTAGGTGACGAATTATTTTTTCGATAATTCGCTAGAATTTTCTACGGTATCTATGGTCTTGGTAATGCGATCTGGACAAAATTTTCCACGTAGTTTGAATACATTATTCTTCATCTATGTGCGAACTTCAATTTCAATCCAGTAGGTAGTTTCGAAATTATCAGGAAAAAAAGTTTGAACGGCTATATTTACGGAACCCCTAGTCTAATTTTGCTCATTGATGAGCGTGACCGCAAAATTCGCGATCCGAACCTATCCTGAAAATTTCGAGTAGCTAGGCCTTTCCATTACAAAGTTATAATTTTCAATGGTTTCTATGGCTCTGGTCATGCGAGCTGGACAAAAATTTGCATGTTGCTTGAACACAAAATTCTCCATCTGAGTGCAAAATTTTACCTCGATCGAATCTGCAGTTTCGAAGTTATCAGGAAAACAAAATTTCGAGCGGCCATATTCACGGAACCCCTGGGCGAATTTTGCCCAATAACGAACTCAACCGCGGCATTTGAGATTCAAACCTAACCTGAGAATTTCAAGTTTCTAGGTCGTTCTGTTCGAGAGTTATCGTGTATACGGCCGGACGGACGGACAGACTCGAAATTTTCGACGGATTCGTCATCAGTGAGTCGAACAAAGTAGATGTAGACCATTTTCGGCTCAAAATTCGAAAAATACAGACATCGTGACGAAATGATATAGCCCTCGTGTAAGTAGTACGAGTGCTCAAAAAAATTCCGTATACCTAAACGGACATGTGTCATTTTATTTCCATAAATTCAAAAAAAATGGATCGCCGTATTATACTGAAAATATCAGAACACCTTTCTTTGCTGTGTACTAAAAGTAGCCTTCAGTGTTCATTGTCAGTATGAAAAATACAGTAAATTCATTTTCATAAACTTCAATAGATGGAATCACCGATTGAATTGAATGAATCAAAAAAACTTTCAATTTCAGCAGGATATGGCCTATAGTAAGACATTTTCAAATATAAATTCTTCAAAAATATTAGTGATGCGAAATTTGACATGGACCTTCTTGTCGTTATCTTACAACTAACTAAAGAGTTTCAATTCAAACGAATCGGTTTTTTCCGAATTATTGAAGTAAAAAAGTTCAGATGGCTATATCTTCGGAAGGTCTTGAACCTACCTTGAAAATTTGAAAACACCAGGGCCCCTTTTCCTACAGTTATCGTTTTTACGGACGGCCGGACGGAACGACAGAATTAAATTTGACAACAAATTCTTCATCTGTGAATCGAACTTAATCGTTTGTCACCATTTGCTGCTCAAAATACGAAAATTACAGACATTTGAGCTAAATGATAACGCTCTTGTTCATAGAAACAATGGCGAAAAGAAACAAGAAATAAAAGAAAATAGAAAGTATTTAAGTATATGTTTAACGTCAGATTTTGAGTTTCTTCAAATAATTTTTCGTCTTTTCATTTCACGAAAATCAATGAATGATTAAACCTGATAAAACATTTCAGGTAATACGTTCAGGTAATAACTACTGAACCGATTTTATTCGAAGTTTGCACACTGTGTGCAGTTTGATCCAACTTGAGGGATAGGATAGTTTATATCTCAATTTATAGTTGCAATATTTTTTTATTACAAGTCATTTGTTTATTATATGAAAAAGACAAAATAATCTGTGAGTTCCATTAGGATTCTAACAGACGGCGTAAGGTAATTTATCGGCTGAATTGAGTGAGTATCTAATAGATGGCGCTATTAGGGTTAGATTAGGATTAGGGTTGGGTTGAGGTTTGCTTAGGGTCAGGTTAGTTTAGTGTTAATATTAACAATAATTTCCCTGTATTGAATAGTTTACTACAATACAGGGTGATTTTCAAAGGTGAGGCTCTTTTTTTGACATAAAAATGAAATGAATTGAGAAATTCCCAGCCCGGATCTGATTCAGGTACGTATTGAGGTTCAGATGTTTCTATTAACTACTTTCATTTGCCCTATGCTTCACAGTGTTAACTGTGTCAATGATTTCTCATGAACGGGTTGGATACATTTCATTTTTTGAATGTTCATTCAGGGGTGTATGCACAAGAGTTCTGTTTAACGTTTTCGAAGAAAATCCAAAATTTTTTCGTGTAATCCATTTAGAAAATGGGAATATTCATAAATGAACATATATCCAATTTGAAAGGTGGTGGATTAATATCGAATAAACAGATCAATGGCTAATGAGAACAACTCTTTGACACTGAAAAAAATTTGAATTTGTTTTTAATCGCCAGTAATCATTGTTCCAAGTTTGGATTAAACGCCCCTCGAATAGCTCCATCTCTAAATTTCTGAATAACCAATGACAGTGGACAACACCCTTCAGTTGAAAAACAATATTTTTTGAATTTTTTAGTGATACGATCCTTACGAAATTTCACATGCACCTTCGTTATTTTGCAACTAACTACAAATTCGATGGAGGGCACAATAGACCTAAAGTTCGCAGTGCAATGAAACCCCCCTTAAATCCAAATCTAACTACAAATTTCCAATTCTATCCAAAAAAAGAGAGAGAGATTATTCCCATAACGAGCGTAAGGATCTGTAAGGTGTCTAAGGCTGGAGCTCCTTGACATGCCTTTCTGACGAGTCCAACCAGTAGGCGGACGAAACACCCATCGTAGAGCTCACCCTAGAGATTGCGATTACTCCAAGCCAAAATTTATGGATATATTTGATGTTTGTGCAATGGGATGGGATATTTGAAGATTTTCAAGGTTAGGTTTTCAATCATTTTATCAATAGTTTCTAGATTAGAAACCGTATGCAATTCGATTTTTGGTTTGCTGAGGATTATTCTTACTGATTTCGAACATTTTGCAACTTCGTTATTCGTGTTAGCCATATTACTCCGAACAAGATTTGCATGATCTGTTTTGAAGTTTATATGTTTATGGAAAAAGAAGTCCGCCTTGCGAGACACCTCATTTTCAAAGTGTTTCATTTTAGAACGTTTGTTTGGAATGTTCGGCTTGACAAATAAGAATGAAATATTTCATTGAAGAAAGGCGGAATTCAGCCTTGATTTGCTCGCAAATAAGTGCCATGAACAATCCGTAACTGGTAACTGGTGAAAGGGTTAAGTATTTATATCTTTCTACGGAGAGTACATCTCTACAAACATAAACGTGCACCTCTCCGCATCTTCATAAGGCAACAATTTCATACCAACAAAATGAAACGTAAAAACAACGGAACGGAAACGTATAGCATTACCAACATCATCCTCGACGGAGAAAGAGAGAAATGATGATATCGATTTCGCAAGAACCGTTTCCCAGAATCCGTTGCAGGTAGAGAACTTGGGCCCAAAAGGGTGCAAGTTTCATGGAATTTATGTTTTTTCAATTTAAATCCATCAAATTCTTGCTTCGCCCGCCTTGGGCTGGATTTAGTACCGTCGAAAACAATCCCCCTCCTTCGGAAATAATTTCTTGTAGATATTCGGGATGTTTTGTACGAAGGGTTCAGTGGAATATAACCGTAGGCCTTCGCAAGGGGGGCGAGGAGTCAAACTCCTCCCCTGAAATCTGTCAAATATATCTGTAATAAGGTAAAAATCAGGTGGTTCTAGGTACATCCCACATCAATTTTTTTTATAACCCCTAAATTCTCCGCTGAGTACGGCCTTGATCCGTGTGTATTTATAAGAATCATAAATATAACGCGCAGGGAATGATTTACGGGCGCTAATGCATCGTGGTTTCAGCGGTCAGTGTTTCAGCGAAATATTTATATACCCACACCTCGATATGTTACCCGATTTCACCCAAAAAATTCTGTTGTTTATGTTGGATTTCACTTTTTCTTCAGAGGGGATTAAATGAATAATTGTTTTTCAGATCGATTTATTTAACATTTAAGCTTGCATCGTATCAAGATTCGAGCGTGCGAAGAATAACTAGGTCAAACGGGCTGTCGACTTTAATTTATTTTTTATCTAGTAGGTATTATTTTTTTGTCATTAAAAATTTACAATATTAACAAAACCTTTTTTGAGAATTCAATATCATAACTTAGCAGACCCGACCACGCGTTGATGTGGCTGAGGTATACGTTAGAATATTTTTATTATTAACCCTTACCATAACCTAACCCTTACGCTTACCCTTATCCTTACCCTTGTTTATGAGTCTCAAAAGAATTTTCATATTCATAGGTATATGTTATGATAAATGTGTGGGATGTTCGATATAGAAAAAAAATACCTTAAAAGTTGGATCGTAACCTCGTCCCTCAATTATGTTTAAACCAAATGATGTCATTTGGGACACACTATTGTAATGCTGAATATTCTGCAAGAAATGTTTGGATAGAGGTTCTTGTTCTTAAAGTAACGAATTCAAAGTTTCGGGTGGCGTTGTCAGTTGTGGCAATTTGATTTTTCCATTCAAACAACATAATCCTGGGGATTCCTTTCGATACCTCAGAGCATTGCAGTATTGACAAATAGGGCTCATATTTCCAAAAGCCACCAATATATTGGTACCATAATCGACTGTGGGATCATATCTAAATGCCAAACGCTAAAAGTTGATCGTTTCATTGGATTCTATATTTTGTTGTATCTCGCCTGAGATCGATAATATCGATTCTTTCGGAGCTGAGGCAGATCATGATTGAGAACCTCTTGTTCTGTTTCCTCATTGTCTCGATCATTACGAACTTGATTCACGCGTCCTCCGACCAATATTTGGACGCCTCACTGATGGCATTTTTATCAATTACACTAACTATCCCACAACACAACGATATATATCAAACACAGTGATAATCTTCCGAGTAATTTCTAGAAACACGATAAACTTCACTCACACAAGTTTCAAAATTCTCATGAAATACAAGTAATCTATGATTGTTCGCCTGGTCGGAGGAAAAAGGAAAGCCATTTTTTATTTTCAGTGCGGTTGTTTCGGAAATATTTCGTTATATAAACCTTGTCCTGATAATAATGAACACAAATGGAAAAGAATTATTGAATTTGGTGCAGTCGTTTGAACGTGATGCCCGCACATAGGTAAACCATAGATTTTCTTTTATTAATATAGATGAAATGAATCGAACTTTTGCTAACCAAAACCTAACCTTAATAGGAGGATGAAGTTCCAATTCAAAAATTAACACCGGGTGTTTCCAAATTAGACGTGAACCTTGGAGGACGTGTTGGTATGACTCATTTGCAGTCGTTTGAGCCATATTTATTAACCAAAAATCAACAGTTCACGAGTTATTTGAGTTCTTGTAATTTTTGAAAGATTTCTCACCTCACTTCATTTTTCGTCAATTTTTCTACGTTGACCAAATTTGATTATAATTTTGGATTATTTTCATCAGAAAAGGATATGATATGTATGAAAAAAGCAAAACTATCCTGTATCAGATGATGAAAAAGAAATAGTATGATTTCAAAGTTTATTGAAGAATTTTGAGCAACAAACGATCGGTTTGGAAAATTGGATTGATTCGGCCTATACTTGATGAAAACCCATATTAACCTACCTAGTATTCACTAATTAACTTAGTCTACGATTTTCACAATAAGTGAAAATTTTCACAATTAGTGGATTCGCAAACCACAACAACGTTGAACTGTGATATAGGAAGACAATAGATTTTAAAATAATCATAGTACAACATTATTTGCAAACAGGTCATTTCGAAGAGACCATAACTAAAAGAAATGACATAAATTTCAAAATATGAGTGGTATTCCAAAACTGACAAAACGTGCAACAATATTGCTACAATTTACTTAAGGACGTTCCACTTATAAGCGTGAAATTTCTGACAGAGATAACTTTTTGTTCTGTTTTGACGGAATGATTATTCTCGGAGAAGAGTGGTGATTTATGGCTTGACCTATCAATTAGTGACATTGGTCAGCGTCTCAGATTTATTACCGTTGGAATTCTTGACGCCCATAAATTCTCTATTTTAATTGAAGATGATATTCGGGAGTACAGCTGTTGACGAAAAGAATGCCCGATTTATTTGGTCAAGGACTGCTATGGCAGAAGTGGGAATATGAATACAACGCACGTCACTGGGTCGCAAATAATTCATTTTCAGTTATTACCACTATTTCAGTGTCACGAAGATGAAGGCATAAAACAAACTCTTTAAAGTCTGGCATTAAAAATAGTGATTTAGCGTTAATGTTTGGATGGGAACAATAGCTAATATTTTGGACGGTCCTTACTATCTACCTAATAACTTGAACGGAGAAAATTATGATGAATTTCTGATAACAAATATGCACAGTTTTTTCGACGAGGTTCCCTTGATTGACAGGCGTGAAATCAATTTCCAATAGGATGGGTGTCCCACAAACTATAAGGCTAAACGTTTCTATGTTTCTGAACGAATTGTTTCCTGAAGGGTGGATAGATAGGGGCGGAGCTATTTCGTGGCCAGCGAGAAGTCTGCATCTAACATCGTTATATTTTCATGTTTGAGGCAGTTTGTAATCAATAGAATATGAAAGGGAAATACATGCTTGTGTGGAGAGAAAAGACGGTGCAGCGAGAAGATTGAGAATAAATTTCAGAACTGAAGAAATCAGAAAGAGGGCACCTGCTTGTATAAGGAATGATGGAGGACATTTCGAACATAATTTATGAATAAATTTTCTAATGGAATTTTGAGTATAATGGCAATAAAAAAATACTCAATTCTTTACTTTCCTTTCTTGGCTCATTTCCCCTTTCAAATGAAAATCTGCTGAAACGAAACTAGTGCCTGCCTTCTCACGAAATTTTTTTTAGGAAATAAAGAAGGAATTTTGCATGCTTTTGAAATCTTTTTTCATAAATAAATTGCTGAATTCGAAAGTTGCAGGCAAATTGATATTAGAAATTGATTTTATTTTCTTCATATACAAGCTTTCAAATCATACTAGATCTTTTTCAACATCTAATACAGTATAGTTTTGCTTTTCTCATACTTATCAAGTCCTTTTCTGCTGAAAATGATTCAAAATTATAACCACATTTGGTCATCGTAAAAAAAAATCCACGAAAAATTAAGGTGAGATTTTTTTTTTGGAAACGAACAAGAACTCAAATATCTCGGAAACTATTGATTTTCGGTTATCAATCAATATGGCTCAAGGTTCATGTCTAATTTGGAAACACCCTGCGTATAGAAATCGCTGCAGGAAAATCGTCCCCAAGCTTCACCTCAAACAGTTCGTGGGTCATGAATTTTTGAATATCAATTGACAATAGCTAACAGGTCATAAGGGAATGACACAGAGGACCGATTTTCATTGAAGACACGTTATTATTATTGGGTCGTATTTAACCGAACACCAAAGTAATATCGATATGATTTCCCAATATTTATCTTGTGTCACCAAAAATCATAGTTGAGCACCAAAATTTAATCACCAAATTATATTTCCTTGAGCCCCAAAGTATTGAGCTTTGAAGTTTATTCATATATATCAGCAGCAACAAATAATTGTTGATACCACAAAACTTACTTGAACACTAAATATTTTAGCCTCAAAAGAAACCAAAATCTGCATCATAATGATATATTTGAGCCCCAAAAACACATGCATAAAAAATTAAACATTCTGTCACTAAATCTAAAAAATTACGAAAAGCACTGCCGTGAAGTCAGGAGCTTTTGAGCGCTCGTACATCCACCTTGCAGGTATATTCGCATTTTCCAGTTTTATGAATCAATTGAAGGAATTTTCGACAACTGTCAAAAAAATTCTCAAACTTAGAAGAAACTCTAGACTTTGTCAGTGCTTCAGCTGACCATTTTTTTCGATAATTCTCTAGAATTTTCTACGGTATCTATGGTCTTGGTGATGCGATCTGGACAAAATTTCGCACGTAGTTTGAATACATTATTTTCAGCTAGGTGCAAAATTTCATCCCAATCCAATCAGTAGTTTCGAAATTATCAGGAAAAAATATTTTGAACGGCCATATTTACGGAAACTCCTAGTCTAATTTCGCTCATTGATAAACGTGACCGTCAAATTCGCTATCCAAAGCCACCCTGAAAATTTCAAGTCCCTAGGCCTTTCCGTTCGAAAGTTATGATTTTCTATGGTTTCTATGGTTCAGGTCATGCAATCTAGAAAAATAAATGTAGCTTGAATATATCATTCTCCGTTAGTAAACAGAATTTCGTCACGATCGAACCTGTAGTTTCGAAATTATCGAGAAAACAAAATTTCAAACGACCGTATTTACGGAACCCCTAGTATAATTCTGCTCATTGATATACGTGAACGCTACATTTCAGATCCACACCTATCCTGAACATTTCAAGTCCCTAGGCCTTTCCGTTCGAAAGTTATGTTTTCTATGGTTCTGGTCATGTGATCTGGAGGAATGTTGCTTGAATATAAATTTCTCCATTAGTATACAAAATTTCGTCACGATCGAATCTGTAGTTTTGAAATTATCAAGAAAACTAAATTTCAAACGACCATATTTACGGAACCCCTAGAATAATTTTGCTCATAGATGAACGTCATCACGACATTCCAGAACCTCACCTATCCTGAAAATTTCAAGTCCCTAGGCGTTTTCGTTCAAAAGTTACAATTTTCTATGGTTTCTATGGTTCTGGTCATGCGATTTGAACAAAATTTCACATGTAGATCTCATTCTCCATTTGAGTGCAAAGTTTCATCTCGATCGAATCTGTAGTTTCGAAGTAATCAGGAGAACAAAATTTTGAACGGCCATAGTTACGGAACCCCTGGTGGAATTCTGCCCATTTTCCGACGGATTTGTCATCAGTGAGTCGAACATAGTGGATTGAGGCCATTTTCGGCTCAAAATTCGAAAAATACAGACATCGTGACGAAATGATATAGCCCTCGTGTAAGTAGTACGAGCGCTCAAAAATATTTACGATACAAAAAATGTAGAAAACTGCAGCATAATTATTATTGTACTATTTATTAGCTCTCGTCGGTCGTCCTCTCTTTCTTTTTATTCAAGGATTATTTAATGTTCACATTGATACGCCTCTGCTTTTTCTTCAGTTTTTCCTTATGTAACATATATAGGTCTAAATATTACCCCGAATCTGAATGAATGAATCTATGAATCTCACGTATCCTACGTTCGCCACAAATAAAGTTCTCAAGCCTAAAAGGAAGAGTTGCAAAAGTATTAATCATCATTCAACCTGTATATTTGAAACATTAGAAATTAATATTATTCTCTATTAATCTTACATATATTATAAGTTTGCCTAACATAAATTGATACATTTCTAAAGCCTGAAACGGATATTTATTTGCAAAGTTTCAGTTCAAAAAAAAAATTGAAATGAATATTATTTTTTCAATCTCACTTATCATACGTTTGCCTGAAATAAATAAATAAATATTATTCTCAACCATTATTATGGGGTTTGTATAGAGTATTTAGTGTGCACTGATAATTTTTGGTAATTATTCAGTTTGGGTTTTCGTTCAATTTTATTTTCAGCTCATAGAATTTCATTGGATATAATACATTAATTTTGGAGATAATTTCATGTTTTTAGTGTTCACACTTCACATTAGGTACTACTTTAATATTGATGCTAACTTTTTAACATTTCAGGTGCTCATAAATTCTGTTTCTGGTTGAGGGCTTTTTGGTGCTCGTTTATCAATTTTCATGGCCAAATATTATTTTGGAGACAGGGGTATAAAACATGGAACTCATTGTTGGAGTACAATAATTATTTTGGGAACTGTTTAAAATATACCCATTATAATTTCAGTATAAAACCGCGATAGATGTTCAAGTGTTTTTTCTAGGCAACTTTTTGACGGGGCGGCTTGGAAAAACTCAAGCTTCAGCGATTTTTATTGTACTCCGCATTCGATAAGCCACGTGATATAGGTTCCGTAGGGACATCCGATCCCGCAGATAGTCAATCTATTGTCTAACAACAAACATCGCTGGGTTAGATTTCCGCATTTTCCGGGCCCATTTCTGCCCCGCACACACAAGAAGGTCCTGTAATTAGAATTCTGCGAAAAAAGCCTTCCAATATTTCAGCGTTCGGTGAGCTCTCATCCCACGTTCACCGCGCGGCCGAATAAGCCCGCGCTCAATAGCCAGGACCTTTGTCCGCCACGATTTATGGTTTGACACTTTCGAATAGGGACAAAAAATAGATGCTTGAGCCTTTCTTAAGGAGCATATGGCATAAATCACTCGGCCTCTTCGCATTCTCGGATAGGCCCCGGTATGGGCCGTCTTTCTGCTATTTTCCAGGGTTATTTGTGTCACTCATACGGCCCATTGTTGCTCTGGTTTGTTTTGTAACACGGCGAAATTTATTGCCCCGCCAGGATGCTGTCCGTGAAAACAAAATAATAATTGAACTGGAAATACGAACGAACTGTATTTTTTCTGGAAATTAAGGACGCCCCAAGAAAGCAACGTCGGGAGACCGCGGAAGCTGAGTTATGGTTATTATTGGGGATATTTTCGGTTGTTTTTCTTTGGGGGATTCGGGTGCAGAAGAGTGAAATTCGGAATTTTCTCGTCTCCTGGAAACTCGGTTGGCGCAAACGTTCCTGGATCATGGACTGCTGCATTGTTATAGTCATGAATGTGCTGAAGACTTTATTGATGAAAATTAAAATATGTCAAGCTCAAAGAAATCGAAAATTGAAACAAATTGCTGATCCCAATTGAAAAAACTGAATAAGATTTTAGTGGAGAAAGCATTTTATCTAATCGAGGAATTCTGGAATGATAGTCTCTTATGAATGTGATTGTGTGTATGTGAACTGCTCCACATGAGTTAGGGATATTGACTTAAAGTGCAAAAAAATATAGTTAAAATGAGATTTGTGTGATGAAAATTCATAATAATATGATTTCAAGTTGCAAATTAATTTTACCCTGTAGGTCTGCAGCGTATACAGGGTGGTTAGGTAAAATCGAGTAAAATAACGAAATTTTATTCCCAGAGAATTCAAGCATTTTAAGACAATCAATATTGTATGGCATCCACGGGCATCAATAACAGCTTGACATCTCCTTTGCATACTACACACGAGGTTATTGAACATTTCTTGAGGAATTTGGTTCCATAAACGGGGCAGAAGCTCTCTCAGATAATTTAAGGATTCTGGGGTAGGTTGATGATTATCTAATCTTCTTTGGAGCATATCCTATGCATGTTCTATGCAATTCAAATCTGGTGAGTGCGGAGGTATTGGTAAATGTGGAATACCAAGCTCCTCGCGCGCATTCTCAACTATGGCTGCACGGTGCGGTCTAGCGTTATCGTCTAGAAATTGAAAAGTTTCACCAATAGCAGCGTGAAAATTTGGCACAACATTGTCAATGACATGCTTCCTATAGTGTAAGGCGGTCATATTCCCAGGACAAATGTGTAGACCTGTGCGTCCGTTGAAACATATCCCGGCCCATACCACAACACTACCCTCTCGGAATGGATGGACTTCTTGGACATAGCGACGATTACGGGGTATGCGTTGGATTGTCCATACCCTTATTCTTCGAGAATCTGAAAATCGTCCATATCTGGATTCATCAGTGAAAAGGACACTACGCCATTGATCGTTCCAATTGATATGTTGCCTTGCCCATTCCAGTCTTTGACGCTTATGGTCACGTGTTAATGGAACTCCTCTTAATGGACGTCTAGAACCTAGATTCAGCTCCTCAAACGTTATCTGATGGTTTCGATGGAAACTTGGACCGCATCTGCATTTTGAAGAGTATTCCGTAGCATTCTACACGTAGATGTAGGGTTTCTTCTCGCCGAAACGGTGATGAAACGATCCTGAGCAGGTGTTGTTTTTCGTCGCCCACCAAGTCTTGGTCTTTCCAACACGGAACCTGTCTCCCTGAACCTATTCCAAAGTCGAGATATCACACTTTGGCTGACTTGGAGCCTTTCCACTACAACAACCTGAGTTAAGCCACCCTGTAGCATTCCGATAGCCCTATTAGCCTCAGCGTTTGTTAATTTACATCATGGCATTTTCAGAAAACTCGTTTCAAATCGAAGCCGTTGATAAACTGACTTCATTTCAAAATAAGAACATTCATGAAGCATATATGCAAAGAACCAAACTTCAGAAGAAAGGCGACCAAATTGACGAAATGACTGATACTGATTTTTATTGGATCGATTCAAGTTGTTATTGAGTTTCAAATGATTTTACAGCGATTTTCTCGAAGATTACATACTTTTAAAAACGATTGAATACGATATCCCTAACTCTTGTGGAGCAGTATATTTGGATTTATGTTTGTGAATATTGTTGGCTTATTTTTTGACTTCAACTTGCTGATATAATTATTTTTATCAAGTCTATGATACATGTGTTTATATATTTTTTATATTGACAACTCATGTAATCATGTTGATGGGAAGGTTATTCATGAGTATTTATTTGTACTTGGAGAATAAAATTCATTTATTTAAAATTAGTAGCAGGTTTGGGATGAACTGTTTCAGATAAACAGAGCGCTGTAAATTTGACACGATAATTTATCTTGCTAAATGCGCATCTGCCATTTATCCCTATAATATAAAATGTATTCCGATACAGGAAGAGTGTGTGAAATTTAAATTCACATTTTGAACTTTGTTAAGAACTGTATACCATTTTCTGAAAATAGGATATTTTCTTTTATTTTTGAAACTAGATAGTAATATGCTCTTTTGTAATTCTCAATGTCTGTATTGTTGAATCATTTATTGTTTTGTTTTATTGATTTAATTTCCTATATTTTTGAGCGCTCGTACTACTTACACGAGGGCTATATCATTTCGTCACGATGTCTGTATTTTTCGAATTTTGAGCCGAAAATGGTCTCAAACGACTATGTTAGACTCACTGATGCCGAATCCGTCAAAAAATTCGAGTATGTCCGTCCGTCCGTCCGGCCGTATACATGATAACACTCGAACGGAATGTCCTAGGAACTTGAAATTTTCAGGGTAGGTTCGAATCTCGAATGCCGCATTTAAGTTCTTTATTGGGCAAAATTCCGTGAATATAACCGCTCGAAATTTTGTTTTTGAGCGCTCGTACTACCTACACGAGGGCTATATCATTTCGTCACGATGTCTGTATTTTTCGAATTTTGAGCCGAAAATGGTCTCAATCGACTATGTTCGACTCACTGATGACGAATCCGTCGGAAAATTCGAGTCTGTCCGTCCGTCCGGCCTTCCGTCCGTATACACGATAACTCTCGAACGGAATGTCCTAGAAACTTGAAATTTTCAGGGTAGGTTCGAACTTCGAATGCCGCGGTTGAGTTCGTTATTGGGCAAAATTCGCTGAGGATAATGGAAAATGAGTTGTTCAAGCTACATGCAAAATTTTGTTCAGCTCGCATAACCAGAACCATAGAAACCATAGAAAATTGTAACTTTTGAACGGAAACGCCTAGGGACTTGAAATTTTCAGGATAGGTGTGTATCTCGATTGTCGTGATCACATTCATCTATGAGCAAAATTATACCAGGGGTTCCGTGAATATGGTCGTTTGAAATTTAGTTTTCTTGATAATTTCCAAACTACAGATTCGATCGTGACGAAATTCTGTATACTAATGGAGAAAGATATATTCAAGCTAAATTTCTCTGGATCGCATGACCAGAACCATAGAAACCATAGAAAATGATAACTTTCGAACGGAAAGGCCTAGGGACTTGAAATTTTCAGGATAGGTGTGGATCTGAAATGTCGCGTTCATGTTCATCAATGAGCAGAATTATACTAGGGGTTCCGTAAATACGGTCCTTTGAAATTTTGTTTTCTCGATAATTTCGAAACTACGGATTCGATTGGGATAAAATTTTGTATTTTGAACGAGAATGATATATTAGAGCAACATTTTGTCCAGATCGTATGACCAGAACCATAGAAACCATAGAAAATTATAATTTCCGAAGGGAAACGCCTAGGAAATTGAAATTTTCAGGGTGGGTTTGGATCGTGAATTTCACGGTCACGTTCATCAATGAGCAAAATAGGACTAGGGGTTCCGTAAATATGGCCGTTCAAACTATTTTTTTCCTGATAGTTTCGAAACTACTGATCGGATTGGGATAAAATGCACCTAGCTGAGGAATAATGTTTTCAAACTACGTGCGGAATTTTGTCCAGATCGCATCACCAAGACCATAGTTACCGAAGGAAATTCTAGCGAATTATCGAAAAAAAATTGATCAGCTGAAGCACTGACATGAAGTCTGGAGTTTCGCCTAAGTTTCAGAATTTTTTTGACAGCTGTCGAAAATTCCTTCAATTGATTTCTGAAACTGGAAAATGCGAATCTACCTACAAGGTGCATGTACGAGCGCTCAAAAGCTCCTGCCTTCACGGCAGTGCTTTTCGTAATTTTTTTCCGATTACTTCGAAACTACTGCTTCGATCGAAGTGAAATTTTTCACTCAAATGGAGAATAACGTGCTCAAGCTACATGCACAAATATACCTGAACCATAGAAAACATAGAAAATTGTAACTTTGTAATGGAAAGGCCTAGGGACTTCAGGACTTGAAATTTTCAGGATAGGTGTGAATCTCGAATGTTGCGGTCAAGTTCATCATAGAGCAAAATTAGACTAGGGGTTCCGTAAATATGGCCTCTTGAAATCCAGTTTTCTTTTCAAAGTTAATGATTTGATCATGCCGCAATTTTGTATTTAAATTGAGAATGATATATTCGAGCTACATTTTTCCAGATCGCATGACCAGAACCATAGAAACCATAGAAAATAATAACTTCCGAACAGAAAGGCCTAGGGACTTGAAATTTTCAGGTTAGGTTCGGATCGCGAATTTCATGGTTACGTTCATCAATGAGCAAAATTAGACTAGAGGTTCCGTAAATATAGCCATTGAAACTATTTTTTTCCTTATAATTTCGAAACTAACTATTGGATTGGAATGAAATTTCGCACATAGATGAAGAATAATGTATTCAAACTAAATTGGAAATTTTGTCCAGATCGCATTACCAAGACCATAGATACCGTAGAAAATTTCAGCAAATTATCGAAAAAAAATTGGTCACCTAAAGCACTGACGAGAAGTCTGGATTTTCGCCTTAGTTTGAAATTTTCTTCGACAGCTGTCAAAATCATTCCAATTGGTTTCTAAAACTGGAGAATGCGAATATACCTACAAGGTGGATGAACGAGCGCTCAAAAACTCCTGACCTCACGGCAGTGCCTTCCTAAATTTTTTCATTGAATTTTTTCCCAGTCGAAATCGAAACAATGTGCAGCGAGAAGACTTCAGACTAAATTCGAAACAATTCAAAGAATTGGTTTTTGATTAACTTCCCATTACAATATCAATATCACACGGTAAAATGAATCCAATACTAGAGAATCAATTGTTCAACCCAATCTGATCTTCTTCTTAATTAATTAATTTCGAGACTTTCTGAAAGATTTCCTTTTCAAATGTGCAGAAGGTTGTATGTTCTTGAAATTTCTTTCTGCTTTGCCGATATAAAACGCCACCTGTCTGCTCCAATAGAAACCTTCCTCACTTCAATGCAGGTCTTCATAAATACTCAATGACCCCCGAAAACAGCCACAAGCATGCAACGACATACGAACATCGCATTAATCAATTAGTTCTTTTCAGTGATTCAGAATATTCAGATCCTCGAACTGTCAGACAGTTTCAAAATCATCAAAAAAAAAACTATAAGAGAGATTCATTAAATTCGGTTAATGAGGCAGCATTACATATAAATCACAAAATTTCACAAAAAGGGGGGTTTTTTGCAAATCCCATCGTTTCCTATATCTTAATTCCACGAAATATCTCAACAAATCCCCTTATTACTCATGAACTATAATATCTACAGATTTTTGGTAGGATATAATCGTTCGAGTGTCATCATATCAAGATACATTTGGAATTCAATAATTCTATATTGTAGAGTTGTTTCTGTGAGCCAGAATGGCACAAACTGTAGTCGTATAGTCGTATATCCGTCCGCCTGTCCGTATGTCACAGCCATACTATTAACCAGATACAGATGAAAATTGAAGGGGGTCTCTGCTATGAACCGCTATATTGGAGTAGTGAATTTACAAATTGAAAATTAGAGGTGACACTCGCCCTACATGTTATTGGGGGATGAAAAAATAAATTCATCTGAGTAGGAGGTATAAAAAATTTCAAAAATCAAACAATATAGCAAAAAAAATCAATGAAAACATTGGTGTTGTGTAGTTTTTGTGATAGGTTTATTCCAACGAGCTTTCATCATAGTTTGAAATCTTCCCTTCATCCCATGTTATAAATTTCCTCTCCCTTTGACAAACATATTGATGACAGATTGTATTTCATTCGAGATTACAAATGGTGGAGGCACCAAGAAGGTTCAGAAATAGAGTGCCTAGATGAGTTTTTCCTCTTGATGAACAAACTCAGATTTATAATTTACATTACAAACTATTTTAAGTTCTCAACTGCATGAATTTTGAATTGGATCTTTATATCAGCATTATTTTATGTTATGAGTCAAACTATACCCTACTTGATGGTAGTTCAGTTGAAATTTTTTTGATCGAAGCCATGTTACACGCTTAGTTGAAGATATAAAGATTTCACTGCGACCTCGAGGTCTATTTTGCCCCCCATCAGAGCTGTTTTCGCAAATGCGCTACCTACTGCTCGCCCTCCAGCTCCAGAGCTCCAATGGACTCCAGTATCTGAAAGGGCTTCAAGGAGGTTAGATCCTCGTTCCTCCAGTAATTCTCTTGTCCGAGACATTCTTTCCTCTGGTTTGCAATGGCGAGGCATTCTGTAAGCCGGTGAGAGGGTAGAGTTTCCTCCTGTTCTCCTCAGAATCTGCACACGTCAGTTTCTGTTAAGCCCATTCTCATCATATGCTCTCTAAGGCAGCAATGTCCTATGAGGAAGCTAGTGAGGAGGCGTAACTTATTCTTACTGAGATCCAAATACTTATTGGATCTTGAATTTTTAAAGTTCCGAATGAACTTTTCGGAGTGGTCCATTCCTGGAAGATTCCCCCAGAGTGCTCCTCTTTCAGTATCTTCCTTTTCCGAAAACTCTTTCTTATAGGTGTATTAGCCTATGCCACAGGAAGGTTCTGGGCAAGTTAGGGGCGTTTGTGCTCCCTTTCCAGCAAGTGTATCGGCCTTTTCGTTTTCTTTGATTCCTGAGTGACCAGAAACCCAGAATTGCCTACTTCATTGAGTTTCCACCTACACTCCCATATCAGCTTTGAGTCGATGATATAGGAATTCAGTGCTTTGATAGCAGGTTGACTATTAGAATGGGTTACAATTTAGTAGCCTAACGATAGTGTTCACTTGGTTCTTGCCCCGTATACTCCAGCGCTGGCCACCATCGTGGTTTTAGAACCATCTACATACCATTTAATCGTATTCACTTCGAAGTTTTGGGTAGTGTATTCTTTTTCCCAATTTTTCCTTTTTACATACCATAGTATTTTGAAGTTCTTCTAAATGCTTACTTTTTTAATCATTGAATCACTAGACAGGTTCGCTGATGAGATGTACTTGTTCAGAGAGGACCAGGCTCCCTGACTCTCAATTCTCTCATTTCCTGTACCTTCCCTAGATATTATAAGGATAGCCTCATGGGCTGCCCTATTGATCAATAGATGTAGAGGAGTGAGATCTGTGATGACCTCTAGTGCTCTTGTCGGGCACGTACTCATAGCTCCAGTGATGCAAACACAGGCAAGCCTTTGTACCTTGTCGAGTATTTTCCTTGTGCTTGTCCACCCTGCCTCAGCAGACCAGACTACTGCCCCATAATTTATTATTGGTCTTACAATCATGACGAACATCCATCGCAGTATTTTAGGGTTACAACCCAAAGTTTTACCGGGTAGGCTTTTGCACGCCATATAAGCCCTTGTCGCTTTACTAGCAGTGTTTTTAACATGCTTATTCCATAGAAACTTACTGTCCAGGATAAGGATATTTGACTTCAGAATTCCATTCTCCTTTTACCGAGATGGAACTACTGTAGTCTTGGCTGGGTTGATGTTGAGCCCCACTGACAAGCACCACTGCTCAATAATTTTCGAGGTCCCCTGTAACAGGGAATCCTCAAATTTACTTCTTACTATAAGGACTATGTCATCGGCATAACCTACACACATTCGAAGCCAAGCTTTGATATATTACTCCTCCTTGAGGTGTTCCGCATTTTTTTGACATAAATGGACTGATTGACCATCAGTGTCTCAGCTGTCCTCGTTGTCAACACCTCATACATCCATTTTATGATGGTATCATTCACTCCTTGCCTTACGAGTGCCTCTCTGACAGACACGTGAACCTACACGCTTACGAGCAGCAGAATCACGCTGCCCTACTGTAGTAGTTAGGCCAAAAAAATTGGACACAAAAATAGGGGATACCAAAAATAGGCGTAGGTTAGTATTTTATGATTGGAATGCCTTCACTTAGGATCCATCATGAACTCCCCCAGTTTTCCTCCTTCGCTGAATACGGTATTGCGGTAAGGGGAGAAGAAAATATATAAAATAGGGGACAGTGGACAAATATGGGGGAGGCCTATATCCAGCAGTGGATGCAAAGGGCTGATTGATGATGATGATGAGCTAGCTACAGTAACAATAGCGTAATATGGACATGCGCTTAGGTACGTTACAACTTTCTGAAACAATACGCCTAACCTAATATCTCCACTTGGCTGAGTCAAAAATCAATGTGTCCAGGTGATATACATACATTCCTCTGAACCTTGTTGTAGTCTATCCCAATGATTTTCGAAATAACGATTAATTAAACGTTGATGCTTCGGCCTGAAAATAGGGTTGGAACTAAACCAAAGATTTCTTTAGTAGACGTGGCTAGTCCCCTTAGTTGTGGTTTCTTTATTAACGTGAACTCAAAACACACCCTCAGATATTGTAGATTCAAGTTAAAAATTAATTCAAGCAATTTTTCTGATAGAGACAACTCAGTGATTATAAAAAGAATACCTTTCCCCTTTTGTGGTTAACTGAATCGTGAAAAGTTTTCATGATGTCAAAGAGTTCGATGAAAAAATCGTGAAAACCGCAGTGAAAAACAATAAACACCGCAAGTTGAATTATTGATGGGACAGCTGACTTAAATGCACTTGTCAGGAAATAGATACACTGTGTTTACAATGAATTATACAAACTTCCTACCCCATGTCAATTTTGACTCTCCTTTCCAATTTTTTCTTTTTGAAATATTCATCAGTCATGCGTGTCATGTCGATGTGGTAGATATTCAGAAAGGGAAGAGTGGTGATATGTCATGATGAATTTTTCATTGGAATTGGAAGGTTACTTTGTGAACTTTGGGACTATTAGGGATGTTATTGAGTTGACCTAAAGTTTGTAAACGCAATGAAGAATTCATTAGTCAGAAATTGATTTCGTGCAGGTCAAATAGAAAGTTACTTTGGTTGGTTTTATAAATAACTCACCCTCTTATGCGCCTTCGTCATCATTGTTCTCACGAGTGTGAAATGCTATCTTCAGTTTGAGTCACTCAAAATCATTTTTGATTTGAAATTCGAAGGGTGAGCTTAAACTCTTGATTTTCATCTGAGGGGATAATGTTGAAAGATGAATGTTTAGAATGTTTAAATGAGATTACCTGATCCAGAAAAATTGATGCAGTGCAGGGGGGTGGGATTCCACGTTACTAAACCTGCAATCGCTAGCAATGGAAAGTGGAAAAGGGTTTATAGTTCTTGTTTTCAATGAGCTTTTATCGTCAAAACGAACAGAATTAGCGCAAAAACAAACGAAAAAAAACTTCAATTTTCACCCTCCAACGCTAAAAAAGAGAAAGATGCAACTCTGTTTATGCAACTATAAAAGCAGGGTACTGCTATCTACAGTTTAATTCGAGCTTTGCTTTACGCCCAAACAACCAAAAAATCAATAAATCTGTAATTTCTACCCTCTAATTTAATTAATTATTATCATTATCAACTTTGTTACTAAGGCGTAATCTAGACTTCACGTCAGTGCTTTGGGTGACCAATTTTTTTTCGATAATTCGCTAGAATTTTCTACGGTATCTATGGTCTTGGTAATTCGATCTGGACAAAATTTTCCACGTAGTTTGAATACATTATTCTTCATCTATGCGCGAAATTTCATTCCAATCCAATGAGGACTTCCGAAATGATCAGGATATAAAAATTTGGAACGGAACCCCTAGTCTAATTTTGCTCATTGATGAACGTGAACGCGAAATTCGCGATCCAAACCTATCCTGAAAATTTCGAGTCACTAGGCCTTTCCATTCGTGATTTTCTATGGTTTCTGGTCATGCGATCTGGAAAAAATGTAGCTTGAATATATCATTCTCCATTAAAATACAAAATTTCGTCACGATCAAATCTGTAGTTTAATAATTATCGAGAGAACTAAATTTCAAACGACCATATTTACGGAACCCCCTGTCTAATTTTGCTCATTGATGAACCTGACAGCGACATTCGAGATCCACATCTATCCTGAAAATTTCAAGTCCCTAGGCCATTTCATTACAAAGTTATAATTTTCTATGGTTTCTTTGGTTCTAAACAAAATTTCACATGTAGCTTGAACACCTCATTATCCATATGAGTGCAAAATATCATCTCGATTAAATCTGTAGTTTCCAAGTAATCAGGAGAACAAAACTTTGAATGGTCATATTTACGGCACCCCTGGTGGAATTTTTCCTATTAACGAACTTAACCGAGGCATTCGGGAACTGAACTCACACTGAAAATTTCAAGTCTCTAGGTTGTTCCGTTCGAGAGTTATCGTGCTTACGGCACATTTTCAGCTCAAAATTCGATAAATACAGACATCGTGACGAAATGATATAGCCCTCGTGTAAGTTGTACGAGCGCTCAAAAAGCCTCGCCTTTGAAAACACTCTATATATATAGCTAATGATATACCCAAAATTTCTAGAGCAAGTAGTGTTATTCAAGATATTGAACCGTATTTCAAAATTAGTCAAGATACTACTAAGAGCTTTCAATCATCCAACAGACAGACTTTTAAGAGAATCTTTTTCTCGCTTTTTTCTATGAACTAGAGCGTACCTAATCATTTTGCCCAAATGTCTGTAATATTCGAATTCTGAGTCGAGAAATGTCTTAAACGACTAGAATGGACTCATATGAAGAAAGAATTTGAGGTCAAGTCAGTCCATCTTGTAACGTACCCAGCTAGGGTAGGTTCGCTCAATCGTTATGCAGTCGAGGGATGGTGAATAATACACTAATCACTCGTCAAAGGTTTATTCTTACATCTTATTGGTAACATCTAGGGACTCTGATCTCTCTAGCAAAATGTTAGTGTTTATGTATTCATAAGTTAGTTACATGTTTAATCGATTGTATCAAAACAACCTCGAGAATCGATAACATGATTGATAACATTACATATTGTAGTAAACACATCAGTTTACGTTTCGGGCACGCTTTGGCGACAAAGAAAGGTAACAGATATTGCATCTCAAGATCGTTAATATACAGAATGTTCATACTGATACATATTACAATCTGTATGCACGATAACTTTTGAAACAAGAGGCCCAAAGTTTTGAAAATTTTAGGGTATAAACCTGCAGAGAAGTGGAGACGGTTGATCTTGGAGCGGACAGGTGGCGTTAGTTGAAAAATTTTCTTCAATGGGCACTGCATTCCGATTTGAGTCATTCCGTCCCTCACATCGAATTTATCATCGCTCTAATTATACTGATGTGTGGATTGATTTTTTAGCCGGCTTTTTTGATTATCTGGAACAATTTTTCTTCGGAAAAATTGGTTCATTACATGTATTTTTTCTGTATCTGTCAGAAACGGAGAAGAATTTATTTCATTCCACAAATTTTACATTCAAATATCTCCTGAGCTATTCAACCGATTTCAACATTTTCAATCTTTTTGGAAGCGAATTCTTTGAAAGGGTGTTTATTGATAAATAACATATTGAACAAGAACATAATGCTAAAATTTTCTCATTTTCAACATTGTTTGAGGGTTACGGAGTTAATGCATAAGTTTATTTTTTTTCTAGCAAAAATTAATTTTTCAGAAAAAAAAAATTGTCGTAGAAACGCAGAAACCATAAACAAAAATATATCTCAATAAGTAAATTCTCGCATGATTAACTAATAAGATGACTTTAAGCGATTTGCGACGTTAAATAATTCAAAATTGTCAATTGACTGCATTTACATCATTGCATTTCCATAACTCTTCATTTCCAAAAAAAGTCTATTAACTAGTTGCTGTGCTAAAAAGTTTACGTTTCGAAACTTGTATAACTCGTGAAGTGAGGCGAAAATGATATTCTATTCTTTTTGAGTATGATATGATATCATACGTGAATAACTCTGTATAATATTTTAGTTGTAAAATGCTTCTACTGATAAGTCAGGAATTATCAAAGTACATATTCACGACACGAAATAAATTAACATCCACAGGAGTGATCTGCTTATCAAGAAAAGGTGTCGCAAAACCTAATTCGAATCTTCATAAAGCCCAAATTAAAAATAAATATTTTCAGGGTAACAGCCGATAGCCCCTACGATCTATATAATGAGTCCCATAAATAATGTCCCATTTCTTATCTGACGCGCGCAATCTTGGTGTCCCTCTGGATCCCAATTAGTACAAAGCTCGATTGTATGAACTGCTGGCGATGTTATTTATCAGCCAGTCGAAAACACCGAGTTCTATGTGGTTAGGTTAGGAGATAGGTTCTTGGTTTCTCTTATTCATCGTCCAACTGGTCAAAAGGAATGTGGGACTAATAGTTACTATAGTGTAGAGACCATCCGCGGAGTACTGCATGTAACAAGAGCGTTTTTTTTCTCGAAAGCATTCTTGTGCACCAAGAAGAAAATTCATTAATGTAGTCGTCTATAAAGTCGAACTTTTTTTTAATTTGTTATACAAAATTCCATGAAAGCAGCTTTTTTCAGTCACAATTAACTTATACAAAGCAAAAAATCGAAAAACCGTCAATAACTAATATAAGAACCTTCATATTGTTGAATGGTTTTTGCGCACTTATTTCCCTGAACAAGTATTTCCAGATTTTAGCGATCAATTTTTAGAACGTTATTCCAACGAACCCTTTTCCTCATACCGTCTAGAATGCAGTCGAAATTAATGATCCCGAAAACGGAAAAAAGTGAATTGAGTGGGAATTAGAGGCAAGTAATAATTTCTTACCATTTTCTAGCCTCATAATATATTTGGTTACAAATTTTCAGATTATGACAACCAAAATTTCTATCCCGATCCTTAAGAGGTTATGAATGAATACTCTCGTTCATTGTGGCCAGTAAAACGAATTCAAAGGAAATTACGCTAGAAAATTGGAGAAAGTGAATTCCCAGCTCCTCGATGAGTTTTCCTGATATATTCCATATATGTAATTGGGTGATTCCATCTATTGAAGTTTATAAAAATAAAATGAGAGTACCTGTAATACTGACAATAAGCACTAAAGGCAATTTTGGTTATCCTATACCTCCATAATTTTCTGTTCCCTCCTTAGTATTAGTAAAATAAAACGCTATATGTATAATACAATTGTATTCAAATGATGATTGTCAAAACCCAAAACCTTTTTTGAATTTTCTTCATTTTTGCTCATGAGCGAGAGTCTCAAACGATTAAGTTGTGGTCTTACGGATGAAGAATTCGATGTCAAATTCAATTCGTCCGTCCGCTCATCTGTAAAAACGATAAGTTTCGAAAGAAAAAGCCTAGAGTTCAAGGTCTGAATTTGCCAGTTGAATTTGAAAATGGGCCAAATCCAACGGAGGGTTTCGTACCCATCTGAATTTTTTTCTCATACGAAAAATACCGATCTTATCGGATTGTAGTTAGTTGTTCGTTGTTAGGTTCATGTGAAATATCGTAAAGATCACTAGAACAATAGAATTATTTTTTTTTTCATAACTGCGGTATCATGGAAATTATTTGCCAAATCGTGCTGAAATTTTGTGTATACGTATAGGGCAACGATAAAATGAGTTATGTAACTTTATAACTTTTTTCTATGTGGAAAGAAAATTGAGTTTTTCTGACCCAGTGTTGACAAATTTGATAATAATTCTGCGATTCCATCTCTTGAAGTTTATAAAAATAAAATGACATCATTTGTCACACTGACAATGTAGGCCGTGTTGATACACATAAACAAGCGTGCAAAAGTTCCAGACTCCTCGTTTTTCTTTGGTTAATCATTCCCAATAATCAAACTTCGTACTTTTCAATTCCTTTGAAATATTCACAGAAGAGGGATAGTGGAAACTTTGCTAAAGAATTCGAAATAAAAATTTACACTGAATGAACTAGGTATTTGTATTTTCGCGTACTTGACCAGTTGACAAAAACTCTGCTGATCATTATGCTTCGTGTTCAGATAAAATCGAGTAAGTGTAAGTCAACCGATTGTTTCAGTACCTGTGATCTGAAAACATCATTTCAAATGTCATTAGATACCACGTATCAAATTGCAATAATCTTTCCGAGATGTGTGGTACATATATATTTTAATGTTATTGTTGAATTGGAATTTTATACTTTTATTCATGGGGAAATCGTGTGGAATCTTCAAATTCGATCTGCAAAGGTTTAGATTTAATGTTCAAAAGGAGAATTCGCCTTACTAACAAACTCCTATTTCACACTATTTCGAGAACAGGAAACTATACGAATATACAGGGTGTTCTTAAAGGGGAGGCTTTTTTGACAGGTGCTAGAACTCATCAAAATAAGTCTAAATTCCAAAAATGCTTCATATAAAATATTCACCAGGGCCGAGTATTTCGAAATCAAAGTTGCCCGCGAATCTGAGAATTCCCAGCACGGATCTGACTTCGGTACGTATTGAGGTTTAAATGTGTTTATTAAATTCGCTCCGTTTACAGGAAATCATCTGATACAGGTGTGATTTTTGTGACTTGTCCGAATTTCGCAAAGTTAGTGAAAATGGCTCACGTTTATACAAATATGGAACTTGTTGATATGATTTTAATTTATGGTGAATCCAAACAGAATGCTAGTGGGGTTGTCTGCCGGTTGTACAGAAGAAGATTTTCGTTAAGAAGTCACCCAACTCCGAAGATGTTCTCAAACTTTGTTCAGAGATACTGGTCGTTTGAAAGAATCCCGGGGAGCACATGTTGGAAGGCTAACATGTGAAATGGCAGAAATCGAGGATCAGATTCTGGAAATAGTCGAAGAGCAACCAACAGTTAGTACAAGATCCATAGCCAGAGTCGTCCAAGTGAGCCACAGTAAAGTTTGGAAGACTTTAAGACAAGAGCAATTCCACCACTACCTTTTCCAGAGAGTTCAAGCACTCCTACCAGAAGATCATCCTTGAAGAAAAGGATTCATCCTGTGGCTTCTATAACCAACATTTAACAACATCTCTGTCTACTTTCGGAGCCACTTTCACAAGGAATGGAGTCAATAATGTTCACAAACATTCATGTATGGTCAACAGAAAACCCTCACGTTGTCAAAACAACAGGTTTTCAGCAAAGATGTTTCTTGAATGGATGGATCAGACTCGTGTGCTTATTGGGCCATTTTTTCTGTCAGGTGAATACTTTCTCTATTTTCTCCTGTCTCCAGGACTTTTTTAGAAGATGTTCCTCTCAATATTCGGCAGATAGTTTGGTTGTTACCGGATGAAGCACCTCCCCACTATCGACGAAATGTGCAAGGTTATTTAATTTAAATGATGTGTTTCCAAATAGGTGGATAGGACGTGGTGGGTCGATTTCTTGGCCTGTACGCTCCCCGGATCTCAACCCTTGTGATTTCTGTTTTTGAGGTCATTTCAAAACATAAGTGTACAGTAACGGCTAGGCGAATAATGAACTAAAACAACGCATTGAAAATGCTTGTGACATTATTCGTGAGCAAACTGGTGGAAGTTGCTGCATGTAATAATTAAATATTACGCCGGGCAAGACTTTGTGCACATCAAACGAATGGTGACCATTTCGAACAATTTCTGTGAACAATTTGGATCAATTTTATCGGTGAGTTTGTGAATTTCCTAATTTTTTCTACAGGACCTTTTCAATCAGTAATTTTTCCTCTCCTTAGTTCGAACTTTAAGAATTATACCGTTCAGGAAAAAATCTCCTAATAAAAGTTGAAAGAGAATATACAAATGTGCGATATAATCCAGCACTTTATTTTGTTGCTGGAATGCATTATGGCCAGGTGATTCATGGCAGATCTCCTAACAGAGAGCTGACACGATCCAAAGTCGTATTAAGATCTTGATACCCAAGATTGTTTGCACCTTTTTCAAATTTAATACTTTATATGATCGACTTCCGGCGAAATGATCTCTTTTGATGAGTTCTAGTACCTGTCTAAAAAAAGCCTCACTTTTAGAAATACCCTGTTTACAGTGAGTACTTTATGAATAATTGTGGAATGTTGTTTGGAAATTCAATTGATTCAATGGAAGAAATTATGCAAATTCAGTAATGAAATAAGAAGAATGATTCTAGATAAACTAATAGCAAGCCAACAAAACAATTCATGTTACCCCAGAGACCAACAAATCCATCATTTTCACCTGTAGACCTGTTTCGATTCATATCAAATCCCATCAGTACCGTTAGCAAAATGATAAATTCGATGTAAGAAACCGAAAACCTTTAAAACATATCGGAAAAATTTCTCCAATCTTTGAGACAGTTTCTTTTGGAACGGACAGGTGGCGTGATTAGAGAAATTTTCTCCGATCACGGCTGCATTATGTTTCAAAGGTTTTCTGTTTCTTACATCGAATTTATCATTTTGCTAACTGTACTGATGGGATTTGATATGAATCGAAACTCGTCTACAGGCGCAAATGATGGATTTGGTGGTCTCTGGGGTGACATAAATTGTTTTGTTGGCTTGCTATTAGTTTATCTACAGTAATTTTTCTTATTTCATTACTGAATTTGATAATTTCAGATAAACAGCCATTATGTTATTTTAGAAATGATGCAAATTTTGCACATAGGTTACCCAACTATTTTTGAGCGCTCGTACTACTTACACGAGGGCTATATCACGATGTCTGTATTTATCGAATTTTGAACTGAAAATGTGCCGTAAGCACGATAACTCTCGAACGGAACAACCTAGAGACTTGAAATTTTCAGTGCGGGTTCAGTTTACGAATGCCTCGGTTGAGTTCGTTAATGGGCCAAATTCCACCAGGGGTTCCGTAAATATGGCCGTTCAAAGTTTTATTCACCTGATTACTTGGAAACTACAGATTTGATCGAGATGAAATTTTGCACTCAAATGGAGAATGAGCTATATGTGAAATTTTGTCCAGATCGTATGACCAGAACCATAGAAAATTGTAACTTTTGAACGGAAAGGCCTAGGGTCTTGAAATTTCCAGGATAGGTGTGGATCTCAAATGTCGTGATGACGTTTATCTATGAGCAAAATTAAACTAGGGGTTCCGTAACTATGGTCCTTTGAAATTTAGTTTTCTTGATAATTTCAAAACTACAGATTCGATCGTGAAGAAATTTTGTTTACTGATGGAGAATGATATATTCAAGCTACATTTCTCCAGATCGCATGACCGGAACCATAGAAAATCATAACTTTCGAACGGAAAGGCCTAGGGACTTGAAATTTTCAGGATAGTTGCGGACCTGAAGTATCGCGTTCACGTTTATCAATGAGCAGAATTATACTAGGAGTTCCGTAAATACGATCGTTTAAAATATTTTTTTCCTGATAATTTCGAAACTACTGATTGGATTGGAATGAAATTTCACATCTAGCTGAAGAATAATGTATTCAAATCACGTGCGAAATTTTGTCCAGATCGCATCACCAAGACCATAGATACCGTAGAAAATTCTAGCGAGTTATCGAAAAAAAATTGGTCAGCTGAAGCACTGACATGAAGTTTGTAGTTTCGCCTAAGTTTGAGAATTTTTTTGACAGCTGTCGAAAATTCCTTCAAATTATTTCTAAAACTGGAAAATGCGAATCTATACCTACAAGGTCGATGTACGAGCGCTCAAAAGCTCCTGACTTCACGGCAGTGCTTTTATAATTTTTTCATAACCGCAATTCCATAGCATAGATTCAACGAAATAAATAAAAGCCATTCATGGAGAGTGATTTGAGCTATTTTCATCGTCTGAATACTCGGAATACCCGTATTCGTGGCATCACAGAACGGCTGTTTTTCCCCATATTCATTTCATTTTATTTCAAAATCAAACTTATTGTTCAGTATCAGTATCTGCACTTCGAAACGAAACATCAACGTCACACAAAAATAAGAGCAATATGCCTATATGAAAGAGCATAATCTGCCCAATCGGGGAAGAAAGGATAGCGGAAAGAAGGAAGAATAAATGAAACGCTAAAGTTGGATGGCTATCCTAAAAGGACCCCCAATATGGCTATGAAGAGAAAAGTACAACTACAAATAACGAGGAGAACTAGAGGGATAAGGCAATAGTTATTCCCTACATAAAAGACCAACAACACAAGATTTCAGGAAGTAAAACCGAAAAACGAGAATCCTGACCCAGAGAACTTTGTTTACTCAATATCCTGTAGTTTCGCCAGAAAATACATAAAAGAGGCAATTTTCGAAAACATCATGACTTGTTTGTTCTGCTGAGGTTTTTCCTTGAGCTCTTATATGAAACGCATAATGGTGTTTCCCCGTTGCACCATCCTCTGTTAACCCTTTTTGTTTTATTTCGTTTTTTGAGCATACCAGCTTTTGGCAAGTTTTTTGGACTAGATCATATCCTACCAGCACATATTTCAAATATCATGGTTTAATATTGAATAATTTTCCCGCAATGATTTTTGAGCGCTCGTTCTACTTCCACGAGGGCTATATCATTTCGTCACGATGTCTGTATAGTTTAAATTTTGAGTCAAAAATGGTCTCAATCGACAAGGTTCGACTCACTGATGACGAATCCGTCGAGAAATTCGAGTCTGTCCGGCCGGCCGTAAGCACAATAACTCTCGAACAGAACAACCTAGAGAATTGAAATTTTTAGGGTAGGTTCAAATCTTGAATGCCGCGGTTAAGTTCGCGGTTAAATTCGCCACGGGGTTCCGTAAATATGGCCGCTCGAAATTTTGTTTTCCTGATTACTTCGAAACTACAAATTCGATCGAGGTAAAATTTTGCACTCAGATGGAGAATTACGTGTTCAAGCTGAATGCAATTTTGTTCAGCTCGCATGACCAGAACCATAGAAACCATAGAAAATTATAACCTTGTAATGGAAAGGCCTAGGGACTTGAAATTTTCAGGATAGGTGTGAATCTCGAATGTTGCAGTCATGTTCATCAATGAGCAGAATTAGACTAGGGGTTCCGTAAATATGGTCGTTTGAAATTCAGTTTTTTTTGATAATTTCAAAACTATGGATTTGATCCTGACGAAATTTTGTATTTAAATTTAGAATGATATATTCGAGCTACATTTTTTCCAGATCGCATGATCAACACCATAGGAACCATAGAAAATCATAACTTTCGAACGGAAAGGCCTAGGGACTTGAAATTTTCAGGATAGGTTCGGATCGCGAATTTTGCGGTCACGTTCATCAATGACCAGAATTGGACTAGGGGTTCCGTAAATATAGCCGTTCAAAATATTTTTTTCCTGATAATTTCGAAACAACTTATTGGATTGGAATGAAATTCCGCACATAGATGAAAAATAATGCATGCAAACTACGTGGGAAATTTTGTCCAGATCGCATGACCAAGACCATAGATACCGTAGAAAATTCTAGCGAATTTTCGAAAGAAATATTGGTAAGTCTGGAATTTCGCCTTAGTTCGAAATTTTCTTTGACAGCTTTCAAAATCTTTCCAATTGTTCTCAAAAACTGGAGAATACGAATCTACCTACAAGGTGAATGAATTATAGCGAATTATCGAAAAAAATTGATCAGCTGAAGCACTGACATCAAGTCTGGAGTTTCGCCTAAGTTTCAGAATTTTTTTGACAGCTGTCGAAAATTCCCTCAATTGATTTCTGAAACTGGAAAATGCGAATCTACCTACCAGGTGCAAGTACGAGCGCTCAAAAGCTCCTGCCTTCACGGCAGTGCTTTTCTAAATTTTTTTATAAAGCATTGCAAATTTTTGCGGGTTTGGAAACTAATTTGAATAAGAATTGACAACAAAATAATAATGGCTGTCAGTTTCGAAATACTATGATACCTAGAAACCTTGAATTGTTTTAGCCACAATTTTCCGGAAGGACTGGATGCGTCGGGAGTTGTCTTATTCCAATTCACAAGACAGATTCTGGAAGTAGAAGTATAGTAATACAAAACCTCAATCTTGGTTGTTCGTTAAAATGTTACAAAATAGGTGAAAAATACGTGGAAACATGTTCAAAACCGGCCCAGCGCTCGATTGCGCACGGCGGGGAAGCCGGCCGACGCGGGGATTTGCTTATTATAATAAAAACGCACTGCGGCCAGGCGCAAATCTTTTTTATTTATACCCCCACTACTCAACCACAATCGAGCGT
This sequence comes from Aphidecta obliterata, assembly GCA_963966015.1. Taxonomy (NCBI): domain Eukaryota; kingdom Metazoa; phylum Arthropoda; class Insecta; order Coleoptera; family Coccinellidae; genus Aphidecta; species Aphidecta obliterata. The sequence goes on along the minus strand of OZ014427.1, from coordinate 30,624,315 downwards.
TCGGCCGGTTTTGGTCATGTTTGCAACAAATCCAGATTGATGTATTGTAGTACTTTACTGCTACTTTCAAAATCCGTCTCCCAAATTAAAATCGGTCAACATCTCCAGATCGCATCACCAACATCATAGATACAGTAGAAAATTCTAGCGAATTATCAAAAAAAAATTGGTCAGCTGAAGCACTCACATGTATTCTGGATTTTCGCCTGAGTTTGAGAATTTTTTTGACAGCTGTCGAAAATTCCTTCAATTGATTTCTAAAACTGGAAAATCCGAATCTACCTACAAGGTGGATGTACAAGCGCTTCTGACTTCACGGCAGTGCTTTTCTAAATTTTTGGTCCTAGTTTGAAATTTGATACCGCATATTAATCTCAGAAATACTTCGAATTCATCGATATCAACAGAGAAAATGCCGTTCAGTTCTCACTTCTGTCCCACCTGAGGATTCAAGGCATAAAACCTTGTGACAGATACACGGTAATCTGTAGATTTAGTGCGAAACTCTGCGGCAGACCGCGATTGGTACATCGAACAGCCACTTCCTTCCTCGTCAATGTCAATCAGGCCCGCTCCTGGACGACGCGTTTCGTCGAGGTTCATGAAAAATGATTGAGCGAACGAATAAATCTTTCAAACACTCAACTTTTGACACGAACAAGTGATAGTCTAGCCGTGGTCTGTCAGGAAATGATGACGTCCTCCATTACCCGCTCCGCTGGTGTTTTGGTTTATTAATTTCAGTGATAAACCTTTGGAATCGTTCGAGAAAAAACAAATTGTAACCTCCAATAAAATTTTCACACTTACGTTATAGGAAGTCGTCCCTCGACCAGGGTCCGTCGTCTAGCGGTTTTTCTCATGAAATATAAGAACTGACTTCAATTTCTATTCAGCATTGTTCCTCCTTGCTCCAGAATCCGATCCGTGAACTTTGAAGGCAAGAAATATATAAGCAAGTACTTATATGAAAAAACTGATGAAAAGCACTGGCGTGGAGTCAGGAGCTTTTGAGCGCTCGTTCATCCACCTTGTAGGTAGATTCGCATTTTCCAGTTTTAGAAACAAATTGAAAAATGTTGACCGCTGACTTCACGTCCGTGCTTTAGGTGGCCAATTTTTTTTCGATAAGTCGCTAGAATTTTCTACGGTATCTATGGTCTGGTTAATGCGATCAGGACAAAACTTCGGACGTTTACATTATTCTCCATCTATCTATGTGCAATATTTCATTCGAATCCAATCAGTATTTTCGAAATTATCAGGAAAAGAATATTTTGAAGAGCCATATTTACGTAACCCCTGGTCGAATTTTGCCCAATAACGAACTCAACCGCGGCATTCAAGATTCGAACCTACCCTAAAAATTTCAAGCCCCTACGCCTTTCCGTTCGAGAGTTATCATTTCCTATGGTTTCCATGGTTCTAGTCACGCGATCTGGAAAAAATGTAGCTTAAATATAATATTATTCTCCATTAAAATACAGAATTTCGTCGGGATCGAATCCGTAAATTTGAAATTATCGAGAAAACTGAATTTCAAACCATATCCACGGAACTTCTAGTCTAATTTTGCTCATTGAAAAACGTGACCGCGACATTCAGGATCCACACATATCCTGAAAATTTCAAGAACCTAGGCCTTTCCGTTCAAAAGTTACAATTTTCTATGGTTCTGGTCATACGATCTGGACAAAATTTCACATGTAGCTCATTCTCCATTTGAGTGCAAAATTTCATCTCGATCAAATCTGTAGTTTCCAAGTAATCAGGAGAATAAAACTTTGAACGGCCATATTTACGGAACCCCTGGTGGAATTTGGCCCATTAACGAACTTAACCGAGGCATTCGTAAACTGAACCCGCACTGAAAATTTCAAGTCTCTAGGTTGTTCCGTTCGAGAGTTATCGTGCTTACGGCACATTTTCAGTTCAAAATTCGATAAATACAGACATCGTGACGAAATGATATAGCCCTCGTGTAAGTAGTACGAGCGCTCAAAAATAGTTCCTAGGTCTTTCCGTTCGAAAGTTAGGATTTTCTATGGTTTCTATGGCTCTGGTCATGCGATCTGGATCAAATTTTGCATGTAGCTCCATTTGAGTGCAAAATTTCATCTCGATCGAATCTGTAGTTCGGAAGTAATCGGGAGATTATTTCGAATGGCCATATTCACGGAACCCCTGGTGGAATTCTGCATATTAACGAACTTAACTGCGGCATTTGGGAACTGAACCCACACTAAAAATTTCAAGTCTCTAGGTTGTTCTGTTCGAGAGTTATTGTGCTTACGGCCGGCCGGACAGACTCGAATTTCTCGACGGATTCGTCATCAGTGAGTCGAACCTTGTCGATTGAGACCATTTTTGACTCAAAATTTAAACTATACAGACATCGTGACGAAATGATATAGCCCTCGTGGAAGTAGAACGAGCGCTCAAAAATCATTGCGGGAAAATTATTCAATATTAAACCATGATATTTGAAATATGTGCTGGTAGGATATGATCTAGTCCAAAAAACTTGCCAAAAGCTGGTATGCTCAAAAAACGAAATAAAACAAAAAGGGTTAACAGAGGATGGTGCAACGGGGAAACACCATTATGCGTTTCATATAAGAGCTCAAGGAAAAACCTCAGCAGAACAAACAAGTCATGATGTTTTCGAAAATTGCCTCTTTTATGTATTTTCTGGCGAAACTACAGGATATTGAGTAAACAAAGTTCTCTGGGTCAGGATTCTCGTTTTTCGGTTTTACTTCCTGAAATCTTGTGTTGTTGGTCTTTTATGTAGGGAATAACTATTGCCTTATCCCTCTAGTTCTCCTCGTTATTTGTAGTTGTACTTTTCTCTTCATAGCCATATTGGGGGTCCTTTTAGGATAGCCATCCAACTTTAGCGTTTCATTTATTCTTCCTTCTTTCCGCTATCCTTTCTTCCCCGATTGGGCAGATTATGCTCTTTCATATAGGCATATTGCTCTTATTTTTGTGTGACGTTGATGTTTCGTTTCGAAGTGCAGATACTGATACTGAACAATAAGTTTGATTTTGAAATAAAATGAAATGAATATGGGGAAAAACAGCCGTTCTGTGATGCCACGAATACGGGTATTCCGAGTATTCAGACGATGAAAATAGCTCAAATCACTCTCCATGAATGGCTTTTATTTATTTCGTTGAATCTATGCTATGGAATTGCGGTTATGAAAAAATTATAAAAGCACTGCCGTGAAGTCAGGAGCTTTTGAGCGCTCGTACATCGACCTTGTAGGTATAGATTCGCATTTTCCAGTTTTAGAAATAATTTGAAGGAATTTTCGACAGCTGTCAAAAAAATTCTCAAACTTAGGCGAAACTACAAACTTCATGTCAGTGCTTCAGCTGACCAATTTTTTTTCGATAACTCGCTAGAATTCATTCACCTTGTAGGTAGATTCGTATTCTCCAGTTTTTGAGAACAATTGGAAAGATTTTGAAAGCTGTCAAAGAAAATTTCGAACTAAGGCGAAATTCCAGACTTACCAATATTTCTTTCGAAAATTCGCTAGAATTTTCTACGGTATCTATGGTCTTGGTCATGCGATCTGGACAAAATTTCCCACGTAGTTTGCATGCATTATTTTTCATCTATGTGCGGAATTTCATTCCAATCCAATAAGTTGTTTCGAAATTATCAGGAAAAAAATATTTTGAACGGCTATATTTACGGAACCCCTAGTCCAATTCTGGTCATTGATGAACGTGACCGCAAAATTCGCGATCCGAACCTATCCTGAAAATTTCAAGTCCCTAGGCCTTTCCGTTCGAAAGTTATGATTTTCTATGGTTCCTATGGTGTTGATCATGCGATCTGGAAAAAATGTAGCTCGAATATATCATTCTAAATTTAAATACAAAATTTCGTCAGGATCAAATCCATAGTTTTGAAATTATCAAAAAAAACTGAATTTCAAACGACCATATTTACGGAACCCCTAGTCTAATTCTGCTCATTGATGAACATGACTGCAACATTCGAGATTCACACCTATCCTGAAAATTTCAAGTCCCTAGGCCTTTCCATTACAAGGTTATAATTTTCTATGGTTTCTATGGTTCTGGTCATGCGAGCTGAACAAAATTGCATTCAGCTTGAACACGTAATTCTCCATCTGAGTGCAAAATTTTACCTCGATCGAATTTGTAGTTTCGAAGTAATCAGGAAAACAAAATTTCGAGCGGCCATATTTACGGAACCCCGTGGCGAATTTAACCGCGAACTTAACCGCGGCATTCAAGATTTGAACCTACCCTAAAAATTTCAAGTTTCTAGGACATTCCGTTCGAGAGTTATCGTGTATACGGACGAACGGACAGACTCGAATTTCCCGACGGATTCGTCATCAGTGAGTCGAACTATGTCGATTAAGACCATTTTCGGCTCAAAATTCGAAAAATACAGACATCGTGAAGAAATCATATAGCCCTCGTGTAAGTACTACGAGCGCTCAAAAATGAATATCTGGCGAAACATCCAGATGTTAAGATTCAAGAATCCTCCCTGAAACCCACATCAGAGCTTTCATTCAGACTGGGAACGTCAACAAGGGAAAATCAGCAGGAAAACCTCAAGTTTCTGAAGAAGTTGTTAGAGATCATGGAGCAGGAGTTGACGAAAATCCTCAAAAACTCTGAAAAAATTAACTCTGCAGTCAAGTGTTCCTTCGAGTAGTTGCCACAAAGTGTCGAAGAAAAATTAAATTTGTACCCCAACGGAATCACTATTGTACTTAAACTTCAACAAATAGATATTCCACGTATCTATCATTGGTTTCTGCGTAATCTCAACTAGATTGTTGGACCTGACTTTTTTTAAGGAAGAGGCATGCTTTCATGCTGTAATCGGCTTCTTAAGCACCTCGATACAAACATTGGAACCGTTCCTTCTATCAGCTCCTGTTCTCAAGATGAAGTACCTCTGACCTGAATTTAGAAGTAAACTGAAACCTGATGTCGGGTGGGAAGGTACGTTTAAATTCAGTGAAAAATTATTTCCATTTGGTTTAATTAATTAAATTGATGAGTTACAAGAAAAACAAATTGGGCCTAATGAAGGTATTTCGATAATGAATCATGGAAGTTTTGTTGGAATAGCGAAATGGCTAAAAAACATATCGGTGGTAGGTACCTACCTACCTTATCTGTTGACAGGTTGTCTTTTCTTCTCAATCCCCGTTATCACCACGCTTTGATTTTTTGTTATGTGACCACCTTTTAAAATATACGTTGAAGAAGGAGAAGAAGAAAAAGAAAGGAAGAGGAAGACGGTGTTATCATGGTGTTTCACAGTTCAAAGTTCGGTTTGTTACTATTTCTCCGTCCTCACCGCGGTCAAGTTTTTCCTGAAAAATATCTTTGGGATGGCTTCAAGTAGAAGGCGTTTTCAATCAGCCTGGTGTGTTTTGCTATGTATGTTGTGAGTACACTCAAGAAGTTCACTGAAAACCCATTTCCGAAAAAAATCTATCTAGCTTACTTTGGTGTGAGATTGGGGACCAAGATGAAAAGTGGGCTCCACATGTTCGTAAGACTTGGAATATTAACGCCAGTGGACGGTTGGAAAGAGAAAACCCCTCAAGTCTGGTGTATCTATGTTTTGGAGAGAACCATCAAACATGCTGGCGATTGCTATTTTGGTGCAGTCATCGTCAAAGCTATTATTCGGATTGATCGCCACGTGTGGCCCTAACCATATTTACCTTCAACAAGACGCCCAGTTCCTCATTCAGACGAAGAACCTATTCTGACTTTTCATAGCCTTCCAGAGGTCTCTGAAGATGACGTTCCATATGAAACATGTGGTGCAGATGAGGAATTTCCTCGTTGGTTCTTCTCCGGGTCCTCAACAATTTGACCAGAACGAACTTCATGGCCCCATAGTTTCAAAGTGAGTACCATTAAATGGTATACAAATGGTTCTAAACCACCATAGGAGACGGCGCTAGAGTATACGAGGCAAGAAACAAGTATACCCTATCGTAAGGCTCCTACTCGAGTGTTTTTTAGGCAGAAATACTTGAAATCAAAAGATTCTTAGATATAAACCTGGAAAGAAACTACCAAGGGTGTGACATTGTGATCCATTCTGATAATCAAGCTGCTACCAAAGCACTGAACTCCTGTTTCATCGACTCGAAGCTGATGGGAGTGCTGGAGGAAACTTAATGAAGTAGGCAAGAACAACAAGGTCTAATCAGTCTGGGTTCCTGGTAACTCAGGAATCAAAGGAAATGAAGAGGCCAATACACTTGCCAGAAAGGGTGAATAAACGCCACCTACTTGCCCAGAACCTTTCTGTGGCATAGGCAAATGCACCTATAAGAAAGAGTTTCTGGAGAAGGAAGAGACTGAAAGAGAAGCACTATGAAGAAATCTTTCAGGAATGGATCACTCCAAAAAATTCCTTCGGAACTTGAAAAGTGCAAGGTTCAAAAAGTATTTGGATCTCAGTAAGAATGAGGGGGAATAATGGGCTAAACAGAAACTGACGAGTGCAGATTCTCTGGTGAAGAGAATGCCTCGCCATCGCAAACCAATGCAAAGAATGTCTTGGACTAGAGAGTTACAGGAGGAACGAACTTCCTTGAATCCCTCTCAGATACTGGAGCTCTGGAGCTGGAGGGCGAGCTGTAGGTAGTGTATTCGCGAAAACAGCTCTGATGGGGGGCACAATAGACCTTGAGGTCGCAGTAAAAGGTAACCCCCTTACCTTACTATAACAGTAACTGGAGGTGGCTAATTTCTTGCAATAGTCTGATGCATGATTTGCACCACTTTTTGCTATCTGATATAATATAAGAGAATTCCTAATCTGGACAACAATCGCAGAACGTTTTTGGTCATAGATCGTGTCTTCCTAAATTTTCGGGAGGACAACTAATGCATATAAGCAGCCGTCCGTTCCGTCTTGAAATATTTTCAAGAATTATCGGAGGAAACCTTGGATTTTTACTATGTTGAGCTTTGTCGCTGTTCAAGAAAAGAATTAGTCTTCAAATCGTGCGTTTTCTTTGGGCTGTTGAATGCTCTTGAAAAACGAAAGTGAATATTCGACTGGATTAAAACATTATTTTCAATCCATTATTCATGAAATGCCCTGTTACAGCTGAATGATGAAAATCGTTGTGAAACATATTCTCTGCAATTTCTGCCATATGTCGAATTAATTTGATTCGACGAAAAAAATATGAAAATGAATAGAAGAATCGATGTCAACGTCAACGATAGGGGTACGTTAATTTTCTTTATAAGAAACACTGATGATTAATTGTTAATAACAATTATTAATTGCACCTGCCCACATATGAAGGAATGATCAATTATTTCAATAATGATATACGACATAATAAATATAATATGTACACCTGTCTGTCACTGCATATAAAATTTTTATCAATTTCATTGTACAATCCTTGAAACTCATTGTTAAACACAGATTTCTGATGAACTTATCGCATATGGTTTTTCACTCCCGAAATTTTATTTTTATTGGTCTTGGGTGCGAGAAGTATAAATTCTATCAGCACAATGTTCACCAGGTGTGAGAAAATGTCGTGTCATTCTTGAATTTGTATGAATATGGTATCAGTTATGTAAATACTTCAGCAGTAGCAACGTTCAGGCGTTAAATTTATTAGTTTTATAGTTATAAATAATGTAATCAAGGGGCAAGTGATGTTGGTTTAAAAACATACGGTGTCTTGTATAATTTGAAAAGATTAACTAGAATGACGACTTTTTTCTGAAGGTTCAAATAGAAAAGTTGAACGAATTCAAGAATCATCTAGAAAAATATACTGAATGACTTGGAGAAAAGGCACCCAGTCTATTGAGTGTCCCTATTCCCTATAATTTTGTGTTTATATGATCGTTGATGTTGAGACAAACAATGATGAGTTTTTCAGTCAAATCCGATTTTACAACACAATTTCTTTTTGAACGAATTGGCGATTATACAGGGTGTCCAGTTTTAAAAGGGCCAAACTTCAAGGGGAGATCAAACATGAGATTGGCAAAAAAAGTCATATAACACATGGTCGAAATGATGACGGTTATTCTTCAATTTGACATTTCTTGATTTCACGAAATAAGTTTTTCCATAAAATGAATTATACTTCAGTTATCCTTGGAGCCACATCAAATTTGACCACATATATAAGGAAACGGCATCAAATTTATTTGCTACAATATAAAAATTTCTGTGTGCCAAAAAACTCTTATCGCGGGCATGGTAAAGAGATGAATATATAGAGATTCTGAAGTGAACAAAATCATACTTTTCCAATGGTTTTATCAAGGAAAAATTATTAATTATAGACATGTTTTCTTTTCATCAAAAATACCTCATCTAGTGTGCTTTCGAATGACATATCAACTTTTGTGATCGCCGCTTGTCTTCGTCCATAATATCATGGTTAACAAGATAACAACGAAAAAGTCGAAATATACCAAACCCAAATTTGCTCTATTTTGAAACTACATATTTTTGGTTGAATATTGAAGTAATTCTCGTGGAAATCATGAATTTATGTTGAATCAGAATAATTCAAACGAATAAACTAAATTTCAATAATAAAGATTTGATGGAAAAATGTGAAGATAACATACTACTACTTATAACAATTGTTCAAAATGTTCACCACCTTGTTCAATACATTAAGACATCGTTTGAGCACTGAATCTACAAACCTTCGAAGTTCACAACGTTTCTGACGAAAAAATATTATTCTTTCGATGAGATCTTCTCGAGTCTGAACGCGAATTCGTTCTACTTTTTTTTTTCAAGGTGTTCCAGACATAAAAAATCCAAAGGAGTAAGGTTGGAGCTCCTATATGGCCATCTTTCCAGACCGTACCTTCCGATCAATTGCATCTCTAAATATTCATTCATTTCAGTCCCGCCAATTCATTGCACATTCCGGCGTTGAGAGTCATGAGAAGTGAACTATTCGGACCAGTAATACTTTCCGATCACCTCAACGCTGAAGAATTCATTACATCAATACGGAGCAGCTCAACAAACATATTGGATGAAATGCCCCTGACTAATAGACAAAATGTCTGGTTTCAAATGGAAGGCTGCCCAGCTCATAATGTACATAATGAATGAATATTTTGGGGTGCAATGGATTGGAAGGTAACGGTCCGGTAAGGGGTGGTCACCAAGGAGCCCCGACCTTACACCTTCGTATTTTTATGTCTGGAACACACAGCTCGTAAGCACGAGACTTCAACATCCGCCACGATGAGAGTTTCCTCCCTGAGGCAGAGGAGGTCAAGCTTGTTCAGTCTTCTCCTGGTATCGCTTATTGTGGGGCTCTTCTTCCACCAACCAGTTCTTCTTATTGGCCATGTCTTTTATCCTTTCCGCTATGGAGTTGTGCCTTGAGATTGGTTTGGTGTAGCCTAGGGGACGTTTTTGAACAACGTGGAATAGCGATTCCACTCTACCGCATCTCCACACAGTCTGGCCTCTGGAGGGTTGTATGAGAGTTGGCAGGGCGTTCGTTCTAAGCTTGATGGCACTGATGTAACCTATGGTTGTCCACACCTTTGGGGGTGCGTATATGTGAAAGCTTGTATGGTTGTATGGGGGACCTTTCGTTGGTTTCGTTGGCAGGGTGTTCGTTCTCAACTTGATGGCACTGATGTAATCTCTGGTTGTCGACATCTTTGGGGGTGCATGTGAAAGCTTGCAGGGCTATCATTGGAAGCTTGCTACGTGCCCCCTCCTTAGTACGAATATTTCAATCTCCGGGCATTGTTCCTATCAACCGAGTTCTTAGTGTTGAATTCTGGCTTAATCATTTCAGTTGTTCCCCTGTGCCAGTATTTAACCTCCTCCATGAGAATTCGAAACTGCCTCAATTTTCTCGAGGCCCTCTCTAACCTTTTCCTCATAATAATTGGGATCTTCCTGCTGAAGGAAAACACCCAGTCCCGCAAGACTCACCGGCGTGTAGAGAGCCTCATCAATGATGTGGGTTGGTAATTTTAGTAGTTTCTTATTGGCTCTTCTAAATTTCCTGTCAGCTTCCTCGGGGGTCCTGATATCCACCGAGGACGACTGCAAGGCATGGATGTATCGAGGGGTCAGATATGTCCTGATGAGCACCATCTTTCTTTGGGATTTGAGAGGGGCTATCATCACTCTGCTGAACTGCAGCGCTCGCAAAATGATTCCCCAGGTATTTGAAGGAACCCGCGACACATGTTAAAGGCGGTACTGGTATTTCAGAGGAATAAAATTTCGGGGTCGTGTACAGGAAGAGCTTCTTTTCCGACTGTACCGTAGCCACTGACAGGGATCTGTACGTTTGGGGGTTCTCTCAATTCCAGGTTTCCCGCCTCAAACAATTGGCATGCGTATTTCCTTAACACTGTCCACTCAACAGCAGGTCTGCATAACCCAGAACCGAGACGTTCGACGACCCTATAGTCACACCATTCCTTATTTTCAGTGATGCAAGGAATTCGTCCATAACCATGTTGGAAAGTATCGGCGCTAGGGGTTCTCCTTTTTTGACTTCTCTCTTGATCTGGATGGTCGTGGTCTGCTCACTCTCAAAGTTGCCGGAACGTATTTGGAAAGGGTCATCATGTTGAAGAGAAACTCCAGCCTTTCGACAGGATTTCTTGATAGCCTTACTGAGTGAATTATGTCCGGCCCACCTGAGGTTTTTCCAATGTTCTTGATCGTCTCTCTAATAATGTCTTGCGTGATAGGCTCGTATAATTTGCATTGTTCTGGTTGTTCTTCTGAATCCGTTATGATGTTGTTTTCAGGTGGTGATACTTTCTCGAACAGTTTCCGATATTCTGCTTCTATATTCTCATCTGATGGTGTTATGTTTATTTCTTTTGCTTCCAATCCGATCATTCCATTGGCCAAACCCCTTCTGTTCTTTTTGAATTTGTCCTGCATGTATTTGTACATCCTGGCGCTTATCCTTTCCTCGTTAACGTTTATAATCCTTTAGACCTTCCTAATGCTGGGCCTCATCTGTCTCCCAACTTGTTGGCACAATCGTTAGACTAAAGTTGGTAATCCTCTGTTTTCAGGCACACAGACCGAGATACCTCGATCGTGGAAAGATCTTCCTTATCCAAGCATATTTACAGCAGATGGCGAGAAGCAGGGTCCTCTGCCCCCTCAAAGTTGATGTTCGGTTGTATGGTCGCCATATTTGGCATGGTCCTCCGCATCCGGGTCTTTCGGCGGGAGCTCGTTCCTGGAGTTGGATGTTTGGTCTCCTTACAAGGTGTTTTCCCCCACTGGGCTCTGAGGCCGAATGGCCGCAGCCCTTCGTGATCAAGTATAGGGCTGAGCTATTACAGAAGGACCTGTCAATCTCATCCATTGAGCACTTGCAGAAGTGGTATTTCCATGCTGGTCCCCCACGACCGGATCTGATAGTGCTAAATCCTCTTCCATGTATGATGTTCGACTTGGATTGGGGTGGGATATGCTCAGCATTTTGCGCTTCCTCTGTTCGGCCATGTTTTTATAGGCCAACCCATACTCTTCCTTTCCAACCCATCTTTTTGCCTGCCCATATTCTCAGCCAGGTAGTCCAACAGAGGGCTTCCCTCTCTGGTATTCCACCTCATATTGCGACATCTCCTCCAACTCACCCTCGGTCCACATATTTCTCTCTCTATCGATGATCAGATGGTTGATTGATGTTGACTGGTGCATCTTCAGCATTGACAAACGTATAATGTTTTTATTTTCGAACAGCTTGAGTGAATTAGGTTATTATATATAGATGATTGGTTATCGTATTACCATACCACCTGCTACTCTTCAGTCATGATTAAGGGCAACCCCATTGTTTTGTATGTGAATACCAAACAATAAATATCCGAAACGTCGACAAAATTCAACAGGGTTTAATTCACTTCTCCATTATTGAGTTCCAATAAAGAAACAATTTCATCAATTATTGTCAGAAATGGACATGAAAAATCATACCAAATATTATTATTGTTGGTGGTTGAAAGCCGAAAAATTGGTCAATACAGATCTCACCAATTTTCATCCAATATTCTAAGGATATGAACTTGGCACAAAACGCAAATTCACATTTGACGAAAACTATGTGTGAGTTTCTATAGCTTCTTTCCTTCTCAGCTCAAAGTCTTCATTAAGAATAAGAGTGAGAGTGCCTCTGAATGAGGACACTAAATCACACATATAATCCTCATTTAAGCATCATTCTTGAAATGATAAACACTTGTCAAAATAAACTCTTTGTTCGTGGCCTCCGGTTATTTATAATCCACAAATTACCCTCGACAACTAGTTAATGTCGAGCAATTATCTTCATCAACGTGATCTCGTTGAGGAGATGACTGGTCCACGATGAAAGTCAGTGATCTATTACACAAAAATTTGATACATCGACCCAAGTCTGCCATTTAGAGTTGATTAAATAATGAATGCACTCTTCGTTCACCCACATGTAATGGAGACCATCTTGAGAGTTAAATAGTGTAATACGAGAAGAGCACTGAGACGAGGGCATGATGCATGCTCCCAATGTTTACTCTAATTTCGTATGGTGGAAATCGGAGAGGAGCAAGATCAGAATAATCGCCGAAAATGTGACGATTATTATCTCAAATTTCGCCTCGTTCTTCAATCTGCATTTTCGGGGATAATTTTATTTGCAAGCTTTGTGGCGTTCAGCTTGTTCCCGCGACATCCAGCAGGTGATCGGCCAGAGGTTTGGGTTAACGGATGTGAAGCTCAATTCTCAACCTACTCTTGACTTGTTGTTGAATTCAAATTGTCCTACTCTATGTATTTCACCTAATATAATATAATTTATTAATTATGTAAAAATTATTTTCTTTTCAAACCAGTTATGCTTAAAAAGAAACCAGAAACGGTGATTTGCACAGTAGAAATTATTTGTGTCATTCAATGTCGCAAATAAATTCCTCACCTATAAATATTGTTCTTTGTAGTTATTTTTTTTATAAAATTGGAGGAGGTTTTTGTCAGCCAGGTGCCCTGGGATTTAATAATAGAGTTCTGCAAAAAGCGGTCATTTTTCGAAGGCGCGTATTCAAGCAGACACGAGTGGATGTCACCACAAATCTGCTCAGTTCATTCCCGACTTGTCCGCCCATATTCCAACGAATCCATTTTATAATGTTTTTCTCAAGACCGGCTTTCCGAATAGTCGGACCCAATTTTCATTCCGTGCCATAAAGCTTGCCCGGCGTTCGCCCCTGCCTCCCCAATTTGCATAGGGATGTTTTGGGATGCGGGAGGCGGCGGCGGCGTGCCGTCATTTATATAAAGTTGGTAAAATATTATTAATTCCATTTTTATCGTCGTTCGGGGCCTTTCTTCATTAGACCTTCGTAATTTGTGTTATAATCAGTTATACTCGGTTGGTCTTTTGTGGAATAATTGGTTTGTTGATTTCGTTTCTTCTCTCAGCCTTTTTCGGGCGTGAAATTTAAGATGCTCCCAACTCTACAGGGTTTGTGACGTATCGTACTGGATACTGAGTGAGATGAAATACCGCCAATTTATCCATTATGGAAAACATTTTTCAAGGTTATTCTTTGTTCGGACGGATGCGAAATTAATTCTAGGGGATGTCGCGAAATTGGAGCGATAAACTCTCGGTAGGATTCCACTAGAACAAGTGATTTGCAGATACGGTACAACTTTCCAACAATCCAATTCCAGGGAAATGTCTCCCTCTCGGAAATATTCAATGATTGGAAGTCTTGAGGAAGCGGTGCCAAATGAACCAATCTCAGAGGAAGAAAATCTTCAAAACCCAAGGCAACAAATTCTCGGTTCCTAGGGGAACAAACTTCTCCAATCCCAGGGGAAGAGCTTTCTCATCCCAGGGGAAGAACTTTTCTAATCTCAGGGGAAAAGCTGTGAATGGTTTAAAATTCATTATTACAGTTTCCCAAGCACTCCTTCAAGTCTAAATACGTCATTAAAGGAACCAAAATTTACAGAAAAGATAAATTGTAACCTGAAGGAAGCATTGAAATAATAAGAATTACGAAAAGCACTGCCGTGAAGTCAGGAGCTTTTGAGCGCTCGTACATCCACCTTGTAGGTAGATTCGCATTTTCCAGTTTTAGAAATCAATTGGAAGAATTTTCGACAGCTGTCGAAAAAAATTTCAAACTCAGGCGAAAATCCAGACTTTATGTCAGTGCTTCACTGACCAATTTTTTTTCGATAATTCGCTAGAATTTTCTACGGTATCTATGGTCTTGGTGATGCGATCTGGATAAAATTTCGCACGATTGAATACATTATTGCCCAGCTAGGTGCAAAATTTCATTCCAATCCAACCAGTTATTTCGAAATTATCAAGAAAAAAAAAATTTGAACAGCCATATTCACGGAACCCCTCGTCCTATTTTGCTCAATGATGAACGTGACTGCAACATTCGCGATACAAATCTACCCTGAAAATTTCAAGTTCCTAGGCCTTTCCGTTCAGAAGTTACAATTTTCTATGGTTTCTATGGTTCTTGTCATGCGATCTGGACAAAATATTGCTTTAATATATCATTCTCGATTAGAATACAAAATTTCATCTCGATCGAATCCGTAGTTTCGAAATTATCGAGAAAACAAAATTTCAAACGACCGTATTTACGGAACCCCTAGTAAAATTCTGCTCATTGATAAACGTGAACGCTACATTTCAGATCCACACCTATCATGAAAATTTCAAGTCCCTAGGCCTTTCCGTTCGAAAGTTATGATTTTCTATGGTTTCTATAATTCTAGTCTTGTGATCTGGAGAAACGTAGCTTGAATATATAATTCTCCATTAGTATACAAAATTTCGTCACGATCGAATCTGTAGTTTTGAAATTATCAAGAAAACTAAATTTCAAACGATCATATTTACGGAACCCCTAGTATAATTTTGGTCATAGATGAACGTGATCACGACATTCGAGATCCACACCTATCCTGAAAATTTCAAGTCCCTAGGCTTTTTTGTTCAAAAGTTACAATTTTCTATGGTTTCTATGGTTCTGGTCACGCGATCTGGACAAAATTACACATGTAGCTTGAACACCTCATTTGTTATTTGAGTGCAGAATTTCATCTCGATCAAATCTGTAGTTTTCAAGTAATCAGGGAAACAAAACTTTGAACGGCCATATTTACGGAACCCTTGGTGGAATTTGGCCCATTAACGAACTCAATCGAGGCATTCAGGAACTGAACCCACACTGAAAATTTCAAGTCTCTAGCTTGTTCTCTTCGAGAGTTATCGTGCTTACGGACGGATAGACTTTAATTTTCCGACGGATTCATCATCAGTGAGTCGAACATAGTCGATTGAGACCATTTTCGGCTCAAAATTCGAAAAATACAGACATCGTGACGAAATGATATAGCCCTCGTGTAAGTAGTACGAGCGCTCAAAAATACAACTATTAGGCAAAAAAATGCAAAATATAAGATAGATACTTGAGGTAAGCCATGGATCTAACCTAAAAGAAAACGTGCACAAGAATATCTACGGTCTCTGTGAATTATTCCAGAAAATATCTTAGTGGACAAGAGAGAAGACTTACCGTGGGAGAATAGCACCACAAATTTGGATTGTATATTTAACAATATTAAACAATCCAATGATTGAAAGTGACAATTCCACCGTTCACTTCAATGCGAAATCGATATTATCGAATCAATTCCAGATCTCAAAATGGCGAAACGCAAAGGTACAGATTTGTAATCACGCGCAACGACTTGCGCTGTAAGACACAGTGGTTCAAAGACAGTGGCGCCTCAAGGACAGGGCTGAAGGGAGGATTGTTAAAACCTTACACAACGTCTCTCTGGGTCTTTAGTGATAGGTGGGTATCCTAATAACAGCTAATGTAGGGTTGTAGTGAACCGGTTTTTTTTTTAGCTCATCATTTGGATGTTGACTTGCTTTGTCGTATATCTTCTCGCCCGTTTTTTACGAACCACGGCATATTGATTGCCACTCTTGGCAGTTTATTTTCTGTTGTTAGAATCTTCTTTATATGGCTATTGGCTGATGCATGGCCTCATGCCACCGAACCATATGTTAGTTGAGGTGTTGCAATTGACTTGATCATTCGTAGTTTCGTGCTTTGGTTTATTTGACTCTTTCTTCCTAGCAGTGGGTGAAGTCTACTCATTGCTGAGTATCGAGATTTACCCTTAGATATTTGACTTCATTTTCCCCTTTTATTTTTTCTCCATCTATCTATCCTAAGGTCCGAATTCATTTCAAGTATTCGCTTCTGTAGTAGAATAGCTTGGCTCTTTTTGCTATTTATCTGAATTTTTCATTCAAAACCCATTCTTCTAAATCTAGTGCTTCTTTCAATCTTTCTTTTCTGCATGTAGGGCTAGCAGATTTCTTGGGTTTTCAAGAATATTGTATATATATTTGTTGTAGAGTAGAGTTCCTAGAACTGAACCTTGGAGCACTCCTGCTTCTACTTGTCTGGTGGAAGATAATGTGTCATCTATTTTCACAAAGAAATTCCTGTTCCTTAGGTAGTTTTTCTTTATCTTACAGGTTTTGGTAATGTTGCCTACCATCATCATCTGGTAGGCAAGTCCTTCGTGCCAAACTCTCTCGGCATCTAATAGCACTAATCCTGTAGCTTGTTTATTCTGAAATCCTTCAGTGACATATTCAGTTATCCTTAACAGTTGAAGTTCTGTGGAATGATTTCTTCTAAATCCAAATTATTCCGGTGTTATCAGATTCAGCGCTTCTGTTTCTTCATTGAGTCTTTTTGCAATGACTCTCTCAACTTGTACCAGTAGTGCTGGCAGTAGACTCTTCGGCCTGTAGTTTTGTGGGAAATTTCTATCTTTTCCTGGCTTATTGAACACAATTACTTCTGCTATTTTCCATCTTTTTGGATAGTATTCTGTTCTCATCACTGCGTTTGCTATATTGGTCAGCGCTGCTATTCCTCTTCTGGGCATTTTCCTTAACATAAAGTTTATTACTTCGTCTTTCCCTGAAGCTTTCCTGTTTTTCAATTTCTCGATGATTTCTTCAATCTCCATTGGTGTTGTTGGGTTTGGGATCGCTCCACTCTCTAAGTACCCCAAGAATGCTCACAGAGTGGAGTGCCGAACAGAAAACATAGAACAAATCGAAAACTGCTTCACCTTTTCTTTTGTTATTAGAGCTGAAATTAAATATCGGAATAACAAAACATAAAAATAGGACGGCATAAGAATGGCGGGTCATGTCGGGAGGTTGTAAATCGACTTTTAATAACGAGGAATTACGTAGAATCAGGAATAAGAGAACAAACCATGAAATTTCTGTTTGGATGCACGTGACCAATTGTGGGTAACGATTTTAAATTAATTTTTTTTAAAATAGGAACAAATAAATTATAAATCCAGTGAATAAGATACCTGCTATATCTTATATTAATATATTTTTGAAATAATTTTTTTAGAGATGACTTAACCTGAAACAATGTTACAAATTTGAATGAAATCGATCACTGGCCAAGTAATAAGTATGTGATTATTGTGATTACTTATGTTATGTTATAAATTTACCTAAACCTTAACACCCCACAGTGAATCTCATGGTCCATCCAACACAAACATACTCAAATCGAAATTAATACCGAAAATAGGTAAATTTACTGCGTACCATCCATCATTCATCAGTTGGTTTCCAATCGAGATGTAATTATAGCTTGAATGGGGCGCAAGTATAAAAATCTGCTTCTTACACATTCATAACAGTCATAACTCACCAGTGCCATAATATTATTGCATAATCATAATGGATTTGAATACCTCATTTCGAAAGTTATAACAGTTCGTGTTTTTCCTGCACTCGTCATTCGAGATTTAAATTCTTTTTATAGATCTAATAATGGCCCCAATTAAATCAGGAGTAGCTCACAGGTACAAAACCTTTTACTGCAAATGGCAAGATGCAGATATGATCTCCGTCTTATCCAATTATCAACTTATAAATAATTAATCACAAGTTATATTACGTAATTTTATGCGCTAACAAGAAATTTAATTTCTTATATGCGTGCATTGTAGGCTCAAATATTTCAGCAACACGAATTTGCATGAAATGAAATTGCAGGAAGTCATTTTCTGGGAACTTATCTGGAAATTTCAAACTGCATTATGGAAATTGTTGATGGAGACGAAATTGCTTGGTATTCACGTTACCAGCCAAAGGTTGCGATGGTGCGAGCTGAAACGAAACAAAAAACAATTTTCAATTGAATGATCGTAATTTAGTATAATTATAGGAGCAAAACTGCGGAATATCAATTACCTTCTGCCATTCATTACGCGGTCACGAAATGATTGTGATTTATTATTTATCACTTTGAAAGAGTTATATGAAATCAGTGGAGCAACTAGTAGTCTTAAATCATACAAAGAAGAGTCGTAGGTAGGTACGTGAAATTCATAATAAAAATTCTGAAAAGCACTGACGTGGAGTCAGCTTTTGTGTACCTGTTTCTGTTTATTGCCATGATAAAAAAACCTGTTATTTCATTTTTATAAACATCAAAAGATGGAATCGACAAATTATATATTGATTTCATAAGGATAATTCTTTTTTTTTCTCATCGCCAAAATGGCCTTCAATGGTTAATTGTCATTATGCCAAATACTGACAATGCATAACCATGAACTTTAATAGATGGAATCACCGAATTATGTTGAACATAAAAGAAAAAAGGAAAAATTTTTTATTGGAGCACCAAATTACTTATTCAAGTATTGTCATGGCATGGCAGCGTCAACAACTTCGAAATCGAAAAGTCTGAATGATAATTTTTGAGAACTCGTTCTACTTACACGAGGCTATATTATTTCGTCACAATATCTGTATTTTTCGAATTTTCAGCCAAAACTGGTCTCAATCGACAAGGTTCGATAAATATGAAATTTTTTCTCCTGATTACTTCGAAACTACTGATTCGATCAAGGTGAAATTCTGCACTCAGATGGAGAACTTGTTCAAGCTCCTCGCAGAATTTTGTCCAGATCGGATGACCAGAACAATAGAAACCATTGAAATATAACTTCCGAACGGAAAGGCCTAGGGACTTAATATTTCCAGGATAGGTGTGGATATCGAATGTCGCGGTCACTTTAATCAATGAGCAAAATTGGACTAGGGGTTCCGTAAATATGTTCGTTTGAAATTTAGTTCTCTCGATAATTTCAAAACTGCGAAATCGATCGTGACGAAATTTTGTATTTTAATGGATAATGATATATTCAAGCTACATTTTGTCCAGGTCGCATGACCAGAACCATAGAAAATTATAACATTCGAAAGTAAAGGCCTGGGGACTTGAAATCGTGAAAATAGTGAAATTGTGTACGTCAAGGTACGATTCGAGAATTACATTCGTTAATGGGCGAAATCTGTTGAAGGGCTCCGGATTTTTTCCAGTCAATAGTTCGAAAAATTGAAACTGTGGTTTGTTCTAAAATAAGGATCACAACACTGGAAGTTTTTTTTCCAATTGTTTTTTGGAACTTTGGTATCTCGGAAACTATTCGCCATACAAGGCATGGATAAAATGAGTTATATAGAAATTCAGCTTTTCAGCTGTTCTATGGAAAAAGAAAATTTCGTTTTTCTAATATATTCAATAATAATTCGGTGATTCCATCTTTTGATGTTCATGAAAATAAAATGACGGTAGTTGTCATGCTGATAATGATCACTGAAAGCCGGTTTGGTGCACAGAAACAAGCGCCAAAAAGCTCCTGACTTCAGATTAATGCTCTTTTTGAATTTTTTCTTGGACGATTTCAAAAGTTTTATTATAGAATAATAGACCACATGCATTTAATTGAACTTGTTTCTGTTTCTACTAGGTTTTTGAATAACCCTCTCATAAGATTATTAGGCTAATGAAAGATGGATAGCGTTATGGTACCTCTTGTTAATGGATGTTCACGACAACTTAGACACAATGCTGTTAATTATTAACAGAGGAGATATTCAACACATTTCATAAGTCGTCGACTTTTACCTACTGTATACCATTTGGACAATATAATCTTGAGGTTAAGCTACATAGATATGTTTTTGATTACATCGTAAAGATATGTTCTGGTTAGTACGCCTATGGTTCGTGACAACAAAATTATTATTTCTCGTTTCGAAATAAGTGACGAATTAACCCACATTTAGCAAAACTATTTCGATCAAAACATATTTGTCAGAATCTATGAATTATGTGTTTTGTATGTCAGAAGCCGTTTTTTTGTGAGTCTGTCCTTTTTACTTTCATGAAGAAGTGGTGCTAGCATTTAAATCAGCAAAATTTCCCAATAACTATTTCATCAACGTATTTAAACAGTAATTTATAATTTTGCCAGCTGCCACAACAGGGTAACACAATTCTTTATAGAAATAAAAGGTGGATGCTTAAAAAAAAAGATTTACTCATAAACAGCACTCAATTCGTACACATAGGTACTTCAGGCATTAGTTTAATCAAAATCGAGTGATAAATGTAATAGTTATTGAGAAACGAATAGTCTCCTATGCAAGGGCGGATCAAGGATTGCTTTCTGGGGGGGCACAAGATTTTTTCGGGGGGGAGGGGGGTGTGCACAAGGAGAGGAAGGCGCAAAAAAATATTTTAAGTATGTACTGTGATGGAATCTCCACAGTACACAAAAATTCCGTCTGGGGGGGCACGTGCCCCCAAAAAAAGAAACCACAGGGGTTGAGATTCGGGGAGCGTGCAGGCCACGGAATCGACCCACCACGTCCTATCCCCCCAGAGCCACAAAAAATCATACGCTCCGTCAGATGATTTCCCGTAAACTGAACGGATTCAATAAACGCTATACCTCAATACGTACCTACTCACTTATACAATTATGTTTTCAAATGACCCCAAAGGAAGAAATCACAGCGGTTGAGATCGGAAAACTTACAAAAATGATACGCATCATGGATGATTTCCTGTATACTGACCTCTCAGACCACGATTATAAACACATCTCAATACGAACCTAAGTCATATCCGGACTGGGAATTTTTCTGATTCGCGGGCAACTTTGATTTCGAAATACCTGGCCCTGGGGAAAATGTATTTATATAGAGGATTTTTGGAATTTCGACTTATTTTGGTGAGTTCTAGAAGAAACTTCACCTTTGAAAACACCCTGTATATTTATTTGTCATTTCGAAATGACAACGAGAAAACCGCATTTACCTCTTTGGATTGAAAGACAAAATATTACATTAGGTACCCATTTTCACATGTAGAGACAAAAATTCAGCAAGATATGGCGGATAATTTTTGAGATACAGTTTTTGAGCGCTCGTACAACTTAAACGAGGGCTATATCATTTCGTCACGATGTCTGTATTTTTCGAATTTTGAGCCGAAAATGGTCTCAAACGACTATGTTCGACTCACTGATGACGAATCCGTCGGAAAATTCGAGTCTGTCCGTCCGTCTAGCCAGGCGGCCGGTTCAGTTCCCGAATGCCTGGGTTAAGTTCGTTAATGGGCCAAATTCCACCAGGGGTTCCGTAAATATGGCCGTTCAAAGTTTTGTTTTCCTGATTACTTGAAAACTACAGATTTGATCGAGATGAAATTCTGTACTCAAATGGAAAATGAGATGTTCAAGCTATTTGTGAAATTTTGTCCAGATCGCATGACCAGAACCATAGAAACCATAGAAAATTGCAACTTTTGAACTGAAACGCCTAGGGACTTGAAATTTGCAGGATAGGTGTGGATCTCGAATGTCGTGATCACGTTCATCTATGAGCAACATTATTCTAGGGGTTCCGTAAATATGATCGTTTTAAATTCAGTTTTCTTGATGATTTCAAAACTACAGATTCGATCGTGACGAAATTTCGTATTCTTATGGAGAATGATATATTCAAGCTACATTTCTCTAGATCATCAGAACCATAGAAACCATAGAAAATCATAACTTTCGAACGGAAAGGCCTAGGGACTTGAAATTTTCAGGATAGGTGTAGATCTGAAATGTCGCGTTCACGTTCATCAATGAGCAGAATTATACTAAGGGTTCCGTAAATATGGCCGCTCGAAATTTTGTTTTCTCGATTACTTTGAAACTACAGATTCGATCGAGACGAAATTTTGCACTCTTATGGAAAATGAGGTGTTCAAGCTACATGCAAAATTTTGTTCAGCTCGCATCACCAGAATCATAGAAACCATACAAAATTGTAACTTTTGAACGGAAACGCCTAGGGACTTGAAATTTTCGGGATAGGTGTGGATCTCGTTCGTCGTGATCACTTTCATCTATGAGCAAAATTATACGAGGGGTTCCGTAAATATGGTCGTTTGAAATTTAGTTTTCTTGATAATTTCCAAACTACAGATTCGATCGTGACGAAATTTCGTATTCTTATGGAGAATGATATATTCAAGCTACATTTCTCTAGATCGCATGATCAGAACCATAGAAACCATAGAAAATCATAACTTTCGAACGGAAAGGCCTAGGGACTTGAAATTTTCAGGATAGGTGTAGGTGTAGATCTGATAGATAGATGTGGCGTTCACGTTTATCAATGAGCAGAATTATACTAGGGGTTCCGTAAATACGGTCGTTTGAAATTTTGTTTTTTCGATAATTTCGAAACTACGGATTCGATCGAGATAAAATTTTGTATTTTAAACGAGAATGACATATTAAACCAACATTTTGTCCAGATTGCATGACCAGAATCATAGAAACCATAGAAAATTATAACTTCCGAAGGAAAAGGCCTAGGAACTTGAAATTTTCAGGGTGGGTTTGGATCGCGAATTTCACGGTCACGTTCATCAATGAGCAAAATTAGACTAGGGGTTCCGTAAATATGGCCGTTCAAAAAATTCTGTTCCTGATCATTTCGAAACTACCGATTTGATTGGAATGAAATTTTGCACCTAGCTGAGGAATAATGTATTCAAACTACGTGCGAAATGTCCAGATCGCATCATCAAGACCATAGATACCGTAGAAAATTTTAGCGAATTATCGAAAAAAAAATTGGTCACCTAAAGCACTGACTTGAAGTCTGGATTATCGCCTTAGTTTGAAAAGTTGTTTGACAGCTGTCAAAAATTTCCTCAATTGGTTTCCAAAACTGGAAAATGCGAATCTACCTACAAGGTGCATGTACGAGCGCTCAAAAGCTCCTGCCTTCACGGCAGTGCTTTTCGTAATTTTTCAAATCTTCTAGTGATACGATCCTTACGAAATCAGATATGAACATTCGTGTCATCATCCTACAACTAATTACAAAGTTTCTTTCGATGGGATCAGTATTTTTCGAACTATTGAGGAGAACAAATTCAGCTGGATATATCTACAGAACCCTTCGGCGGATTTCGACCATTGAATGAACGTACTATGAAAATTTCAACGCTCGGCCTTTTCTTTCAAAAGTTACCGTGTATGGTTCGACCGACAGATAGAATTGAATTCGACCACGAATTCTTCATATGTTCAGTCTAATCGTTTAAGCCCATACTCTGCTGAAAATTAATAACATTTGGGCAAAATGATGACGCTCTTGTTCGTAGAAACAAGCGCGCAAAAATCAAATAAATGTTCTCGATTTAAGAAGCTGTCCATTATATTCATTATTTCAATTTTTTGCTCGATTCATGTGAAGTTCGCAAAATGGAGGATCATGATTTTAATCGAAATAATAGTGGAGAGCGCAAAGAAACATATTCTCTAAATCTAATCAGAACCCTAATGAAACATATTGTCGGACGCCAACCCAAACAACGATTCGACTCACGACTAATCGGAGAATGCCCATGCACTCTAGACGGGGTTCACCGACACATACAGTTCATTCGAATAGTTGAAACATTCGTCCTATTGACCAATTTTACGACAGCATTAATCAATTTCAATTGTTTCTGAAGAAAAATGTGATAATTATAGACATCGTCGTGCCGGATATGTTATTTGAAATACTTTTGGGGTGATGTCAAATAGATTCAGAGTACCAATAGCTACTGAATTGAATACCGTTGATGTTTTAACATGCTGTTTTTCAAATAACTGTTTATGGCGCAAAAGCAGCAACTACATTCAACCTTTTAATTAACGCGGTCAAACGCACTTTGTTGCAAACTTTTCTTTCTGAAGTCCCTCCTCTTGACATTCCACAGACACGGGTTATCTCGGTAAATTGTAATGAATTCTTTGTTATCTTCGGAAGACATATTTTTACGCCTAGGGGTTGTACTGCGGAGTACCTGCTAATAATATCGAATTGCACTTACAATAGAGTCGTGCTCGAGTTGGATATTCTAGACGGCGAGTCCCCTACCCTATCCAGCCTACCCCGACCGATACGGTTTGGTAATACATTCTCAGATGAGTTGTCGATCGATCCGCTATACCAATCTTAAGACTGAATACAAAATTATAGGTTAAGATTTTGAAATACGACGCTATAGGTTGAACAACCTAAATAGGGACTAATTTTACATTTTTACAAAAGTTTTGTTTCAGATATCTTTGTTGGTAATGTTTTTTTGAACACACTCATCTTATTTGAATTCGAAAATGTAGCTTAGTTTAGCCGTAATTTGAAGTTTATCGAACCCACTCGACTAGTTATGCTGAGAGTAATTTATTGCCCATGGTCACAATGGACCGAATATGTTATTCCAAGGAATACAATATAATATGGGTGTTCCCCATGGCTCCAAATTGGGTCCTCCGCTTTTCTTGTTGTTTATAAATGTTTTGCCATCCCATTTATCTTGCTGATTGCTTATATTATTTGCTGATGACACATCTGTCGGGATCGCGGCTCGAAGTTGTGTTGTGCTCCAGAGAGCTTGTGAAAAATTATGGACCATCGAGCATCATGTGTTTGTTGCCGATAAGTTACTGACACTGTCCTATATCTACATATTAAAATGTCTCATATACCCTAAGGATAATGGGACTATTTGCATGCGGGCGTGCGTCGGCAGAAATATTTCCAGTGAGGGACGTATCTACCAAAAAGTACTCAAAATGAAGGTATAAATTTCAGGGGGGAGGGGGGGTGGCATCTCCCGAAAAGTATACTCAAGATACCTATAGGTATAGATATACTTAAGATATAGGTATATAGGATAATTTTTTCTTATCGCAAATGTTAAGAGGGGGGCGTTTGCCCTCCTTGCCCTACCCTGCCGACGCCCTTGACTATTTGGAAAATACTTGCTAGTTCGCACGAACATAGACTACGTAATTCACAGGTGCTTCTGTTCGGACTCAGAGTTTCGATCGTCCTCCAGTATATCGGAGCATCTGGGAAAAATGTAGCTTGAATTCTTGAATATATCATTCTCCATTGAAATACAAAATTTCGTCACGATCGAAACCGTGGTTTTGAAATTATCAAGAAAATAAAATTTCAAACGAACATATTTACGGAACTTCTGGTCGAATTTTGCCCAATAACGAACTCAACCGCGTCATTCGATATTCGAACCTACCCTGAAAATTTCAAGTCTCTGGGTCTTTCCGTTCGAAAGTAATAATTTTTCTATGGTTCTGATCAAGCGATCTGATTTTGCATATAGCTTGAACACGTCATTTTCCATCTGAGTGCAAAATTTCATCTAGATCGAATCAGTAGTTTCGAAGTAATTGAAAGAACAAAATGTCGAACAGCCATATTTACGGGACCCCAAATCGAATTTTGCTCATTGCGGAACTTGACCGCGAAATTCTCGATCCAAACCTACCCTGAAAATTTCAAGTCCCTAGGCCTTTCCGTTCGAAAGTTTTAATTTTTTATGGTTTCTATGTTCATGCGATCTGAACAAATTTTGCCCAATAACGAACATAACCGCGGCATTCGTTATTCAAACCTACCCTGAAAATTTCAAGTTTCTAGATCGTTCTGTTCGAGAGTTATCGTGTAGGTATACGACCGGACGGACAGACTCGAATTTTTCGACGGATTCGTCATCAGAGAGCCGAACCTTGTCGATTGAGATCATTTTTGGTCCAAAATTCGAAAAATACAGACATCGTGACGAAATGATATAGCCCTCGTGTAAGTAGAACGAACGACCAAAAAGAAATTAAGGAGCTGTTACTCCAAAAATGCGTCTATTCAGTTAAAGAGTTTTCATCTGATTATTCACTTAGTAGAATGTTGATTAATAATTAAAATTAAAACATATTTCCATGACTTATCCTATACACATTGTTTGTGTCCTAATGGATCCATACATTATTATTATTATTAATATTTCGGGTGTGATAAAATATTCACTTATTGTTGACGGTACTGGAATATTCAAGGGCATTCATTCGAAAGTTTGAAGATATTTCATCATTTCATCAGTTATTACCAAATAATTGTCCTCAATCTAATATAAAAATTATACATATTGAAAATTGATTAAGTATATCAGATTTTTTTTATATTTATTTTTCAATTCAAATCAATTTTGCAAAGTCTCTATGATACATACAGTTCCGAAAATTTGGGGTATTTCTTCCAAGAAATAGATTTGGTGATGGTGAAACTTTCCCTAAACCCTGTATACAGGGTGTTTCACCGGTGACGCGAATCTCGAATACGCTTAAGCAGAAAAGAATTTTCGGATTTTTTTTGAACGCGGAATCATTAAGGTCAATTTGCGCTATAATCTGAAATGGGTTTGAAATATACAGGGTGTATCAGGAAAGGGGTAGGCACCAAACATATGTTTTTTCTTATAGAACACCCTGTATTTAAATGCAGATTTGGAAAGCATGGTAAAAATGAGACGTAGTTTGTTCGACTTCTCATGTGCTTGAAATTTCTTTTCATTTCTGAGATATTTCGCTTTTTCGTAAATTTGACCATCGCGGAAAAAATTCGATTAATTTCATTTTAATGTAATTTGGTGGAATAAAATTTTGTCTGTGAATACTAAAATAACGGAAATGAATATTGTATCAATCATAATTAATCAAAACTCTACTGGTTGTTCAAAATGAAAGAAAGCATATTTCGAGCTCATTTCAAGTGGCACACCCCATATTTCATATTTTCATTCGGTAGCAAAATTCATTGCCTTTGAGAAATCATTGAGGTTCGTTAGACCTAAATCTTTCAGTTCCAGATTTATTTGCAATTTTGTGATTGTTCTCATATGTTTACATTCTCATGGAGGATGGAGGAGAAATTTGAAATTCTTTGTCCCCCATATTAGCTTAATTATGTTATTTAACGAGAATAGATCTTTTAGGGCGAGGCTTACACTTTGTGTTCAAAAAGAAGGTCATCATATTGGACATTTGTTATAATTTCAGTGTTTAATCGTCGAAATTTCCGAAATTATTTTCAATATAGTAATTTAATGATTTTATTTTGTTCTTGTTGTGTTGTCATTAAATATCCTGTTCACTCAGAACTTTTCATATTTTTCAATGAGAAAAAAATTTGATATTTGATTTGATTTTGATTACGCTATCATAAAATTTCAGTGTTTAGTATCCCAAGGAAAATGGTGAATACCTAGATGAGAAAAATCTCGAAATTGCAAATGAATCTGAAACTAAAAAATTTAGGTCCGATGAACTTCAATAATTTTTCGAAGGCAACAAATTTTGCTACCGAATGAAAAAATAAAATATTGGGTGTGTCGTATATGAAATATGTCGTCAATGATTTGCCTCATTTTGAACACCCAGTAGAGTTTTTAGTGATTATGATATATGTAGAAAGTATTCACTTCCATTACTCTCGTTATCACAGCCAAAATCTCATTCCGCCAAATTAATCTATTTCGAAGTTATCGAGTTTTTTTCGAGACACTCAAATTTACGAAAAATCGAAATATCTCAATAACGGTAAATTTCAATCACAAGAGACGTCGAACAAACTCAGGCTCATTTTCACCATGCTTTCTAGATCTGCAATAACATACAGAGTGTTCCATAAGAAAAAATATGTGTTTGTTGATTACTACCTTCCTGGGACACCCTGTATATATTAAAACAATTTCAGAATGTAGCCCCACCCTGTATATTTTTATGCACAACCTTGAAACAGTTTTTCGACCATTCCAATGCCAAATAATTTTGAAGCAGTTAGAATAGTCTAAGAAATACATAATATACGTTTGCAGAAACATTGGTGCAATTTACAGACGATAACTCGAGCCCAAGCACCAAATCCATCCATTCGTTCTAGATTGAAAACTCCCACCGAATCCTCGATAAGTTCAAACCACCCGGGGCAGGATTGGCGAATTCAAACTGTCTGAAATTACAGGAAACTTACATAATAGGTGTAATATATAAACTCGGGAAAGTTTTCGACAAAGCGAGGAAAGAGTAAGTTCCGTGCAATTTAAAGTATTCCCTCACTCTTGATATAAAATTGTATTAAACCAGTGACGAGATAAACTAAGTTAATTACGCTGCCTAGCGTCGGGCTGAAGGGTGTAAGATTAAAGGGAAGAGAGCTGAAGGAGGAGGAAGGGTCCACGTCCGACTTTCCGCAGCATAAATCAGATTTACAATTAAATACCTAAGCATTTTAGTGGGTGTTCCCAGGGCCTGCTGACTGACGTCGAAACAATGACAGTGTGGGATGAGATACGAGAGATAGTCGAATCCAAAGACTGTACCGGGTTGGATTTAAGGTTATTCGGAAATTTCGAAACTTTGTTTTGTAGGTGTAGGTGCAATCCGGCATACCAACAATCTTCCACGCGTATCTCGTTTCGATATCTCCGACATAAAATGATTCTCGAAAGTCTTCAGAATAAGGTTAAAAAAACTTTTGTTTTCAGCCTTTTGAATTAATGGATCGGATAGAACTCGAGCACATATCTAAAAAGATTAAAATTATTCCGAAGAAAATAACATTCGACGCTTATAATTCAACATTTCCGAACGCCCTGTGCGATCGAAACATATCGAGAAGAAAACTTGGCGAGCTCTCCGATATATTTCAAGGCTCATTTAATTCCGCAGAAAGGAAACTTAGGGGTGGTTTTCCTTCCCTTACATCGACTGCGCCAAGTCGACGATCCGAACCGGCGTGTAGAAAAAGATCAGGACCAACCGGAAACGATCCTATCCGGCACAGTTGCTGCGGGAAACAGAAACCGCAACAGTCCATATCACAAAAGAAATAATTCATCGTTTGATGTTTTCGGTTATAACTCCTAGTAATGTGCCAGTAATGTTTTTTTGGCGACAAAGTATGTAAAAAATTAATGTTTTCACGACAGAGACGCCGTTAGACATTCTTCGTCAGATACGCCGAATCCCTGAAAAATCTGGGTGAATTTTGGCTGATTATTTCAAATTTTTATTCATCGGACACTACAGTGATTGTTGAAAGATGTCATTTGTTGAGTTATCACGCCAATCCGAACGAATCCCTACAGCGGCAAATAAGAAGGTACCAAGAATCGGTCAATAAAACACAAAATATTTATTATTCCTCCAGATTTACTGTATCGCTTTCGAAATAGACCCTTTCCGGAAAAATACACTCATGCACAAGCAGAACGAATAAGTTCAGCATTCGCCACGAATTCTGTCATGTCTTCTGTCGATGATATATTCAAGCTACATTTTTCCAGATCGCATGACCAGAACCATAGAAACCATGGAAAATTATAACTTTCGAACGGAAAGGCCTAGCGACTTGAAATTTTCAGGATAGGTGTGGATCTCGAATTTCGCGGTCAAGTTTATCAATGAGCAAAATTAGACTAGGGGTTCCGTAAATATGGTCGTTTGAAATTTAGTTTTCTTGGTAATTTCAAAACTACGGATTCGATCGTGACGAAATTTTGTATTTTAATGGAGAATGATATATTCAAGCGAATATATCGCGGTCACGTATATCAATGAGCAAAATTAGACTAGGGTTTCCGTAAATATTGCCGTTCAAAATATTTTTTTCCTGATAATTTCTAAACTACTGATTGGATGAAGGATTTTTGAAAAAAAAATTATCGAAACTTTCATAATTTGAAACAAGGTCAGATGTCATAGGAATATATTAATTATAGAATCCTAAAATTTTTTTTTTGTTATTCGATAATACCTAATACAGTGGTATTATTCTTCTTCTTGACCATAACTACTAATATCTCTCCATGAACCTGTAAATATTGTTAATATAATAGACATACATAGCTTTATCGGGTCAAAATTTCCGTGTCCGTGATATTTTAGTCTACAAGTCTTCCAACTTTAGCCAAACGAATCAATGTGGTAGCACCGTGGAATTAATTCGTGAATTTAAATTTTTCAATATCAAAACGCGCTTTTTGGGCAAACTGATGAGTCCAATTTGATACTAGTTTGAACGAAATACTTATTGCTGAATATTTGGTTTTTATGAGCCAAAACTGAGCAACTTATTTTCCATTTTTTTTGCCATTATTCGTTACGGATAGTCTCTTGGACTTCTGGCAGCTGGATATTACTGAAAGAATCAACAGCAACTGCATCTAGGCAATATCTTCCATTATTTCTCCCCATGATTTTCACTAGACTTATTTTCTACATAGATTCCTCACTTTTCACGCAAATTTTCCCCCTGTCCTTGAGAATTGGGGAAATCGTTTCGGTTTCTGGTTTATATTTTTATTCTCAAAAGACAGTTTGCAGTGGCTTATCGAAGATTTTATCGTATTAATGAGAGTAACCTGTTCGATAACTCCATCCGTTTCTGCATTACAATTCTTCGCAAACCGGATGTTATCGTGTGATTTCAATTTGGAAAATTTACATATTTGATTAATTTCTTAGCAACATACCAGCGTCATCAGCAACCATGAGAGAAACTTGCTAGTTGAAGAACTCCTGAACTACATCGTTTATATTTGTCTGAAACCATCGATATTTCAAATGCATTAACACCGATAGGTAATAAACTTTGTAATCGTAAAAATTTAAAGACGTACTCAGGTTTCGGCAAAGAAAGAATCCGAAAATCGAATAAAATCACTATATGATTGTTTATATTTTACTCAATAGCTATCTCACTTGATATAAGTCCTACAAAAATGGACAAATATGACAATTCATGGGCATTCAGAATTCAGTACTAGGAAATGCAAAAAACGCATCATAAACCTAACAATTTTATGTGAACTGGTATATTTTAAATGAAATATATTTTATTTTCCTGATCGGTAGAGCTCTTTCTTCCGATTTCAAATATATATATATATATATATATACTTCATTGATGTTATCTCTGTCAGTTTTCGAAAAAAACTGATGTTTTCCTCCCAAGCTAAGGCAGCTGTAGAAAGCCTCACTACAAAAAAATATTACAATATGTGGATTGGCAAAAAAGGAACCATTCTCTGGCCTCCTTACATTCCCGACCAGACCCCATCAGATACTTTCTTATGGGGATATTAAAAATCTAAAGTTTATATGAACCGTTTTCAAAATATTGAAAATATTCAAATCAGAATAAAGGAAGGAGAAGGAATTGATAATCTCAACAACCAACCAGAATTATTAAGGAACACCCTCGAAAACTTAATAAAAATATATCGTGTAAGTAAGTGGGGGCCATTTTGAACAATCAATTTAAATTCCTGTTGATAAATAAATAAAACAAATACCAGTTGTTTTATTATCCACGTAATCGCAGCAGTATCACGTGGCGTTCTACAGCTTTAGATTTAAACAAAAATCTATATTTTTTGGAAACTGACAAAGATATAAGATAACCTCTTAGATTTTCTTTCAATGAAAGACAAACTCATTTTTAATGATGCACATGTAGGAAGTGTTCTGAATTATCTATTGGTAATCTGGGGAAATACCACAAAATTTAATATAAACAGGCTTCAACGATTGCAAAATAAGGTAGTAAAATACTTATTCAAGCTGCCATTCGACACTCCTTCAGTTTTACTTTATGAAAGGTATCCCATATTGCCTATAACGAGACTATATTTGGGAGAATCTTATTTGTTTGTCTATAAGATCACAGGAAACCTGTTGAAGAGTGGTCTAACTATAGATGAGAACATTATTCACCAACATAATTTGCGAGATAGAGAGCGCTTTGGTCTGGACAAAAGTGAAGACAAATTATGGAAGAAGAAGACCAAGCTATGCTACTACGGAACTTTTCAATGAGCTGCCTGAGAATATAAGATCTTAAAGTTCAGTGACTGCATTCAAGAAGGGAGTGAAAAGACATTTGAAGAGGGTTTGGTAGGTTCTTTTTGGAAAAATGTAAATGTAAATTATCACATGAAGTTCATTTGTTGCAGAATATATTGTTTTTATTTTCATCTGTGAGAGCAACTTTGTGGGTTGATTAACAGAATAAATATATTTTATGTTAACCTCATTGAAGTGAATATATTTGAAATCAGAAGGAAGAACTCTACCGATTCAAAAGATAAAATAAAGGGTGTTCCATTTGTTTACATACAATTTTTAGGTTGACGATGCTTTTTTGCATTTTTTAGTTCGAATTCTGAATGCCCATAAAAATACTTCATATTTGCCCATTTGAACGTTTTTGTAGGACCAATATTAACTGGGATAGCTATTGAGTAAAATATAAACAATCACTACTGAAGAAAAGGAAATTAGTTTACATCCCTTAAAAACCAAAGATCGTAAAATTTGGAGAATCAATTTTGTGAAATAAGTTTTTTTGTTTAAAAAGACAAGATCCGTACTTATTGACTTATTTCGGCCATCAATACATTAGCAATGGATGAGCCGAAAGCTACACGTCAAATAGAGAATTCATCAGTAACAAGGTTAGGTAACGAGTATCGAACTTTCATTCTAACCGAGTAATAGACTGCATTTTCTCCACAACCACAAAGTATGAATCAAAAACAACCGAATTAAATATGAACTAAACAAATCATTCATTGTAGGTATCTCATTCTATTTATATTCATATGTGTTTGTAAAATTCACTCAAACTAAAAACTGGTGCACTTTGAAATTGCAATTAATATTACTTATTCATAATTTTTAATATAACAAATTTCAATGTTGTAGAGCTCATTCTTGTGACGAGCGTCCGAAATACCAAGAACGATCAAAAATTAAATATACATTTCATTAAAAATTATATTTGCCATTTATAACAAATTTAGCGTCCACAGGTTTTCACTTCCAATTAGGTACTACACCTACTTGCATAATTCGTATTATCATATCCATATTTAATTCATTCGATTTTCAACCTATTGTTTAAATTCATATTGAAACTTGTCTCAAAATGATAATTAACTGATAATTTTCATTTTACTTACAGTTTTGGTTAGCAGAATGGAAATATATCCGAAAACACATACGTAAGAAGCAAGTGATTCAGAATAAATATTATATGCCAAGAGTGCGAAAATTAACTTAATCAAGAATTATTTCATTACTATCACATTAACTTATTTCCGGAGAGATTCATAAATTATGTAATCTAGACTCTAGATTACAGAATTCTTGATTCAAAAGTTTTGTTCCATTCAATTTATTATAATTTGCAATTGAAATTTTCTCCCCATTCCAGATTTTTTATATTTGATAAATAATTGAAATGATTCCTTTTCAAGTTTTGTATTCATTCAAAAGTCAATATTGTACAACATAAAAAGCAACCTGATGTAACCTACCGTGACTCGAAATGATGTTTCCATATTCAATTCTCAAAATTAAACCCTTAGGTACTATTACAACGGCTTCTTTAGAATCATCTGAGTTTCATTTCTTTTCATATGATGGTTTTCGATCAATTTTTCTGATATATTTTACGGGAATGAATTGAAATTTTTATATACCTACGTACCTATAGAATGGGGGAAACAAAGTGAACATTAGAAAATGTTTGAGTGAAATTCGAGATTGATTTTGGATTTTGTAGATGTTGTTTATAATTGATCACTTCTCCTGATTTTATTTTCTATATTATTATTCACCTCAATGTACACCTTGATGCTGTAAACTTTGCACGAATAGAATTTCATCAATTATTCAATATGATTCTTGGTTAATTTAAATATGTATATGTATTTTTCTAATTAAATATTGACAATCGTGATGAACTTCAGTCAAAGATTCCATAGGGAATTTCGAGTAGATATAAATTTAACAACCTGAATTTGCGTTACCAAAATACCTTGTGATAAATTATATCCACCAGGGGGCGTATAATGAAGGGTATTAGAGTTTAACCGTAGATATCCAATATCTCAAAAACTACAAAACATACCTCTCTCAAACCAATTTTTAGTTGTGTTTTTTTGTCTTTTTACACCTCGACCCTATTTTTGAAAAGCTAAACGAGGGTGAGTACAATATTTACGACTTTAGGAAAGAAGCGAATATCTCAACAATTATTGACCTAACTGAAAAAGTCAAAAGTATATGATTTATGAATACCTATCCAACGGAAGCCTACCCATAAAAATTATATTTCCATCTGTAATTTTACTACACTATTTTATAAATGTCTGTTTTTCAAATTTCATTTTGTATCTATATAAGTGCGAATATCCTTGGCTGGGACATAAGGACATAAGGAAATTATAATGCTACGGAGTCCTAACTGTAACATCTGATAGAGAACCGAAAATATGGATTTTTCTTGTGACACATATAAAATAAAACTAAATCTTTCCGAAATATGGATTCTAACCTATTTTGACGATAATCCATTATCTTGAAATTCTTCAGACGAAACTAGTCTAATGTATGTATACTCAATAAGTACATGCGAAACACATAGGTGAGAAGCAAGTGATACAGAATAAATATTCTATGTCGAGAATGCGAATTTTTACGAAGAATTAATTCATAACGATCACATTCACTTATTTTCGAAGAGAAACATAAATTCTGTAATCTAGACTTAGATATAGTTTTGTTCGATTCAATGAATAATAATTTACAATTGACTGTTAATCAATTAAAATGATTCCTTTCCGAATTACTTATGCATTCAAAAGTCAATATTATGCAACATGAAGAATTATAAAAAGCACGGCTGTGAAGTCGGGAGCTTTTGAGCGCTCGTTCATCCACCTTGCAGGTAGATTCGCATTTTCCAGTTTTAGAAACCAATTATTGAAGACATTTTTGACAGTTTTCAAAGAAATGACAGCAGCTCATTGTCAATCATGCCGAATCAACTGGTACAGAAATATGAGGATTTTGTATCTGTATCCAATAATTCGTTGGAAATCAAAATGGTTCTGGTTATGCAATCTGGAATACATGTACTTATTTCGAATATATATCATTCTCCATCAAAATATTAAACTTCGTCACGATCGAATCTGTAGTTTTGAAATTATTAAGAAAACTAAATTTTAAACGACCGTACTACGGAACCCCTAGTCGAATTTTGCCCAATAACGGCATTCGAGATTCGAACCTAAGCTTACCTATCCTGAAAATGTCAAGTTTCTAGTGTATAAGTTATCGTGTATACGGCCGGCCTGTCGGACAGACTCGAATTTTTCGACGGATTCATCATCAGTGAGTCGAATTTTGTCGATTGAGATCATTTTCGGCTTTACTACCATCGGATTTATTAACATCGTGACGAAATGATATAGCCCTCGTTTGAGTAGAACGAGCGCTCAAAAAGCAACCTGCAAACCTACCGTGACGCGAAATCATGTTTCCTTTCCATATTTAATTCTCGAAATTTTATAATCTCTTAGGTACTATTACAACGGCTTCTTTAGAATCATCTAAATTTCTCTTCTTTTAATATGATTGTTTTCGATTAACTTTTCCGATATATTTTTCAGGAATGAATTAAAATATTAATATACCTACGTACCTAAAGGTATCATACATTTTTGAGCGAAATTCGATATAGGTTTCTGATTTTGTAGATGTTGTTTATAATTGATCACTTCTCCTGATTTCATTTTTCATATTTTTATTCATCTCAATGTACACCTTGATCCGGTTAACTTTGCACGACTATAATTTTATCAATTATTCAATATATAGTTGGTTAATTCAAATATGTGTATATAATATTGACCATCGTGATCAACTTTCAGTCAAAGATTTAAGATTTCATGGGAAATTTCGAGTCGATATAAGTTTTACAGCTTGAATTTGCGTTACCAAAATACCTTATGATAAATTCTATCCACCAGAGGGCGTATAACGAAGGGTATTAGCGTTTAACCGTAAGTATCCAACATCTCAAAAACTACACAACATAGGTACCTCTCTCAAACCAATTTTTTTATATACTTTTACATTTCCACCCTATATTTGAAAAGTTAGACGAGGGTTAATACAACATGTACGATTTTAGGAGAGAAGCGATTATCTCAACAACCATTGACCTAAAACTAAGAAAGTCAAGACTATATGATTCATGAATACCTATCCAACGTTAGCCGATCCACTAAAATTTTTTGTCTATCTCTAATTGCGAATATCCTTCGCTGGGTCATAAAGACATAAGGAAATTATAATGCTACGGAGTCCTAACTATAACATCTGATAGTTAGTTACAGAGAACTTAAAATATTGATTTTTTTTGTGACACATATAAAAGAAAACTAAATCTTTCCGAAATACGGATTCTAATCTATTTTAACGATAATCCATTAACTTGAAATTCTATCTTCAGATTAAACTAGTCTAATGAAGTATAATATGAAGCGAATTCAGAACAAAATTTAGACTGAACAGCTTTTTCTAATCTTCAACTGCATTTTGCCCTGAAAAAATAAAATGTGCAAATTTCAGACAAAAGTTCAATTATTTTCACAAAAACCCGCGACACAAAAATTCCAAGATCGATATACAACTGGACCTAATTAAGGCAATGCTGAACGTTCCTTTCAATTGAGTAATTATTATCACATCTAGGAACCCGAAATTGTATTGAGTGTTAGTTAAAAGTTGATTGGATATTGCCGATACATTTTTCATATACTCAATCAAATTGAGTTGGGTATACCTACGTAAGTTATTATCCTTCTTCTTTGCACATCTTCATCGAAATTCGATAATCTATTCACATTTTTGAGCGCTCGTACTACTTACACGAGGGCTATATCATTTCGTCACGATGTCTGTATTTTTCGAATTTTGAGCCGAAAATGGTCTCAATCGACTATGTTCGACTCACTGATGACGAATCCGTCGGAAAATTCGAGTCTGTCCGTCCGTCCGTAGGCACGATAACTCTCGAACGGATCAACCTAGAGACTTGAAATTTTCAGTGTAGGTTCAGATCCCAAATGCCTCGGTTGAGTTCGTTAATGGGCAGTATTCCACCAGAGGTTCCGTAAATTTGGCCGTTCAAAATTTTGTTCTCCTGATTACTTGAAAACTACAGATTTGATCGAGATGAAATTTTGTACTCAAATGGAAAATGAGGTGTTCAAGCTACATTTGAAATTTTGTCCAGATCGCATGACCAGAACCACAGAAACCATAGAAAATTGTAACTTTCGAACGGAAACGCCTAGCGACTTGAAATTTTCAGGATAGGTGAGGTTCTGGAGTGTCGTGATGACGTTCATCTATGAGCAAAATTATTCTAGGGGTTCCGTAAATATGGACGTTTGGAATTTAGTTTTCTTGATAATTTCAAAACTACAGATTCGATCGTGACGAAATTTTGTATACTAATGGAGAATGATATATTAAAGCTACATTTTCCAGATCACATGACCAGAACCATAGAAACCATAGAAAATTGTAACTTTCGAACGGAAAGGCCTAGGGACTTGAAATTTTCAGGATAGGTGTGGATCTGGAATGTCGCGTTCACGTTTATCAATGAGCAGAAAAAAAACTAAGGGTTCCGTAAATAAGGTCGTTTGAAATTCTGTTCTCTCGATAATTTCGAAACTACGGATTCGATCGAGATGAAATTTTGTATTTTAATCGAGAATGATATATATAAATCAATATTTTGTCCAGATCGCATGACCAGAACCATAGAAACCGTAGAAAATTCTAGCGAATTATCGAAAAAAAATTGGTCAGCTGAAGCACTGACATAAAGAATGGAGTTTCGCCTAAGTTTGAGAATTTTTTTGACAGATGTCGAAAATTCCTTCTATTGATTTCTAAAACTGGAAAATGCGAATCTACCTACAAGGAGGATGTACGAGCGCTCAAAAGCTCCTGACATCACGGCAGTGCTTTTCGTCTTGTTAGAAGTTCAATCAGCGTTTTTGTACAATTTAGATTTTCAAAAATTAATGTATTCGAAAAATATTTATTTTGACAGACATTCAATGTATGCTTGTACTACTTTTGTTGTGAAAAAGCGGAAATTTCCAATAAGTAGCGTTTTATTGTGAAATGTTTTCCAAAAACGATATAACGGAATATTGCGAATGAAATCTCCTTAATAAGTTTTCAGAATAACCAATTTCGAAATTAGCTCTTGTTTCCGGATAACCAATATAATAAGTTACAAGAAAGATAGGTATCAATTCAATATGGAGAAGGTACCTCCAAAATAAAATATCCAAATATAACAACATTGATAGGTACAGAAAATAATGACACTGAATTAGATCAGACATGATTCTTATAAATTCCTTTTGTCTGATTTCTACACTCCTAAGTGAATCGAAATGTTCGTTCTTGTTCGTTCCTATGCTGGAATTGAAGAAATTAAATTTTTGGTTGCTTATAATGAAAAATCTACTTTGGGGAAACAAATTTTTTTAGATTGAAAATATTAATATAATTTTTATTCCATTTACTATCCTATTTTTCGACAGATCGATATTTCATTCGACTTTCTCAGAGAAATCTGATCGAATCGATTCAGTGCCTGTGGAAAATGCACACAAAGTATTAAAGGGCAAGCTTGGACCTTTCGATTTGAAACATGTGTTCAGTATTGGATTTTCTAAGTCGAAAAACACAAAGATGATTTTGAAGGTGGATATGAATTGCTCCAACGCTATCAGTAGGCACTAATCAATAAGGCTCCAACATTTCGGGCCGATTCGCACCTAATCGATAATTAAGTGTGGTCTTCACGGCTGTTGCAAATTCAACATCGGTACCAGGGTTAGTATGCATTTCGTGTCCTATGTTTTATTGCCCTCAAAAAATCATATGGTCGCGTTTAATGAACCCAAGATTCATATGTGGAAAAAGGCCATAAACAAGGAGAGAACCACGAAGAGGCAACGCTCAGGCGCTTTACCAACAACTCCAAAAGGAGCTGCTCTCTCATACCGAAATGCCCCGCTTTTCCGAGAGAGCGCGCGCAAGTTGTGGGCCGGCCGCCATTGGTGGATAGGCGTGGTCTGCTCAGACAGATCATTCATTTCAGCCCCACTCTTTCCCCGCCACACGGAGTGATTGACAGTTGGCAGACGACTGCGGACCGCGCAGGAACTCCGCACGCGCTTACGGACAGGTAGGACGAAAAGGACTACACACGACAGCTTTTTCAACGATCGCAATAACCCTATGCACGCGGCGGCGAGGGCCTTATACAGCGAAACACGCGGGGCATCCGCCTAACGCAGTGTTAAGTGTAGTGACAGTGACCAGTGCAGTGCAAAACGGTGACTAAAAAAGTGATTTTACTCTGGTTTCGGAAAGGGTGCAGTACATGGCTCAGCCACGGGTACGCTATCCTACACAGAACGACAACACGTCAGCCTACACCTTCTACACGCCACCGTTTTGACATAACCCGTTTGTAATCTGTTGTATTCGAAGAGAGGAGAGCCTCTGGCTTTTCCTAACCTCAAAATACGAAAGTCCGCAACGAGAGATTCGCATAAAACACCACTAAAACCGCGAGTTCGTAAGCGCGCCAAAATTCTAACCTCCGAGACCGACGTATCAAACAATATCCTGTAAGAATTTAAGTGATCCGTCACATGTCAATATAAGAGACACCCGTCAATCGGCGAAGAACTACAGTGTCATAAATTAACTTTACGGATCGAACCGGGTGTCAATCTGTCGGTATCTGATAGGTAAATTGTTTACTGTTATTGTTGCTTTTACCGAATATCATTAATCAACATGTCAGACTCGCCGGGCCGATGAACTTGACCCCTGACTTGCCACATTTCTGGATCGTCCGGTATATCACTGTCTACCTTGAATTACTGGAATTATGGCCTGAAGGGTGAAATTTTATGGTTTTATTGCCGCTTTAAAATCTGTCGTTCACTTCTTCAATTGCATATTTGGATTTGTGTGGAGTCAAGTGGAAGGTCGTAAATCATAAATTCTTGACCAGGCTAGAGATTTCTACAGACTTGTCAACATGCGGTGTGACTTCAATGTAGTCTTTTGTATGCGTTCTTAAAATTCCTCAGGATTACTCATAATCGACATGAAACAATTTCAACCAGTTTTTCTGGAAAAAAATAGTTTGGAAGTTTTAATATTTCTCTTTAGTTTGTACAACACCACCTTACCGTCTTCGATCGTGCAATAAGTTTTGAGAAAGTCATTCTCCCAGAAATAATTTTCTTCAATCTATAACGCCTTCGTTTGTTCACGAGCTTTCGATATTTCCAAAGACGATTTTAACATCTGATCGTGCAACACTTCAAAAGACTCCAGTACCCCGCAATTAACGCTCAGCTTTCAACTAAGTCCTTTAATTTCTCTTAAATCCAATGAATAGACACTTTGGCCAATGTTAGATATCTTTGCCGGATTATACAGTATGAAAGTTCGGCCTAAACCACAAGTCATCGTGATTCTCGAATATCCAACCGAAGAATGTTAAGAATGGAATGTAGCTTTGTAACCTCGTATCTCTGGGACGTTTTCTTCATTAACCCGACTGAGAGTCGAACCCGTCGGTGACGTTAGAATATTTCAGTTGGAAAAGCACCTGAGTTATTGTAATTTAATACGAGTATCTTTGTATCCTCCAATTAATCGTTGTAAGTTTCGAGTTGTAACTGGAATTTTAATTAGGGAAGGTATTACTCGCGTAACTGTTTGGAAATGGATAATTATTATGGGTGAAGTGTACCGACGTCAAGACTATTTTTTTTCGGGATTGGAAAAACTAAAAGTTTCGGTGGTTGGTCATAATATGTTATCCGTCGGAATAACTGGTACTCTTCTTTCTATCTTAATCGTTGTTTTCAGTTAGAGTTCTGATTCGCCTTAGTTATAAAATTCGGCAGTGTCACTCCTTCCACATAGGAAATACTAAAGACTACGGTTTCATTATTCCCAGATTAGGGCATTCAGAGCATCTCTCGAGTCATAAAAGATTTTATAGCTACAGTTTTACTAACAGGTTCTCACTTATGCCGGAATCTACATCCGAAGACTAGATGCAGATGTACGTGTACTACGAAAGTTTTTATCAATCAAACCAAACCAAAATATATGAGAAAAAATTTCGGAATTCCAATTTGTATTTCACTTTTTCTAGACCGACGGAACTGATATCGTCCCTTTATGGCTTGTATGCGTGTTTCGGAATAAAACTGAATTATAAGGACGAAATATCAAGTTGTTTCGTGATCAATTTTGGTGATCGTGTCGAATTTGAATAAAGAATAGGGCAACGCCAAGAGATAGTTCAAACATTCAAATTTTCTTGGAAGAGAGAAAAACGACGACTTTTTTCGTTCGACCTATAAAGTGGTAGTTGGTTGAATTTCAACCAAGCACAATTTAGTGATTACCGGAATTCTTACCCTCAGGTAACAACAGGGATCTCGGCTTGGTATTGGACATGAATAAATTTCGAGATTTTCGAATACAACAGGTCTCCAATAATATTCAGATGCGACGGCTTGCGTTAATCAGTGAAGAATACTTTTTTCCGTTTTAGACTAATCCGTGTGTCTCAAGCTCGAACAGTAGTTACCGTAATTTCAAGTTGAGAACCGGGATACAAATTTTGATACTTGATTTAATTGGACGTTATGGATTTGAGGCTGGGATGGGCTGTTTACGTCTCCTGCTCTTTACGACAGCTGTAAAATCTTTATGCGGTACTTCTACGTAAGTGCCAGTGTCAAAATGTGGTGTGTGGCTTGGGGTTCAGCGACGTGTCGTGGTTCGAATCTGGATGTAAACCTCAAGTATACTATAAGGATCCTTTTTTAGGTGTAATTAATATTAAACTACCGACTATAAAGACTGAACAAAATCACCATGGACGTTCTCCAGAAAAATGTAAATATAAACCTTCTTATCCGTATTTTCATTTCGAATTTCTGTTATTCCGTTCCTTTCGAGGATGCATGTTTATTCTAGTGTTGTGACTATATCCCTTTCTCATTTCAATTCTTCTGCAACATATTTCAATAGCGATTTGTAATTCTTTATTTTCAACACAGTCCGTCGGATCCAAAATTCAAGTACCAACTCCGGCCGGTTGTCCATTAGACAAGAACATTGTCTTTTTCTCAACAATTGAGTAAATTTGCTTTCATGAACAAGATACAAAACAGAAATTGAATAAGATTGCCATTATCAGGAAAAAAGTTGAAATATTCGAACGGAGATTAGAATAGACCCGATTTAAAAAACTTCAGTTTAGAATTAATTGAACAGATGTCCATTGAAACCGTTGTGTTTGATATTCAACTAGAATAGGGGAAAAAAATTTCGAAAATCATTTCGGACATATTAAGAAAAAAGATGTATGGCTTACCTATGTTCGGGCATCACGTTCAAACGACTGCACCAAATTCGATAATTCTTTTTTAGTTGTGTTCATTATCATCAGGACAAGGTTTATACAACGAAATATTCCCGAAAAAACCGTACGGAAAAGAAAAAAAGGCTTTCCTTTTTCCTCCGACCAAGCAAACAATCATACCTAGATTACTTATATTTCATGACAATTTTGACACTTGTTAAGTACAAAGAAATAGATAATTCAAAATATTTCGATGTAATATTGACATTTCCTTCATTTATTAATTTTCATGTCAGTTTTGAAAACTATCTGAACTGAATGGTGCAAGTAAGCTGATTCAAATATAGTGAAAACCGTATTTCATCAAATACATCAAAAATATGTGCCAGTCCATGCCCGGATGCTTTTAGCTATGTAATGAAGCGTCCAGAATTATTAATACCTATTACCGTCACAATACTTATAATGATTAAGTCAGTGTATAAATTATTATCAAAATTATTGTCGCCAATATTTAATACACTTCTAACACCTTCCATGAATATAAATGGCTCGTATAATGTTCAGTGGAAGATTTATTGTGTTGTAATGTAAACCTAAAATTGTGCGACATGTTCGTGAGTTCTATTACTTTATTAGCTACCTGTCTTATTTGATTCTTTATAATGCTTCTTGGAAATTTT
Organism: Aphidecta obliterata; assembly: GCA_963966015.1. NCBI lineage: Eukaryota > Metazoa > Arthropoda > Insecta > Coleoptera > Coccinellidae > Aphidecta > Aphidecta obliterata. Next base: position 30,580,943 of record OZ014427.1, on the reverse strand, counting down.
TCATGCTATGAGATCGTGAATGAGTTTTTTAACTTTCAATTTTGTTTTTGTAGAAAAATTCTGTTGAACTCATTCTCACATGTTCTTGATATTCGTTTCTTCAAATATAAAAAAAAATTAACAGTTATTATGACCTAAATAAAAATTAAAGAATAACTGAATATTACATCAAAAATATTGACTTACCTTGAATTGAAAAAATAAAAAAAATATATCTAAAATAACAATAACCAGTAAAGTGAAAAACTGCACGTTTCGTTCCCTCCCACGACACACGCGCTAGGCGGAGGAATCTCTTGTACGTAACCCTCAAAAAACAGGCGGTCATTTGCTCGGTTATATTTTCAAGTCGATGAATTGATTCAGAACGATCGTATAAAGATTTCTCCGAACTTTTTACCGATGTTGAATAATTTGAAATTCATCCGGTTGATTTCATCTTCCGACGGTCGTTGGTATAATAATTCTAGAGCATCTTCATCTTTGGGTATTTCAAGTTTTTATCGAGGCTCGATGCAGCCAACTACGCATTCGCTCAAACGGCTCTCTGATCGCCACTTTGGTGCATTGCTTTGAAGCGGATCTCGATTTCTCCATATTTCTTTGATAGAATTCATCATCGGAGGATATCTCCGTGGTCATTCAATTCCAGTGCTGTCATCGTGCGTTTTAATTTGTTTGTTATTCTCTCGCGCTAATTGACTGGTTGTAGGTTTCCTGGTATTCTGCAGAAACCGATGGAAATTTCTTATTGTTTGCATTTTTCCTATGCACAACTTTATAAAATTCTTTTTTTGTAATAATAAACCTTTGAAATCGTTCAGGAATAAAATCTTAAGCTGCCCAAACTGCCCCTTGCTATTTTTATTTTTCCACAATAAAGTTAATATAGGATATCCAACACTATGAAATATACGCATCTTTACTTGTTTCCGAAGAAGCAAACCCCGTCGGCTACAAAAAACATGTAATTTCATTTTATTTGTTTTCTATTCAAATTTCTCGCCGTATCGAACATAAAATGGACTTGGTAGTGATAGAACGTAGTTTGTCGTTTCGGTTAGGGCGCAGTGATTAATAGCTTAGGTCTGATTGGCCTTCAAAAAAGTCGATACTACCCTCCAGGGTGATTTATACCCCTAAATATTTGGTCCGATTCGGTGCAGCCTGAAATTTCAACAATTCCATTAGAGTAGTCGTGCTAAAGTTGATTTCAAGTTTCTGTCGGGCTTCGTTGAACGCTCGACTTGGTTATTTATGTTTTTTTTCCATATAAATCAATTTGCGGAAACTTTATTCATAACTTTTCTACTTACGGAGAAAGTGTCTCACTTTTTGACATATTTCAACAAAAGATTTTACTTTTACTATTCTTTCGGTTATCTTAGTTAGATCCTCACATACTGATTGAAATAATCCAAAGAAAAATAGCTTAACAAAAAGACTAATCATAGATGATATTCTGACATTGTATATAAATTTATTTTGTCTGAGAATTCGAATTTTCAAGTCAAAATCCAACAAAATGAGTTCTCGAATCTTGACTTATGGATGTCTAGACACCACCACCTTCCAATTTTCACACCCAGTCCCCTAAAAATTTCGGCACGAAGCAGATGATGTGGGGAACGTTTTCAATCAGCAGATGCTACACAACCCACAAGCAAAACTACCATCCCATGAATAGAGAGGAATGTCAAAACCCCCGAAAATAATATTCACCCCAGCAGGAGGCTGAAACGCCATAAGTCTGCGTTTAAAACCGAAATCCTTGATTAAAAATATCGTGTTACCGAAGACGGAGTTTGGGTTGAAAAAACGTGGCCTCTAATCTCGGTGTAGGTTTCAAAACTGAACGTATTTTATTTTTTATTGGGCAGTTATTAGTTCATAGGAATTCGTAGTTTAGCGATTTATTGAGATTTCAATATATTCTCTCGTTATCCGAATCTCCTATAATAAGAGGGTTATAAAAATTTGTTATTGTTTTTGTTCTTTCGTATAATAACTTCATTAACTACCGTCGACGTTGTAACCTATAAAAGTTTAATGGTGGCTCGGAAATTATCGTAATTTTTATTCAATCCATTGAGTTTCATTCATGTTTACAATTTGTAGAAAAAACTTCAGTCCATTCTTCGATTTATTTTCCGTAATTATGTATTATTAATTATCTTTCGAGTCGTACCAATGGTTTATATCTCTACAAAGGTAACTGTGCAATGGTTATCGGCGAAAGCACAATAAACATGAATTTATTATCTACTTAATATTAGCGATAACGTCTTAATGCAGTTTCATTGAAATTTTCGTAATATCGATGGAAGTAAACGGTACCTATATGGTAATGATGAAGATTGAGCAAACGGTTATTACCTCGATTATTTTAGCTTTTATGAGTTTGAGTGACATCACCATGTTGTAAAGTGGGGATAGAATTGAAAAATTGAAACTATGATAATTGAAATTAAAATATATCCCGAAAACTGACAGATAGATGGTCTTTTGCATATCGAAATTCAGCAACTAATTGTAAATTTGCTATCTCTGCTCAAATTTGTAAACTCCTGTATTGCATAAATTCAGTTCTCATTATCGTTGCTCCTTCTTTATTTCATATGGATGAAGCTTTAATTATCGGGGTGATAGCTGGGTCAAAAGTCTTGAACAAAAATTGAAATTCACCTTGCACTTTCAACAGGACAAATACCTAAAGATGATTTTATTTTTTAACCCAATAAATTCATTTGTGGCGTTAAATGATATTTTTATAGCATGCTATTTTCGCATTAGAATCAATTTCTCACTGTCCTTTATACTTTTTTAATGTTATTTAGCGGCATCGATTTTTTGAAATTAGTCATCTGTGAAATTATTATTATTATCCACTTAAAATATTATTCAACTACTTGGGACTATGGCAACTTGCACTTTCAACAGGACGAAAAACAAAAGATGATCTTATTCTTCAACCCAATCAATTCATTTGTGGCGTTAAATAATATTTTTATAGCTTGTTATTTTCGCATTAGTATCAATTTCTGACTGTCCTTTATACTTTTTCAGTGTCATTTAGCGGCATCGATTTTCAAAATTGGTCACCTGTGAAATTATTATTATTATTATCCACTTATAATATTATTCAACTACTTGGGACGGTAGCTACTTGCACTTTTAACAGGACAAATTCCTAAAGATGATCTTATTCTTAAACCCAATCAATTCATTTGTGGCGTTAAATGATATTTTTATAGCATGTTATTTTCGCATTAGAATCGATTTCTCTGTGCCTTTATACTTTTTTAATGTCATTTAGCGGCATCGATTTTTAAAATTGGTCACCTGTGAAATTATTATTATTATCCACTTATAATATTATTCAACTACTTTGAACTATACTTAGCTACTTGCACTTTCAACAGGACAAATACCTAAAGATGATCTTATTTTTAAACCCAATCTATTCATTTGTGGCGTTAAATGAGATTTTTATAGCATGTTATTTTCGCATTAGAATCGATTTCTCTGTGCCTTTATACTTTTTTAATGTCATTTAGCGGCATCGATTTTTAAAATTGGTCACCTGTGAAATTATTATTATTATCCACTTATAATATTATTCAACTACTTTGAACTATACTCAGCTACTTGCACTTTCAACAGGACAAATACCTAAAGATGGTCTTATTTTTAAACCCAATCAATTCATTTGTGGCGTTAAATGAGATTTTTATAGCATGCTATTTTCGCATTAAAATCAATTTCTCACTGTCCTTTATCCTTTTTAATGTCATTTAGCGGCATCGATCCATAAAATTAGTCACCTGTGAAATTATTATTATTATCCACTTATTATATCATTCAACTACTTTGAACAATACTTAGCTACTTGCACTTTCAACAGGACAAATACCTAAAGATGATCTTATTTTTAAACCCAATCAATTCATTTGTGGCGTTAAATGATATTTTTATAGCATGTTAGTTTCCCATAAGATTCAATTTCCCACAGTCCTTTATACTTTTTCAATGTCATTCAATTATTATCATTATCCACTCATAATATTCTTCAACTACTTGGCACTATAGCAATAAATAAAAAAGTAGGTAATCATAAACTTTGTAATTTATAGCATCTGTTGGGAAGTTCAATGAATTATTCTATGAAATCAGAATGTTCAATGTCCATAAAGGGTTGTATGCACGTGATCCTCAAAATGATTTTCGCAATCAAAACTCTGATTTCCTACTCCGTATGCAGATAAATATTTGACCGTCCGTAGAATACTCGGCTTTTCCACTACGATATTTCAGAATTATCGAGAGATTACAGTCGGTGGCCATCTTTAATCCTCGAAATTGCATATGGCACGGTGGAAATGCATCGCATCCACACCGGTTTGGGCCCACGCACATCTACGGGATCGTATCAGATGTGCCAACCGAAGAAGAAAAAATAGTAAAATCGCCTTTATTTATTATCTTGTCCCTGCGGATTATAATTGTCACTCCGCGTACTTTATATGAAAGTTTAATATGAGACCGTCCACTTTTTTCGCGGAATCCTACCGTGAGCTTCGAATTTTCTCACTCGATCCTTTCACGTTCAGCCTAGGCATAACATATGCGACGGTATATTAGGTACAATAACGGACAGAAATGTCGCAATGTTGCAAGTTATAGGTTATAATTATCTTCTCAATTTCGAATTTCCTCATCACTTTGACAGATGTCAGATAATCCACGGTGCACCTTCCCAACCATATACCCGATCCACACTCATGCCGCGAATAACGGCAAGAATTCTTGCCGCGAATCTTGGCGTGAACTTCACGTGTAAATAAGCCAGGAATATTCGCAGTTTGGTTCGCGCGATCCCATCCACACTCGCGTTTCGCGGGTTCGCGGACGTTCACGGCATGAGTGTGGATCGGGCTATAGAAAATACAATCCTGGCACGTCACTGATAGATTTTCTTGTTTTTTCCAGTACGACGATGGGATCCATCCAGGATACATGGACGGAGCTACGGCAGGAGCGCTGTACGAGTCCCACGTTGCCCACAGACCTGGATTGCAGGGTCTCCACCATTCGCCCCATTTGAACCATGCGATGCACCCGTACCATGCGAATCATGTCAACCCCGCTGCGAACCATGTCATGGGCGGTGCAGTACCAGACGTTGGCAAGAGAGACAAGGACGCGATCTACGGGTAGGTTCCGATATACTTTGTAAAATTTTTACGCGGTGAGCCGGGAATATCGATGACTCGGCGGTTTCGAAGGCGATCGGGGGTTTGACGTTGTCAGCGGTCGGGATCATCTTACTGTTCCCCCCGTTGTCCTGTCACTCTTTGGAGGTGTTAATTCTATTGTTATTTTTCGAAACATTGATCGATTTATTTTTAACACCTTCGCTTTTCTAGTTTTTTTTTCAGACTGATATTGACTCGTTGAAGTTGAAAATTATTGTTGAGTATCGCTTGTCGAATCCGTGGTAACCTATATTTCTACTGTTGAAGGAAAGTTTTGGGAAAATAAGTGGAATATTTATGGTTGAATTTGATCTAAAATTCGAATGAAAACTATAAATTATAAGCGTGTTTTTAGGTATAATTTTAAATATCACTTCAATTATTATGGCAGGTACAGATAACAGGCAATGGTGATTTGAAGACACGATCAAAATCGAAAGAATTATCGATTAATTTCATACTTTAACGTCATTAAATTAAAACACAAGGAAAAAATTGTCTTACTTGTATAATTAAGTTCACAGAGTAGAAATTCTTCTTCGTAAAAAGTTCGAGAAATTTACTGGATAATATTTTACAAGGGATAAACGAAACGCTAAGTGGTATAACTGTGATAAAAATATCATTGAATGCCACTTGTCTCAGTTTCAAATAAGTTATGCATAAAAGCTATGTTTTATGTGTCTCTCCTCTTGATCCATTTCTATTGGATTAAATTTTTTTTTCATTCTGTGTTTTGTCGAAGAGGTTTTGAAAATTTTCATCACTTACGTGGTAACCTATATTTCTACTGTTCAAGGAAAGTTTTGGGAAAATTAGTGAAATATCTATGGTTGAATTTGATATCAAAAATTCGGATGAAAACTACAAATTATAAGCGTGTTTTTAGGTGTAATTTTGAATATCACTTCAATTATTATGGCAGGTACAGAAAGCAGGCCATGATGATTTGAAGACACGATCAACATCGAAAGAATTATCGATTAATTTCATACTTTGACTTCATTAAATTAAAACACAAGGAAAAAATTGTCTTACTTGTATAATTAAGTTCACAGAGTAGAAATTCTTCTTCGTGAAAAGTTCGAGAAATTTACTGAATAATATTTTACAAGGGATAAACGAAACGCTAAGTGGTATAACTGTGATAAAAATATCATTGAACGCCACTTGTCTCAGTTTCAAATAAGTTATGCATAAAAGCTATGTTTTATGCGTCTCTCCTCTTGATCCATTTCTATTGGATTACATTTTTTTTTCATTCTGTGTTTTGTCGAAGAGGTCTTGAAAATTTTCATCACTCACGTGGTGAATTGTATTTCCACTGTTCAAGGACAGTTTTGGGAAAATTAGTGGAATATCTATGGTTGAATTTGATATCAAAAATTCGAATGAAAACTACAAATTATAAGCGTGTTTTTAGGTGTAATTTTGAATATCACTTCAATTATTATGGCAGGTACAGAAAGCAGGCCATGATGATTTGAAGACTCGATCAAAATTTAAAGAATTATCGATTAATTTCATACTTTAACGTCATTCAATTAAAACACAAGGAAAAAATTGTCTTACTTGTATAATTAAGTTCACAGAGTAGAAATTCTTCTTCGTAAAAAGTTCGAGAAATTGACTGGATAATATTTTACAAGGGATAAACGAAACGCTAAGTGGTATAACTGTGATGAAAATATCATTGAATGCCACTTGTCTCAGTTTCAAATAAGTTATGCATAAAAGCTATGTTTTATGTGTCTCTCCTCTTGATCCATTTCTATTGGATTACATTTTTTTTTCATTCTGTGTTATGTCGAAGAGGTCTTGAAAATTTTCATCACTCACGTGGTGAACTGTATTTCCACTGTTCAAGGAAAGTTTTGGGAAAATTAGTGGAATATCTATGTTTGAATTTGATATCAAAAATTCGAATGAAAACTACAAACTATAAGCGTGTCTTTAGGTGTAATTTTGAATATCACTTCAATTATTATGGCAGGTACAGAAAGCAGGCCATGATGATTTGAAGACACGGTCGAAATTAAAAGAATTATCAATTAATTTCACACTATAACATCATAAAATTAAAACAACAGGAAAATATTGTCTCACTTGTATAATTCAATTCACAGAGTAGAAATTCTTCTTCGTAAAAATATCGAGAAATTTACTGGATAATATTTTACGAGGGATGAACGAGACGCTAAGTGGTATAACTTTTATAAAAATATCATTGAATGCCACTTGTCTCAGTTTCAAATAAGTTATGCATAAAAGCTATGTTTTATGTTTCTCTCCTCTTGGTCCATTTCTATTGGATTAAATTTTTTTTTCATTCTGTGTTTTGTCGAAGAGGTTTTGAAAATTTTCATCACTCACGTGGTAAACTGTATTTCCACTGTTCAAGGAAAGTTTTGGGAAAATTAGTGAAATATCTATGGTTGAATTTGATATCAAAAATTCGGATGAAAACTACAAATTATAAGCGTGTTTTTAGGTGTAATTTTGGATATCACTTCAATTATTATGGCAGGTACAGAAAGCAGGCCATGATGATTTGAAGACTCGATCAAAATTTAAAGAATTATCGATTAATTTCATACTTTAACGTCATTAAATTAAAACACAAGGAAAAAATTGTCTTACTTGTATAATTAAGTTCACAGAGTAGAAATTCTTCTTCGTAAAAAGTTCGAGAAATTTACTGGATAATATTTTACAAGGGATAAACGAAACGCTAAGTGGTATAACTGTGATAAAAATATCATTGAATGCCACTTGTCTCAGTTTCAAATAAGTTATGCATAAAAGCTATGTTTTATGTGTCTCTCCTCTTGATCCATTTCTATTGGATTAAATTTTTTTTTCATTCTGTGTTTTGTCGAAGAGGTTTTGAAAATTTTCATCACTCACGTGGTAAACTGTATTTCCACTGTTCAAGGAAAGTTTTGGGAAAATTAGTGGAATATCTATGGTTAAATTTGATATCAAAAATTCGAATGAAAACTACAAATTATAAGCGTGTTTTTAGGTGTAATTTTGAATATCACTTCAATTATTATGGCAGGTACAGAAAGCAGGCCATGATGATTTGAAGACACGATCAAAATTAGAAGAATTATCGATTAATTTCATACTTTAACGTCATTAAATTAAAACACAAGGAAAAAATTGTCTTACTTGTATAATTAAGTTCACAGAGTAGAAATTCTTCTTCGTAAAAAGTTCGAGAAATTTACTGGATAATATTCTACAAGGGATAAACGAAACGCTAAGTGGTATAACTGTGATAAAAATATCATTGAATCATACTTGTCTCAGTTTTAAATAAGTTATGCATAAAAGCTATGTTTTATGTTTTTCTCCTCATTTCTATTGGATTAAATTTTTTTTTCATTTCGTGTTTTGTTGAAGAGGTTTTGAAAATTTTCATCACTTACGTGGTAACCTATATTTCTACTGTTCAAGGAAAGTTTTGGGAAAATTAGTGGAATATCTATGGTTGAATTTGATATCAAAAATTCGAATAAAAACTACAAATTATAAGCGTGTTTTTAGGTGTAATTTTGAATATCACTTCAATTATTATGGCAGGTATAGAAAACAGGCCATGATGATTCAAAGACACGGTCAAAATTGAAAGAAATATCAGTTAATTTCCCACTATAACTTCATAAAATTAAAACACAAGGAAAATATTGTCTTACTTGTATAATTCAATTCACAGAGTAGAAATTCTTCTTCGTAAAAAGTTCGAGAAATTTACTGGATAATATTTTACAAGGGATAAACGAAACGATAAGTGGCATAACTGCGATAAAAATATCTTTGAATCCCACTTGTCTCAGTTTTAAATAAGTTATGCATAAAAGCTATGTTTTATGTTTCTCTCCTCTTGATCCATTCCTATTGGATGCTTTTTTTTTTTCATTTCGTGTTTCCTTGAAGAAGTTTTGAAAAATTTCATCACACCCGAATCATACTGATCTCACAATAATTTCTTAGAATTGCCAATCTATGAGAACTATAAGGTGGTTAAATAATGGTAAAATTTGCATTGAACAACTCACGTTTGTCGAGTTATCAGATAATTCTCATTCACAAAATTAACGAATGATTGAACAAACAGCCCTAAATTATGCTATTCTATCTGGTATTCACTTAGTTAGTCCACCAAATAAACCGAAGAAGTTTATAGAGTTGGAAAAACAATATATAACTCAAGATGAAACGGCAATACTTTTCAACAACAGCATAAGAAAAGACAAAAACCAGATGAATTCGTCGCGAAAAACAGCGAAATGACGAATGTCAGGCTCAGAATAGGAGAATGCCTAATAGACAATAAATATCTCCTATTGATATAGTTGTCCTCCTCATTTTTATTCTCGACTTTCCGATCGACCATATAGGTTTGATTAGTTCTTTGATCTTCATGGGATCCTAAACCGCTAGGCTGAAGAAGTTATGATGTGTCACCATATTCGTCATATCAACCAACATTCCGATGCCTGAGAAATACGTCAATTCTGCTATAAATGCCATCATCGAAGGAAGCCAGTTCTGATGTGTCCAACTCGCATCGTGATCATTGAAAGTCATAACGTAACTTCGACGAAGCTATGCTGGTTCTCTGGAAGGAACGAACAGAAAACGTCGAATCGGAAAATTTGCAAGCAGAAAGATTCAATTAGTTGTTTGACAATTCGGTTATTTTGCTGGGCGGCCTACAACGATCACGTGTCGGAATAAATTGAAAATTTAGATTTTGGCAAGGTTATCTCGAGGCTTTTTAGTGAATTTTAAGTGCTCCGCTAGCTACCCGACTAGATTCGGTATTTGTTTAGATAACGCAAATGTTTCTGTAACAAAAGTTGGCAACACTTACGCGCATTACACGTGCGAAGTGAACTATTTTGAATCGGATAGTTTACATTTTCCGAAGAGTTTATTTGAATCACCGCGTAAAGGTATTCCTGTCTGAACCTCGCTGTTTTCGTATTTTATCCAGTGCTATCAACATCTTCTACCTCATGCCGATCGGAATTAGTCATTTGCTGAGATAAAACGCATCAATAACTTTTTCCCCTTTTCTGACCTCTTATCTTGCAGGCATGAATGTACTCTTCTATGTGGAAAGTTAGATAGTTTATCTGCGTAAAACAGTTTTATGAATGTGTTGGACATATGTCGGCAAACAGGGTGATAACTGACCTAATATTTTATGTAAATATTTGTGCTGTAGTGTCGACGATGTTGATGATCTTCTTTCGACCTATTTGCAGGAGAATCAATAAAGTAAAGTATCTCTGGTTTTTAACTTGTCAATTTGTCATTCCAATTAATGCTTTATACCATGTGGTAGGTACTTCCTGTCGTTGGACCGTGGCACGACCGCGTCCCCATAATAACCCCCCAAGATATTTGAAGGAATTCATTTATCAGCGAAACCACAGTACCACATGTAGTCGATAATTGGAAGTGTTTGGTTTGCCTAATTGGGGCCGAGGAAATGAATTGGCAAGTCTTCAGGAATTGTGGTTTTGGTGTTGAAAGTAGGAAGGAAGAGGGTTGTTGAGTGTAACGAATTTTTTCGAAGGCAAATTATTTACCCCTATTTTCTTATGGAGTTGGTAAATAATTGATCGGTTAGCATACAATTTTGCAACCAATTTTTGTGTGTTCCCAAGTGAATTCGAAAATGAGATTGGTCTTATTATATCTTCTCTGGGTATTGTACCAATTCCATCGAATTGAAACTTTGTAGTTATATGAGGGGTCATTTGACATTTCTTAAGGAACGTATTCCTAGAAGATTGAAAAAAACCTTTTCAAAACACCGGTATTTCAGAAACTAAGTGTCTACATAAATGTTGATAAAATGAGTTATGAAGAAAATCAGCTTTCACGTGAGAAGAGAATTGAGTTTTCTAATATATTCAAGTTTTTGTTTTGTGATTAATGTTTCGCCGCTGTTGCCAGATCTGTCGAGATCGCTTCGGAACGGCCGCGTAAGCCCGTTTTTGCCTGTTGAATGTTGATCTTTGGAGGAATTTCGGAACAGGAAACATCCGATTCAATTCCTGGAGAATGCCTCTTGAAGAGATTCCCCGATAACATTATCCCTGCCCTTGCTTCCCCCATGCTAAGCCCCGGTTCTGGAATGCGCTAAGGAATTATTAGGGACCCGTGGAGTATGAAATTGGCAATGTTGTATAAGGTTTTAGTCGACGGCTTTATGTCTGAGAAAATTCTTGATTCATGTGGAAAAACTTTTTAGTAGATGGGTTCGCTCTTCCATCTCCTGGCCGCCTCGGAAGTTTCAGGGGGGGTGGCAAATCTCTGTGAAATGTTGCCTGGGGACGCGATTTTTATTTTATACGCAACCATCCCTACATATATGAAAACTTCCCAGAGTATGACAGATGTCAAAAAATGTCCTCGGTCCGATCCTGCGCTCGTCAATGAGTCAGATCGAATGAAAAGCCCCATGTAGAAACGGTGTCCCAACAAATCGTTCAACAAACGCATTCATAAAATAATAAAACATCGCGATTATTTGCTTTTGTCGGGTATCTCTCAATTAACAAAGGTCAATGATTCGCGTTATCTATGACTGTATCTTGGACTCTATGCCACACTTAATTGTTCTATGATTGCGCTCTTCCTTCGCTCTTCTATTCTGCTGCTGAAAATGTTTGGAAACAGGCAATTGTCGCCGCATTGATAACATCAGGGCACCCGTCCATTGAATACATACTAATTAATGTATTCTGATAGTTGTTATGAAGTTCAATCAAAGTCGAGATTCAACCTTCCGTGGTCCTTTTCGGTTTACAAAGCAGCCACTTAGTTTAGTCATGCGAGCATATTTTTTCCGTTTTATTGGTTACTTAGTGAATAAAACATAGTTTTTGGTCTTTCTTCTCTGGTTATTGCGTGAACTCATCTAAGTTCTAGTTATATGGACAAAAAGTATATCAGAAAAGAAATGAATGAGGGATCAATGGAAGGTATGTTGAAAAAAAATCACATTCCCCCAGGAATAAAATTTGTTATTAGAAAGTCCACTGACAATTATTATGACTGGAATACTGCAATCATTCAAAAAAGTTTCAAGTAATTCTTTTCTGAATAATGCATATCGACACAAAAATGAATGAGGAATTTATAAAAGGTATGCTCAAAAAATCATAATCCTCTGGGAAAAAAATTTGTTATTGCAATTGTCCACTGACAATTATTATGACTGGAATACTGCAATCTTGTTCAAAAAAGTTTTAAGTAATTCTTTTCTGAATAATGCATATCGACATAAAAATGAATAGGGAATTTATGAAAGGTATGCTCGAAAAATCACATTCCTCCAGAAATAAAATTGTTATTACACAAAAAGTCCACTGACAATTATTATGACTGGAATACTGCAATCATTCAAAGAAGTTTTAAGTAATTCTTTTCTGAATAATGCATATCGACACAAAAATGAATGGGGAATTTATGAAAGGTATGCTCGAAAAATCACATTCCTCCAGAAATAAAATTTGTTATTACACAAAAAGTCCACTGACAATTATTATGACTGGAATACTACAATCATTCAAAAAAGATTAAAGTAATTATTTTCTGAATAATGCATATCGACACAAAAATGAATAGGGAATTTATGGAAGGTATGCTCGAAAAATCACATTCCTCCAGAAATAAAATTTTTTATTACACAAAAAGTCCACTGACAATTATTATGACTGGAATACTGCAATCATTCAAAAAAGTTTTAAGTAATTATTTTCTGAATTTTGCATATCGACACAAACATAAATAAGGAATTAATAAAAGGTATGCTCGAAAAATCACATTCCTCCAGGAATAAAATTTGTTATTACACAAAAAGTCCACTGACAATTATTATGACTGGAATACTGCAATCATTCAAAGAAGTTTTAAGTAATTCTTTTCTGAATAATGCATATCGACACAAAAATGAATGGGGAATTTATGAAAGGACTGCTCGAAAAATCACATTCCTCCAGAAATAAAATTTGTTATTACACAAAAAGTCCACTGACAATTATTATGACTGGAATACTGCAATCATTCAAAAAAGTTTCAAGTAATTCTTTTCTGAACAATGCATATCGACACAAAAATGAATGGGGATTTTATGAAAGGTATGCTCGAAAAATAACATTCTTCCAGAAATTAAATTTGTTATTACACAAAAAGTCCACTGACAATTATTATGACTGGAATACTGCAATCATTCAAAAAAGTTTTAAGTAATTCTTTTCTGAATAATGCATATCGACACAAAAATGAATAGGGAATTTATGAAAGGTATGCTCGAAAAATCACATTCCTCCAGAAATGAAATTTGTTATTACACAAAAAGTCCACTGACAATTATTATGACTGGAATACTGCAATCATTCAAAGAAGTTTTAAGTAATTCTTTTCTGAATAATGCATATCGACACAAAAATGAATGGGGAATTTATGAAAGGTATGCTCGAAAAATCACATTCCTCCAGAAATAAAATTTGTTATTACACAAAAAGTCCACTGACAATTATTATGACTGGAATACTGCAATCGTTCAAAAAAGTTTCAAGTAATTCTTTTCTGAACATTGCATATCGACACAAAAATGAATGGGGATTTTATGAAAGGTATGCTCGAAAAATAACATTCCTCCAGAAATAAAATTTGTTATTACACTAAAAGTCCACTGACAATTATTATGACTGGAATACTGCAATCATTCAAAAAAGTTTTAAGTAATTCTTTTCTGAATAATGCATATCGACACAAAAATGAATAGGGAATTTATGAAAGGTATGCTCGAAAAATCACATTCCTCCAGAAATAAAATTTGTTATTACACAAAAAGTCCAGTGACAATTATTATGACTGGAATACTGCAATCATTCAAAAAGGTTTTAAGTAATCATTTTCTGAATTTTGCATATCGACACACACATAAATAAGGAATTAATAAAAGGTATGCTCGAAAAATCACATTCCTCCAGGAATAAAATTCGTTATTACACAAAAAGTCCACTGATAATTATTATGACTGGAATACTGCAATCATTCAAAAAAGTTTTAAGTAATTCTTTTCTGAATGATGCATATCGACACAAAAATTAATGAGGAATTTATGAAAGGTATGCTCGAAAAATCACATTCCTCCAGAAATAAAATTTGTTATTACACAAATAGTCCAGTGACAATTATTATGACTGGATTACTGCAATCATTCAAAAAGGTTTTAAGTAATCATTTTCTGAATTTTGCATATCGACACACACATAAATAAGGAATTAATAAAAGGTATGCTCGAAAAATCACATTCCTCCAGGAATAAAATTTGTTATTACACAAAAAGTCCACTGATAATTATTATGACTGGAATACTGCAATCATTCAAAAAAGTTTTAAGTAATTCTTTTCTGAATGATGCATATCGACACAAAAATTAATGAGGAATTTATGAAAGGTATGCTCGAAAAATCACATTCCTCCAGGAATAAAATTTGTTATTGCACAAATAGTCCACTGACAATTATTATGAATGGAATACTGCAATCTTTCAAAAAAGTTATAAGTAATTCTTTTCTGAATAATGCATATGGACCATCATCTTGTAATTGGTGCAATGATTCATCATAACCAGATGCAGTGATAGCATCTTGAGTCTTGGTATGACGGAACCTTTCGTCTTGCAAAAATTAATTCGAACTATCAATTTCATTGTTCTATAATTGGTAGCCTTCCAAATGAGTATTAGGTACTTTGTGGAATTTCATTTGCGATATCATATTTTTTTTTTGAATCAGAGAACTGACGAATCGGATAAACCGATGTTCCTATCTAAGAAATCCTACCAACAATGAAAATCCAAAAACAGCCACGTTATTTTGACAAGACGCAAATATACGATAATCGCTGTACTACAAGAATTAAGAGACCACTTATCGGATTCTCGCACGTTGAGAACATCGAAAAAGGTCAATTACGATATTGTTATAGCGTCAAGACCCAAAACCACAAAGGAGCATTCCCCAATTGATGTGGTGGTCTTTTTCAGACGTGAAAGACTCATCCCATGGCCATCGGTATAAATCATCAAACTGACAATGCAGTTTGGAGAAAATTGTCATGAAAGCGCCTTCCGAGAAGTGACCGGAGCAGCGGGGGGGCCCGTCCAAAAATCCGAAATTTGGCGCGCAGGTAGCCAAGGGACGATTGTCGAACGGACTTTCTTCGCAGATTTTATGGAGATAATAGTTAACTTTTAAATGTCCGATGCTGCATGGGGTCGATCCTCAATGAGATTTTACAGCCCTTTCACTTCGACTCTTATTGTTTAGCAAAAGGTGCTTCAAATCCCCAACTGAGGGTCATCTTGGCGTTTCCTGTGTTGCACAGTCCATTCAGAGCTTTACATTTTTGCGAAACTCGTCGCATGTCAAAATATTGGGTTCTAAATTAAAACTTCGTGTTTCCTGTCAAGATTAATGGATTTTGATAACGACTACTTAGGAATTGAGATTGAAGGGGAGGGGGCTTATGACTGATTTTTAGAAAAGATCCAGAAAATTTCTTGTACTGCATCGAAAATATATCTATTTTTGATGAAGGTCAGAAACGAATATGTATACAGGGCCAACACACGTTTAAAATGTAAAAATGCAACGTCTCCTTCCCTGGACTATTATTAAGATCACTTGTTCTTTTAGGGTTTTTGTAAAGTCGATTTGTTTCGAAGCAAAGAATTCTCAACACTTCTAACATTTTATTACCAAAAATTACACTTTGAGTTCCCAACAAGAACTGTTGAAAATTACCTTCTCCAGCTAGGATGCAAGAATCATTGACGGTCAAAACCCGCATTGAAACTTTTGGCTACATTAATACACTGAAAATGAATAGTTTTTCAACTCTAGAATTTTTCGAAATGTCATTCCCATTTTACATTCCCTGAGGGTATTCTTATATATTCTTTTGGAATAATGTCTTTATTTGAGTCATGACAAAAGTGCTGGAAGGGCTCAAAGATATTCTCGTTTAAAAAACTCGTCTGTTCGACGGAGAATTCTCAACACTTCTACCATTTTATTACCAAAAATTACATTCTAAGTTCCCAACAGAAACTGTTGAAAATTACCTTATCCAGCTAGAATGCAAGAATCATTGAAGATCAAAATCCCCATTGATACTTTTTACATTGATACATTGAAAATGAATAGTTTTTTAACTCTGGAATTTTTCGAAATGTCCTCCCCATTTTACTTTCGTTTAGGGTATTTTTATGTATTCATTTGGAATAATGTCTTTATTTGGGTCATGGCAAAAGTGCTCGAAGGGCTTAAAGACGTTCTCGCTTAAAAAACTCGCCATTTCGACGAAGAATTCTCAACACTTCTAGCATTTTATTACCAAAAATTACATTCTAAGTTCCCAACAAAAACTGTTGAAAATTACCTTATCCAGCTAGAATGCAAGAATCATTGAAGGTCAAAATCCCCATTGATACTTTTTGCTACATTAATACATTGAAAATGAATAGTTTTTTTAGTTTGGAATTTTTCGAAATGTCCTCCCCATTTTACTTTCTCTTAGGGTATTTTTATGTATTCATTTGGAATAATGTCTTTATTTGGGTCATGACAAAAGTGCTTGAAGAGCTTAAAGACTTTCTCGTTTAAAAAACTCGCCATTTCGACGAAGAATTCTCAACACTTCTAGCATTTTATTACCAAAAATTACTGGTTAAGTTTCCAACAAAAACTGTTGAAAATTACCTTATCCAGCTAGAATGCAAGAATCATTGAAGGTCAAAATCCCCATTGATACTTTTTGCTACATTAATACATTGAAAATGAATAGGTTTTCAACTCTGGAATTTTCCGAAATGTCCTCCCCATTTTACTTTCTCTTAGGGTATTTTTATGTATTCATTTGGAATAATGTCTTTATTTGGGTCATGACAAAAGTGCTTGAAGGGCTTAAAGACTTTCTCGTTTAAAAAACTCGCCATTTCAGGGAAAGAATTCTCAACACTTCTAGCATTTTATTACCAAAAATTACTCGTTAAGTTTCCAACAAAAACTGTTGAAAATTACCTTATCCAGCTAGAATGCAAGAATCATTGAAGGTCAAAATCCCCATTGATACTTTTTGCTACATTAAAACATTGAAAATGAATAGTTTTTTAACTCTGGAATTTTTCGAAATGTCCTCCCCATTTTACTTTCTCTTAGGGTATTTTTATGTATTCATTTGGAATAATGTCTTTATTTGGGTCATGACAAAATTGCTTGAAGGGCTTAAAGACGTTCTCGTTTAAAAAACTCGCCATTTCAGGGAAAGAATTCTCAACACTTCTAGCATTTTATTACCAAAAATTACTTGTTAAGTTTCCAACATGAACTATTGAAAATTACCTTCTCCAGCTAGAATGCAAGAATCATTGAAGGTCAAAATCCCCATTGATACTTTTTGCTACATTAATACATTGAAAATGAATAGTTTTTTAACTCAGGAATTTTTCGAAATGTCCTTCCCTTTTACTTTTTCTCAGGGTATTCTAATGTATACATTTGGAATAATGTATTTATTTGAGTCAAAGCCAAAGTGCTCGAAGCTCAAAGTAGTTCACCTTTAAAATACTCGCCTGTTTTACGAAGAATTCTCCAGGCTAACAATTAATTTACAATGATGAATTATGATCGCATTGTTTATATTTGAATATTTTCTTTCATCAATAATTCTAACGACTTTTTTGTTACAGGCACCCTTTGTTCCCCTTACTCGCACTAATTTTCGAGAAGTGCGAGTTGGCAACCTGCACACCTAGAGAACCTGGTGTGGCAGGTGGCGATGTATGTTCCTCGGAATCTTTCAATGAAGACATAGCAGTTTTTTCCAAACAAGTGAGTATACAATTTGAATTTTCTCGACGGAATCGATTGAAAAAAAATTCACAGATTTCGTTCGCGATCGCTTTGTATGAATGAGACGCATTTCTCTCCGGTATTGCACGACGAAACGCCGCTTGTGTTATTAACGCCGCAACGTTATCGCGGTTTGTTCAGCTTATCTCTCAGGTTGATAAAACCCAAAAATATATCATCATAAACCATCCTAGGTCCACATATTGTGCCTAAAACAGCGATAAGATTTTATGTGATCGCTTAACCTGTGTTACAGGACTACCAACTAGTTTACATTGTACGCTATATTTATTTACAACCTCTACTTGTTCTGGTAACGCGAATGTGCATTTAAACTCGTCTGGGATAATCGTAGTAGCTGCGTGACAACTGGACAAGGGGGGTTTGAAGGTTATTCCCCGTGCTTTCCTCATTTGTTTCTTCGTCGAGCTATGGTCAGTGAATACTGATAAGTATTCTATAATTTTAAACTCGATGTGTCATCAAACAACCAAGAAATGTCTCAAATTCAACTAGGATGTGCGTCCTCAGCCTCGAAACAGTATTTCTGAAACTGCTTCGCCTTTCTTTCCCCGAGTTTAACGCTGTTCGGGTACGATGCACGTTAATGGGCCCCGGCTAATAGGTGGCGAAATTTATTTCGTTTACTCGCTTGAGAAAGCACATACTTAAGGGGTCGTTTATGCATCGGGACGAGCGAGAGTTTTCGAAGTCTTCATCTTGGGAAATTCAGCCGCTGGTTTCACCGGTATTGGGATTGTGCCGTCTCGGTGATGCGCAGCTATTTTACGAGATTTCTTATTACATTTCGACAAATTGGTTTTTAGTTGAGTTGAATAGAATCACATTTCAAAACTTGGCGAAGAGGTGTCCACTTGTACAACAAAAGTTATTATGTAAGGTGTGGAAATTCATATTTATATACAAAGTGCGCTCGAAATGAAACTGTAGGCGTTTATTCGTTCATGACAAACAAATTTTTCGATCGATCATGGTACGTTGCCAGGCAACCGGGTGGTAACATTATTCCCATCAATGTCGAGGGTTCGAAATATCGCCGCTAACTCGATTTAATTACTCCGAAACGTTAATTCCGTTACGTCCATCAGGCCGAATAAAATTTCCTCCGACGTCGAAGAGCGTTCCTCCGAAACTATCCACCCCACCGGTGTCCGTCCCCCACCCTAACAGCTTAACGGCTGAACGTGTAAATTTGCCTAACTATATTTATTTATTCCTCCATTATAATTCGTTAAAGGGAACATTCAGATTCATACCCCCGATTTATTCCGACTGGTGCGTTCAAACAACTGAACTGCGGTAGGGTAAAACTAATTATAAAGTCAAAATCGCATCATCCGTACAAGGGTGCTTCCCTCACGACTGGACAGCCGGCAACGGTGGAAATTAAAATGCTCCAATTGAACAAAACCCGGATTGTGTACTCCCCAGATCGGAACGCCCCTGTCAAAGGCCACTCTTTTAGACCCTTATCTCGAAAATCCGCGGCTGATCCAATCCTGCATGCATTTTTTTAGGCCGCAGATACATCAGTCGATCATTGTTTCCTTTGATCTTTGAAATTTGCCGACATGCCCAATGAAAATGCTCGAAATTGGCCAGAATCAAGGCACCATTTTCAACTATGAAGAAACAGAAACAACTGAACTAGGGAAATTTCAGTTTCTCTCGTTAGGTTACGCCCAATTCAGTTCGTTCTTCAATAGCGCCGATCACAATAGCACGAACTATTGTAACGTGGAATTTTTATCGTATTATCCAATATTCATGTTGCCGACCAGTTATTTCAGAATGAAAATAAGGCCAGCCTAAAATTAGAAGAAATGGACCGGGCACGAAAGTAGATTGTTATTTTGTTTATCCCGCCGAGCACATCTTGTAAGTGTTATTCTAAAGCTAAGACTAAACAAACCGGATATTTTTCCAATACAAAAAATATACCACATTCCTCCGGCCTTTTGTCGATGAGACACCACAAAAATCAACACGGACCCATTCCGGAACGAAAACACATCGAAAAAAGAAATGCTTTTAACAGTGCTGCAGTCATCATTAAACTTTTTCTTAACCTACAGAACACGTGTAAATGTTTCCTATAAGATAAATTGGCGATTTCTGGTATCACTATACCGGCTTTTCCATTTCTTCCACTCTAAGATATTTCCCATGTCGAGACACCATAACTATTAATTTTCGTCTTTTCTATCTTCGCATCTGAGGGTATCTCGTATTCTTCTTGGAGCGGCGAGGATAAACCACCGCGTTGCCATTGCGATCTGTCAATATCGGAATTTGTCATTCTGTCGTGATATATTCCGAGCGGGGCTTCGACAAACGGGCCATTTATTAAAACCGAATTGTCTGGAGGACCGAGTGAAGATAAGAGAGAAAGATTAATAATGTTTTCGAATCTGTTAATAGCATTAGGAGAGACGGCATGGGGCAAGGATTTAGGATGGTTTCACAGTTCTTGCTGTCAGTTCGTTAACAGATTGAATGATGGCACGGTGACAGCGACGTTGGAGAATTCGGAGAATATACTGCCCAAGTACATTAATCGAAAATAATGAGGGAACAAATATCCAAACAATTAATATACAGGTTATATGTTCATGAGTTAACCCGAACTGATAAGAGTACAATCCCCTTTTTTGGTCATCAAAGATCTTTTCTTCGCGTACTTCCATTCTTCACACTCCGGAACCAATAACGATAATTCATCCAGAAGAATCGAATAATCGAAAAATCCACATAAAGATAGGGGCCTTAAAAATATAATTTACGGTGTTCTATAAAATAAACAGCCGTGTATCATGGAACGGCAGCGAGAGAACGTCAGACATTGTAGCAGTTCTGAAGATCATCGTAAATCATTAAAACAACCCCGCACGTGGTTGTTAAGAGAAGACCACTCGGTCAATAATTAAAACTGTTATTAAAATGCCACAAAATTCCAAAGGCATTTAATGGGCTTTCGCGTTTTCGAATTTTTTTTTTGGACGCCTCGTGTGGTACACTCTTATATAACCCCTACTATAAATTACCATCGTTTTGGGACACACGATTTTGTGTCTAATTTCCTATAGGCCTCCGGTGGTGAATCCGAGAAGATTACCTTTAGGAGTTGGAAAAATTCGAATTTTATGACTGGGACATATTCGGCGGACGTAGGTCCATGATTTTGATTTATGGCGACTATTAACGATGACTCGACGTTACTTTTGTGGCTCCTTTTGTCCAGGATTCACACTTTATCTGTGAATTTCAAATATATAACTGACATATTCATATTGAAGAGCTTCTTTTTCATCGAAATTTCTTCTTCCTCTTCAATATCATAAACGGGGGAAAAAGGCAAGGCAAGAAATGAACGAAAAAAAATTATTCATTTCAGATATAATTTTGTTCGGGGAAAAAACCTTCTATTGCGGAACAATACCCCGCAAAAAATGGGACACGATCAGGAGGCTCCAGGTTTTTTTTTGAAAAATGTCAATGTATAAACTATTCAATACGGTAGTAAGAATGCCTGATGGTTTTTTTATGATTTTCATGAAAAAAAAAATGATATTACCTGAACAATAAGAAAAACGATTATATCCGAGATTCTTATTACCGAATTAGATAATCTGCACAAAAAAAAAATTGTAGCCTTCAAATCGTGTTCGTTTTCCTCTTTTGAGGTCGTGAATACTTTCATGCGTTTTGGACAACTTTGCAAAGCGGAACCAGAATTAATGATTTCGCTATAAACGATTAGATAATCTTCCCAAAAAAAAATTGAAGCCTTCCAATCGTGTTCGTTTTCTCTTTTGAGGTCGTGAAAACTTTCGTGCGTTTTGGAATAATCCAAGCTGATTTCGGACAACTTTGCAAAGCGGTACGAGAATTCATGATTTCGCTATTTACGATAAGATAATCTGCACAAAAAAAAATTGTAGCCTTCAGATCGTGTTCCGTTTTCCCTTTTGAGGTCGTGAATATTTCATGCGTTTTCAAAATAATCCGAGCTGCTTTCGGACAACTTTGCAAAGCGGTACCAGAATTAATGATTTCGCTATTTACGATAAGATAATCTGCACAAAAAAAAATTGTAGCCTTCTGATCGTGTTCCGTTTTCCCCTTTTGAGGTCGTGAATATTTCATGCGTTTTCAAAATAATCCAAGCTGCTTTCGGACAACTTTGCAAAGCGGTACCAGAATTAATGATTTCGCTATTTACGATAAGATAATCTGCACACAAAAAAATTGTAGCCTTCAGATCGTGTTCCGTTTTCCCCTTTTGAGGTCGTGAATATTTCATGCGTTTTCAAAATAATCCAAGCTGCTTTCGGACAACTTTGCAAAGCGGTACCAGAATTCATGATTTCGCTATTTACGATAAGATAATCTGCACAAAAAAAATTGTAGCCTTCAGATCGTGTTCCGTTTTCCCTTTTGAGGTCGTGAATATTTCATGCGTTTTCAAAATAATCCAAGCTGCTTTCGGACAACTTTTCAAAGCGGTACCAGAATTCATGATTTCGCTATTTACGATAAGATAATCTGCACAAAAAAAAATTGTAGCCTTCAGATCGTGTTCCGTTTTCCCTTTTGAGGTCGTGAATATTTTATGGGTTTTGAAATAATCCAAGCTGCTTTCGGACAACTTTGCAAAGCAGTACCAGAATTCATGATTTCGCTATTTACGATAGGATAATCTGCAAAAAAAAATTGTAGCTTTCAAATCGTGTTCGTTTTCCCCTTTTAAGGTCGTGAATATTTCATGAGCTTTGAAATAATCCAAGCTGCTTTTGGACAACTTTGCAAAGCGGTACCAGAATTCATGATTTCGCTATTTACGATAAGATAATCTGCACAAAAAAAAATTGTAGCCTTCAGATCGTGTTCCGTTTTCCCTTTTGAGGTAGTGAATATTTCATGCGTTTTCAAAATAATCCGAGCTGCTTTCGGACAACTTTGCAAAGCGGTACCAGAATTCATGATTTCGCTATTTACGATAAGATAATCTGCACACAAAAAAATTGTAGCCTTCTGATCGTGTTCCGTTTTCCCCTTTCGAGGTCGTGAATATTTCATGCGTTACAAAATAATCCAAGCTGCTTTCGGACAACTTTGCAAACCGGTACCAGAATTAATGATTTCGCTATTTACGATAAGATAATCTGCACACAAAAAAATTGTAGCCTTCAGATCGTGTTCCGTTTTCCCTTTTGAGGTCGTGAATATTCAAAATAATCCAAGCTGCTTTCGGACAACTTTGCAAAGCGGTATCAGAATTCATGATTTCGCTATTTACGATAAGATAATCTGCACAAAAAAAATTGTAGCCTTCAGATCGTGTTCCGTTTTTCCTTTTGAGGTCGTAAATATTTCATGCGTTTTCAAAATAATCCGAGCTGCTTTCGGACAACTTTGCAAAGCGGTACCAGAATTCATGATTTCGCTATTTACGATAAGATAATCTGCACAAAAAAAAATTGTAGCCTTTTGATCGTGTTCCGTTTTCCCCTTTTGAGGTCGTGAATATTTCATGCGTTTTCAAAATAATCCAAGCTGCTTTCGGACAACTTTGCAAAGCGGTACCAGAATTTATGATTTCGCTATTTACGATAGGATTATCTGCACAAAAAAAAATTGTAGCCTTCAGATCGTGTTCCGTTTTCCCCTTTTGAGGTCGTGAATATTTCATGCGTTTTCAAAATAATCCAAGCTGCTTTCGGACACCTTTGTAACGCGGTACCTGAATTCATGATTTCGCTATTTACGATAAGATAATCTGCACAAAAAAAAATTGTAGCCTTCAGATCTTGTTCCGTTTTCCCTTTTGAGGTAGTGAATATTTCATGCGTTTTCAAAATAATCCGAGCTGCTTTCGGACAACTTTGCAAAGCGGTACCAGAATTCATGATTTCGCTATTTACGATAAGATAATCTGCACAAAAAAAAATTGTAGCCTTCTGATCGTGTTCCGTTTTCCCCTTTTGAGGTCGTGAATATTTCATGCGTTACAAAATAATCCAAGCTGCTTTCGGACAACTTTGCAAAGCGGTACCAGAATTCATGATTTCGCTATTTACGATAGGATTATCTGCACAAAAAAAAATTGTAGCCTTCAGATCGTGTTCCGTTTTCCCCTTTTGAGGTCGTGAATATTTCATGCGTTTTCAAAATAATCCAAGCTGCTTTCGGACAACTTTGTAACGCGGTACCTGAATTCATGATTTCGCTATTTACGATAAGATAATCTGCACAAAAAAAAATTGTACCCTTCAGATCGTGTTCCGTTTTCCCCTTTTGAGGTCGTGAATATTTCATGCGTTTTCAAAATAATCCAAGCTGATTTCGGACAACTTTGCAAAGCGGTACCAGAATTCATGATTTCGCTATTTACGATAGGATTATCTGCACAAAAAAAAATTGTAGCCTTCAGATCGCGTTCCGTTTTCCCCTTTTGAGGTCGTGAATATTTCATGCGTTTTCAAAATAATCCAAGCTGCTTTCGGACAACTTTGTAACGCGGTACCTGAATTCATGATTTCGCTATTTACGATAAGATAATCTGCACAAAAAAAAATTGTAGCCTTCAGATCGTGTTCCGTTTTCCCCTTTTGAGGTCGTGAATATTTCATGCGTTTTCAAAATAATCCAAGCTGCTTTCGGACAACTTTGCAAAGCGGTACCAGAATTCATGATTTCGCTATTTACGATAAGATAATCTGCACAAAAAAAAAATTGTAGCCTTCAAATCGTGTTCGTTTTCCCCTTTTGAGGTCGTGAATATTTCATGATCTTTGAAATAATCCAAGCTGCTTTTGGAAAACTTCGCAAAGCGGTACCGTAATTAATGATTTCGCTATTTACAATCATATTGCCGAAGGAATCATCATGACGCGTTCCTGCTTCATTTTTAAAATAAATAGTTTTGTACAGTTTTCGATTTTGGTAACAAAATTCTGGTCACATTTTGTAGTAAATTTCGACTGAAGCAAAATAAAACATGCTAAATCAATGATGCACTCGCGAGTGATTCAACTCTAGTTTAGCCACAATCATAACAAGGAATCTCATCCCCTTTTTCAACGAGTGAGTATTCGCCAAATGTTTCCAAAACACATGTAAACTCTCCGATAACAATCTAATTAACAGTCGGGCGAGTTTCGAATATTCGTATCGTATTGTCGAAAGTTGCCCTCAGATGATATAAAGGTTCCTATATCCATTACGTACAACAACCACCTTTCGTTCTTTTATCGATGTATACAAAAAATTCGTATCGTAAATGCACCTTTCACTATTTGCCAGAGTAATTTGCATGTGACACTAGGGCGAACGGCCATTACAGAGAGTGGACGTCGTAAAAAAACGCTCGTCGTAGCCTCAGCTGTCGTTTATCGATCACAGAATTAAACAAGTCAGGGATCAATTTAATTCTCCCGGAAAAACCGAATGAAACGCCGAGCTGTAATTCTTTTAATACGGGGATGTAGCCCATTGTGCGGCGTTCAAAGTTACTCTGGAACTTTGCATGTTGCTCTTTGTGATCGCCCCCATGGTTTTTCTTTGTGCGAGAGATGCGTGTCTGATAACACAGCGCTGTTATTGTTGGTAATTTTTTGGTTGGTGGAGTGGCTCGCTCGACTGTTCTATGTTGGGGCATCTCCCGCTGCGCCCCACGACGAAATGAGCAATTCCTGGCTCTTAATCTCCACCTAGGAGGCTGCCATTGTGGTAATTGTTCATGATTTCGCTCTCCTATGCGCCCGGCCTAATCTCCCGCTCTTTGGTTCCCCTCCGATTCGTAATCTCCGTCTCAGGTAAATGTAGCTGTCATAATTCGATCGTGAGTATTGGACTCTGTGGCCGGATTTGTTTTGTGAGGCTATTTAGAGATGATTGGTATTTGTAGGTCTTGTAGCAGTCAATCAAGTGTGATGTCTCCATTCGGAGCGGCTCGCCTTCTGCAGTCAACGTATCGATTTCGGTTCTCCGTTATTATGTGATCTACTTAGCACTGTGTTCTTCATTTGGAAAAAAAATCTGACAGTTCACGTCATCTGTTGTTGACCATAGAGAAATTATGACAGTAGTACAGTAGTAGCCGATGTGGTGAGTTCTTAATGCACCACGTGCCCCTAGGATCGATTAGAGACTGTACCTATAATGTAAACATGAAGGTTTTCACAGTGGGGCCATTATCAATACGAATGCCCGTAGAACCGAAATAATTATATCTGAAATGACGCAGATAATGTACGAGCATTACCTCGAATAAAATTCGACTTTGTTCCACCCACAAGATTGTGATATTCTTCCACTGTGGGCAGGTAACCTGTGGTCATTATGTCGAATCAGTATGGTGGAGTTTATACATATTAACCTTTTCGAATTGTCCGGATATTTTGTGGGTGTGTCCGATGCAGCCATATCTTTTGTTCGAAATAATCTAGAAAACCATTTTGGATACATAATTTCATTTTTACTTCAGGAAAGTGGGAATGATTCTTAGCTGTTATCACTGAACAAATAAAACATGAATCTAATTCTGAGATCGTTATCTGCTCTGAAATCAAAACAACATCATTTGTAATAACAAACTTCGAAATCGTTTGTGGAGAAAAAATCCACTTCGACATTTCTACTGTAATTTTTTGGCGCCACCATCATATTTTGCCGAAGCGTTCAGACGAACGACAACTGTCTTATTGCGAATAGAAAAATACGGAATAAATTAACTTCGAACTTCGAAATCTTTTGGGGAGAAAAAATCCACGTCGACAATTCTACTGTCATTTTTAAGCGCCACCGTCATATTTTCCCAGAGCGTTTACACAAACGACAACTGTCTTGTCTCGAATAGAAAAATACGGAATGAATTAGCTTCGAACTTCGAAATCGTTTGAGGTGAAAAAATCCACGTCGACAATTCTACTGTCATTTTTTGGCGCCACCGTCATATTTTCCCAGAGCGTTTAGACGAACGACAACTGCCTTATATCGAATAGAAAAATACGGAATAAATTAACTTCGAATTTCGAAATCGTTTGAGGAGAAAAAATCCACTTCGACAATTCTACTGTCATTTTTTGGCGCCACCGTCATATTTTCCCAAAGCGTTTAGACGAACGACAACTGCCTTATATCGAATAGAAAAATACGGAATAAATTAACTTCGAATTTCGAAATCGTTTGAGGAGAAAAAATCCACTTCGACAATTCTACTGTCATTTTTTGGCGCCACCGTCATATTTTCCCAAAGCGTTCACACGAACGACAACTGTCTTATCTCGAATAGAAAAATACGGAATAAATTAGCTTCGAACTTCGAAATCGTTTGAGGAAAAAAAAATCAACGTCGACAATTCTACTGTCATTTTTTGGCGCCAACGTCATATTTCCCCAAAGCGTTCACACGAACGACAACTGTCTTATCTCGAATAGAAAAATACGGACTAAATAAGCTTCGAACTTCGAAATCGTTTGCGGAGAAAAAAATCAACGTCGACAATTCTACTGTCATTTTTTGGCGCCAACGTCATATTTCACCAAAGCGTTCACACGAACGACAACTGTCTTATCTCGAATAGAAAAATACGGAATAAATTAGCTTCGAACTTCGAAATAGTTTGAGGAGAAAAAATCAACGTCGACAATTCTACTGTCATTTTTTGGCGCCACCGTCATATTTTCTCGAAGCGTTCACACGAACGACAAGTATCTTATCTCGAATAGAAAAATACGGAATAAATTAGCTTTGAAAATCTCATTTACATTTTATGAATAATTCGTCAAACACTCTGGGGAATCTAATGTACAAAACCGGAATATAATCTTTGGAATTCGTGTGGTATATACCAATGGTAGATTCGGGAATTAGTCTAACTAAAAGGTTCGGCCGGCATTAGATCTATCTGGCAGTGGAGAAAATGAATCCGCTGGCTCTTTAATATATTATAAATGGAGATATCTACCTGAGATGGACCCGTAAAAAAAAGGAACCCAAATAGTATCATTCTTCGCTCCCCTGGCATCGCTTGATACGTCTGGTAACACTGAAGGCCTTCCGGATGATTTACGACCAGGGTTCAAGAATAATAAATCTTTCTTATGTAATGTACGGCTAAATACAGATATTAGTCTAGGGTAATTGTACTCTCTTCTAACGGTTCATTAAACGCTGTTGAAATTTTTACACGCCAAAAGGGTCTTTAACTCTATTATTTTTCTCTTTCCCAAAACTTCGAATCAATCCTGCGCTCGTTTCGCCGTGAAAAAAATCCCTTCGTTTCAAACGGAACAAGCCGGAGATATTCCCGCCGGTTGAAATTCCCGCTCGCATATCTTCTTATTAAGGCCCGTATTCTGTTAAATTGCCGAGAATGGATTTTTTGAGTTTTTTTGTGTGCACGATAGAGCATTATATATACTTCGATTAGTCGCCAAGTTGAATATTTCCCCGCATTCTTGACGAGCTGACATCGTCCGACCGAGTTCAATCGTCGGGAAAGGTTCCAGCAGAAGCGTATTAGCCAGTTATTGATGCTCATGAAGGTTTCGTGTCTTAGGTAATGATAATAGTGGAAATTTCAGAACTTTGAGAAATGTTCTTCAACAAGGGTCAGTTTTAGCCCCAGTTCTTTTCAATTTTTATTTGTGTTATATCCCTGCTACTTCTTCTGAAAAACTTTTATATATGCCGATATTTCCCTGGCTTTTTGTAATTTTGATTTTCGAAGCATAGAAAGTAACCTCGCTGCAGATTTAGAAATTCTGCTCAAACTTTGCTGTTCTCGATCGGTGTGATATGGCTAATTCAGCCCTGTCCCCGTGGAGGAATGGCTCACCCACCTTTCAGCCGGGTAAATATGCTGTACTTTTTATTGGTTTCTCCACGTAGCCGTGTACAACTACAATTTTCTCGACAGTATTGGCGTTGTCCATTAATCATTCCAACAATTAGGCCATTGAAAATTACTTTGAATTGTCTCAGGTCTAAATTGGCAATCCATACCTACGACAAGGCGTTATTAGACGTCTTGTGGCGTTCCCGCAGAAATTACGCCATTGTTACGTGTAACAATCACTATAAAACTGGATTTGTCGGCGGTTTCCTTCGTCTGCTTTTTTCTCCGAAGGGATATTTCAATCTGTGACGTATTCAGATCGATGTTTCTGCTACGATTATTGACTGGAAGGTTTGGACATACGGTTATCGATTCCCAGGAGTTTGCCGTGGATTGAGTCATAAATTTCTAGCTCAACTCTCACTGTTGATTATGTGAAGTTAATTCATGCAAAGGTTGGATTGAAGGAAACTATGTATCCCCGAAAGAATCTCAAGATTCTTCTTGTCGATGACCAACACCGACGTTTTTTTGAGAACTTTCCTTTATGTCGAATTCGGAATAAAGAGAACTGAAATATTACATAATGCTCATAAGAGTTCTGACTGCCCCAGGTACAATTTTTCCTTTTGTTTCCTCGATTTCGCAGACAAGTGAAGAACATCTGTTGCGTCTTTTTACAGGTACAAAGAAGCCTCGAAATTATGGGTTCCACGTCAATGACCACACAATTATGGGCTATTCGCCGTCAAATGCCAACGTTTCTGTTGCAGAGCATTTAAAGGCATGTCATCGTGGCAGTCACGAAAAAATAAATCAGGAATCAGAAGTTCTATAAATCATCCTATTCCGGATAGCTACCAAATTTAATGATTTATTATTGTAATAACTAGCAAACAAACATAAATATTTGCATCATTATTCAAAACGATGTTTGAAATCGGTTAATCAGTTGATGTTATAGTCGATTTTTTTGTACTTTGCGGGCGTTTAATCGGTAGAATTATAGGATATTAATTAATTTATAATCGTTTAATGGTATTATTGAATGATATGAATGCGAACTTCTGACAACGCCCAAATATTATGGGTCCGGTTTTTGTCTCATAATCTGGTGGTATGCATTATTAGCGTTACCAGAAAAAACTCAAAATCGGCGCAAATACCATCGTCCTTCGACATTGCGATCGCGTCAATTTCAATGATTTAATAGATTATTATCGAAAATCATGATCTAAAACAAGTATTTCATTTTACGCCAAAACAACTTGCTACATCGGCGAGTACACGTGCCGGTAAATTGGCGAGCGATAATTATTCGGACGCAATCAATATTCAAATTGTTTGATGAATATTAACATCGGGATGTAATTGAATCGTCCGACTTTGATCTT
This sequence comes from Aphidecta obliterata, assembly GCA_963966015.1. Classification (NCBI taxonomy): domain Eukaryota; kingdom Metazoa; phylum Arthropoda; class Insecta; order Coleoptera; family Coccinellidae; genus Aphidecta; species Aphidecta obliterata. The sequence continues at coordinate 30,550,476 of OZ014427.1, read as the reverse complement.
TGTCTTTCGCGACAATTTTTTTTTAAACCGGTAATAACTCTCATGCTGGCTACCAGGTGGGTCGAAAAAGTCAATTGAATCTTTTCTTGGATAATAAAGAATGCGAGTATTTTATTTTGAAAATTTAACTCAATTTCCAAGGATATATCAACGCTTATTTTGTCACGCCTCAATATGAATTCATATTCGAACAAATTCTTCGAATATTGGAGGTGTAAAGAATACACACATTCACTTTTTGTTAGTTCTCCTTATGGGACACATCACACCGAGTTACGCTTTTGAATTGCGAGGCCAAAAAACTCAGGTAGCCATGTCTCCGAAGATTGGACAAATGAACAAATGTTGACTTTCACGAAGGTCGCCCCGATTCCAACAACAGTTCTTACAATTCGACCTTCGTGAAGCTGCACAATACTATCTGAGAAGATGGTTATTTTTTTCGAAAAAGGCCAAAGTACGAATCTAACGAGGAAATAGGCTAGGAGAGATCAAAACGAAAAACACCATCTGGCTCGTTATTGATATTTACTCGGTCCGATAATGACTTCAGATTTGTTACCGCTAATGATGTTACTCGGTTTTTATTCTTGTAGGATCCAATGAACCAAGATAAACCCTACGGGAAAAAATGGAAAGAGGTCGATTCGTAATCGTAGAACTATCTGCGACGCAGACGTCATGTGACGTGTATAAACAGAGTTGCGTGATAATTTCTTGGAGTAGTTGCAGAAAACGAACTGTAATAACGCCCTAGGTCGGTTGGCCACTCTGTTATTACTATTAATAGCCTCTTAGAGACTTCGGAATGGAACACAGAAGTTCATGCAATTAATCGTGTCAAGTGTCGAAAAACGCGATGCAATTTTTCTGGGTCGTCATGCTAATATATTTTTTGAAATATTGTATCGGGATGACCTTTTGAATTTTTCGTCTGGCACTTGTTCGCTCAGATTAGATATTGGTAATTCTGGTGACACGTCAATTTGATCTATATATCTGATGTCAAAAACATTTAGAAAAGCACTGCCGTGAAGTTAGGAGCTCATTCGTCCACCTTGTCAGTTGATTCGCATTCTCCAGTTTTGGAAACCAATTGGAAAGATTTAGACAGCTGTCAAAGAAAATTTCAAACTAAGGCGAAAATCCAGAATTCACGTCAGTGCTTTAGACGATAATTCGCTAGAATTTTCTACGGTATCTATGGTCTTGGTAATGCGATCCGGACAAAATTTCCCACGTAGTTTGAATACATTATTCTTCATCTATGTGCGTAATTTCATTAGAATCCAATAACTTGTTTCGAAATAATCAGGAAAAAAATAGTTTGAAGGGCTATATTTACGGAACCCCTAGCCTAATTTTGCTCATTGATGAACGTGACCCCGAAATTCGCGATCCGAACCTATCCCGAAAATTTCGAGTCCCTAGGCCTTTCCGTTCAAAAGTTATGATTTTCCACGGTTTCTATGGTTCTGATCATGCGATATGGAAAAAATGTAGCTCGAATATATCATTCTCAATTTAAATACAAAATTTCGTTACGATCAAATTCATAGTTTTGAAATTATCAAGAAAACTGAATTTCAAACGACCATATTCACGGAACCCATACTCTAATTTTGCTCATTGATGAACTTGACCGCAACATTCGAGATCCACACCTATCCTGAAAATTTCAAGTCCCTAGGCCTTTCCATTACAAAGTTATAATTTTCTATGGTTTCTATGGTTCTGGTCATGCGAGCTGGACAAAATTTTGCATGTAGCATGAACACGTAATTCTTCACCTGAGTGCAAAATTTCACCTCGATCGAATCTGTAGTTTCGAAGTAATTAGGAAGACAAAATTTTAGGCGGTCAAATTTACGGAACCCCTGGGCGAATTTTGCCCAATAACGAACTCAACCGCGGCATTCGAGATTCGAACCTTCCCTGAAATTTCAAGTTTCTAGGACATTCCGTTCGAAAGTTATCGTGTATACGGCCGGACGGACAAACTTGAATTTTTCGACGGATTCGTCATCAGTGAGTCGAACATAGTCAATTGAGACCATTTTCGGCTCAAAATTCGAAAAATAAAAAAAAAAGTTGGGGTCCTGAGGTGACGTTTTATACAGGGTGTCCCAGAATGAATGGATTATCCTGTAACACTGTATAGAAAAGCTTTTGGACTCTCTGAAAAAAATACAAAAAAAATCTATCCCCACTAGAATTTTTTTTTTCAAAATAGTGATTTTTTGCACTTCACGTTGCGTTTCTGTGCATCACGCTCACAAGTGGATCAAATCCATCAGTTTCTTCATGGTGAATTATTCTTCATTGAAATACCAATGGATATGCAGAAAAACGTATAAATATCTGTTGTAACTTTTTTGGAAAAAAATATCCAACTTCAAATTTCATCATAAAATGTGATGAATACTTCATAATGTGAAAGTTTAATCGTTCATGGTGGAAATGAAATTTGGGAAAGCCTGTGTGGCCAACTCAAAAAAAATATGCCCCTTTCATGTAAATATCGAAATGGTACAATACATCTTCATAACTTATTTCACCATGTAGAAACTGATTGATTTGATTCATTTGTGAGCGTGTTACACAGAAACGGAAAGTGATGTGCAAGAAATCATTATTTTGAAAAAAAAAATATATTTCTAGTGGGGATAGATCTTTTTTTGTATTTTTTTCAGAGAGTCCAATAGCTCTTCTATACAGTGTTACAGAATTATCCATTCATTCTGGGACACCCTGTATACCTGTCGTCTTTGTAACAAAGCTAATTGCATCGAAAAATCCTGGACACTTAGTTGGACCATCCATTTTTATTGTAACCAACAATATAGTTTCACTATTTTCTTAATTTACTCTTCTCAAAATAAGCATACCTAGCATAATAATTTAGAAATGAAACTGATTCACATTCTCAGGAAGTATAACTGGTCATCGACCATCGGTTAGGTCATTCTTCTTGCATATGACTAATGAAAAATTGTTATATTTTTCATTTTTGAGCGCTCGTACTACTTACACGAGGGCTATATCATTTCGTCACGATGTCTGTATTTTTCGAATTTTGAGCCGAAAATGGTCTCAATCGACTATGTTCGACTCACTGATGACGAATCCGTCGAAAAATTCGAGTCTGTCCGTCCGTCCGTCCGTCCGTCCGGCCGTCCGGCCGTCCGTCAGCACGATAACTCTCGAACGGATCAACCTAGAGACTTGAAATTTTCAGTGTAGGTTCAGATCCCAAATGCCGCGGTCAAGTTCGTTAATGGGCAGAATTCCACCAGGGGTTCCGTAAATATGGCCGTTCAAAATGTTGTTCTCCTGATTACTTCGAAACTACAGATTCGATCGAGATGAAACTTTGCACTCAAATGGAGAATGAGGTGTTTGAGCTACATGTGAAATTTTGTCCAGATCGCATGACCAGAACCATAGAAACCATAGAAAATTGTAACTTTTGAACGGAACCCCCTAGGGACTTGAAATTTTCAGGATAGGTGTGGATCTGGAATGTCGTGATTACGTTCATCTATGAGCGAAATTATACAAGGTGTTCCGTAAATATGGTAGTTTGAAATTTAGTTTTCTTGATAATTTCAAAACTACAGATTCGATCGTGACGAAATTTTGTATACTTATGGAGAATGATATATTCAAGCTACATTTCTCCAGATCACATGACTCGGACCATAGAAAATCATAACTTTCGAACGGAAAGGCCTAGGGACTTGAAATTTTCAGGATCGGTGTGGATCTCGATTGTCGTGATCACTTTCATCTATGAGCAAAATTATACTAGGGGTTCCGTAAATACGGTCGTTTGAAATTTTGGTTTCTCGATAATTTCGAAACTACGGATTCGATCGAGATGAAATTTTGTATTTTAATCGAGAATGATATATTAAAACAATATTTTGTCCAGATCGCATGACCAGAACCATAGAAACCATAGAAAATTGTAACTTTCGAACGGAAAGGCCTAGGAACTTGAAATTCTCAGGGTGGGTTTGGATCGCGAATATCGCGGTCATGTTCATCAATGAGCAAAATTAGACTAGGGGTTCAGTAAATATGGCCGTTCAAAATATTTTTTGCTGATAGTTCCGAGAATACTGAGCGGATTGGGATGAAATTCTGCACCTTGCTGAGTAATAATGTATTCAAACTACGTGCAAAATTTTGTCCAGATCGCACCACCAAGACCATAGATACCGTAGAAAATTCTAGCGAATTATCGAAAAAAAATTGATCAGCTGAAGCACTGACATGAATTCTGGAGTTTCGCCCAAGTTTCAGAATTTTTTTGACAGCTGTCGAATATTCCTTCAATTGATTTCTGAAACTGGAAAATGCGAATCTACCTACAAGGTGCATGTACGAGCGCTCAAAAGCTCCTGCCTTCACGGCAGTGCTTTTCGTCATTTTATATGGTCTGATATGTATATATTTTTGTTTTGTTTTTCGGTATTGTTTGCATCCGAATTATAAGAAACAAGAGTTGAGGAGTAGAACAACTTTTGGCGAATTTGAGATTTTTGCAGAAATGAAGAACTTTATTATCAATATGGTTCAAAGTGACAATTATGAAAATATGCCCCTTTTCTACCAAAATATTAAATTATTACCTAGAATATCTATACCTCATTCAAGATGGAGCCGAAAAAGAGACATTAATGTAGGCACATGTAGCCTCAGGTGGCGTAAGGACACAGTAAAACAACCGGAACTCCTAACTCGCACAAGCTCTTAGCTTATGAGGGGTCTCAGGAAGACCTAGGTGAGTCGAGATAAAAACATAAAACATTCTTGAAAACCGAGATGATCTGGATAATAACAATATTATTTCCACTTAAAAAAAAAAATTCATTTACATAATGGGATTATTCGAAAGAAGAAAAGCATTTGAAGAGACTCTGTTCTGGCAGGATCGAAAATTCCATCGCGATGCTTTCAATTCATCGAGAACACATAGACACTCTGACACGTCGAAGCGTCACATAAGACGCGTTAACTAATTCCGATGTGCGAGGAGGTAGCCGGGAATAATGGCGAGTCGCGATAGTCATATGTCTGTCGGTCGCCCGGACTAATTTACTATCGGCAGTAATTAAAAGGTGACGATGAACGACAACAAGAAGCGATCGGCATGCCAGTTTAGACGTGTGAGCTATTCGACCTCGCATATGTGGACAACGACTGCCCGTACACTCTGTGTCCTTACATGGAAAACGACAAACTCGCATCGACAAAAACCATAGAGTCGAATTAATTCCGCGGCATACTGTCGGCCGATTTTTATTTCGCTTTTTGCCCGCATTAGCGGTCCCATTGTATCGCTTGCGCGTCGCATCGACGGGCCTGCTCAATCGCAATTCAATACTGAATTTCAACGGTCACTCCGATCCACCTGCGACGTAACCCTTATTTCTTTCTGCGTTGTTTACACGTGCTTTTGCATTGAATAAACATTCTAAACATTTTTTTTTCGCTAAACATAACCTAGAACTGAACTCTGTGACGATCTTATTTGGGAACCGTGCTGAATAGAATTCTATAATCACAGATATTGAAGAAAGAGCGTTACATAGAACGAAAATAGCCATATTTGGGTCAACAGACCCAGCGGTTGACATTGATTTTCAATGGATCACGGCTGTCTCTGTTCTGCCGCGACAACGGTCGCAGTCGGTTGAATTATGAAACCAGCTCCTGCCACGTTCGGAAAAGTTGTATCTACAAATGTAACAAAACTAGTCCGAGTTTTTGGCTGTGGCAAATTGAAACCACATGTGCTCCGTCTGGCTGTCCATGTTTACCCGACGTATTCGTTAACATTAATAATCCTCTCGGTTAACGTGCCAACATTAAGGGCAATCACTCTAGAAAACCAGAGAAAATTAATGGATGCAGTCGCGTTCGACTCTCTCCTAGTGCTAACTTTATAAATCGTTTTTTTAAGCATGGTTTATCAGACCGGACGAAATAATATTTCAGGACACCCCATCTCATTAAGTTTCGCCCCCCCTCCCCTTCTCCTATGATTAATGGCACAAGATGGAACGCATCAGATTAGGAGCCAATACTAGTCTCATCCGTAAATTATTATCTTCAAACAATGTTATTCCCAGAGATAATCATCTTCAATTCGTCGTAAACTTCACGACCTCTCATTCTCCTCATTGTTTCTTCCATTTAGGCGCGATTGAAAGCGTTCGTCCTTTGTTCTTGCGGTGTCGGAAATTTCATTGGAAGGATTTTTTCTGGTACATTACAGTTTTTTCGTAGGAATACCCAATTTCTTGCTTCTGTTCATTCGATAATTGCTCATGAGATTGTATCGATGAATTTCAAATTTTCATCAGGCAATATCACTAGCGTCTCAAAGAAGTGTGCAAGTTCTTCTGTGCAACTTTAACAGTATGTGGAATTTTTGTTTTATGTTCATTATGCTGTGAACTGTGATGCTCTTCAACTTGACGTTGGCATTAACTGATATATTTTTTAAGTAATAATACCACCAGAGATTGAATTGTTTTTAAGGTGAGGCTTTTTTTGACAGTTGCTAGAACTCACGAAAAGAGATGAAAAAAGTGAAAAAAATCTTGGACATCTTAAGACGACTCTGGATCGTGTTATCTCTCTGTTAGGAGATCTGCAATGAATCAGGGTGCCATACGCTTTCCAGCAAGTAAATAAAGTGCTGAATTTGTATATTCTCTTTCAACTTTCATCAGGATATTTTTTCTCAACGGTACTTCTCTTGAAGCTCAAACTAAACCGAGGAAAAATTACTGATTGAAAAGGTTTTATGAAACAAAATTAGGAAGTTCACTAACTCATCGATAAAATTGATCTAAATTGTTCGAAATGGTCATCACGTGCACAAAGTCTTGCCTGGCGTAATAACCAATCATTGCATGCAGCAACTAGAACATCAGTTTGCTCACGAATAATATCACAAGCGTTCTCGATGCTTTGTTCAATTTCCGAATAAAAAGTTAGCACACCACTAGATAGTATGTCATTTCAATCGGTTGTGAAATGTTGATGTCATCCAAACGGTAGCTGGTAATTTTTCAACAGGTTTTTTCCCGATTAATCAGATTAGGGATGTGCCGATCCGTAAATATGTGACCGCGTAAAAATCTCCGGATAATTGTTGATGTAGCTATTAGAAATGTTTGCCGTACAGTAAATTATGAGCCTCTTCATGTTGCTTATCATAAGTCATATTTGTCAAGATTAGAAGTGAACCAAACTCGGTTGGTATATACAGAAGTTCTGAAGCGTTACGGTAAAAACACATATTTAGTCTCGGATCAACATAAAATGTATACAGGGCGTCCCATGAATGAATAATTTACTGTACGAAATAAGCTTAATTCGGCTAGACAAGTGGGTGATTAATTATTTTTCTCCATGGATAGATCTGAAATAATTAGGTATAAGCAATCCATTAATTGGATAGAAATGAATTATTACCATTCTTATTGAAAACATTCAGAGACTGTATAAAAGCGGGAGTATTTTTGTGGAATTAATTGATTAATTAGTAAACAATTATTTTATGATGAATTGAACAACACTTAGAGTTTTGATTTATGGTGACGGCATATTAATTTTTTTTTCTATCGTTGGTGGAAAAATATTGGTGCATTTCAAAATGTTTTAGATTGGGTACAAAAGTGGTCACTATTGATTCATCAATATATATAATACAATGTATAAAGGTAATTATCGTATTAGAAATACAGATCTCGTAATGTCATGAATAGTAATGGATTTTCAATATTAAAAATCGTGAATAATCATAGAACTAAGCAGTTGAACGTGGTGACTTAAAAAACAAATTATGCAGAATGTCGATGAGGTGAAAAAATGTATCGACCACGTCTGATGACGATGTTACGTTTGATCGCTTCCTGACTCGTGAGCATATTATACATATTCAGCGCCAAGTCCGTCTGCGAATGATGAAAGTGCTGCTTTACATGAATAAAACTGTATCAATTTCGCCGAGAAAAACACAGATAAATGCAAAATCGCGCGTAATTAGTTCCCTTTTTAGATTCGATCCGATCCTTTCAATTAAAACCCGAACAAGATCATATGATCCATATAAAGTGGAGACGTGCAGCAATTAACTTGTAAATGGCAACGCCGCATCACTAGGTACGGCTGTTTTTGTTCCAAGTCCAGGATGTTGGGTCCAGGTATATAAAGGTGAGGATTCTGAATAGAGAAACCCAGGCAAGCTTCTTTTGTACCGAAGTCTCGAAGAGAACGCTCCCTTTGTGGCACTGCTTTATCGCATATTTGTTCTCTTCCAGAAATGTTGGACGCCTTTTAGAACGATAAGAAGAGAAGCTGCCATGAATGTTATTCCGTTCTAGTGGAGAATTCTCATGAGAACGATCATGGGATTGAATGAAATGGCTAGCACGAAGAATATCTCGGTACCGTTTCCATCTACGTTCGATGCTTTCAATTATTGATATTGTAGAATTGACTCTCATAATCGAAATAATTCAGGAGTCCGTTTCGTTTTGTATAAATGAAGAATCTATAAATAATTCCAAATAAAAAAAAATACAATGTCTAGAGTATCATGAAAAAACATACACAGGGTGTTTCGCATTATAAATTCAAACATTTCATCTGATCACTATCGAGAACGTCGGCCTTCCATCTGAAAATTTAATCCAATTCAGAGGACACAATGACGGTTAAATGAGGTATGTGGATGGAATCGCATTCATTAAAAGGAATTCATGTTTCGATCTTTTCTGGACGGGGAATCCATCATGCCATATGGCAGGAGCGGCAGTTTGGAAAGTTATTGGTGCGAAGACTCGAATCCTTTGTTACAGCACTGCTCACTTCGACGCGGCGTCCTGTAAGCCACCCCGATTTACATTCGGGTACCCTTTGTGCACGTTCAGGGTCGTGGACGACAATTGCATGAATAAAGTTAATCCAGAATTTTTTGGGACGGTGGGGACGAGCGACTCGAACTATTGTCGTATAGAGTTCCTTCAAAGAACAGGATTTTATCAGTGTTTTGTTGGTGTTCTGTATGTCGTTGATTCTATTCGGATAAGTTTGATATCGTTAGGGGAATTTTTCGAAGATTTTTTGAATTGGAGGGTATATTTGTTATTCTGAAGATTTCAGTATCTTCTGACTCGAATCTTTCTTCGGCACAATGGATGAAAACCATACTTAATTATGTGTGAAGCCGGCAATTTTTGTGCACTTGTACTTTTTATGTACTAGATTTTGATGAAGCATATGCCAATATGTTTTATTTTTCGATTTGTATGAAGTTTAGTTTATTTGAAATAGGCAAAGCAATTTTTTCATGTGTGCTCATCAATCTCATAAGCATTGCTTGCTCAGCAAACAAGCTTTTTTCTATTCAAAATTGTGCCAGCCTGCCTAGAAATTCTCAGTTATTCTCTTCACATAGTACCCCCTTTTTTGAGCGCTCGTACTACTTACACGAGGGCTATATCATTTCGTCACGTTGTCTGTATTTATCGAATTTGAAGCTGAAAATGTGCCGTATATACGATAACTCTCGAACGGAAAGTCCTAGAGACTTGAAATTTACAGTGCGGTTTCAGTTTCCAAATGCCGAGGTTGAGTTCGTTAATGGGCAGAATTCGACCAGGGGTTCCGTAAATATGACCGTTCGAAGTTTTGTTTTTCTGATAACTCCGAAACTACACATTCGACCGAGATGAAATTTCGCACTCAGATGGAAAATGTCGTGTTCAAGATTCACACAAAATTTTGTCGAGACAGCATGACCAGAACCATAGAAACCATAGAAAATTATAACTTTGTAATGAAAAAGCCTAGGGACTTGAAATTTTTAGGATAGATGTGGATCTCGAATGTCGCGGACAAGTTCATCAATGAGCGAAATTAGACAAGGGGTTCCGTAAATATGGTCGTTTGAAATTTAGTTTTCTTGATAATTTCAGAATTACGGATTCGATCTTGACGAAATTTTTTATTTTGATGGAGAATGATATATTCAAGTGGCATTTTTTTCAGATCGCATGACCAGAACCATAGAAACCATAGAAAGTTATAACTTTCGAACGGAAAGGCCTAGGATCTTGAAATTTTCAGTGTAGGTTCGTATCGCGAATTTCGCGTTCACGCTCATCAATGAGCAAAATTAGACTAGGGGTTCCGTGAAATGGCCGTTCAAGATATTTTCATCCTGGTCATTTCGGAGCTACTCATTGGATTGGAATGAAATTGCGCACATAGATGAAGAATAATGTCTTTAAAATACATACGTGGGAAATTTTGGCCAGACCGCATTACCAAGACCAAGCACTGAGGTGAAGTCTGGATTTTCGCTTAAGTTTAAAATTTTTTTTGGCAACTGTCAGAATTTCTTCAATTGGTTTCTAAAACTGGAGAATGCGAATCTACCTACAAGGTGAATGAATGAGCGCTCAAAAGCTCCTGACTTCACGGCAGTGCTTTTAAAATTTTTTTATCCTCACCTATTTTTTCTCGAGAATTGTGCTAGCTTGCCAAGCAAACTGATTCATGTTTACCATCCTTACGCCAGTATGTACCTAGCCCAAAAAATCTAGTACCTCAGAAACTACAGAACATCTTATTCAAAACTATTTTTGTTGAAACTTCCATTATCTTGAATTTTTTCAGAATTTCTTACCCATTAATTGGAAATTTAGTTTCAATTTTTTTTTGACAGCTGTCAAAATATTTCCAATTGGTTTCTAAAAGTGAAGAATGCGAATTTACCTACAAGGTAGAGCGCTCAAAAGCTCCTGACTTCACGGCAGTGCTTTTCTCAATTTTTTACTCTATGCTCACCTATTCTTCTTGAGAATTGTGCTAGCTTGCCAAGCAAACTGATTCATATTTACCATTCTAACGCCAGTATGTACCTAGCCGAAAAAATGTGGTATCTCAAAAACTACAGAACATCTTATTCAAAACAAAACTATTTTCGTTGAAACTTCTATCATCTTGAATTTTTTCAGAATTTCTTACCTATTAATTGGAAAACGAAAGGGAAGCAATTAACTCAAATGAAAAAGTCTTCTTGATGTATCAATGATTTTGTATCATTCCTGAAGATCTATTCAACGCTCATGTTCACTCAATTTTTTTTCTCTCTTACCTACATGAATGGCGAGTGCCTTCTCCAATTTTTTTTCTTCATTTTCTCTTTTTTTTCTCTATGCTCACCTATTTTTCTTGAGAATTCTGCTAGCTTGCCGAGCAAACTGATTCATATTTACCATTCTAACGCCAGTATGTACCTAGCCGGAAAAATGTGGTATCTCAAAAACTACAAAACATCTTATTCAAAACAAAACTATTTTCGTTGAAACTTCCATTATCTTGAATTTTCTCAGAATTTCTTACCTACTAATTGGAAAACGTAAGGGAAGCAATTAACTCAAATGAAAAAGTCTTCTTGATGTATCAATGATTTTGTATCATTTCTGAAGATCTATTTAACGCTCATGTTCACTCAATTTTTTTCTCTGTTACCTACATGAATGGCGAGTGCCTATGCTCACCTATTTTTCTTGAGAATTCTGCTAGCTTGCCGAGCAAACTGATTCATATTTACCATTCTAACGCCAGTATGTACCTAGTCGAAAAAATGTGGTATCTCAAAAACTACAGAACATCTTATTCAAAATAAAACTATTTTCGTTGAAACTTCTATTATCTTGAATTTTTTCAGAATTTCTTACCTATTAATTGGAAAACGTAAGGGAAGCAATTAACTCAAATGAAAAAGTCTTCTTGATGTATCAATGATTTTGTATCATTCCTGAAGATCTATTTAACGCTCATGTTCACTCAATTTTTTTTCTGTTACCTACATGAATAGCGAGTGCCTTCTCCAATTTTTTTTCTCAATTTTCTCATTTTTTTCTGTATGCTCACCTATTTTTCTCGAGATTTGTGTTAGCTTGCCGAGCAAACTGATTTATATTTACCACTCTAACGCCAGTATGTACCTAGTCGAAAAAATGTGGTATCTCAAAAACTACAGAACATCTTATTCAAAATAAAACTATTTTCGTTGAAACTTCTATTATCTTGAATTTTTTCAGAATTTCTTACCTATTAATTGGAAAACGTAAGGGAAGCAATTAACTCAAATGAAAAAGTCTTCTTGATGTATCAATTATTTTGTATCATTCCTGAAGATCTATTTAACGCTCATGTTCACTCAATTTTTTTTCTGTTACCTACATGAATGGCGAGTGCCTTCTCCAATTTTTTTCCTAATTTTCTCATTTTTCTCTGTATGCTCACCTATTTTTCTTGAGAATTGTGCTAGCTTGCCGAGCAAACTGATTCATATTTACCATTCTAACGCCAGTATAGCCGAAAAAATATGGTATCTCAAAAACTACAGAACATCTTATTCAAAACAAAACTATTTTCGTCGAAACTTCTATTATCTTGAATTTTTTCAGAATTTTTTACCCATCAATTGGAAAACGAAAGGGAAGCAATTAACTCAAATGAGAAAGTCTTCTTAATGTATCAATGATTTTGTATCATTCCTGAAGATCTTTTTAACGCTCTTGTGCACTCAATTTTTTTTCTCTGTTACCTACATGAATGGCGAGTGCCTTCTCCAATTTTTTTCCTTAACTTTCTCGTTTTGTACCTAGCCGAAAAAATCTTGTACTTCATAAACTACAGAACATCTTATTCAAAACTATTTTCGTTGAAACTTCTTTTATCTTGAATTTTCTACCCATTAATTGAAAAACGGAAGGGAAGCTATTAACTCAGATGAAAAAATCCTCTTGGAAATTTTTTATCATTCCAGAAGACCTATTTAACGCTTATGTGCACTCAATTTTTTTTCTCTGTTACCTACATGATGGCGAGTGCTTCCTTAATTTTTTCGTGATTTTCTTAAGTCAGACAGACCAGGACGTTTCAAAACTCCGAAAAATTAAATTTGTATCTTATCTAACGCCATAGAAACCAAGCAGTCGTTTTCTCCTCCTGAAGAAAGGAAAGGAACCCCACAGCGCTGAAGCCAGTCGAGTATCTTCGTATATTTGGTCTTGGCAGTACTCAAGACGAGTCACCTGCCGTTCTCACAAAGCAGTATAATTTATAGTGGGCTTGTAAAATATTTTATAAAGGCCGTAAAAGAGTTGCTCATGTTTCAAACTGTATTAGGACGTAGGTAGTTAGTCACTCCTAGAAGACGTAATAATAATTCGAATTCTTTCTTCCTGATTCGAAAAGTGTCAATGTTAGAATTTGTACAATTAAAATACGAACAAAAAAAACATCGATATCGAAGGTAGGAAAGCGGACACGAAACGCGATCTTATCTTGCGTTAGCGCCAACGAAATGTTGTTTGTATACGTTTATGACCTACGAAATGAGATCATAAAATGCTGCAGCTGTCGATCAACTTGCCAGTCCTGAATCTCCTACTTTTTGACCCAAAAGTTCAACTTAATTTCGAACGGTCCCCGGCAACACGAGAAGCGGTTTTTACCTCGTCTAAGGTTTTGCGTGGTCAATCCACAGGTGTAACAGTGCCTGGGCAACTACCGGATAGAATTTTAAACGTGTAGTTTAACATCATCATCGTACACCGTGTTATTATCGTTAATCTAAATTTGAGCAGAAAAGGTGTTTTTTTTTGGTATTCACTTAATTTCCCATTAGGCGGGTTCACGTTTGACTTAGATAAACCACGCACACACGCCAGAAATTCTACAACAACCGTAATCGAATACATTCAAGAATTAATTCGGAGAATCAATTTTCTTTGCTATGAAAACAATAACAGAGCAATTCTGTTTAATATAATATCTTAGGAAGTTTCTTCTGCCAAAAATATTCGATTTTTTTCGTTCAGACAAATTTTTTGAAAACATTTTTATAGTTCTATTTCCCAATACTCATGATATGGGGAAAAAAGATGATGAACAAAGCCAATAAAATTTTTGTTCTCTGTTGAAAACACCAAAATGAAGAAATGCATTACTACCTTTTTAAGGTATCTTAAGGCCCCTGCTAACAAGGTATAGGTAGGTTAGTAAACATTATTTTAATTCTATATTGATTTATTCATTACGTGATATAAATAACCAGTCGACTGGGATTAATTGTTTATGGGAAATTAATAGTCGTTTTTGATTTATTCAGTATCAATATCATGTCTGGGCAGTTATAAAGAAGTATAATAAACAAGAGCAACTGAATATTAATGATAGTAAATCTCAACTTCATTTTCACATATTTCAAAACACACTGATAATCGTTGACTTTCACATAAAATTGGAAATATCCAAGATCGACTGACATTCATTGTTATTGACTCTAATATAATTTGTCAATGTTTAGATATTTATTGATTTATAACGTGTTTATCGTTCCATATATCCAAACGACTGCTGAGCGGCCAATTTACGAATCTGTTGATGAATGACCCTAGGTTCTCTTACCTTTGGTGGTTATATTTTTCCGAACAGATTTGAATTGAAGAATGTAGCTTCGTTTTTTCACAATTTGAAGTTTTATCGAACCCATTCAAACTCGGGTTTATTATTCACAACTGGTTACAATGAAATGAAAGTAATATAAATTTCCGGTCCGGTGTATACGTCACTGGGTTATTCAAGGACACATTCGGCTATAATAGATTATTCGTTAGATTTATGTTATCCATCAATTATTACGGAAATTATAAAAAGCACTGAAGTGAAGTCAGGAGCTTTTATTGAAGAAATTTGTGACAGCTGTCGAACAAAAAAAACAGCTCTTTGTCAATTATGCCGAATCAGCTGTAACAAGAATATAAGATTTTTTTTTACGATAATTCGCTAGAATCTTCTACGGTTAATGTAATGCGATCTGGACAAAATCGCGGGGAGTTTGAATACACTATTCCTCATCTATGTGTAAAATTCCATTTCGATCGAATCAGCAGTTTCGAAATTATCAGGAGAAAAATACTTTGAACGGCCATATTCGTGGAATCCCTAGTCTTATTTCGCTCATTGATGAACTCGACCTCGACATTCGAGATCCAAACCTGCCTGGAAAATTCCAAGTATCTAGGTCTTTCCGTTCGAAAGTTATGATTTTTCATGGTTTCTATGGTTCTGGTCAAGCGATCTGGACAATATTGCTTGTAGCATGTAGCTTGAACAGGCCATTCTCCATCTTAGTACAAAATTTTATTTGGATCGAATCAGTAGTTTCGAAGTAATCAGGAAAACGAAATTTCAAACGGCCATATTTACGGAACCCCTGGTCGAATTTTGCCCAATAACGAACTTAACCGCGGCGTTCAAGATTTGAACCTACCCTGAAAATCTCCAGTTTCTAGGTCATTCCGTTCGAGAGTTATCGTGCATACGGACGGAAGGGCAGACTTGAATTTTTCGACGGATTCGTCATCAGTGAGTCGAACCTTGTCTATTGAGACCATTTTCGGCTCAAAATTCGGAAAATACAGACATCGTGACGAAAGTACACGTGTAAGTAGAACGAGCTCCAAAAAAAAAATTAAAAAAAACTGAAAACATTTTATTGCGACAACGGTAGAAAAGTAAGAGACGCCACATAGTTAATTGAGACTTCACGTCCTTCGAGCTGTAAATTCGAACCTCGGCGGAGCCCGAGATGTTGTAGTTCAATATCCTCATGAAAAGTTCGGCGGCAACTTTTCGGGTTTTTCGTCCTTTTCCGAACGTTATTTTCTTACGTTTGGAATTCGGAATATGGAACTTTTCGGGTACCGTCGGAAAGCCCGTTTTTGGGGGGCGCCCCTGCGTTTGTGATAAGAAAAAACGGGCTTTCCGACGGTACCCGAAAAGTTCCCTATTTCGAATTCCAAACGTGCGAAAAAAGCCGAACTTTTCATAAGGATATTAACCCGCAACATCTCGGGCTCCGCCGAGGGTCCAATTTCAAACTCTAAGGACGTGAGGTCACAATTGACTATGTGGCATCTCCTACTTTTCTTCCGTTTTCGCAAACTAATGCGAAAAAAAAATATCTAAATGTTGAAATGTTGCAAAGAAAAATATATTGAATATTCCAAAAACGATGGCAACCCACTAGATGAATATTTTGCATGTACAGGAAATGTCCTTGCCAACTAAAATTCTATTTTTCCACTCATTAAACAGAAAAGATTGTTAGGGACGACGCTCCAACTGAATTTACAACGAATCAAGACACACTCGACTTCACAATGTTCGAACGTGTCAGTCGTATATTTCCATATTTCATAATGCTAGCCTTCAACGATGATTATCCTGTTTTTTTCTTCGTGAAAAGATAATTTATCGGGATTCGAATTTAGTGTTGGTACGATTCGCGTCACTGGTCGAAGGTGTCACAGTATTATTGTTGGTTGAAAGCGAGACACACCCGACTATTTGTCTGATTCTGCGAAAAGTTTCATGAAATATCCAAATAGGATCCCCCTGTTTTATAGCGAAGTTTGGGCAATGCCATTAGCGTAACAGCGTGTACAACTCTCATCTGCCGCAGAGGTGTAATTACGCACGCGAAACATCAACGTTGGCCGTGTCAGAGAGCAGCAGACAGACGCCGGTCAACGGCTTCACTCATGCGAGTCTGTTAGAAAAATGGAGAAAGAAGTAGGACGACCCCAGGAGTCAACTTAAACTGTTCGGAGAAGATTGGAAGCTGCTTGAATGTGAGCCGTTGCTAATTTAAATAAAATAAAGCCCAAGGGCGAACTCTACAGGCTGCCCGGCAGAAGTGATTGGCTTATCTAGTGCCTCGCATACGTTCTGTTATGGTTCTTCGGAGGCGATTGTGGAGCGGTTCATTCTCAAAAAACTGCACCAAATAGTGACACATTGGGAATGCCGAAACATAATTTTTGTGCTATTATTAACTTTATTTATTATTAACTCGATTAATCGATTTAGAATATCGATTGTAGCATCGCCAGTTGCGATAAGATAACGTATTAACTTTAAATGGAAACCCCTTCGAGAGTTGACGAAGATAATAACAGGCGCCATAACATGGGGGTATTGCCGAAGAGGATTCCACTGCCTCAGGGCTCAGTTGATTTCATTGAGACTGCTCAACGTTTGTCTCTGTAATTCAGGACGAAACCTCCATTTAGTCTCTTGGTAAATAAGTATAGTCTAGATGACAACCGAAATTACATAGTTCCAGTCGCTATTAAGTTGTCGTCATGGCCGCCTGCGACGACGTCGCTCCACTCACACCTTCCCTAATAATAAAACGGCCTTACCGGTGCTCTAAGAAAATAGCTATAATTATAATAAAAACTGGATAAAAAGCGGTTTGGGGCACGTGGATCAGGGGCGTATACGACCTCTGTGTAATTACACCTTACCTAAGTCCGGGCTTAATCAATGTTTTTCGGGTACAGGCTCCCGCGTTTGCATCGCAGGAGGCCGGCCTCGTGGGGATTTCAGAAATATCGCAAAAATTCTTATCCATTATTCATGGGAAGACGAACGGGTTTTTAATATGCCATTAATATTGTGGACTTGTGCAGGTACTCGGGTTTCATTCATGGAACCACCTTCGCAATGGGTAACTAATCCGGGTCTCGATAGAACCAGAAAATTGGACTATCGTCGAATTTTTCTCAAAATCGGTTCAGGATGATGGAACGATTGGTACCGCTTTCGACTCTATTGGAACCTTCTGGTTCAGAAGATTCGATTTTTTGGAGGTTGCATCAAACAATAAAATTTCCTCAAATATAGTTTCTTAAGATTGAGCCGAAAGTTTTAGAAAAAATGGTCAGAATTTGAGGAAGGTCAACGCTGTATTTATTGTTTCACCTAAAATTTCGCTTTCCTTGAGAGCTTGTCGATATAAATCTAGTCCGGATTCTTCGAGAATGTCAACCTTGTCACGGATTCACTTTCGTTTCGACGTTACATTTCAACGAAGAACTGGATGGAACAACTTCACAACTTACGTATTACAGCGATTCACTGAATAACCAACTATGTATAACGTCGTTCTGGTCGCTTCTTACTCTGGCTTCCTTAGGAAATTCGACTTTTAGTTTTTTCATCAATTCAACCAGACATGTCAATCACGGTTATTAAAAAATTACGAAAATCACTGCCGTGAAGTCAGGAGCTTTTGAGCGCTCGTACATCCACCTTGTAGGTAGATTCGCATTTACCAGTTTTAGAAATCAATTGAAGGAATTTTCGACAGCTGTCAAAAAAATTCTGAAACTTAGGCGAAACTCCAGGCTTCATGTCAGTGCTTCAGCTGACCAATTTTTTTTCGATAATTCGCTAGAATTTTCTACGGTATCTATAGACTTCGTGATGCGATCTGGACAAAAATTCGCATGTAGTTTGAATACATTATTCCTCAGCTAGGTGCAGAATCCAATCAGTAGTTTCGAAACTATTAGGAATGAAATATTTTGAACGGCCATATTTACGGAACCCCTAGTCTAATTTTGCTCATTGATGAACGTGACCGCGATATTCGCGATCCAAACCCACCCTGAAAATTTCAAGTTCCTAGGCCTTTCCGTTCGAAAGTTACAATTTTCTATGTTTTCTATGGTTCTGGTCATGCGATCTGGACAAATTTCACATGTAGCTTGAACACCTCATTCTCCATTTGAGTGCAAAATTTCATCTCGATCGAATCTGTAGTTTTGAAGTTATCAGGGAAACTTATTAAGTACTTATTTTCTAAATTGAAACAAATTTTTTTTATGTTGATTTATATGATATATCAGATATATATGGTCTTACTGATTTAATATTTTTTTTCAGATACGTCAGGAGAAACCTTATTATATAGCAGATCCCGAAGTAGACTCATTAGTAAGTATAACTTTTATTCCCTCATTTTTCAGCTTGATTTTATTAGCTATTGCTAAGAAAACTGTGTAGAAAAGTTGGAGAGATATATTCAACCGGCCAGAATTCTGGTGCGTTGAAAAGCTACAAGATTCCTTCTGGATTTCTCAAAATTGATTCTTTATCTTTCCAGTTTCCGGTATAAATATAATATGTGGGTTTTTCGATGTCAAAATATCGAAAGCAATAGAAATATCCGTCGAAAATGGCTACAACCATTTTCAAACATATCTTTTTAGCGGAATTGTAAACATTGTCTAGATGTTAGGTTTGTTATTAATCTGAAATAAAATTTGTAAATTATAATACCTATAGATCCATATCACGTATAGGAAATATTATTTCTTAAATACATAGGTTATCCAAAAAAAAAATAAACAAGATGTCACCTTGCACCATGCACAAAATTCAAACTAATCAAACAATTCAGGAGAGTACCTAGCTCTGGTTTCCACAGCTTTCTTCATCCTGCTGAAAATAGCTCTTGGAAAAGTCTACATCTTTCTGAGAGTCAATTAAAGGTACAAGAACTTCTTCTTTGCACTAAATAACTATCCATCCCTTTTTGAAATAAGATCAAACGATGTGGCAATGAGAAATTCATATGTCGTTGTGATTTTTTTATGAAACAGGCAATGGAGATTTTTTCCTGACAAAAATCGTAGAAGAAAACCGCGAGTGGGAGGGGGTGTTAAGTGATATGTTTTCGACTCGCAAATAGGATTACTTTTCTTGTAATTTCGAAAAAACACAAAAAACGGTGTTTTTTTAGTTTCTTGCTCGTAAAATCTGAACCAATGTAGCGATGCTGACACTTTCAACAACAGAATTTCGAAGAATGAAATGACAAAAAAAATGAGTGCTAGTCCAACTCAATTGGGTCATTATTACCGTAGAAAAGCCGGAAAAACTGTAAAAAACAACGTTTTTTCAAAAATTCATTACTGGGCCATTTTGAAAAATGTAGCGCTGGTAATCCGGATGAAAGTTGTGGTTGATAGCTACTTTGAGTGTTCACAACCCGGACGCTGTCGGATGAATAGTTTCTGCGTAATTGCGATTTGAATTATTTTAGGCACTATTTTCCGGAAGGGCTGGATGAGTCGGAAATTGTCCGATTTTTAAGGATTTTAAAAGTAACAGTATTACACAAAACGTCAATCTCGATTTTTTGTTGAAATGTTGCAAAATAGATGAAAAAAACGTGCAAAATTGACCAAAACCGGCCGAATGCTCGATTGTGGTAAGCCGGCTACCCCCACTATTCGTCCGCGATCGAGATCTGGGCCGGTTTTGGTCATGTTTCCACGTATTTTTCACCTATTTTGCAACATTTTAACGAAAAATCAAGATTGAGGTTTTACAGTACTATACTTTTACTTTCAAAATCGGACAACTCTAATATTGAGCTCTAAGCGAGAATTTTACAACTTTTTCTGCTAATTCAGAAAAAAAATTCTCGCAAAATATGCAATGTTTTATCGGAAGGATTTTTTTCTCCGATCGTGGGAAAAGTGACACTAATTTGACCTGTTTTCTATACGCAAAGCTCAACATTCCAGAATAGTGGACAGTTGCTAAGCAATTAGAAAATAACAGTGTGGTCATATTCTTACCGCACTGCTGTAGCGTGCGGTAATGTTATAAATGGATTATTACAATAAAATGAAACAAAGTACATTGTTTTTTTTTCTGCAAATATCCATGTTCATACTTCGCTCTGGATTTCGCCGGAAGTAAATTAAGTGAAGCCGCGTTCGCGGCTTCTACTAGTTCAGGAGGCGTGCAAGGTAACGAATAATCACTATCAGTGTTCATGTTTACTAATTCTTTTTTAATTCCTTATAAAATACAACGATTCAAACAAACCGACTTGAAAATTATTTTACTCTTGTCATAACAAAGTAATTTCCTTGGTTACCACTTCTATATTTCAATATGAACATAGAGAAACCTATTTCAACTTACTCGATTACATCTGTAATGAAATATTTTTCAATTAATTTTTTCAATATAAATCATCGATCGAAGAAAAAATAGTATGTATAATTCTTGGGAAAAGCATATTCCCAAACTCCTGTGTTACCAGACGAGGAGCGTAGCGACGTTTGGGAATATTATGCTTTTCCCACTAATTATACAATATACAATTACACTTCGAAAACTCGTTGTTCCATGGGGAATCCGTTGTCTTTAGATTGAATAAATAGTGACAGTTCATTCAACATTTGTCTCAGCTAAATCGCACTTGGAAACTGAGGGAATTACGAATTTCCTGGATTGCATTGGTCCACTTGCAGCAAAAAAAAAGAAAGTTAATTCATTTGAAATAAAAAAGTTGGACCCTGTGTTGACAACAAACACTTCAAGGATCGAAATCAGCAAGATAAAAATCGACGAATCGCATAAATCCTCACGTGACCCCAAAACTCCCAGCCTTGTGCCGCAACAGAACAAAATCGAACACAATGCATGGAAAATGTGCGTAAGACACACAAAACAGAGATACAAGAATAGAGCGTTCGTTCTATCAAACGCAACCCTGGTGTCCCCAACGCAACAATCGAAATGCGCCACCACCCTATGGGAACTGAAAATAAACAGTTTACCTACAAGTTATAACCACATCAGCAGCTCTCAATGCGTACCGTTACAGGGGGGTGCGCATTGAAACCATACGAGTGCGCTCCGCAAGTGAGAAGTGCCTTTATTACATAATGTAGAAATTGTAGTTCACGTCTATTCATATTTGTGTACGTTCGTTCTTCTTTCTCCCCCTTGACGAACGAAGATCTGTTAGGGTCCGAAACATGTTTGGTTTGGGTGGTGTGTCTGGATTTCGCGAATGGATACTGTTTATTTTGGATGTTTCCGGTCTTGGGGTCCCTGGAGATGTGATGAATTGCATGTTAACGTATTCATAGCTTATTTATGCGTTAATGGGGATGGAACGGCTCTAGGAACCACCAGGACTAACTGAAAGGGGCGAAACATTTCCGAAAAATGTTTGGTGAATGACATTCGTCCAATAAAAAACTAGGCGATGGGCTTAGTGACTGTCATATGAATGTGTCATTCTGTTTCCTGATACAAATTTTGAACACAATCGGTCACGATTTTATAATAGAATTGGCAATAGAGCAAATGAAGAGTCATTCTGTGACAAAAATTGGAATAATTGGAAAAATTACATATTTGGAATTCATTTCCGGTCTAACGAATATCGTTTCAAATTCGATAAAAGTTTGTCGGTAAACGGTGTAACACCCCGTATACCAATTATCTCCTCTTTAATTCGAATCCATTCAACGGAACCACTTAATCTAAATATTTACATCCATATAAAGCGAACTTCTTAGTGGCGTGTGACATTATACATACATAAATAAACCGTATAGGATCTTGACCTGCTTGAAAATCTTCAAAGAAGTTGAGAGCTTCGTCCCAAAAGCTATTTTCTGTTTATAATCCATAAATAGCCGTTTTTCTCATTTGACCTTCTGTGCTAAGGATATTGCTCGAAACCGAGCGGTGCAACCGGAGCAAAGTTGGCATGACCTGGACGGTCTCATCTGCCGATGACCTTGTATCGTGAACTTCTTGGAATGAAGCACTGATTGGAACATCTGAACATAAAGATGTCTCCAATAATGAATAACAGTTACACAATGGCAAGTGACAAAAAACTGAAGTGATATTCGTTGAACACATGAACGTAATCTTTGTTTTATTGGAGAAATCTGGAAATTTTCGACAGTCTGACAACAACGCCAATGTAAACGTGCCAAAATCGTAATCGATTCCTCGCCTTCTTCCTGATGGCGATCGCGATTCACATTTGTTTTTTATCTTTCCGAAATGTTGGCATTATAAATATTTTCGAATCTCGATCTCGGCCGTTTCTCCTGTAAATAGAATAATAAAAACCTCAACACTTCGCGCTCCAGTGTTGCTATTTGTGTATTTTATCCGAGTAAACGTTTCGTCAGACCGGCACACGGTTATATATTAGCGTTATTTATTACGCACGCTACGCAAGGGAATTTTCGAAATTGAAATCGGGATTCACGTAATGTGCGAGTGCTTTACCGAGTGAAGTTTCCATTTCGATGTCTCATTTCGTATGTCGAGAGATTTACGGCGGACGTCCACGGACAATTTAGTGGAATTGGAGATGTTTTCGGTCATTATTACATCGAACCATTTTTAATGAAATTTTTACGGAACTTGCAGAAACCAATTAAAAAATTTTTTGACAGCTGTCAAAAAATTTCAAACTACAGATCAGTGCTTTAGGTGACCATTTTCTTTTTCGATAATTCGCTAGAATTTTCTACGGTATCTATGGTCTTGGTGATGCGATCTGGACAAACGCACGTAGTTTGAATACATTATTCTACACCTATGTGCAAAATTTCATTCCAATCCAATCAGTAGTTCCGAAATAAAAAATATTTTGAACGGCCATATTTACGGAACCCCTAGTCTAATTTCACTCATTGATGAACGTAACCGCAACATTCGAGATCCAAACTTACCCTGAAAGTTTCAAGTCCCTAGGCCTTTCCGTTCGAAAGTTATAATTTTCCATGTTTCTGGTCATGCGATCTGGACAAAATCTCGAATGTAGCTTGAACACGTCATTCTCCATCTGAGTGCAAAATTTCATCTTGATCGAAGTAATCAGGAGAACAAAATTTCAATAACGAACTTTCGAGATTCGAACCTACCCTGAAAATGTCAAGTTTCTACCACTTTTGTATATTTCCAAAGAATTTTTAGAATATAGCCCCAATCCCCAATTGACCTCAATGATTCCGCGTTGAAAAAAAATCCGAAAACTTTGAAAGGGGTGAAACACTCTGTATAATAACTCTTATTCTCTTCTTCGTCAAAAACTCGAACAATTTGTAGAGGGAAAACATCATAACGCTAATTGAATCAGCTTCCAGATATCTAGTGGATATTATAAATAGCAAAATTCTATCAAGCAACTTAAAAAAAATAAAAATGTGAAGAAAATGTTTCGAATTCATAATGATTACGAAATGTGATAATTATTCACCTTGAACGTGAAATAAAAAAGAACAAAAATTCATTTCGATGTAAACTCTCTCATAGATTTCAAAATGAACACAAGGATATTTTTCACTTCAACTATTCAGTTCACGATCGTGCCGCTTCAAGGTAACGAAAAACTTGATGTCGTTTATGCGTAAGACTGAAAACGAATCAATTTCCCGAAGAAACTGATAGAACAGTTACACCGAATGGAAATTGCTGTTATGCTTTATTGCTTTATGTAATTCATAGAGCGATTCTTATCTCAATTTCTAATGACTCAATATTTTTGCTGCGACGCGCAACTATGGAATGTCGAAGCAGAAATTAATTCAATAATACCAGTTATTAGAATTGAAAATGTACCCTTGTTTCTAGTCGGTTAACGTTGTATTAATCGCGATATTATTACCGACTGAATTATCGTCGATATAGGCGTTCAAATCTCATTAGTTCGAAATAAAAAGACTATAAATTAATCCGCCGTATTGTTCACTTTTCTTGTGATCTTCTCGGTAGCTGAATCTGCTACTGCTACCACACCTACCGTCCTACCTAGTGGCGCGGATAAGTATAGAGTAGAGCCTCATATTAAATATAATATCAAATCTTAATGAAAATTCATGTTGGCTTATACGCAACCTTTTTTTTTGGTCGCATCTTGGGACTTAATGAGAGAAGAGATCACATCCACTGGACCTATTCCATCACGTTACGTTCTTCTTTACGCCACATACCGAAGATTGTATCGATTAAGAACTTCTTCCGGTGTGAATCTCGTCGTGCCCAAGTGAATTTTTTGTTGCATACTTTCATTATATGTATTGAGTATATTATTTTTCTTTTATTGCTGTTTTTTCTTCATTGTCTAGTATTCTAGATGAAATTTCAATGGTTGTAAAGAAATCGAGGAAAATTGAAAATGTTGTTCTAGTCATGTCAGCTGATTTCGAAATGTTTCCTCCATATCTCTACCAATCATATATTTTTTCAGTTATATTTTTATTAATCCAAAATTCCATTTAATTGAGTGTTTGATCTTAAATTGAAAAGTTGATGAAAAGCACTGCCGTGAAGTCAGGAGCTTTTGAGCGCTCGTTCATCCATCTTGTAGAAAGATTCGCATTTTCCAGTTTAAGAAACCAATTGAAAAAAAAATTGAAAGCTGTCAAAAATTTTTTCAAATTTAGGCGAAACTGTATACTCCATTAGTTTAGGTGACCAATTTTTTTTTCGATAATTCCCTAGAATTTCTACAGTTTCCATGGTTTTTGCAATGCGATCTGGACAATATCGCACGTGGTTTGAATACATTATTTTTCATCTATGTGCTAAATTTCATTCTAATCCAATCAGTAGTTTCGAAATTATCAGGAAAAAATGATTTTGAACGGCCATATTTTCGGAACCCCTAGTTCAATTTTGCTCAATGATAAACGTGATCGCGACATTCGCGATCCAAACCTACCGTGAAAATTTCAAGTCCCTTGGCCTTTCCGTTCGAAAGTTATAATTTTCTATGGTTCTGGTCATGCGATCTGGACAAAAGGTAGATTCAATATATCATTCTCCATTGAAATACAAATTTCGTCACGATCGAATCCGTAGTTTTGAAATCATCAAGAAAACTAAATTTCAAACGACCATATTTAAGGAACCCCTAGTCTAATTCTAGTCATTAATGAACATGACCGCGACATTGGAGATCCACAACTATCCTGAAAATTTCAAGTCCCTAGGCCTTTCCGTTGGAAAGTTATAATTTTCTATGGTTTCTATGGTTCTGGGCATGCGATCTGGACATAATACTCCATTTGAGTGCGAAATTTCATCTTAGTTTAGAGTTTTTCTCAGAAACTACTGGAAATAAATCAATTTCTGAAAAAATCAGGATCATTCAATGGCGAAACGGCATTCAGCTCATCAAAAAAAAAATCGAGGTGTAGGTACTTGAAATTTCAAAATTTGTACCAGTTCTTTTTATAGTTTTATAGGGCAATTAAATCAATAGAAAGGAAAAAAAAAATTTCACAACGATTTTACATAACTATTGAATGTAAGTAGAGATAAGAACTATCGATAGTAAAACAAACTTCTTGAATTCAACATGTAATTAGAATTGCCAACACCGAGTGTTGGAATGACTTGCATCAAATTCAAGTTCCTAATCGATCATCACCTGTTCTTTCTATTCATCAATGAAATATCAAATTCATTCGATGAAATTTTTCAATACTTTTACGTTTCCAGATTTTTGCGTTTCTCAATTATTTTCAGTTAATTGTTGTACCCACATCATGATTTCTCCAAATATTTTTAGCATAATGCCAATTACGTCAGAAACCGCTTGGATGGATTGATTGGATGCTCCAAATTCAGTTGTTAATTATGAAATTTAATATTTTACACCTCGACGATTACATTGGTTGAGCTCGGAAACATTCCTCGGGCCTCCATTCATTTGCGGAATACATTAAACGTAACACAATGAATTTTTATTACACGTTACTCCTCTGGCAAGTTTTCATGGCGAATGGAATTATTATCATTATGTTAAACTAGTTGTAAGCCATTGTTACAAGACATTAACCGACGTTTTATTTACAGATGTGATCAGAACTTTTTCGGCTTGGAATTTTTTTTAACCGTTCAACATTGTTACAACGGTGTAATCAGGGAATTACACTCTGATCGTTATTGAGGATACCTACCGCGTTGTTTCTCATTTCCTCATCTCGTTCAGGATAGTCTTTGTGATTTCTTTTTTTTTGGGAAATTGTTTGCTTGCAGGTTTGTTTTTCAAAAATGGGTCATTGAATGTTGAAATTACCGATTGGCTAGACTTCTTTGTGAATTGGTGATTAACATCTGGTCAAACTTCGAATCACTGGTCCCAACAGAGTGATTAATCAATTCGAAATGTATACCATCTTTTTATTTCTCTTCATCCTCTTCGCGATGATCTTCCATCAGATTTATAGCTTCCTCGATGGTCGCCCATAGTCCCATTCGACCACAGATAATTCCCTACGCTGAAATCACCGCCTAATTTAATGCCGATGTCGTTTTTGAACCAGTCCGTTCACCGTATTCCAACCACGCGTCCGGTATTTATAAATATGAAATGACGAAAAGTACGTCCAGGATTCAGTGTAACATTTAGAAAACGTTATTAAAACATTCAGTTGACCACCCGCTATGCCAATTAAAAACCTCTAAAACGATCATGCGAGAAGGGCCGTGGAATCATCGTAAATTTCGATGCTCTGCGAGAAAGGCAGTTTTACATTTCAGGCTCTGTGATTGGAATATGTATCATCAGTGTTGCCAATCTCGTAAGTGATTATCGATAATCTGCTTTGTTTCTATTTTTCTCCCTACGGTGGCGTGGGAAAATGACTTCCTGTTTACCTCTCTTTTTCGTTAATAACAACCCGATAATTCCCTTGATTTATTGTCCGTGCGAAAATAAATATTTGGATATAAAATTGGATTTATGTCCCGCCCGCTAAAACGGTGGCCCGTACGTTTTTGGGACCCGGTGCCAATTTCACAGATATTGCCACCCAAAACCGTGTCGATTGTTGCGAATGCGTTTCGACGTTTTGAATGGACCACCCTGAGTATGCGTGGCGTGTTTATTGACGGTCGTATGGAACGTTTCGAACTGTCGAGTCTGCGGAACCGATTCGGAACGCAGTGACGGACCACAGAAGATTTCATAGAGATAACTACACTACAACCATGCTTAAAGTACCTGTTTGAATTATAATACAGGGTATTCCAGAACAGATGCGAAAGATTTTGGGGGGGTCAATCAAGAGGGGTCTCAAATATATTTATCTACTCCTATTGGATTATGTATATATTCATTATTCAACTTCTTTTGAGCAATTAATAGTATATTTAAACAAACACCGAGAGTTATAATAACTCACTGCTCTGTGCTTCTGAACAAGCCGATTGGCCGAAAGGGAACAGTCCATTGTTGGTATTGGGGGGAGGTCACTCGAATAATCTTGAGGTTTTCTCAAATTAAGTTGATACCTAATTATTATTGTGGATGTTTTGCTGAAAAAGATGAATTCAGATAGTGAAGATGAATTATTATGTACACCTTCAGAAATAAGACAATCAGCCAATGTTACTATACATAATTTATTCGCCTGAGAAATCCCAGAACAAATATAAAGGTGTATAATTTTCAAGATTGGTGTAGCATTAAGAATATTTGGTCATCGTTTACAGATAAGGTTCTTTTGGCACATTTGAGTGATATTATCAAATATAAAGCATCGACCCTATGGACTTTCTACTCCATGCTAAGAAGCACAATAAACATAAATAATGCATTGTTATAGGTATAACTATTAAGATTTGTAAATAAAGTTCTTTCTCTGTACTACTTCTCGAAATTGTTCTTTAATGAAATCAGGGGGGCCATTCGTCATGTAACTGGGGGAAAATAAAAAATCACATAAGCATTTGGCGGGTCATCACTCATCATAGATGATATGGAAGTTTCAAAATGACCTCTTACAATTAAATAAGGTATTTGTATGAGATATGCGATCCTAAATTCTCGAGAAGTGCTTCCTCAATCCTCTTACTGAATGAAAACCTTCAGAAATTAAATTCGCCAATCCTGAAAAATGTGTTACATATTCGGGGCCGCTCTGGATGCCCCTCTGGCACTCTTCCGAGGACGGACCCTGGCGCAAAAATCAATTATGGACGCTGCGCTCTCCATACTCTGCAAAACACTAAAACGTTCGGTCAGAAAAACAGTTTGTCATTACTTTTTAGCCAACTCTTTCAAACCGGCCGTAACGGCAGCCTTAACAACCCGGCAATCTTAGTATGTTCCAATTTAACTGGCCCTCCCCACAATATTTCCTCCGACATCTCGAAGCGAGATCGGATCGTATGCAAACGGAATTGGTACAAGAGTGCAATTTGGCTTTCCGCGAATTTCGGGGGAGACCCATCTGGATTCGACCGTGAAATTATAATGGTTTTGAAAAAAAGTTCCAAATCATATCGCATGGTTTTAAATGGAATTTTTTACCTATTGTTGAACGAAAGTTTTACTTGTTGTACAATTGACAGGTTAAGTTGATTTGTCCTTCTTTCGTTCAACCAAGGAGGGACAACGAAACCGAATCATCCCCGTTTCGATCGGTTTTTCCCGATTCATCTTGCCCTCGCAAGGGCTAATGAGGGAAACCAGGAGACACGGACCGAAGTTTCCCGGCCCTTTTCCGCCATTACACGTAATTTTCTGTTGTTCGGCGCCGCCCGTCCTTCCATTGTTATTGTCCACCTACGCCTCGCCGATAAGACACAACCAACCTCTAATTCACTCCGGAAGGCGGTGATTTAATAGTTTATGGTTATTGTTGCAAGTAATCCAATGTTATCTCTCCAACTTAATTATTCCCTCTGTTTCTGTTTCAGATGGTACAAGCAATTCAGGTGCTTCGGTTTCATCTCTTAGAATTGGAAAAAGTAAGTAGTTTTGCATTTTATTTTATTGCTCAACTGCATTTATTGTATAATCTTGATGATTTTGACTGTTCAATGCAAATTTTGAACATATCAACAGCTTAGAGGAATTGATCAAATTCACTATGCAGGTCGAAGAAGATAATACAAAATACAATACCCTTCCTAGATGTACTAATGAAGAAGAATAATGAAAGACTTGATATAAAAAAAGTATACAAGAAACTCACAAATCAGGTCAGTAACCACACATCAACATCACACAAAAGTAGGAGTAAACGAAGCTAAAATAATCAGCTCGAACGAGAAATACAGAAAAGTTGAAACTATCTGAAAAGCTATATTTGAATGCTTTTTTTTAAAGGAATCTCAGGAAGTACAACTGCAAACTACCCAAAGGAATTAGCGCTAAATGAAAGGCATTTCAGAGAAACTAAGGTGAATTGGCAACGCATGTGGAGTAAGGACGGCATTCAAATTCTCTCACAGAACAAAATGGGTTCTCACAAAAAAAAAAACCGGAGTACGTGAATTAGGACGCAAAGAACTGTGTGTACTCAGAATCTTGTGAGTATGGTCCATACTACATAAGGAAGACCAAATGTCTGCTGTAAGTCAGAGTCGAAGAACACCAAAAATTGAGGAGAAATACAATACCCTTCCTAGATGTACTAATAAAGAAGAATAATGAAAGACTCGATATAAAAAAAAGTATACAGGAAATCCACAAATCAGGTCAGTAACCAAACTTCTGATCGCACCATCAACATCACACAAAAGAAGCAGCAAACGAAGCTAAAATAATCAGCTCGAACGAGAAATACAGAATAGTGGAAACAGAAAAAAATATCTGAAACGCTATATTTGAATGCTTTTCTTTAAGGGATCTCAGAGACAGCTTGAAGAGACAAGAAGAACTGCACACTACCCACAGGAATTAGCGCTAAATTAAAGGCATTTCAGAGAAACTAAGGAGAATTGGCAACGCATGTGGATTAAGGACGGCATTCAAATTCTCTCACAGAACAAAATAGGTTCTCACAAAA
Source organism: Aphidecta obliterata (assembly GCA_963966015.1). NCBI lineage: Eukaryota > Metazoa > Arthropoda > Insecta > Coleoptera > Coccinellidae > Aphidecta > Aphidecta obliterata. Next base: position 30,519,934 of record OZ014427.1, on the reverse strand, counting down.
GGAAAACCGGAGTACGTGAATTAGGACGCAAAGAACTGTTTGTACTTAGAATCTTGTGAGTATGGTTCATACTACATAAGAAAGACCAAATGTCTGCTGTAAGTCAGAGTCGAAGAACACCAAAAATTGGAGAGAAATACAATACCCTTCCTAGATGTACTAATAAAGAAGAATAATGAAAGACTCGATATAAAAAAAAGTATACAAGAAACTCACAAATCAGGTCAGTAACCACACTTCTGATCGCACCATCAACATCACACAAAAGTAGGAGTAAACGAAGCTAAAATAATCAGCTCGAACGAGAAATACAGAATAATGGCAACAGACAAAATATCTGAAACGCTATATTTGAATGCTTTTCTTTAAGGGATCTCAGAGACAGCTTGAAAAGACAAGTAGAACTGCAAACTACCCACTGGAATTAGCGCTAAATGAAAGGCATTTCAGAGAAACTAAGGAGAATTGGCAACCCATGTGGAGTAAGGACGGCATTCAAATTCTCTCACAGAACAAAATAGGTTCTCACAAAAGGAAAACCGGAGTACGTGAATTAGGACGCAAAGAACTGTTTGTACTTAGAATCTTGTGAGTTTGGTCCATACTACATAAGAAAGACCAAATGTTTGCTGTAAGTCAGAGTCGAAGAACACCAAAAAATGAGGAGAAATACAATACCCTTCCTAGATGTACTAATAAAGAAGAATAATGAAAGACTCGATATAAAAAAAGTATACAGGAAATCCACAAATCAGGTCAGTAACCACACTTCTGATCGCACCATCAACATCACACAAAAGTAGGAGTAAACGAAGCTAAAATAATCAGCTCGAACGAGAAATACAGAATAGTGGCAACAGAAAAAATATCTGAAACGCTATATTTGAATGCTTTTCTTTAAGGGATCTCAGAGACAGCTTGAAGAGACAAGTATAACTGCAAACTACCCACAGGAATTAGCGCTAAATTAAAGGCATTTCAGAGAAACTAAGGAGAATTGGCAACCCATGTGGAGTAAGGACGGCATTCTCTCACAGAACAAAATAGGTTCTCACAAAAGGAAAACCGGAGTACGTGAATTAGGACGCAAAGAACTGTTTTTACTCAGAATCTTGTGAGTATGGTCCATACTACATAAGAAACACCAAATGTCTGCTATAAGTCAGAGTCGAAGAACACCAAAAATGGATAGGAGGAGGAGAAAGGATGGCTCAGCCCTCTTGGGACGAAGACCACGGAGTTCAATCAGAAAAAGCCTCCATGATATCGAAGGAGGAAAACAATCCTCTTAGTACTCCGATAAACAATTAATATCCGGAAATGCTCAACGACCTTCATTACCTGCATAAGAAGAGGTGACCATCGTCGAGCTCCTCCCATGACACTACCCTATGCGAGGTGACACGATCTTCGGCGTACTTAAAACGGCCGTAAAGCAGGCCGTAAACCTAATTTCACTCCTCCAGACCTATCGCGACTCCCTGGCAATAAAACGAAATTGAGGAAATACCTGGGATTGAGCCTGAATGAATATAAATGAATTTAAGACGACGGCGATCTCTTTCAGCGGTTGGTCCGCAACGCTCGCCGTTGATGGTACCGGGAACGGCGCGCAACGATGACATTTACTTATCTGGGCTTCTCGAGACGATGAGTTATTTTATGTCTGCGTAAAATTGGACTTGATAGCCTCCACTTTCACTTGTTATTCGATTCCGCGAACTTCGGAATGGCATCCGACATTCTCGGGTCCTGCTGAAATTCCGTGTATCGCCATATCCATATCGGCGAACTCCATTTTCTGATTAATGGGTTTCAAAGTTAACGATTTCGAATTTTGAGTTAAAATTGTATGTGTCGAAAACAAGAAGCGGATGCACTAAAACGTTATTGCGTTCACGCATTTTCTAAAAACGACAAGACTTGTGGAAAAACCGCAATCGGCAACGAGCACAAAATCAATTGATTTGTCCCGGCCAATTGACTCTGAATCCAATTACTTGATTGTTCATTTGATGTCAGCGGTTTAAGGCAAAGCGGAAAATCGGCCGAATCGGCTTACACGATAAATCGTTTCATGAAAAACTTTTTATACCTACTATTCAAGGCGGCTGTCGTCTCAGAATACGAATTTTTTTCGAAATGGCGGGTATCGTATTACTCACAATGGGAATTTTTCATAGGTCATTAGATTCGAGAACGCGCAGTGAAACATATATCGGCGTGTCCAGTTCTTCATATCTCGATGCTTGAAACGGCGGCATACCACTCGAGAAATCGTAATTATCAGGTGAAGCTGTCCAATCCCATCGGAATTCAATTCCATATTCGGTCGTTTGTCGATTCACAATCGTTCAGCGCTGATTGTTGGAAAATTTCAATGCCTCAAATCCTTGGATTTTATCGCCGCTGCGCAACTTGAAATTAGCATTTTTGCAGAAATCAGTTGATGCGATTGAATGGATGCAGTAAGAATCAATAATTATCGGTACGTATCAATAATAACCATTTGATATTCACCCAGTATATAATTATTTTTAATGGTTATTATTGTTAATTGGTACAAAAATTAATGCCCTATTGCTCTTTTCATTCCATCAGTAAATCTACCCCATTAAAAACCAAATTCAATGCAGTAAGTATACAGGGTGTTTTTGAAGATGAGTTGAGGCCTCACCTTAAAAAACACCCTGTACATATCTATATGGGCGTTCAAGATTGTTGACGTGGTCTCCGCATCTAAACACCAATATCGCAAAGTACGTAGAAATCTATATTTTTGAAGGAACTGATGCAAGGAATTGTAGACCTTTTCCCGTCAGAGATCGCGACTCTTTACATTGTATTGATGCGCGTCTTCCCGCTTGAAATATATGTTCTGCATTTCAAGTTCATCTTCGACTAAGTTATGAGATTCCTGCTACTGTTCGATCGATTCCATTCAGTTCACTTTTTAATTTAGATTTCTACCAGTCCATTAATAGTTTATAGAAATAGAATAACACTATTTGTCATATTTACGGCCATTCGAAGAACTTAGTTCGTTTCACAATCTTTGGTTCGATAGTTTAACTACAGTGTCACCTCAATGAAATTCTGTAGGTATGTTTAAAATCGAATGAAGTTAGGTCAGAGCTCTATCCAACCCGACGCCCTCGACGAAAGTACCTCAGTTGGTTTGGTTCATTCCTACCCCACCCCGAAAGCCCCGGAAATGAAAAAACAACCATTCCAGGCTGTTTCAATTCGTCGCGATAACCCCGGCGGCAATAAAATGCATAAAATTTGTCGAAATACCGGGTATTCCGGTCCGGGGAGCCTTTTATCGATCTAAATGGCGGAATATACCAACCGTAATCTGGGAGAGCGAAAAATTCCGAAGGAAAAATTCCCCACGGAGAACGTGCCGCGGTTCCGAAAGCAAATATCCTAATGGTTTCTCCTCCGGTTGCGCTATCTCGCCCGGTTCATAGAAATGCAAGCGAGCAAATCTGGTCGATTCGACCTTTTACGTCGTAATGGCCGAATCGCTCGACCACAGAATCCGATAGGGAGCCGCGAAAGAGCAAGAACCGGCAACGTGGAGGGTTTGACGTCCATTGATTCGAAAAAAAAAAGTATCGATCTTCCTACTAGTCATTATGTAAATTTGTGGCAATGGATATTGAATTCCTATGAAGAGTAAATGCTTGAATCTTGACATAGAACATTTAAAAAATGGAAAAGCAAAGTCGCGAGCTATTGCGCGCTTGTTTTTGTCTACCGAAACGGCCATCATTTTGACTTTGGAAGATAACTGAATTCAAGCTCAGTTGGCTATATCTACAGAATCTCACGGCGAATTTTGCCCATTAATGAACTTAACTGGCTTATTCAGACCTCGAAAATACCCTGAGCATTTCATTGGACCAACAGAATTGGATTTGACCACAAATTTTTCATCTCGGGTCATAATTCGTGAATCACATACATTTGGGCGCGCAAAAACTGGTAGCAGTGATAAATTCATAAAATTGATTGAATTCGAACAATTTCTGTGAACAATTTGGATCAATTTTAACGAAGAGTTTGTGAACATCCTGATTTTTTCGAGCGCTCGTACTACTTACACGATTTCGTCACGATGTCTGTATTTTTCGAATTTTGAGCCGAAAATGGACTAAAACGACTATGTTCGAATCACTGATGACGAATCCTTCGAAAAATTCGAGTCTGTCCGTTCGGCCGTCCGTAAACACGATAACTCTCGAACGGAATGTCCTGAAAACTTAGGGCCTAGGGACTTGAAATTTTCAGGGTAGGCTCGAATCTCGAATGCCGAGGTTCGTTATTGGGCAAAATTCGCCCAGAGGTTCCGTAAATATGGCCGCTCGAAATTTTGTTTTCCTGATTACTTCGAAACTACTGATTCAATCGAGGTGAAATTTTGCACTCAGATGGAAAATGACGTGTTCGAACTACATGCAAAATTTTGTCCAGATCGCATGACCAGAACCATAGAAACCATAAAAAAATTTAACTTTGTAATGGAAAGGCCTAGGGACTTGGAATTTTCAGGAGAGGTGTGGATCTCGAATGTTGCTGTCACGTTCATTAATGAGCAAAATTAGACTAGGGGTTCCGTAAATATGGTAGTTTGAAATTCAGTTTTCTTGATAATTCCAAAACTATGGATTTGATCGTGACAAAATTTTATATTCAAATTGGGAATGATATATTTGAGATACATTTTTTCCAGATCGCATGATCAGAACCATAGAAAATCATAACTTTCGAACGGAAAGGCCTAGGGACTTGAAATTTTCAGGATAGGTTCGGATCGCGAATTTCGCGGTCACGTTTATCAATGAGCAATATTAGACTAGGGGTTCCGTAAATATAGCCGTTCAAACTATTTTTTTCCTGATAATTTCGAAACTACTTATTGGATTGGAATGAAATTTCGCACATAGATGAAGAATAATGTATTCAAACTACAACGTGAAAAATTTTGTTCAGATCGCATTACCAAGACCATAGATACCGTAGAAAATTCTAGCGAATTATCGGAAAAAAATTGGTCACCTAAAGCACTGACGTGAAGTCTGGATTTTCACCTTAGTTTAAAATTTTCTTTGACAGCTGTCAAAATCTTTCCAATTGGTTTCTAAAACTGGCGAATGTGAATCTACCTACAAGGTGGATGAACGAGGGCTCAAAAGCTCCTGACTCCACGGGAGTGCTTATCGTAATTTTTACAGAACCTTTCCACTCAGTAAATTTTCGTCTCCTTAGTTTTAACATTCAGGATAAATCTCCTAGTTCTAGATTTTTCCTGAACGGTATAATTCCTAAAGTTCAAACTAAGGGAGATAAGATTACTGATTGAAAAGGTCCTTCAAGAAAATTAGGAAGTTCACAAACCCACCGATGAAAATGATACATTTTGTTTACAGAAATTGCTCGAAATGGTCATCATTCGTTTGATGTGCACAAAGTCTTGCCTGACGTAATAACGAATCATTTCATGCAGTAACTATCACATCAGTTTGCTCACGAATAATGTCACAAGCATTTTCAATGCGTTGTTTTAGTTCTTCAACACTATTCACCTCACCGTTACGGTACACTGCATGTTCTCAAAAGACCCCAAAAGAAGAAATCACAGGGGTTAAGGTCCGGGGAGCGTGCAGGCCAAGAAATCGACCCACCACGTCCTATCCACCTAAAGTCACAAAAATCATACGCTCTGTCAGATGATTTCCCGTGAACAGAACGCATTTAATAGAAACATTCAAATCTCAATACGTACCTGAATCAGATCCGTGCTGGAAATGTCTCAGATTCGCGGATACCTTTGATTTCAAAATACTCGTCCGTGGTGAATATCTTATATGAAGGATTTTTGGAATTATGACTTATTTTGATGTTTTCTAGCACCTGTCAAAAAAAAAACCTCACCTTTGTATATTTTTCTGTCATCGAAATCTGCAACCTGGTAGCTGAACGCGACGGACCTGTAGACATTTCAGAATCTTCACAAGCATCGGGGTAGTTCTGCTCTTCGAATTGGCTGAAAGGATAGAAAAACCGCCGAGACTGATGTTGAAAAATTGAAAAGTCGTTGCGAGCCTGCGTTTTTCGAAGAATTTTTTTTGGTTCTTGATTTGTTTATGTATGTTATCCGCCCAGTTATCAGTATCTCGATCTGCGGCAGCGCAACGTATTAATTGCAATACGGGATACGTATGGGGCAGATACAGCCGAATCCGCAGATAAAACCGAAGCAAGAGAATGGGGGGAATACACAGTCCGTCAATTAAAATCTCCCGTAAAGATAAGATTTAATGGGCGTCCGTTCAAAGGGAGGCAGTTTGATCATAGTGTCTTACCCGCGGCAATATTGGCTAGTTTGCATGTCGGGCCTCAAGATGGCCGGCTAAGGCCTCGTCTGGGAGAACCGGTTCCTGCATTTGTCTTGCAACGAGATTATAATATCGTATAAGAGAGAGAGACATTTGATAGTGTTCCCTTTTAGCAATTTAAATGTGTCTGCGAATGCAAAGCGATGCGCTGTGCCCGTACTGTCGGCGATCGTCCGATCGGACTGCATTCTGCCGCGCAATTTCCATATTTTTACATGTCGCCCCGGCGCGGCGGGGCGAATCCGAGAGACGGGCCTGCCGAAGGACCGGGTATGGTCTCTCGGAAATCGAAACCGTCGTACGTCGAGACGATGTCTCTGGCTCTCCGCTATTGATCTGACTCCAATCCTCCAATTATACATACCCCTCCGCCCTGGAAATGTAACCTGAGTCCTTCGTTCCCGAGCTACCTAATTCTCCTGTAATTGAGCTCATAACGCAGAGGAGTAACTTTCCGAATTAACCATTTTTTCTTCAACCTCCATTCATATCTTGGTGTTAGACTTTTTGCCGTCCAACTTGCAATGGAAATCTGCTCATCTTGCAATAATGCTTAGAGCAGTTCATATTATACAGTCTTTTGTGGATATCTTCGAGTACCTACCTACTGAGGAAGATTTACGTTTGAGTCAAGGAAGATATCACCCTTGACCGAACTCAGTCTATGTTAATAAAAGAGGATCTATTGTTTACCTATGTGCGGGCATCACGTTAAAACGACTGCATCAAATTCGAAAATTCTTTTTGAGTTGTGTTTATTATTATCAGGACAAGGTTTATACGAAGAAATATTTCCGAGAAAACCGTACAGAAAAGAAAAAATCATAAATTACTTATATTTCATGAGAATTTTGACGTGTGTGAGTGGAGTTAATCGTGTTTTCAGATGTTCATCACTGTGTTTGATATATCGTTGTGTTGTGGGATAGTTATTGTGATTGATAAAAATACTATCAGTGAGGCGTCCAAATATTGGTCGGAGGATGCGTGAGTGAAGGCGAGTTCGTAATGATCGAGACAATGAGCAAACATAATAAGAGGTTCTCAATCAAGATCTGTCCTAGCTCCGGAAGAATCGATGTTATCGATCTCAGGCGAGATACAACAAAATATAGAATCCAATGAAATGATCAACATTGATCGTTTGGCATTTAGATATGATCCCACAGTCGATTATGCTAGCAATAGATTGGTGTCTTTTGAAAATATGAGCACTATTGGTCAATACTGCAATGCTCTGAGATACCGAAACGAACCCCCAGGATTATGTTGTCTGAATGAAAAAATCAAAATGCCACAACTGACAACGCTATTTGAACTTTTGAATTCGTTACTTTCAGGGCAAGAACCTCTATCTAAACATTTCTTGCAGAATATTCAGCATTACAATAGTGTGTTCCAAATGACATCATTTGGTTCAAACACAATTGAGGGACGAGGTTTCAATCCAACTTTTAAGGTTTTATCTCCAAAACGCATCAAAAATAAAAAGCACTAGTTCGGATGACAAAAGAAACAAATATAGTGAATATCTTTACCCGTTGTTGTGATGCTAGCAACTGGCAACGATAATTCCAACCTTATATTTGTGACAGGTGATGTCTCCTTATCTGGCTCTTCATTAGAAGAAACCCGATGAATTTTGGCTAAAAATTTCCAGATTCGAATATGAGTCCTCATCCTCAACACTGAAATTTTACCAAACCAACGCATTTAACACATACCTGAGCTCCAGTTGGAATTGTCGCCTGCATATGCATTTGCCTTTGAAACAAACAGCCATGTTCAACCAAGCATCGGTTATGTCGTTTCGTTGCCAACCATGCAGCAATCTTTGAGCGGGCAATTAATTACGCCTTAATCGTGGTAAATGACTGAGTTCTGCATGGCGAAACCTAGTTCATAATTTCAAACGGAGCGGAGCACAACAGCGTTGCGATTAAACAAGCTGGTTTTTGTGGGAAGATCCGTCCTAAGGAACGAGTGGTGCGGATTCGAGGGAACACAACAGTGGTTGTGGTCTTGAGGTTCACTTCATCCACAGATTCAACAGCAAAGCGGAAACTTATCTATATTGAATTGCATTTATTCTGCAAGGTTAGTTGAAACAATTTCTCAAGTGGTTTTCTTTATTTTCAGGTACACGAACTCTGCGACAATTTCTGTCATCGATACATAAGTTGTCTGAAGGGGAAAATGCCGATAGACTTAGTGATAGACGAGCGAGATGGGGGTAAACCCCCCGAGCTGACGGGATCGACCAACGGAGACGGTGGTACCAGAAGTAACGCGGACTCGACCTCTCACACGGACGGTGCGAGTACGCCGGATGTCGTAAGTAATCAATTCTTTTCCCCATGAGATTTTCTATTAAGATACTTCCATGACAATAGGGCGTCCGTACAGCGTGTCAAGAAGTGGATAAGCAATTTTATTTTTTTTTCATTTTTTATAATTTTGTGAAAGGTGAGGGATTTCATGGACCGTTCAGGCAATAGCACAAATACATAAAGAAATTAAAAATGCCTCAAATGATGAACTGAGCGAACAATGAGGAAAAAATGAATTTTCAACCTAATCCAATTCACTTTACTAGAATATAGGATCATTTATTTCCAAAAATATCTATGACAAACCATTGAAACAATCAGAACAAATAATGAAAAAATTCTGAAATTCATTTCCACGCTTGTTGAGATTAATCGCCAGAGCGGTCACCCATCCTGAGTACTAAACGCTCTTTAATCATTTTCATCTAACATGAGGTGACACTGTAGCGAGACCATCGAACCAAATATCATAAAACGAACCACAGATTATGTGAACCAAATCGGCCGTCACTTTGACAAATAATGTCATTTTATTCAACTTCAAGAGATGTAGCCACAACATTTAATAGGACATTGCGATTAGTACCTGAAATAAGATTTTTATTTTTTTAGCCATACGATCCTCAGGAAATTCCGCATGAAACTTATGTGTTATTATTTTACAAACTAACTACAAAATTTCAATTCGACCGAATCGGTATTTTGTAGGGTTCGACGTTTACACAAATTCGGTTTCAAAAAATTACGAAAAGCACTGCCGTGAAGGCAGGAACTTTTGAGCGCTCGTACATGCACCTTGTAGGTAGATTCGCATTTTCCAGTTTCAAAAATCAATTGAAGGAATTTTCGACAGCTGTCAAAAAAATTCTGAAACTCCAGACTTCATGTCAATGCTTCAGCTGATCCATTTTTTTTCGATAATTCGCTAGAATTTTCTACGGTATCTATGGTCTTGGTGATGCGATCTGGACAAAATTTGCACGTAGTTTGAATACATTCTTTCTCAGCTAGGTGCATAATTTCATTCCAATCCGATCAGTAGTTTCGAAACTATCAGGAAAATAATATTTGGAACGGCCATATTTACGGAACCCCCTTAGTCTTATTTTGCTCATTGATGAACGTGACCGCGATATTCGCGATCCAAACCCACCCTGAAAATTTCAAGTTCCTAGGCCTTTTCGTTCAAAAGTTACAATTTTCTATGGTTTCTATGGTTCTGGTGATGCGATCTGGACAAAATATTGCTTTAATATATCATTCTCGATTAAAATACAAAATTTCATCTCGATCGAATCCGTAGTTTCGAAATTATCGAAATTTCAAACGACCATATTTACGGAACCCCTGAAATAATGTTGCTCATAGATGAACGTGATCACGACATTCGAGATCCACACCTATCCTGAAAATTTCAAGTCCCTAGGCGTTTCCGTTCAAAAGTTACAATTTTCTATGGTTTCTATGGTTCTGGTCACGCGATCTGGACAAAATTCCACATGTAGCTCGAACACCTCATTTTCCATTTGAGTGCAAAATTTCATTTCGATCAAATCTGTAGTTTTCAAGTAATCAGGGAAACAAAACTTTGAACTGCCATATTTACGGAACCCCTGGTGGAATTTGGCCCATTAACGAACTTAACCGAGGCATTCGGGAACTGAACCCACACTGAAAATTTCAAGTCTCTAGGTTGTTCCGTTCGAGAGTTATCGTGCTTACGGACGGCCGGACGGACAGACTCGAATTTTCCGACGGATTCGTCATCAGTGAGTCGAACATAGTCGATTGAGACCATTTTCGGCTCAAAATTCTAAAACTACAGACATCGTGACGAAATGATATAGCCCTCGTGTAAGTAGTACGAGCGCTCAAAAAACTGTTTTTAAAATGAATTTGTCACATTTGAAAAACGGTTTTCGAAATATGTAAACCGGTTTGGGTGAATTGAAATTATAGTTACCAAACTGAAAAGCACTGCCCTGAAGTCAGGAGCTTTTGAGCGGTCGTTCATCCACCTTGTGGGTAGATTCGCATTTGCCACTTTTAGAAACCAATTGAAGGAATTTTTGATAGCTGCCAAAAAATGATAGCAGCTCTGTGTCAATTATGCTGAATTGGCTGTTATAGAAATATAAGGATTTTTTATTCAATAATTCTTTGGAAAAATATAAAATTTCAAACGACCATATTTACGGAACCTCTGGTCGAATTTTGCCCAATCACAAACATAACCTCGGCATTCTAGATCCACACCTATCCTGAAAATTTCAAGTCCCTAGGCCTTTCCGTTCGAAAGTTATAATTTTCTATGGTTCTGGTCATGCGATCTGGACAAAGCTTGAACACGCCCTTCTCCATCCGAGTGCAAAATTTCATCTCACTTCACTTATTCTGATCCTGATGCGTCTTATGACTTGTAAGACGCAATTAATTTGTATTAACGAAAAAGTATCCGACAACTAACGACGAAAAATGGTAAGAAACCCCTGGACTGTGAAAAAAGTCGATGCATCGTGAGATATTTTCGTTGATGTTAGGGTGGGCACACTAACGATGAAAAGTTTAATTAGACGTATAAAGCTTAAAGTTTTAATGCACGCAAAGGAAAAACCTTAAGCCGTCAGGATCACCCTTGTCTCATCTCTCAAAATAATGAGCTAGTGAGGGGGAGGTGGCCATCCTCGAACCAAACGTAGGTCGCAGGTTCTTCCCGATAGAGATGCATATTGCAGTGTTTATCGCGCTTTATTCAATCGACGATTGGAGGGAAGAGGGTGACCGCAGCTTGCTTAGGGGATGTAACTCAATCCCTCTCTCGCATCACGATGCGTCAGTCCAAATTGACACCAATTACCAGCACAGCTCCCTCGCTTCCCTCGACCTGCCTCCACCCTCTATACGCTTTTTGCAAATAACATCACGGAATGATCTAATACACTCAGGACTGGCGTCTCACATCGCTTCCGTCTTAGATGTTTTACGATAAATTGATTCGAAATCCCAGACCGTGGAAATAAGTATAATAACTTCCTTCTCCCTGCTCCTCCGCTCTCGAGAATACTCCACTCGGTTTCGGGGAGGAATTATTTCTGCTATTTGTCTGAATTATCGGGGGTGGCGCAAGGATACGTCCTTGCTTCCCTGTTTTTCCGTGATTTATCAGATTCTCTGTTTTTTTGCTGCTACTGAAAATAACAAACTTTTCGATTACAAAACATCCCCTCCGAGTTGAAGCAACGCTCTTTGGTTTCATTGAAAGCTTGAAAGCCATAAAACAGCTTTTTTTTTCGATTTCCGATTAAAAATAATACCAACAATTCAATCCAATTTTCTTCTGATGTTTTTATAGTTGACTATCCTGAATTTTTTCAGAAATTTTCACCCAATAATTGGAAAGTTTTTCCACCTATTATGGACTATGGCGGGTGCCTGCCCTATTAAATTTCTCTTCGCGATTTTCTCTACATTTCGTTTTTTTTTTTAATTTTGGCACTGAGTGTTATTACATAATTCCACGTAAATTATATAATTTTCTTCTGAAACATTCTCAGTCGAATGAGGTTATAGAAATATAGTCCGAATCCAATTTCGGAGTTAAGTTTTCCGGAAGAATTCGAGTCGCGGAGACCGTTCAGAAGGGTCCCGCGAAGATTGCCGACGAATTTGTCGCGTCAGAAGTCGCCGATTGTCCCGAAAACGGCGTTTCTCCTTCGTCTCCCCGTCCTTGATACAATTTGCATCGCCTGGAATCACTTAGCCTATTTCCGACGGCGGGCGTCCCAACGCGGTGCTTCGGAGCGCCGGTTTTATTGGAGCATTATCATTTTATTGACTTCAAATAGCTTGTAAAACGCGGGAAAGTGAGTTTAGAGGAGAGATTCGGAAGAGGATCCCCCGAAACTGCCTAATTCAGGAGACAGTGATGGCGTGTAATCGTCCTGCAGGAACCCCCTGCCGGCAAACAGGTGGATTTGTTCAATTTATTGCACAACAGATTTTTGGATGCACAGGAATCGATATTTATTCGGGAGATTTGATTTTTTTTTATTGAGTCCACTATACTAGCCTTCGATTATGATCCACATAGCTGGTGATGTTAGGGTCAAGAACGACGATGATCTGGGGTCGCTGCGTGGAGTCAAATTTTTCATGATTTACATTTGTGGGGAAGCAATCAAGCACTAGTTTTAAATTGCCAATACTAGGTGTTAATTTGGGAACCTTCTACTCCTTGATGAAAATCCTGCTGTGAGGACCATTAGTTTTCGTTGGATGCTAAATTGGTGTCTGGACTAACCCCCAGTCGCGTCTTGTCGCAGTTCCCGGCCCCGTTGAAACAGAAGACTTGATCGTTGCCCTTGCACTATAAATACCGCGTTAATTATACCGGGGTCAGACGACAACACATGCGTCGGATGCTGCCATTGGCATCCTAGAGCCGTCCGTGTTAGAGAGGTATTCTCATTTTGTGCGCCTTGCGATGTATAATCCAGGCCTTTCAGTCACTTGTAGCATACCAGCGGGTCAGTGGCGGATTAACGTGAATTTATGGGGCCGCGAACATTAAATATGTGAAACGGCTGAACGACAGCCTGAATGATTGCCGTTTTGAATAATACGCGAAAGAGATCGATTTACGGTTGATACTCTCAGAGAAGCAACTTGATGAGACTCGATTGACTTCGAAATTTGTTGCATTGATCAATAGCCGCATAATTTTTTGAAATCGCCATTAACTTTGAATGTAAGCGTCCTACCCGAAAACTATCAGAAATTACATGCGGATAGCCCCCCCCACACTGCCAGTCCTCTGAAGTTGTCCACTAATCAGTCGAGTTGACCGTGGGAGACATCACATGATGACCTGACGACAGTTCAGTTGACATACATGTACAATCTTCGGCTCTATCAAGCTTCATGTTGGCATTCAACATTCCTTGGGAAACCGTGTTCATAATTTTTTATCATTTCGGCACTGATTTTCCCTCATAGCTGAGAATTTTTCCAGATCTATCAACCTTGAAACTATACGACGGACCGCCCCTGGTGTCTAGATCCTCTCGTTTATTTTTAGCGGAGACGTTGTCGTCTAACCCAAATTTTTCAGACGACGCGCTAGTCGATGACTTACCTTTATAATTCTGTCATCGAACAAGTCGTCCTTGTTATCGTCATGCGGAAAAATAAACAGATAAATTCCAATTAGCGAAGAAAAGAAAATTTCAAACTAACGTGAAAATCCAGACTTCACCTCAGTGCTTTGGTGACCAATTTTTTTCCGATAATTCGCTAGAATTGTCTACGGTATTTATGGTCTTGGTAATGCGATCTGGACAAAATTTCTCACGTAGTTTGAATACATTATTCTTCATATATGTGGAAAATTTCATTTCAATCCAATGAGTATTATCGAAATTATCAGGAAAAATATAGTTTGAACGGCCATATTTACGGAACCCCTGGTCTAATTTTGCTCATTGATAAAAGTGATCGCGAAATTCGCGTTCCGAACCTATCCTGAAAATTTCAAGTCCCTATGCCTTTCCGTTCCAAAGTTATGATTTTCTATGGTTTCTATGGTTCTGATCATGCGATCTTGAAAAAATGTAGCTCGAATATATCAATCTCAATTTAAATACAAGATTTCGTCACGATCAAATCCATAGTTTTGAAATGATCAGGAAAACTGAATTTCAAACGGCGTTATTTACGGAACCCCTAGTCTAATTTTGCTGATTGATGAACGTGACCGCGACATTCGAGATCCACACCTATCCTGAAAATTTCAAGTCCCTAGGCCTTTCCATTGCGAAGTTATAATTTTCTATGATTTCTATGGTTCTGGTCATGCGAGCTGAACAAAATTTTACATTTAGCTTGAAGACGTAATTCTCCATTTGAGTGCAAAATTTCAGGACAAGAACCTCTATCTAAACATTTCTTGCAGATTATTCAGCATTACAATAGTGTGACATCATTTGGTTCAAACATAATTGAGGGACGAGGTTTCAATCCAACTTTTCAGGTTTTTTTTTCTGTATCGAACATCTCACACATTGATCATAACATATACCTACGAGTATGAAAATTCTTTTGAGACTCATAAACAAGGGTAAAGATTAGGGTAAGGGTTAGGTTAAGGTTAGGTTAGGGTTAATAATAATAATCCGACATATACCTTTGCCTTTATAACATCCTCCCCAGCTTTGTCTACGGTATCTATTATAATCTAGATTCTAGGATCTAGGATTCGCCAATTTTTTGGTAGTTTTGTTTTCTACATAACGTGCAGAAGAAAGATTTATCTGCCCGACTGAAGCAAGCCATTAACTGGAGGATATTTCAGGATGACTTCCTCCCGAGAAAAGACGAACGTTTCTCATTTCGAGGAGCGCAACTCGAAATCTTCGCATCGAACGTCCGTAATTGGCAATTGATGAAAATGTTGCGCCGTTAAGAAAATCGAAATAGATATCGAAGAGGGTAATAACGACTGCTTTATTCGAAATCTGCTGCATCGCAACAAAGCCTTTATTACATTCCTCTATCCATCCATCCCTTAACGTTCCGGAGGGAAAGAATGTTTTCGAATTTCTGCCTTAATGTACGGGTCCCTGAATTATGGGATGCCGAGTAAGCAGACGGAAACGGCTAAGACGCTGGCTTCATCTATCAATCCCAGTCCTTTGGTCGGATTGTTTCCTGCTGCATCAAACTAATGGTCCCAGTGGCAAAAGTAAACTTTACAGGAGAAACAGTTTAATGGAATCCGGGACCGTGGGGACCATTAAAATGAAATAGTGCCGTCGAACTTAAGGACGCCGTTTCGGCTGTTTCCCTCGGTTACTTTGCGAAATCGATCTTTCCACCGGCCTCACGCTGGATGGTTGGTAATTGTTCTACTCGGGCAGTTTGGACGCCTGACCTCCCCTGAAAACTCCAGATTAAGCAGGTTTTTTCTGCTGGTCGACAATACCCATTTTTAGTTCATTATCACTCGCTTGATTGAGAATCTTCGAATGAGCTTTGCTCTAGTTCTGACGCCCAGATTATGAGTATGTGAGAAAAGCGTTTTGGTACAGGGTGATAGCATCTGGCGTTTTGATTCTGTCAAGTTTTGTGGCAAATCCTAGCCATCACACCCTTGCTCGTGCGGTATATTTTCCTGATCAAATGTGTTGTTGTAATAAAGTGTTCGTTTGACCATTTTGTATAGTTTCAAAGTACCCTACTCAATTATCTACTATGGTAGGACGTTATCGACACGTTTCCCAACAAATCACGGTGATCAAGACCGCAAAAGGTAACTTGGGTTTATAGAGCGAATAACGCCAAGGTACCGTGACGCGGTTTGCGGCGACACTTGTTCTTCTTGCGGTGGCCTCGGTCGTAGCCAGCCCGGGCGTACTTCTTATCTCCCCGCGGCACGTTTTGCCAAATTTATGAATAGCTAATGGCCTCTATCGATTGCGGCGTCAGGTGTTGCGTTGCGATGGGCCAGGGGAGTCATACATCAGACGCTCAGGAGATTCGGGACCCGGATAGGATGGAGTCAACGGGAAGCCGGAAGTTCTGCGAAGGCGTCGTCCGTAGCGGCGGAGAACGGCGCTCCGTGGGCGATAAATCATTCCGACAAATTTAATTATCCTGCTGTCTGCGATAAGCCCGAACGACCGGGTAACACCAGGATTGTCCGCATCTCCTGGAGCTACTGCTACGCTCGCTCTAGTCGTTGCCCGTCATAAATAAAAGTGGCTAATTCGATTGCGAAACTCGCAGATGCACGCGGGGGCGCATTGATCCGACGGCGGGCATGTGCGAAGTCGCTTTGGTTGGCAGGCACAATCGGATTTCTTGTATTCGAACACTTCGATCTTCGCCTGCGCCTATTGATGAAAGACACCTAGATCATGGTTATCTTTATGGTCTCTGCATGTTCATCGGTACCCAGGGTGTCCAAAGAGTTTTAAGAAAACCCTACCACATTAACCTGAAACCTTGGTACCAATAAGACATGGCAGGATTGTTTATTCAACATCAAGGACAGTTGCGAAGTGGTCGCTTGATACTGTTGGAAGGGCAATAACAAAGAGGATAGTTCGTCGCCGAATGAGGTCTATCATACCAGTCCCATCTTTTTCTATCTCAGAGCATCGCCGGCAACGATTCGTATGAAGCAGGAAGATACATCTCAGTGATCAGTGCTGTTTGGGGATATAAAATGACCAAGCAAGATTTTGGAGTGGTTCGTTAGTTAGTTAGGTATTTAACTGCGACCACAAGGTCTATCGTGCCCCCTATCAGAGCTGTATTCGCAAATGCGCTAACTACAGCTCGGCCTCCAGCTCTAGAGCTCCAATGAACTCTAGTATTTGAGGGGGCTTCAAAAGGATCCTCGTTCCTTCTGTAATTATCTTGTCCAAGACATTCTTTGCGCTGGTTTGCAATGGCGAGGTATTCTGTTACCAGGTGAACAGGAGTTTCCTCCTCTTTCCCACAGAATCTGCACTAGTTAGTTTCTGTTAAGCACATTCTCATCATATGCTTTCTGAGGCCCAATGTCCTGCGAGGAAGCCAGTGAGGAGGCGTAACTTATTCTTACTGAGATCCAAATACTGTTTGGATCTTGAACTTCAAAGTTCCGAATGAACTTTTTGAAGTGATCCATTACTGGAAGATTCCTCCAGAGTGCTTCTCTTTCAGTCTCTTCCTTCTCCAAAAACTCTTTCTTATAGGTGCATTTACCTATGCCACAGAAAGGGTCTGGGCCAGTAAGTGGCGTTTGTGCTCCCTTTCTGGCAAGTGTATTGGCCTCTTCGTTTCCTTTGATTATCTCAGACTAAAGAGACTTTGTTGTTCTTGACTACTTCATTAAGTTTCCTCCAGCACTCCCATATCAGCTTTGAATAAATGATGCAGAAGTCCAGTGCTTTGATAGCAGATTGACTATCAGAATGGATCACAATGTCACACCTTTGATAGTTTCTTTCCAGGTTTATATCTATGCATCTTTCAATTGCATGTATGTATTTCTGCCTGAAAAACACTCGAGTAGGAGTAGGCGTTTCAAAACCATCTGAATACCATTAAATGGTATTCACTTTGAAATTTTGGATAGTGTATTCCTTTTTCCATTCTTCCTTTTTACGTAGCATAGTGTTGAAGTTCTTCTCAATGCTTACTTTTTGAGCGCTCGTACTACTTACACGAGGGCTATATCATTTCGTCACGATGTTTGTATTTTTCGAATTTTGAGCCGAAAATGGTCTCAATCGACTATGTTCGACTCACTGATGACGAATCCGTCGGAAAATTCGAGTCTGTCCGGCGTCCGTAAGCACGATAACTCTCGAACGGATCAACCTAGAGACTTGAAATTTTCAGTGTGGGTTCAGTTCCTCGGTTAAGTTCGTTAATGGGCCAAATTCCACCAGGGGTTCCGTAAATATGGCCGTTCAAAGTTTTTTTCCCCTGATTACTCGAATTACAGATTTGATCGAGATGAAATTCTGCACTCGAATGAAGAATGAGGTGTTCAAGCTACATGTGAAATTTTGTCCAGATCGCATGACCAGAACCATAGAAACCATAGAAAATTGTAACTTTTGAACGGAAACGCCTAGGGATTTGAAATTTTCAGGATAGGTGTGGATCTCAAATGTCGTGATCACGTTCATCTATGAGCGAAATTATACGAGGGGTTCCGTGAATATGGTCGTTTGAAATTTAGTTTTCTTGATGATTTCAAAACTAACGATTTGATCGTGACGAAATTTTGTATACTGATGGAGAATGATATATTCAAGCTCCATTTCTCCAGATCACATGACCAGAACCATAGAAACCATAGAAAATCATAACTTTCGAACGGAAAGGCCTAGGGACTTGAAATTTTCATGGTAGGTGTGGATCTGGAATGTCGCGTTCACGTTTATCAATGAGCAGAATTATACAAGGGGTTCCGTAAATACGGTAGTTTGAAATTTTGTTTTCTCCATAATTTCGAAACTATGGATTCGATCGAGATGAAATTTTGAATTTTAATCGAGAATGATATATTAAAGCAATATTTTGTCCAGATCGCATGACCAGAACCATAAAAAATTGTAACTTTTGAAAGGAGAGGCCTAGGAACTTGAAATTTTCAGGGTGGGTTTGGATCACAGATATCGAGGTCACGTTAATCAATGAGCAAAATTAGACTAGGGGTTCCGTAAATATGGCCGTTCAAAATATTTTTTTCCTGATAGTTCCGAAACTACTGATTGGATTGGAATGAATTTTTGCACCTAG
Organism: Aphidecta obliterata; assembly: GCA_963966015.1. NCBI lineage: Eukaryota > Metazoa > Arthropoda > Insecta > Coleoptera > Coccinellidae > Aphidecta > Aphidecta obliterata. Next base: position 30,500,904 of record OZ014427.1, on the reverse strand, counting down.
CTGAGGAATAATGTATTCAAACTACGTGCGAAATTTCGTCCAGATCGCATCACCAAGACCATAGATACCGTAGGAAATTCTAGCGAATTATCGAAAAAAAATTGGTCAGCTGAAGCACTGACATGAAGTCTGGATTTTCGCCTAAGTTTCAGAATTTTTTTACAGCTGCTGAAAATTCCTTCAATTGATTTCTTAAACTGGAAAATGCGAATCTACCTACAATATGGATGTACGAGCGCTCAAAAGCTCCTGACTTCACGGCAGTGCTTTTCGTAATTTTTCAATCATAACATTACTGGGCAGGTTCGCTGATGAGATTTTGGAGTAACATGTTCCCAGCAGTTTTGAAGTTTAAATGGCCTGAGATGCAATAATCAACTTATCAGATCAATTCCACGACGCCCTTTTTTCTACTGCAAAAATCACTTCTTTCTGCCATTGGCGGAATTTGCAAATTTCAACCTTATTTAGCATGCAATCCTCGGACATTCAGCCCGTTCGTTCATTCGAATTAACTTGGGCGAACAGCTGATTAATGAATAACACAAATCTAAAGGATGAATTAATTGGCCTTAACTGCCCGATTACCATTCAATACGAAAGATAGAAATGAACTTGTTGATTCCGAAATTATGAATATTCAACGCCAGAGAAGTAGGCATTTCTGTGAATCAGAGGCGTCGAAAGAGATGTACGGCCGGGACAAAAGGACTTTTTGTCCATTCATCGGATCGTCGTCGCGTTAATTAAAAAGCGGAGTGAGAGAGAGTGAAAGGATTCGGTGGGATTTTATTGACTCGGGGGCACCGGAGATGCAATTCAGCAGGCGTATGGGGAACAAACGAACCAGCAGCCACCAAATCGAGAACATCTGGTGCTGACATTCGAACAAAAACGATAAACGGGCCGGTCAGACTCGCCTGCTAAAGACATCTCCTTATACACGCACTCGCAGACACACACACACGTGAGGGGGCTGCCGGAATTGGGGTCCCAGCATGCGGGGGTGATTTCGTTTTTCCGAACCGAGTTCTTGTACGCCACAGCACTTTACGTTGACGATATCCTATCGGGTTACTCCTTCTATTCGTCAAGGTTGCCTCGTACGTGTTTTAGTTATACCGCAAAGGTAAGTGGGGGAGGTTTTGTTTGATGAAAGGGAGAGGCGAAATCGTTGCTCCAGGTACAAAGGCGCGGGGGTTGCACTCGTTGCGAAGGGTTGAACGGCGAAAACTTCCAAGGCGGGAGAATTGCGAAGTCACTCTGGCTTTTGGAAACGCAAAATCGATAGGTACCTTGGCGTTGACATCGAAGTTGATTTTCAACATCTATGAATTGGAAAGATATTTTGGAAAATTTCAATTTGATTAATCAAGGAACAACAACACAATTGTTGTAATGACTACCTCATAGAATTGTTTTTTTCTGATACCTGAATGAAGAGGATATCATAAAAAAGTAATGCAGTAATTTGTACGGTAATCGAAGCATATTAACGCTCTACATATAAAAAACCCAGGTTTGGGAGATTTCCATTAAAATTCACCGAAACGAACTCGCCTTCCGTTGAATTTATATCTCCAATTCAAATCCGGCGTGAAAATAATTAATAACCGTGCTCGTAACGCATAAATCCGGAGCCGTCAAGATCTGTGTTTGTTCTTATTTTCACCTGTATTGCTCGGCGGATTCATCCAATAAATTTCAGCCAGAACCAGCCGCTCTAGAAGCGGATCCGAATTTTGTTATTCAATTAAATCCTTATGGTATAATTAAAAATTTACATCAATGTAATTATCGTAATATACAAAATGGGGGATTATAATTTTCGTTGTGGAACTACGTCCCCATTCGAACATTATGTATATTACGAGGTGAATAACTAGTTTCGGAAAAAAATTTAATTGAATATGACCTCCGCTATAAATGATAGTTTATGTCAGAAACATGTAGTTCTTGAATACGATCGCGACTCGTAAAAATCGACGTTGATATCATCTGGAGACCTTCGTGCCATACTTCTTGGCGAAAAATGTGGCCTACACTTTACATAAATTTATCTTGTATCAGCGGGATGTTGATGCAGAATTAGAGTCAGGGCTGCATTACGCAATATTTTTTCGCAATATGTAGCATCCACATTCGACAAATGTTCGTAATATGTACCTACGCGAATTCACTTCTTGATATTACGATTGCATGATAAGTACCTGGCCTCGACGAGAAATAGCCCTCCTAGTGAGGAAAAGCTTTTTTTCGATACCACAAGAATACTGTAAATACTGCTGTGACATCGAGTTTTTGCGTTACGTCCATTTGAAATGAACCACTTATGTGATTCTTCAACAATGAATCGTCGAGCTATACAAAAAAAAAATTGAACATGAACAAGGGCGTTTTCATTATTCCCAATAACTGTAATTTTTCGATTTTCCCAAAATTCTTCATTGAAAACAATGAATCAAAACAATATTGTCAACGGAAAATAGGCCAATTAGGATGATATCTTTATACCATTTAGATCGCGTACATCTAGTCAATTCCATTGTAGCGTCCTTAAACGCTTCCGACTGAATACCAAATGAACCATATGGTACGATCGCCATGGTTCGTGGAGACAATGATTGTTTTTGCAATGTGCTCTGACTCGGTAATCGACAGCTACCACTAGCCTTAACCTTTGAATCCTAGCCCTGTTTCGTCGTTTCAATGCAACGCACAGACACGGGCTGTTTGTAAACAGTAAAATTGAGCTATGTCTAGCATAACCAATAGAGAATGCCTTATTATAAATGGTACGGTACGTTCTCACTAGGTCTCTGGGAAAACCCGAATGGGAAGATGAATGCTCGGTCAGTGTTTTAACACCGACGGATGCACAGACCTGTCAACGACCTCTACTTAGATTTCTCCATGAATTGAGATTGCCAAGTATCTTTGGTGTAAACATATTCATCATAATATCCTACTTTACTCGCCCCTGGTTTCTGAAAGACTAGTCAAACCCGTAGTTCAAGTGACAAGAATTTGGGTTTCTGAAATGTTCTTCGGTGAAAAATTAACTTATCTATGATAACTTTGATTTAATTGACATAAGGAAACCTTAGCCAGACTATCGAACAAAATATGAAACGAACCAAAACAAGATTCTGTAATCGAACAGGCTAAAATTTCGAAGTGTTGTTGTTCTTGTTGAACTGTCTTTTGAATTAAAAAAAGAAAAAGAAAATTGAATGCTCAAGCATTGAAAAATCTTCACCTATTATATGGAAAAAGCGAAATGTGCATACTCAAAATATAAGAATATCATGAGGAAACAAAACAATTCACCACAAAACTGGTGACAAAAATTCAACTCGACATCGATGTCAAATCGATTTGGGTTTCGGAAATGTTCTTCGGTGAAAATAAACTAATCTATGATTTCTTTGATTTTATTGACATAGAGCAACCTTAGCCAGACTATCGAACCAAATATAAAATGAACCAAAGGTTCTGTAAACCAAAACAAGAGTATGTAATCGAACGGGCTAAAATTTTGAAGTATTGTTGTTCTTGGTGAACTGTCTTTTGAATTAAAAAAAGAAAAAGAACATGGAATGCTCAAGCATTGAAAAATCTTCACCTATTATATGGAAAAAGCGAAATGTGCATACTCAAAATATAAGAATATCATGAGGAAACAAAACAATTCACCACAAAACTGGTGACAAAAATTCAACTCGACATCGATGTCAAATCGATTTGGGTTTCTGAAATGTTCTTCGGTGAAAATGAACTAATCTATGATTTCTTTGATTTTATTGACATAGAGCAACCTTAGCCAGACTATCGAACCAAATATAAAATAAACCAAAGGTTCTGTAAACCAAAACAAGAGTATGTAATCGAACGGGCTTAAATTTTGAAGTGTTGTTGTTCTTGGTGAACTGTCTTTTGAATTAAAAAAAGAAAAAGAAAATTGAATGCTCAAGCATTGAAAAATCTCCACCTATTATGAGGTAAAAGCGAAATGTGCATACTCAAAATATAAGAATATCATGAGGAAACAAAACAATTCACCACAAAACTTGTGACAAAAATTCAACTCGACATCGATGTCAAATCGATTTGGGTTTCTGAAATGTTCTTCGGTGAAAATAAACTAATCTATGATTTCTTTGATTTTATTGACATGGGGCAACCTTAGCCAGACTATCGAACCAAACATAAAATGAACCAAAGGTTCTGTAAACTAAAACAAGAGTATGTAATCGAACGGGCTAAAATTTTGAAGTGTTGTTGTTCTTGTTGAACTGTCTTTTGTATTAAAAAAAGGAAAAGAAAATGGAATGCTCATTGAAAAATCTCCACCTATTAAAAGGGAAAAGCGAAATGTGCATACTCAAAATATAAGAATATCATGGGGAAACAAAACAATTCACCACAAAACTAGTGACAAAAATTCAACTCGATATCGATGTCAAATCGATTTGGGTTTCTGAAATGTTCTTCGGTGAAAATAAACTAATCTAGGATTTCTTTGATTTTATTGACATGGGGCAACCTTAGCCAGACTATCGAACCAAATATAAAATGAACCAAAGGTTCTGTAAACTGAAACAAGAGTCTGTAATCGAACGAGCTAAAATTTTGAAGTGTTGTTGATCTTGTTGAACTGTCTTTTGAATTAAAAAGAGAAAAAGAAAATGGAATGCTCAAGCATTGAAAAATCTTTACCTATTATATGGGAAAAGCGAAATGTGCATACTCAAAATAAAAGAATATCATGAGGAAACGAAACAATTCACCACAAAACTAGTGACAAAAATTCAACTTGACATCGATGTCAAATAGATTTGGGTTTCTGAAATGTTCTTCGGTGAAAATAAACTAATCTATGATTTCTTCGATTTCATTGACATAGAGCAACCTTAGCCAGACTATCCAACCAAATATAAAATTAACCAAAGGTTCTGTAAACCAAAACAAGAGTATGTAATCGAACGGGCTAAAATTTTGAAGTGTTGTTGTTCTTGTTGAACTGTCTTTTGAATTAAAAAAAGAAAAAGAAAATGGAATGCTCATTGAAAAATCTCCACCTATTATAAGGGAAAAGCGAAATGTGCATACTCAAAATATAAGAATATCATTGGGAAACAAAACTAGTGACAAAAATTCAACTCGATATCGATGTCAAATCGATTTGGGTTTCTGAAATGTTCTTCGGTGAAAATAAACTAATTTATGATTTCTTTGATTTTATTGATATGGGGCAACCTTAGCCAGACTATCGAACCAAATATAAAATGAACCAAAGGATCTGTAAACTAATATAAGAGTATGTAATCGAACAGGCTAAAATTTTGAAGTGTTGTTGTTCTTGTTGAACTGTATTTTGAATTAAAAAAAGAAAAAGAAAATGGAATGCTCAAGCATTGGAAAATCTTCACCTATTATATGAGAAAAGCGAAATGTGCATATTCAAAATATAAGAATATCATGAGGAAACAAAACAATTTATATTGACATAGAGCAACCTTAGCCAGACTATCGAACCTAATATAAAATTAACCAAAGGTTCTGTAAACCAAAACAAGAGTATGTAATCGAACGGGCTAAAACTTTGAAGTGTTGTTGTTCTTGTTGAACTGTCTTTTGAATTGAAAAGAGAAAAAGAAAATGGAATGCTGAAGCATTGAAAAATCTTCATCTATTACAAGGGAAAATAGAAATGTGTTTACTCAAAATATAAGAATACCATTAGGAAACAAAACAATTCACCACAAAACCAACTCAATTCGACATTATCAACTCATTTATCAATTGTTGATTTCATGTTTTTCTCAGATGAGGAATTTCAAGCGTTCTACAAAAATGGTTGGCATGAGCCCAAATTAATATTTCCCTTCTTGCTTTTTGTTACATAATGCTTTTTTGCCCAAAAAGACCGAAACGATGCGACGATAGGATTTCGAGTATCTCGTTTCAAAAGATGAAGCAATAATGGCGGTGAATAATTCACGTTTTCGCCTGTTCGGGGTGGAAACGTTCAAGTGAGCAACGTCGAAATTATTAGATCAGAACTGTACCCGTCACTCCTCTATCGAATTAGCTTAGATCCTCCGGTTTTAAAGCCCTTCTCAATCTGCAGTCATGAATAATAGATAGTCGTTTCGGATGGGAAAGAGACAGGAATAGCAGCCGATATGATGTGCATAAAAGAATGACATTAGGAATATTGGATAAAGCGAAAGTGCATGTAGGTTCTACCCTTGCCGATCCGGCTAATTGACTTTTAACTAAATGCTAGAAAATGGATAAGTCGTGTATGGGGGAGTGAGCCTCTATCGCCGGTTGTAACAAATCTAATCTACACATCAGCCGAATTACGAATTAGCAGTTCCCAGGGGATAAAGGACGCACGTCCCCACGCAAACGCCAATTGGCCACTTCAAGTTAATGTGTGTGTGTATGCAGATTGAATCAGTCAGGTTTCTCTGCGACAACCCCATCATCTCGTGATCCGATTTTGAAACTGAACTAATCGGCAAGGTCGACGACTTCGGGCCAGATTTATTTAATTTCCTGATCTATAAAACGAGTGTAGGACTCGCACCGTGCGGGTGTTAATTTTCAGACCGCGATCCCTGATTGTTCGACCATGCAGGCACCACAATATTAAATGGGTTCGACAACTTCCGCTTATCCGCCGACAAATTGGACATAATCCAATCTGGCCCAAATTGTTCAAGATCTTCGCTTCCGATTTCTTCTTCTTCTTTGGACTGGAATCACTCGGAAGAATTTTCACATTATTTGAATGAACCCTTGACCAAGGTGTGATGCACGATTTCTCACGAGTTCCAGACTCCGCTCCTCGAACAGTGACATATCACATCTTCATATTACAGCCAGACGCCGTGAGAGGTCTCTCGCCTGCCAAAACTGACGTGTGCGATAGCCCATGGGAGGAAAGTCCCTCACTAACGTGATATCCATGCCGTTTTGTTATTTAACCGGTCTTTGCACGAGAACTGCGGTATCGCTTATCAAATCCGAATATGAAAATGCTCGTGTCATCTGGCGACACCGTGCTCGGTGCTCTGTCAATTTCCTATACTCATCAAACATAATTCTGATTCCACAGAGAATCACATTTCCAATGTCAATTTTGACGTTGCGGTTATCGTAGGAAATCGTAATAAATTCCACGTTAAAATTAGATTATCACAGGAGCAAAATAGATACGAGGGCATAAATCAGGCGCTGTTACGTTCAAATTATTCGTTGCTTGTTACGCCGACCCGAAATTAGTTCTTATCTGAATATTATGCGGGATGGGACTCATCCATCATTTAGCCCGGGTCGGAAGTTAACCAGAATGGAACCTACCAGTATCGTCGAATACTGAAAATAGCGATGCTGGATGTTTTACGAAGACCATTTTACTGATACATACAAAGATAACGGCTCTATCGTCTGGGTTCCATCGCATAGAAATGACACCTCGACCAAGGGACTTCTTTCGGATCGTAAAAACGGTCGTGCCGGCGCGAACATAACCAGAACCTTGAAATTGTCGCCGCTAGACAAGTAGGAAGGGATATTCCGCATCAGACGTCAGGCAGACGGTTTTACGAGTGAAAAAGTCGCGGTTTGAAAAATCGGCCTGGAACTTTAAGCGTACAACATGCGGAGCTTCATAAGGACCATAAAAAAGGTTACGAGCTTACAATAACCGTAACTGTGTACCAGTCATACTCTGTTGCAGATTTCTAATTTACTTTACGGGTTAATTGTTACGTCAAATTAGCTCGGGCGATAATCTGTTTTACTCCGTTTTGGCTGCTTCCCTCATGTGCCTCGATTGGGAATGATCGTCTTCGCGACCGTAATGTCGGGGTTATTGGTTGTAAAGTTGAGAGGAAGACGGCGGAACTATTGTTTCGCAGATGGGGCGGAATCTACTGTTTTTCGAGACTTTTTGTGGTTGGGTTGACAACACTCTTTTGTGACTTGTTTTAAATCGAAAATACTTTAACTTGAAATGAAAGACATTTTTATTCTACGTGATGTGGAAGAGATCATATCACCACAATATTGCCGACTGGGCCCGAATGTCATGTACGAAACGTATGCGTCGACCGTTGCCCGTTCCGATGTCTAATTGCTTAATAATAATATGAAATAACCAACGCGCAACACTCGGCGAATATACGGCGTCGTAATTATCCTCACTAGGATATTGTTGCCCATTTAACCATGGTTCATTAAATTCGTGCCATATGGAAAATCAATTATTTAACACAAAATTGACTGTGTGTATTTTATTAAACGTAACAAGGTGTGTGAAAAAGTGCGGCGAATGCGCGATAAACATACACCAGTGCGTGATTACCGGAACGGCCGTTTCCGCCTTATTGACATGTGCCGCCTTATGATGAATGCGTTCCGTGAATTTATCTGTCGCTGTACAACTCAAACTGTGGTCTATTGAATTTTTCTTCAATGAGAAGTTTGATTTCCCTTGAACACTAAGTGAAAAGTTTCTCTTTGTTTTTTTGTTTTTTTTTTTTTTTATTTTAGTTTTTGTCCTTAGCGAACTTGACTTATCTTCATAATATAATTCCTCTTTCACTTCCTATCGCTTAAACCTACTACACTGTACGAATCTCTCTCGATTAAAATAATGTTATGCTGTTGGAAGCGGTCCCATCGTTTTCATAACACGTGAAATATGTCAGTGTAGAGAAAGATTAATATAAAGGACAATATATTTCGTATGATTCATTAACGCTGACGTTGAATATACATCATTCTCGCACCGAAATAACTTCTTTCCCCGTTCGCTTTCGGATCAACAACGACTCCTTATCTCATGAAGAATGGCCTTTTATTCTTGCGATCTAGATTCCTCACGGTTGGAAATTTTAAATATGAAGAAGATTAAGCCGAAACGTTCCTTATGTTGCCAGAATAGACAGTTCTTTCTTTAGCATTGACAGGGATATTGGAGGGAACATCTGGCGTTCAAGCCCTTCTCGGAATCTTGAAACCAGAGATTCGTTAAGGAAAAAATATTCCAAAAATAAAACGGGTCCCCTGATGGTTTGTTAATCACATAAGTCGATGCCTCTATCTGCAGAACGGATATGGATCTGTAGTCTCTCCGATGTACAGGATGTTAATTTGATATTTTGTGAGTTGTATTTGAGAACATGTTCTGATGAACCAATTCAAATTGACGGATACATAAACGATTAAATTAAATTTTCAGCACGAGCCGAAGGCGAGTGCTGTAATTAATCAAGTGAGTTATGAATATTACCGCAAGTTGAATACTATACTTTATCTACGACTATAACAATAAATACTAAGATACAAGTATAGAGAAAGAACTTCATTTACAAATCTTGATAGTTACCTATAACAATGCATTATTTATGTTTATTGTGCTTATTAGCATGGAGAAGAAAGTCCATAGGGGCGATGCTTTATATTAAGTGCTAAGTCTAAAATGTGCCAGAAAAACATTCTCAGTAAACGATGACTTAATATTCTTACTGCTACACCAATCTTGAAAAATGTTGTATACACCTTTATATTTGTTTTGGGATTTTTTGGGCAATAAATTCTGTATGGTAACATTGGCTGCTTGTCTTATTTCTGAAGTTGTACATAATAATTCATCTTCACTATCTGAATAAATCTTTTTCAGCAAAACATTCACAATAATAATTAGGTATCAACTTAATTTGAGAAAACGTTCTAAATTATTCAATCAAGTAACCTCCCCTCAATACCAATAATAGACTGTTCCCTTTTGGCCAATCGGCTTGTTCAGAAGCACAGAGACAGGGAGTTATAGTAGTGAGTTATTATAACTCACGGTGTTGGTTTACAGATACTATTAATCGATCAAAAGTAGTTGAATAATGAATATATAATTCAATAGGAGTAGATAAATTTCATAACAAGAATTCACATGATTTCTTCACTTCAGTTCATTCGAAGATTCGCTTATATGACCTTGCTATTGATCCTGTTTTCCTGATATTCGAAAAATTATCGTACTCTTTTTATTGCGCTCTTGTTTCAAGCTTAGATGAAGAGTTCGTAGTCAAATTAAATCCCGTCTGGCCGTCCGTCCGTAAGTACAATAACTCTCGAAAGAAAGCCCTACGTCACTGCAATAATCTGAGAGATCAAATCGATGTATTTTTCCAAAGCGAAAAAATTCACTCAAAAAGTCTTTTCTATCCCGCTATTGAATTGCCTCACCTCTGGCTCTATATCTGTTATTTTTTTCTTATTATTAGGTATATATATTAGGTATTAGGCATAAGGCACTTTTGTTGATTTTTTTTTTGTACTTGTTAATTTGTGAACACTGTTTGGGAATTGGGTTACCTGTTTGTGTTCCTTGTGAATAAATAAATAAATGAATAAATAAATTCTGAACTGTTTGAGAATCGTCCCAGATTTGAATGTGCCGGTGGAGTTCGTTAATGTTCAAGATCCGCCGAAGAGTTTCTTGGATGAATCCATCTGTTTTTTTTTCTTTACATTATTCGAAAAATTCAGATTCCATCGAGTTGAAACTTTTTAGTTTGGTGAAATAACGACACGAAAGCTCATTTGAAATTTTCACCAGAAGAATTTCGAAAATTTTTTTTTTTTGAACTTCGCTATTTTAGAATCTATTCGCCAAATCCTGCTGAAATTTTGTCTCTAAATATCGATAAAATCACCTTTTTGAGCGCTCGTACAACTTACACGAGGGCTATATCATTTCGTCACGATGTCTGTATTTTTCGAATTTTGAGCCGAAAATGGTCTCAATCGACTATGTTCGACTCACTGATGACGAATCCGTCGAAAAATTCGAGTCTGTCCGTCCGGCCGGCCGTCCGTCCGTCCGTATACACGATAACTCTCGAACGGAATGTCCTAGAAACTTGAAATTTTCAGGGTCCGTTCGAATCTAGAATGCCGCGGTTAAGTTCGTTATTGGGCAAAATTCGCCGAGGGGTTCCGAAAATATGGCCGCTCGAAATTTTGTTTTCCTGATTACTTTGAAACTACAGATTCGATCGAGATAAAATTTTGCACTCTAATGGAAAATTAGGTGTTCAAGCTACATGCAAAATTTTGTTCAGTTCGCATCACCAGAACCATAGAAACCATAGAAAATTGTAACTTTTGAACGGAAACGCCTAGGGACTTGAAATTTTCAGGATAGGTTTGTATGTAGCGTTCACGTGTATCAATGAGCAAAATAAGACTAGGGGTTCCGTAAATATGGCCGTTTGAAATTCAGTTTTCTTGATCATTTCAAAATTATGGATTCGATCTCGACGAAATTTTGAATTTAAATTGAGAATTATATATTCGAGCTTCATTTCTTCCAGATCGTATGATCAGAATCATAGAAACCATAGAAAATCATAACTTTCGAACAAAAAGGCCTAGGGACTTGAAATTTTCAGGATAGGTTCGGATCGCGAATTTCGCGATCCTTTTCATCAATGAGCCAAATTAGGCCAGGGGTTCCGTAAATATTGCCGTTCAAACTATATTTTTTCTGATAATTTCGAAAATACTTATTGGATTGAAATGAAATTTCGCACATATATGAAGAATAATGTATAATTTTGTCCAGATTGCATTACCAAGACCATAGATACCGTAGAAAATTCTAGCGAATTATCGAAAAAATGGACCCAAAGCACTGATGTGAAGTCTGGATTTTCGCGTTGGTTTGAAAATTTCTTTGACAGCTGTCAAAATCTTTCCAATTGGTTTGTAAAACTGGAGAATGCGAATCTACCTACAAGGTGCATGTACGAGCGCTCAAAAGCTCCTGCCTTCACGGCAGTGCTTTTCGAAATTTTTTGATATGGTGATGGGTTATTTGAGATATTCTATATAATTCTATGATTACATCTCTTGATTTCTACAGAATATGTGGTTCGTTTCATAATCTTTGGTTTGATAGTTTCGCTACATGGTCACCTCATATCGAATCAAAATAATCATGAATTGGTTAATTTTTCTCTAAGCAACATTTCAGAAACCCAGAATGATTTGAAATCGCTATCAAACTGAGCAATGGAAACCGAGGATTGCGTTTAAATTTTTTTTCTTATTCTTTAATTTTTTTTGTTATCTATGTCCTGAAGATATTCTATGTGAAACTATAAATTATATTCCTTGAATTTTGAACCAATAACAATGTCATTATATCTGAAATAGATTCACTGCTTTTATTGAGAAATGTAAACTCTTCGTTTAAGAGACAAATGAGTAATTAGTGTTGATAGAGAAATACATAATTGAAATTCAATTCATTCGAATATCGGAGGAGTCTATCGAAAATACCCACAGTTCGAAGACCATCAGTCATTTTCCATCTTCCTCCTCGCACGAATTCAATTCCCACACCTTCAACCGTGAAAGAATGCCTTAACGCGAAAATCATAGTGTTCGAGGGTCCATAAAAGACCGAAAAAAGAGATATTCGGTTAAGGATGCATTATTTTTTAAGGTGTAGAACATATTCGTGTTCTACAGAACACATCCGCAAAGCTATTGTGAAGATTATGAGGGTTTATGTTCTGTATATCGATTTCGGCTTTTACGACTGTTTTATAGCTTGAATTCGAATGAGTGGGTTTTCTCGAATAGCCAGAAGTGCATTACCTAAACTTTTTCACAGCTTCCCTCTTGGATTGACGCCCGACCAAGATACTCGAGGTTCGTTTTCGGTGAACGGCTTATTCGTTTCGAATCGAACATGCTAGAATTACCATAAAAGTTTAGAAATGATAAGGATCTTGGTTTCTATTGAATTCGGCAACTGACTCTGAATTCTCGATTGTTCGATTGATGTAATTTTTACCTGAGTGGTTTTTCAACATAGGATTCTCATTCGATATTTTTTTGCACTCAACAACTGATGACGTACCAATTAAAGATTAACCTAGTATATTTTTTCAGTGATTTCGCGATATTGTTGTTTTTCCCCAAATAATTACCATTCTGCTCAATCCACTCGAGTGATATGATGTCATCATTTATACCCAAGTATTATTTCTGATTACAGAGACCGCCATCGTCGTCGCTTTCCTATGGGGGCCCAGTGAACGACGACGTGAGGTCACCTGGAACACCAGGACCTCTTTCACAACCGCCAGCCTCTCAGCAGAGTCTGGACGCCTCGGATACAGGTTAGCAACTATTTTAAACTCGTTATGATTTGTAGGATTTCATGAGGAGATTCGATGAACCACATCGGATAAGAAACAATTTTTTAGGGTTCCACAGCTTCCATAGTGAATTTGCAAAAGCCCCACTACTTGATTCTATGAGGGTTATCTGATAGAGTGTATTCAATTTGGAGGTATGCAAAGGCAGGAATATTTCCATATAAATTTCCACAGAAACGAAATTAATTTCTAGGTCGTTAAAAAACGGAATCCAAACAATTAGTAAATGTCACTAAATTAAAGAATACACCCTTTTCTAGGGAACCAGCTTATCATTTGGATCTGTCTATTTATGAGCATGAATTCGGCCGGCGAACCAATCACGAATTTGTTAAGCACCAATTTATACTAAGTAATGAAGCAGCGCGTACGCCATTAAAATTACTGGTGTAATTGAAAAACGGTAACTAATGAAGAGTTTGCGGTTCTTTTTTATTTACATTAGTGCCGATAAGGCGATGCGGCCCTAATGACTAAATCGATAATTGTCCAATTGAGCGGTGTACAACGACACGTACAACGTGGGGGAGGACGATTTAAATAATATTATACAGTTTCTACACTTGGAATTTCTTAGAACGGCTACAAAGTTGAACGAATTTAGATCGATTGTATTATTGGTGTTGGTTTCTGGAACTGGCTTGACCCAATTTTGTGGTGATCTTACGGTTATTAGTCCCACGTCCTATCCACTGGGTTGGTTGAGTAAGAATAGAGCAAAGCCATCAGAAGTTGCAAATGCTTCGAGAGCTTGACTCCCTCTACTGCAGCAATGTTTTATCGGACCTGATTCCACTGTATATCAAGTATAAAGAGATGGATTATTGAGTGCTCTACGAATAGAACCAAAACGCCTACGTATGGAACACTTGATGGTACTGGCCTTAATGGAGGGAGGGTTACTCTTGACTCAAAAACACGTTAGTGTTAACCATGAAGCGGTTATAAACGAATACATGTACGAGAATAGCTTAAGTGCATACAACAAATTAAAAAAAAAATGAGCTAATAATAATATGGCCGTACAGAGAATCACTGCCTGCAAAAAGTCTAAAATTCTGGCTGAGGCTAGGGTCTGCCTCTCCAGGCATAATGAGGAAAAAACAACTCGCATTGCCTCAGACTGTCAATAGACCTGGTGGACCTCATACAGCAAGGAATTCATTTATCTTCGGGTACCTTTTCGCCAGGTCAATGGGGAAAGTGTTAGAGCAAAAAACAAGGTTTATAGGACCAAGACTCTCTCGTGGAATGTCTTGGTGCCAAGTTAGGTAGAAAGTTGATGAATCGGAGGCGCAGCCGCAATTCGCAGCTTATTGGACAAAGACCAGCTGAAAAACTTGAAGCAATTCAACTTATTGGGATACCACCTGCAATAATGGACAAAGAGATTTCAACTCTTCCTAGGTTATGTGAATCGACAACCAAACCACCGAACACATACTGTGCAAAATCAGAGCATTGGACTAGACAAAAATGACACTGGCCAGTCTAGGGTGATCATCTGCTTCTCTAAAGAAATGGATTTCCTGGAGAACTGGGACCAAACGTTCCCCTCTCATCCAACCTAGTTTTGTGGTGTACGTATTTGCCTAAATTTCATGTTTCCTTTCCCCGAATAACCCATATACTCATATAGTGACTTCAAGACCTAAGACCTTATCGTCGAGTGGCAACTTTCTGCTCTTATCCACCAAGTATATTACTTAGAACGTACAATTGAAACCTCCCTCCGACAATTCAGACGGTATCGAATTCCCAAATGCTAGGCTCGTTGGTGAATTTTACCCCAAGAGCTGATCTGAAAACGATAAAGGCAGGTTCTATCTGCACTTGAAAGAGATAAACTCGAGAGGACTCCAAACTCCAAGTGTCTAGTGGTTTCCCTTGACAGTATCAGGTATGTACTCGCCCAAATATTCATTTTGAAACGGTTTCATCCCCTCAACCCTGTGGAAATCGGAAAAATGAAAGTTTTCTTTCGAGCTCAAGAATCTACTAATGAAATATGGAATGTACAAGTCAGAGACCTGCCCTGGATGAAATCAATAGCGCGTAGCTGAGCTGTCGGCTACCACGAAATGCCCCCAAGGGACTTAATTACTGAAAAACTCTCATAGTTACAGGGACATGAAAGTTCTTATATTTTCAGCGTTTTCGTCGATACAACCGGAATACTTGATCAGCTCCGTATGCGAAACTAATGGCTCTAACATAAGAGAAATATATGCCGCATATCTTGACACCTGCTGCGCTTAGTCCGGCGAAATTACCGCGAGTCATGCGAAATTATGGGCTAATATTGAATTATCCCGACAGCGGGATTCCGAGAGAATCGAGAAAGGAAAACGAGATCTTCACTTGTGGAAAAAATCAAAAACAGCGTTTCCGTATCGCCGCTCGAATGTATTATAAAAACGTCCGAACATTTGCATTATGCGAGCCGCAACGGGGAATGCAAATCGACCAGGGATTTTTAACATATAAATTGATCTGATTCATTCCCTCTGCCTTCTCCCGGACGACGAGCGAAAAATCTTGACGTGTATGCAAATATTGTGATACGTTCGAAATAATTGATAATATGCGGGTTTTGATGCACCTGGACGCACCTGATAATAGCCGAGCACATGTCGCGCATTTTCTTATCGGACGGAGGATCGGATTAATGGTCTAATGTTCATTTAACGAGCGAAGACCCCGCACGTACCTGTAAATTTCATATGCTAAATTAAATTCACCGATAGTGATTAACTCCGGAGGTGATATCCTCTTGCGAGAGAAGCGCCTCGCTGAGCTATAAACGAGATTTGACGTGGATCCTGTCGTAGTGAGATTCCGGAAAAGGTTATTAAAAAAGGTACGTTATACATTATATTTTACAAATTAGTGAAGGGAAAAAATCAATGTAACCGGTAGTTTCGAGGAAATAGTATATTATTTAACGAGCGGTAATGTAGGTCAAAACTCACGCTGATGAGGTTTGCAGCACGAGCCGAAGGCGAGTGCTGTAATTCATCTAGTGAGTTATGACCATTAACGCAAGTTGAATACTATACTTTATCTACGACTATAACAATTAATACTAAAATAAAAGTAAGGAGAAAGATCTTTATTTACAAATCTAGTTACCTATAACAATGCAATATTTATGTTTATTGTGCTTCTTAGCATGGAGTAGAAAGTTTATAGGGGCGATGCTTCATATTTAGTGCTAAGTTTTCTGAAATATGCTAAAAGAACATTTTCTATAGACGACGACTTAATATCCTTACTGCTACACCAATCTTGAAAATTGTTGTATACACCTTTATATTTGTTTTTGGATTTTTCGGGCAATAAATTCTGTATGGTAACATTGACTAATTGTCTTATTTCTGAAGGTGACATAAAAATTCATCTTCACTATCTGAATTCATCTTTTTCAGCAAAACATTCACAATAATAATAAGTTATCAACTAAATTTGAGAAAACGTCAAAATTTTTCAAGTGACCTCCCCTCAATACCAATAATGGACTGTTTCCTTTCGGCCAATCGGCTTGTTCAAGATTGGTTTTTCAGGGAAAAATCGAATTTCTATTCCCATAATCATGAAAAATGGTATGTATTGTTATGGGAATCAAAACATAGTTATACGTATATTTTTGAGCGCTCGTACTACTTACACGAGGGCTATATCATTTCGTCACGATGTCGATTTTTCGAATTTTGAGCCGAAAATGGTCTCAATCGACTACTGATGACGAATCCGTCGAAAAATTCGAGTCTGTCTGTCCGTCCGGTCGTCCGTATACACGATAACTCTCGAACGGAATGTTCTAGAATCTTGAAATTTTCAGGGTAGGTTCGAATCTCGAATGCCGCGGTTAAGTTCGTTATTGGGCAAAATTCGCCGAGGGGTTCCGTAAATATGGCCGCTCGAAATGTTGTTTTCCTGATTACTTTGAAACTACAGATTTGATCGAGGTGAAATTTTGCACTCAGATGGAGAATTACGTGTTGAAGCTACATGCAAAATTTGGTCCAGATCGCATGACCAGAACCATAGAAACCATAGAAAATCATAACTTTCGAACGGAAAGGCCTAGGGACTTGAAATTTTCAGGATGGGTTCGGATCGCGAATTTCGGGGTCAAGTTCATCAATGAGCAAAATTAGACTAGGGGTTCCGTAAATATAGCCTTTCAAACAATTGTTTTCCTGATAATTTCGAAACATCTTATTGGATTGCAAATTTCGCACATAGATGAAGAATAATGTATTCAAATCACGTGGGAAATTTTGTCCAGATCGCATTACCGAGACCATAGATACCGTAAAAAATTCTAGCGAATTATCGAAAAAAAATTGGTCACCTAAAGCACTGACGTGAAGTCTTGATTTTCGCCTTTTTTTGAAATTTTCTTTGACAGCTGTCAAAATCTTTGCAATTGTTTTCTAAAACTGGAGAATGCAAATCTTCCCAAAAGGTGGATGTACGAGCGCTCAAAAGTTCAAAAGTAATTTTTTTTAACGATTTGAGTATGAACTCAAATGATTTACCAAAAATGCATGAAATACCTAATAAATATATAAGCGGAAATCATAAAATTATATTCTCCGGTAGATCCAATAATAAATAAAGAAAATATATTTCGAATTTTTAATCCAGGAAATTAAACCCACCAAAATCAATTATGTACTTATAATATTCTAATATTTTCGAAGGGGGATCACATAATAAAAAATATAAATTGTTGAAATTATTAATTATATAGTATTTAAATGGAATGTTTGTAAGAAAATTTGTAAAAATGCAATTCAGAATCATAAACTGGACAGAGTGAATCAAGAATGCTTCATACCAGGGAAAATTTGATTGAAAATTTGAGACAGTTGATCGAGAAACGTCAGTGGAAATTAATCCTTCAAAAAATGTTGGTTGGAAATTGGTTTTTGGAAGAAAGGAAACATCAGAATTCATATTTGAAATTTCGCCAAGAAGAAAGTTAAGTGCAATTTGAAAGCACAAAAATTAAATTTCGAAGTTTCAAGAATAAAAGAACGGCGTTGCAGTGTTCTCATAAGGAAGAGTGAAGAAAAATAATTTTTACGAAGTTTTTCTACGTGAGTGCACTCACTGATCATTAGTTAGATTCATTAATTTTAGTTTCATTCGATAGTTACAGTTAGTCTTATAGAATTTAATTGTTAATAAAATAATTGTGTGAACAAATTTTTTTGAATTGTTCATCTTAGAACCCTCCTCGAGGAAGAGTTTCAAATAGAATATTGAACAAAATTATTGAAAATTGTTATTGGATTTGAATTATTTTCAAAATTGAAATAAATTTCTTTAATTTTTACATTCGAGCCATAACAGTATGTACTTTTTTCAGAAATCATCTTCAACTGTCCACTTCACTTTTTCATATAGAAAATTGTTTCATCTACTGGAGAAGGGTCTACTGTTCGAATATAAATTATCGGTCCTCAAGGGAGTCGGACAAACCGATCCATTGAATCGTGACAGTTGCGTCTGATCCCGTCCGAAAACTCGGCGTAAAGTTTAGCGAGCGCCGATGTTGACGCGCAACGTATCGTAACGTATCGTAAAGTTTCATTAGGCGACACTGAATTAAGCTAATGTCGCCACAATGCGTAATTGTGTATACGGCCCGGCATCTATGTACCCGTAATGCAACTCCGATATCCAAATATATCTGTCGCATAAATCTGAATTTATAACGTTTCGCATTAACGTACGTCAGCGCGTAATCGTAACTAATACCGCCCGGTTTTTCGAATATTCGGAATCACGTTGACGGTCGCGCTGCTGCTGCTGGCTGCAACGGATGGTTATAAATACGTATATATGTATGTTCATTTGCGAATCGCATGACGCCCGAAGAGGGTTTCATGTCGCCGGCTAAGTGATGACAGCCCTCGTGACCTCGGCGCGAGAGTGGCCGATCCCGCTCATGCAACCCCATTGCGATATGCTAATAGGAAATATGCGGAATTTACGATTCCTCGACTTTTTTTCCTCTCGTACTAATACTCTTATCCCCCTTCGACCGTCCAGGAAGCTACCCCGACTGGAGGCACCCTTGCTAGTTCGAGAACACGGAAAAGGTTGATTAATTAACTTTGGGCCAGCCTCCTTTGTTGTGTTAATTATGACTGCAACGCGATTCACCTTTTTTCGGTTACGAAAGTGGTGATTCCTCAACGAAAAAGAATTGGACGTTGAAAAGTTCGAAACTTTCAGCGGATTCCTTTATTCCCATATCAGTTAAAACTCGGCGTCGAGATTTCGTTGGGTCAGCTTGTATATCCGTTTATCGTAAGAATGTCGGACCGAAATCCGCCGATCGAAAAAGAGTTCAACCTCGTATGGTAATGCGGTAAGTGCTCATTCCATTTATAGAACAGCTGGCAATAACCAACGGCACATAATATTCAATTTAGTGATTTGTTAATGACCGCTCAGCTAATGGCACACATATTGGTCGGATATATACGGAATAAAAAATGACGAAGACAATGAGCATCGATAAAGAAAAGCGCTTAAATGGAAATGGGCCCGTGTCATAATCATTACTCTTGAAAGGATATTGTGAAAGATAATTTAGAGAAAATCGAGTGCTGGAATTAAACATGCTCGTTACCTTGACGAATGTTACATTTAAATAGTTGAGATAGGGAACTTGGATAGTTAACTATTTATAAGGTATCTTAATACATACAAGTACGCAACGGCTAATTGCCGAGGCCATTATGCAATCAGCGCTGTTGTAACGAACACGATCCTGTTGCATTTTAAATCGGCGGCGGTAAAAACGCGGATCCGTCGATCCGCCTGCCGTTTCCTTTTGATATTAAAAATCGCGTTATTTGTTTCCAACAATCGTACTATCAATTTTAATTCGACTCTAATTGATACGTCCTCGTGACTTGATGTTCTGCTTTCGAACCGATGCGGCATTTTTTAGTCGCCGATAGGTTTTTCGACTTGTCAGACGAGCTCGGTAATTCATAATCAGAACGTGACGTCGAATCGGAAAAATCGCCAGCAGACTTTAGAAAGAGAAGTATAGAAAAGACTTCGAAATGAATGTAACATTTTTGAATGTTAATGATGAATATGAACATAATAGGATGTTTTCGGACGAAACGTCCTTCCAAGAATTCCTTTCGCGCCGTAGAAAAATCGAGCGGTCGAAAAAATGCCACGAATTTGTTCCTCCGTCCTTCGATATCACAATACCGAGGACATAAATTAAACGAACATGACGTCCGGTCCTTCCAAAACACAGAATAGATTGCCGAGATGGAAATTCAGATGAAAAAAAAAGGTCACTGGGACCGCAAACTGGGCGGACGTAAACAAAAACATCATCGGCGATTGGTATGCGTACCTATGTCGACCTTTATCGGATTCCGGAGGAGTTGAAATGACACCCCTGGAAATGGAATTTATAAGGTTCAGTTTAGGGTGCGTTCACTCGAGCTTTCCCAGAAACTGAAACAGATAATTTCCGAAATTTCTCACCAAAAACAAACTTGAGAAAGCTGAAAGCCTGATAGGCCATGAGTTATGATATCTTGATTGGCCAAAGTGTGTTCGAAGCCCACGTGGGAAAGATTTTTTTTTCAATAAAAACAGTCAAAGTTTTTTGGTGTCCAGATAATCTGCGAAATATTGAGGGAAATCAAGGTGATGTAAAAAAAAATGAATTAGCGAATTCGTCCTGCAGTCTTTTTCTATATTTTCGGTTTTCGCGACTAAATGAAAAACCAATTACCGTGCGCTCCTTCCAAATTGAAAAAATGCGTATCGTCCAGGTTCCTCGGGGGTTCCGACCCTTGTTATCTGTCTGTATAGGCGGAGGACTGGCTTTTGCCGAGGGGGTGTTCTCGCGATGCTCAATCATCAGAGTTGTTTTCCGTTCCATTCCGTGAGCTATTAGCAAAGTCACTGCCGCGGAGGATGCGATCTTCCATTTAAATGACTTCCATTAGTCCTCCGCCTCGCCCCCGCAACCCTCCGTTACGAATTCGAGATAACGACGTGCCCTCTCTCATTCATTCGACGGTATCAAATTCGGTTATAATTACGTCAAGGTCCTTTTTTCCGCGATATCTCGCCGGATCTGACGCGAGAAATTGCTATTTCTTTTACTAGGTAGAAAAGTGCCTCTTTTTCTCCTGCAGGATGTAGTCTCTCCTAGGTGTCTCTATGAGACCTGTCAGCAGGTCAGAATTCTAGTTTTGTTTATGAACTATTTGTGTAATTATTGACATCACTGGGATTTTTATAGACGCTTATTAAGTCCATTTCAATCATTATAAAGATTTAACCACATCAATGATCAGCTGTTTTGGTCAAAGTCAACTTCAAATTTTCTGTCTAATGTTTCGAACGTCTGGATAATTTGATTTATATTTGGAGATTCTTCTGATTTAATCGTCCAAACTTGATGATTGTAAACGAGATCTTCGAGATTTAACCAAATTAGGTTAATTCTATCTTTTTTCGGACTACTATGACAGATGTCAGATCAATTTCCCAACGATGGGATCGGTGATCTCCAATTGGTTTAACGCGATCAGTGTTTCCATGATAGTTCTGTCAAAAACTGGCAATTTACAAAAAAACAGGCTTTCTTTTCTGGACTACTTCGATAGATTTCAGATCAATTTCCCAACGCTAAGATCTGTGATCTACAATTGGTTTAACTCGATCAGTGTTTCCATGATCGTTCTGTCAAAAATTGGCAATTTACAAAAAAAAGGCATTCTTTTCTGGACTACTTCGATAGATTTCAGATCAATTTCCCAACGTTAAGATCTGTGATCTACAATTGGTTTAACTCGATCAGTGTTTCCATGATTGTTCTGTCGAAAACTGGCAATTTACAAAAAAACAGGCATTCTTTTCTGGACTACTTCGATAGATTTCAGATCAATTTCCCAACGCTAAGATATGTGATCTACAATTGGTTTAACTCGATCAGTGTTTCCATGATTGTTCAGTCAAAAACTGGCAATTTCCAAAAAAAACAGGCATTCTTTTCTGGAATACTTCGATAGATTTCAGATCAATTTCCCAACGCTAAGATCTGTGATCTCCAATTGGTTTAACGCGATCAGTGTTTTCATGATCGTTCTGTCAAAAACTGGCAATTTACAAAAAAACAGGCATTCTTTTCTGGACTACTTCGATAGATTTCAGGTCAATTTCCCAACGCAAAGATCTGTAATCTACAATTGGTTCAACTCGATCAGTGTTTCCATGATTGTTCTGTCAAAAACTGGCAATTCACAAAAAAACAGGCATTCTTTTCTGGAATACTTCGATAGATTTCAGATCAATTTCCCAACGCTAAGATCTGTGATCTGCAATTGGTTTAACTCTATCAGTGTTTCCATGATCGTTCTGTCAAAAACTGGCAATTTAAAAAAAAACAGGCATTCTTTTCTCGACAACTTCGATAGATTTCAGATCAATTTCCCAACGCTAAGATCTGTGGTCTACAATTGGTTTAACTCGATTAGTTTTTCCATGATCGTTTTGTCGAAAACTGGCAATTTACAAAAAAACAGGCATTCTTTTCTGGACTACTTCGATAGATTTCAGATCAATTTCCCAACGCTAAGATCTGTGATCTACAATTGGTTTAACTCGATCAGTGTTTCTATGATCGTCCTGTCAAAAACAGGCAATTTAAAAAAAACAGGCATTCTTTTCTGGACTACTTCGATAGATTTCAGATCAATTTCCCAACGCTAAGATCTGTGATCTACAATTGGTTTAACTCGATCAGTGTTTCTATGATCGTCCTGTCAAAAACAGGCAATTTAAAAAAAACAGGCATTCTTTTCTGGACTACATCGATAGATTTCAGATCAATTTCCCAACGCTAAGATCTGTGATCTACAATTGGTTTAACTCGATCAGTGTTTCTATGATCGTCCTGTCAAAAACTGGCAATTTAAAAAAAACAGGCATACTTTTCTGGACTACTTCGATAGATTTCAGATCAATTTCCCAACGCTAAGATATGTGATCTACAATTGATTTAACTCGATCAGTGTTTGAATGATCGTTCTGTCGAAAACTGGCAATTTACAAAAAAACGGGCATTCTTTTTTTGGACTACTTCGACAGATTTCAGATCAATTTCCAACGCTAAGATATGTGATCTACAATTGGTTTAACTCGATCAGTGTTTGCATGATTGTTCTGTCAAAAACTGGCAATTTACAAAAAAAACAGGCATTGTTTTCTGGACTACTTCGATAGATTTCAGATCAATTTTCCAACGCTAAGATCTGTGATCTACAATTGGTTTAACTCGATTAGTGTTTCTATGATTTTTTGTCAAAAACTGGCAATTTACAAAAAAATGGCATTCTTTTTTGCATTACTTCGACAGATTTCAGATCGATTTCCCAACGAAAATCTGGCAATAATAGGGCTACATACACCAGCGGAATATCTGTCAAATCTGATACGTGGTGAGCCAAATTTGTACATATATCAGTGCGTGTATGGTATCAAATCCGTCCGTTATTGGTGTAAAATCTCTACGTATCAGAACTGTATGGATAATCCGCCTTCGTATGTTGCCCTAATATGTCAGATTTTCAGATTTTCAGACCTAGTGGTATCGTCCAAAATTATCCCCCTTGAAATTAGAAACTATAAGTTTCGAAAAAGAAGTCTATTACTATGGAAATCGTCATAGAAAATTGGGTCTACAAAAAAAATATCAGAATCTGAGTTGTGACCTGAGGTATATATCATAAATTTTATTATTATTTTCCGCTTTTTCTCTCAGATCGTGAAATACGCCCGAATTGGTAGAAGCGAACCCCAAGCAGTCATCCAAGGGATGCATGCATCTACGACCGCAACCAGCCGACTTTGCACTTCGCGGCATACGAACCACTTTACCGCTCGAACAATCTCCTCGGCGAGTTTTCCGAGAATGTGTGAAATTACTTCCTGTTCGGCAAATCCCGAAAATAAAGCTCCCCCGAACACGTTCCGCGGGTAAAGTCTCATTTAAATGATTAAAATAGACTTTGTAACAACTCGGGACGCCCCGATAACGGAGTAATGGGGTTCCTCCTCGTCGCTCCTTCCGAATTTCGTGGACGCACGGTTCGCTGCACCGCCACAAGACTTCGGATTCTATTCTTTACGCCTCGTCAACTTTTGTCTCGATATTTCTGCGAGTTCCGTTCTGGAATAATCTTCCGGTCCGGAGATCTTCTCCGAATTACGCGTCGAACACGGCGAGAAACCGCCGAGCACGCCCCTTCTGCGGTTGCTTCGCTCTTTTTTCCCGTCTTTCCAATCGCGAGAATTGGAAATTTGGGATAATATGGGAATTGATGATGAGAAGAAGGGATTCGAACTCGCAAGTTTTTCCATTGTCCTTCTTCCAGATTTTTACTTTTCGAGCATCATGAATTGTGTTCAATCCTGTGTACAGTATTGTTTGTACTTCTTTTCAGTTTTCAATAAACAATATGTTTATATCTAAGAACAAATGTTAATGAAACTTATATCGAAAATATGTAATACAAATATTCAGTGGTGAAGAACTTTCTCTCTAAACTTTACAATACCAACTGTTGAAAATAAATAAACTTTTTCATCTTCTGTTTCTTGTCCGTTGAAACAGTTTCGTAATTTAGCTATGTTCGAGAGTTTTTCGATTTTTTCACCCTCCCGACCCTTCCCGGGGAAATAAAAGAAGAGCGTGTTCGTTAAATTACACAATTTAAAAGTTCGTTTCGTGAAATGAATAAGTAACTGTGGCGGAGCTGAAGTCATTTCCATTGGGATGGCGACGTCGTCGACGTCATTTGTTTTTATCAGAAGTCCCAGGGGAAGTGGCCAGATGCTCGATAACAAATAGACGGTACGGTCGTTACAGCATCCCTAGGTGTACGCTACCTTGGATCTTGAGGTCGTGCTCTTTATTAGTTAGATATAAGATGTAGGGTAGATAGTGGGGGGTGACATTACTTCTGATTATTTCAAGTTACCACAACAATTGGAAGTTTCGGTGAGGTGTATCGAACAAAGAAGTTTTTAGGGCTTGATCTAGTGTTGCAGTGTTAATGAAATTCTATTAGTCGAAAATGATATTTTCTTGTATGTGCAAGTCCCACAAACTCATCTTCTAATAATCTAGCCTTCCGGATTTTCATACAGTTATAGTGCCCACGCTTATGAATAACCATCAAATCACAGCAGTCACTCATTTCACCTGAATGGAGCGAAATTATGAAGATCGTTGTCAACGTAATTACGGTTTCTTCTTTGTGCAAATGTCACCGCCGTATGAAAGAGCGCAGGTAAGCCATTAATTCTCCTATGATCATAATGATCCAATTCGGTTACGAATCCACGGACCGAAGACTGATTTCGAAAAAAGTGCGCATGCAACCGGGCAATTACAGTCGCGGACATAACAACTTGATTGATATTAGACGTGTGCTGACAGAAAAATTATGTATTTTAATAGGTTCTCGTAATCGCTGCGATTTCGCATGGTTATTGGGCAGAAAGGGCATGCTCTGTTGTTTCACATCATGCTACGTGGCCAAGATAATGGTGGGATTTTCGACTCAGTGGTTCTTTTCATAAGGAACAAATGACTGCCTGTCTGTGCTGACGAGACCTCGTCAAATTTTGGAAGACTTTTCTCGAACCAGTTGGCTCGATTTCAGTAATTGTTGGTCTTTTCGGTGGAAGAAAACAATAGCACCTATAGTCCATTTGAGAATTCTTGACATCGAAGCAGGTCATGAACGTCCAGTCGAGGCTTTATTTCTGGTTACGAAAAGTAACTGAATTTCATCATAGAAATAAAACATGAATATAACCTAGAAAAGTGTTGAGTATACGAATTATCGAATAATTAAGCCGGAATATTTCGATTGCATTTCTACATAGGAGTTCAGATTTGAAAGCGCAAAAATATCGTGGAATGCTTTCATATGAAATTATCTCATATAAAAGTCAACCATGGAAAATTGAAGATCATTCAAATAAATATTTATTTTCACTCAGGACCATGCAATATTTATTGGTATGGGAAATCTTGCAAAATTCTAACCAAATAACTATAAGAGTACCATTTTATGTCAGGATTCAAGAAGGATAATTAATGGAATTCTAGCAGGTAGCTAGTGATGCAAAAATTTTTGGATACTTCGCAAGCACAGGGCCAAAAGAATGCATTGGAAAAAACGTTATAATGTATTAAGAAATAAGAGAGAAACAAAAATTAAGAATCTATGTAGTACCTGAAGAATTTGGACATGAAATTTGTACCGAACTATCAATATATGAACGAATTTGTGAATTATTTATTGCTCGGTGTTGAATACTTCAAGAAAGTCAATTTTTATTTTCATTCATTAAAACTGTCCATGAATTATTGAAAATATTATAATTGATGAGCAATTTCACAATTATTCAGTATACTTTTGATTTGGGAACAATATAGCATGTGTATTAGCAGAGGGAATGTGAACAGGGTACCATACAGTATAAGTATAATAAATAAACTTAAAATATCTATGAATGATACAAGAGCAAAGATAAAAATATTGAGAACTTTGTTTCCACGTAGTGTAATGATTTGGATGTGTTTATTGAATAAGCTGACATAATCCTATTGATGGGCATCCTTTTGCAGGGAAGGTTTCAATAACCCATTTATGAAATAATTCACCATTCATAGTAATCCTTATCATTAATACCACTGTCAAGAATCGGATCACATCCAGGTAAAAATCCATCAATTTTTCCAGCATTCAAAATAGTGCACCTTCTGCCTTTACCCTTGAATATACTCGGCATACCTTTTGGATTATTTTCTAGTGTCCACTGACAAATTTGAATACCGTTTTTGAATATCCAAATTTCATCTAGATAAATGAATTTGACGTTTTGTTCCATGTATTCTCGGTATTTATCACAATATCGTACTATTTTTATTATATTTTTCTCTTTATCAGTAAGAATTTTCCTTCGATCAATTTTTTTGTATTTGTATACAATTTTTTTTATGATATAATATAATGTTGACTTCGATCAATTGAAATCTAGGTGCTCTTTGGCCAGTTCGAAAAGGATATCTAAACTGATATATTCATTGTTTTCAATTCTAGCAAAAACAAAGTCATTCAATGTCTCTTTGAAGGAATAATCGTATCGCACAGGTTTTCTTCCACTGCTAATTCCAGGCTATAATAACATGCTAATATTCTACGGACAGGGCTTGGTAAAATCTGAAAATTTAAGAGACATTGATCAATCAGAATACACTTTAAGTCGGTGAATAACAGTTTACCTGAAACACTAGCGAGAATATATGCCAAATCTTTGAAAAACTCGAAGTAACACCGCCAAACTGCCCGGCGTTCTCTTGTTAGGCAGCCATAAGACAAAAAATACTCAAATTCAGAGCAAATTTTTATAATTACATATTCACCAATATCTTCGATAAAATCATCAAAGCAAGATTTCTATGGGTAATGTTAGTGTTATTCCTATACCAACCTGAATTCAGCAACCCAAAATATTACTGAATAGTCTATTACCAACTTAAATTCGATTTTTCACAGCCAACCGAGATGTCAATAATTCTTAAACGGGGTATATATCTTCTCGACATTTCTAGTAAAGTGAATTATGAGCACGCCAATGAGGGATCATGGACCAGACCAAGATCGCAAATTGTGCAGAAGACCATATAACATAAAGTAGAAAACCACAAAATTTGAACAAGCGCGCAAAAGCTCCTCCTGACTTTTCTAAAATTTATAAGGAGCGAAAATGTGAGATATTTGCCTGTTGCGATATAATGCACATATTTAATATTGGGTCGTTCTGAATTCCGCCTAGTTTCCGAAAAGCGTCTATTTCAATTGGAATATTGCTCCCTCTCATATTTCTTTCAGTGAAGGCGACAACCCCACCATATGAAAATGTCAGAAATCCTACATTATGCCTCTTCCACTCTATGTTTAAGGCATATGCCACATACGTAGTCGGAGAGCATATCATTTTAATATTTAATATTTCCCAGAGGGCCAGGCTGAGTGAAATATTCGCAAATATTGATAATGGGGGATAGGGTTGTTTCTCAGTTTCTTGGAGTGTTCGAAACCACAAGGGTCTATTAAGTTGTGGAGGCATTCGGTGTATCTCCTCCACATACAGACACACAAGCACGCACGCACATATAACGACACGTCGTCTCTTTCCCGTCGAATTGAAAGGAGTTGAATTCTTTATGAGTTCTCGAGTTATGGTGGTGCGACCGCAAGGGTAGTTATGGGAGCACTTGCGGCTTCGCGTAAATCAAACTTACGAACGCACCAAGCTCATTTGGACGTTATTTATTTACATTTTATGAACTATTCAACCGGGTTGGGGCATGTCCGTTTAAGAGAAACCGCCGTTGTTGCTGTTACGTGCCGAACGGTGTTTTTCTGGCCCAAAACGCTTCTGAGAAACGGTTGCGGTTATGAGTGCTTATTTTCCCGGGAATTTTCATTATTTATCGCCTCGATACCGTTTTGGTCAACCGCCGGCAGACCAGAAAACGTCGAACAGATTCCCTGAATTGTTAAAATCGACGAAAATCCTCATCAACTCATTTTTCAATTAACCCCCTCCCCTTTCGGATTGTCGATAGAACGATGGGATTTATTAAACCTACTATCGGTTCTTATGGACGCCTTATATAACTCCGGGACCGCTAAAGCCCGCCGACAAACTTTGAATTTCAAATTAGCTGGCCGGGGCTGGGGTGGCGGGCCATTTTTAAGGATTTTAAATTAGAAAAAACCCCCCGTCGTCATCGTGAAGTGTTAATTCCCGGTTAATGGAAAACGGTATTGAAATGGGGGTGTAGGGGATTTTTTTATCTTCGCTCGGAGGAGGCGTTATAGCACCTCAAGAGGATAGTGGGAAGACGGGAGTGAGGCGAGAGTATTTAAGGTTTCTGATTTTAATTCCCTCCCTTCGCGAGACGCTTTTTCGCTCTCTGACTGAAACTGAGATCACTGAAGGAGTTTTTTTCGCAGTTTTGAGACTTTACAAATGGAATTCTTCTTGTCTAAATTCCGACTTCCGAACGTATGGCACAGCTTTTAATATTTCTTCATTGTCCACAGAACCAGTGCTTCTGTCTTGCACTTCAATCACCTAATTTCTTTTGGATGTTTATCAATTGAAATCTCCAAGTATGATGCCATTTTTCTATCTCTTCATATATAATTCTAATGATTTATCAGATTGATTTGTCTATATTCACACTTCGACTGTCCTCGAGTCCGTCATATTTCAAAATGAATCCCCCCTAAAAAAATTATTTCACGAACCACATTAAACAGTCTCGACTCTTCAATTGGAAATCCACAGTATAACTTGAACTCTCCCTTTTTAGTAAATATTCATTCGTACTACTTTTTTTTCCTTTTTTTTCTAAGGAGGTGCAACATGATGAATCTTTCTTCATCCTTACATTAACAACATTCAAAAGAGCCATCATAACCTTTCTACCTTCTAGTAGTACCGGGAATAATTCATTATTGACGTTTCACTACGTGTAAGACGAAACCTGAGGGGCAGTCGGAGATAGACCAAAGGTGGAAACTTCTTCCGATAAGTATTTTACGCGCTTCCCTTGCTTTCCCTTTCGGAAAATCCCTCGGAACGAAGGGGTGTAACGGCGGAACAAATAACTATAGAATTCCCATTATTACACCGCATTTGTAGTCTACGCTGCGAGAAGGGGGAAACAAGCGTCAAACCGCAAGACGTTCTTTGTGCCAAGATCACGTCGTTTCTCCTTTGTCGTGCCCAGATACTTGAAAGTTGTTATCATTTCCCGGGCTAAGACGCCGGCGTCCACCGGCACCCCGCTAATTAAACACCCGAAGCGACGCCTCCTACATCTGATACCGACGACAAAAGGCGAAGCTCAGACGTCAAGGGGCTATCCGATGCCGAAATTTGGGATGAACCTATCCAAAAGAGGAGAAAACCATCCATATTTGGTCTGGGAAAAAAAAATCTGAATTAGAAGTAAAGAAAGGCCTCTAGGGTTTTGAAGTTTTTTAGGTACGTTCGAAAAATTCCGATCAAACCGAATTGAAACTTGTAGTTGATTGTTAAATAACTACACTAAGATTCTGCTGGAATTTTGTGAGGATCCTGCTGAAATTTTGTGTCTTCATTTGTGGCATCGATGAAATAAGTTATGTCGAAATTCAGCGTGAAAAGAAAATTGACTTGTTCTGATATATTCAATATAATTCGGTGATTCCATCTCAAGAAGTGACAATGACCACTGAAGGCCGATTTGGCACAAAGAAACAAGCGCACAAAAGCTCCTGATCTCACATCGGTGACTTCCTTTATTTTCTCAAATAATGAATACGCGATCAGATAAAACCGAACCGACCTACAAGTTTCGTTCATTAGCTCGAACAATTCCTGCTGCTTTTCAATCTAATCTCGTTCTGAATACATTAACATTTCAATTCGCATTTCATGCCGCTTTATGTGGAAACTAAATTTGCATGTATGAGAAAATAACAGAGGACCTTAATGTGCCAAAGGACCCTTGATTAATTGCATAACAACGAAAATTTGTCGGCCGGTGACAAATGGACTTGGCTTCACGCCTCGATTCTGCGGCTTCTTATTATACATATCTGTAATCAGCTAATCAAACAGCTGTCGCTATGGTACTCGAGAATTATTTCACACGTAGGTGAAATGAAGAAATGATATGGGAAAAAACATACAATTCTCAAAAATTGTATCAAAAACTGAAAATCCTCATTTGAATGTCCAGTTGATAGTAAATTAGCAGTTAGTCTGCCAGAACTACCTACAAAATTCAATTATTTCATAGAATTCATTTTTCTTCAGTGTTTTGATCTTTCATGGAATTAATTTGTGTGTGACCCACCCTAACAATGTTTTCTTTGAACCCCACTTCAGATTTTTGCAATTTTTCCTCAATTTTAGGTTTGTAATTTGCTGTCAATAGGGTTTGGACCTGGTCAACTGTACGGCCAGAGGAAAACTTCCTTACTTCATTTTTGATAAGAAACAGCTAGTAGATCGTGACTGTATCAACAAATGCACGATTTTTCGTTCTTATTCCCGAGTAATCAGAGTTCCATTTACCCTTCTGCGGATATCTCATCGGGACATCATCGGCGCGGTCATTTGTGGAATGCTAATTAAGAAAATCCCCTTCGGGAGCGGCGCTGGATCGAATACGGTTCCCCCGATAAAAGTACGACGCCTTATCTGCTTCAACAGCAAATTTAAAATGTTCATTAGCGATAGCGTGCACGAGACCCATGATGAATCGCTCCACGGTCCCGCCGAAACAAAAGAATAGCTCTTCGCTGCCCAATATCTTAATTAAAGTTGCCGATTTATTCCCTCCGTCGAGTACTTTGTCTAACGCGTCGGAATGAAATGTACCCGCGCTCGAGACGACAGGACCGTCGTCAGCCCAACCAACGCCGATACCTGTCAAAATTATTTGACGATCATTTCGGTTTTGTCATTAAGGGGGGTAAGGGGGAGGCGCGAAGCGCCCCTGGTCTTTTTACTAGAAGAAACGGGCTTTTCGACGGTATGCGGCGCGTCACCTATTTCGAAATACATATATGAAAATAAAGGTCGCAAGAAAGGCGAAAACGTTTATTAATGAATAAATGTAACTTTTACTAACTCATTCTGTGACAAAAATCTTAGAAGAAAACCGCGAGTGTGGTGGTACGTGGGGTGGTCCATGGATGTTGAGTGATATGTTTTCGACTCGCAAAAATGATTACTTTTCTTTTAATTTCGAAAAACCACCAAAAAAACGGTTTTTTTTTTCAGTTTTCAACTTGTAAAATTCGAACCAATGAAGCGATGCTGATAAAATTGTAGAGAATTAATAAACCAAGAAAATAAGTGCTAATCAATAAGTAAAAATTACTGAAAGCACTGCCGTGAAGGCAGGAGCTTTTGAGCGCTCGTACATCCACAGGTAGATTCGCATTTTCCAGTTTTGGAAACCAATTGAGGAAATTTTTGACAGCTGTCAAACAATTTTTAAAACTATGGCGAAAATCCAGAATACAAGTCAGTGCTTTAGGTGACCATTCTTTTTTTTCGATAATTCGCTAGAATTTTCTACGGTATCTATGGTCTTGGTGATGTGATCTGGACACAATTTTCCACGTAGTTTGCTTATATTATTTTTCATCTATGTGCGAAATTTCATTCCAATCCAATAAGTAGTTTCGAAATTATCAGGAAAATAATAGTTTGAACGGCTATATTTACGGAACCCCTAGTCTAATTTTGCTCATTGATGAACCTGAACGCGAAATTCGCTATCCGAACCTATCCTGAAACTTTCAAGTCCCTAGGCCTTTTCGTTCGAAAGTTATGATTTTCCATGGTTTCTATGGTTTTGATCATGCGATCTGGAAAAAATTAATCTCGTATATTTTATTCTCAATTTGAATACAAAATTTCGTCACGATCAAATCCATTGTTTTGAAATTATCAAGAAAACCGAATTTCAAACGGCCATATTTACGGAACCCCTAGTCTAATTTTGCTCATTGATGAACGTAACCACGAAATTCGCGATCCAAACCTTTCCTGAAAATTTCAAGTCCCTAAGCCTTTTCGTTCGAAAGTTATGATTTTCTATGGTTTCTGTGGTCCTGATCATGCGATCTGGAAAAAATGTTGCTCGAATATATCATTCTCAATTTAAATACAAAATTTCGACACGATCAAATCTATAAGTTTGAAATTATCAAGAAATCTGAATTTCAAACGGCCATATTTACGGAACCCCTCGTCATATTTTGCTCATTGATGAACGCGACTGCGACATACGAAATCCACACCTCTCCTAAAATTTCGAGTCCCTAGGTCTTTCCATTACAAAGTTATAATTTTCTATGGTTTCTGTGGTTCTGGTCAAGCGATTCGGACAAAATTTTGCATGTAGCTTGAACACGTCATTATCCATTTGGGTGCAAAATTTCAACTAGATCGAATCTGTAGTATCGAAGTAATAAGGATAACAAAATTTCGAGCGGCCATATTTACGGAACCCCTAGGCGAATTTTGCCCAATAACGAACTTAACCGTGGCATTCGAGATTCGGACCTACCCTGAAAATTTCAAGTTTCTAGGACATTTCGTTCGAGAGTTATCGTGTATACGGACGGTCGGACGGCCGGACAGACTCGAATTTTCCGACAGATTCGTCATGTGTGAGTCGAACATAGTTGATCGAGACCATTTTCGGCTCAAAATTTGAAAAATACAGACATCGTGACGAAATGATATAGCCCTCGTGTAAGTAGTACGAGCGCTCAAAAATCATCCGAAAAACCAGCGCTTCAACTTTGAAAATGGTCGAGTTATGAATTTTTGGAAAAACGCTGATTTCTATGGATTTTCCGGATTTTCTACGGTAATGAGGACTCGATTGAGTTGCACTAACACTCATTTTCTTCTTCTTTTCATGCTCTACAATTATGTTGTTGAAAGTGTCAGCATAGCTCGATTGGTTCAGATTTTACAAGCAAAAAACTAAAAAAACATCGTTTTTGTGGTGTTTTTTTCGAAATGTCAAGATGAGTGATCATATTTGCGACTCGAAAACATATCACTAAACATCCACGGAGCACCCCACGCACCCCCACTTGGGGTTTTCTACTACGATTTTTGTCACGAAAAAATCCCTATTGCCTGGTCTATTAGTTTTATTCAATGTTCATGAATTCACAAAATCTTTCGCGTCAAACATAGACATGACGAAATATCTGAAAAAGAGAAGCACTGGTTAGTTTTTTACTGTTGAAGTACCTTCATACATCATAAAAAATGTTTTTGTTTAATTTCATTTTGTATTATGTATTAAGTTTTTTCGGCGAGATTCCTGCATTAAATGGAATAACTCCGGGAAAAGTTTTGGAGCTCAAATGTCATGTAGTGAAAAAATAGAATAAAAGAAGATTTTTCAACAATAGTACCTTAGCCTAGGATGAACGAACGGCACGGTAGCTCTATTTCCAATATTGTGCCTTACTATCAGTTTGGAAAAAAATATCACCCAATATGAGATGTTCATATCAATCATCAAGTTCAGCTTGGGTGAATCCTCGTGGGGTTTATCTTTCTACCGTATACGCGCGCTGATCGCGCCAGAGATAGGCCTTGTTAATGGTCCTCGTAATGGATCTTCCAAAAACTATAAGAGTCGCTGAAATGATGTCCCATGACGAGAGGTTTGCGTTTGGTGGAACTGTTTTATTAAGGTAACTGGTGTCGAATGTGTAATGCGCTATAAACTTTATATCCCAGTCGTTACCCGGTCTTAACCGCAAATCCTGAGCACCGTATAGTCTCTTTTACTGTTCGGGCAATAAGATAACTCCGCAATGACCTTTCGAATGGCCCATATGGGCCCGTCGACTACCCCCAACTAGTTTGACGATCGCCTAAACTGATTGCACGCCTCGGCGAGAGAGAGATACCCCAATTGCGTATCTTTTATTATTAATTCTAACGTCATCTTTATTCACTCCTTCTCTTTTTTATATTCGTGCTTTTACGACCTGGTTCTTTTACATTCGATTTTATGACGGGAAGTTCATCATTGGGGTTTCGACTAAGCAGGGACAATTTCGCAGATTCGTATGCATTGGAGAAGGAAGCTGCCAATTCCACACACACAAAGGTTCATCCTTTCAGGACAATAACAATTTTCTCAAGACGTTTTTGTTATTCGGAAGTGGTACAGTGCGATTTCCTAAGGAGGCACACTAAACCGTCGGCGATATTCAATGTTCGCGGATCTCATTCTATCAGCCCACATTATACCTACTTATAACTTTTCTCATATTTTTAAGCCCCGACAGCACTCCGGTATAATGCGTCCGCATAATAGCGACTTCGGCCGGGGGTAGATCGATAAGTGCAAGGCGACCGCCGAAGTTGAACAGCCTGTTGGGGGGGTCAAATCTAATTTGTTGATGGTCAAGGAAGTGTTTTTGGCATGGAATACCAAATCGACGGGCATCGATGCGTGAAACGTCGATCTGGGATTCCACCCCTCGTGGAGATGAATAATAAGAAGAGGGAATAACTTATTTTTCTAGATCGAGGCGGGGATTATGATAAGCTGAGAAATTTCGAACAAATGTCGATCCTTCAGCGTTTCCTCATATCTACACTCATTCACCACTATCCAATTCTATTATAATAGTATATTATTCAACGAGCGGTAATGTAGGTCATAACTCACGCAGAGAGAAATGATTAGAAACCTGGAAATGAACTTGTCGAGGACCTGGGAAATCACTATCTCCAATTTTCTAGTGTAAATATCCCTATTTTTCCTTTGAATCCGTTTCACTGGCCATAATAAACGTTGGTATTCATTCATAACCACATAACCTCTTCAGTACCGGGATAGAAATTTTGGTTGTGATAACCTGAAAATGTAACAATAGTATATTATTTAACGAGCGGTAATGTTTGCAGCACGAGCCGAAGGCGAGTGCTGTAGTTCATCAAGTAAGTTATGATCATTATGGCAAGTTGAATACTATACTTTATCTACGACTATAACAATAAATACTAAGATACAAGTACAGAGAAAGAACTTTATATACAAATCTTAATAGTAACATATAACCATGCATTATTTATGTTGATTGTGCTTCTTAGCATGGAGTAGAGAGTCCATAGGGGCGATGCTTTATATTTAGTGCTAAGTTTAGTAAAATATGCCAAAAGAACATTCTCTGTAAACGATGACTTAATAACCTTACTTCTACACCAATCTCGATCTCAATACACCTTTATATTTGTTTTGGGATTTTTCGGGCAATAAATTCTGTATGGTAAACATTGGCTGATCTTATTCCTGAAGGTGTACATAATAATTCATCTTCACTATCTGAATTCATCTTTTTCAGCAAAACATTCACAGTAATAATTAGGTATCAAATCAATTTGAGGAAACGTCAAAATTATTCGAGTGACCTCCTCTCAATACCAAAAATGGACTGTTCCCTCTCGGCCAATCGGTTTGTTCAGAAGCACAGAGACAGTAGTGAGTTATTATAACTCACGGTGTTTGTTTACAGATAGTATTAATTGCTCAAAAGTAGTTGAGTAATGAATATATAATTCAATAGGAGTAGATAAAATCATTTTTGAGCGCTCGTACTACTTACACGAGGGCTATATCATTTTGTCACGATGTTTGTATTTATCGAATTTTGAGCTGAAAATGTGCCATAAGCACGATAACTCTCGAACGGAACAACCTAGAGACTTGAAATTTTCAGTGTGGGTTCAGTTCCCGAATGCCTCGGTTGAGTTCATTAATGGGCCAAATCCCACCATGGGTTCCGTAAATATGGCCGTTCAAAGTTTTGTTTTCCTGATTACTTGAAAACTACAGATTTGATCGAGATGAAATTTTGCACTCAAATGGAGAATGAGGTGTTCAAGCTACATATAAAATTTTGTCCAGATCGCATGACCAGAACCATAGAAATCATAGAAAATTGTAACTTTTGAACGGAAACGCCTAGGAACTTGAAATTTTCAGGACAGGTGTGAAGCTCGAATGTCGTGATCACGTCATCTATCAGAAAATTTATACACGGGGTTCCGTAAATATGGTCGTTTGAAATTTGGTTTTCTTGATAACTTCAAAACTACAGATTCGATCGTGACGAAATTTTGTATACTAATGGAAAATGATATATTCAAGCTACATTTCTCCAGATCGCATGACCAGAACCATAGAAATCATAGAAAATTGTAACTTTTGAACGGAAACGCCTGGGAACTTGAAATTTTCAGGATAGGTGTGAAGCTCGAATGACGTGATCACGTCATCTATCAGAAAAATTATACTAGGGGTTCCGTAAATATGGTCGTTTGAAATTTTGTTTTCTTGATAACTTCAAAACTACAGATTCGATCGTGACGAAATTTTGTATACTAATGGAAAATGATATATTCGAGGTACATTTCTCCAGATCGCAGGACCAGAACCATAGAAACCATAGAAAATTATAACTTCCGAAAAAAAAGGCCTAGGAACTTGAAATTTTCAGGGTGGATTTGGATCGCGAATTTCACGATCACGTTCATCAATGAGCAAAATTAGACCAGGGGTTCCGTAAATATGGCCGTTCAAAATATTCTGTTCCTGATAATTTCGAAACTACTGATTGAATTGGAATGAAATTTTTCACCTAGCTGAAGAATAATGTATTCAAACTAAATACGTGCGAAATTTTGTCCAGATCGCATCACCAAGTCCATAGATACCGTAGAAAATTCTAGCGAATTATCGAAAGAAAATTGGTTAGCTGAAGCACTGACATGAAGTCTGGAGTTTCGCCTAAGTTTGAGAATTTTTTTGACAGCTGTCGAAAATTCCTTCAATTGATTTCTGAAACTGGAGATTGCGAATCTACCAACAAGGTGGATGTACGAGCGCTCAAAAGCTCCTGACTTCACGGCAGTGCTTTTATAATTTTTGAAACTATTAATGATCAAACCTTCAAAAATCCTTTTTCAAATTACAATAAAACAAGTTTTCTTTGAAGTCCTTCCGACAGAGTAAATGGTTGAAACTAAACAAAAGTATTTCCGAATTTCTTATGTCCGTCCCACATACCATCTCGACGAAATGAACTATATATTAGTTGCCGAAACAACGCCCCAGTAAATTCCAATAAACAGTGAACTCCACAATTGAACAACAAAAAAAAACTTTCCGGGTTAACGGATCCCTTATGAAGTCGTTGTAGTCCTGAAAACACGCGTCTGGCCACAAAGTACGGCGAAAGTCTACATTTTGATTAAGATATACCTACGCCGTTCATGGGAGAGGTGGAAGACAGGAAAAGTGCTGAAGTTGCGGGAGTGTGCAGAATTTATATCCTCGCAAAAGGTCTTTCCGCGCGTCAATAACACCATTCTGTATTCCATTTAGGGCTTGACCGTCGAGAAATTAGATTTCGCGTTGATATCTGCCTAGGTTGGGATATTTCTCCGATAGAGAGAAATATAAATTTTAAATGGGAGTAGTCTTCGTATATTGTTGCTGAGACTGAAGATTCAGATTAAAATTCCAAACGAACGAGCCGATATTAATTCGACGAATTGTTAACTTCGAGAGGCGCATCGCCTTATTCGCAATTCCGATCAATGTACCGGAAAATTTGATTTTGCGCCGACAATTCCAGATTTGCATAATCGTCCGTTTGCGTCACAAGAAGACTAATTAAAAATGTATGGCACGCCAACTCCTGCACGAGTCAACATTTGATGGGGGCGCCAGAGCTCCGTGTCACTGTCAACCTTTCGCAAATTCCGTTCGGTCCGCCAGACCCGACCCTATCAAACACTTTAGTTATTTACCTTGCACACTCGACCATCTCCCTCCTCGCCTCGTTCCTTTTCACATTTCAACGTAAAAAACCGTCGCAACTTTACATGGAACCGCATCGACATCCCTGGCGCTTGTCACAGAATTCCGTGTACCATCGATTATTCCCTTCGAGGTTATGCACATCGTCGTAAATTATTCGCGCCCTCTCTACGTCATCCTCAAAAGTTATTTCTGTGATTTATACGTCGAGCATGCCAAGTGTCAATATGATTATTCCGGACACTGCGGTTTCCTCGGCCAAAGCAGCTAATAAAACAGCCGTACTCGTAGTACGCAACCTGAAATAATACAAACATCCATTCGATCATAAAAGTTAGATAAATAACTGAAGCATCTTTGATCCCTTTGTGGTCGCGACAATTTTATAGTTCGTAAAATTCGATTCTGTGTTCGGGTCTTTTCTCTCCTATAGATATCTATCTGTGTTTGTTTTGCCGTGGTATTTGTGAAGTGAAGCCATGTGGAATAAGAAAAGTGGAGTTATTTTATGGACTGTGAACGTTTGAAGTCTAAATTTCCGATTTAGATCCGTTACTGAAATAACCCCTGAACTCGATTATTATAAGTTTCGACGCTCGATTAATTGAAAGTCAATTAAGTATATGGGTTCTCTAGTCGCCAACACAATTTCGAACGATAAGTGCGAAAATGTTACGTACGTAAAACCGATAAAACACTTACAACAGAAACATCTCAAGATTGAATTTACGAAATGTTGGATTGATAAATTCACCATTAACCTCCTAATTGAACAACGCTACCGAATTAGTTTTGATCGATGCACCCTATTATCGAAGCCACTCGGGTTTTCATAAACGAATTTGTTCCATTGCCGATAACGGAAAACGCGGTTCGACCATTTGTGGCAGTTTACACCGTCATTTCACTTGGAAAATTACCATTTGCCATTGACTTCTGATTTCGGAATTAATCTACGATTACAACATTACATTTTGGACGTATACTTCATTTAAGAATTATTGACATCGAAGCAGGCCTTGAACGTCCAGTCGAGGCTTTATTTCTGGTCACAAAAATTCACTGTTCAATTTCATCATAGAAATAAAACATGAATATAACCTAGAAAAGTGCTCAGTATACGAATTATCGAATAATTAAGAATATTCCGACTGCAGTTTAAACATGGGAATTCAGGTTTGAAAGCGCACAAATATCTTGAAATGCTTTCATATGAAATTATATGAACTTCCAAGCAAGTCGTTGAGTCAAAATATCAAAAGTCAACCATGGAAAATTGAAGATCATTGAGATAAATATTTATTTTCGCTCAAGACCATGCAATCTTTATTGGTATTGGAAATCTTGCGAAATTCTAATCATATAACCGTTTTATGTCATGATTCAAGAAGGATAATTAATGGAACTCTAGCAGGTAGCTAAAGTGGTGCAACAGAAAAAAATTTTTGATACTTCGTAAGCACGGGGCCAAGTGAATAGATTGGAAAAAACGTTTTACATATTAAGAAATAAGAGAGAAACAAAAATTTAGAATATATGTAGGACAAGAATTTTGACATGGAATTTGTACTGTTACTATCAATATATGAACCAATTTGTGAATTATTCAGTGCTCGGTGTTGAATGCTTCAAGAAAGTCGATTTTTATTTTCATTCAACTGTCCATGAATTATTGAAAATATTATAATTTATGAGCAATTTTACAATTATTCAGTATACTTCTGCATTTTCAGTCAATTTTTTTTTTTTGCCAATTTTCAGTCAACCCTTTCATATGGCATTGTTTACTGGGGAAACAGTACATCACGGAACAAAATATTTAAAACACAAAAGCAAGCAATCCGAGCTATGTATAGAATAAAATATAGAGATACTTGTAGAGGTGTTCTCAAAAGGAATAAAATCCTGACGTCAACAGCAATATATGTGCTAAAGTATGTTATGTTCCTACAAAGCCACAGTAAACTATTTGAACTGCTTCTGAACAACCACCCAACTAGGAAAATTGATCCTTATATCTACCCGAGGCAACAATTGACACTAGCACAGAATAATGCGAAATACATGTGCATGAAGATCAACAATGGGTTACCCAAACAGTTTCATTCGATAAGAAATGTTGATATATTGAAAATAGAGTTTGCTGAATATTGAACCGTACAACTTGCTAGAATATTTGGAATTTAGTAAAGCTAAACCTTACATCTACTTTGTAACCAGTAACCATTGAAATTATTTGACTTATTTCCCATTATTGTAGGAACTAAACATATATTATTATTATTATTAAAATAAGAGAGAAACAAAAATTAAAAATCTATGTAGTACATGAAATTTGTACTGTAACTATACATATATGAACCAGTTTGTGAATTATTAAGTGCTCAGTGTTGAATACTTTAAGAAAGTCAATTTTTATTTTCATTTTTTAATACTGTCCATGAATTATTGAAAATATTATAATTGATGAGCAATTTTACAATTATTCAGTATACTTTTGCATTGTGAACAATATAGCATGTGTTCAATTTCAGTACGAGCAGAGGGAATGTGAACAGGGTACCATACAGTATAAGTATAATAAATAAACTTAAAATATATACGAATGATACAATGATAAAAATCTCATTGAAAACTTGGTTTCCACGTATAAGTGTAGTGATTTGAATTTTCATAATTATTCACCAATATGTGGATAAAATCATCAAAGCAAGGTCTCTATGGGTAATGTTAGTGTTATTCCTATACCAACCTGAATTCAGCAACCCAAAATATTACTGAATAGTCTATTACCAACTTAAATTCTATTTTCCACAGCCTATCGAGATGTCAATAATTCTTAAGCGGAGTATATCTCTGTACAGTTAATTGCGTAGGCAATAACATCACAAATGTTTCAAGAACTTATGTAAAGCTATGAAATATTTGTGGGGGTTACAAAAGTAACAAAATTAAATAAGAAATACAATTTAATGGAATAGATTGCTTGTGGAGGAAGAAGAGAAGGCGAAACCTCCCGAGCATCTGCTCCGTTTATTCACTCCGAATATCATAATGGCCCGAAAGATGCCATCATTCTCGCGGGCCAAGATTGCATCACGACCTCCTCGTCTCCGAAAACGAGATAAAAAGCTAATGGCAGGGGCGTCATTTCCATTTTTTAATTTCCTCCATTGATATTCAATGCGGGACATAAAAGAGCTAACAGGTTGTGATAACAATTTTCTTTGGAACGGGGAGCGAAATTGTCTGTCGATCGTTCTGGTGGAGAGGCTCGAAGGGGGGGATTTACCGACATTGTTCTTGAAATAATCTAGCCGGAGAGATGTAATCTTCGCCCGCTTCTCGCCTCCGGTATTTGGTTAAAAAAGCAATAGCCGGTCCGGAATTACGCCCCTAACGGGCTCTTGTTCCTTCTTGATCAACACATAACAATCGAGTTAGGCCCTCATGAGCCTTAGAGTGGCTGAATTCGCCGCAAACGATGTCTTGGTTCACTCCCTGTAATTTTTTTTCGCTATTTGCCCGTGTATGTCATTAAATCTTTCTCTTCGGGTGAATAGATATTCTCACCTGTACCAACCACCGAATGAGTGTGGTCTGTTGATCATGAAGCCATCTAACCCTAAGGGAACACCCAAAATACCGTAAAGGCTGTCCAAACTCAATTGGACAATTGCACGGAATTGAGACCAAAGGCATAAATTGGTGAAGCCTGCTTCTTCCCCATCCCATAGGCTGCTTCGCAGTCCAAATTAAACAAATCCCAAACCACGAGATTCCCGAAAGTTTGCTTGATGTCCAAGAGGGTGCTCGGTAATTTTAAACATCTATAAAGATATTCCTCATTATTTACTGCCAATGAAAGGTTGTAGAATGAACTTATGTATATAGGACTCTATTCCCTGTTTTTGTTACGCACTCCCAGTCCGTCCAACCTCACGCACAGTAATCCCCAATTTAAACAAAGCAATAACTTGTCCATATCTCATTATAACAGCTCATGCTCATCCCTCCCGGATACGCCGCTGCGTCCGAGGGTAGCAACCCTTATGATCCAAATAATTCCAACGGAGACGTTATTATCAGAGGATTACCTTGGATATTTGCACCTTCCCTCGGCGGCGCGGGTTAGCCGGTATGCATGTTCCAAGTCCATAATGCCCGGTTATTGCCATCACACCCTGTCCAGCCCTCACAAAGTGGGGGATGGATTCTAGGAACACGCAAGGCTCGGTAATTTATGCCTCTTTTCGTCAATAGCAAGAACCGTTGCGTATTGTTTTCGTCAGGAACACTGTAAATAGCAACTGCGCCTATACATGTTCCGAAAGGGATTCGTTTCACGAAACACGACCAACACCCTGATATCGTCCAACATTTCTTTTGCACGGCATGAGCCGCGAATTTCGGGCGTACCTATAGCCACCGCCCCTCTCGATCAGTCCGAAGAGACGAAGACTGACATTCGATGGCATGTATTTATTCTTGTTAGGACAACTGAGCTGGTCGAAATATCTAAAACCCCGCACGAATGTGACAGTTTCGATTTGGTAATTCGGTTAGGTTTTTTTACCTTTGGTCCTTCGAACCGTGAAAATTCTGAACAGTTCTGCGAGTGACTGTGTAGTTCCCAATAGTATCTTAATGTCTCGGGTATATCCTGGTTGAAACAATAACTCGAAATATCTAAAACCCAGCACGAATATGACAGTTTCGATTTGATAGTTCGGTTAGGTTTTTCTACCTTTGGTCCTTCGAACCGTGAACATTCTGAACAGTTCTGCGAGTGACTGTGTAGTTCACAATAGTATCTTAATGTCTTGGGTTGAAACAATAACTCGAAATATCTAAAACCCAGCACGAATTTGACAGTTTCGATTTGATAGTTCGTTTGGGTTTTTCTACCTTTGGTCCTTCGAACCGTGAAAATTCTAAACAGTTCTGTGAGTAACTGTTTAGTTCATAATAGTATCTTAATGTCTTGGGTATATCCTGGTTGAAACAATAACTCGAAATATCTAAAACCCCGCACGAATGTGACAGTTTCAATTTGGTAATTCGGTTAGGTTTTTTTACCTTTGGTCCTTCAAACCGTGAAAATTCTGAACAGTTCTGCGAGTAATTGTTTAGTTCACAATAGAATCTTAATTTCTCGGGTATATCGTGGTTGAAACAATAACTCAAAATATCTAAAACCCCGCACGAATATGACAGTTTCGATTTGATAGTTCGACTAGGTTTTTCTACCTTTGGTCCTTCGAACCGTGAAAATTCTGAACAGTTCTGCGAGTGACTGTGTATTTTCCAATAGTATCTTAATGTCTTGGGTATATCCTGGTTGAAACAATAACTCGAAATATCTAAAACCCAGCACGAATATGACAGTTTCAATTTGGTAATTCGGTTAGGTTTTTCTACCTTTGGTCCTTCGAACCGTGAAAATTCTAAACAGTTCTGTGAGTAACTGTTTAGTTCATAATAGTATCTTAATGTCTTGGGTATATCCTGGTTGAAACAATAACTCGAAATATCTAAAACCCCGCACGAATGTGACAGTTTCGATTTGGTAATTCGGTTAGGTTTTTTTACCTTTAGTCCTTCGAACCGTGAAAACTCTGAACAGTTCTGCGAGTAACTGTTTAGTTCACAATAGAATCTTAATTTCTCGGGTATATCCTGGTTGAAACAATAACTCGAAATATCTAAAACCCCGCACGAATATGACAGTTTCGATTTG
Organism: Aphidecta obliterata; assembly: GCA_963966015.1. Lineage (NCBI taxonomy): Eukaryota > Metazoa > Arthropoda > Insecta > Coleoptera > Coccinellidae > Aphidecta > Aphidecta obliterata. The sequence goes on along the minus strand of OZ014427.1, from coordinate 30,456,386 downwards.
ATAGTTCGGTTAGGTTTTTCTACCTTTGGTCCTTCGAACCGTGAAAATTCTGAACAGTTCTGCGATTTACTGTTTAGTTCACAATAGTATCTTAATTTCTCGGGTATATCCTGGTTGAAACAATAACTCGAAATATCTAAAACCCCACTCGAATATGACAGTTTCGATTTGATAGTTCGGTTAGGTTTTTCTACCTTTGGTCCTTCGAACCGTGAAAATTCTGAACAGTTCTGCGAGTGACTGTGTAGTTCACAATAGTATCTTAATATCTTGGGTATATCCTGGTTGAAACAATAACTCGAAATATCTAAAACCCCGCACGAATATGACAGTTTCGATTTGATAGTTCGGTTAGGTTTTTCTACCTTTGGTCCTCCGAACGGTGAAAATTCTGAACAGTTCTGTGAGTAACTGTTTAGTTCATAATAGTATCTTAATGTCTCGGGTATATCCTGGTTGAAACAAAAACTCGAAATATCTAAAACCCCACACGAATATGACAGTTTCGATTCGATAGTTCGGTTAGGTTTTTCTACCTTTGGTCCTTCGAATCATGAAAATTATGAACAGTCCTGCGTGTAACTGTTTATTTCACAATAGTATCTCAATGTCTCGGGTATATCCTGGTTGAAACAATAACTCGAAATATCTAAAACCCTTGGTTAGGTTTTTCTACCTTTGGTCCTTCGAACCGTGAAAATGCTGGACATTTCTGCATGTTACTGTTTAGTTTACAACAGTATCTCAATGTCTCCAATGGCCTTCGTGTTGGATTCACCTGAGATCGAGAAAGCGGTTGGACTTTTCCTCATCCGTTTAAAATTCTGCAATCCAAAGTACATCAATCAAGATGATTATTTTCGATCTGCTCTGTTGGTTTTGAGCATCGGTGTAGAGCCTGATGAATTACGATGACGCGAATTGAGTTGGTAATTACCAATGGTAGTTTGCTGAGAATTCTCATTGGATGAAATATGCGATTGTATTAGGAGAAGAATTGACCCCAGACCGATCTGGGTCACAAAACATAATTTTGGTGATATTGAATAAACCAGAAGAGTCATAGCCTCCATCTAGAACCACTCTTCTACAACTATTTCCCAAGACACGTTAGTAATTATGGTATAGGATTGGAAACGTATTATTACTGTTATTATAACCAATGAGGCATGTTACGATGTGATTATTGGATGGGGAAACAATAGATCATTTATGCGCTCCTTGTGCGCTGCTTCTATGATGTTGAACGTAAAATAAATTGAGAAACGTAACAAATTTATGTAACTGCGAAATTTTATCGCGGGATTTTTCATAGCCGAGAAAGTCGACGGTAATTGAATGACGCCTCGTGATGGAAAATTGTTAATAGAAATTTCTTTATTATTCCGCGCGACATAAAGCTCGAACGTCAGTGCCCATTTCGCGCTGTCACAAAGCCCAATGATATCCGAAGAACAATCGTCGTTTAATACGAAATCTCAAAGTTGCACAGCTTTCTCAGCAGAGAAATTACTCCTTTTGTCTTTTATAGCCGAAGGATTTGTTCGTGCATGTTTTATTTCAACTCTCAAAAAGTATTTAAGGCCGAAACTCTTGCCCCAGAAGTATTTGGTGTTATTTTGTGTTCTTCGTAACGTCCACCTGAGCAGCTGTTGTGCGGACGTGGGTGACCGATTTTACGAGGATCTACTCCAGATCACCCTTGATCGATTAGGAACGTAAGAGACAAACGAACAAAAATAAAATACGTCGTCGTATAAATTTACATACCTCTCTCAGAGCCGATATTATCTCGACTGTCAGGACGAATTGACAAGGGAATCTTTTTTCTCGGAAATCAATTTGACAAAACGAATATAGCTTGTCCGTTTTTTTCGAGTCCGACGTTCCGCTCATCTACATAAGGATGTGCTCGCGTTTGTTTACGTTATTTGGTTTCGACGCACAGCCGCGTTACAAGATCAACGAACCTTCCCCATCGATTATTTTGGATACTTTTCCAACGGACTGACTGAGACACGGAATGGTTTTGTCGTCTCTTGTATTAAAATACTGGCTCGAGTTATTTCTACTCATTTGAAACCAATCCAATTTATCTCGCACTTCCATTATCGCGGTGGCAGACGAGAAGTTATCAATCTCTTGAATAGAAATCTTTCGTAACGGTATCCAAATGCCAAGAATGAGCGTTCTTTATTATACGAAAATCATTTCTTCTGAGTGAAGAGGAACAAATGCGGATTCTAGCTGAAAGCATCGAAGGAATTCAAAAACGAAATCCGTTTCCACGTCACAGTTTAACTATCAGAGAATCCAGGAAAACTTATCACCTCGCCCAACTGTCTTTGATTGTCAAAAAAGTGTTATTATCTCTTCATCTGGTACTGGCTGAAATCACTCTTGAGCCATCATTGAAGAACAGAATCATAACTCAATGTATTCATTTCACGAGAACAACACCAGCCTCCCCGAAACTATTCATAATAACAAATCACAGCGTCACCGACTGTACCTACACAAATCAAAGATTGAATCGCCAACGTAGAATATTTGTAAGCGGCAAACAATAGTATATTATTTAACGAGCGGTAATGTAGGTCATAACTCACGCAGATGAAATTTGCAGCGCGAGCCGAAGGCGAGTGCTGTAATTCATCAAGTGAGTTATGACCATTACGGCAAGTTGAATACTATACTTCACCTACGACTATCCATAACAATAAACACTTAAGATACAAGTACAGGGAAATAACTTCATTTACAAATCTTAATATTTACCTATAACAATGCATTATTTATGTTGATTGTGCTGAAATGGAATTCCATAGGAGCGATGCTTTATATTTAGTGCTAAGTTCACTAAAATATGCCAAAATAAAATTCTCTGTAAACGATGACATAATATTCTTACTGCTACACCAATCTCGAAAATTGTTGTATACACCTTTATATTTGTTTTGGGATTTTTCGGGAGATACATTCTGTATGGAACATTGGCCGATTGTCTTATTTCTGAAGGTGTACATAATAATTCATCTTCACTATCTGAATTCATCTTTTTCAGAAGAACATTCACAATAATAATTAGGTATCAACTTAATTTGAGAAAATGTCAAAATTATCCCCTCAATACCAATAATGAACTGTTTCCTTTCGGCCAATCGGCTTGTTCAGAAGCACAGAGCCATGGAGTTAAAGTAGTGAGTTATCATAACTCACGTTGTTTGTTTACAGATACTATTAATTACTCAAAAGTAGTTGTATAATGAATATCTAATTCAATAGGAGTTAATAAAGGTCGTTCATACTGAAAAAAGAACGAATACCATGCTTCAAATGGCACTATTAATTAATTAGTAAAACCTCTTCGGCACAGTTTGAATATTTCAAACCGTCATAGCGAGAGCGCGTCAGTTTTTTCCTTCGGCTTCCATATACACCGATACAGTTAAGACCGACGTGGATGGCGCTCATCAAAGACATTTTCTATGGGCGATGATCATCGAGTTTCGAACGGAAAAAAACCGTGTGCACAGACACGATCGGCGTTAATTGTAAATACAAGCCACGTCATCTTCACGTATCGCTTTATTTTCATTTCTCGCGGGCGACAAACGCATTTTTGAAATAGCCTTTCGAAGTCCCGGCCTGGCGACGATGTTTTCACATTAAACCGACCCAGCGGTTCCCAAACAGCTCCGGCTTGATCGATGGTCTGAACTGTGACGCGCGGACATAGAAAACCGTCATATGATCTACGAGGCAAATGGTGTATCGAGCGATGCTCTTTATAGCTTTTGGTCTTCACAATTATATTCAAGAATATTCTGGATTACTCTTTCTTTCATAGCATTTTTAGACCAAGTTCAGAAAAAGTGGAACTTTACACCGGTTGGGTTGCGATCGTCGAAACATGAACGTCAGACCATCTGACATCTCGAAATTCGATGTAACCTCAAAGACATTTGGCGCACGCAGTGCACCGTTTGAGATTCAGTGATATACTATAGTCGATCTGCAGGAATGTCGATCGTCCGTCTTTGTCTTACGGGACCAGTTCCTGCGGCACAAATAGAAAAATGAAATGCCTTGGGTGATACGAACGCCATTTCGGCCTACACTCGTACCCTAAGGAACGTTTCGACATCTGGAGATGACATGTTTTAATTAAAAAAAAAATCCGACTTTTTTCCGTGGGAAATCTTCATTTAGGAACGGGCTCGGCTTCGAGATTTCGGCCTTTCAGGAATGCTGACTTTATTCAAGTTATTTTCGGAGCGCTTTTAATTCCATTTCACTGATTATTTGTCGGAATCTTATCCTCGTCGGGCGGTTCGAGGTACCAGAAGAACAACTAAAGTTCATCCGCCTACAGATCAACTTTTCACGTTCGAGAATCGAAGGAGAAACATGATATTGTTGTGTCATTTGTGTGTATGTTGAACATTTTCTGAAACGAAGTGTTTTCATGGCTTCATTCTAGTTGGAATAAGGGCTACTGTTGAAGCTTAGAACCTCCACTGAGTTCCAGCCTGTCTTCGGGTGAAAGAAATTGCCCTCAAGATTCGTCGGTGAAACCAATACCCGTCCAAATTTAAATAGCTGTGCCGTAATTAACGAAAATAAATAAAAACCACAGCTGCGGTATTTAAGCTCAAAGACAACAGAAGTAAAAAATAAATGAGTTGTAACACGAATGGGTGTATAGGCTATAAAATTAGCAATGAAATTTGTTGGAGAGGAAATTTGAACACATTATATACAAGTGACTTTACACATATTAACTTTACAGTTCTTCTGACTATGGAAATCATAAAGTTCGAATATTCGTAACTTAATTAGTATGGCGGAAATTTGCATAAATTTACGGATCGAAAATGAATGTATTGGTTATTGTTGAGGAGGGTCCTAGGAAATCTCGAGCTGTCGTTTCTTCGCGGATGAAAATTTTGACGAAATTGGTGGCTTGTTTTTTCTTCCTCTACTTCCACTTCATTATTTCTTTTTTCCAATATAATGGCAGAAACCCTTATGGAGACAATTAAATATCATTTTCATTGTGATCTAGAAGGGTTCTGCAGGAGTATTATTTGAACTATTTTGATCCCAATTTTATACCTTGAAAATTCTACTTGAAACCCTCATGAAACCAAATCAACGGGTAGATGGCATTATTAAGACCTAAAACTACTATCTAGTATTGCTTAAGGGTGTACACTTCTTTCATTGCTTCACAATAATTGTTTCAATGATTCCTCATAATTCTTTTGAATTTTCGAATGTACATTCAATATTTTTCCGTGTAATCCACATCATGCCAGGCGGACAATACAAACTTTATTCAACAATTACTGGCGATGAAATTAAAAAAATTGAAATTTCTTTCAATATCCTTCAATATCAGAAAGTTGTTCTCATTAGCCATCGATTTGTTAATGTGATTTTGATCCATAACCTTTCGAATATTTATACATGAACATATATTATATCCGATTTGAAAGGTGATGGATCAAAATCAAATCAAGGAAGCGATGAGAACAACTTTTTGATATTGAAAGAAATATCAATTTTCAATTTTTTTCCTTTTTATCGCCAGTAATTGTTGAAGTAAATTTAAATTATCCGCCTTGGATGGATTGGATTACACACGAAAATATTGAATTTTTTTTCGAAAACTTTCGAGGAAAGTCTTTTGCATACATGCCTGAGTGTACATTCAGAAAATGAAAATCATCGTTAATGAGAAATAATTGAAACAATTATTGAGATGCATAGGGCAAATGAAAGTAGTGAACAACCCCAATACTTCCAGTCAGTATAGCTATATTTTTATTCTGCCAGAGAACCAAATAATCGGGAGAGGCTATACATAACCTAACCTAACATGAAAGCCCGTTCAATTCTTGTATATGCAAATCATTCGGAAATGTTAAACGAGAATAATGTAATTCATCACTTCGGAAAGTACCTACAATAATTTATTTTGGTAATTTCTATGCTTTTCCTGAATATTCAACGAACATTTTTGTTCGAGAATTTGGATATAATGAACGTGAGATTTCTTCATCAAATAAAGTGCATTATATATTCAAAACTGAACGTTATCCAACATAATTGCATAAATGTTATTTATCTCTCCAACTATAAATTTAGCTCAATTAAATAATATGCATAATTTTCTGAAATACCTTATAGTCCAAATTCAATTCTCGTATTCACTTGAATTTATTGCCTTTTTTCATCGCTAGAAAGCAGAACCAAATCTATTCGTTCAGATCGAAATGAAACATAAATATATAAGTGAATAATTAAAGTCGATTGGCTTCTAAAATTGATTTTTTTTGTTGCAGATGGCATGGGTAAGTGGAATTTCCAGAACGTAAACAACCACTATAATAAGGTCCACAGGTATTTAAATAATTTTTAGTTTAATTTAGCGTAGCGTTAATTTGTTTAATTTATTTGTAGATAAGTTTCTTGTTCGAATAAATGATTTGAAAAATTTCAGGATTTGTTGTTTGTAGTTGTTTTTTTCGGTAAATCTCCACTGGATGGTGTTTATTTAAATATTATTTATTATTAGTGAAATTAAACTCGAATAACTGCTTATATTAGTTGAAAGTTGAAATGATGATGATTTTTTGAATTGAATAGAGTTTATTCCCTAGTTAGTTGCAATAAGTGGTTTCTATCAGTTGGTGTACAACAAAATAGTTCCACAAAACTTCATGAATAAATGAAGGATAGATAAAATTTAAAAAAAACAGAAATTGAAACATGGTTTTTAATTATTCGGTAGGTATAGACAGAAAATTTCAGAAAAAGCACTGCCGTGAAGTCAGGAGCGTTTGAGCGCTCGTTTATGTACAGGATGTTTTACATAATTGGGTCACTGGATTTTGTGACTTATCCTTTGAGCAAAATTGAAAAGTGAACCATCAATATAATAGTAATTTTCAAGGGCTACCCAAATATGTTATCGGAAAAACTATCGTACCAAGGCATGAAAATTTATTGAGGAAAAACCGTTTATCCAAAAAAAATTTTTTTGCTAATTTGACTGGTTTTCATAATGAGAAGGTTTTCCAACAATTGTTTCTTCATTTGAATTTCCGGTTTTCTAGAAAACGGAAAATTTTTTCTTGCAAAATATACTTCATAATATTTCCCCATATTTTCTAAATGCTCAATCGATTCTGAATCCGAATATGTAAATATAATGGTAATTTTATATCCATATTTCAAGCAATTCCATTCAAAATCAACCTGAGGAAGTTCAGACTCCATATTTGGAAAATATTCCCATGTTGTCTGTGGTTCAATCAAAATTTGATTGTTAAAATTTGAAGTTTTCATTCTCGATAATAATAGAAGCGAAAATATGAAGCCTGAATTTTCATTCAAAGATCTCAATATGTTTATTTTTGAAGAAAGTTGGGAGTGCGAATAAGTGAGAGGCATGCACTTTCAAATGTTTCTGTGAATACCATTTTGTTATTTTTAATAAATATTTTCGAAAAATCCCAACTTTCTTCAAGTGTAAAAATATTGAGAGCTTTGAATGGCTCTCAATATTTTTACACTTGAAGAAAGTTGGGATTTTTCGAAAATATTTATTAAAAATAACAAAATGGTATTCACAGAAACAGTTGAAAGTGCATGCCTCTCACTTATTCGCACTCCCAACTTTCTTCAAAAATAAACATATTGAGATCTTTGAATGAAAATTCAGGCTTCATATTTTCGCTTCTATTATTATCGAGAATGAAAACTTCAAATTTTAACAATCAAATTTTGATTGAACCACAGACAACATGGGAATATTTTCCAAATATGGAGTCTGAATTTCCTCAGGTTGATTTTGAATGGAATTGCTTGAAATATGGATATAAAATTACCATTATATTTACATATTCGGATTCAGAATCGATTGAGCATTTAGAAAATATGAGGAAATATTATGAAGTATATTTTGCAAGAAAAAATTTTCCGTTTTCTAGAAAACCGGAAATTCAAATGAAGAAACAATTGTTGGAAAACCTTCTCTATTCAGGCTGATTCGGCATAATTGACAAAAAGCTGCTGTAATTTTTCTGAAAGCTGTCAAAAATTTCTTTAATCGGTTTCTAAAACTAGAACGAGTGCTCAAAAGCTCCTGACTACACAGCAGTGCTTTTGAATTTTTTTTTATGTAGGTTTATCAGAGTTGCGAACTATGCAGCAAGTTGAAGTTTTTCTCTCGAAAAACTGATAGCCATAGTGTGGTTGAACTTTGATATTGTTCTCGTGTTCATTGAATAAAGTTTTTTGAATAAACGCGATACTCTTACTAAATCTCCACCTGATCGCGAACAATGCTAAATTCCAATTTTTCCGAACGAACAAAGGAAAGGGACCAGTTGAGCGCAAACAAAGCGTTATGGCCCGAACATCGAATCCGACAGAACGAAAATAATCACGTTAATTAGGATAATTCCAACAATATATACTCGCAATTAAACTAATTGATTAACGACTATTCCATGAATATGAACCCCCAACAATCGGTCCAATTATTTTCGTTGGGTCCATACAGTTTCGACAGTGTACATTGTTATAAACAAATCCCAGGAAGTTATTGCGATGATGGAGTTCCCATAATTAGGGATGAATAACGGCGAAGCGCCTAATTGCGGCAGGTATTTCTTCGGCGCTTCCTGTCTTTCGACTCTTCTGCAGGATCAATCGCGGATGTTTCAGACAGTCCGACGTGACGTGAAGTTTGTATCCGAATCCGTTATTGGCTTATTGAAATTTGATCCCGGGTCTGGCAGCTTCGGATTTGATTATCGGGACGTCGGATTCCTGGCAATAATTCGTAATTTTCCGATTAGCCCGCTGGTAATTTATTAGATTCACTTCCGATTTCCCGTTCGTCTTTCCCTAATTCGGTTCTCCCCTCTCCCACTGGGATACAATCCAGAGTCGGCGGGAAATGCGGGCGTGTCGAGGAAGAAAAGATCTGCAAAATAATAACTGTTCAGAAAACTCTCAATGTTGTACAGTGATCATTTTTTCGTTAAATCAAGAAAGTGTTGAGGAATGGCCAATGCCCAATACACATACAAACCTTTGTTGTAAAACTAGACGAGCTAAAACATATTATCTCAAAATAAGTCTCATACCAAACAACAATTTCGAAAACTAAAGATTTCAACAATGTTGTTTTTTTTGTCACGGATTTGAGCGTCGAATTTGTGGGTAGACTTTGTCTGGCTGTACTCGTAGCCGTGGAGTATTTTCGAGACGCCAGTGCCTTCTTCTGTTCCCATCTCATTAGCATTCTATATCTGTAACTTGGATATTTCGAGTTAATTATAGTTACTTGAATCACGTCGCTGGATTATCTGGGTTGAACGGTTTCAAAGTGTTTTCAGACATCGAATAATGACGCCGAGGATTTGGGGAAGTACGAAATTAGGCCTAACCCTGCTAGGTTTACTCAAATTTAGAAACAAACGTTAGTCGGTTCTATGCTTTGAACATAAGAGAATACAAATTCTCCTTCGACTTCATAAATGAGTTTTCGTTCAAAATTTGGTTGAAGTTTCAAAAATCGTGATTATGTAGACGATTGGCAGAAGTTCAACTCACACAAATATTCAACGCAACAACACTGCGTTTCAATTAAACTGTGGATTTGGTTTATTTACTCGAAACGAATAAATAAATTCGAGATAGGTAAACCGACAAAAACATGACATTGCTTTTCAGATCTGAATATAAGTCAGGTGTTAATTCAATGCGATAAATACACAGCACAGCGTTGATGTTCTCCTGATTACACTGATCATTCTGTTGGTCAAGAAAAACAATTCTGTAATAATAATAATACAAAGCCATTTTTGGAATGGCCCAAATACAGGAAATAAAACAAATGAACAAATATAAGATACAAACCATTTTGCACTCAGATAGAGAATGACGTGTTCGAGCTACATGCAAAATTTTGTCCAGATCGCATGACCAGAACCATAAAAACTATAGAAAATTATAACTTTCGAACGGAAAGGCCTAGGGACTTGAAATTTTCAGGATAGGTGTGGATCTCGAATGTCGCGGTCACGTTTATCAATGAGTTAAATTAGACTAGGGGTTCCGTAAATATGGCCGTTCGAAATATTTTTGAGCGCTCGTACAACTTACACGAGGGCTATATCATTTCGTCACGATGTCTGTATTTTTCGAATTTTGAGCCGAAAATGGTCTCAATCGACTATGTTCGACTCACTGATGACGAATCCGTCGAAAAATTCGAGTCTGTCCGTCCGGCCGGCTGGCCGGCCGTCCGGCCGTATACACGATAACTCTCGAACGGAATGTCCTAGAAACTTGAAAATTTCAGGGTAGGTTCGAATCTCAAATGCCGCGGTTAAGTTCGTTATTGGGCAAAATTCGCCGAGGGGTTCCGTAAATATGGCCGCTCGAAATTTTGTTTTTCTGATTACTCCGAAACTACTGATTCGATCGAGGTGAAATTTTGCAATCAGATGGATAATTACGTACTCAAGCTACATGCAGAATTTTGTCCAGCTCGCATGACCAGAACCATAGAAACCATAGAAAATTATAACTTTCTAATGGAAAGGCCTAGAAACTTGAAATTTTCAGGATAGGTGTGGATCGTAAATGTAGCGTTCACGTGTATCAATGAGCAAAATAAGACTAGGGGTTCCGTAAATATGGCCGTTTGAAATTCAGTTTTCTTGATCATTTCAAAATTATGGATTCGATCTCGACGAAATTTTGAATTTAAATTGAGAATTATATATTCGAGCTACATTTCTTCCAGATCGTATGATCAGAATCATAGAAACCATAGAAAATCATAACTTTCGAACAAAAAGGCCTAGTGACTTGAAATTCTCAGGATAGGTTCGGATCGCGAATTTCGCGATCCTTTTTATCAATGAGCCAAATTAGACTAGGGGTTTCGTAAATATTGCCGTTCAAACTATATTTTTTCTGATAATTTCGAAAATACTTATTGGATTGAAATGAAATTTCGCACATATATGAAGAATAATGTATAATTTTGTCCAGATTGCATTACCAAGACCATAGATACCGTAGAAAATTCTAGCGAATTATCGAAAAAATGGACCCAAAGCACTGACGTGAAGTCTGGATTTTCGCGTTGGTTTGAAATTTTCTTTGACAGCTGTCAAAATCTTTCCAATTGGTTTGTAAAACTGGAGAATGCGAATCTACCTACAAGGTGCATGTACGAGCGCTCAAAAGCTCCTGCCTTCACGGCAGTGCTTTTCGAAATTTTTTTTCTGTTTATTTCGAAATTCGGACTTGAAATTTTCAGGGTAGGTTCGAATCTTGAATGCTGCGGTTAAGTTCGTTATTAAGCAAAATTCGACCAGGGGTTCCGTAAATATGGTCGTTTGAAATTTTTTTTCTCTTGATAATTTCAAAACTACGGATTTGATCGTGACGAAATTTTGTAATTTAATGGAGAATAATATATTCGAGCTATATTTTTGCCAGGTCCAACGAATTTTCTTTGAATTCCAAAGAATTATTGAATAAAAAATTCTTATATTTCTGTAACAACTGATTCGGCATAACTGAAAAAGAGCTGCTGTCATTTTTTTACCAGCTGTCATAATTTGTTTCAATTAGTTTTTAAAACTGGAAAATGCGAATCTTCCTACAAGGTCGATCAACGAGGGCTCAAAAGCTCCTGGCTTCACGGCAGTGCTTTTTATGATAGAAAAAACATAGCCGCTAATGGGCAAAAATTGAGATGAGACCATGGCCTATAATCTCGTACAAAGAAAAATAAGTGACACTAGCTAGATTAACAATGCAACAACAACAACAAAGAAATACGTTCTAAGGAAAAATGGAGTCCAGTCTGTTTTTGAAAGTGTTCACACTATCCGTTCTCACTACACTCTCCGGTAAAGAGTTCCATCTGTCAAATCAGTGCTATATCAATGGTTTTTTTCAAATTTTTATAATTAATATAAGCGAGTAACTCGTTTTATTTCATTTATCTTTTATTCAAACTATTTGTTTAATTATTGTTGTGATCGTTTAAGTGAATTGGTGCTATGAATTTTCCTTCATTACATTTCGCAAGATTAGCGGGAATAAGCGAGAAGAGGTTCTATTTCTGAGACAGTTATCGGTGAAAAAAATATTTTTCGGAAACTCCGCCATTCATGAATTTCATAGAGAATACTAGAATAAAAGAGTTGTTGATGTTCATGGGAGTGTCGAACTCAACTTTATAAAGGTTCGCTAAATTTTACGATTCATGATTTTATGAACTATCATGAGTTTATTATTCCAATTATAAATTTCTAATAGATTTGTTGGAAAAACCCACCTATCAAAGTTTGAATATTTATTTGGCTGACCCTTTCCGATTCGAGGATTCGAAAGATTATTCCACATCAAACATACTTCTATGTGCATAACGCTAAAATACCCTTATACTGTCCTCGATCGATCTCCAGGTCTCTCGTCGTCACCAAATGATGGCATACACTTAATGGACAAATAACCGCCAGGACATGCAATACACCTGTTAACCGTATCCCTAAGGACTCACGTCGTTCCCCTAATATGCCTGCTGTCTCTAAACAGATTTTAATGCACTCCCAAAACAATGACACGCACCCCGATTCTCGCTCACCAGCCGCAGTGCACTAATAAATATTTTTACGGCCTGGATGATGACTTGGCTGGCTGAGCCTGCCAGCAGGGGCAGACGGAGGTGAAGGCATCCCCATCCATAGAGGAAGAGGACCACCGGGATGTCATTAAGCTTTACGACTGTTTGGCTAATAAATTTAAAAAAGTGCATACCGGGATATGTCGCGGGACAGCTCGCAATTCGAAGAGGAATAATAGGCAACTCTCGTGAAGAACGAAATTTCGCATATCTAGATTCTGGAAGATACAGGAGCGAACGGAGAGACGTTTAGAGCATAGAATACAAATCCTTGGTTCACGAGATTCACACAGTTAGAGCGTTCTCAAACGTCCGCAATGTATGTTAATGGATTCCAGCGATGCGGATAGATTTTCCAGGTTTTATTGTATATCCGTTGAAATTTTCAGAACACGTACTGGGTGCAGTCGTTGCGGATCATTTGTTTATTTCCCTATTCGCATTAATGGAATTCCGAAAACGGCCTTAAATATAACAATGCAGAGGGACGGGGGGACGCGTCGAACAAACTGTAACGTGTTGCAATTCTTACATCGAAGCAAGACGTGTCGGGAATACTTGGGGGATATGATAAGAGATGGGATCACGTAATCTATTTGCGGTGGATCGGTGGTGGCACGGGAATGACGTGCGCTGGAGACCAAAATATGGATGTCACACTAGTCGAAAAAGCGTTAATAACTTATAAGGCCCCCCCTGAGCCTCTCGTATCTCCCTGCGTACGTCTAGAATACACTATCTGAACCACAAAATTATTGAAATCTTCCGGAGTGAATCTGAACATTTCAAAAAAAGTTCTCCACAATTTCTCACGTATATTGGCAACTAAATTCAACGTTGCGATCGCCACGAAACAAAAAAGGCGTTATCTCCGTATCTTTTTCCCGATCGCCAAGGGGATACTAGTGGCGGTGTATAAAATGAAAATTCATCGGAAATAATGGTGACTAACGGTCTATAAAAGTGGAGAAGAGGGTATCCGAGGGCGTCCAGGTGTAGAAGAGTTCTGCAAGTCATCCTCTAATGCAGGCTTAAAATATTTTTTCGAGTCGAAAGAGTTTACCGCTCTATTTTAGGAATATGACGTGGGTGCAACGGCTTTTCACGAGGCAATTCTCATCTGTCAATAATGCGATCGGTTTCTGATGATAATCTCTTGCGATTAGGATCCATGACTAAAAAGCTGTCAAGTGAGAGCTTTTGAACTGATGAGAACACACAATACACTACTTTATTCCTCGAATGAATCATGACTGTTTATCCCAATCTTTCATTTTCAAAAACTTTGATTTGCTCAAAAAATAATACATGTACCTACAATAATACTAAGGGTTTTTCAGTAGGTAGTGTCACTTATTTTTCTGAAATTGAAGGCCATGGTCTCATCGCATTATCAATTTTCATAAAAATAATAATAATCACAACAAAATGAAATGAATCCATGAAATAAAACGGTATACTGCTCTCTCAAACAAATTACCTATGCCAAATGCGAAAAAAATTTATAGCTGAAGTCCATCGAAAAAATTGAACAATCATAACTATAATCAAATAACAATTCGAAAAGAATAATATGGAGTGAATAAATAAAAAAATGTTGAGGTAGCCCTGGTTCATACGACTGATACCAAATGTACAAAAATTCATAACCTCAGTCCTCTGGAATAACCACAATAAAATCATGTGCTAAATCCTTCTTGCGCCTACTCCACAGATATCCATCATCTCGACATGAAACCGAAGCGGCATCATTGTTCCATCCTAACGTGACGTGAGCAATAATTATTTATACCTTCAATTTCCGATTCAGATGCCCCAGAATCCAACCCCCAGGTTTACCGTGAGGGACGCCCAAATTTATTACCCCATCAGGTGTTAAAAACTGTGTATTTATGACGAGATGCGGCCAAATGGGATCAGATCACGACAAATAGGACATGAATACACTGAGCAGGCTGGATAAATAAATCGAAAATAATAAACGTCAATTACGGTAGATGATAATTAGGTGGGTTATTACATTAAGAATTAATAAATATCCAGAGGAAAAACATTTCATTCAACATTTTTTATTCGACCTAGGCTAAAGATAAGATCTATTCAATTCACTACGTCAGACAGAATTAGTTTTGAACGAAAAAAATTACGATCACTGCCGTGAAGGCAGGAGCTTTTGAGCGCTCGTACATGCACCTTGTAGGTAGATTCGCATCCTCCAGTTTTAGAAATCAATTGAAGGAATTTTCGACAGCTGTCACAAAAATTCTGAAACTTAGGCGAAACTCCAGACTTCATGTCAGTGCTTTAGGTGACCAATTTTTTTTCGATAATTCGCTAGAATTTTCTACGGTATCTATGGTCTTGGTGGTGCGATCTGGACAAAATTTGGCACGTAGTTTGAATACATTATTCCCAAGCTAGGTGCAAAATTTCATCCCAATCCAATCAGTAGTTTCGACATTATCAGGAAAAGAATATTTGGAACAGCCATATTCACGGAACCCCTAGTCTAATTTTGCTCATTGATGAACGTGGCCGCGATATTCGCGATCCAAACCCACCCTGAAAATTTCAAGTTCCTAGGCCTTTCCGTTCAAAAGTTACAATTTTCTATGTTTTCTATGGTTCTGGTTATGCGATCTGGACAAAATATTGTTTTAATATATCATTCTCGATTAAAATACAAAATTTCATCTCGATCGAATCCGTAGATTCGAAATTATCGAGAAACCAAAATTTCAAACGACCGTATTTACGGAACCCCTAGTATAATTTTGCTCGTAGATGAACGTGATCACGACATTCGAGATCCATACCTATCCTGAAAATTTCAAGTCCCTAGGCGTTTCCGTTCAATAGTTACAATTTTCTATGGTTTCTATGGTTCTGGTCATGCGATCTGGACAAAATTTCACATGTAGCTTGAACACCTCATTCTCCATTTGAGTGCAAAATTTCATCTCAATCAAATCTGTAGTTTTCAAGTAATCAGGGGAACAAAACTTTGAACGGCCATATTTACGGAACCCCTGGTGGAATTTGGCCCATTAACGAACTCAACCGCGGCATTTGGGAACTGAACCCACACAGAAAATTTCAAGTCTATAGGTTTTTCCGTTCGAGAGTTATCGTGCTTACGGCCGGCCGGACGGACGGACAGACTCAAATTTTCCGACGGATTCCTCATCATTGAGTCGAACTCTATCGATTGAGACCATTTTCGGCTCAAAATTCGTAAAATACAGACATCGTGACGAAATGATATAGCCCTCGTGTAAGTAGTACGAGCGCTCAAAAACGCAGCAGATTTCTCCGTGATCTTCATAAATTGAGCATAACCTCAAAACACAAGTGTCATTTGGCGAATAGCTTATGTCATGATAAGCATAGAACACTAAGATCATGAACCGGATATCCTCTCAGTGACGTGCATGTCGAAGTAGAAACCTTATGTTATGTTATTCTTATGTTATTCCGTTGTATTAATTCACATTTGGATTGAATTGATTGGATTGATTCTATTTGCAATTTTTTGCAACTATCTCTAGGAACTTGTTGCTCATCGTGAATATTCGTTGATCCCGACGGATTCACGCAAAATTTCCGCGAATGCAGAACCGTTCCCAAAAAGGCGTAGTCTAAGGTTCGCGAAGACTCGGATGGTGTATTGTTTTCTTTGAAGGAAGGAAGAACATATCTAGTGTCGGCCCATCGTGTGCGCGAGCTGCCTATGACGTGGAGCTTTATTGATTTTCCCCAACATAGCCTTTTTGCCGCAAAACTGTCGAGGAATTCGATGCGCAGTAACTCAGGCTCTCTGGGGGAAAAGACTCTGCAGAATCGTCGTTTCTGGAACGCTGGAAAACGTAGTTTATGTCGGAGATATTGGAACTTTGCGGATCGGTGTTTTTCTCCTCGGGAATGGTATTGGCGTGGACCGGCGTGTATCGAACGGCAGGTCGCTGATTATTCACTGCGATGTCAACTTTGCCGTCGAAAAAGCCGAATCCGTCATTCGTTCGGACAGGGCGGAACGACGGATGATCAATCGCGGCAACCGCCAGTGAAGATCCCTGCTTGCCGGTCTCGCAACAGGCTGTCAAAGCTGTCGAGCTGTCTGCCGCTGCTGTCGGCCCGCTTGGAAATTTACCCACCTCGAAACGTCACTTTATGTAGGCTATTACAGAACCTCAAATGTTTTTATTATGCTCCGCTGAATACTTTATCTGATCAGCTGATTTTTACTACCCAACAAAAATCTGTCCGGGACATCATTCACGTATCATATAAATGCAGACCGGGTTTTATGGATTGTTATGTGCTCTACTTCTATAAAAACGGAAAATTGTCCGTTTTACACACTCCATTAGCGTACGGTTTTTTTTACGGCGGATTCGGGTTCGATTTCTTCCAATTCGAACATTTGAATTTTTCGAACTGGTTGTTTTCTTTCTTCTTTCCAAGAGAATGACATTCCCTGATTTGACGATGGAAATAAGTGGAAGCTTTCGATCACCGAAAAATATCAACTTGAACTTTTTTTTTTTGTTAGGTGGCACATAGAACTGTTCATATTGTTGCTTCGCCTGCTGACCCATTCGGTGTTTATATCTCGGTTAAGTGTATTATTTCCCGGTGGGTAATTAAGTTCTCATCGCGGCAGCTAGAGTACCCATAAATTAAGTTTTTCAATTCATTTATCGAGTCGTGATTTATAGGATTCTAATCTCATTCAAATTAGTACCGTCATCGTTGGTAATGTATTCTTACATCTTTGACGTTTGTTTTTACTCGCGTTATTTATTGAGATGGTCGTTTTTATCATAATTTTCGTTTTTAACAGGATCGCTCTCAATTATGGAATCGATTATTTCAATTCGAATGTCAATATGAGTGTCGTCGTCAATTAGTGTTTTATTCTATGAATCTTTACATGGTGAATGAAGGTGAAGGCAGAGTTATAATCCTCCACACAAAATATTTAGTGTTTTTCGATATTTCAATATCTATCTACTTCCTTCTACTCCCCTTTTTGAGCGCTCGTAAGTACTACTTACACGAGGGCTAAATCATTTCGTCACGATGTCTGTTTTTTTCGAATTTTGAGCCGAAAATGGTCTCAATCGACTATGTTCGACTCACTGATGACGAATCCGTCGGAAAATTTGAGTCTGTCCGTCCGGCCGGCCGGCCGTAAGCACGATAACTCTCGAACGGAACAACCTAGAGACTGGAAATTTTCAGTGTGGGTTCAGTTCCCGAATGCCTCGGTTAAGTTTGTTAATGGGCCAAATTTCACCAGGGGTTCCGTAAATATGGCCGTTCAAAGTTTTGTTCCCCTGATAACTTGAAAACTACAGATTTGATTAAGATGAAATTTTGCACAAAGATGAAGAATGAGGTGTTCAAGCTACATGTGAAATTTTGTCCAAATCGCATGACCAGAACCATAGAAACCATAAAAAATTGTAACTTTTGCACGGAAACGCCTAGGGACTTGAAATTTTCAGGATAGGTGTGGATCTCGAATGTCGTGATCACGTTCATCTATGAGCAAAATTATACTAGGGGTTCCGTAAATATGGTCGTTTGAAATTTAGGTTTTCTTGATAATTTCAAAACTACAGATTCAATCGTGACGAAATTTTGTATACTAATGGAGAATGATATATTCGAGCTACATTTCTCCACATCACATGACCAGAACCATAGAAACCATAGAAAATCATAACTTTCGAACGGAAAGGCCTAGAGACTTGAAATTTTCAGGATAGGTGTGGATCTGAAATGTCGCGTTCACGTTTATCAATGAGCAGAATTATACTAGGGGTTCCGTGAATACGGTCGTTTTAAATTTTGGTTTCTCGATAATTTCGAAACTACGGATTCGATCGAGATGAAATTTTGTATTTTAATCGAGAATGATATATTAAAACAATATTTTGTCCAGATCGCATGACCAGAACCATAGAAACCATAGAAAATTGTAACTTTTGAACGGAAAGGCCTAGGAACTTGAAATTTTCAGGGTGGTTTTGGATCGCGAATATCGCGGCCACGTTCATCAATGAGCAAAATTAGACTAGGGGTTCCGTAAATATGGCAGTTCAAAATATTTTTTTCCTTATAATTTTGAAACTACTGATTGGATTGGGATGAAATTTTGCACCTAGCTTAGAAATAATGTATTCAAACTACGTCCCAAGTTGTCCAGTTCGCACCACCAAGACCATAGATACTGTAGAAAATTCACCTTAAGTCACCTAAAGCACTGACATGAAGTCTGGAGTTTCGCCTAAGTTTCAGAATTTTTGTGACAGCTGTCGAAAATTCCTTCAATTGATTTCTAAAACTGAAAAATGCGAATCTACCTACAAGGTGCATGTACGAGAGCTCAAAAGCTCCTGCCTTCACGGCAGTGCTTCTCGTAATTTTTTTATTCTTTTCAATCAGTACCTATGTTAACTGAAATTTTAAAATATGAAATTCATTTCGGGTTACCTACTTCCTCACAAATATCAGGGTATCTGGCTAACAGAACCTGTAGAAGTGCTAGATCATCTGCCAATATCTATTTTTACACAGGACAAAGAATATGGAAAGAAATTCAGAGCATTAATACTATATTATTTAACGAGCAGTGATGAAGGTCAGCACTCACGCAGATGAAGTTTGCAGCACGAGCCGAAGGCGAGTGCTGTTATTCATCAAGTGAGTTATGACCATTACCGCAAGTTGAATACTATACTTTATCTACGACTTTAACAAAAAATACTAAGATACAAGTACAGAGAAAGAACTTCATTCATGAATCTTAATAGGTACTTATAACAATGCATTATTAATGTAGATTGTGCTTCTTAGCATGGAGTAGAAGGTCCATAGGGGCGATGCTTTATATTTATTGCTAAGTTCAGTAAAATATACCAAAAGAACATTCTCTGTAAACGTAACTTAATATTCTTACTGCTACACCAATCTTGAAAATTGTTGTATACACCTTTATATTCGTTTTGGGATTTTCGGGCAATGAATTCTGTATGGTGACATTGGCTGATTGTCTTATTTCTCAAGGTGTACATAATAACTCATCTTCACTATCTGAATTCATCTTTTTCAGCAAAACATTCACAATAATAATTAGGTATCAACTTAATTTGGGAAAACATCAAAATTATTCAAGTGACCTCCCCTCAATACCAATAATAGACTGTTTCCTTTCGGCCAATCGGCTTGTTCAGAAGCACAGTCCCAGGGAATTATAGTAGTGAGATATTATAATTCACGGTGTTTTTTTACAGATACAGT
Source organism: Aphidecta obliterata (assembly GCA_963966015.1). Classification (NCBI taxonomy): domain Eukaryota; kingdom Metazoa; phylum Arthropoda; class Insecta; order Coleoptera; family Coccinellidae; genus Aphidecta; species Aphidecta obliterata. The sequence continues at coordinate 30,436,348 of OZ014427.1, read as the reverse complement.
TAATTGCTCCAAAGAAGATGAATAATATCTATAATTGAATAAGAGTAGATAAAACTATTTAATACTTACCTCAAGTACTTAGTTATAAATCTTCAACCTTTCAGAATTGAACATAGGAATGAAAGAAATAACTAGCAGGGAATTGAATGAATTAATGTTGGGAAATGTTTTAGACCTTCGCCGAGGACGATGCGGGGGTTGTTCATAAAGGGTAGAAGTTCCCCCCAAAATGAAATCCTTTGGAACAGCAGATTCGCTTTATTGTTTTAAGACGGGGCTTGTGACGACAGTGGTTTTAAGCGTTCGGAAATCCATTATACGCCGGTACACAATCCGTGGGTACGTATACTGTCGGTTTGGTTATTGTTGAAGGGACGTTCTTTCATTCGAGGACCGCTTTTCCCTTTGTACGAGTTAATGAAATACATAGGTATGTCTGATTGTTCTTCGGGGTTGGAAAATACCGATTATGATTCAGTATTGGATTACATCTCTTCGATATCTTTGGAAATAAGTATTCTGGGTCAGAGGAAAGAATTTTACTGTGGTAATCAAAATTGAATCTGATACGTTGAGACGTTTGGATAAAGCGCTTTTGATGTGATCTTTTTATAGCGATGCTTTCAGCTTAACATCTTATTTTGTGTAGATAAGAGTGAATAATAGTATATTATTTAACGAGCGGTAATGTAGGTCATAAGTCACGCAGATGAAGTTTGCAGCACGAGCCGAAGGCGAGTGCTGTAATTCATCAAGTGAGTTATGACCATTACCGCAAGTTGAATACTATACTTTATCTACGATTGTAACCATAAATACTAAGATACAAGTGCAGAGAAAGAACTTTACTTACAAATCTCAATAGTTACCTTTAACCATGCATTATTTATGTTGATTGTGCTTCTTAGAATGGAGTAGAAAGTCCATAGGGGCGATGCTTCATATTTAGTGCTAAGTACATTAAAATAAATATGCCATATGGAAATTACAAAAGGCCTATGAAACGGTTAGGAAGTTCACAAACTCACCGATAAAATTGATCCAAATTATTTACAGAAATTGTTCGAAATCGTCACGAATTATTACATGCAGCAACTATCACATCAGTTTGCTCACGAATAATGCCACAAGCATTTTCAATGCGTTGTTCTGGTTCTTCATCATTATTCACCTCAACATTACTGTTCCCTAATGTTTTCAGATGACCCCAAAAGAAGAAATCACAGGGGTTGATATCCGGGAAGCGTGCAGGCCAAGAAATCGTCCCACCACTTCTTATTCACCTAAAGTCACAAAAATCATAAGCTCTGTCAGATCATTTCCCGTAAACTGAACGCATTTAATAAACACATTTAAACCTCAATACGTAGGTACCTTAATCAGATCCGTGCTGGGAATTTCTCAGATTCGCGGGTAACTTTGATTTCGGAATACTCGGCCCTGGTGAATATTTTATTATTATACCCATTCTTCAATATTCATATGTAGGGTGAATATTCAAGAGATATTTTCAAAAACATATTGCTTCATTCCATTTGTAGAAATTTAATAATGGTTGTAAATCTGTTTGCAATAACCATAGACATCTCTTATAAGAGAATAAGAACACTTCTAATTACTTCGATACCGTTTGAGAATAATATTTGTTTCTCGCAAATATATTATTCAGAAGAAATGCAACTAATATATCTTTCACTTTCACAATTTTTGCCCCAACTACCTTCTTCCAAGGCAAAATTATTTAAACTAACTAATTATTATTATTTTTGTCAGAAAACGAAGAATATAACGAGAAAAAAAAATCTAATTCTTTTTTTTCAAGTCAATCCTAGAAGAAACTCTTTTGGGTAGAAAAAAAGTATCTCAAATTCGAAATACAGGAAAAGGAATGAAGAAAGTATTTGTGGTGATGATGTCTCAAGAATAATGTCATTGAAAAACTCATGTCATAATCGCTCAATAATCCAGCATTTTCGCGCCGGTTCCATCAACTGTAAAAAACCCGAAGGGATGAAGAGAAAAAAATGGACATTCGACAGAACGTGTCGATTGATTTAGGTGGAGGAAAACACATCGGGACGACATAAACAAGGACGAAAGCGTGGGAAGACTCGTCGGAGAATGATAAAATTAATTTTACGAACCGAGCGAAACCCTTAAAAATCAAGTAAGGGGATAGTAAAGATCTAATAGAAGTTCGACTTTATAGCTGTTCCCAGAGCCCTGGAAGAGATCCTAAAAACAGCATAAAACTGTAGTTTGATATTTTTATATTAGAGCCGCGATGACGAGGTGATAAAGGCGCGATTTGTTTCCGGAAATGAGGGCGCGGTCGTTCGGATGTCCATCAAAATTGAGAGGAGGGCCATCTCGGAAATAGATTCGCCCCGGTGCGCGTGCGCAGGCCTGCGCCCGCCGCCCCTCCGCCGGCGGCTCGCCATCTTGCCTGCAATCTTCCAAATGGCCATAGCGATAAAATTTACCGTTTCGAATCATCTTGCCATCTCGCAAACATTACTAAATCAAGCAAAGATTCCGCCGTCCTCCCTTCGGACGCAACCCTTCGACGTGGGGCGGCCGCCGCCGTCGGCTGACATTTGCATATTTTGATGTGCATTTTCCGTTCCCCATCGCGAGATACGACGACGTCGCTTCTCCCTACGCGGGAAGAGATTGATTGCGAAAATAATCGCGATGCCGCTGACTACGCGACGATTTTTTATCTGTGCTTCGACAGTCGGTGGCTTGGGCCGCCATAGAACATTCTTCTTTTTCTATCCTCTTTTATGTGCAATGAGCTGGAACTAAACGTACTTTCTTGGTTATGAAGGACCCCTATTACTTTCTTCAACTTCAACTATTTTCACTTCAAAAAACACTTCTGTTCAGTTCTATTGTTATCTCCAAAATTTTCTAGGAATAGGTTAGGGAGAGTGAGTAAAATTGATAAACCTGTTAGTGCCACAACTCCATGAATAATAAAAGCTCAACAAAAGAGATCATTTCGCCGGAAGTTGATCATATAAAATATCCAATTTGAAAAAATTACGAAAAGCACTGCCGTGAAGACAGGAGCTCTTGAGCGCTCGTACATGGACCTTATAGGTAGATTCGCATTTTCCAGTTTTAGAAACCAATTGGAAAGATTTTGACAGCTGTCAAAGAATACTTCAAACCAACGCAAAAATCCAGACTTCATGTCAGTGCTTTGGTGACCATTTTCTTTCTCGATAATTTGCTAGAATTTTCTACGGTATCTATGGTCTTGGTAATGCGATCTGGACAAAATTATACATTGTTCTTCATATATGTGCGAAATTTCATTTCAATCCAATAAGTATTTTCGAAATTATCAGGAAAAATATAGTTTGAACGGCAATATTTACGGAACCCCTAGTCTAATTTGGCTCATTGATGAAAGTGATCGCGAAATTCGCGATCCGAACCTATCCTTTCAAATTTAAGTCCCTAGGCCTTTTCGTTCGAAAGTTATGATTTTCTATGGTTTCTTTGGTTCTGATCATACGATCTGGAAAAAATGTAGCTCGAATATATCATTCTCAATTTAAAAACAAAATTTCGTCAGGATCGAATCCATAGTTTTGAAATTATCAAGAAAACCGAATTTCAAACGGCCATATTCAAGGAACCCCTAGTCTAATTCTGCTCATTAATCAACGTGAACGCGAAATTCGCGATCCGAGCCTATCCTGAAAATTTCGAGTCCCTAGGCCTTTCCGTTCGAAAGTTATAATTTTCTATGGTTTCTATGGTCTTGATCATGCGATCTGGAAAAAATTTAGCTCGAATATATCATTCTCAATTTGTATACAAAATTTCGTCACGATCAAATCCATAATTTTGAAAGTATCAAGAAAACTGAATTTCAAACGGCTATATTTATGGAACCCCTAGTGTAATTTTGTTCATTGATACACGTGAACGCTACATTCACGATCCACACCTATCCTGAAAATTTCAAGTCCCTAGGCCTTTCCATTACAAAGTTATAATTTTCTATGGATTCTATGGTTCTGGTCATGCGAGCTGGACAAAATTCTGCATGTAGCTTGAGTACGTAATTATCCATCTGAGTTCAAAATTTCACCTCGATCGAATCAGTAGTTTCGAAGTAATCAGAAAAAGAAAATTTCGAGCGGCCATATTCACGGAACCCCTAGGCGAATTTTGCCCAATAACGAACTTAACCGCGGCATTTGAGATTCGAACCTACCCTTACCCTTATTTTCAAGTTTTTAATTCGTATCGTTCGAGAGTTATCGTGTATACGGACGGACAGACTTGAATTTTTCGACGGATTCGCCATCAGTGAGTCGAACTTAGTCGTTTGGGACCATTTTCAGCTCGAAATTCGAAAAATTCAGACATCGGGACGAAATGATATAGCCCATCTTAATACAACTATGGATCGTGTTATCTCTCTGTTAGGAGATCTGCCATGAATCACGGTGCCATATGCATTCCTGCAAGTAAAGTGCTGGATTTTATCGCAAATTAGCATATTCTCTTTCAACTTATTGTCGGATTTTTCCTGAACGGTATAATTCTTAGAGTTCAAACTGAGGAGAGGAAAAACTACTGATTGAAAAGGTCCTATAAACAAATTAGGAAGTTCACAAACTCACCGATAAAATTGATCCAAATTGTCTACAGAAATTGTTCGAAATGGTAACCATTCGTTTGATGTGCACAAAGCCTTGTCCGGCGTAATAACGAATTATTACATGCAGCAACTATAACATCAGTTTGCTCACGAATAATGCTCTCAAGCATTTTCAATGCGTTGTTTTAGTTCTTCGACTGTAACTGTACACTAATGTTTTCAAATTACCCCAAAAGAATGAATCACAGGGGTTGAGATCCGGGGAACGTGCAGGCCAAGAAATCGACCCACCACGTCCTATTCAAATAAAGTCGCAAAAATCATAAGCTCTGTCAGATGATTTCTCGTAAACTGAACGCATTCAATAAACACATTTAAACCTCAAGACTTCCTAAATCAGATCCGTGCTGAGAATTTCTCAGATTCGCGGGTAACTTTGATTTATAAAAACTCGGCTCTAGTGAATATTCGATATAAAGAATTTTTGGAATTTTGACTTATTTTGATGAGTTCTAGCACCTGTCGAAAATAAAGCCTTACCTTTGAAAACATCCTGTATAGTTGTATTTTTATAAAACCGCAATTTTTTACGAAAGCTACAAAAAGCTATTATCTGACAAACGTTAGAGATCACAGTCATCCTTTGACGTTTTCTTTTTACCACAGGATGAGGAAAAAAACAGTGTACATATATTATGCACGGTTGTAAAAAAAGTGTATATTATGCACGGTGTAAAAAGTGTATATTATGCACGGTTGTGAAAAACAATGATACTGGTAACCTCATTATTTGCGGTTGTCACATCCCTCCATGTCTGTCTATCAAGCCACATCTATCGATGAGCATAAAAACACGCGAAATAATCGAAATTGGAGTATTCAAAACTAATCACACGTCTATTAGATCAGAACGGCGTTTATTGCCGAGCTCCTAATTATTTAACATCTCACCCGATTCCGTTATCACGGAATAAAACATTAACTTCGGGCTCTAAAACTGTAATACGAAAATGGATTAATAAATTTACAACCGGGTCTGTTTTACGGCGTGTATTAAACGCGCGATGCTGAACTGCTGAACAACGCTGTTGCATATACCGTGTGGTCCACATGAAACATTCCAGCGGGATATTTCCATAAGTATGAGTTTTTTCGGAAAACGCCATCAATTTTCAATTGGATCATCTTTTGATTGCAAAAGTTTCTAAAAGATTTCGGGTATATGGTTGTGGTCCTAGCAAGTACAGAGTGAGACACGACATCGAATACTTCTCATCAGTCCTGCCACCTATGGAATAATTCCAGTCGAGTCAGGCATCTCGAAGTCAACCAAACGACTATCGCCACTTCGATATCGATACAATCAGCGTTTTCATTTTTATGAAATATCCTCCGGGTCAGCTCTGGAATCTGGTGTAATGAGCCGATACGTGAGGGTCACGCTTTTCATCAACGTCAACGCCAACGTGATTCCCCACCTCTAGTTGTTCTAGTTTCGAATCCATGGATCGTGCATTGGCTGGTCGCTCCTTCTGACGTTCGGATAGAAGACATGGTTATAATTCCTAGAAAGAAGAATTCCATCTGATATATAACGAACGATTCCTGTCATCGAACAGAACTGACTACCTACATATATCCCTTTCAGGTCCCACCTCAGTTTTTCTCTTATTATGCTATTTCGGCAGAAAAATAAATTATTACCAGTCTCAACCTTAAAAATACTTCTTGTTTATTTGAATGTTGGCCCCAGTTCTTAAATGCCCCCTATCAATTTGTGACAGTTGACAGTTAGGTTCATCAATATACTTGCAACATATTGCTTCAAAAGACCATAATTTACCCCATATTTTCCAAATAAATATCGTTGACCCATAATAATAATAAATAAGTTTGAAAATTTTCAATTCCATAGTTTGGGTGTAGTTAGCAAAAGTTTTGTACTTTATTGAAAATCACAAAATTCTTCAAACAGGTTGGGTAGCGAAAAAGCTTAATTTATCTACATAAGAATTTGCAAAATTAGACCCAGGGCTTTAAATAGAGTACACTCTAATTTCATACTCCACAATTTGATAATCAACCCCTGAAGTCACTCTTTCTGAAATGACTTTAAGGTTGATGAACACTCCTATTGTATTCTGTCATTTCTAAATAAATTGAACTGTTTATTTTTCGAAAAATCAACTTGTGGGAACTGTCGTCACAGCTTCAAATTTTCAGGTTGTCTGGTGTTCTTTTGTGAAAGAATTCGTTTCTCTAATTTTTACCATGACGAACAATTATTGTTGTTGAAATAGAATTGAAATTAAAAAAGTTTATACTTACCTACCTAATGAAGAAGGGGAGTATAAAATATACAAGGTGTTCTTTAAGATCAGGCTAGTGCACGTGCGAGTACTCATCAAAAGAGATCATTTAGCCAGAAATTGATCATATGAATTAATCAATTTAAAAAAAATTACGAAGAGCACTGCCGTGAAGTCAGGAGCTTTCGAGCGCTCTTACATCCACCTAGGTAGATTCGCAATTTCCAGTTTTAGAAATCAATTGAAGGAATTTTCGACAGCTGTCAAAAAAATTCTTAAACTTAGGCGAAACTCCAGACTTCATGTCAGTACTTCAGCTGACCAATACCGATAATTCGCTAGAATTTTCTACGGTATCTATGGTCTTGGTGATGCGATCTGGACAAAATTTCGCACGTAGTTTGAATACATTATTCCTCAGCTAGGTGCAAAATTTCATTCCAATCCAATCAGTAGTTTCGAAACTATCAGGAAAAATATATTTTGAACGGCCATATTCACGGAACCCCTGGTCTTATTTTGCTCATTGATGAACGTGACCGCGATATTCGCGATCCAAACCCACCCTGAAAATTTCGAGTTCCTAGGCCTTTCCGTTCAAAAGTTACAATTTTCTATGGTTTCTATGGTTCTGGTCATGCGATCTGGACAAAATATTGATTTATTATATCATTCTCGATTGAAATACAAAATTTCATCTCGATCGAATTCGTAGTTTCGAAATTATCGAGAAAACAGAATTTCAAACGACCGTATTTACGGAACCCCTAGTATAATGCTGCTCATTGATGAACATGAACGCGAAATTTCAGATCCACACCTATCCTGAAAATTTCTAGTCCCTAGGCCTTTCCGTTCGAAAGTTATGATTTTCTATGGTTTCTATGGTTCTGGTCATGTGATCTGGACAAAATTTCATATATAGCTTGAACACCTCATTCTCCATTTCTGTGCAAAATTTCATCTCGATCAAATCTGTAGTTTTCAAGTAATCAGAGGAACAAAACTTTGAACGGCCATATTTACGGAAACCCTGGTGGAATTTGGCCCATTAACGAACTCAACCGAGGCATTCGGAAACTGAACCCACACTGAGAATTTCAAGTCTCTAGGTTGTTCCGTTCGAGAGTTATCGTGCTTACGGACGGCAGGGCGGACAGACTCGAATTTTCCGACGGATTTGTCATCAGTGAGTCGAACATAGTCGATTGAGACCATTTTCGGCTCAAAATCCGAAAAATACAGACATCGTGACGAAATGATATAGCCCTCGTGTAAGTAGTACGAGCGCTCAAAAAAAAGAAAATTTTGGGCATTATCATTTTGATACGACTTTGTTAGGAAATCTGCCACGAATCACTGTGCCATATGCATTCCAGCCAGTAATTGAAGTGAAGGATTTCATCGCAAAGTCGTATTGAGATGATAATGCCCAAAATAAACCGAAGAACGATATTTTATATAGAATGAAAAATTGAACTGTAATCTTAAGTAGATAACGTTTCGAATTTTTTCATAATCTCATGATCTCAGAAAAATATGACAAGCGAATGAAATGACAACAAAACAACCCAAGAGCTTGACTTTACCTTTTGTCACCTCAAAAATGTCGAATCCTCCTTCGGGTAATATAATGTTTTTCTGTCATTAAGTGATCTACGAAGGTGAAACTTTGTTTTTCCGTTACAAAGGAGCTTTTATAATTTTTGATTCTTTTCCCATAACTTCTACACATTTTAATTTATATACTCCCGATTCATATTATTTTTGCTGAATTGTATTTGTTCTTTTTGATATATTTGTATGAACTATCATCTATTCTTTGCTACATTGGATTCGTTTTGTTTTAAGAACAAATTAATGTCCTCTGGAATTTTCTCATAATAAGAGAGTTTAAAATTTAGGTGGTTCGAATTTCTTTGAAATCAAGCATAGTTTGTGGAAGATGAAATGAACGAAATCGAGCGTTAAAAGATCGTTATTCCATAAAGAAGGCAGCAGCGATATTGATTCACATCCCATTTCGGGATCACAATGCGGCAGTGCCTCCCTCCCGCTATTCGCAAATGAATAATATTACATCGCAATCCCGGTCTATCCCTTCATATTCCGGGGAGTGAAAAACATTAAAAACTTTGCGAATAAAGGAGGAAGTTCCCGAAACGATTCTTTCAAGAATAATCTTCTACTTATTAACTTTTCGCAATTCCAGTCGCTCCTTTCGCGATTCTTTTATCCGTCTCGGCTCGCATATTAATCTAACTGTGGGATATCGTGTGGCACTGGGTCAGTTTTCAGCTCGTTTCAGCGCCGCCGTCGTCGTCGTCGTCGTCTCCCGCCGCCTTGCGGGGGAGGGCTCCTGGCCTCTCTCTCCTCATTCCTCATTGGTTCCCATCTGCCCCCCGAGACGTGCATCTGAAGTCGATCCCATTCGTAAATCAAAATTCTACGTAGATCTGTCTATTGCTCTTTATACCCCTTCGCTCACGGCGCAATCCTGCTGACCTCTCGCCGTTGGAGGAATCCTGCCGGATCGATGCCACTCACGCCTCCGGATGCCCTTCTATCGTTCGGGCGCTCGGCATCGGCCCTCGACTCGTCGGCGAATTGCAAAAAAAAAGACCCACCCTATATTTCCTCGCTCATCGTGCGTGAAATCGGTTTTTTGATGAAAAAAATCCGACAATTTTAATTTGGTTTGGGGTTTTTCGGGTGGCAGTAATTTCGACAGTTATTTCTTGACAGATCACAAAACCCGTCTTTCTGCATTCGGTTAATAAGATGTCTTCTTCCTGATGTAATGTTATAGTGCAATATTATAGTTCAAGTAGAAAGCATAAAATAATACATAGTTATATGTTCTTTCAAATGTATAAGGCAACATTTGTTACCAGGAAGCGATTTTACGCAAATTGTTTCTTTATCTACTCCTATTGAATAATTTAGTCATTACTCAACTATTTTAGAGCAAGTAATAGTATCTGTAAACAAACACCGTGCTCTCTCCTATAACTCCCTGCCTCAGTGCTTCTGAACAAGCCGATTGGCCGAAAGGGAACAGTCCATTATTGGTATTAAGGAAGGTCACTTGAATAATTTTGACGTTTGATCAAATTGAGTTGATACCTGATTATTATTGTGAATGTTTCGCTGAAAAAGTTGAATTCAGATAGTGAAGATGAATGATTATGTACTCCTTCAGAAATAAGACAATCAGCCAATTTTACCATACAGAATTTATTGCCCGAAGAATACCAAAACAAATATAAAGGTATATAAAACAATTTTCAAGATTGGTGTTGCAGTAAGAATATCAAGTCATTGTTTACAGAGAATGTTCTTTTGGCATATTTTAGTGAACTTAGCACTTAATATAAAGCATCGCCCCTATGGACTTTCTACTCCATGCTAAGAAGCACAATCAACATAAATAAATACTATTAAGATTCGTAAATAAAGTTCTTTCTCTGTACTTGTATCTTAGTATTTATTGTCACAATCGTAGATAAAGTCAACTTGCGGTAATGGTCATAACTCACTTAATGAATTACAGAACTCGCCTTCGGCTCGTGCTGTAAACTTCATCTGCGTGGGTTATGACCTACATTACCGCTCGTTAAAAGTATACTATTTTACCAAATTTCAGTTCGTAGATAATGTGGGAATTCATTGAATAATGATTTCATAGAAACTCAAAGCTGATGAAATAGAAGAGATTGAAATATTGGTGATAGTATAAGATACGATATAGCAACTGTTATTCCTAGTAAAAATGCCCTTTTCTTGATATCCTGAATGGCCGGCTCTTTCTGGGTTTTCTCATTTATTTTTGGTTTTTGGTCTCTTTTCGATAATTTCGTGGCATGTGGAACATATTTCAGTATGAACCCATGAAGAGAGTGTGTCTCAAAATTCACTCCTCTACATTCACTCTACAGTTCCAAATAAGAGAAAAATCAAAAATTAAGAATACAAGAAAAAATACAATTAAGAAAAGGAAATTTGGGAAGAAAAGAACCTTCTAGAATTCTAGATTTAGGCCAGGTTAACCCTCGAAAATATCACCATTTAATGTATTTTTCCAACAGAATCGAAATAAGCTTCGTTAAAGATTCCTACAGCTTCGTTAAGTGCATTAAAACCTTTTGTTTTCCATGAAGAATATCTTAATTTGTGGTTAAAGTAAATATACGGGATGAGTCTTTTTTTGACAGGTGCTAGAAATCAATCAAATAAGTCAAAATTTCAAAAATTTATATAAAATATTCACCCATGGCCGAGTATTTCTAAATCAAAGTTACCCGCGAATTTGAGAAATTCCCAGCCCAGATCTGATATAGGTACGTATTGAGATTTAAATGGGTTTATTAAATGCGTTCAGTTTACGGAGAATCATCTTACAGAGCGTATATTTTTGTGACTTTAGGTAGATAGGACGTGGTGGGTCGATTTCTTGTCCTGCACGCTCCCCGGATTTCAACCCTTGTGTTTTCTTCTTTTGGGGTCATTTGAAAAGATTAGTGTACAGTAACAGTTATTGCTTGTGACATTATTCGTGAGCAAACTGATGTGATAGTTGCTGCATGTAATAATTCGTTATTACGCCGGGCAAGACTTTGTACAATTTCTGTAAACGATCCATTTCATCGGTGGGTTTGTGAACTTCCTATTTTTTTTTATAGGACCTTTTCAATCAGTAATTTTTCCTCTCCTTTTTGAACTTAGGTATAGTCTTTTGGATTGTTTTTTGTCATTTCATTAGCTTGTCATATTTTTTTGAGATTATGAAATAATGCAAAAGTTCGAAACGTTTTCTACTCAAGATCATAGTTGTTTCAGTTCAATTTTTCCTTTTATATAAAATATCGTTCTTTGGTTCATTTGATCGATTTGTTCATAATTATATTTTCTCTTTCTGATTTTCAAGTTCATGTTTTTATTGTACCATCTAAGTTTTCAATTTCAATTCTCAAGTCACAATTCTCATTATCAGATTATATTTTACATTCTCAATTTTTTCATCTCACTTGATTGTCATTAAATTATTATACTTAGTTTTCATTTTCAATTTTCAGATTAATTTCAAAAGTATTGTTTTCTTTAATTGTAACGTTCGTCAATGCATGGGTAGATATCATCGTGGGTCAAACGGTTCGTTATTCTCCAAAAATTTTATTATTAAGAATTATACCGTTCAGGAAAAATCTCCTAATGAAAGTTGAGAAAGAATAATATACCAAATTGCGATAAAATCCAGCACTTTATTTACATGCTGGAATGCATATGGCACCGTGATTCATGGCAGATCTCCTAACAGAGAGATAACACGATCCAGTGTCGTATTAAGATAATGATGCCCAAGATTTTCTGCACTTTTTCGAATTGAATATTTTAAATGATCAACCTCCGGCGAAATGATCTCTTTTGATGAGTTCTAGCACCTGTAAAAAAAGCCTCACCTTAGAAAACACCCTGTATACGTTAAGACATCTTGGAATAGTTTTTTAATATTAGCCGATTCGAACCAAACAATGAATTAACTAAATAGCATAACGCAGAAGTAGACAACAATTTATTGGATATAAATAAACCAATATTAAAATATCGAGTCAAAAAATCTCATTGGTTCTGTGATCCAGTCAGGCATAGAATGCCGAGTAAGAACATCATATAAATATTTTACGACATGACAGCTGAGATCATAGAAAAAACCAACGGTCACTAATCGCAAAATTGACCGATCTTCTTATTGGTGCATGGCATCCTACTATTTCGTCAAGCAATTAACATAAACCTGGTGTGACATAGCAGATTCGACATAAATATTAATCAAAATTATTTTATATCTCAATCGAACGGATGAGGATATTCGCGAATCCGACGTAGCTACTTACACACCGACCGCAACTGGTTCTTTGTGCCGTTGACGGCTGCCGATCGGTGTCAAAAAACGGACTGTTCCGAGATCCGTCTTAATCCGCGCGAAATGACATTTTTCCCGTCGCTAATTACCGCGGACAGAACTAATTAATTGCGAGTCATGATTTTGTCTGCAATCAGTAATTGGCCTACAATCCATCTGACCGTGGGCAGGACAGGACTCGCGACTGTCAATCAATCGGACGCTGCTCTGTGACCGTCAATGTTGCCAATCTCGTTTCGCTCGCGGGGTACGTTCCGTTTTATATGGAGTCTGCGGCTCATATCTCGTAAATTTCCCGGAGAACAAGACCTAGGACAACGCGACATCCACGTAGCGTACGTGAATCAAAGAAGACCCAACTGACCCCGATCGGGACATGCGATACGCGAACATATAAATATATCACAGGGAATATTTCTAATTTTATGTCCGCCGGATTATAGCGCCCCAAATGTAACGCGTTCCAGTTGCGATTTATAGGTGTTTTCATGTTTCCTACGGCCAAGTGATATAATTCTCGAATATAAAATTTTCTATTGCAACGGTTGGCAACCTTGCGTTTTGGTGACAGATGACGGTTATCAAGCAAAAATTCAATTTAGTCCACAAACGAGACGCAGAGCACTTCACGTAATGAATTACTCGAAATTAAACCATTTATTCACCACAATAAACCACATTCTGCGATATATCTTTCACGACTTGAAAATTTCTGTCGCAACAACCCCCGATGCACCACTTATCTTACCTCTTCAGCTCGAGTGGGCCGGAGTGGCAGGTCCCGCCACCCCTGATCTACGATATACCTTTTGAAGAATGATTTGTTATGTATTGACGTCACCGGTTACAGACGTCCCTGGTTTCGGGATTTATGGCCACGACGCCAGATTCTCTGATGAGATAATGTTTTTTCATCAGGGGTGGATTTCGTGTATGGATTCTTTCGGAAAAAATTTGGATTTAGAATATCTCCGAGATTTGAAAGAGGTTGGGGTAGGATGCTTAGAACGTCACTTAATGCATAGAAAAACTTTTTGAGCGCTCGTTCTACTTGAAGATATGACTAAATGAATGAATAATAACTCCACTTTTTGTCTAAGTGTCAAAATCTGAGTTTTTTCGTTTTCACTTTTTAATAATACTCGTATTATTACGATGGAATGACGTTTTAATTACTTACTCACCTCGATTTCTCTCTTTTAAGCTGCTATATCCATCATTTTCGTTCCATTCCGATGTAGACTTTAACCGATGTTGACCGAAATAGCGTTCGTCTTGCCGGAAACATTTGGAAAATCGAATATGCTCTCAAATTTACCCGCCAACGTTCATTTCTCCTCATATTTATTCAAATTCATCTCGAAATGATCGAGTTTTGATAAATTTCGACGATGTGTCAAAAGACGAATAATTTAATTCCGGGAGAAACGCCACGAATTATCTATGATCGACGTAATTTATTTCGGACTTTCTAGAGGTTTCAGAACCGGTTTTTGAGCGCTCGTACTACTTACATGAAGGCTATATCATTTCGTCACGATGTCTGTATTTTTCGAATTTTAAGCCGAAAATGGTCTCTATCGATAGAGTTCGACTCACTGATGACGAATCCGTCGGAAAATTCTAGTATGTCCGTCCGGCCATCCGTCAGTCTGTTCGTAAGCACGATAACTCTCGAACGGAACAACCTAGAGACCTGAAATTTTCAGTGTGGGTTCAGTTTCCGAATGCCTCGGCTAAGTTCGTTAATGGGCCACCAGGGGTTCCGTAAATATGGCCGATCAAAGTTTTGTTCCCCTGATTACTTGAAAACTACAGATTCGATCGAGATGAAATTTTGCACTCTAATGGAGAATGAGATGTTCAAGCTACTTGTGAAATTTTGTCCAGATCGCATCACCAGAACCATAGAAACCATAGAAAATTGTAACTTTTGAACGGAAACGCCTAGGGACTTGAAATTTTCGGGATAGGTGTGGATCTCGAATGTCGTGATCACGTTTATCAATGAGCAGAATTATACTAGGGGTTCCGTGAATACGGTTGTTCGAAATTTTGTTTTCTCGATAATTTCGAAACTACGGATTCGATCGAGATGAAATTTTGTATTTTAATCGAGAATGATATATTAAAGCAATATTTTGTCCAGATCGCATGACCAGAATCATAGAAACCATAGAAAATTGTAACTTTTGAACGGAAAGGCCTAGGAACTTGAAATTTTCAGGGTGGGTTTGGATCGCGAATATCGTGGTCAAGTTCATCAATGAGCAAAATTACACTAGGGTTTCCGTAAATATGGCCGTTCAAAATATTTTTTTCCTGATATTTTCGAAACTACTGATTGGATTGGAATTTTGCACCTATCTGAGGAATAATGTATTCAAACTACGTGCAAAATTTTCTCCAGATCGCATCACCAAGACCATAGATACCGCAGCTGTCGAAAATTCCTTCAATTGATTTCTAAAACTGGAAAATGCGAATCTACCTACAAGGTGGATGTACGAGCGCTCAAAAGCTCCTGACTTCACGGCAGTTCGTTATTTGGCAAATTTCGACCAGGGGTTCCGTAAATATGGTCGTTTGAGATTTTGTTTTCTTGATAATTTCCAAACTACGGATTCGATCGTGACGACATTTTTTATTTTAACGGAGAATGATATATTCAAGCTACATTTTTTCCAGATCGCATAACCAGAACCATTTTAAATTCCAACGAATTATTGAATAAAAAATCCTTATATTTCTGTAACAGCTGATTTGGCATAATTGACAAAGAGCTGCTGTGATTTTTGACAGTTGTCAAAAATTTCTTCAATTGTTTTCTAAAACTGGAAAATTCTAATCTACCTACAAAGTGAATGAACGAGCGCTCAAAAGCTCCTGACTTCACGACAGTGCTTTTTATAATTTTTTTTGCACAATTCATCGTTAATCTTCAGCTTCAAACACCGCTATAAATCATCGACTCGTTTCTTTTTTCAAAGGTTTGTGCGGAAAGTAATCTGACATATGTCAAAGTTGTTGTGTTCTATGATCGTGCTGTGATCTAAATTCAAGCCTGTAAATGATTGTTTTCAATTTAATTAATCGAGAAGAACGAAACACTAGTTTTCTCTTTGTCACTTTCGTTGACAGATCAGCTTCAAAATCTTCATTAGAGACCTGATCATTCACTGACTCTACATAACCTATGATTACCCATTTGCCCCTGCTCGTACATTCAGCTGTAACGCCGATTTTCTTGTTCAAACAACCATAAATCATATTTACGACGATTTTTTATCGGAGGCTTATTTACACATAAAACGTCCATTGTTTTCCCACCTCATTGAAAACTTCTTACCGTCTGGAATTGGTACTCATGTCATTTTTGCGCTTAATTCGAAATCGTAAACGACGAAGAATGTTCGAATCGAGATTGAAATGAAGACGGGAGGAAAGAGGCTGTTGTTGTTCGAAGATATTCCTTCGGTAATAGCGACATCCCATTCCATTCATATTGAACGGGACATTAGACATTTACTGTAATTCTGTTAGTGTTATATACAGTTCGATTCACTCGCGTCGATTTTTTGCACATTCCTAACGGCCCCGGTCGTCGCAGCTAGAAAAAAAAACTCTGGTTTGAATATTCAGGTAACACACTCGGAAATGTGAGCAAAAATTATGGTTGGCATGTAGGTACCTACAATTTCATTTCTATAAGTATTCAGCCCAAGAGAACTATTTAGGTACCTCTTATAATACCTGTCAGATCGAGGATTATTATTTTTATCATTCGGGTGAAAGCTTGAATTTTAAAGCCCAAGGGACGCCAGCTTATATGTCAGAGAAGACTTCTTGTCTGATGATAATTGTCAATATCGATTGAAATAGACGAAGAAAAATTACGAAAAGCACTGCCGTGAAGGCAGGAGCTTTTGAGCGCTCGTACATGCACCTTGTAGGTAGATTCGCATTTTCCAGTTTCAGAAATCAATTGAAGGAATTTTCGACAGCTGTCAAAAAAATTCTCAAACTTAGGCGAAACTCCAGACTTCATGTCAGTGCTTCAGCTGATCAATTTTTTTTCGATAATTCGCTACAATTTTCTACGGTATCTATGGTCTTGGTGGTGCGATCTGGACAAAATTACGGAACCCCTAGTCTAATTTTGCTCATAGATGAACGTGATCGCGATATTTGCGATCCAAACCCACCCTGAGAATTTCAAGTTCCTAGGCCTTTCCGTTCAAAAGTTACAATTTTCTATGGTTTCTATGGTTCTGGTCATGCGATCTGGACAAAATATTGTTTTAATATATCATTCTCGATTAAAATACAAAATTTCATCTCGGTCGAATCCGCAGTTTCGAAATTATCCAGAAACCAAAATTTCAAACGACCGTATTTACGGAACCCCTGGTGTAATTCTGTTCATTGATAAACGTGAACGCGACATTTCAGATCCACACCTATCCTGAAAATTTCAAGTCCCTAGGCCTTTCCGTTCGAAAGTTATGATTTTCTATGGTTTCTATGGTTCTGGTCATGTGATCTGGAGAAATGTAGCTTGAATATATCATTCTCCATTAGTATACAAAATTTCGTCACGATCGAATCTGTAGTTTTGAAATTATCAAGAAAACTAAATTTCAAACGACCATATTTACGGAACCCCTAGTATAATTTTGCTCATAGATGAACGTGATCACGACATTCGGAATCCACACCTATCCTGAAAATTTCAAGTCCCTAGGCGTTTCCGTTCAATAGTTACAATTTTCTATGGTTTTTATGGTTCTGGTCATGCGATCTGGACAAAATTTCACATGTAGCTTGAACACCTCATTCTCCATTTGCGTGCAAAATTTCATCTCAGTCAAATCTGTAGTTTTCAAGTAATCAGGGGAACAAAACTTTGAACGGCCATATTTACGGAACCCCTAGGCGAATTTGGCCCATTAACGAACTTAACCGAGGCATTTGGGATCTGAACCTACACTGAAAATTTCAAGTCTCTAGGTTGATCCGTTCGAGAGTTATCGTGCTTACGGACGGACGGACGGACAGACTCGAATTTTCCGACGGATTCGTCATCAGTGAGTCGAACATAGTCGATTGAGACCATTTTTGGCTCAAAATTCGAAAAATACAGACATCGTGACGAAATGATATAGCCCTCGTGTAAGTTGTACGAGCGCTCAAAAAGCTTAAAATCATGAATCTATGTCAATGTGGCTACTAATTGAAATCTAGGAACATAAAACAGTAGACAAAATCTGTGATTATATCTGAGTAATCATAGATGTGTTTGTGTTCACCTTCAAATTTATTTCCATTCATGATTTTACTTTCATGAGAAAATATGTTGGAGTTTTCTGTGCAAGAGATTGTGTAAGGTCGAATTAAGCAATTAAGCCTAACAGAAATTTGTAGACAACGAACGACGATATTTAATCACTACCATAAATAAAATCGGAGGATATAGAGCGGTGTATAGAGTTGTCTCTACGCGTCTGGAATTATTGGTCGGCAAAGGCAGTTTTTATCTCGGCCATTAACAATATACCGATCTGGTATAAACGTTGTTTCCTAAAATGGACCGTCGTTTCGATTAATTCAAATCATTTATTTATTCACTGTTTATAAATACCTGCTCGCTTTTATTTATCGTGTTCTTTAATAATCTTTCATTAATTTTCTGTTTCCCATCGACGTCGGTAACTGTATTAATTATGGTCACAAATGACACAAATCAGGCATTATGTTCATCGGACAAAAACAGAGCTTTTTCCACCGCTGATTTATGGTTTTATTATCATGTTGGAGAGTATTCACACGCATCATAGTTCTCCATCGTAACATCACATCAATTTTTTTCACGAGAAATCATAATTGGCTTTGCATAATCGTGAAAATAACGACATATTATTCAACCCTTCTTTATTGACATTTGGTAACCATCTATTGTCGCATCAAATTGTGGAACTATTCTTCTCTGGTTTTCGTTATGATATTTGACACATAAGATCAAACGTCTCATTCGTTAAATAATTCGATTCGAAAACATTCCATTTCTGCCAATATTTACATAACGAACAGTCGGTAGCAAAACAACCACGTGAGAGTTCTACGTTTAATGCGAAACACAACATTCAGACAGGTACGGAAGTAGAGATGACAGTGACAGAGCGACCGTGCAGGCAACTGTAATCGATGGCAAACAGATGACGCTTTCCGCGTACGGTCAATAGCTCCAGACTGGCAATAAAGAGGGTTCTCTTTGGTCCATGTTCTGCTCTAACGGTGCTCCAGATGATGTCCCACTTTCATTACCGCCCGTTACGGGGATTACGGCTTATTCCCGCTCAACGGGTGGCTCCTCAAAGCGATATTACTTTCCTTCCTGTCACCTTTCCGGACATTTCGTTTTCCTATCGCCCAGATTGAGGGACGACGTCATAATATTCTATATTCTACATTTATATACCGTGGACGTCAACCATAGAACGTTAATTATTGACTATCTTGACAGTAATATTGTTTTTTGGTTGCAGGTAAATGGTGTCCACGACGAGAGTGGTCGTCGCCAACGGATGCAAGGGCAGCGAGCGACGCTGCAAGAAGAGGCGTTCTCTACTCGTCCGTCTTCCTCGGTAGTCCTGGTGAGTACACGCGCTAACTAAAACGTTAAGCCCACGATTTAAAACTTGCCTCTTTCATACTTACTGTTCGCCAGCCGCGTAACGTAGAGAGGGGACTACGCCGCGGTTGTCATGGTGATGACCACATTCCCGCCTCGCAGCCATGGTGATATAAAACGCAGGCGCGACGCGATTTGAGTGGCGCGTCGCGGCTGAATGGCGAACTTTCTGGGTGGTGCATTGTGTGGCTCCTCTTACCTTGCCTCGCTCCGCGTCCGCCGTCTCGAAACGCCTCGGTTTGCCTCGTTTTTGGAAATGTTTTTCAACTGGAGGAGATCCATCTCGAATGAGATTAATTCGGTCCAGCTACAATTTGAATTCGAGAATCGAAATGATTATGAGATAAGTTTTCTCAGGTCATCATATATTGATGATATCCTCAGAATAGCAAGAGGCCTCAGAAATATATTTCATATCTCCATTTGTTAAGCTCAGTTCACATGAAATCGCAGGAAAAAAACAGATGAACCGTGAATACGGATGATAATAGAAAATAATTATGATCCGACGATGACAGCCAACCGAATAAAAAGGCGCATCAGCCGAGCAAAACACCTAAACATTCCAAGGAAATCGTCCCATGTTGAGCTGGAAGGCGACTGGATCTCCATTTGATATTCCCATACGACCATCACACCAATTTCGTTCACATATGTTATTGTCCGCGCATTTGATATTTTATTTATTTTTTCTACATCTCGTCGGTTTTCTTTGATGGAATTAAGGACCGGGACCTGTTATTATGAGGAAAAGGTTGGAATTATACCTGAAGCAGATCTGATTTTTAATTATTAACCAAATCCGGGAATTTATTTCGGATTCAGTTACCTGGGTTTCGTAATTAAAGATAGACACGATTCGTTTTGTTCGAACCTCTATCTCTGTCTCTCGCCGTTTCGGCCGGGCCCCGTTCGTTTTTTGCTTCGGCCGGGCCCACCTGCATCTCTCTTCGATGTCTTATTATCATAAATAGGTATGCGCATCCCCGTAAGAATTCTTTGATTCATTTGCAATCGTCGATTTTATTAAAAAATTGTATATTTCTACCTTCAGATTTTTTTTTCGTAGACGCACTTCATCATAAAATGTTGAATAGTAGTTTTCCTACTACTCTTAGGAAACTTACCTAGTTAATGAGATATTATGGTTTGAAAATGGCACTAAAACTGAAAATCTCACATTCCATCTTCAAATCACACTTCAGGCTTTGCCAACCAACCGGTTGAAATTCAGGATTCATCTGGTTATTTCCAAATCACTCATTATAAATGAACTAATCGAACCTAACCTAACCTAACCTGAATAATTTTTTCACAACTCGGCTA
Source organism: Aphidecta obliterata (assembly GCA_963966015.1). NCBI lineage: Eukaryota > Metazoa > Arthropoda > Insecta > Coleoptera > Coccinellidae > Aphidecta > Aphidecta obliterata. The sequence goes on along the minus strand of OZ014427.1, from coordinate 30,415,475 downwards.
TCCCAACTTTTATAACGATATTGATTTGATATAATTATACTTATGACATGAATTACAGCCATTTTAGGATACTCACCTAGTTGATGAGATATGATGGTTTGAAAAAGGCATTAAAACTGAAAATCTCACATTCCATCTTCAAATAACACTTCAGGCTTTGCCAACCAACCGGTTAAAATTTAGGATTTACCTGGTTATTTTCAAATCAGTCATCATAAATGAACTAATCGAACCTAACCTTACCTAACCTGAATAATTTTTTCACAACTTGGCTATCCCAACTTTTATAACGATTTTGATTCGAAATAATTATACCTAACCTATGATATGAATTACAGCCATCTTAGGAAACTTACCTAGTTGATGAGATATGTTCGTTTGGAAATGGCATTAAAACTGAAAATCTCACGTGCCATCTTCAAATCACACTTCAGGCTTTGCAAACCAACCGGTTAAAATTTAGGATTTATCTGGTCATTTCCAAATCACTAATTATAAATAAACTAATCGAACCTAACCTTACCTAACCTGAATAATTTTTTCACAACCTGGCTATCCCAACTTTTATAACGATTTTGATTTGAAATAATTATACCTATGATATGAATTACAGCCATCTTAGGAAACTCGCCTAGTTGATGAGTAATTATGGTTTGAAAATGGCACTAAAACTGAAAATCTCACATGCCATCTTCAAATCACACTTCAGGCTTTGCCAACCAACCGGTTAAAATTTGGGATTTATCTGGTTATTTCCGAATCACCTATTATAAATGAGCAAATCGAACCTTACCTAACCTAACCTGAATAATTTTTCCACAACCTGGCTATCCCAACTTTTATAACGATTTTGATTTGAAATAATTATACCTATGATATGAATTACACAGGAAACTCGCCTAGTTGATGAGTAATTATGGTTTGAAAATGGCACTAAAACTGAAAATCTCACATGCCATCTTCAAATCACACTTCAGGCTTTGCCAACCAACCGGTTAAAATTTAGGATTTATCTGGTTATTTCCGAATCACCTATCATAAATGAGCAAATCTAACCTTACCTAACCTAACCTGAATAATTTTTTCACAACCTGGCTATCCCAACTTTTATAACGATTTTGATTTGAAATAATTATACCTATGACATGAATTACAGCCATCTCAGGAAACTCACCTAGTTGATGAGATATTATGGTTTGAAAATGGCATTAAAACTGAAAATCTCACATTCCATCTTCAAATCGCACTTCAGGCTTTGCCAACCAACCGGTTAAAATTCAGGATTCATCTGGTTATTTCCAAATCACTCATTATAAATGAACTAATCGAACCTAACCTAACCTAACCTGAATTATTTTTTCACAACTCGGCTATTCCAACTTTTATAACGATTTTGATTTGGAATAATTATACCTATGATATGAATTACAGCCATCTTAGGAAACTTACCTAGTTGATGAGATATGTTCGTTTGGAAATGGCATTAAAACTGAAAATCTCACGTGCCATCTTCAAATCACACTTCAGGCTTTGCAAACCAACCGGTTAAAATTTAGGATTTATCTGGTCATTTCCAAATCACTAATTATAAATAAACTAATCGAACCTAACCTTACCTAACCTGAATAATTTTTTCACAACCTGGCTATCCCAACTTTTATAACGATTTTGATTCGAAATAATTATACCTAATATGACATGAATTACAGCCATCTTAGGAAACTTACCTAGTTGATGAGATATGATGGTTTGAAAATGGCACTAAAACTGAAAATCTCACATGCCATCTTCAAATCACACTTCAGGCTTTGCCAACCAACCGGTTAAAATTTAGGATTTATCTGGTTATTTCCAAATCAGTCATTATAAATGAACTAATCGAACCTAACCTTACCTAACCTGAATAATTTTTTCACAACCTGGCTATCCCAACTTTTATAACGATTTTGATTCGAAATAATTATACCTAATATGACATGAATTACAGCCATCTTAGGAAACTTACCGAGTTGATGAGATATGATGGTTTGAAAATGGCACTAAAACTGAAAATCTCACATTCCATCTTCAAATCACACTTCAGGCTTTGCCAACCAACCGGTTATAATTTAGGATTTATCTGGTTATTTCCGAATCACTCATTATAAATGAGCAAATCGAACCTTACCTAACCTAACCTGAATAATTTTTTCACAACCTGGCTATCCCAACTTTTATAACAATTTTGATTTGAAATAATTATACCTATGACATGAATTACAGCCATCTTAGGAAACTTACCTAGTTGATGAGATATTATGGTTTGAAAATGGCACTAAAACTGAAAATCTCACATTCCATCTTCAAATCACACTTCAGGCTTGGCCAACCAACCGGTTATAATTTAGGATTTATCTGGTTATTTCCGAATCACTCATTATAAATGAACTAATCTAACTATCTAACCTTACCTAACCTAACCTGAATAATTTTTTCACAACCTGGCTATCCCAACTTTTATAACGATTTTGATTTGAAATAATTATACCTATGACATGAATTACAGCCATCTCAGGAAACTCACCTAGTTGATGAGATATTATGGTTTGAAAATGGCATTAAAACTGAAAATCTCACATTCCATCTTCAAATCGCACTTCAGGCTTTGCCAACCAACCGGTTAAAATTCAGGATTCATCTGGTTATTTCCAAATCACTCATTATAAATGAACTAATCGAACCTAACCTAACCTAACCTGAATTATTTTTTCACAACTCGGCTATTCCAACTTTTATAACGATTTTGATTTGGAATAATTATACCTATGATATGAATTACAGCCATCTTAGGAAACTTACCTAGTTGATGAGATATGTTCGTTTGGAAATGGCATTAAAACTGAAAATCTCACGTGCCATCTTCAAATCACACTTCAGGCTTTGCAAGCCAACCGGTTAAAATTTAGGATTTATCTGGTCATTTCCAAATCACTAATTATAAATAAACTAATCGAACCTAACCTTACCTAACCTGAATAATTTTTTCACAACCTGGCTATCCCAACTTTTATAACGATTTTGATTCGAAATAATTATACCTAATATGACATGAATTACAGCCATCTTAGGAAACTTACCTAGTTGATGAGATATGATGGTTTGAAAATGGCACTAAAACTGAAAATCTCACATGCCATCTTCAAATCACACTTCAGGCTTTGCCAACCAACCGGTTAAAATTTAGGATTTATCTGGTTATTTCCAAATCAGTCATTATAAATGAACTAATCGAACCTAACCTTACCTAACCTGAATAATTTTTTCACAACCTGGCTATCCCAACTTTTATAACGATTTTGATTCGAAATAATTATACCTAATATGACATGAATTACAGCCATCTTAGGAAACTTACCGAGTTGATGAGATATGATGGTTTGAAAATGGCACTAAAACTGAAAATCTCACATTCCATCTTCAAATCACACTTCAGGCTTTGCCAACCAACCGGTTATAATTTAGGATTTATCTGGTTATTTCCGAATCACTCATTATAAATGAGCAAATCGAACCTTACCTAACCTAACCTGAATAATTTTTTCACAACCTGGCTATCCCAACTTTTATAACAATTTTGATTTGAAATAATTATACCTATGACATGAATTACAGCCATCTTAGGAAACTTACCTAGTTGATGAGATATTATGGTTTGAAAATGGCACTAAAACTGAAAATCTCACATTCCATCTTCAAATCACACTTCAGGCTTTGCCAACCAACCGGTTATAATTTAGGATTTATCTGGTTATTTCCGAATCACTCATTATAAATGAACTAATCGAACCTAACCTAACCTAACCTGAATTATTTTTTCACAACTCGGCTATTCCAACTTTTATAACGATTTTGATTTGGAATAATTATACCTATGATATGAATTACAGCCATCTTAGGAAACTTACCTAGTTGATGAGATATGTTCGTTTGGAAATGGCATTAAAACTGAAAATCTCACGTGCCATCTTCAAATCACACTTCAGGCTTTGCAAACCAATCGGTTAAAATTTAGGATTTATCTGGTCATTTCCAAATCACTAATTATAAATAAACTAATCGAACCTAACCTAACCTAACCTAACCTAACCTGAATAATTTTTTCACAACCTGGCTATCCCAACTTTAAAAACGATGTTGATTTGAAATAATTATACCTATGATATGAATTACAGCCATCTCAGGAAACTCACCTAGTTGATGAGATATGATGGTTCGAAAATGGCATTAAAACTGAAAATCTCACATTCCATCTTCAAATCGCACTTCAGGCATTGCCAACCAATCGTTTAAAATTTAAGATTTATCTAGTTATTTCCAAATCACTCATTATAATGGAACTAATGGAACCTAACCTAACCTAACCTGAATAATTTGTTGACAACCTGGCTATCCCAACTTTTAAAACGATTTTGATTTCAAACAAGTACATATAAGTATGAAATGAATTATAGCCTTTCCTGGCAATATGTTGGTGGTATCGATAAATAACCTATATTGGTGAACCTAACTGTCAGAAATGTGATAGATACGTCAAACTTTCGGATTGATTAGTATAAAAAAAAATTATAAAAAGCACTTCCGTGAAGTCGAGAACTTTTGAGCGCTCGTGCATCCACTTTGTAGATAGTTTCGCAGTTTTCAGTTTTAGAAACCATTTGAAGAAATTTTTGACAGCTGTCAAAAAAATGACAGCAGCTCTTTGTCGATTATGCCGAATCAGCTGTTACAGAAATATAAGGATTTTATATTCAATAATTCGTTGGAATTTAAAATGGTTCTGGTTATGCGATCTGGAAAAAAGGTAGCTTGAATATATCATTCTCCATTAAAATTTTTCGAAGGATTCGTCTTCAGTGAGTCGAACCTTGTCGATTGGGACCAATTTCGGTTGAAAATTCGAAAAATGCAGTCCTCGAGTAAGTAGAACGAGCGCTCAAAAAATCATATCGTTTGAATTGAAAGTTTTCCAATGTTGAGACTGGTACCAAACGATTTTCACCCAGAACTGTAAAAAAATCGAAGATAGAATACGAATCGGAATAAAATGAACATCAACCGAACTTGTTCTTTTTTGGTTGTTTTAGAGTGCAAGTAAATTTGTTTTCGATTGGTGTGCGAGTCGCAAAATTGCCCCGTCTCGAGCTTCTTATATCACGGTGTATAATGGCTAAATTTGATACAATTATCGTAGGACTGTAACACATGTTCCCACAAGAGCACTTTACTTATACCTCCTACTTGTAATTTAATAAAGCAAAGACTATTGCCGTTAATTATACCCTCACACGTCGTATTGTCCCCCCACCCCCCACCGGGCAAACGTGAGAATGAGACCATTGCACAAAGCATGATGAAACGCCGAAAAGAATCCAGTGCAATTTGATGCTGACCCTCACAGGTGACCCGAAGAAGAAGGCAAGCATCCTTTCTGATTGGACTATCTATCACAGGGGGCCCCCGTAATTGGTTCCCATGGAACGTCACGTGGAAGGAACAGAGAAGTAATTGTTACCTAGGAGACGGAGTTCATCACTCAGCCGAGTGCGAGGCTCCCCAAAAATTTCATTTCGGAGTAGAGTCAGCCCTTCCCTAATTACAAGGTTGGTGTGTGCACGGCCTCCTCCTCCTCCTCCGCCACCGCCACCACCTCTCCGTGCTTGCGGCCCCCACGCTGTTATTTGGAAAAAATGCCGTAACTCGTGTTCACGTCAGTAGCACTCCGAATTGTGTTGACATTCGGAGGCCTCCATATATGCGGCCCTTCGAAAAGATGCCTAATGAAAGCTTTGGGCGTAGTTGACTATTTTCCGATTGGTGAATTCCTTATGGCTGGACGTGTGTGACCTGATTCTATGTCATATTTTGTTCTAACCTAAAATACCACAAAATTTCACAGATTCTCAAGGTCCCTTCTTTTGACACCTTATACACATATCGCGTCTACAGTTTCACCATACCCTCTCGCATCGACGTGTCATATGCATTTTTCCGGGTTATTATCCCAAAGTATCATTCCGATCTCCTGAAATTACATCGCCCTGGCCCGAATTTGAGATCGCCCTTTGAATAATCCAATCGCCCGGCGGTTCACAGAAAATAGGTACCTACTACCGTTGCCCGATCATAGATTGAAACTTCATTCTCTCGATGGTAATGCGATACGATTGGAGATCGATTGCCCGATTTCCCTTAGAATGGAATTTTCGCCCGATGATTTTCCAATTTGATTCAAAGCGCACTAGGCGCGGTGAGCAATGAAGTGAAAAATTACTGAATAGGACCATCGCTCTATATCGGAGGGCTTTGGCTAGATTTCACGCCAAGGTCGCAGATTTTACTGGGAATTAAAGCTTAATTCAAACCGAAGTAGAATTCAATGAGAGATTTATGGAATGGAAATATAAATTAAAGACCATAAACTCAATGTAAGTAACCCGTTCGACAAAACAACGAGATCAGAGAGATTCCCTATTGACATCAGACGAGGATGACTCGGGGCGCCTTCATGAACTCATCATCAGCGAATGCAGATAAGACGAAAAACAATATGGCAATCAGGAAAAATTCGATTTCTTATCTTCTCTCGTACATCGGCGAACCAGTCCCGAGGATGATCCAAGAGACGGAGGACGATTAATCAAAACTTATCTGCCGACGAACGGTCTCCCGTCTCTCCCCCTTTCTCTCTCTCCAAGACCCAGCCGAGCATTGTGCGCTTCGTTCCGCGTAATTATCTTAACGAACCTGCAGCCTCGGCCATTGGATCGGCCAGCCATCGGCAGTTATAGAACAAAAGAATCTACATTGTTACCCCACACAAACGCTACCAAAGATCCCATGGTTAGATATTTGAATAGAGCGGACTTATCTTGCTGACCCTCTTGTCGCCCCACACAACCTATAGAACTATTTTTGAATAAAATTCTGCACTTGCTATGTTTCTTCTTTGCACTGAAACAACTCGTCAACGTTTCGATAGCATTTACTCAGAAGAGGTTATTTCTCAACTCGCACTCAGTGATGTTACCCACATGTTGAAATTTTGAGATGACTGATCAAGTTTTGGACAGATATCAAAGTTACCCACGAATCTGAGAAATTTTCAGTCCGGATCTGACGGTACGTTTTGAGATCTTAATGTGTTTATTACGGGAAATCATCTGACAGAGCATATGATTTTCGTGACTTTTCCGAATTTCGTAATGTGTTTCCGAATAGGTGGTGGGTCGATTTCTTGGCCTACACGCTTCCCGGATCTCAATCCCTCTTCTTTTGGGATTATTTGAAAACATGAGCGCCCATGAATTTCACATTTTTTCGAAGCAAAAATCTGAAAAGCACTGCCGTGAAGTCAGGAGCTTTTGAGCGCTCGTTCATCCACCTTGTAGGTAGATTCGCATTCTCCAGTTTTAGAAACCAATTGATAAAAAATTTTACAGCTGCCAAAAAAATTTCCAACTAAGGCGAAACTCCAGACTTCATGTCAGTGCTTTATTTTACCATTTTTTTTTTTTTTCGATAATTCACTAGAAGTTTTCAAGGTATCTATGGTCTTGGTATACGATCTGGACAAAATTTCCACGTAATTTGAATACATTATCTATGTGCAAAATTTCATTCCAATCCAATCAGTAGTTTCGAAATTATAAGGAAAAAAATATTTTGAACGGCCATATTTACGGAACCCCTAGTCTAATTTTGCTCATTGATGAACGTGACCACGAAATTCGCGATCCGAACCTACCCTAAAAATTTCAGGTCCCTCGGCCTTTTCGTTCGGAAGTCATAATTTTTTATGGTTCTAGTCATGCGATCTGGAAAAAATGCAGCTTGAATATATCATTCTCCATTAAAATACGAGATTTCGTCACAATCGAATCCGTGGTTCTGAAATTATCAAGAAAACTAAATTTCAAACGATAATATTTACGGAACCCCTAGTCTAATTTTGCTCATTGATAAACGTGACCGCGACATTCCAGATCCACACCTATTCTGAAAATTTCAAGTCCCTAGACTTTTCCGTTCGAAAGTTATAATTTTCTATGGTTTTGGTCGAGCGATCTAGACAAAATTTCACATGTAGCTTGAACACCTCATTCTCCAGTGTGCAAAATTTCATCTCAATCAAATCTGTAGTTTTCGAGTAATCAGGGGAACAAAACTTCGAACGGCCATATTTACGGAACCCCTGGTGGAATTTTGCCCATTAATGAACTCAACCGCGGCATTTGGGAACTGAACTCGCACTGAAAATTTCAAGTCTCTAGGTTGTTCCGTTCGAGAGTTATCGTGCGTACGACCGGACGGACGAATTTTCCGACGGATTCGTCATCAGTGAGTCGAACTGTGTCGATTGAGACCATTTTCAGCTCAGAATTCGAAAAATACAGACATTGTGACGATATGATATAGCCCTCGTGTAAGTAGAACGAGCGCTCAAAAATAGATTTTGAAGTATTTTTGCAAAAGATTGCAGAAAAAAAAGCAAGAAAAAAATCGTTTAGTTTAAGTTTAATTGCTGTGTTTTTAAAAGTTATGTAGAATAATATTGAATAAACACTATGACACAATAAGATTGATTCGTTTCCACGATAGTAAATGATCTCAATCGACTTCTCCTGCAAAAATCACTTGATTGAAAAAATCGGCATGTGTTTCTTTTCATCCCCTCAACTCAGAGGGGCGGCAAATTGTTATTGGCCTAAGGAAGCAAATAATTCTAATCCGGCCCTGGTTCTAGCACCTGTCAAAAAAAATCACCTTTAAAAACACCCTTTAGGTATATTATCTTGCTCGAGTTGGTACTCGTTTCGATTATACATACTTATAACGAATAATATTTTTTATTGATTAATTGATTAATATCAAAATTGAAGGTACAATTATTATAATAAATACATATTTGATGTATTGTCGTTTTGGGAATTTGTAGTGTTGGTAGGTACTGCTGGTGTGAATTCGAAAACTGGCTATAACAATAACAACAGAAGATGCATTTTGAAGAACGATACATTTTTCCACAAAATGTTTATGACATTTATCAATATGGTGTTGTGTGAATAACCCTGGAAAAAAGTTACTCATTTACGCTTCCCTTTAAAATAAATACATAAAAAATAGTTGTTAGGTTCATTAAAGCGATAAACGCATCAGAATTAGCTGAAATAAATTGGTCTTCAAAGTGGTGGCGCCATCTCAATATTTAAGAATTTCGTTCAGAAGGGACCAAATGAAATTTTCCGAATACGTAACTAAAGAACAAGTATTTAGTTAATCCGAAAAAATATGTCGCTAATGAGTGAATTTGTCATATCTTGCAAAAATTCAAATGAAAAGTTATGTTCCCTAGTGTTTTCATATCCACCAGAGCTATCAGCAACCATAATTCGCTGATAATTTTTATGCACAAACGTCGTCAGCCTATATGTTAAAACGATAAAGAAACCCAATTTTCGCATTTTTATAAACGGAGCAATTAACTGGCAGAGTATGACACAAAATATCGGAAAGGTGTCCCGTTGGTCGGTCCGATGTTTCGATCAGAGTAGGTTGATAGTGCAATGTCATTCTGTTGAATTTATGCCTCGTATCGAGACACGTATCGTCTTAATTTAGTCGAGGACGTTCGAATCAATAGAAATTCGGAAAAAATAAGTCATTACTTATCGTGCATCGAGTCGGCTGCTATAATATGTTAATTTCGGTTAATATATCGGCGGAACGGAGATTTTTCAGACGGACCTGTTACGGATGTATCTCGCTTATCTATCGCAGGTTCCCACACGCAACGCCGAGACCGCCCGTTGGCGCCCATAGAGAGAAGAAGAAAATCTACGTCGATAACATGTCAACGGACACCATAGATAAACACCGAAGGGGCACTCATATATTATTGTAATTATGCGATTCGTATGGGATGTGAATGACGTGTGTCATTCATAATGTTACCCCAAAATGAATATTTTAACGGTCGTATTTCAATCCTCTAATTTTTTCCACCGAAAGTTTTTCTTAGGATAGATTGTACACAATTTTCCTGCAAACACTTCGAACAAAAATAAGATCGTATATTGTAGGATTTTCTCGACGGGCTGAAAGTTGACATCTACGAGTCCCTGCTACTTTTTCATATAAACTGAAATAACTGCAGAGATTTAGTGACACCCATCAGTTTTTCTGATTGTTTTCTTCCGACGTCAGAATTCAATGTAAAAATAGACGTTTCCAAAAAGGGTAACTGAGTTTGTTCGTCATGGGGTTCTTTCGGCGCTTTGTTCGATTTTTCTGCACCTTCCTGTCCATTGTTACGGCGGACCTTGTTTTCTTAATCCTTCAGTACCTAATTCAACATGAATGGAAATCCAAATTTCGGAATTTGGCAAGAATAATTGCTTCTGCCCCGTTTCGAAATTGTTTTTCCATTAAAAACGAAACAGAGTTAACCTCCGATCTTCGAATTTCCGCCCTGACGGCTCCGTAATTTACATAACGTCAAGTCGAATTTTTCGACGCTAAACTGATTTATAAATCTGCGGTTACCTCCGAATAGTGGGGGCCACAGTATAAAATCTATTTTATCCCGTTATAAAAAGACGCTGGGGCGAGGAGGATAAACGGGGGGTGAACACGGCCTCTAAGAGATTTATCGCTGCGAGACCTCCATCGTTCATAAATCCATCAAACTAACTCCTCTGGCTACCCCCCATCATATACACGGTGAATACTTATTATCTATTTCACATGGAGAGTTCATGTGCCCCAAATGCGGCGGAATTGAATTGTATTCCTGAAAGTAACTGTCTTTCGACGACATGAATCTCAATGCGCTTCCGATACGGCGAAACTCGATGAAATGAAAATTTGATCCCGGATTTTACACCGTTACGTTGCACTCTTCTACGGCATCGGGGTTGTCCACGGTTATTTGATCAATTGGGCGGTTGTCATGGTAGTCCAATTAAACGAAATGGCTGCAGTGGTTGAGTTTCGGCGAGCACAATGAATTGGTAAGTTTTCGTGCCGATGCAACCTTAGATCGAATTTCCTGGACACGCTCACGACAATGCAGTTTCATTGCAATAGTGCCATTTCCGCCAAACATGCGAAAGAATTACGGCTTCTTTTGAAATTCGGAATTTCGAACTCTTCCAGAGACGTAAAATGGAAGGTCAAAGTGCATCAAGATAAAATGTGCATTAATAAAAGGGTACCTTCAGGGGATCTCAGAAAATACACGGAACACAAACGAGGTCGACATAAATTTGTGGAAAACAGATAAATGCCACTTTTATTATTTTTGTTCATTATTTATGGACATGGTGAAATTTTGAATATTACAAATAAGTATTTTACAATGTTCCTCCCAACGAAAGAATAAATTGGTGGGTTGCATGAAACAATCTACGATCCACGAAATATGGCATAAGGCTCAAATTGTTAGCTTTTTTTCTGATCGATTTTCATCGAAATTGGCGAATTACAAAATATAAAACATGCCCGAAAATGTAGTTCTCCAAATATAAATCTCCAATTTAGGTATACTTGATTTTGTTAAGTAAACATTCATTTAACTGACTTGTTGTATAAATAACTATGAACATTTTATTATAAAACTGAGAAGATATGACAATATATCATGTCAGATTTATTGTGAATTGACATTTTTGCCAGAATTGTAATTTTTTTTAATTGATGCCCCATTTTACTTATTTCAAGAACGCCTCGGTGTGTTTAAATCGATATTTCAAACATTTCAGAATTTTTCGATTATGGATCTGACAGGAGTACCTTGTTACGCCAAATAAAATATTACTAAATGCAAAACCTTTATTCGAACATTATTTAACAATTTCAATTTTATGAGTGGAAATGGAAAGTGCATTCGGTATTTTTTTCGTAATCATTACATTTGAAACCCCGATTGCGACTTTTCCTATGAAAAATTATCGTTACAAGTGAAGTCTCGGTGATGTCAAGATTAGTCTTTTTCATTTTGTAATAATAAACTGGAAATGTAATGAAATACGTATTATTACGATGGAAAAACGTTTTAATTACTTACTCACCTAGATTTCTCGCTTTTATTCTTTTTGATCCATCTTTTTCGAGCACCTTCAATTTCTTTCCATTCCGATGTGAATCTAAACAAACCGACGATGATCGAATTTACGTTCGCCTTTTCCGATACGTTCGGAAATTGGAATATGCCTTCAAATTCACCCGTCAGCATCAATTTCTCATCCTATGTATTCAAATTCATCTCGAAATGACCGAGTTTAGAGAAATTTCGACATGGTGTCAAAATACGATTTATTTATTTCCGCGAGAAACGTCACGTAATATCTATGATCGACTTTCTTCATTTTATGTAGTATATTACCAGAATTCATGATTTCAAAGCGCTCCAATAAAAAAATTTGAAAAGCACTGCCGTGAAGTCAGGAGCTTTTGAGCGCTCAACCACCTTGTAGGTAGACTCGCATTTTCCAGTTTCAGAAACAAAATGAAAAATTTTTTGACAGCTTTCAAAAAAATTCTCAAACTAGGGCGAAACTCCAGACTTCACTTCAGGGCTTTAGCTGACCAATTTTTTTTCGATAATTCGCTAGAATTCTCTATGGTCTTGGTAATGCGATCTGGACAAAATTTGATACGTGGTTTGAATACATTATTCTTCAGCTATGTGCAAAATTTCATTCGAATCCAATCAGTAGTTTCGAAATGATCAGAAAAAAAATATTTTGAACGGCCATATTTACGGAACGCCTAGTCTAATTTTGCTCATTGATGAACGTGACCGCGACATTCGCGATCCAAACCCACCCTGAAAATTTCAAGTCCCTAGGCCTTTCCGTTCGAAAATAATAATTTTCTATGGTTCTGGTCATGCGATCTGAACAAAATGTAACTTGAATATATCATTCTCCATTAAAATAAGTATGAAATTTTGTCTCGATCGAATCCGTAGTATCGAAATTATCGAGAAAACTAAATTTCAAACGACCGTATTTACGGAACCCCTAGTATAATTCTGCTCATTGGTAAACTTGAACGCGACATTTCAGGTCCCTAGGCCTTTCCGTTCCCAAGTTATGATTTTCTATGGTTTCTATGGTTCTGGTCATGCGATCTGAAGAAATGTAGCTTGAACATATCATTCTCCGTTAATATACAAAATTTCGTCACGATCGAATCTGTAGTTTTGAAATTATCAAGAAAAAATTTCAAACGACCATATTTACGGAACCCCTAGTATAATTTTGCTCATAGATGAACGTCATCACGACATTCCAGATCTCCACCTATCCTGAAAATTTCAAGTCCCTAGGCGTTTCCGTTCAAAAGTTACAATTTTCTATGGTTTCTATGGTTCTGGTCATGCGATCTGAACAAAATTTCACATGTAGCTTGAACACCTCATTCTCATTCAAAATTCGAAAAATACAGACATCGTGACGAAATGATATAGCCCTCGTGTAAGTAGTACGAGCGCTCAAAAATAGCGAAAAGTATTTGTGGATAACTGGTCTTCAAAACACTTTTTATACACTTATACTTCAATATACTATTTTCACGAACTATTCCAAAGGTTACTTCGCTTTCAATTCGAGCGAAAAACATTCCATTCGCGTAAAAATCACTTCTTGAATAAAGTACAGTTAATCGCTAATTCGGCAAGGATTTCAGAATGTTCCGGGCAATAACGCATCGAAAAAAAATTCAATTATCATTTACAAATTAAACCGCTTACGTCGTCGTAAGTACACGGAAACAATACGGACTCATCACTTATGTTCAGGGAACAGGCAGGTAGATGTTATCGCGTCTTGGAAACAATGAAATCGTTGTTTTTACGATTCCTCAAAATTTCCCATACTTACGAAAGCGACGGAGGCATTGTTCCGCGATGAAATTTCTTCATCAACCAGGAGATGAATATGGAGGAATCGAATCGTAGAATCGAGCGATGCGTCGTAAATAATTACGTTATCGTTATTAGCTATCTGGAAACTCGGAACATGACCCTTTTGAATTTCGAATGCGAGGCAGCCAACAATTATAAGTATACGCGAAAGATAAGATCTGTTAAATTAGTAATTACGCACTGTAAAAAAAAACGGACGGACGGGTCTTGAATATTTCCAATGCGACCGTGGCTTACTCCTAAGTTATTATAATTTATGTAAATTCGATAATAACGTGCGTTATAGCCTTAATGTAGCCATTGCCCATGGTGAAGAGCCATCAGGAAATTTCATACACCAGTCAATCTCCAGGAATGCGGTCCTCGAAGATGATAGGAATTTTTACAAGAGGCGATCCCGATACTTTTATGAATAGTGTGTGCCACATCGACCAATGGTGAATGACGTGACCCATCATTAGGCCATGGGATGGACGCTCAATCTCGCCCACCATACAGCCTCGCAGCTATTTCCCAAGACGCTTTGTGTTATACCTACCATGCCCGTGATCTCTGACATATCGGCTTTATATGAACCGAAAATGGTTTCAGTATTGATGGAATGGGTATTCTTCCGCGGAGATCGTGAGGTCCATTGTTGGGGCACTTGTAATTTACATACATAACACACGCTTCTTTCCTATCGATTGTTATGCCCGCGTACCAGAGGTTTCATTGTGTATACGCGGATAATGAGGTCGGCATCCATCATGACGGCGTATAATGAATGGCTTCATATAAACGTCTGTTAATTTCTTCGGCGCTAAACTTTCGGCTAATGGTAGGTCCTTTGATTGGAATATGTATTTATCATACTTTTTTTTATACCTAATAATTCCTCCGGAATGTTCTTTATCTAAAAGTTGAAGTTTTTCTTCTTTATATCAAATTTTACTGTATATACTAATTTATAGGACAAGAAAACTTATTATGAAGAACAATTATTGTGACATTCATTCAGAGTTTCAAGTAGGTCTTTCAGGATTGGAGATGAATAGCCTTTATCAGTTGCTATTAGTTTGATGACATTCTTGACAGATAATCAGATAAATGAATATTCATTAGTCTTTTATGAAGTAATTAATTATCAGTTTCTCTAGCAATATCATTGAGTTTATAGTTAATAGTTATTTATACAACAAGTGAGTTCTAACTAACGTGTTGCATACAAAATTTTATCCCATTTTCATGAGGGTCGAAATGATGAACACTTTCCAAAGCAAAATGCTTTTATGAAATGAGATCCATTTCAATAATCTAACTATAATTGTAATGGTTTCTTCAACGAAAAACGTGAATGTTGACATATATTTCAATAAATGTTCAATAAACTTAAGTTGTTATAAGTAACACCATTTTGTATAGGCCTATGAGTTACAAATTCTGACAGTTATTTGGAAATATTATTATCATTCAATTCACTAGTGAATTAATAGTATATTATTTAATTAGTGGTAATTTACGTCATATCTCACGCAGATGAAGTTTGCAGCGCGAGCCGAAGGCGAGTGTAATCCATCAAGTGAGTTATGACCATTACCGTAAGTTGAATACTATACTATACTATCTACGACTATAACAATAAATACTATGATATGAGTACAGAGAAAAGACTTCATTTACAAATCTTAATAGTTACCTATAACAATGCGTTATTTATGTTGTTTGTGCTTATTAGCATGGAGTAGAAAGTCCATAGGGGCGATGCTTTCGATTTAGTGCTGAGTTCACTAAAATATGCCAAAAGAACATTCTCTGGAAACGATGACTTAATATTCTTACTGCTACACCAATCTTGAAAATTGTTGTATGAACCTTTATATTGGTTTTGGGATTTTTCGGGCAATAAATTCTGTATGGGAACATGGGCTGATTTTCTTATTCCTGAAGGTGTACGTAATAATTCATCTCCACTATCTGAAATCATCTTTTCAGCAAAACATTCAAAATAATAATTAGGTATCAACTTAATGTGAGAAAACGTCGAAATTATTCAAGTGACCTCCCCTCAATACAAATTATGGGCCGTTCCCTTTCGGCCGATCGGCTTGTTCAGAAGCACAGAGCCAGGGAGTTATAGTAGTGAGTTATTATAACTCACGTTGTTGTTTTACAGTTACTATTAATTGCTCAAAAGTAGTTGAATAATGAATATATTGTTATGGTTCGTTCCAGATATTAATAATATTAAATTTTGAAATTTATAAAAACCACTAACAATATTGAAAAAATTTTGTTTTGATTATATATTTTTATTTCTTGTTCCGAGACTCTTTTTCATGGAGGGTTCTCGAGGTGAACAAACAAAGAAATATTTTTACAACAACATATAATCAGCAATTTTATTCTAAAAACCAACCCCAGCTATCAAAAGAACCTATGAGTAACTAATTTTTCTAAACTCTGAAATAACGTTCGATTGGTGAGTGCACTCACTATATGTTCTATCTTTTCACCTTGACGTTTCTTTCTCAACTGTTCACTGCCCTGCTTTTCCCATTTCTATTATTTAATATCTCATTTCCTAGGTAACATTCTTGATACATTTCATTCTTCTAAACATAACTTAACTATTTAAAATAAATCATTTTAACAAATTCATATTTTTCTGATTTTGAAATAATCTGAACCCTCTTCGAAAATATAATATTACAATAATTTATAAGTTGATCATATTTACTGAATTGACTAAGATGTTTGAAGGTTTTTGACTTTTCGGTGATATTATTTGAATTCATTTTTCATTTTAATTTCTTGAAACGTTAAGGAATATGACCATTTTTGATTTCCATAACAATATAATTCAATAGGAGTAGATAAAATATATTATATTCAAATACCTAGTGACATCAAAGTGGTCTTTACCGAAATGCAAAGAAGTATTTTAAAACGCTGCCCCTCGTCATGCAAGATTCAGCCACTTATTTCGCATTGTTTTCACATATGGAAAGTAATGATTTTCATATTGAAGAATTCAATACTCATGAACAAATTCATATCAAGCGTAAAAATTTATGAGGAAAATTCAAAAAGTTGTTGATAACACTAAATTTCCAGAATTGTTTTTAATGGACTGGATTTAGTAACCTATGTTTACAACAGCCAAAGGCTAAATAAAGGTTTATTCATTCGTTCAACTTCACCTCGTTTTTCTTCGAACGCTCGATAGAAAGTTGTACTCCAATCGATTGCTCATACTGAAGACAATGTTCCCTTCATTATTAAATTTATCTGATTCTTCGTGTTTCACCTTTGTTTATATCAATGCCTTGCCTATCCATTTTTCAGGCACATGAAAAACCATTAAAACCGATGTAAGTGGAACGATCCACTGATTATTTTCAGACATGGTGTTAGGTGTTAATGATGTCGCCACGCACAAACCTGGCCATTCAATAAAGATATGGAATCTGTAACTCCTATATAAGTATGTTGATTATACGATTAAGAACTTTTTGTTTATTAAATCCAATTCCTACGTCAAATGACAAGTACACTATAATGAAGGAGTCTAACAACTGGTTCTAGATAGCTTGCAGCACCTAGATTTGCAAATGCAGATGTTTTCCTAGATTAAAAGTCTCTAGAATAGCAATGCCCTTTTTTAATGTGGTAAACTATTTGAGCTAGTTAGAGTGGTTTGAATGGGTGAGACTCAAGATGTTAGTTGTTTTTATAAACAGAAAATCGTTGTTCTCTCAGATAACCGAAAGTATATCCCGAATTTCTCCACCAGAAGATAGACATAATATAAACAAACGCCTGTCTAGCATTTGGAAGGCGTCCCGTTCTGTTTACAGCTTCTGTCGCCGACTTATCAAGTAGGTAATGCATCCATCCTACGTCAAGACGTAACACACGGGGAGATCCATCTGTTTCTCGGGATCCGGGTATTCTTGAAACAATGGTAAAATAGAAACGAAGGTATCTGACGTCACCGCACCTGTCTTCCAGGTCTCAGCGATCTGTCAAAGCGTCGTTTATTTTGCGTTCAATATTAGTCATCTATTTTGACTAGCGCGCACTCCCAGTCCGATGGCTGGCACATAAATTCGGCTGAATTAGTAAAACTCGGTGGCAGTCATACGAGCGACTTCTTTAATGGTCCATTTTATGTTTTTGCACGACGAACATTATTTTAATTTGTCAAATTGGATCGTTTCCAGTAACGCCGCGATATGCGCGACTGGATTATTTTATAATAAACACGTGTTCAGTAATGAACTCGTTTCTGAAATACCCCGCATCGAGGAGGCGGCGGATGGGCGAGGAATCTTTAATTCAACGCCCGAATCACCAATTAGTGAGGTATTTCGATTTCTTGCCGTGGAATATTTTTCATCGCAAACGCAGAACCGCAACCGGATTTATATACCGCAGGTCAGGCGGATAGATATGTCAACATCGCAACGCGAAATTATTTGAGGTTAACCATAGATATCCAACACTGTGTTCTTTCGTAGAATTCATTCTTATAAGGAAATGTTCAATAACCTATTAATCCTTCACCCTGCGACGTACAGTCGGGAATCATGTGTTTAGTGGTTGCGTGGCGCTCCAGATACATAATTTATCGATAATGTTGTACGAGCCCACAACAAATAGAAATAATTAGAACATACGCTCATTAGGAACGCTGTGTATTTGCACCGCACACCTTCCCACTTCTGATCGTTAATATGACGTGTCGAGAATTCCTGTACCTTTTTTCGTATTACTGAACCGTTAAATCTGCTAGTTGTCACGTTATTCTAATTGAATGAAACCCGGAGCATTAGTTTGTTCTCATAAATTGCACCGATTTATCAGCACGGTCGGAAAAAATGGCGTCGACGTTTTAAAACCATAGAGTTGTGTTCATCTGTCACGCATTCACGATATGTGATATTTCACACACTGAATCGAATATTTTTTCACGAATTTGGATCATCCGATATTCCCGATAATTCCGGTCGGGTTCCGTGGGAGCATAGCCGGTCATCTAATCACTATACGTAATGTTGCGGGTGTCATAATGACCCTCGATGTAATACAGTGTTGTATGCAGAACAAAAGAGGGTGAGTCTGCCGGAGAGAGGGGTTTAATGACTCACACGCAAACAGAAAGGGGAAGAAATGAGATTAGGGGTGACCTAGGACTTTCACGAGCGACTACTACCGTTGTTGTTTGTTGAACGATGGCGAATTGCAGTCATTACCAGAAAAACAAACACACGCGGTTTTTAGTCAATGAGAGAGAATTCTAAAGCCAACCGACGACGGCCCCCTTTCGTTGTTTTATCTGATGCTCCTCGTGCGTTTGATGGGATGAGATTTTCGATTCTGCATCCAATGAATACATCAATTCCGGTCGATTGTTCGCGTTCACTGTTAAATTGAGGGTACTTAATTTTATTTTCAGGTTTCTATACTTGTACTTCTGTTGTTGGAAAAAAAGTAGAGAGCGTAAATAAGGATCTTCCTTGGTTTTTGAAAAGTCGAATGAAAATAATACTGTTGTTTAACGAGCGTTAATATAGGTCATAACTCACGCAGATGAAGTTTGCAGCACGAGCCGAAGGCGAGTGCTGTAATTAATCAAGTGAGTTATGACCATTGCCGCAAGTTGAATACTATACTTTATCTGAGACGATAACAATAAATACTAAGATAAAAGTACAGAGAAAGAACTTCATTCACAAATCTTAATAGTTAACTATAACAATGCATTATTTATGTTGATTGTGCTTCTGAGCATGAAGTAGAAAGTTCATAGGGGCGATGCTTTATATTTAGTGCTAAGTTCACTAAAATATGCCAAAAGAACATTCTCTGGAAACGATGACTTAATATCCATACTGCTACACCAATCTTGAAAATTGTTGTATAAACCTTTATATTGGTTTTGGGATTTTTCGGGCAATAAATTCTGTATGGTAACATTGGCTGATTGTCTTATTTCTGAAGGTGTACATAATAATTCATCTTCACTATCTGAATTCATCTTTTTCAGCCATACATTCACAATAATAATCAGGTATCAACTTAATTTGAGAAAACGTCAAAATTATTCAAGTAACCTCCCCTCAATACCAACAATGGACTGTTCCCTTTCGGCCAATCGGCTTGTTCGTAAGCACAGAACCAGAGAGTTATAGTAGTGAGTTATTATAACTCACGGTGTTTGTTTACAGATACTATCAACTGCTCAAAAGTAGTTTAATAATTAATATATAATCCAAAAGGAGTAGATAAATATAATAACAATCAACGTCACAATATTTACAGAAATTTCAATAATTATGGTAGGTGAGGTTTCGTTCGTTTTGTGGAGTTGCTACAACCAACGCCTGTTTAACTAACCCCCTCCCAATCATTACAAACCTAAGCGAAAATATGCAAAAAAAAACAAAAAATAGAAAAAATAGAAATAGAAAGGTATAAGACTTGCTAACTAACTAATTGGCATTCAGAAAGTAGCCCTGATCGAGGCAATTGTTTAAAGTGGCGTAAGGACGCAGTAATAAAGCCCTACCGTTCCTCCGAAAACGAAATGATCATATCAGTCGACAAATACCAATCTCAAATCGACGAACACAGACTTGCTCGCGTGTTAGGCATCGCCTATACAAGACTCTATATGTTCCAAAAAATTGTTTTGACCTTTACCAAATTCGAATCCACACTTTTGATCGAAATTTCTGATTTGTTTCTGATGTTTCAGGTGATGCCAGCAACGCGAGTATCGGAAGCGGTGAAGGTACAGGAGAAGAAGACGACGATTCGAACGGCAAGAAGAATCAGAAAAAACGGGGTATCTTTCCGAAAGTAGCGACGAATATATTGAGGGCGTGGTTATTTCAGCATTTAACGGTGAGTCAAGAAACTTGTCCACATGTGGACGAAATCAATTGTGTTATTCGAAATTCGAGGAAGATGCTCGGAAATCTCAGAGTACCAACTCTTAGCTGAAAATTTTTTTCTGGATTTTGCAACCCTTTCAATTGGACAGCAGCGGATGAACGCTGTCACAATCGAATATACTTCATTGAAGAACATCCGAAGATGTCTTCAACTTTGTGTGTTGTCCAGAATTGACGAAGAAAGTCGGCGGGTGTCCATTCCCACTCGAAGCCGGGCGTGAAGATCGCGGCGTTTTTCGGAGCCGTGAGAAAATCCGATGATCTCGAGGCACCGCGTCGTATCATGAGCATTAAATATCAAAAACAATGCACCAGGGTTCAGTTCGCAACGGAGTACCCTCCCGCCCCGAGCGGTCGTTTGGTCAAGAAGACGGCTCAGTCGGCCTCTCCCTGGGACCGTAAAAAAAAGACCGGGGAAAAAAAATGAATCTCGAACAACATCACTGCCTATAATGTAAATCCGGATAAATGCGTGTTATTCTTATTTTCGTTTATAGCCAAACCGGTATGCAAAACGGCTATTCGTGAACAAAGAAGAGCCAAAGGCGGACTGACGAGGATGGCGAGGTGATGCCCGTCCCGTGTAATGGCGACCAGGATGATGAGGTTAAACGGCTTATCTTATCCGCGAATTCTACATCTTACATCACGAAATTTTCGTTTTTTCTTCTGGTAGATTTTACGGCATTCGATACGTCAAAAATCAGTGAAAATAGCAGGATCAAATCCATATTAATAAAAGTGGATCTACGGTTTACCTATGTGCGGGCATCACGTTCAAACGACTGCACCAAACTCGATAATTCTTTTTTAGTTGTTTTCATTACTATCAGGACAAGGTTTATACAATAAAATATTCCCGAAAAAACCGTACGGAAGAGAAAAAAGTCTCTCCTTTTTCCCTCGGCCAAGCGAACAATCATAGATTATTTATATTTCATGAGAATTTTGATATTGTGTGAGTGAAATTCATCGTGTTTCTAGAAATTGGTCACTGTGTTTGATATATATCGATGTGTTGTGGGATAGTTATTGTGATTGATAAAAATGCCATCAGTGAGGCGTCCAAATATTGGTCGGCGGACGCGTGGATCAAGGCGAGTTCGTAATGATCGAGATCGAGACAATGAGAAAAAATTACGAAAAGCACTGCCGTGAAGTCAGGAGCTTTTGAGCGCTCGTACATCCACCTTGCAGGAAGATTAGCATTTTCTAGTTTTAGAAATCAATTGAAGGAATTTCCGACAACTGTCGAAAAAATTCTGCAACTTAGGCGAAACTCCAGACTTAATGTCAGTGCTTCAGCTGACAAATTTTTTTCGATAATTCGCTAGAATTTTCTAACGTATCTATGGTCTTGGTGATGCGATCTGGACAAAATTCCGCTCGTAGTTTGAATACATTATTGCTCAGCTAGGTGCAAAATTTCATTTCAATCCAATCAGTAGTTTCGAAACTATCAGGAAAAGAATATTTTGAAGGGCAATATTTACGGAACCCCTAGTCTAATTTTGCTCATTGATGAACTTTCCCTTCGGAAGTTATCATTTTCTATGGTTTCTATGGTTCTGGTCGTGAAATCTGGACAAAATGTTGTTTAATATATCATTCTCGATTGAAATACCTACACAATTTTATCTCGATCGAATCCGTATTTACGGAACCCCTAGTATTATTCTGCTCATTGATGAAAGTGAACGCGACAATTCAGATCCTCACCTATCCTGAAAATTTCAAGTTCCTTGGCCTTTCCGTTCGAAAGTTATGATTTTCTATGGTTCTGGTCATGTGATCTGGAGAAATGTAGCTTGAATTTATCATTCTCCATTAGTATACAAAATTTCGTCACGATCGAATCTGTAGTTTTGAAATTATCAAGAAAACTAAATTTCATACGACCATATTTACGGAACCCCTAGTATAATTTTGCTCATAGATAAACGTGATCACGACATTCGAGATCCACACCAATCCTGAAAATTTCAAGTCCCTAGGCGTTTCCGTTCAAAAGTTACAATTTTCTATGGTATCTATGGTTCTGGTCATGCGATCTGGACAAAAATTCACATGTAGCTTGAGCACCTCATTCTCCATTCAAGTGCAAAAATTACATCTCGATCAAATCTGTAGGTTTCAAGTAATCAGGGGAACAAAACTTTGAACGGCCATATTTACGGAACCCCTAGTGGAATTTGGCCCATTAAGAAACTTAACCGAGGCATTCGGGAACTGAACCCACAATGAATGAAATGATCAACTTTGAGCTCATTCAGAGATGATCCCACCGTCGATTATGCTAGCAATATAGTGGTGTCTTTTGGAAATATGAGCACTTTTATTTGTCAATACTGCAATGCTCTGAGATATCGAAACGAACCCCCAGGATTATGTTGCTTGAATGGAAAAATCAAATTGCCACAACTGACAATGCCACACGAACCTTTGGATTCGTTCCTTTCAGGACAATAACCTCTATTTAAACATTTCTTGCAGAATATTCAGCATTACAATAGTGTGTTCCAAATGACATCATTTGGTCCAAACATAATTGAGGGATGAGGTTTCAATCCAACTTTTAAGGTATTTTTTTCTATATCGAACATATATACAAACAAACATTCATTTTATGGAATTTTGCGTTTTGTCCAAGGGAAGGTTGTCAACCTAAGACTGATTTTTTTCGCGCTTCGCGATAGCCTCACTTTCCGATCGATTGGAGATCGTGTTCGCCATTTCAGGGACAATTCCTGAGGTACGATCAACAATGAAGTTCTTTTATATGCACGCACAACTTCGTCTTGATGCGAGATGAGTGCTCTGCGACCGGGAGCCTCATCTATCTTCGCGACCGGCTCAAGCGGCGTTTCTCATTCAGAAAATGGCGTCGAGAGACTCTCCATCTGAGGACGGGGCATCGACGGCGCGATGTAACTCGGTCCAAGCGACTCCCCGAGGAAATTCAACTAGTAGCGAACCCGCCGTCCACCTGTCAGCCGGAATTAAAGGATGGCGATCCGCAATAGGCGCTAAGGCCCAAGACCCATAGATAACGCCGCTGCGTCTTCTGCTCTCTGTGCTCCCCGGAGATTCGGCTCCTTGACCACCGGGCTGGATCTATAATGCATAATGCGGCCCCGGTGCTAGATAAAGACTGCGAACCATAGAGCATTGGCGACCCATGAATATTTGAACGGGACAAACATCTATCGGAAGTATCGCTCTCTGATCCCGGCTTACTTGCACGACTCATTAAACCCCATGCGCTAATCCTGTCGTCAGATATTGCAGGAGGGTACGTCGGACCTCCGTTCTGCTTCCTGGCTTGGACCAACGACGGATCGATAACTGAGAGCCCCCCTTTTCGTTTCTTCCGATACATTCAACAGCGATATGTCAAATTGCGCACATAGAGTTCGATGACACATCCAGAATCATAGATGTATGGGGGGTCCACACAAGAAAAGAAGTGGAAGTGGCCTTATGAGTTGTCTTCCAGTAGAAATATAGTTCAACCGTCAGAGGATTCCGGGAGTTATAGGGATCCGATCCGCCGTAATTATGCAAGCTGCAAAACGAGGCGAAAGCTTGAAATGCATGAATTCGGTCCGGATTTATGGACAGGCCGTTTGGGATTCGTGTAAAAGGGCCGCCATGCTTATCCCGTCGCCGTGTACCCCGTTCATATTGTCGCGAAAACGATCATTTATAACGAAGTGCGCTCCGGCATTTTCGTGTTTCTCTCATTCCGGAGACTGGGGACATTCTTTGTTTCGCAGATGCTCCCATCCCGTCGGCTGCGTTTTGTTCGCAGCGTTGTTTCGTTGCGATTATACCGCCGAACCCTTGCTCTTCCTCCGCGGAAGGAACATTCGCTGAAGGACCGCCTAGTAATTCCGCGGAGAAGAAGAAAAAATTCGGGTGCATAGAAATTCACTTCGTTTTGGAAGTATCAATAGGTTTTCTCTGGTTCGCTGTTTGAGGTTAGTTCAAGCATTCTCGACAAAATCATTGAAATTATCTATTTAGTTCTAGTTTGTGTTTAACCCAAATGGAGACGTATAGAATTTTTGCCTCGATGTAGATAGGCTTTAATTTTCAGTTATTCATCAGAAAAAAGTTAGATATAACGCTAAAAGTTGAAACACCTTGATATAACCCAATTTTCACATTTTTTATATGAATGAAATCTTCACTCCTTTCTGGCAAGGACTGAAGTGTTACTTTTGTCCCTCCACGATTAAATATGGGCGAAAATCCCGGATGCATTAAATTTCCAAATAACCAAACTATTGTTATTGTTTTGACGTAATCATGGAAATTTGTTGAAGGAAATTTCAAAACAACAAAATATTTTTTCTATTGTTGTGATAGGGAATTTTATCTCTATGAAATAGTTATTTAATCAACTAGTTTATTAATGACAGCAATTAATTAATAAACGAGTTGATTACAAGATTCTTCCGTCGACCTCATCAGGAATTGAATATAAATTCTGGATCGAAACCAATTTTTATTTTGCATGATATACAAATTTGACGTAATACAAATTTCTATGTTCATTTCGATATATTAATATTTATGCTTCCTATAGAACAATTCGAAAAATTCATAGAGGGAATATTGGACATGTTGTGACATTCTGAATAGTTTACATTTATTTCATTTCCTATAATGTCGGATAAGGAACGTGTGGATGAAGTGGAGGTTGAAGCATTATTTACTTTGGAACTATTATGACATAGAATTTTTTCTGCAGTTTCTATTTTATTCTGAATGGAGTTTTCAATATACCCTTCTGCAACAGAAGTTGATTTCCAACGACCAAGTCTTTTGATGGCTGAAAAATCTGCACCACTGTCAGAAAGAATAGACGCAGAAGAACGCCGAAAACAGTGACCTGTATACAAATGTGGTTGCTCTAATTTAAGAAAGTTTGCAATCATTGAAGGTTATTAAGAAAATGTATTCATTCCAACTGGTTGTATTGAGCATTTATAGTTCTTATAAAAAACGAAAAATCTTTCGTGTGGAGTGTGAGCTGGCCTCAAGGATATATATCTCTTTATTATGTTTGAAAGTGTATGCTCATCATTATCCACCACAGTGAATATCCTGTTCGAATGTGTTTTCGATGAATTCACTGTCACCAAAAATTTCGATCCCATATCTTGTACATCCTTTCTCTGCAACCTTAACAATTCATCTTTTCTCAATGCACCCGCTACTCCGAATATCAAAGCGACCTACAAATCAAACAATGATAGTTATTTCACTATAACGAGATAATGAGAATAAGTTGGAATAACGATTCAATTGAGTCCTATTTTTACCTTCGACATCAAGAAAACACTATCAGGAGCATTCGCTATGAACTCTCTCACATGTTCTTTTTCGAGAACTTTTGATTTTTTTGCGATATATCCCTCTCTTTTCCGTTTAATAAACATCACCAGTTTGTGGTATCTGCTTATATCAGTATTGTCTTTCACATTTAGTGTTGATTTCAGCATCGAATATTTTGGCCATAAACTTGCTAGATTCCCCTTTTCTGCAATACCCGTAAAGTATGCCAACAAAACCGTTTCCGTAAAGTTCCGAACCTTCTTGTCCTTGCACCAAGATCTGAATTCAGCATAGGTTTTCTTATATGAATGGCGGCTCTTTTCAGGAAGCAAACTCAAAGTTGCTGCTTCAGCAGTTTTTGTCACATCTGGCGGTGTCAAAGGGATATTTTCTTCGGTATTCATTATGTAGTAGCGTAACGTAAAATCAGATTCTGATCGAAAGCGAATAAATAAATTTGACAGCTCGATCGTGCTCCGACATAGATGCATCTATGCTCCGACTGAATATTTTATAATCGGTTGCCATGATAATCATGCATTAATACAAGAAAATCATTCATTAATAGGGGTCATTAATGGATGATTTCGAGTGCGTTAAAATGAGCTTTTATTCTATGGTCGACGGAAAAGATAAATTTTGGGGCAGGTAAAAATAATTGCCAAAGTAGGTGAGAGTAGGTCAATAAATTGCGCTGAAATTTTTTAACGTTTGTCTCTCAAAATAAGATAATATGATGTGAAATGTCAAACTTTGAATAAACTTCAATAGTTGTAAGCATTTAATTTTGTATCTCAACTTATTCTGCCTTTGGGTCCTCGATCAGAAAACAGTTAGGCGATTACTCATCAAATCTTTCAAGTTATAATTTAAATCATTGTTATTTCGGAAAACGTAAAAAATTTTACAGGGTGCGCGAAGTTAGTACACCCTAATGCGCACGTTTGTGGAAAACCGATCCCCTATCAGAAAACGGCTTGTTGCGAATGACGGTTTTGAAAGAGGGAAGGAAAATCCCATATCGTTTTCCTCGGCGGCGTAAAAGGTTTTTGAAAGACGGTCGAAACTATTCATCCATTTCTCATCACACCTCCGAAGGGCCCCTGGGGGACCCATAACCCCATTCTTGCCTATCTCATGGGCTGCATAACCCTTATATGATTACTTCTAGGACGGGCGTTCGGAACTCTCCAGTCTGCGCCCCGTGCATATAGTGATTTTTATTATTACGCTGGGATTCCGTAACGGTCCCCCTTTGCCGCATGCAGCATCTTTGGCCATTATTTGCGTATACGCGCGGGGCCGTGTGTAACGGGTAGAAAATTGAAGAGGGTGCGGAGGAATGGAATTCGATCACCTAGCGCGCGCACACACGCACGCCGCACGAGCTGATTTCAATGCACCCCGGGGGTGAACATATCACCTCCGTCGTTCCAGATTTACGTTCACAATCGTATCGAACCAGCCCGATCCGAATTGTAGATAGCAATAAATAAGAAACCGCCATCCGTCTTCCAGAGCTGTGGGGGACCCCTGCCCTCGGAAAGCTCAATTTAAAATACTTTTAATGAATCCGCCCGAGCAGTCAACGCGCCTGCTACATAATGGGAACGGAATATTTTTTTTCCTTTTTTTGGACAGGGTATTCGACGCAGCCTTCGGAACGGAAGGTAGATACGGCTTTGTCCACAATTTTCCATTTCGCGTCTCAAAACTTCATAGTAATTTTTTTTGGGAAACCTGCAGATATCACACATATTTTTGTTATATACAGGGTGTTTTTCAAGGTTCATCATTTCGCCGAAAGTTGATCATATAAAATGTTCAATTTGAAAGGAGTCCAAAAAATCTTGGGCATCAATATCTTAATACAACTTTGGATCGTGTTATCTCTCTGTTAGGAGATCTGACATGAATTACGGTACCATATGTATTCCAGCAAGTAAATAAAGTGCTGGATTTGTATATTCTCTTTCAACTTTCATTCGGTGATTCTTCCTGAACAGAATAATTCTTGAAGCTCAATTTGAGGAGAGGAGAAATTACTGATTGAAAAGGTCCTATGAAAAAAATTAGCAAGTTCACAAACTCACCGATAAAATTGATCCTAGTTGTTTAGAGAAAGTGTTTGAAATGGTCATCATTTATTTTGATGTGCACAGGGTCTTGCCACATCAGTTTGCTCACGAATAATGTCACAAAAATTTTCAATGCGTTGTTCCAGTTCTTCAACACTATTCACCTCAGCGTTACTACACTAATGTTTTCAAATGGCTCCAAAAGAAAAAATTACAGGGGTTGAGATTCGGGGAACGTGCAGGCCAAGAAATCGACCCACCACGTCTTTTCCACCTAAATTTACAAAATTCATACGCTCTTTCAGATGATTTCCCGTGAACCGAACGCGTTCAAATTTTAAATCTCTCATTTAAATCTCAATACGTACCTAAATCAAATCCGGGCTGGGAATTTCTCAGATTCGCGGGTAACTTTGATTTCGAAATACTCGGCCCAGGTGAATACGGGGTGTTTCATAATAATGAGGATTTCAGGATGTGATGGCTCGTCCAAAAAAATGAAAAAGTTTCTACTAACTTACCCTCTAAAATGCACCATTTTCGAGATAAACAAAAATTTAGAAAAGCACTGCCGTGAAGGCAGGAGCTTTTGAGCGCTCGTACATGCACCTTGTAGGTGGATTCGCATTTTCCAGTTTTAGAAATCAATTGAAGGAATTTTCGACAGCTGTCAAAAATATTCTTAAACTTAGGCGAAATTCCAGACTTCATGTCAGTGCTTCAGCGGATCAATTTTTTTTCGAAAATTCGCTAGAATTTTCTACGGTATGTCTCGGTCTCGGTGATGGGATCTAGACAAAATTTTGCACGTAGTTTAAAAACATTATTCCTCAGCTAGGTGCAAAATTTCATCCCAATCCGATCAGTAGTTTCGAAACTACCAGGAAAAATATAGATTGAACGGCCATATTTACGGGACCCTAATCTTATTTTGCTCATTGATGAACGTGACCGTGAAATTCGCGATCCAAACCCACCCAGAAAATTTCAAGTCCCTAGGCCTTTCCGTTCGAAAGTTATGATTTTCTATGGTTTCTATGGTTCTGGTCATGCGATCTAGAGAAACGTAGCTTTAATATACTATTCTCCATTAGTAAACAGAATTTCGTCACGATCGAATCTGTAGTTTGGAAATTATCAAGAAAACTAAATTTCGAACGACCATATTTACGGAACCCCTGGTATAATTTTGCTCATAGATGAAAGTGATCACAACAATCGAGATCCACACCTATCCTGAAAATTTCAAGTCCCTAGGCGTTTCCGTTCAAAAGTTACAATTTTCTACGGTTTCTATGGTTCTGGTGATGCGAGCTGAACAAAATTTTGCATGTTTCTTGATCACCTCATTTTCCATTAGGGTGCAAAATTTCATCTCGATCGAATCTGTAGTTTCAAAGTAATCAGGAGAACAAAATTTCGAGCGGCCATATTTACGGAACCCCTTCGGCGAATTTCGCCCATTAACGAACTCAACCGCGGCATTCGAGATTCGAACCTACCCTGAAAATTTCAAGTTTCTAGGACATTCCGTTCGAGAGTTATCGTGTATACGGACGGACGGCCGGACGGACAGACTCCAATTTTCCGACGGATTCGTCATCAGTGAGTCGAACATAGTCCATTGAGACCATTTTCGGCTCAAAATTCGAAAAATACAGACATCGTGACGAAATGATATAGCCCTCGTGTAAGTAGTACGAGCGCTCAAAAAATAATCGAAGTAGGATTAGCGTATTCAGTAATAAATTCTTTCAGTGGTTCAGAAAATAATTATGAATTGTTAACCTGAATTTTTGACGTAGAAAAAGCAACGTTGACGGTTAGTAAAGACTACTTAAACATAAAAGTTGATTTTTCTCGAAAACGGTCGACTTTAGAGCGTAGAAGTTGGGGAGAAAAACACCCACTACTGAAAAAATTCCCCACAAATCATTGCTTAGTATGATAAGAAGATGCTTACGAAAGCAGTTTTCTGTACGATAAAAGGTTCCGGAGATATTCGCAAAAAACGATTTTTTCTTTCAATTTCAAAACCCTGTGCATTCTAGAGGGCCGAACTTTTGTTGGGTGTAATAAAATATTTGTAGACTTCACAGGCATATTCATGGACACTTCTGATTTGGCTATTGAATGATCACAAATGTGAAAGATCAATAGCATATTCAGAGATATTTTGTGTTATCAATTATTTGGTATAAGAAGGAAAGAATTGTTTTTGAACTGATGAGATCATTAGTTAATTCTCTATAAATCCAACATTCTGTAGCGCCTGGTCAATGCATACAGTTCTAGAAATCTGAGATTTTTCCTTCAATAACTAATATCAATTTTGCGAATGAATTGCTTATCTGGTGGTCTATTGCCACCATTTACTAAATTTTTGTTATTCAATTGCTCAAAACTTTCCGACTTCACGTCCGCGCTTTTCCGGAATTTGGCAGTATTCAGTAATGAATATTAACACTGTCATATGCTATCTACAGGAGGTCATGAAAAAGCTGGTTTAGTGTCGTTTATTTTATTTTAACGTTGCAGAACAGAAATCCGTAATTGTCGATTATTTCTTGAACCTTCACCCTGGCATCAAGAAATTATTACAGATTACAGATATAGCAGATGTGATTTCAACATAACCTAACATTTGCCTTTATGATGAGCCCAGACTTTTGAATTACAAAAAATAGAAACTTGGGTACGGCCTGATTCCTTCCCCCGTGGAGCCGAGACAACCATATTGGAAATTCCCGATTCGCGCGGATCTAATTGAAGGTTTTCCTCGCCGAATTAACCATACGGAGAGACGGAAATGGGAGACGAATATTGCGTAATACGTTCCAGCAAATCCCGTTGGATTTCCGTAACCGAGACACATGTTGACGTAGGGGCTCCCTGACGGATAAACCGGGATAACCATACCGGAAATACATCCCCAGATATTTTCTGTTCGGAAGTGGAATTCTGTTGCGGAAAGACCAGTTTTTGATTTCCTGCTCTATCGGGGACCGCCATGCGAGATCCGAATATTAGCGACGGAAATCGCGAAAGCTTTTTTCGATGCATCAATCACGAGGAGATCGGAGCTAAGGAATCAATTCTTGATGACTCCGAGTTACAGTCCATTTACTATGCCCATGACAGCCGTGGTACAAAAATGACTTCGGAAATTTCTACCTTCTTTTCTCACTTCATACATCATGATCACCGTGATTATCCTTATAGACCAACCGGAGTCCCGGTTTCTGGTTGTTTGACGATGAAATTGCTATTTAATGAGTTCATTGTTACGTGCCCAAAATTAGTCGTATAATAATATCTATTACGTTAACGTTAATAACAGTTATTTAACGTGAAAATTTTTACTTTCATTAGAAAGCATGTAATTATGTCGCCTCATGATCTATACATCATGGATCAAGTTTAGAAATCTGCTTCAATATGGGATCAACTTCAATAATTGTTGTCACGACATGCGGCTGTTTTTATTTCATTTTCGCCCATTTAAATACTTCATAGCCGCGGCCGTTCGAGGTGTTTTATCAGTATTGATCAATGTTATTTTTATTCGAACGGCCGCCATGGACATGGGGAAAAAGTTATCGTTTATCTCTCGCGTTGCTCGATTATTCGCTGGTTTACAATGTGAAAAAATGGCAGTTAATTATATATGAGAAATTGTTTCACGTTGAAAAAACATGGCGAGATACTCGTTTCGCTATTCGCCTCAATTATACACTTGTTTCGTTCGCGGTGCGATCCGACGAGGAGTTCTTATCCGCTTGTTTTGATCAATATTGTGGTTGGGGTAATTTTTCGTTTTTTCATTAAACTTTCCCTGATGTTTTGATTCATTTTTCTTTTCATATTCGTTCCGAACGATGGACGTTTTTCATATGCTCGTTTCTATTAATAGTCATCTCTAAAACACGCTTAGTGGCCGATTCTGACAGTCCGTTTGTATCGAAACGGGCCCAATTATAATTCGGCGGAACATTGCAAGATTCGCACCGGCCGATTGTCCCGATATCGGCACGTTTCCAGCAGGCAAATAATCCTTACTGCGCGTTTTTAGTGCCTATTGGGCGATTATTAGAACACCGACTATTACCGTTCCCGACTGCACGTCACGATCGGCACGCCCTCTGGCGGTACGGTCACGAAGGACGTGAATAATCACGTGTCTCGCGTTGTGCGATCTTTGCACCACCCTCAAATCGGAAAGCGTCCACCCGCACTTAATTGGCGATTTTTGAGGTTGATGTTTCCAACCAGTCATTCTAACGAAGATGATAGGAATTTTGGCTTGGTGAATATTCTGCCACTGTTCCTTCTTTCGGAGCATCCTCATGACTTCATTACTGAGATATTGATTATTGTGTTAACGATCCTTTATAAGCCGTAACTATTTTATCTGGATAATTGGACATTCGTTATTTCAATGTTTTTTTTTGTTACAGCATCCATACCCTTCGGAGGATCAGAAGAAACAGTTAGCTCAAGATACGGGTCTTACAATACTACAAGTTAATAATTGGTGAGTCGAGTTTATTGTTGATTAGGGGAGTCGAAAGAGAAATTAGTTTGTTCGTTTTTGATTTGTATTAATGTTGTATCAAATTATGTAATTCCTCTTTCGATTCCTTCGCTATCCACTGGTTATGAATGCTTTTTCGTCAACTGCCTAAGGCACCTGTTAGCAACCTTAATAGTAGATCCTGAAGTCAGAGTTGATTGACTTTTTAAATGAATTCTGGTTGCATTTTTTTTTCAGCATTAACATCTGTGTACTAATTTCACACACAAACTAACAATCAGAACATTAAAATATCCACATTTTTTATATACGTAGGAATAAAATAAATCATAGTGCACAAAAGAATCCGAACGATGCGCTGGTTCGCCAATCGGCCAACATAATATAAAACACATTATACGCGATGGATAATCAAGTATTCAACAAGACCACACTACATTCGATTTGCCTCCACTTTGAAGTGTGACTGAGAAGCCTGAATGAACTGAAAATCTGTTATACAGGGTGTTACCAAATTAGACGTGAACCTTTGGAGGACGAGTTAGTATCACTCATTTGCTCGTTTGAGCCATATTTATTGATAACCGAAAATCAACAGTTTCCGAGATATTTGAGTTCTTGTGTTTTTTGAAGAATTTTTGACTTTACTTTAATCTTTTCTACGCTGACTGAATTTGATTATAATTTTGGACTATTTTCATCAGTAAATGATATGATATGTATTAAAAAAGCAAAACTATCCTGTATTAGAGGTTGAAAAAGAATTTGTATGATTTGAAAGTTAGTACATATATAAAGAAAATAAAAATCAATTTCTAATATCAATTTGTCTGCAACTTTCGAATTCCACAATTCATGTAAGTATGAAAAAATTATTTTAAAAACTTGCCAAATTCCTCCTTTATTCCCTAAAAAAGTTTTCGTGAGAATGCAGGCACTTAGTTTCGTTTTAGCAATTTTGATTTGAAAGCTAAAAAAGAAAAGTAACGAATTAAATATTTTTTTATTGCAATTAAACTCAAAAATTCATTAGAGAATTTATTCATAAATTATGTTCGAAATATCCTCCACCATTCCTTATACAAGCACGTGCCCTCTTTCTAGTTTCTTCAGTCCTGAAATTTACTCTCAACTCAATCTTCTTGCTGCTCCTTCCATTCTTTCCACAAGTTGTGCACGTGTATGTTTTTCCCTTTCATATACTATTGTTTTTCAACTGCCCCAAACATGAAAATCTAACGGTGTTAGATCCGGATTTCTCGCTGGCCACGAAATAGCTCCTCCCCTACCTATCCACCCTTTAGAAAACCGTTCCTTCAAAAACATACGAACGTTTAGCCTATTTTATGCGGTACACCCATCCTGTTAGAAAATGATTTCACGCCTGTCAATCAAGGGAATCGCGTCCAAAAAACAGTCCATATTTTTTCTCAGAAATTCTTCATAATTTTCTCCGTTTAAGTTATCAGGCAGATAGTAAGGACCTATCAAAAGATTAGCTATTGCTCTCATCCAAACATTAACGCTAAATCACTATTTTTGAGCGCTCGTAGGTACTACTTACACGAGGGCTATATCATTTCGTCACGATGTCTGAGTTTTTCGAATTTTGAGCCGAAAATGGTCTCAATCGACTATGTTCGATTCACTGATGACGAATCCGTCGGAAAATTCGAGTCTGTCCGTCCGGCCGTCCGTAAGCACGATAACTCTCGAACGGAACAACCTAGAGACTTGAAATTTTCAGTGTTGGTTCAGTTCCCAAATGCCTCGGTTAAGTTCGTTAATGGGCCGAATTCCACCAGGGGTTCCGTAAATATGGCCGTTCGAAGTTTTGTTCCCCAGATTACTTGAAAACTACAGATTCGATCGAGATGTAATTTTGCACTCAAATGGAGAATGAGGTGTTCAAGCTACATGTGAAATTTTGTCCAGATCGCATGACCAGAACCATAGAAACCATAGAAAATTGTAACTTTTGAACGGAAATGTCTAGGGACTTGAAATTTTCAGGACAGGTGTGGATCTCGAATGTCGTTATCACGTTCATCTATGAGCAAAATAATACCAGGGGTTCCGTAAATATGGTCGTTCGAAATTTAGTTTTCTTGATAATTTCAAAACTGCAGATTCGATCGTGACGGAATTTTGTATACTAATGGAGAATGATATATTAAAGCTACATTTCTCCAGATCACATGACCAGAACCATAGAAACCATAGAAAATCATAACTTCCGAACGGAAAGGCCTAGTAACTTGAAATTTTCAGGATAGGTGTGGATCTGAAATGTCGCGTTCACGTTCATCAATGAACAGAATTATACTAGGGGTTCCGTAAATACGGTCGTTTGAAATTCTGTTTTCTGGATAATTTCGAAACCACGGATTCGATCGAGATGAAATTTTGTATTTTAATCGAGAATGATATATTAAAGCAATATTTTGTCCAGATTGCATGACCAGAACCATAGAAAATTGTAATTTTTGAACGGAAAGGCTCAGGAACTTGAAATTTTCAGGGTGGGTTTCTAGCGAATCATCGAAAAAAATTGGTCAGCTGAAGCACTGACATGAAGTCTGGAGTTTCGCCTAAGTTTCAGAATTATTTTGACAGCTGTCGAAAATTCTTTCAATTGATTTCTTAATCTGGAAAATGCGCATCTACCTACAAGGTGGATGTACGAGCGCTCAAAAGCTCCTGACTTCACGGCAGTGCTTTTCGTAATTTTTTATAACGGACATTCAAGAGGTTGTCTATAAAAAAATCTGCTGAAACGAAACTGGTGACTGCATTCTAACGAAAACTTTTTTCGGGAATAAGAAGGAATTTGGAAAGTCTTTAAAATAATTTTTTCGTTCATGAATTGTGGAATTCGAAAGTTGCAGGCAAAGTGATATCAGAAATTGATTTTTATTTTCTTTATATACCAACTTTCAAATCATACTAATTCTTTTTCAACATCTATTATAGCATAGTTTTGCTCTTTTCATACATATCATATCTTTTTCTGATGAAAAAAATCCAAAATTATGATCAAATTTGACCAACGTAGAAAAAAATGACAAAAAATTAAGTGGAAAAAAAAAATCACAAAAATTCAAATAACTCGTAACTGCTGATTTTTGGTTCTTAATAAATATGGCTCAAACGACAGCAAGCGAGTCATACTAACACGTCCTTCAAGGTTCACGTCTAATTTGGAAACACTCTGTATAACTGAAACAATTTTCGGAAGAAAAATCTGATAAGCAGGTCGACAAATCGATACATGTAACCCCAGAGAACATCAAATTCATCATTCGTAACGGTAGACCGGTTTCGGTTCATTGAGCCTCATCAGTACCTACATGGATTGATTTATTGGCCTGCTTATCAGATTATCTAGGAAACATTTTTCTTCCTTTGAATTGGATAAACAGCCAAAACATTATTCAGCATACGTTTATGTGGCTGCGATTGGGTTCTTGTTGATAGCCTTTACTGCCTTTTCTGTTTGGAATGAAGTCGGTGTTGGTATGTTATTTCGGTCAAGAGTATAGCTGTGAGGTTCAATGCTGCTTCTTCACGGTTCCGGATGGCGAAGGGTTACAGTGCGGGGATGAGATGGCGACGGTAATGAAAAAACCGACGTCTTGAGAAAATCAGAGGGGAGCAGAACCGTAATTAGTTCGAGTGAGCACCTACTCAAACGGGCGGAACGAGACGGTGGAGAGTCGGAGACAAGTGAAGCACGTATGCGGTGGCCATTTCCTCGAAGAGCAGACAGTAATCGCTCTCTTCAGGCTCATAAACAGGCTAAAATGACCGTCGAGACACTGCGGGATGGCCCTTAATGGATTCGGACCGATCTATAGTGCCGTTTGCTGCCGGAATTGCGAGTGAATATTCGATGGCGCGGGCGACTAACGTGATAAATTGTGTACCGACATAATGGCATTATAAAAATCGATGACAATTAACGCGTGCGCCAGCGCACCGACGCGCGCCATTTCCTGCCCCTAATCTCGTTGCGAGGCGGCAGGAGGCCCGAATCTAATTAGCGCGGAAAGCTGATCGGTAATTACTGCTATTAATCAATCCGTTCCAGTGTCTGAAAACGGATTTTTTCAATCGGATCTTCCGCGCCGCAAAAATTCCGATCAATCTGGCGCGATTAGAGAATTCCAGTCGTTTCCTCCGGCGAACCTGCTGGATTCCTGCCGAACTCGAGAATCGGATTCTTCTGCGGTTTTCCCCGCAATCGCGGAGCGAGAGCGTTACCGCAGATCCGGATTGCGGAATATTCTTTTCCATTTGAATAATCGGAGACGGCGAAAACGCAAAACGGCGTGGTCGAAAAATAGAAGATGAACTGGCGTCCCGTCTGCGGGCACAGAAACAGAAAAGAAAAAACAATGGAATGTTCCAAAGGCGATCGCTCCCTGCAAGAATCAAAATGCTAATGGATGATACCCTTTTTTCAATGGATTTTCTCGAGTCCCATAATACCTCATTAACTCGTTTTGGTCCAAATTGAAATGCCTAAGGGTCATATATTCGAGGGGGCTCGTGGTATCGGAGGGGGGAAGACCGTCGTATAGTTGTTTGTTATTCAAATTGGATTTCTTCGCCTTCTGCTTCATCTGATAGAGATCCGGGCTCTCGGAGTTGTCTCGATGCTTAATGATCGAGATCGATTCGAATTGGCGGCTTTTTGTATCCTTAATTGATAGAGCTGCCTGGAAACCTGCATGCAAAAAACATTTTTTTTTGGATCGCTTTATCTGCCAAGCTTCCCTTCAAGATATACTTAGTAAACTATTTTAATGAATGAATATCAACTAAATTATGCAATTATCAATTTTCTATAAAATTTTCAACATCAAGTAAGGAACCGTTCTTTTCTATACAGGGTGTCTAACTTCAGTGGGAGATCATACATGAGATTTGCAAAAAAAAATGTCAAAATGTTGACGGTTATCATTCAATTTAACATTTCTTGATTTCACGGAATATTTCAAGATTTTCCATGAAATCACTTATACTTCAGTTATTCTTGTAGCCTCATCAAGTTTGACCACATATCTGTAAACATCAATAAATTTGCTACAAGATAGGAATTTCTGTGAGCCAAAAATGTTGTATTGCGGGCGTGGTAAGGAGATGAATATCACGATTCTGAAGTGAACAAAACTAGTCATATTTTTTCAACGTTATAATCGGGGGTAATATCCCTAGTGCATTTAATTTTTCCGGAAAAATTCGGCAAAACGAGTTTCTAAGTAATTTGTTTTAACAAATAGCATGAGCGAGAGTGGTTTTAAAAATCCTCGTCTTCGACTCGGATTTTTCCACTTTCGCGAATGCTATTTGTTAAAACAGATTACTTAAAAACGAGTGTTCCAATTTTTCCACAGGAAAAATTAGATGCCCGAGAGATATTTGGTAAGATTATTTCTTGAGTTAAATGAACATTTTATGTGTGAATTTTCTGAGTATTTAGTGGAACACTATTTTCAACAGCCGCATTAATTTTACTTTCGGAAACATTTTCAAACCGATTCATTTTGAGTTTCAGTTGAAAAATTAATAAATTCGTAAGCGTTGTTTGTGATCTTCGTTGTTGGTAACGGTACATAGCAACACAGCAGAAAACCATCAAGTTTGTTTTTACAAAGCAACTTGTCAAACTTGCATGAAATTTTTCCAATTTTCCAGCTAAGTTGACAGTTGTTAAGTAATTTCCCCACTTAAAATTTACATTTGACATAGCAATTCTTGATAGCGATTGGTCAAAATTAATACGAAGGAAATAATCGATGGGAAATCATTAATTATGGACATGTTTTCTTTCCAGCAAAAAATACCCCATTTGGTGTGCTTTCGATATATATATTGAATTTTGTGCTTGCTGCTTGTCTTCTGCCCTAATATCATGGCTAACAAGATAACAACGAAATATTCCAAACCTAAATTTGCTTTATTTTGAAGCTCTTTATGATTGAATATTATCTGTCAATTCAAAATAATTTGATGAAATAAACCAAATTTCAATAGTACAGATTTTATGAAAACATGTGAAGAAAACAGACTACTACTACTTGTAACAATTGTTCAAAATCTTCACCGCCTTGTACAATACTTTTCACACATCGTTCTCGCACTGAATCTACAACCCTGCGAAGTTCTCAACGTTTCTGACGCATTTCTGCACAACACAAATTCATTCTTTCGAACAGATCCTTTCGGATTGAACGCGAATTTGATATACTTTTTCTTCCAAGGTGTTCCAGACATAAAAATCCAAAGGCATAAGGTCGGGGCTCCTTG
Organism: Aphidecta obliterata; assembly: GCA_963966015.1. Lineage (NCBI taxonomy): Eukaryota > Metazoa > Arthropoda > Insecta > Coleoptera > Coccinellidae > Aphidecta > Aphidecta obliterata. The sequence goes on along the minus strand of OZ014427.1, from coordinate 30,376,301 downwards.
GTGGTTTATTCCTACAAATTCTTTTGAATCGACAGATAAATTCATGATTTCCATGAAAATTACTTCAATATTCAACCACAAAGAGCTTCAAAATAGAACCAATTTAGCTTTGGAATATTTCGACTTTTTCGTTGTTATCTTGTTAGTCATGATATTTGGGCAGAAGACAAGCAGTAAGCACAAAAGATGATATGTCTTTCGAAAGCCAACTAAATGGAGTAATTTTTGCTGAAAAGAAAACATGTCCATAATCAATGATTTTTCATCGATAAAACCATTGGAAAAATATGACTGGTTTTGTTCACTTCAGAATCGTGATATTCATCTTCTTACCACGCCCGCAAAAAGAATTTTTTTGATACACAGCAATTCTTATCTTGTAGCAAATTTAATGCTGTTCCAGATAAGTATGTGGTAAACTTTGAAGAGGCTACAAGGATAACTGCGGTATAATTGATTTTATGGAAAAACTTGATATATTCCGTGGAATCAAGAAATGTTAAATTGAAGAATAACCGTCATTATTTCGACCAACATTTTTTGTTGCAAATCTCATGTATGATTTCCCTCTAAAGTTTTGCCCTTTCAAAAGTAGACACCCTGTATAATACATTATTGATTGAAGATATAAAATATCTTTAGGTTATCAACTTACAGTCTACGAAATTGATGAATGAATACATTTTCGATAATTTATAAGCTAAATGAAAATAACCCAGTGACGTCGATAATCAACTGAATATTTCATTCCTAATAAATCGAGTTTCAGTGGATTCAAGTTCGAATTGTGGGAGACCTGAGGTACATTTATTAGTATAATTAAAGTTGAATGCGTTGGAGAAAATTAAACTAACAAATTATGTGGAACTTTTAGTCGTTTTTCAAAATCTTTACGGAAAATTTCATATTCCATTCACTCTAGATTTTCATACAAAGTTTGAAACGCAAATCCAGTACTTGAGCCTCGTTATTTCCAGGAGATCAAGCACAATGGAAAAACCATATTTATGATTAGGCAACGATTCGCCATTCCCAAAACGAACGGTGTAATCTGATATTAAAAATTTGCATTGTCCGTGCCTGTTATCGCCTTTTCGAAACCGCTAGAAGGAATTGAGCAATATCGTAACGCATAATGGTGATTTCGTTAATTAGAAAAGGTGTTCCTTAATCGACAATAACCGCACGTAGGACGTTATTAGGAAGCACCACTATCGCAGATAAACCCTCGTGATTCACGTACGAGAGAGCGGCGGCGGGTGGATGAGCGCAACGGGAAACGTAGACGCCGGTGTTATTGTTCTAACGGTCCCTATTTTCATTTCCCGCTACAATAGTTCATTAAAAAGGTGTTTCAAAGGCTATTTGGTAAGCTATTAGGTGCCCCGATATTACTCCTCCGAGAGTCGTTCGCCGGCGGCATCATCCGACGACAATGAAACTCACTCGTAAATTGCCGCCCGGATCACGCCGGGGCGGAGGGCGAAGAAGATCGGAGCTGGCGATGTCTTGCCGTGACCGAACATCCGACAGGACTGATAACGGCCCCCGGTGCGAATCGGGCCCGGAATGACAATTAATCAGGAAGTCGAATTAGAACAGGTAGAAGCTCCTCGTTTTCGAAGTGGAAAAAGTTCGGACCCCGAGGAAATGGGATTTTCAACTCCCTCGAACGTTCCTGATATCTGCGAAAATCCATGCGACAATTGGATAGCTAGATAAACTTCTATGATCCATCATCCTAACCTCAGGCCATAAAATCGACGGAAAGATACTTCTATGGTCCATAACCTAACCTGTGTTCGACCAATGGTCCTTCTACTTGATAGAATCCTTTTCTATGCAATTTATTGTATGTTTGTTCGATGCCAAACACGATAAGCCATCAACTTTCAATAAATCTCGTCTAAACCAATCAACAAACGTAAGGATTCATTAATTTGATTATTCGATCATTTTATAATGTTTCCCAGTAATCGTATGGTATCGAGTATGAGGAACGGATATAATATGATTAAAGCAAAGCCTTCGCATTTAAATACGAATATATATCTCTTTATTCAAAATGGATGGATAATTCTGGCGAGGAAAGTACTGAAGTCTTGAGCTTTTGCGCGTTTGTTTGAATTCATCGCATTTTCGGCTCAAAATTCGTCAGTGTGACACATTACATTCCATAGAAATCATAGAATCGACATTTCAGGAGATTGAATCATAGAATTATATGGAATATATAAAGTTTCTCAACAAAAATGTGATTCGTTGAAATTCTTCTAGTTTTACGATCCTTACCAAATTTCAGATGAACCTTCACAACTATTAATGTTTTTCGAATTATTCAGAAAAAAAACTCAAATCCCTATATCTACGAAACCCTTTTATAGATTTTGCTGCCAACGCCGTAGAAAATTTTGAATCTTTGAAATAATATAATAAGGATTAAATGTGATTGGTGGTCTTGAAATGAAACATTTCCTAAATGGAAAATTTGGTAACACACGCTTTGCCAGCAGATCAGTAAAACTTCATCGATCACATTTGACAGTGTGACAAATAATGTCATTTCATAAAATCGACACTTCAGGAGATTGAATCACATAGTTATATGGAGTATAATATGAAGTCTCTCAACAACAATGTAATTTCATGAAATTCTTCTAGTTTCACGGTCCTTACCAAATTCCAGATGAACCTTCACAACTATTAGTGTTATTCGAATTATTCATAAAAAAACTCAAATCCCTATATCTACGAAACCCTTTGATGGATTTTGCTGCCAAAGCCGTAGAAAATTTTGAAACTTTGAAATAATATAATAAGAACTAAATGTGATTGGTGGTCTTGAAATGACACATTTCCTAAATGAAAAATTTGGCAACACACGCTTTGCCAGCAGATCAGTAAAACTTCATCGATCACATTTGACAGTGTGACAAATAATGTCATTTCATAAAATCGACACTTCAAGAGATTGAATCACATAGTTATATGGAGTATAATATGAAGTCTCTCAACAACAATGTGATTTCATGAAATTCTTCTAGTTTTACGATCCTCACCAAATTCCAGATGAACCTTCACAACTATTATTGTTTTTCGAATTATTCAGAAAAAAACTCAAATCCCTATATCTACGAAACCCTTTTATAGATTTTGCTGCCAACGCCGTAGAAAATTTTGAATCTTTGAAATAATATAATAAGAATTAAATTTGATTGGTGGTCTTGAAATGAAACATTTCCTAAATGAAAAATTTGGCAACACACGCTTTGCCAGCAGATCAGTAGAACTTCATCGATCACATTTGACAGTGTGACAAATAATGTCATTTCATAAAATCGACACTTCAAGAGATTGAATCACATAGTTATATGGAGTATAATATGAAGTCTCTCAACAACAATGTAATTTCATGAAATTCTTTTAGTTTTACGATCCTTACCAAATTTCAGATGAACCTTTACAACTATTAGTGTTTTTCGAATTATTCAGAAAAAAAATTCAGATCCTTATAACTACGAAACCCCTTCGATAGATTTTGCTGCCAACGCCGTAGAAAATTTTGTATCTTTGAGATAAATAATATGATAAGAACTCAATGTGATTGATGATCTTGAAATGAAACATTTCTTAAATGAAAAATTTGGCAACACACGCTTTGCAAGCAAATCAGTAAAACTTCATCGATCACATTTGTCAGTGTGACAAATAATGTCATTTCATAAAATCGACACTTCAAGAGATTGAATCACAGAATTATATGGAATATAATATGAAGTTTCTCAAGAAAAATGTAATTTCATGAAATTCTTCTAGTTTCACGACCCTTACCAAATTTCAGATGAACCTTCACAACTATTAGTGTTTCCCGATAGTCTTGAAATGAAACATCTCCTGACTGAAAAATTTGGCAATACACGCTTTACCAGAAGATCAGTCAAACTTCATCGATCAGTCCAATAAAGAACGATGTTGGCTTCAATTCATAATGTAAACAAACGGGTTTTTTGCGATATATATTCATCATTTCAACATGAAAAACCATAGTACTACATAAAACTTACGGTTTCCCTATTACCGCATTCGATACCTGGTCTCCTCGCAGGGGGACTAGATAAATTGAAAACCGTGCCCCCCTCATCTCGGATATGTATCTCCTCCTCATTTTAACGTATTTATAAAATATCCCGAACGGGGGAAATTTTTCATTTCGCCGGAGAGTTTTCCGGGGGCAGGTTTTCCGCGTTCTTCCTCCTGGGGGATTCGACATGGCGACACGGCAGGTTGGGCGTTATTTATGTGTTCTTTTCCACTACGGCTCCCGTGCCCTTATAAAGCACGTATCACACGGGCCGGAAAAAGCGCCCTCCTAATCCCCGAACATGTGATGTATTGACGACTACGCCGCGCTCCCGTGTTGTCTCCGAGACGTTTTTCCACCATTATTTCTTCGAGATGGCTTTCGAATTTCCTCTCCTTTTCGGAATATATCTCGGATTTTGGTCGGACGTTGGTTTTTCAGGTGTTCAGGTTTCTGATCTATGAGGATGCCGCTTCGGGCAAGAGGCATGTTCCTGAAGTAGTCAAGCATCTTCGTAATCTGTTGTCGAATCAGATAACATCAGAAAACAAGTGTTGAACGGTCGCAAATGGTTTGCGACCACCCTCAGGTGAACTTACTGTGAAATTGAACACTTTGGGCAAAGCAGAGTACTTAGGGGCTGATACTGAATAGGGTTGATGGATAGGAAGCAGAGGATGAACCTTCTTTCTGCATAGTTCCGGGGTTGTCACCTGGTTTTGGAGAAGCTAAAGGCACTTATCTCAAAGTTGCTCAATATCACTTTCAGAAGGTACAACGTTGGGTTAAAAAAAAATCATCGGACGAATCGGTTTTTCACGAATAATCTTTTAAACATTGTTGTTTTTGTCAGCTAGCGTAAATCAGGAAAGTCGAATATGAGTTTCTTTTCGTCGAAAAGGACTGTTTCGCCGGTTTTCTGGGGCGTCTCGCCGAAACAGCAGCACGGCATTCCATCGTCGCAATCAGTGTCTGTTTCACTGGCTGGTACTGGCGTCTTGTCTAACGATATCCAGCGGGCGCCTTTGTGCCCTGTGCCATGAGAATGGGGCCAGATAGCTTTCCGAATGCGGCAGTGGCAGTTCTATACAATCCAAATTGCATCATGCTGGTGTTAATGGCTCTGCCAGGATAATGGATGGAATTGCATTAAAATGTGATCTGCATAGCTCGCTTACATTCCACGCTCTCGCAAATGTAATTACCGAATCTTTCGGCGGCTTCCGGAATGAGCAGAATACGGGAGCTAACGTGGGGGGCGGCGTTCCCGCCGAACAGCCCCCCCTTATACCGATGTCTCGCCCCGTTCGGTTAATGGATCAGGTGGCGGGAACTCGCCTTTTTCGTGTACAGAAATTAGAGAGACAGGCGACGTGGTACGGAACGCCGCCCCCGTAGTCCGATCGGGGAAAAAACGATCGTGTTTTTCGCGGAAAATCGAGGGTTGACGAGGTTGGTTTTTACCTATCGAAAGGCAATCTACACTTGATTAGAATCCTGAAATACATGTTCAATGTTTTTTTTTTAATGTTCCATGCAAACTCCTTTGGAGAAAGTCGTTCCTCTTCCCTTCCCATAGGATCTTCGTCATTTTCTGCTTAAATTAATGCCCGGTAAAGAAGACTGAAAGGAGATGAAGCAGAGACATCCCAGTAATTTTTCACTTCCAAATTGAGCCGTGAACAGCGTGTCGCCCGGACCCGCCACTGCGTGCGGAAGTTTGAAAAAATGCGCTGCAAGGCGTGGATTTTTCACAATCGATACGTGAGACCCGGTGGTAACGTTCAGCCGGTAATGGTGACTTGCACTCCTCACCTTCCTTGGCACTTGCAGCTCGCTGAATACGTATTTCAAATACTCCACATGTTGCAATCGTCTAATGTACACAACGCCCATCATTTATACTGTCATACAAATTATTCACGAACGGGGCCTTCTATGGGGCCCCATTGTTCGCCGGGAATTGTTCTGTGCCGGTTAATTTTTCCATTGATGACTGTTCGTTTTTCCGCCGCCTCGTAGCGTATTGAGTTGATTGGTCTTTTTCGGCGGAGAAACGCCAGCTATTGTCTTTGATTCGGGTAAGATACGTTTCGTGCCTTCGTGAATGTTTATTCTCAGATATCCTTTCGTTTCATTAGCCGTAATCACCTCTTCTCTTCTTTGCCATACTATCGTACCTCTCTTCTGTAACATTCCTTGGTGCTTAATCATGCTTCATCAGTTTCACGAAGCCCTGTTTGTGGACATGCCGTGAACATTCTGATAAGAGTATATCGACCTTTTTGAGCGCTGTGTGTCTGTCATATTCAAATTTTGAGCCGAAAATGGTCTCAAACGACTATGTTCGACTCACTGATGACGAATCCGTCGGAAAATTCGAGTCTCTCCGTCCGGCCGTCCTTCCGTATACACGATAACTCTCGAACGGAATGTCCTAGAAACTTGAAATTTTCAGGGTAGGTTCTAATCTCGAATGCCGCGATTAAGTTTGTTATCGGGCAATATTCGCCTACGGGTTCCGTAAATATGGCCGCTCGAATTTTTGTTCTCCTGATTTTTTCGAAACTACAATTTGATCGAGGTGAAATTTTGCACTCAGATGCAGAATAACGTGTTCAAGCTACATGCAAAATTTTGTCTAGCTCGCATGACCAGAACCATAGAAACCATAGAAAATTATAACTTTCGAACGAAAAGGCCTAGAGAGTTGAAATTTTCAGGATAGGTGAAGATCTCGAATCTTGCGGTCAGGTTCATCAATGAGCAAAATAAGACTATGGGTTCCGTAAATATGGTCGTTTGAAATTCAGTTTTCTTGATAATTTCAAAACTATGTATTTGATCGTGACGAAAATTTGTTTTTAAATTGAGAATGATATATTCGAGCTACATTTTGTCCAGATCGCATGATCAGAACCATAGAAACCAAAGAAAATCATAACTTCCGAACGGAAAGGCCTAGGGACTTGAAATTTCCAGGATAGGTTCGGATCGTGAATTGTGCGGTCACGTTCATCAATGAGCAAAATTAGAATAGGGGTTCCGTAAATATAGCTGTTCAAACTATTTTTTTCCTGATAATTTCGAAACTTCTTATTGGATTGGAATGAAATTTCGCACATAGATGAAGAATAATGTATTTAAACTACGTGCGAAATTTTGTCCAGATTGCATAACCAAGAGAATAGATACCGTAGAAAATTCTAGCGAATGATTGAAAAAAAAAATGGGCACCTAAAGCACTGAAGTGAAGTCTGGATTTTCGCCTTAGTTTGAACTTTTCTTTGACAGCTTTCAAAATCTTTCCAATTGGTTTCTTAAACTGAAGAATGCGAATCGACCTACAAGGTGCATGTACGAGCGCTCGAAAGCTCCTGCCTTCACGGCAGTGCTTCTCTCAATTTTTCAAATCGAAAAGTAGGAGACGTCACATAGTTATTGAGACCTCACGTCCTTCGAGCTGGAAATTCGATCAAGCCAATAGAAGTTGCAAATGCTTCGAAGTCTTGCCTGCCTAAAAACCACCGAACGTTCACTCTACAAGTCTCCTAGTCAAAGCATCTGCTTCGCTGTGCAGAAAGACGTTTTTGTTTCTCTGTGGCCAAGAGACCACTTCTAATATTGATAAATTTGAATGATTTTCTCAGCATTGCAAACTTTCATTTACGCCTAACACCCTCTAGTTCAAGTTGAATCCTCGTAAAACACCTTTTTTGGGGTCGTTTTCGGCGTAATTGCGTGTTGCGTTCCGCATACATCCCGGATCAGATGGTCCTCCCGTAGGAAATGAAGGGAGCGGAGAGCGGGCGAAAGAAAAGCGTAATTCAAAGTTATAATTAATGAGATCTGACGGTCGGGTCCATCCCGAATATATTGTCAGGTGTTGGGCGGCTGATAACCTAAGCCGGCGAGGGTCTGCGGGCACGGTCCTGGCGTTAATTCGAATCGGAGAGATTACGCACGTACGCTTCATTGGAAATCCTCATGCAAGCCCTGGTGTATGGAAATGTTGGTCAAATATATCATTCCGGCTTGACAGTGCAATTCTCTTATCTGCGCGCCGCCGGCGTTGGATCTCCGGCAGGGCTCCTGAAAAACAGAATTCCGCCGCCGCTCTCTCGGTTCGGGAGGGGCGGGGGCGGCGGAGGGCGAGGGGGCAACCCCCAGAACGGCGGGGTTGAAATACGGCTAAATTGCTAACAGAACAATTGACTATGATGGCGTCTTGTAGCGTACCCGAGACCATGTGTTTTATCTCGCTCCCCGTTTTGTTTATTGATATTTTAATGGATATTTTTGTTGAATTAGTTTTTTGATTTATCGCTCATGCTCGCATTTTCTATTATTGGACGGGAAATTGCATCTACCTCTTTGCTCACATGCCTCAACCCAAAGTCCGGATTCTAAATCCATTTATTATTAGTATTAGAGCTAATGTTTAGGGTTTTGTTGAATCAACTTTTAACTAACAGTAGCTTGTGTTGGTGCAAATCATCCAACTCGATAGTGGGTCGTTGATTGATTTTTTTAATGATTTTTCTCAACGGACAGGGCTAAATTACGAGCGTTCCTTTTTTGTCGTTGGACTGCGGAGATTCTCCTACTTCATTGCACGGTTAATTCTATATTGCATTTTGGCGTATGCGCCGGTTTTAATATTTACTGCTTTCGACGAGGTAACAAGAACGAAGTACTTGCAGGTAAATTCTTCGTTCGAATGAACGAATTCCCAATTAATAAATGCTTATAGTTGAGAATCTTCTGAAAATGCACTCAAACTTCGACTATCTCAATACATAATATACTTAGTTATTGTTCTATCATATTCGCATTCTTTACAAATCGTTCGATTGGAACACTTCACCTGAAGGTCTCTTAAAAATGATTCATCAATTCATTTTATCGGTTTTACATTTCCTTCAGTGCAGAGTTTCTGAATGAAAAATTATTATGACATAAAAAAACTTCGAGAAAAGCACTGTCGTGAAGTCAGGAGCTTCGGAGCGCTCGTTCATACACTTTGTAGGTAGATTCGCATTTTCCAGTTTTAGAAACCAATTGAAGAAATTTTTGACAGCTGTCAAAAAAATTTCAAACTAAGGCGTAACTCCAGACTTCACGTCAGTGCTTTAGGTGACCAATTTTTTTCGATAATTCGCTAGACTTTTCTACAGTATCTATGATCTTGGTGATGCGACCTGGACAAAATTTCGCGCGTAGTTTGAATATATTATTCTTCGTCTATGTGCGAAATTTCATTCCAATCCAATCAGTAGTTTCGAAATTTTCAGGAATAAAATATTTTGAACGGCCATATTTACATAACCCCTAGTCTAATTTTGCTTATTGATGAAAGTGACCGCGACATTCGAGATCCACACATCTCCTGGAAATTTCAAGTCCCTAGGCCTCTTCGTTCGAAAGTTATAATTTTCTTTAGTTTCTATGCTTCTGGTCATGCGATCTGGACAAAATGTAGATTGAATATTTCAAGATAGACTCGAATTTTTCGACAGAATCGTCATCGTGAGTCGAACCCTGCTGATTTAGACCATTTTCGGCTCAAAATGCAGACATCGTGACGCAATGATAAAGCTCTCGTGTAAGTAGAACGAGCGATCAAAAATGTCATAACTGAGAACGCAATCATAGAGAAACAAGACAAGTTCGTGTGGTGCATAGAATTGTCTGAACTTGTCATCAGTGATACCAACTGTGTTGGTCTCAATCGAGCCGAACGAGCGGATTCCGTGCAAATAAACCGAATAATCAAAATTAGTTTGGTGCATATTTTGGAACGCGGGGGCGGCATGCGCGTAACAGCAATAATTCAGGAGAATGAGCTTCCACAGTCTACCCCGTTTCAATAAGTTATTTTGGCAAACTATTACACACATGTACTAGACGCAGGCGGGCTCCAGAGGGCGCTATGTCCCACCTAATCATGCCTAGTTTCGCAAGCAGGCGTCGTCGGTAAGAGAGAGAATTACGTGCTATAGGTTCCGTTTATTATCGAGCGCGTGGATCCCAATTAAGAGGCAGCAGCTGTGAAAATTAATGGAGCACAGCTTTTAAGATGTAATTGGGCACATCCATAACTCCTCGCGAACTGCGCGTCCGTAAAGAACCGCGCGCTCGTGCAGAATTCAGCGACATCTGATTCCCATCAATAAACAACTCTTAATAATACGTGTGTAGTGTATGTGTGTACATGCTCGGCGGTGCACACTCGCGCTGTGTAATTGTTTCGTAGTACTTTGCCCCTTTTGCGCCATTTGTCACCCGACCTTCCTGGGGGTGCTAATACGCTCAAGGATTAACCGGGGGCTCTATGGAATTTGAACACATCTCATAGACACCTAATATGAACATCAATGGCAAACCAGGCTATTTACCACTATTTTCTCTAACACTTTTTCTAAACATGATTTTCTTTTATGTGAAACGATTCATAATTGGCCTCAAAGTTTGTATTCATCATCATCTAACAGCTAATTTAATTACTTCTATTTTGAATTGTTTCAATTAATGGCTCATTACGACGCTCTGAAGGCAAGGCCTTTTCCTAACAAAATAACTTGATGTAAAAATTATTTTGTGAATCTGGATATAACGGTTATTGACAAAATCCTCCGAGTGGCTGAATGAAGTTATTGCGAATGCAGCAGAATATTTGAGAGAGAAGCAAAATAACCGAAATGAATCGAAATTTGGGAGAATAATCCTTATTTTGTCATTTCTCCGTAAAAATTCATCTCAAATGTATTTATGCGGATAAAGAGAGAGAAAGTCACAGAAACTTCAATTAGGCGGCTCCGGTGACCTCGAAAAAACGAAACGTCAAAATGATGAAGTATTACTGGCGTCGTACACATCAAAAATCGATGTAGCGCACTTCCGTCTCTTTTATGAATAATACAGGGAACGATGCAACTGTAATAGTCGCCGTGGGAAGGCACCCTAATGGATAGGGGAAACTGATCCTACAAAATTCCTAGTAATTTTGTTTATGTGTGACGCGCGAGCGGGGAAAGCTCGCCGGAGAAAACGGGATAATCGAAATATGGCCCAGGCGCGACACCGGGGCCGCCGCAACTTCCTACCGCTCCATTTTCATCAAGAAATTGCATCCCTTTACACCCCAGAAAAGGGGAAATTACTTTATAAAAGTAATACGGGAACGCGAGAGCTTCCCGCTAGATCTCCCAGAAGACGTTTATAATTTCATTTGATTTTATAAATATAATACTCGCCTCGAATGTACGGGAAGATTAATAACGGAAAGGTGAGGAAGGATAGGGCCGTCTCAATATTACATTCTCCTCAGACGCGATGCCTTCTTCGTTTTTATTACGCCAGAGGATTATCTTGAAAATTTCGAAACACTGAATGCGATGTGGACCTTCTTGAAAAATTACACAAAATATGAATACTGAACAGGAAAACATGCGATATGAAATATACAGATTCAAACAATGGACTACAGAGACGCTCAAGCAATGTTGCCATCGTTATGTGAGAAAATATCGGTAAAATTATTGCCTAGAGAGAGAACAAAAGATCATAAAGCTTGCTCGTTTCTGATCGATAACCCTCTCTAGTGATGAAACTGCAGAGAAATTTGGCCTTGGAAGGTGCTTCGACATAAAAATGAGCAAAGGGAACCACCAAATGAAAAGGAACTGGAGTATGTATTTGGAATTGAAAAGAACTACTCAGAAGCAGTGGTACTTTCAGGCAGAAATTCCGGCAAATCAAAGATGTGTACAATCCAATCTAGAAGAGAGCTATCAGAAATGTGACATAGCAAACCATTCAACAAATTAGGCAAGAATAATGATAATGGAAGATATGGATTCCTGGACACTCGGTATTCAGAATATTCACAGAACTGACTGAAACGGGAAAACCAAAGATCAGAAAGCTTACTCGGCCCTGATCGATAACCCTCTCTTGTGATGAAACTACAGAAAAATTTTGCCTTGGAAAGTGCTTTGACGCAAAAATAAGCAAAGAGAAGCACCAAATGAAATAGAAATGGAGTATTTGGAACTGAAACGAAATACTCAGAAGCACTGGTACTTTCTGGCGGAAATTCCGGCAAATCAAAGATGTGTACAATTCAATCTAGAAGAGAGCTATTAGAGATGTGACATAGCAAACCATTCAACAAATTAGGCAAGGATAATGATAATGGAAGTTATGGATTCCTGGACACCCGGTAGTCAGAATATTTACAGAACTGACTGAAACGAGAGAAGCAAAGATCAGAAAGCTTACTCGACTCTAATCGATAACCCTCAATGGTGATGAAGCTACAGAGAAATTTGGCCTTGAAAGATGCTTCGACACGAAAATAAGCAAGGAGAACCATCAAATAAAGAGGAACTGGAGTATTCGGAACTGAAACGAAATACTCAGAAGCAGTGGTACTTTCAGGCGGAAACTTCGGCAAATCAATGATATGTACAATCCAATCTAGAAGAGAGCTATCAGAAATGTGACATAGCAAACCATTCAACAAATTAGGCAAGAATAATGATAATGGAAGATATGGATTCCTGGACACTCGGTATTCAGAATATTCACAGAACTGACTGAAACGGGAAAACCAAAGATCAGAAAGCTTACTCGGCCCTGATCGATAACCCTCTCTTGTGATGAAACTACAGAAAAATTTTGCCTTGGAAAGTGCTTTGACACAAAAATAAGCAAAGAGAAGCACCAAATGAAATAGAAATGGAGTATTTGGAACTGAAACGAAATACTCAGAAGCACTGGTACTTTCTGGCGGAAATTCCGGCAAATCAAAGATGTGTACAATTCAATCTAGAAGAGAGCTATTAGAGATGTGACATAGCAAACCATTCAACAAATTAGGCAAGGATAATGATAATGGAAGTTATGGATTCCTGGACACCCGGTAGTCAGAATATTTACAGAACTGACTGAAACGAGAGAAGCAAAGATCAGAAAGCTTACTCGACTCTAATCGATAACCCTCAATGGTGAAGAAGCTACAGAGAAATTTGGCCTTGAAAGATGCTTCGACACGAAAATAAGCAAGGAGAACCACCAAATAAAAAGGAACTGGAGTATTTGGAACTGAAAAGAAATACTCAGAAGCAGTGGTACTTTCAGGCGGAAAGATGTGTACAATTCAATCTAGAGAAGAGAGCTTTTAGAGATGTGACATAGCAAACCATTCAACAAATAAGGCAAGAATAATGATAATGGAAGATATGGATTCCTGGACACTCGGTTCGGTAGTCAGAGGAATTTCGGAGGGCAATGCCCTGGTCAAAAGATGGACATCAATGTCCTAGGTTCAAAGATGGTATGAAATAGCCTGGGTAAAATCAACAAACTAGGTTTTCCGAACACTCGGAAATCCGGGGGAACGAGGGATCCAATGCACTGACCAGAAAAGAGCCGTTTGTCCTTTTGAAAGACCAGAACATTTTGTGGGTTCCGGAAACACAACTATGAAAGACAATTCGGGAAAAGGAGACTGACAGGCAAGCAGCCTGGTGAAATCTTTCAGGGTTGAAGCAATAAGCATGCCAAAAATTTCGCTCGTCATGATATTACTAGTGTAGGTCCCACCTATAACTTTGATCATTTTTTCCGAAAACTAACTTTTTATGAGAAATTGTATAGAGCTAGTCTCAATCTGAGGGATACTTATAGTTTTGGAGATATGATATTTTAAAAATTTCTCTGAAACTGACAGATTGGCTATAAACAGTATACTTGAGCAGTATAGTCGAGGTTCAATGCATAAAAATTCATGAATCATAAGATAGAGGGTACAGTGTATACAATTGCGAGCTCCATAATGAATTTCATGACATAGGTGAGGGTTCCGACGCGGTGTTGCATGGGGGATGGCTCTCACATATATAATACGTGAACGCAGAACGAAACAGACCAATATTTTCCGCGCAATTTGTTTCCGCGAACATTAATCACGAGGAGAGCCGGGCAAGACGCATGGAGGCAGCCCGGGCGACAAGTTATGCACGGTCTCCGAGCAAGGATTAAAGAAGGGTAGCGCAGTTCGGGGCGCAGACACGACACACATGTGGCGCGGGAATAAAGAAAACAGTAATTGCAGATCTCTGGCTCGGCTGTGTCTTTATGGTCGGGGGCGGCTATAAATTTCAGCTTTAATATCTCTCGGCATATAAACGCCCCCGAGGTCGCAAGCTGACGCTGATGATGGAGTCCGTGTTGACCCGCGCGGAGGCTGCACCATCTGCAACCAATTACTAACGACATAATTACTGCGAGGTCCCGCGCTCTTTGGCAATTTTCGGTGGCACGTATCGAACAAATCATCGGACGTCACGGTGACCATAGACCGGGGAACGCATTTGCGAGACGCGCATAGAAATTGCTCTAGAGTAGGCCGGGCCAATATTCCGCCCCATCCACTCGAGAATTTTCTTCGGCAGTATTTCCGTATTTTCGTGAAGGATTGGATTAAGTCGCACCCCATTTTTTTTTCGTATTATGTGTGGTAAATCCTGATCAATCTTCAGTTGATATTAGGCCAGAAACTAGTCGCTTTACTCACGGGAAAATGCCTCTACTTTATACCAAGTTTTTGTTGTACAAAAAAAATATCTATGTAGTTTCAGGCGTCCCTTTTCCCCAACTAGAGATAGATGGAAAAGGGTTGAAAAAACTCCATAGGCAATTGCAATAGCCAAAATTTTTCGCATCTCCCTAAGAAATTATACCATGAATTCCAGAACCACAGACAGAAGTCGAAATACTATGATTTTTCCGGGAGTCCTTCCTTTCAGAATGATCGGTTTTGGCCGTTTCAGAACGTCATATTACGCAATGCATCCCTGTGGCGTAGGAGGGCTAGATTTTTCCCTCCCGATTGGCAATTTTCGCCGGCACGTATCGTACAAATCATCGGACGTCACGGCGACCATAGAGTCCGCTAGGCGCATAGGATAATACGCGTCGGCTCCCTTTGTTTGCCCCGTCGAGACATGCATAGAAATGGCCGTTGAGTAGGTGATAACTGGCCGGGGACCGGACGAGTCCCTTCCAATTTCTTCAGATTTCAGGAAATTGTGAGATCAGAGGTCGCTCGAGGAATAGACAAATAGGGGGTGATTAAAGCGAGTGGGTAGTTTCGATATTTCCACGTGAATTGCGCCCTTAAGTACGAACCGGCGACCCTATAAGTAGCTATTTTATCTGGGAAATGAGGTGACCTGTTGTTCGATGTTTGGAGTCTTATTCTCATGGTTAATTTTCCTTATCTTTCACTTTTCGAGACTGAGGATTCGGTCGGTGGTCGGACAGGGATATAATGGTAAAAATGTCGGTGAAGCCTGTATTATCGGTGGGAGGGCTTGTGAACAAGGGCTTAGCGGAGAAAAGCGATTTCGTCCATTGTTTTCATCAACCCTTTGGGGGGTGTAAGGTTTCACGGAATGCGTCCCATTACCACGAAGGGGGCGAAATCTTGCCTAATGATCTCTTCGCCTCCCTTGCATTCGATCGCCCTAAACACTTGTCGGGAATTCTCCGATCGTTGTCCAGCGCGCGCTGCGCTCCGGCAAATAAATGTTATTCCATTCGCAATTATCGTTTCCGCATTAGGGCGAATGAGAATTCGCTGATCGCTTCACCCCTTTCCTGCTCTCTCGCCACTTCTGCTCCCGCTCCGCTGACAGATTAGACGGCAAGGGTTCCACGCAAAAACAATTACATTAGAGAGCGTGTGTGTGTATGTGTACACCGTATTATTACGACTTGTTTATTGATGGGAATCAGATGTCGCTGAGATCGCACGCGTTGAACTCTCACGACCCCTTCTGGAGAAAATTATAGACGGCGTTCGCAGTACAACAACAATGTGCGGTGTGCCTACCCTTTGTCGCTTAGATTTCACGAGGAAGTTTGGATGGTACACCCAGTTTTTTGGATTCATGCAGTGAGCAAAATGACTTTATTTTTGCCTAATAAAAATCGTTTCACAATAAAGTCATGAAAATGTTAGAGAAGAGAAATTAATGAACCAATTCAGAAGAGAAACAGTTTAAGCGATGATAAATGCCTTACAACGAACCGGAGCGTAGATCTTTTCTGCAGGCTCATGAAAAGATTCCTGGACCCCCCAAACAACAACCAATCATGTGACACACACGAACCTCGTGATCTAGTGTCCCATGTGTAAGTACGGGTTTAAGCTTTTCAACCTCAAACGAGTCCGAATAATTGACAATAAATAACATATTGGCTGTTTAATGACGAAAAAAAGTCATTCATCTCATTTTTTGAGCAAACGTCACAAAATCACCAGCGCATAGAGAACACCGACTTCTTAATTTCCCTTTAAATCTCGGCCTCAAATCGCTGCCGATGGCATACAACCCGAACGCATCAATCCCAGAATTTATTTACTAATGCATCTGCGGCGGAATCCATCCACTGATTGATTTCCATAATATCCATTTCGACTGCGCCAATTTCATAGTTGACAGATAAAGGACGACGAAGAGAGCGGGTAAAATAATACGACCGCCAGATGTAGCATTACCCACAAATATCCGATAATAACTAGGTTTGTTTCGCATCCATTCGGAATGCGGAACGTAGCACTGGCAGCACCGAGCAGCGAAACTGTCAATGTTCGTCATAATCGCGCTCGGACTAATTCGCAGCGACACCGGAAATGATTGGGTTCTCCATCGACCGATTGGAATCGTTTCCGACGCCATTCGGTTAATGTACAGCATACATCACGCCCTACCGCCAGGACCGTTTCCGAAAGCGACAAAAATAAACGTCAGATCCACTCAATTTTCACGCGGAATCATTCGAATATTCTATGGTCTCACGATATTGCGCGTAAATCATCGGATATTAATCGCACTAATCGGTTCTTCAGGTGCGTTCCGTCTTTCGACCAATTCAAAACTGTTCCATTGTTAACTGGTCTGGTTTGGGACGGCCCTGTTACGAATTGGCGTGCACTCCCGAAAATTTGGATATATGTCCGAATTAGGAGGAGCAAAATGGCGAAACCGTGCAATGCAGTTGTTTCGACGACTGAATAAATAACGTTCACGGTTAGTGAAATCGCCGGCTAAATGATCAATAGCTGATCGGAATTGATTTCATGAATATAAAAACAAAGTTCGTTTTGTCGGGCGGTTACTGCGATCTATCTACCTGTCTAGTCCTGACACATTACAAAAGCTAAATTGAATTGAGCTTTTTTCGCGATTTTTCATTGCTACCGGCAACTTGCGTCGAAGAACTAGATGGCACGCGGATTGGGAATTTCACGGTTTCGCTATCGTTACGCTCGATGATTCGTTTTCGTGTTTTTTTACATCGTTTGTAATCTCATAAAAATTTGTTTATAAAAAACCGGTTGTTTTTAAATTGGCATAAAGCCAATAAAGATATCAGTACAAGCTTTAATTTAGTGTGTACATTTATGTCTCACAAGAGGACTCCGCCGTCTCTTTGTTTTGTTTTTCGTTTAGCCATGGGGAATTCTCATGGACGAACTATAGCCGATAGATAGAACAGTGTGAGACTTCATTGAAGCACATCCTGCTCGGACTAAACCTAACATGTTGTTTTAGATTCCGGACATCTATTGCCTTTCAACCTTTTAACACTTTTTGTTAGTATCTTTATTGTGGGATTATTGTGTTACCTGACTTTCATAGGAGAGTCTCTTTTTCTTGATATTTAAAATTGACTTTCATCAATTTCTGTTTCTACGTAGTTGATCTCTGGGTCTTTTGTGATAGGTGGGTATCCTAATAACATCTTCTGCAGGGTTGTAGTCAACCTGTCAACATCATCGTTTAGATGTTGACTTGCTTTTTCCAATATCTTTTCAGCCTTCTTTTCTAGGAAATCTGTGCCAGTTTCCCTTTTCAAATTTCTGTGGATTCGTTGGTTTTTTACGAACCAAGGCATATTCATTTCTGCTCTTAGCAGTTTATTTTCTGTTGCTTGAATCTTCTTTATATGGCTTTTGGCTGCCAATGACTTGATCATTCGTAGTTTCGTGCTTTGGCTCATTTGGCTCTTTCTTCCTAGCAGTGAGTGAACTCATTACTGAGTTTGTTTTATTCACTGTCTATCTAGTTCTACTCCTAGATATTTGACTTAATTTTCTCATTGTATCTCTTCTCCATCTATCCCTAGGTTGGAATTTATTTCAAGTCTCCGCTTCTGTAGTAGAATAGCTTGGGTCTTTCTGCTATCTATTTGAATTTTTCATTCAATGAACCATCCGTCCATATCTTCCAGTGCTTCTTGCAATCTTTTGTATATGAAGTCTGGTCGTCGATGTCCGACGACTATTCCCGTGTCGTCTGCATATAGGGCTAGCAGATTTCTTTCGTTTTTAGGAATATCGTAGATATAGATGTTGAAGAGTAGAGGTACTTGAACTGAACCTTGGTGCACTCCTGCGTCTACCTACCCCAGTTCTGAACGTCTGGCTTTATAGAGAGAGTTCACGCGCCAACAGTTGTCGTCGTATACAAATGACTATTTGATGACCAAACTAGAAAGAGAACGAAAGAGAATTCTAACTTCATTGATTTGTGATTTCTCATAACATGCTCATATTTTAGATAGCTATTAACCTAATTTATGTTTGGCCTAACACTAAAATTATGTTAGCTAGCATGTTTTCGTGATAAGATGTGTACTTGTTTTTTCAACCAATTTTTTTTCAGGTTCATTAACGCTAGGCGGAGAATAGTTCAACCTATGATAGACCAATCGAATAGGGCAGGTAAGTCGACAATTTTTTGTCATAGATATTAACCAATAATTAATTTTAATTAGGAGCAATATACAGGGTGTTTCCAAATTAGACGTGAAACTTGGGGGACGTTTTAGTATCACTCATTTGCTATCGTTTGAGCGATACATATTTATTGATACAGTTTCCGAGATATTTGAATTCTGGTGTTTTTTGGAAAATTTCTCACCTCACCTCGTTTTTCGTCAATTTTTTTTTCTTTGACCCAATTTGCCTGCAACTTTCGAATTCCACAATTATTTATGTATGAACAAATTATTTTGAAAACTTGCCAAATTCCCTTGGAAAGTTTTCGTGAGAATGCAGGCACTAGTTTCATTTCAGCCGATTTTGATTTGAAAGGGGATATAAGGCAAGAAAGAAAAGTAACGAATTCAATATTTTTTTATTGCAATAAAACTCAAAATTTCATTAGGAAACTCATTTTTAAATTATGTTCGAAATGTCCTCCACTATTCTATATACAAGCACATGACCTCTTTCTAATTTCTTCAGTCCTGAAATTTACTTTCAATCTTCTCGCTGCTCCGTCTATTCTCTCCACAAGTTGTGCACGTGTATGTATTTCCCCTTCTATACCATGTCTTTCAAACTGCCCCAAACATGAAAATCTAACAGTGTTAGATCCGGACTTCTCGCTGGCCACGATATAGCTTCTGCCCTACCCATCCACCTTTTAGGGAACAATTTTCGTTCAAAAACATACGAACGTTTAGCCTTTAGTGTGTGGGACACCCATTCTGTTGGAAAATGATTTCACACCTCTCAATCAAGGGAACCTCGTCCAGAAAACTGTCCATATTTGTTCTCAGAAATTCTTCATAATTTTCTCCGTTTCGGTTATTAGGTAGATAGTGAGGACCTAAAGATGAGCTAATGCTCCCATCCAAACATTAACGCTAAATCACTTTTTTTTATGTCGAAAATTCAGAAGGTTGTTTATAAAAAAAATTGCTGAACCGAAACTGGTTACTGCATTCTAACGAAAACTTTTTTAGGAAATAAAGAAGGAATTTGGCAAGTTTTTAAAATAATTTTCTCATACATAAACTGTGGAATTCAAAAGTTGCAGGCAAATTGGTATTAGAAATTGATTTTTATTTTCTTCATATACCAACTTTAAAATCATAGTAATTTTTTTTCAACATCTAATACATGATAGTTTTGCCTTTTTTATACATATCATATCCTTTTCTGATGGGCCAACGTAGAAAAAATTGACCAAAAATGAAGTGAGGTGAGAAATCTTTCAAAAATCGCAAGAACTCAAATAACTCGTAAACTGTTAATTTTTGGTTATTAATATAAATATGGCTCAAACGACAGCAAATGAGTCATATTAACATGTCCTCCAAGGTTCACATCTGATTCGGAAACACCCTGTAAAATACAAAACAAAATCCTCTCTACATACATGAAGTATGTACAATGAAAAGGCTCACCTAAAGTTTTTTTAACTCTGCTCTCAGCATTCCAGTTGATAGATAATCGATAATAATTGTTCCTGGAACTGATCAAAACTAACCTCAATTTCATGACGAGTAACAAAATTTTTCATACCCCTTAGATGTACGTCATTGTGCCAAGAACGATAAAGCATTGTCGAATTTTCCGAACGAAAAATGATTCTAGCGCCGTCCCTCATTGGGGCAAAACTTGTTTGTATAATGTATATCTACTACATTCACATCAGTTTCGAAATGTTTCTCCAGGGAAATGATTAATCGCCGTAATAGTAGTAATTGGAATAAAGGGTTGCCCGGTATGGGGGAGATCATAATTCCGAATAAAATTAAGGAAATTACTGAGTGATGCACCGAAAATGGTCATTAAGGGATGTTTTTCAATCTCCGCAGTCTCTATAAAGAGGGAGAATTCGTTTCGGGGAGCCCCGGAAGGAAAACGAAGGGTTAAGGGAATGTAGTAGGCGTATAAATATTTTCGAATGCTATAATGAGGGACATTTTAAATGGTCGAAATTGATAAAAAAAATACGGTGACCTCGAAAAACAAGGATGCGTTCCGTTATTCTCGACGAAATCCAGTTCTGCTATCGTTCCGCTCCAGGTTGCCTTCGAGATCGCTGTACGCACTTTCGTATAAATCAATCGCATTATGTATCGGATTTATCTATTTTTTTAATGAATCGTGATTTCCATTAAAGCTTAACGTTGTTCCTCCGATATGGACCGTACCCAGGGGCCACGGTCTCCATAACTTGTAAGTGGAAAGTCATGTATGATCGGATATCGACGCTCCGACGTCGCTCTTTCTGCCCGGAGAATTTTCGCGATCTGGAACTGGTATCGCACGTTCTTCACGGGCTTATCGACGATGCTTTTAATAAAAATCGACCTGCCCACACGCAATCCGACGTCTCGACATAAGTCAAACCCGGCGAGATCGTGGAAGTAAATATAACGCCTTCCTCCACGGTGTTTCGGGTGGGTTCTGAGAGCTTCGCGGCACTTTTAGCCGGCGTATTTGGGAAAAATATTTCGCCTTTTATCGATTCCAAAAGTAGAAGTTGGGGCTGGCTGCGTCCTCCTCGTTCTCGGGTCCTAAAAGATAGATCGAGAGCCGTAGAATAGACCGTGAACCTATCCATCACCGGGTCTTGCAATTGTCGGTTGACAGGCAAGGGCGAGGGGAGATCGGATGAGATGAGAACGGAGTTGAGCAGCCTTGAGTGGAGTTCAGCAACGCTCTTTGCCACGAGATGCATCCCGATGATACGTAGCCATTCTGTATTATAAAACCGTGAAACATCGTCGTGCCATTATATCAGGATTGTCCAGTTTTTTCAACTGAAAGGAATCGATTTTTCCATGATTTTCTGTGATATAAAACCAATGAATGCATGGTATGGCATCAATCAAATATATCCGGACTAGGCAAAGAATTAACACATATGTTGAGCGACTGTACTTTAGGTTCCCCCCTTTGATTTTCTTCAAGTCTTCGACAGTATTAATCTAAATCAGAGGTGGAGCCGAATGTATAGTTTCACCAATGTATTTTTCATCAGTAATTTTTCATAATTCATAACTTCAAAACTGAAGAAAAATTCTATCGCCGACCTTGCACCTCTTCTCCCCTTTACTTATTCATAACCTTCAGAAGCAGCAGTCTAAGAACAGTAAGTTACACCACTAACGTTTAGTCTTTTCACCCCATGCAGGTCCGAGTGGAGCATACAGTCCTGACGGCACCATGGGCTACATGATGGATGGACAACAGATGATGCATCGACCGCCTGGTGATCCCGCCTTCCATAACCAGTACGCACACTATCCCGCAGAGTACTATGGACACCATCTGTGAGGTAGGTAACAGTTCCTATATGGCATGAAGTGAAGATTACTGCGAAGCGTTCGGGATCTGTCACTGTCGTTGCTCAAGACAAACATGTCTGTATTAGGTTAATTTATATGCTATAGATCGCTATAGATATACGTTGTTAAATTGTAAAAAGAATTGTTAACGATTTTGTACCTACTGTGTAGTTATTTGTCATTTTTTTAATGTATCTTTGTTCCTTTTTTAAACGTAATTGTAATGTTTTTCATCAATAAAGAATTTGTTTGATTTAATTTTGTTTTACGCACTTTCTGTTTCACTACATATTATCGTACCAGAATACCAGAAATTTTTTTTTCTTAGTACGAAATTGGATAATTTCACCATTTTTCTATTTTGAATAAGATTTCTTGCTGCAGGAGGTGGAAAACACCTTCCCTTCTGAATAGGTCATGAGTGATCTTTTCAATTAATTCAATGACAACACAATAAAGATAAATATCAATAACTTATAAGAAAAAATATTTGAATTCAATAACAAATATCGGTAATTGAAACGATCGACCATTTAGACCAGGCAATAGAGCAGATAAATGGTGATTCTGTGACAAAAATAGTAGAAAAATACCTCCAGTGTGGGGGGACGTGGGGAGGATTGTGGATGTTTAGTGATATGTTTTCAACTCGCAAATAAACGGTGTTTTCTTTTAGTTTTTCGCTTGTAAATTCTGAACCAATGGAGCGATGCT
Source organism: Aphidecta obliterata (assembly GCA_963966015.1). NCBI lineage: Eukaryota > Metazoa > Arthropoda > Insecta > Coleoptera > Coccinellidae > Aphidecta > Aphidecta obliterata. The sequence continues at coordinate 30,353,341 of OZ014427.1, read as the reverse complement.
GACACTTTCAACAACAGAATTGTAGAGAATGAAAAGACGAAGGAAATGAGTGTTAGTGCAACTCAATCGGGTCTCTATTACCGTAGAAAAGCCGAAAAACCGTAAAAATCAGCGTTTTTTAAAAAATTCATAACTCATTTCCAAAGTTGTAGCGCTTGTTTTCCGGAAAAAAAGTAGTGGTTAATAGGTACTTTGAGTGTTCACAAACCGGACGTTGTCGGATGAATAGATTTTGCGTTATTGCGATTTGAATTATTTTAGGCAATATTTTCTGGAAGGGTTGGATGCGTCGGCAGTTGTCCGATTTTAATTCACAAAACGGATTTTGAAATTAAAAGTTTAGTATAACAAAACTTCAATCTTGAATTTCCGTTAAAATGTTGCAGAATAGGTGAAAAAACGTGTAAATATGACTCAAACCGGCCAGACGCTCGATTGCGGTCGAGTAGTGTGGGTATGAATGTAAAGATTCACGCTTGGCCGCAGCGCGCTTTTATTATAATCGCACCTTCCTGCGTCGGCCGGCTACCCCCACTATTCGTCCGCGATCGAGCGCTGGGCCGGTTTTGGACATGTTTCCACGTATTTTTCACCTATTTTGCAACATTTTAACGAAAATTTAAGATTGACGTTTTGTACTATACGTCTACTTTCAGAAAAAAAGATGGCCGAGTTATGAATTTTTGAAATAACACCGTTTTTTACGGTTTTTCCGGCTTTTCTACGGTAATAATGAACCGATTGAGTCGCACTAACTGAAAAAACCTAAAAAAAACTATTTTGCTCTATTGCCTGGTCTAAATGCCAAATATACCCCATTTAAATAAACGTATAAATACCAAAAACTCATTTCAAGTTATAAATTTCCACATTATATTTTATATCTCAATATTTGAAAGACAATTCCCTTCTCTTCCTCACTGATGAAAACGAAAAATCGATCATTTTCGACGATGTGTCGAAAGACGAATAATTTAATTTCTATGATCGACGTAATTTATGTCGGATTTTCTCGAGTTGTCAAAAATCGACCTTTTTCAAATCAAGTTCTTGCGAAAACGGTAGAAAAGTAGAAGACGCCACATAGTTAATTGGGACCTCGCGTCTTTCGAGTTGGGAATTCGACCCTCGGCGGAGCTCAAGATGTTGCGGTTTAATAACCGAAAAGAAGAAACGGGCTTTCCGACGGTACCCGAAAAGAAAGAATTCCAAACGTACGACAATACGTTTGGAAAAAGTCGAAAAAACGACGAGAACGCAAAATTTTTCTGGATCCGCGGCGTCTCGGGGGTCGAATTATCGTCCCAAAGGACGCGAGGTCTCCTTAAATGTAAATCCAACCTGATCCCAACGCCGGTTTACGCAAGAAATCGATGTGTGGTTTCAAATCCTAACCGATTTTATTTTATTTAACTTCCTCCAAGTGGTTCATCAATTAAATAGGGAGTGCCCATAAGTATCCCAGTGAAACGAATAATCTCAATAATTTTTTTGTAAAAACGTAAAAATTCTTTTTAGGTTTTTCAACCTCTAGTGTCGTATTCGAAAACCACCAAGGAGAATTTTGGTGGCAGTCCATGGTACTTTTCATAAAAAACATTTTGTCTGGATAATGGGATGAATTCGGGGGTCACGTCAAAACTAGGGACATCCAGTATGTTCGAAGAAAGTAGTGCTGCAGACGAAAGCATTCGAAAGACCGAAGTTTTTGATATTCATCAGCTCTTTGCTTTTCTTATCACTAAATTAAAGTATCGCTTGATGCTGAGCAGTAGCGCAGAGGTGCTTCGTTGAACACGTGATCGGGGGAGAAAATTTTCTGGGCTGGAGTAATGTTTTAATTTCAGTATCGGGTATACAATGAACATTGTTGTGTCCCAGGTGGCGTTAGGACACAGTTACAAAACCTACAAAGAACTCATCCTGATATCCTAACTCGCACAAGCTCAGAGCTTCGAAGAGGTCTCTCGAGTGAGCTATAGGAGAGTCGGGATTGAAAATAAGAACGTCAGAACAGTAATACAGACATGTTTGGATGAAAATAAAGACAAACATATAATCCTACGAAATAGTTCAGTGTAAATGAGACTGATTTCAATTTTTCTGTTGCAGATTCCCCTTTGCGTGTAACAACGACTATGGACATAGAAATATGCAACTCTTAAATGTGATTATTCTCTGTACAAAGTGTAAATGTAGTGCCCCAGTATTTAGTTTACGGGAAGGACTTGTAAAAAAAGTATTAGACTTACTCGTGTGCTGACTACTGTACATAAAATAGAAAATGGAGTGACGTCGTCGTCGCCGTGCATCACAACGCCTGATGGAGGGACAAAAACTCAAAACGTGTAAAGTGGTCTCGTAGCTTAGGAATCCTCGATGTGTTACCCAACATCCCAGCCCCATTTCCCAGTCGCCCTCATTTCAGAAATACTCGGAAAAACCGAATTCTTCAAAACTCACAGAATTGTTCTTCATTCGTAAAGTTGATACTTGAGAATCTTAAACCTCTTCGGTTTTTCCGAACTTAGTCCTGGACCTCGTATCATAAACGATCAGCCTTTCTTCCCCACCAGTAAATTGGTTAAATCACTTCTCCGCAATCATCACGTTTCTTAAAAAAAAATCGCGAAAGTAACGGCACGCATAAAATAATCAAAGGTTGTGCTGTTGTAAATTAATAGTTGTTATATTTGTTGTGATTTTTTTGCTATTTGATGATGAAATGAGCTGAAGAAGTCTCCCTGTCCCGAAGAAGATATACGAAACGATATACGTAACTAAGAAACTAGAGAATTTCCTAAAACTAATAATACACAAGTATACAGAACGTTGCAAAATCACTCAGGTGGTCCACGTTTTCATGTAAGAATCTCACATCTTGTATACTGAAGATGCGCAGCTTGCTCCACGAAACCGAACTCGATTACGATACTGGTCGTGAACTAAATCCCCAACGGTTTCGTCGAGCACGCTGGCGGTCTTTCACTAATTTTCTTTAGTGGAATCGGTTAGGTTAAGTATGAACACCTTATAGTTGACCTGACTATGATTTTGTTGCATAGTGATTAGTTACTTCGCGTAAGGACTCTTGTTGTTGTTAGCTAGTCCTGCGTCTCGGGAAGTATCACCCTCCCTCGAATCTGCTACTCTTTGTATACGACTTTAGTGATGTTATAGTAAATATTAATATAACTCTTCAGTAACAGCGGAGGGAGGGGGATAAAGGCCTGATTAGTATCTTAAATTCGATGATGCACTATCATCTATCCAATTGAAAAATCTTACGGTTTCCAATATTATACGATTTAATCATTTTAATTCATTTGTAATTAGTTAGTGCAATATATCAATTATTTATGTTGTATATATCTTTGTGAACAGTGTTGATTTATTTAATCTTAAAAAACGAAGAATTGTTTTCACTCCAGTTGTAAGTACATTGGATGGTTGATGTTGTATTTATCGCATGATTCACTCACTTTTGTTAAACGGACCTGGGGAATCCTTTATTTATCAGAAAGTTTTCAAATTGCTTTCGAATAGTTCAAAACATTTCGATTATTTCCACACATTCATCTTCGTTTTCATATTGAACTTTCCCCAGATTCGTCTTCTTCTATTTTGTAAATACATATTACCTCCGAGAAGATTTCGGCTGTTCGTTTAAAAGTGATTTTCCATCATGAAAATTTTCGCCTTATTCAATGTATACGAAATTTAAAATCAATACAGATCAGTGAAAGATATCGTACCTCTATGTTATGTATCAGAGGCAACTTTATTGTGTTCCGCTTTTTCATAAGAATATATGAATATATTATATATATTATTATAAACGATTGTGGGACGAGATACCTTCTAAAGTAATTTGGTAAAGCCGTGTCCTCTGTATAGTGTTTTTTTGAAACGTGAGCATTAAATGCTACATCTTGTGTACTTATATAAACTGTGTTTTAATGTGTTTTTACCTGATCCTTCCATTTCCGTGAAACGCTGACATTCAGATTCACTATTTCCACGTCACCTTGTTTCCTCTATTCTACGACGTTATATAACGTTTTTTCGAAACAGTTTTTTTATTGATTTTACAACCTTTTTATCAAATATGAGGTACCTTCATGCAAATAAAATGATACAAAAGGTGGAAAAAGACAGCGGGTTCACCGAGACGTCTACCGAGTCGTCCACCGAGTATACCCTTGTTCGATGCTATTACGTATTTGGTCCAGAGCGCATGACCACAACCATAGAAAATTATAACTTTCGAACGGAAATCCTAGGGACTTGAAATTTTCAGGGAAGGATCGAATCTCGAATGCCGCGCAATTTTGCACGTAGATGAAGAATAATGTATAAAAACTACGTGCGAAATTTTATCCAGATCGCATTACCAAGACCCAAGACCATAGATACCGTAGAAAATTCACCTAAAGCACTGACGTGAAGTTTGGAGTTTTGCCTTGGTTTGAAATTTTTTTCGACAGCTATCAAAAATTTCTTAGTTGCATCCGTGGATCTAATCGCCTCCGAAAGTTGAAAGCAACATTTTCTTTCACAAATTTCTTTTAAATGCGACAAAATGGTGAATTAACCTCAAAAAAATTATTAAAATTCAAAGAAATTATCAGGAAAAGTATTGAAAAATCGATTATCAATGAACATTCTCAACTTCATGTTGAGTAGTCAAAAACTTTTTATCATCGAATTGGTGATACACATTTCAGATGATTTATGAAATGAATAAAAAGAGTCCATGAATATTCGGTGACAGATTCGAAAGTAGTGCATCCAAATATGATTGGAGTCACTGTTCACATCATAACATTTGATAATAAAAAGTTATCTCAAGATTTTGATTAGTCATCATTTTGAGGAAATTTATCTGGAAAATCGATTTTTTCATTATTTTTCAAAATTTTAATTATTCTCAATTCAGTTAGTTTGCCAACCATTTTGTACCTAAACAATTTCAGATATTTCCTTTCTGTCTTTTGAATTCATTTCTTTCCAATGCATTAATCTATTGAAGGCCATTGGGAGTGCTTAGCGCGATAATACGCCGATTATCAAAGTTTTGAATGTAATGTAGAAATCGATTCAACTAAAAGTACCCACTACAGAATAATTGATCCATAATGTTACGTTTTTTCGGGTTGATTAAATTATCTCGAATAACTAACTAATTTATTTGTCCAATTACAACTATGTAGTCGCAGGCTCGTATTTATTTCACATAATTCATTTCAAATATTCACTTGGATGCAACTTTTCCGCACGTCACTGACAAGCGTAACTATCTTCCTAGTCCGAGCGGCGTCAAGTATACAGGGAGTTTCCAAAGGTGAAGCAAAATTCCAAAAATCTTTTATATAAAATGTTAACCAGGGCCGAGTATTTCGAAATTTGAGTTACCCGCGAATCTGAGAAATTCCCGGCCCGGATCTGATTTAGGTACTCATTGAGGTTTGAGTATGTTTAATAAATGCGTTCAGTTTACGGGAAATCATATGACAGAGCGTATGATTTTTGTGACGTGGAAAGGACTTGGTGCCTCGATCTCTCCGGATCTCAACCCTCTGTGATTTCTTTTTTTGGGGTCATTTGAAAACATTAGTATACAGTAACTGAAGAACGCATTGAAAATTCTTCTGACATCATTCGTGAGCAAACTGATGTTACAGTTGCTGCATGTAATTATTCGTTATTAGGCCGGGCAAGGCTTATGCACATCAAATGAATGGTGACCATTTCAAACAATTTGGTTCAATTTTATCGGCGAACTTCCTAATTTTTTTTTATAGGACCTTTCCAATCATTTATTTTTTCTCTCCTCAGTTTGAACTTTAAGGATTATACCGTTCAGGAAAAATCTCCTAATAAAAGTTGAAAGAGAATAGGATAAAAAACTAGGTTCGTCTGTCGTGCCCCGTTCGTTGCTCAGAGTTTTTCTCTTAGTATCAAACAAAAAAATAATTGAAAATATACAACATAATGAAGTTCAAAATTTGTATCGTTCAGCTTCAACTACCACAATTCTTCTTCTCGCACTTTTATGTTTGTTTTTAGACATCACATTAGGGACAAACTCCACGAATATACCAGTAAATTCAGCCTTCATTATATGATTGAATCTGATCAACATTGGATTATAAAATTTGCTGAGATGTTCTGAACAGACCTAAAATTGGCAGTTCATTCATAATAAAGTGGATCTATTTCTGAAATATTAATTTTTCCATAATGTATCGTTGTCATAATTCTTAACTTTTGAAAAATCGAACCTGTGATATTCTTCAAAGGAATTTCAGTAGGATATGGCTATTAATTTTTTTGATACCGAAGTTTTTGAAAAGAATGTTTTAATTCTTTCAGTGATATGATCCTCACTCCTCACAAAAGCTCAGATGAACCTTCGTGTCGTTATCTTACAACTACCTACATAGTTTCAATTCGATCGAATCGGTATTTTTCGAAGTCCTAGGCCTTTCCATTCGAAAGTTATAATTTCTTATGGTTTCTATGGTTTTGGTTATGCGATCTACACAAAATTTTGCATGTAGCTCGAATACGTTATTTTCCATTTGAGTGCAAAATTTTACCTCGATCGAATTAGTTGTTTCGACGTAATCAGGAGAACAAAATTTCGGACGGCCATATTTACGGAACCCCTGATCTAATTTTGCCAAATAACGAACTTAACCTCGGCATTCGAGATTCGAATCTACCCTGAAAATTTCAAGTTTTTATGACGTTCCGTTCGAGAGTTATCGTGTATACGGCCGGACGGACAGACTCAAATTTTTCGACGGATTTGTCATCAGTGAGTCGAACATTGTCAATTGAGACCATTTTCGGCTCAAAATTCGAAAAATACAGACATCGTGACGATATTATATAGCCCTCGTGTAAGTAGAACAAGCGCTCAAAAAAGGTAATTCCGGGTATTCATTTTATATGACACTTTTCATCAAGGTCCCTCAATATAATATGAACAACATCGAATTCGGAGATCCACTCCCCAAGAGTCACGTCAAAAGTTTTGAAGTCAAACTTTCGGATAAGATCTGTCCCCGTTCACTTCTTTTATTATTCATTATTCACAACTTTGTCGTATGAAATGAAATTTTTCCTTTTACTAATAACCTGACAAAATGAAGGGCAATAAATCTGAAATGTCGTAACTTTCAATAAGTAATCGAGTTGCTTCTGTTCCTGGAATGCTGCTAACATTGTTGCTGAGGATCGGTCGATGTTGGTTTGTGGTTTTGTAAGAAAGTTCTGTTTGGCATCGGCATATGCCGAGCTCGAATGAGGTCAGCTTTGTCGAGAAAATGAAGATATTGTGTTCGGAATGATGGGCCTGAATATTTACTCCCATGCCTGTCACCCTGTCAGTAGTAAATCTTTTTTTCCAGTACTATCTTATTATAATCTCAGGGCAACTCACAAAAATATTCTCCTCTTGAGCTTCGCAATACCCCAGCCGAAGATACAACTACGCCCTCACATTAGACAATACCTCTGGAATTGGTAGTATCGAATATTTTTATTTTAATCAGTTCTTCTAAATTTACTGGCCTTTTTACCTTTTTAGGCAAGTGACCCCACCAAAAAAATTCGAGGAGAGTAAAATCCGTTGACTTGTCTGCCAGGTATGGGTATGGTACCTTCAGGAAAAGATGCGGTTAATATGAAATTTCGTGAGAATCGTATTACATATTAGAAGAATTTTTTTTTTCAAACATCAGTATCTCAGAAACTATTCGCCATATCCTGATGAAATTTTGTGTATAAATATCGACTATCGGGCATCGAATAAATGAATTATAAAGATTCAGCTACACGGCTGTTCTACGTGGAAATAATATTGAGTTTTTCTGATCAGATGCTGAGACATTCTATAATAATTCTGCGATTCCATCTCTGAGGTTTCGCCTTTTTCGATCATATCGATAGCATTAACCACATACTTTAATGCAACTGGATTTTTTGATACGATGTGAAATATTTGAAAATGTTTGAACGGACGAAACCTGTTGACCGGGCTAAGAAAATATAAATCGCCCAACGCCAAACCACTTCATTTTCAGCCTTCAAATACCATTCAAAAATATTATTTTCCATTACTACCTGACAGGCAGAACTCTGAATAATTGAATGACAGGAATATTATTTCAGCCAGATGCCGTTAGTATTCGCCCCTCTCCTTCTTCTTTTTTATTGCAGTTCAACTGTGTTTGAAAAGAGCAGAAGAGCGTTGACGTTCTATTTTTGTTTTTCGAGTTACTGTATGCATTTCTTTCCAATGCATTTATATTGCTGTGTCCAGATGTATACAGGGTGTTTTCAAAATGGAGGAAATTATTCACCAGTGCCGAGTATTTCGAAATCAAAGTTACCCGCGAATCTGAGACATTTCCAGTCCGGATTTTACGGTAATTATTGAGATCTAAATTTGTTCATTGAATGCGTTCAGTTTAAGGGAGATCATCTGACAGGGCGTATGATTTTTGTGACTTCTTTGAATTTCGTAATGTGTTTCCAAAAAGGTGAATACGACGTGGTGAGTCGATTTCTTGGCCTGCACATTCCCTGGGTCTCAACCCCTGTGATTTCTCATTTTGGGGTAAATTAAAAACATTAAAGAGTAACGGTGAGGTGAATAGTGTTGAAGAACTAAGACAACGCATTGAAAATGCTTGTTATGCCGTGAGCAAACTGATGTGATAGTTGCTGCATATAATAATTCGTTATTACGTCAGGTAAGACATCAAACCAATGGTGACCATTCCGAACAAGTTCTGTAAACGATTTGGAATAATTTTATCAGTGAGTTTGTGAACTCCGAAAGTTTTTTTGTTGAATCTTTTCAATCACTAATTCTTCCTCTCCTTAGTTTGAACTTTAAGAATTATAACGTTCAGGGAAAATCTCCCAATAAAAGTCGAAAGAGAATATACAAATTCGCGATAAAATCCAGCCCCTTATGACTAGCTTGAATGCATATGGCACCGTGATTTATGGCAGATCTCCTACCAGAGAGACATCACGATCCAGAGTCGTCTTAAGATCTTGATGCCCTAGATTTTTTGCACTTTTTTTCAAATAAAATATTTTAAATTATCCTGAGGCGGAATTATCTCTTTTGATGAGTTCTAGCATCTATCAAAAAAAATTACGAAAAGCACTGCCGTGAAGGCAGGAGCTTTTGAGCGCTCGTACATGCACCTTGTAGATGGATTCGCATTTTCCAGTTTTAGAAATCAATTGAAGGAATTTTCGACAGCTGTCACAAAAATTCTGAAACTTAGGCGAAACTACAGACTTCATGTCAGTGCTTTAAGTGACCGATTTTTTTTCGATAATTCGCTAGAATTTTCTAAGGTATCTATGGTCTTGGTGATGCGATCTGGACAATATTTGGCACTCAGTTTCAATACATTATTTCTAAGCTAGGTGCAAAATTTCATCCCAATCCAATCAGTAGTTTCGAAATTATCAGGAAAAAAATATTTTGAACAGTTATATTTACGGAACCCCTAGTCTAATTTTGCTCATTGATGAACGTGTCTGCGATATTCGCGATCCAAACCCACCTTGAAAATTTCAAGTTCCTAGGCCTTTCCGTTCAAAAGTTATAATTTTCTATGGTTTCTATGGTTCTGGTCATGCGATGTGGACAAAATATTGTTTTAATATATCATTCTCGATTAAAATACAAAATTTCATCTCGATCGAATCCGTAGTTTCGAAATTATCGAGAAACCAAAATTGCAGACGACCGCATTTACGGAACCCCTAGTATAATTCTGCTCATTGATAAACGTGAACGCGACATTTCAGATCCACACCACCTATCCTGAAAATTTCAAGTCCCTAGGCGTTTCCGTTCGAAAGTTACAATTTTCTATGGTTTCTATGGTTCTGGTCATGCGATCTGGACAAAATTTCACATGTAGTTTGAACACCTCATTCTCCATTTGAGTGCAAAATTTCATCTCAATCAAATCTGCAGTTTTCAAGTAATCAGGGGAACAAAACTTTGAACGACCATATTTACGGAACCCCTGGTGGAATTTGGCCCATTAACGAACTCAACCGAGGCATTCGGGAACTGAACCCACACTGGAAATTTCAAGTCTCTGGGTTGTTCCGTTCGAGAGTTATCGTGCTTACGGACGGACGGACGGCGGACGGACGGACAGACTTAAATTTTCCGAGGGATTCGTCATCAGTGAGTCGAACATAGTCGATTGAGACCATTTTCGACTCAAAATTCGAAAAATACAGACATTGTGACGAAATGATATAGCCCTCGTGTAAGTAGTACGAGCGCTCAAAAAAAGCCTAACCCTGTATACCCTTGCCACTTGCCAGACCTGCATACATAATTGACAAATATTTGCTTCGGTAAGATATTTCTACCACTGGTGAGGTGAAAATTCACTGTCGAAGTGGATACACCAAAAAATGTCACTCTCAGTGTTGACAAAATGAATAATACACAACATTCTTATATGAAATCAAACTTGATACGAAATGAAAAAAAATTTAGAAAAGCACTGCCGTGAAGTCAGGAGCTTTTGAGCGCTCGTTCATCCACCTTGTAGGTAGATTCACATTCTCCAGTTTTAGAAACCAATTGGAAAGATTTTGACAGCTGTCAAAGAAAATTTCAAACTAAGGCGAAAATCAAGTCTTCACGGCAGGCTTGGTGATGCGATCTGGACGAAATTTCCCACGTAGTTTGAATACTTTATTCTTCATCTATTTGTAAAATTTCATCTCAATCCAATGAGTAGTTTCGAAATTATCAGGAAAAAAATATTTTGAACGTCCATATTTACGGAACCCCTAGTCTAATTTTGCTCATTGATGAACGTGACAGCAACATTCGAAATCCACACCTTTCCTGAAAATTTCAAGTCCCTAGGACTTTCCATTACCAAGTTATAGTTTTCTATGATTTCTATGGTTCTAGTCATGCGAGCTGGACAAAATTTTGCATTTAGCTTGAACACTCGCTTGAACACGTAATTCCCCATCTGAGTGCAAAATTTCACCTCGATCGAATCTGTAGTTCCGAAATAATCAGAAAAACAAAATTTCGAGAGGCCATATTTAAGGAACCCCTGGGCGAATTTTGCCCAATAACGAACTCAACCGCGGCATTCGAGATTCGAACGTACTCTGAAAATTTCAAGATCCTAGGACATTCCGTTCGAGAGTTATCTTGTATACGGCCGGACGGACGGACAGACTCGAATTTTTTGACGGATTCGTCATCAGTGAGTTGAACTCTGAAGTTTGAGACCATTTTCGGCTCAAAATTCGAAAAATGCAGACATCGTGACGAAGTGATATAGCCCTCGTGTGAGTAGAACGAGCGCTCAAAAAGCAGATTATTAGATAATTGAACGTGCCGATAATTCTTCTGTGCCGGAATGGAAATGCGAGTAGACCTCCTAATTTACCGGGATCACAACAGATGAGATAGAGATTAACAATGTCATCATAAATGCGACCAGAAGGGTGAAGCCAAATAGGCTGCCAGTTCCCAATAAAATAAAACTTTCGTTAAAAAATCAGCCGCGGCTGGTGGCACGTAGTCGGGAGGTCGAATTTTCCATGCTTGATGGCATTCGTTGAACTCTTGGACATCAATTATTTGCAGTTCGGACCTCCGATTTCAGATTGCCCCTAAGAAAGAAGCCTAAAGTGGGTAGAAACTGAAATTTCATTGGTTGATCTTCTATTCCTCAATCAATATTATGCCTTTGTTTGTATAAAACTATTATGTACACCTTCAGAAATATGCCAATCAGCAAATGTTACCATACAGAATTCATTGCCCGAAAAATCCCAAAACAACTATAAAGGTGTATATAACAATATTCAAGATTGGTGTAGCAGTAAGAATATTAATTCATCGTTTACAGAGAATGTTCTTCTGGCATATTCTAGTGAACTGTGTACTAAATATAAAGCATCGCCCCTATGAACTTTCTACTCCATGCTAAGAAGCACAATCTACATAAATAATGCATTGTTATAGGTAACTATTAAGAGTTGTAAATGAAGTTCTTTTTCTGTACTTGTATCTTAGTATTCATTGTTATAGTCGTAGATAAAGTAAAGTATTCAACTTGCGGTAATCGTCATAACTCACTTGATGAATCACAGCACTCGCATTCGGCTCGCGCTGCAAACTTCATCTGCGTGTGTTATGAACTACATTACCGCTCGTTATATAATATAATATTTCCGTCGACCATAGAATAAAAGCTCATTTTAACGCACTCAAAATCATCCATTAATGACCCCTATTAATGCATGATTTCTTGTATTAATGCATGATTATCATGGCAACCGATTATAAAATATTCAGTCGGAGCATAGATGCATCTATGTCGGAGCACGATCGAGCTGTCAAATTTATTTATTCGCTTTCGATCAGAATCTGATTTTATCCGTTACGCTACTACATAATGAATAACGAAGAAAATATCCCTCTGACACCGCCAGATGTGACAAAAACTGCAGAAGCAGAAACTTTGAGTCTGCTTCCTGAAAAGAGCCGCCATTTATATGAGAAAACCTATGCTGAATTCAGATCTTGGTGCAAGGACAAGAAGGTTCGGAACTTTACGGAAACGGTTTTGTTGGCATACTTTACGGGTATTGCAGAAAAGGGGCATCTAGCAAGTTCATGGCCAAAGAATTCGATGCTGAAATTAACACTAAATGTGAAAGTCAATACTAATATAAGCAGATACCACAAACTGGTGATGTTTATTAAACGAAAAAGAGAGGGATATATCCCAAAAAAATCAAAAGTTCTCGAAAAAGGACATGTTAGAGAGTTCATAGCGAATGCTCCTGATAGTGTTTTCTTGATGTCGAAGGTAAAAATGAAACTCAATTGAATCGTTATTCCAACTTATTCTCATTATCTCGTTATAGTGAAATAACTATCATTGTTTGATTTGTAGGTCGCTTTGATATTCGGAGTAGCGGGTTCATTGAGAAAAGATGAATTGTTAAGGTTGCAGAGAAAGGATGTACAAGATATGGGATCGAAATTTTTGGTGACAGTAAATTCATCGAAAACACATTCGAACAGGATATTCACTGTGGTGGATAATGATGAGCATACACTTTTAAACATAATAAAGAGATATATATCCTTGAGGCCAGCCCACACTCCACACGAAAGATTTTTCGTTTTTTATAATAACTATAAATTGGAATTAATACATTTTCTAAATTACCGTCAATGATTGCAAACTTTCTTAAATTAGAGCAACCACATTTGTATACAGGTCACTGTTTTCGGCGTTCTATTCTTTCTGACAGTGGTGCAGATTTTTCAGCCATCAAAAGACTTGGTGGTTGGAAATCAACTTCTGCTGCAGAAGGGTATATTGAAAACTCCATTAAGAATAAAATAGAAACTTTAAAAAAAATTGTATGTCATAATAGTTCCAAAGTAAATAATGCTTCAACCTCCACTTCATCCTTATCCTTATCGGACATTATAGGAAATGAAATAAATTAATGTAAACTATTCAGAATGTCAGAACATGTCCAATATTTCCTCTATGAATTTTTCGAATTGTTCTATAGGAAGCATAAATATTAATATATCGAAATTTGTATTACGTCAAATTTGTATATCATGCAAAATAAAAATTGGTCTCGCTCCGCTCACGCGTCAAAATATTTCGACCATTAATTGCTGTCATTAATAAACTAGTTGATTAAATAACTAATTTCGCTTTGCTATTTTGGTGTATGAATTCCACTTAAACGCTTGAGAAGAAACTGTTATTTCTTAAGTTATAATATTTCTTAATTTTATTCTGAGAAAAACCTGAACGCATAAACTGATTTACGTTTCATCGAGGTGTTTGCTCTTGGTTTTTGTCGTGAATAATTCTGACACAGAAAATCGAATGATGATGCTTACGTGAGCATCACCGAGAGTCTCCGACATAGTTCCCGCGTCATTCAAGATTTACGAAACGAAGTCCCAGGAAATTATAAGTGATGTTGTTCGAACGCGGCGGCATTCGAAAATATGTGAGTACAGAAGGAACCGACGCTGTTCGAATACAAATCAATGGATGGAACTTTTCCAATCCATTTCCCTGGCGGGTCCCCGGAGACTTGGCCGAGAAAACACTCCGCCGTATTGAAGGAACACACCTGTAGTGAGCGCCGCAGTACTGCATGACTGGCTAAAAAATTCCCCCGACCCGTTCTGTTCCGGTGAGAAACAAATATAAATTCCGCACAAAGTGAAATTCGATTAAGTTTTCCGAACGGGGAGGATTTAAATTTAAACGCATGGATAGATCCCTTCGCTGGAATGTCCAATGGGAGAAAAAGATGTTCTACACAGCTTCCGCTTATTGGACGCAGTTGGGCTTCGGTGCATAAATAACGACTTTGTATTCAGCTTGTGTTTGTTCACTCGCATATATTTTTTATAACATCAATGGCCAACAAAAGGAGCAGTACAAATACAGAGACGAAATTTTAATTTCAATCAAATCAAATCAGGTCATTGAAATGTGGTATGTTTTTGGAATTATGAGATCAAAATTTTTCTTGTTTCTAAGAAAACCCAACCTGAAACAATTCTGAACATTAATGCAACTTGCCTAAACTGTCTTTCAGGTGAATCGCTCCAATCGTTTTTCTTGAATGTTCTTAAATCATTGGCTTCTGGTACATTTCTAGAATTAGAAGTTTGTTCCTACAGGACACTTTTAACTGTTCACCACAAGGGGGAAAACATTTTGCTCTACCATTAGAAAATTATTGATTAATAATGTTTCAATATAATAATTTCAATCAATAAAATCATCCATATTAAAATAATGTGACTTAATGAGGAATTCAGGAGATTGGTAAATTTTAAGGTTTTATAGGTAGTTCATATGACAAAAACTATGTATTTGAATGTTAAATAGTCTAATGATGATTTATAGAGTACTTAATTTTTATATTCTGACCAAAAACATGGATTATATTGAGAAATAGAAATTTGTATGTAACGTTAGACAGTTATACGAATAACCATTTAGATTTATCCTTTTCCTACACGAAATACATGCATACATTCGCAAGAAGTCATGTCATAGTCTATAAGATTTAAGTACTTATTCTAAGAAATTAATTAGATATGTTGAATAATCTGAATGTAAACAGATTCTCCATTCGGAAATCAGGAAAATTGACATTCAATTCAAAATTTCAAATACTTATAATATGGAGTTGGCCGATTTGGATGAAATACACATCCAAAGATTAATGAAAAATCACTTGAATTTCCAAGAATATTCAATAAACATAAGTATATCAATAATAGTATATTATTTAACAAGTGGTAATGTAGGTCATAACTCACGCAGATGAAGTTTGCAGCGCGAGCCGAAGGCGAGTGCTGTAATTGTTATGAGCATTACCGCTAGTTGAATACTATACTTTATCTACGACTATAAAAATAAATACTAAGATAGAAGTACAGAGAAAGAACTTTCTTCGCAAATCTTAATAGTTTCCTATAACAATGCATTATTTATGTTGATTGTGCTTCTTAGCATGGAGTGAAAAGTCCATAGGGGCGATGCTTTATATTTAGTGCACAGTTCACTAAAATATTCCAAAAGAACATTCTCTGTACACTTCTTACTGCTACACCAATCTTGAAAATTGTTTTGGGATTTTTCGGGCAATAAATTCTTTATTGTAACATTGGCTGATTGTCTCATTTCTGAAGGTGTACATGATAATTCATCTTCACTATCTGAATTAATTCTTTTCAGCAAAACATTCACAATAATAATTAGGTATCAACTTAATTTGAGAAAACGTCAAAATTATGCAAGTAAACTCCCCTTAATAACAATAATGGACTATTCCCTTTCGGCCAATCGGCTTGTTCAGAAGCACAGAGCCAGAGAGTTATAGTAGTAAGTTATTATAACTCACGTTGTTTATTATTTAGTTTACAGATACTATTAAGTGCTCAAAAGTAGTTGAATAATGAATATATGATTCAATAGGAGTAGATAAAGAATGTTAATTGCATTATTGATATTATTTGATATTTCCATTTTCAATTGTTTTGGAAAAACCTATAAAAGTTGAAAAAAAATTCACAGAAGATCAGTGTATTAACAACCTGGGTAGAGTTCACGTCGCTCTTTAGTAAAAACTGGCCCATTTAGTTCGTGTTTTGTATCTGAAAGAAGAAAATAAATTAATTTTGTTCTTCGAATGATATGTTCAAGGTAATCACCAGAATTATAGTGAATGGAAAAAGTAAATCAACAGGACCAGAATCCAGTGAATTATATGGTGCAAGATTCAGGAGTTGCTCCCATATTATCACTCACAGAATTCATACAGTTACTCTCTTATGAAAATTGGCCGTTATTTTTCGAAGAATTTCAAACTCCAACTTCGTTATTGGAAACGATGAAACGAAATACATACCTACCGAATAATTTTCTATTTCGAACAAACCTAAATTTGAACAAATTTTCAATTTAATTACCTGTACAAAATTTTTTCACATATATGTTTTTGAGCGCTCGTACTACTTACACGAGAGCTATATCATTTCGTCACGATGCCTGTATTTTTTTAATTTTGAGCCGAAAATGGTCTGAATCGATAGAGTTCGACTCACTGATAACGAATTCCGCGAATTTCCGATTAAATGAATTCCTGTTGTTATCACAATAAAAAAAGACCGTTCTAAGAACAATCTGTACTTGCAATCTAACATGCCGATTCCGGTTTAAGTGACTTGTGTCCTATAAACAGGTAAAACGGTAAGTATAGCAGTGATCAGTTACTTTCATTTTAGAAAAGGAATATTTCAGTAAATGTCACAGGAATATCTAGTAAAATATAATAATTCTTTAAGTATAACCCAACAATATTTGTACGACTAACAGAATGGACACATTAAATTCCACAGGAATGTTTCGTATTTCTCACATAAATTCAGATTATTCTACCGGATTAGAACTAACAGTTTGTTAATCCATGTTGTGCCATATGGTTGAAGTTGTTTGGAATAAAGTAACGATTTCCGATTTAGTATATTGCATATTTTTAGCATTTTTTGGCCTTCTACCTAGAATTGAATATTTTTGAGCGCTCGTACTACTTACACGAGGGCTATATCATTTCGTCACGATGTTTGTATTTTTCGAATTTTGAGCCGAAAATGGTCTCAAACGACTATGTTCGACTCACTGATGACGAATCCGTCGGAAAATTCGAGTCTGTCCGTCCGTCCGTCCGTATACACGATAACTCTCGAACGGAATGTCCTAGAAACTTGAAAGGTAGGTAGGTTCGAATCTCGAATGCCGAGGTTAAGTTCGTTATTGGGCAAAATTCGCCCAGGGGTTCCGTAAATATGGCCGCTCGAAATTTTGTTCTTCTGATTACTTCAAAACTACAAATTCGATCGAGGTGAAATTTTACACTCAGATGGAGAATTACGTGTTCAAGCTACATGCAAAATCTTCTCCAGCTCGCATGACCAGAACCATAGAAACCATATAAAATTATAACTTTGTACTGGAAAGGCCTAGGGACTTGAAATTTTCAGGATAGGTGTGGATCTTGAATGTCGCGGTCACGTTCATCAATGAGCAAAATTAGACTAGGGGTTCCGTAAATATGGCCGTTTGAAATTCTGTTTTCTTGATAATTTCAAAACTATGGATTTGATCGTGACGAAATTTTGTATTTAAATTGAGAATGATTTATTCGAGCTACATTTTTTCCAGATCGCATGATCAGAACCATAGAAACCATAGAAAATCATAACTTTCGAACGGAAAGGCCTAGGGACTTGAAATTTTCAGGATAGGTTCGGATCGCGAATTTCGCGATCACTTCCAGCAATGAGCAAAATTAGACTTGGGGTTCCGTAAATATAGCCGTTCAAACAATATTTTTCCTGATAATTTCGAAAATACTTATTGGATTGAAATGAAATTTCACGCATATATGAAGAATAATGTATTCAAACTACGTGCGAAATTTTGTCCAGATCGCATTACCAAGACCATAGATACCGTAGAAAATTCTAGCGAATTATCGAAAAAAAAATGGTCACCAAAGCACTGACGTGAAGTCTGGATTTTCGCGTTAGTTTGAAATTTTCTTTGACAGCTGTCAAAATCTTTCCAATTGGTTTCTAAAACTGGAGAATGCGAATCTACCTTCAAGGTCCATGTACGAGCGCTTAAAAGCTCCTGCCTTCACGGCAGTGCTTTTCGTAATTTTTTGATTTATAATTAATACTAACTCTTGAATAACTTTGCCTAGAAAATACAGAAAAAAGAGGGTTAGTATATAACTAAGAAAAATAGTGTAGGAAGGAACAGAGTAATAGGGGATTAACAATAAAACAGAGGTTGAACTCAGGTTATATCAGATCAGAGGAAGGAAGAAAGATTAGATCTGTAGCGATCTACACCGACGGCCTAACATTTACCTTGCCGTTCAACAGAGGGCGCCACCGAATAGACAAAACTCAAAAGATACTACCCAAAGGATTGAAAAGCGAAAGAAAGGGGGGAGCATTTGTAGACAATAATTCTGTAATCAAATTCGTTAATATAAGTCCGGAATCAGCGAAAAAAATGTCTTTATCTATATTATGGAGTCTCTCATGACTCGTTCCAACCGAATGTCTCTCTAATTCGTTAGAATAATGTAAAGATATTCAATAATGATATTTGAATATAATATAAATTCTCCCCATTCCAGACACCTATTCGCGAAGTCACTCTCTATCTTTAGATATAATGCATTACTTCAGAAAATTCTTGTAAAAGCTCAGATTATATATAAGCTTCGAATACAACTAACTAGTACTGTAATATATGAACGATAGTTCTTCAATTCAACGGAAAATTCCTGTTAAATCGATATAACAGTTTCGTTTTAAGTGAAGTAATTCCTGTTTCAGTTTAGTGTTTATAACTGGAAATTCTTGTAGAAACTGAAGTTTGATGCTTGTAATAGAACTATATATACTCCGTTTAAGAATTATTGACATCTCGGTTGGCTGTGAAAAATCGAATTTAAGTTGGTAATAGACTATTCAGTAATATTTTGGGTTGCTGAATTCAGGTTGGTATAGGAATAACACTAACATTACCCGTAGAAATCTTGCTTTAATGATTTTATCGAAGATATTGGTGAATATGTAATTATAAAAATTTGCTCTGAATTTGCATCGCGCCTTACAAGAGAACGCCAGGCAGTTTGTCGGTGTTATTTCGAGTTTTTCAAAGATTTGTCATATATTTCCGCTAGTGTTTCAGGTAAACGGTTATTCACCGACTCAAAGTGTATTCTGATTGATGTCTCTTAAATTTTCAGATTTCACCAAGCCCTGTCCGTAGAATATCAGCATGTTATTATAGCCTGGAATTAGCAGTGGAAGAAAACCTGTGCGATATGATTATTCAAAGAGACATGAGACATTGAATGACTTTGTTTTTGCTAGAATTAAAAACAATGAATATACCTATCAGCTTAGATATCCTTTTCGAACTGGCCAAAGAGCACCTAGATTTCAATTGATCGAAGTCAACATTATATTATATCATAAAAAAAAATTGGATACAAATACATAAAAGTTGATCGAAGGAAAATTCTTACTGATAAACAGAAAAATATAATAAAAATAGTACGATATTGTGATAAAATTCATTTATCTAGATGAAATTTGGATATTCAAATTTGTCAGTGGACACTAGAAAATAATCCAAAAGTTATGCCGAGTATATTCAAGGGTAAAGGCAGAAGGTGCACTATTTTGAATGCTGGAACAATTGATGGATTTTTACCTGGATGTGATCCGATTCTTGACAGTAGTATTAATGATAAGGATTACTATGAATGGTGAATTATTTCATAAATGGGTTATTGAAATATTGAAACCTTCCCTGCAAAAGGATGCCCATCAGTAGGATTATGTCAGCTTATTCAATAAACACATCCAAATCACTACACTATGTGGAAACAAAGTTTTTAATATTTCTATCTTTGCCCTTGTATCATTCATAGATATTTTAAGTTTTATTATACTTATACTGTATAGTACCCTGTTAACATACCCTCTGCTAATACACATGCTATATTGTTCCCAATTCAAAAGTATACTGAATAATTGTAAAATTTCATGTCAAAATTCTTCATGTACTACATAGATTCTTAATTTTTGTTTCTCTCTTATTTTGATAATAATATATATCGCACCCGTCATTGACCAAGGAGACAACTCAAAAAAGGTCCATTTTGTGTTAGTGACGGTATTGAACTAGGGAAGTATCCCTTTTCTTACGTGCAATATCAGAATAACTCTAGTTGGCCTCTCCGCCACATAAGAGACTGTTCGTGAAAAAAGGTAACATTTAAAATTTTTTGGAAAAACAGTGGAATATTCCACCATGATGGGAAAAATAGCATTAATTGAATATTGGGTGCTAGAGTTATAATGTTCAAATGGATTGCTGCAGTTATTACGAATGTTCAGCGTGTTAAATTGAGTAAGTACACAAAAGTATAAAACGAAAACTTCGGTAAACCAAAACTTCAAATACGATTTCCCAACAAAATCAATTTTTGAGTTGTCTCCTTATTCTACGACGGGTGCGATATTATATCGAATGAAACTGTTTGGGTAACGCATCGTAGATCTTCATGCACATGTATTTCACATTATTCTGTGCTAGTGTCAATTGTTGCCTCGGGTATATATAAGGATCAATTTTCCAAGTTGGGTTGTTGTTCAGAAACGGTTCAAATAGTTCACTGTGGCTTTGTAGGAAGATAACATACTTCAGCACATATATTGCTGTTACGTCAGGATTTTATTCCTTTTGAAAACACTTCTACAAGTCTCTCTATATTTCATTCTATACATAGCTCGGATAGCTTGCTTTTGTGTTTTAAATATTTTTTTTCGATGTACTGTTTTCCCAGTAAACAATGCCATATGAAAGGGTTGACTGAAAATTGGCTGTGTATATGTATCTTGTTGGATATGGTATTTCATACTATTGAGGGTGTAGATTATGGTGGTGAGTTTCCTGTTCAAGTTTTCTATTTGGGGGTTCCATTTCTTTATATATATAACGTTGAACCTGAATTCCCATTTTTAAACTGCAGTCGAAATATTCCGGCTTAATTAATAATTATTCGATAATGCGTATACTGAACACTTTTCTAGGTTATATTTATGTTTTATTTCTATGATTAAAACAGTATATTTTTTGTAACTAGAAATAAAGCCTCGACTGGACGTTCATGGCCTGCTTCGATGTCAATAATTCTTAAATGGGAATTAAACAGGAAATTTCTGTGAATTGTCACTAGTAATACCACTAGAGGTCAAATTATTTATTTAATTTGACCTTGTGTGGTATTCGGTAAGAAAATTCCACACCAAATGCGTTTATTTCCAACAACATCAATTTTCGTCTTCATGAAGTATAATATTCTGTCATTATAAACGTCAAAAAAATTTCCAGTACAATTCGCTGTTGGGAACCCACAAGGAAAAAATTTCCACTAAAATTCATCCGTTGCGATGGTGATCTGTCAGAAATACAAGTTCTGATTGGTTAAAAATCACATGTGTGGAATTTTCACAAATATTCCGGTTTTCGCCACAGTATTATTTTCCTGTTGAAATGACAAACTGCATTTTGGTTGCATCAACTAATGTAAAACTTGTTATTTCTAGAGGAAGTAAACGACCGGAATTGTCACGTACAATCAACAAATATTCCTGCTGTCGCTTGTATAGGGGGAATTTCCGGTAGAAGTAAACGAATTACTGTATATCCTGGAAAATTTCTTTGAGTGCTTCCTGATATATCTCGAACACAACATTCACATATAAAATGGCTTATTCTTGAGTTTATACAGCAGACGGTAACATTAATATCGATTCGATATTCCAGAATGAACAGAACAGTGTTTTCGCAAAATCCAACGCGATCCACAATCTGCATGCAGAGGAAGAAAATGAAACGGAAATTGACGTTCGCCAGGCGAGACCGGCACACAAAACGTCCAGAATACACACATGTCCCGTCCTAATCATAGAGCTCATGGTAACCATCCTCCCCTTTTCCATTTTCCTCGGTGAATGCAATGGCGGTTTCCGCGTTCGAAAACTTCATCGAGAAAACATTTAATCAAAAAATCTGCATTCTTGTCCCCGTTCGGCCTGCAAAAAACCGGGGGTAGAGTCGCGGGAAGTGGGCGAGGACAGCAGATGAATGCCGCTTAGCTGATAAAAAAGGAATTAAAGAACGAAAGCGAAAAAATGAATTTCTCTGTTTTTGACAGGCCCTTAATCGCGCACACGAGATACGCCGCATTAAAGGGGCACTCGTTTCTCTATAATTAAAGCCCGGTGGCGTGCTGGGCTCCGCAAAGCCCTTCGCTTCGTATTTGCAAAGCCTCCGGGCCCATTGTCCCCGAACCTGGCCCCCGCAGCCGGAAGAAAATATTTTGATAAAATTAAATAAATGTTAAGTAAAGCGTTTATGCATGTTGAGGTTTTGATGGTTACGAGGGTTCAACGTTAGACGGCTAGAACTGGACGATTGGTTTTATTTGTCGAATTCGTCTTTTGGTTCATAATTTCCTATAACCCACCTCTGGTCCTCTGGAATCGCCAGGAGCTTTAATGATCACGTTTCGGTTATTGTAGAATCGAATGATCCAATAAAAGCAGCGCAAATTTTACACAATGGTTCATTATTTTCACATCACACCTTGATTCCTCCTTACAGGGTGATTCATTCAGAATGGGGAAACGAAAGCTGGAGGTACTATACGTCATTTCGGTTTTTAGGTCATGGGTACAAATAAACTATACGGGGTCTTTGTGCTCATTTCCAAATCGCTGGCATTTCGACATAATACACTCAAAGGAATTTTCCAGGGTATACAACAGGAATTCGGTTACTTCTACAAGGAATTCCCCCTAGATAAACGACTTCAGGAATATTTGTTGATTTTACGTGACAATTCCGGTCGTTTAATTCCTCTAGAAATGACAAGTTTTACAGTAGTTGATGCAACCAAACTGCAGTTTGTCATTTCAACAGGAAAATAATACTGTGACGAAAACCGGAGTATGCGTGACTATTTACAGGAATTTCCTGTCTAATAAACGAACTAGATAGTTGTATTCCAAGCTTCAAACTTCAGTTTCTACAAAAATTTCCAGTAATGTACACTAAAATAAAACAGGAATTAATTTACTTATAACGGAACTGTAGTATCGATTTAACAGGAATTTCACATTGAATTAAAGAACTATCGTTCATATATTACAGTACTAGTTAGTTGTATTCGAAGCTTATAACCTGGGATTTCACACGGTGCAGATCGCTTCAGGTCTAATCTTTCTTTCTTCCTCTGATCTGATCTAACCTGAGTTGAACCTCTGTTTTACTGTTAATCCCCTATTTCCCTGTTCCTTCCTACACTATTTTTCTTAATCATATACTAACCCTCTTTTCTTTCTTTTTTTATTTCCTAGGAAAAGTTATTCAAGGGTTAGTATCAATCGTAGATCGAAAATATTCAATTCAAAGTAGGTGGCCAAAAAATGCTAAAAACATGCAATATTCTCAACTCGAATTTTACATGCTGACTGAGAGCTAGATTTAGCATTGATAATGCCAAATCGGCAACAGTGTGTTCGATATCATCGAGATGATTATTGAATCGCTGTTTCATCATGTTCGTTTCTTTGTCGGAAACCGATATTATATTCCAAAAAACTCCAACAATATGGTGAAACATGGATTAAAATACTGTTAGCTAAACAAGATTCAATCTGGTAGAATTCTGTGGGAAATACTAAACATTCCTGTAGAATTTAATGTGTCCTACTGTTAGTCTTATAAATATTGTTGGGTCATACTTAAAAAAAAAATACGAAAAGCACTGCCGTGAAGGCAGGAGCTTTTGAGCGCTCGTACATGCACCTCGTTGGTAGATTTACATTCACCAGTTTTAGAAACCAATTGGAAAGATTTTGACAGCGTTAAAGAAAATTTCAAACTTACGCGAAAATTCAGACTTCACGTCAGGTTTGGTTTGTTTCGATAATTCGCTTGAATTTTCTACGGTATACATGGTCTTGGTAATGCGATCTGGACCAAATTTCTCACGTAGTTTGAATACATTGTGCTTCATATATGTGCGAAGTTTCATTTCAATCCAATAGGTATTTTCGAAATTATCAGGAAAAATATAGTTTGAACGGCTATATATACGGAATCCCTAGTCTAATTTTGCTCATTGATGAAAAAGATCGGCGAAATTCGCGATCCGAACCTATCCTGAAAATTTCAAGTCCCTAGGCCTTTCCGTTCGAAAGTTATGATTTTCTATGGTTTCTATGGTTCTGATCATGCGATCTTGAAAAAATGTAGCTCGAATATATCATTCTCAATTTAAATACAAAATTTCGTCACGATCAAATCTATAGTTTCGAAATTATCAAGAAAGCCGAATTTCAAACGGCCATATTTACGGAACCCCTAGTCTAATTTTGCTAATTGCTGAACGTAACTGCGAAATTCGCGATCTGAACCTATCCTGAAATTTCCAGTCCCTAGGCCTTTCCGTTCGAAAATTATTATTTTCTATGGTTTCTATGGTCCCGATCATGCGATCTGGAAAAAATGTAGCTCGAATTCATCATTCTCAATTTAAATAAAAAATTTCGTCACGATCAAATCCATAGTTTTGAAATGATCAAGAAAACTGAATTTCAAACGGCGATATTTACGGAACCCCTAGTCTTATTTTGCTCATTGATGAACGCCACCGCGACATTCGAAATCCACACCTATCCTGAAATTTTCAAGTTCCTAGGCCTTTCCATTACAAAGTTATAATTTTCTATGGTTTCTATGGTTCTGGTCATGCGAGCTGGACAAAATTTTGCATGTAGCTTGAGTACGTTATTCTCCATCTGAGTGGAGAATTTCACCTCGATCGAATCAATAATTTCAAAGTAATCAGAAAAACAAAATTTCGAGCGGCCATATTTACGGAACCCCTGGGCCAATTCTGCCCAATAGCGAACTTAACCGCGGCATTAGAGATTCGAACCTACCCTGAAAATTTCAAGTTTCTAGGACACTCCGTTCGAGAGTTATCGTGTATACGGACGGCCGGACGGACGGACAGACTCGAATTTTTTGACGGATTCGTCATCAGTGAGTCGAACATAGTCGTTTGAGACCATTTTCGGCTCAAAATTCGAAAAATAAAGACATCGTGACGAAATGATATATGTAGCCCTCGTGTAAGTAGTACGAGCGCTCAAAAATTATTATATTTTACTAGATATTCCTGTAACATTTATTAAATATTACTTTCAAAATAAAAGTACCTGATCATTGCTTACTTACCGTTTTTCCTGTTCATAGGATACAAGTCACTTAAACATAAAACATAAAATATATTTATTCTGTTAATCAACCTACAGAGTTGCTCTCACAGATGAAAATAAAAATAATATATTCTGTAACAAATGAACTTCATGTGATAATTTACATTTACATTTTTCCAAAAATAATCTACAAAACCTACAAAACTACAAAACTTGAATCAGCATGTTAGATTGCAAGTACAGATTGTTCTCAGAACGGTCTCTTTTTTGTTGTGATAACAATAGTTGAGTTTAAACAACAGGAATTCATTTAGCCGGAAATTCCCGGGATTCGTTTTTTTCAGTGTATAAGGTGAGCCACAACGAGAATTTTGTCTCAATTTGTCTTTTTCGACTATGTTAATCAGGGGTAATGTACTTTAGCGAGGTGTTTCCGCAATATTGCAACTCGCTCCTTGATGAGGAAACGGATATGTGTTCCGTCTCACAGTTGCTGGTAGAATTATCAGTAGGAAGAAGGACAAGAATAAGAAGAATTTATTCCGACCTTTTTTCATACAGAAGTCTAAGCATAGCATTCAAATCTGGCAGCAATTTTGGAATGAGAGATAGATAGTCGGCTATAAACTTGTATGAACCTTTATTTTGGTAACCTCAAAGGTGCCTCAAAACCTACCTATCGTAGGGTGTCCGTGACTACCTAAATTCCATGGTCTCAGGTCAAAAATTCGATTTTTTACACAATTATTGCAAATACCTCGTTTCCTATTGGTTTTATGCTATTTGTTTCTATCATAAATATTGTAGAAGATTAGTTAAATTCTCTACAACTTTTGTTAAGTTATATCTTGAACCATTTTCGAGCAAGAGGACAAAGCGCGCGCGGTGTTCAACTATTTAGACTAATTTAGAGTATCATTCGAGGTCAACCTGTAGTCCCGATTAAAAACACGCCCAATAAAGTTTATAAACTATTGATCAATATATAATTCTGGATGATTCGCATTTTTTATCAACTATTACGTTATAATTAATAATTTTTTCCGTCGACCATAGAATAAAAGCTCATTTTAACGCACTCGAAATCATCCATTAATGAACCCTATTAATGCATGATTTCTTGTATTAATGCATGATTATCATGGCAACCGATTATAAAATATTCAGTTGGAGCATAGATGCATCAATGCCGGAGCACGATCGAGCTGTCAAATTTATTTATCCGCTTTCGATCAGAATCTGATTTTATCCGTTAGGCTATTACATAATAAATAATGAAGAAAATATTCCTTTGACACCGCCAGATGTGACAAAAAATGAAGAAGCCGCAACTTTGAGTCTGCTTCCTGAAAAGAGCCGCCATTTATATGAGAAAACCTATGCTGAATTCAGATCTTGGTGCAAGGACAAGAAGGTTCGGAACTTCACGGAAACGGTTTTGTTGGCATACTTTACGGGTATTGCAGAAAAGGGGCATCTAGCAAGTTTATGGCCAAAATATTCGATGCTGAAATCAACACTAAATGTGAAAGACAATACTGATATAAGCAGATACCACAAACTGGTGATGTTTATTAAACGGAAAAGAGAGGGATATATCCCAAAAAAATCAAAAGTTCTCGAAAAAGAACATGTGAGAGAGTTCATAGCGAATGCTCCTGATAGTGTTTTCTTGATGTCGAAGGTAAAAATAAGACTCAATTGAATCGTTATTCCAACTTATTCTCATTATCTCGTTATAGTGAAATAACTATCATTGTTTGATTTGTACTATTTGTAGGTCGCTTTAGTATTCGGAGTAGCGGGTGCATTGAGAAAAGATGAATTGTTAAGGTTGCAGAGAAAGGATGTACAAGTACAATTTTTCGAATTGTTCTATAGGAAGCATAAATGTTAATATATCGAAATGAACATAGAAATTTGTATTACGTCAAATTAGTATATCATGCAAAAAAAAATTGTTTTCGATCCAAAGTTTATATTCAATTCCTGATGAGGTCGACGGAAAAATCTTGTAATCAACTCGTTTATTAATTCAGCGATTAATGGTCTCAAACATTAACGCGCTCGCTCCGCTCACGCGTTAAAATATTTCGACCATTAATCGCTGTCCTTAATTAACTAGTTGATTAAATAACTATTTCCTTTTTAGACCAGGCAATAGAGCAGAAAAAGGGTCATTCTGTGACAAAAATAGTAGAAGAAAACCGCGAGTGGGGAGTTACGTGGGGTGGTCCGTGGATGTTCAGTGATATGTTTTCGACTCGCAAATATCATTACTTTTCTTGTAATTGCGAAGAAACACCAAAAAAAAACGATGTTTTTTTAGTTTTTTGCTTGTAAAATCTGAACGAATGGAGCGGTGCTAATACTTTCAACAGACGAATTGTAGAGAATGAAAAAATGAAGAAAATGGGTGCTAATGCAACTCAATCGGGTCATCATTACCGGAGGAAAGCCGGAAAAACCGTGAAAATCAGCGTTTTTTCAGATCCTCATAACTCGGCCAATTTTCAAGTTGTAGCGCTGGCTTTCCAAATGAAAGTAGTGGTTAATAGATACTTCAAGTGTGCATAACCCAGACGTTGTCTGATAAATAGTTTTTCCGTGATTGCGATTTGAATTATTTAAGGCACTATTTTCCGGAAGAGCTGGATGCGTCGGAAGTAGTCCGATTTCAATTTACAAAACGGATTTTGAAAGAAGAAGTATAGTACTACAAAACGGCAAACTTGATTTTTCGTTAAAATGTTGCAAAATAGGTGAAAAATACGTGGAAACATGGCCAAAACCGGCTCAGTGCCCCATCTGGGTCGGATAGTGGGGGTAGCCGGCAGACGCGGGGAACCAAAATCGCGCTGAGGCCTGGCGCGAATATTTACGTATATACCCCCACTACTTGACTGCAATCGAGCATTCGGCTTATTTTGGTCATGATTGCATGCTTTTTTCACCTATTTTGAAGCATTTTAACGAAAAATCAAGATTGCTTTTTTGTAGTACTATACTTCTTCTTTCAAAATCCGTTTTGCAAATTGAAATCGGACTACTTCCGACGCATCCAGCTCTTCCGGAAAATAGTGCCTTAAATAATTCAAATCGCAATTACGCAAAAACTATTTATCGGACAACGTCCGGATTATGCACACTCAAAGTATCTATTGACCACTACTTTCATTTGGAAAGCCAGCGCTACACTTCGAAATTGGCCGAGTTATGAGGATTTGAAAAAACGCTGATTTTCACGGTTTTTCCGGCTTTCCTCCGGTAATGATGACCCGATTGAGTTGCACTAGCACTCATTTTTTTCATCTTTTCATTCTCTACAATTCGTCTGTTGGGAGTATTAGCACCGCTCCATTGGTTCAGATTTTACAAGCAAAAAACTAAAAAAACATCGTTTTTTTTGGTGTTTCTTCGCAATTACAAGAAAAGTAATGATATTTGCGAGTCGAAAACATATCACTGAACATCCACGGACCACCCCACGTAACTCCCCATTCGCCGTTTTCTTCTACTATTTTTGTCACGAAAAAATCTCTATTGCCTGGTCTATTTCAATAGTTCTTAAACTTCATACGGCGTGTTTTTAATAGGGACTACAGGTTGACCTCGAATGGTACTCTAAATAGTTGAACACTGCGCGCGCTCGAAAATGGTTCAAGGTATAAAGAATTCATTCGAACAAAAGTTGTAGAAAATTTAATCTTCTACAATATTCATAATGAAAACAGATAGCATAAAACCAATAGAAAACGCGATATTAGCAATAAATGTGTAAAAAATCGGTTTTTTGACCTTCGACCATGAAATATCGGTAGTCGTGGACACCCTACGATAAGTCTGTTTTGAGGCAACATTAAGGGTATCAAAATAAAGGTTTAAACAAGTTTATAGCCGACTATCTCTCAATTCGAGGTGAAACCCCTAATATTCCTGGGCTACAGAGTAATTCACAATAAGTATTATCGATTAGTATTACATTTAGTATTTCCTTCAACGGAAATTTGTTGCTTTACCACAACTTTCATAATTTTGGAGATATTGTCTATAAAAACAGATTTTTAATTATAAGTGTTTTTTGTTTGAATTTGAAAAGGAAAGAAAAATGAAAACCTGTTTGAGGAAATCGAAAAGAACTACAAATATACAATATTTACGAATATGTACAGTTATTAAATACTCCGTTAGAAAATCGGTAGTTCTTCATATGGCGGAGTATGTTTGTCGTTGGGATTTTGGTTATGGTATCGGGTTCTGGTAATTCCCTCGTGAGATCGTCCACATAATTCAGTTTCTCATAAAATGATATTTTATCAACATACTCTTCATCAATAGGGCTGGTCCAGGAATGGTTGCCCTAGACACCTTCACAAGGACAGTGTACCTTATGAAGAGAACTGCTGGGGACAAGGCAGTGCTGTGGCGTTGCCGAAAACACCATCTCCCGGAAGTGCGGAGAGCCACCACAGTACCTTTCTACCAGTTTTTTTTCATAATCAGTTTAGTAGTTTCAGGGATTACAGACAACAAAGAAATAATGGAAAGAAATTATGACATTTACAAGGATAATACAGCTGCAGAAATGGTGACAAAACGGGTATCGGAGTTGACAATCCATCGTGATTTTTCACACATAAAAAAGATGTAGGTTCTCCCAACTGAAATATACTCAGAAAACCCCAAAGCGTAATATGTTCGTTGGGTCGATGCGAAAAAATTTATCGGTATTCAAAAAGGTCGTATGCGGAAAAGGGGACTCATCGGGGTTGACTGGAAGGGAAAGATATTTAACGCAGGTCTGTGATAAGGGTAATGAATCAGAGGAGAGCGGTAGAAGGAACGGAACAGGAAGTAAGAGAGGAGCACTGGACACAATTTCCGCATCGCAAGACCTACGTAGAACACGTCAAATGGCCCCTGGGGCCGATATACCGGATGACCAATGGCATTTCCTGAGGAGATCCGACCAAAAGGGTCGTGTTTAGGAAAGGAGCTTTCATCTCTGAGAATATTTCGCGGGATGCCTTTCTGAAATTGAAAATTACAGACAGAGGAAAAAGGAAAATGCAGGAGGTACTTCGCACTTCGAAATGATCGAAAATACAGGATGTGCATTGTGCTTCGAAAGGAGACAAAGAAGGTATCCACCATAAATCGGGATATTTCACGATATTTCCAACTGAAATTTGAGATGTCAGATTACTCAGATTTCGACGAATTTCTGCGACTCTGTCTCACATCCTTAGTTCAGGATTCACGTTTGTTCATTATCACGAATCCAACAATACCGCCGATGTCAAACCTCATAGTTTCGATTCGGATTTGGGATTCTCCGCTCTACCCACCGAAAAATAACACGAGAACGAAACTATGGAACCACGAACGTCAATGTGACAAATATTTTCGAACTTCAAAAAAAGTAATTACAGAATATTATCGAAACCAGACAAGAAAAACACAATTTCCTTTTCACGTGGAACAGCTAGAAAGCTGAATTTCTGAATAACTCATTTCATCTATGATTTATGTCTACACACAAAATTTCATGAGTGAAGGGCGAGAAGTTTCAGAAGAGCAGAAGTTCAAAACAAAATTTTCCTTTGAATTTTATAGTTCTACGATTCTTGCGAAATTTCACATGCACGTGTCGTTTTCTTACATCCAACTACAGATTTTCGATTCGATCGGATCGGTATTTGTTGAATCATTGAGAAAAAAAATCAGATGGCTACACTACGAAACCCTTCGGCGGATGCCATCCATTAACGGACTCAAACGGCGCATTCAGCCCTCGAACCTTCCCTGAAAATTAAAAGTCTAGGTATTTTCTTTCCAAAGTTAATATGTTTACGGCCGGACGTACTGATAGAATTAAATTTGACCAAGACTTATTGATTTGTGAGTCCAAGCCAATCGTTGGTCTCATTCTCTGTTGAAATTTCGGAAATTAGTGACATTTAGGCTAAATGATAACACTCTTGTTCATAGAAACAAGCGCCCAAACATATCGTGATGAGGTTGTCACTGAAAGAAGCCAATGTTATGATACATATTTAGGAATCTGTTGAGAGAATGAGGTCACCAAAAAAGATTTTTCTGAAAAAAAAATATAAAAAGCACTGCCGTGAAGTCAGGAGCTTTTGGGCGCTCGTTCATCCACCTTGTAGGTAGATTCGCGTATTCCAAATTTAAAAACCAATTGAAAAAAAAAATTGACAGCTGTCAAAAAAAATTCAAACTAAGGCTGAAATCCAGACTTCACGTCAGTGCTTCAGGTGACCAATTTTTTTTCGATAATTCGCTAGAATTTTTTACGATATCTATGGTCTGGAAATGCGATCTGGACAAAATTCCGCACGAAGTTCCAATACATTATTTTTTATCTATGTGCAAAATTTCATTCCAATCCAATCAGTGGTTTCGAAATAATCAGGAAAAAAATATTTCGAACGGTCATATTCACGAAACCCCTAGTCTAATTTTGCTCATTGATAAACGTGACCGCGACATTCGCGATCCAAACCTACCTTGAAAATTTCAAGTCTCTAAGCCTTTCCGTTCGAAATTTATAATTTTCTATGGTTTCTATGGTTCTGGTCATGCGATCTGGAAAAAATATAGCTTGAATATATCATTCTCCATTAGTATACAAAATTTCGTCACGATCGAATCCGTAGTTTTGAAATTATCAAGAAAACTACATTTCAAAGGACCATTTTTACGGAACCCCTAGTCTGATTTGACTGATTGATAAACGCGATCGCGACATTGGCGATCCAAACCTACTCTGAAAATTTCAAGTAGGGGAGAGCGGGGTTGAAAGTGCCGATTTTTACAAATCCTCATATGATTCAGACAAAACAAGGACTATTTCTGGAAGTAGTGGTTCATCCTTAGCCAAATTTACTCCATAATACTAATTGACCTACAGATTTTGCACATTTTTAATAGTTTTTGAGAAAAAGTGTTTTTTTTATACAGCGGCGACAAGGCACTACC
The DNA here is from genome assembly GCA_963966015.1 of Aphidecta obliterata. Classification (NCBI taxonomy): domain Eukaryota; kingdom Metazoa; phylum Arthropoda; class Insecta; order Coleoptera; family Coccinellidae; genus Aphidecta; species Aphidecta obliterata. Next base: position 30,320,856 of record OZ014427.1, on the reverse strand, counting down.
AACCCCGCTTTGGGGCAAGTTGTGCCGTAGCTGGGGTCGGTTGTGCCGTTGATAATCCTAGGTTTTTCACAGGAATGGAAATCAATTTAGAATTTAAAAGACGTCAATTTTATAATAATATATTTATGCCAAGATGGTGGGATGTTTTGTACATTGAACTTCACGGCACACTGGAACGCAAGTTGTCGTACTTCTTTCGGTAGAAGACCGAAGTAAATTGAAGCGCTTTTTGAGCGCTCGTACTACTTACACAAGGGCTATTATCATTTCGTCACGATGTCTGTATTTTTCGAATTTTGAGCCGAAAATGGTCTCAATCGACTATGTTCGACTCACTGATGATGATGATGATCCGTCGGAAAATTTGAGTCTGTCCGTCCGGCCGGCCGGCCGTAAGCACGATAACTCTCGAACGGAACAACCTAGAGACTTGAAATTTCAAGTGTGAGTTCAGTTCCCGAATGCCTCGGTTTGGTTCGTTAATGGGCCAAATTCCACTAGGGGTTCCGTAAATATGGCCGTTCAAAGTTTTGTTCCCCTGATTACTCAAAAACTACAGATTTGATTGAAATGAAATTTTGCACTCAAATGGAGAATGAGGTGTTCAAGCTACATGTGAAATTTTGTCCAGATCGCATGACCAGAACCATAGAAACCATAGAAAATTGTTACTTTTATACGGAAACGCCTAGGGACTTGAAATTTTCAGGATAGTTGTGGATCTCGAATGTCGTGATCACGTTCATCTATGAGCAAAATTATACTAGGGGTTCCGTAAATATGGTCGTTTGAAATTTAGTTTTCTTGATAATTTCAAAACTACAGATTCGATCGTGACGAAATTTTGTATACTAATGGAGAATGATATATTCAAGCTACATTTCTCCAGATCACATGACCAGAACCATAGAAACCATAGAAAATCATAACTTTCGAACGGAAAGGCCTAGGGACTTGGAATTTTCAGGATAGGTGTGGATCTGATATGTCGCGTTCACGTTTATCAATGAGCAGAATTATACTAGGGGTTCCGTAAATACGGTCGTCTGAAATTTTTTTTTCGATAATTTCGGAACTACGGATTCGATCGAGATGAAATTTTGTATTTTAATCGAGAATGATATATTAAAACAATATTCTGTCCAGATCGCATGACCAGAACCATAGAAACCATAGAAACCATAGAAAATTGTAACTTTTGAAGGGTGGGTTTGGATCGCGAATATCGCGGCCACGTTCATCAATGAGCAAAATTAGACTAGGGGTTCCGTAAATATGGCTGTAAAAATATTTTTTTCCTGATAATTTCGAAACTACTGATTGGTTTGGGATGAAATTTCGCACCATCTTAGGAATAATGAATTCAAACTACGTACCAAATTTTGTCCAGATCGCACCACCAAGACCATAAATACCGTAGAAAATTCTAGCGAATTATCGAAAAAAAATTGATCACTGACATGAAGTCTGGAGTTTCGCCTAAGTTTCAGAATTTTTGTGACAGCTGTCGAAAATTCCTTCAATTGATTTCTAAAACTGGAAAATGCGAATCTACCTACAAGGTGCATGTACGAGCGCTCAAAAGCTCCTGCCTTCACGGCAGTGCTTTTCTCAATTTCTTAAGATGTACTTCGACAGTAGTGGCACTGTTCATCATCAAACACTAGTCTTGGTTTGTATACAACCGCAGGAGTAACTCCACTTTTTATTTTTTTTTACATAGCGTTGTAGTGTTGTGTGACAAATTTACAATTCACGTGCAACTGTTTTTAATTTGAGTCCATTCTTGATGACTGCAACAGCAGCCCTTTGTAAAAGATCCTGACTTGTAGTTCCCCTTTGTGTTTTTCGCTTGTACGTCCTCATTCTGCCAAACAAAAAATAATGGAACCATATAGGCTACTTAGGGGTTCGTTGTGCCGCGGCACAACCAGCCCCAAATGAACGGCACATCTTACCCCGTTTATGAGAGTGTGATATTTTGTCCGAGATATAAGAATCACTCTGCTCAAATCATTGAAATTACGCTGCATAAAAAACTACGATATATGACACACATTTCACCGAAACTTTCATATTAAAAGCACGAAAAATGATAGCTTGCGACCAAAAAGTATCGAAACGGAAATATTTACAGATGTGCTGCTAAAGGAACTTCACATCAGTCACATGTAGTTCTACTCGGTCCGCTGCTAACGCAACTGAGATGGTAGCCACGTGTGCCCGATGGTTAGGCAATACGCGATACAATACGATCTTTTATCAATCTATTTCTGATTTCGAGATATTAGCATCGGCACAATTTACCCCCGGCACTTTCAGCCCCGCTCTCCCCTACCTAGGCCTTTCCGTTCGAAAGTTATAATTTTCTATGGTTTCTATGGTTCTGGTCATGCGAGTCGACCCATGACGAATCCGTCGGAAAATTTGAGTCTGTCCGTCCGGCCGTAAGCACGATAACTCTCGGCGGAACAACCTAGAGACTTGAAATTTTCAATGTGGGTTCAGTTCCCGAATGCCTCGGTTAAGTTCGTTAATGGCCCAAATTCCACCAGGGGTTCCGTAAATATGGCCGTTCAAAGTTTTGTTCCCCTGATTACTTAAAAACTACAGATTTGATTGAGGTGAAATTCTGCACTCAAATGGAGAATGAGGTGTTCAAGCTACATGGGAAATTTTGTCCAGATCGCATAACCAGAACCATAGAAACCATAGAAAATTGTAACTTTTGAACGGAAACGCCTAGGGACTTGAAATTTTCAGGATAGGTGTGGATCTCGAATGTCGTGATCACGTTCATCTATGAACAAAATTATACTAGGGGTTCCGTAAATATGGTCGTTTGAAATTTAGTTTTCTTGATAATTTCAAAACTACAGATTCGATCGTGACGAAATTTTGTATACTAATGGAGAATTATATATTCAAGCTACTTTTCTTCAGATCACATGACCAGAACCATAGAAACCATAGAAAATCATAACTTTCGAACGGAAAGGCCTAGGGACCTACAATTTTCAGGATAGGTGTGGATCTGAAATGTCGCGTTCACGTTTATCAATGAGCAGAATTATACCAGGGGTTCCGTAAATACGGTCGTTTGAAATTTTGGTTTCTCGATAATTTCAAAACTACGGATACGATCGAGATGAAATTTTGTATTTTAATCGAGAATGATATATTAAAACAATATTTTGTCCAGATCGCATGAGCAGAACCATAGAAACCATAGAAAATTGTAACTTTTGAACGGAAAGGCCTAGGAACTTGAAATTTTCAGGGTGTGTTTGGATCGCGAATATCGCGGCCACGTTCATCAATGAGCAAAATTAGACTAGGGGTTCCGTAAATATAGCTGTTCAAAGCTATTTTTTTTCTAATAATTTCGAAACTACTGATTGGATTGGGATCAAATTTTGCACCTAACTTAGAAATAATGTATTCAAACTACGTGCCAAATTTTGTCCAGATCGCACCACCAAGACCATAGATACCGGAGAAAATTCTAGCGAATTATCGAAAAAAAATTGGTCACCTAAAGCACTGACATGAAGTCTGGAGTTTCGCCTAAGTTTCAGAATTTTTTTTGACAGCTGTCGAAAATTCCTTCAATTGATTTCCAAAACTGGAAAATGCGAATCCACCTACAAGGTGCATGTACGAGCGCTCAAAAGCTCCTGCCTTCACGGCAGTGCTTTTCGTAATTTTTTCGATTATTCGCTAGAATTTTCTACAGTATTTATGGTCTTGGTAATGCGAACTGGACAAAATTTCGCACGTAGTTCGAATACATTATTCCTCATCTATGTGTAAAATTTCATTCCAATCCAATCAGTAGTTTCGAAATTATCAGGAGTAAAATATTTTGAACATATTTACGAAACCCATAGTCTAATTTTGCTTATTGATGAACCCTAGGGTTTTCCGTTCGAAAGCTATAACTTTCTAAGGTTTCTTTGCTTCTGGTCATGCGATCTGAACAAATAAAGCTTGAATATATCAAGACTGACTCGAATTTTTCGACGGATTCGTCAAGTTTCAGAATTTTTGTGACAGCTGTCGAAACATCCTTCAATTGATTTCTAAAACTGGAAAATGCGAATCTTCCTACGAGGTGCATGTACGAGCGCTCAAAAGCTCCTGCCTTCACGGCAGTGCTTTTCGTAATTTTGGCGAAGGTTTTGAATAGGTAGTGGTTGTTTTTCTCATCAATATCTACGCTAATGTAAAAAGTACGGCTTTTGAGACGCCCATTGAACTGCCAATGTTTTGCACACAAGAAAGGACTCTTGGTCATACCCTCTAAAGTCGATCGTTTTCAAGAAAAAACAACTTTAATGTTGAAAAATATGGTCAATTTTTTGAAATAATATATATAAATTTGTAACTCGAAAATGGTGCATTTTAGAGGGGAAGTTAATAAAAACTTTTTTTCATATTTTTGGACGAGCTAGTATATCCTTAAATCCTTTGCATATATTATGAAACACCTGTATACAGGGTGTTTTCAAAGGTGAGGCTTTTTTTTGACAGGTGATAGAACGCATCAAAATTAGTCATTATATCAAAAATCGTTAAGTAAAATATTCACCCGGGGCCGAGTATTTCGAAATCAAAGTTACCCGATAATCTGAAAAATTCTCAGCGCAAACCTGGTTCGTATTGATATCTAAATGCGTAGAATTTTCAGTTGTCCGATTTCAGTATACGGAGAATCACCTATGATGCATATGATTATTGCAAGCTTCCGATCTCAACCACTGTGATTTCTCCCTTTGGGGTCATTTGAAAACATTAATGATCAGTTTAGTATGGTGGGGTGAATAGTGCAAAAGAACTAAGCATAGAAAATGCTTGAGACATTATTCCGTGACCAAACTGATGTGATAGTTGCTGCATGTAAATCGAATGTTACATGCAGCAACTATATCACATTATTACGTCGGGCAAGATTTTGTGCTCATCAAACCAATGGTTACCAATACGAACAATTTATGTGAACAATTAGGATCAATTTTATCGTTCGTGAACTTCCTAATTGTTTTTATAGGACCTTTTCAATCAGTAATTGAGCGCTCGTACTACTTACACGAGGGCTATATCATTTCGTCACGATGTCTGTATTTTTCAAATTTTGAGCCGAAAATGGTCTCAATCGACTATGTTCGACTCACTGATGATGAATCCGTTGGAAAATTCGAGTCTGTCCGTCCGTCCGGCCGTCCGTCCGTATACACGATAACTCTCGAACGAAATGTCCTAGAAACTTGAAATTTTCAGGGTAGGTTCGAACATGGAATGCCGCGGTTAAGTTCGTTATTGGGCAAAATTCGCCGAGGGGTTCCGTAAATATGGCCGCTCGAAATTTTGTTTTTCTGATTAATTCGAAACTACTCATTCGATCAAGGTGTAATTTTGCACTCAGATGCAAAATTTTGTTCAGCTAGCATGACCAGAACCATAGAAACCATAGAAAATTATAACTTTGTAATGGAAAGGCCAAGGGACTTGAAATTTTCAGGATAGGTGTGGCTCGTGAATGTAGCTTTCACGTGTAACAATGAGCGAAATTAGACTAGGGGTTCCTTAAATATGGCCGTTTGAAATTAAGTTTTTTTCATAATTTCAAAACTATGGATTTGATCGTGACGAAATTTTGTATGTAAATTGGGAATGATATATTCGAGCTACATTTTTTCCAGATCGCATGATCAGGACCATAGAAACCATAGAAAATCATAACTTTCGAACGGAAAGGCCTAGTGACTTGAAATTTTCAGGATAGGTTAGGATCGCGAATTTCGCGGTCACGTTCATCAATGAGCAAAATTAGACTAGGGGTTCCGTAAATATAGCTGTTGAAAGCTTTTTTTTTTCTGATAATTTCGAAACTCACCATTGGATTGGAATGAAATTTCGCACATAGATGAAGAATAATATATTCAAACTACGTGGGAAATTTTGTCCAGATCGCATTACCAAGACCATAGATAATTCTTGCGACTTATCGAAAAGAAAATTGGTCACCTGAAGCACTGACTTGAAGTCTGGATTTTCGCCTTAGTTTGAAAATTTGTTTGACAGCTGTCAAAAATTTCCTCAATTGGTTTCCAAAACTTGAAAATGCGAATCTACCTACAAGGTGCATGTACGAGCGCTCAAAAGCTCCTGCCTTCACGGCAGTGCTTTTCGTATTTTTTTTTCATCTCCTTTGTTTGAACTTTAAGAATTATACCGTTCAGGAAAAATTTCCTACTATAAGTTGAAAGAGAATATACGAATTTGCGATAAAATCCATTTATCCACTTGCTGGAATACATATGGCACCGTGATCTTCTAAGAGAGAGACAACACGATCCAGAGTGGTCTAAAGATCTTTATGCCCAAGATTTTTTGCACTTTTTTCGAATAAAATATTTTATATGATCAACTTCCGGCTAAATAGTCTCTTTTGATGATTCTTAGCACCTGTCAAACAGAAGCCTCACCTTAAATAACACCCTGTATAAAATTTATAAAATTTTGGATTTATTTGACCTTTCCGTGCTGAAATGTCACAACCTGAATGACTGTGGATTGCCCCCCCACCCTATTTCTGATCCTGGGTACGCCCTTGTCTCAATTTGCAATTTCTAACTCTTCTCTATATGTTTAATCCTGAAGTAAACCTAGCGACATAAATTGAACGGTAGCATACCTGGAAGATAATTTAGCGGGATCCTTCAGGATACGTTATCTCGGAATACATTTCCTGTGACGTCTCTTATAAAGACCCCTCTCGTAACCCCACTCTCGTAACCCCTATCGAAATATATCGCTTCTTTATAAAGATTAGATCATATGTGGAATAAGGGGCACATATATAAGAGCACTCCGATAGGGGTGTGTTTCGGCTTTCAGGATTTCAGAAATGTGCATCAGTCAAAGCACGGTCCATTACGCTGGCCTAAGCGATAGCGGCTAATGGCTGAAAACCGGAGATGAATGGCCGCCAGAAATGGCCCTGGAAAAGCCTTATTCCTGCTCGTTTCCTTGCCGGACCGTAGAACCCCGTTTAAATGGAACCGACCGAGCGCCCAGACCTGATGACTGCATGGTAATTTCAGCGAGAAACCCTATTTATTTATATCGGAAGCTGGGATCGGATCGCGCCTCGATTTTACCAAATTTAAGAAGATTTAGGGGAGAACGAACGGTGAAGTGAGATTTATGGCGTCGGTCTGGTTTCTTGCGGATATTCCCTGCCAATTACACCGAATGCAATCCGAAAGTTTTCCCGATACTTCCTCGGATCAATAGAATATTCGTTAGCGGAACATAAAATGGACGCAGTGATGATAAGCTTGGGCCCTTTGGGCTACCTACCATGTTGCTAGTTATAAAAAACCGCTACATGTGTTTCGCCATACCATGGGTTCATCAGATGACGAAATATACTAATCTGAGCTGTTTAGTTATCTCCGTTTCGTATATCTCATAACCTGACGGAGTCATGGTATGACGAAACACCTGGTGGTCTCAGTAAGTGAGAATTGTAGGCTAAGTTAATTAGTGAATTACCTCAAGAATATACCCTTATGATATGAAATAAACACAAATTAAGACTGACCCTGTAAAGAACGATAACCGTTTATATTGATCCTAATTCTTTACAATATCATTCACTCTAAAGTCGCTGATTCCTGAAAAAACAACCTCTAGGCGGAATTCCTCCGCCCCAAATTTCGGGCAATTATCAAATGAAGAGGAGAGGGCACCGGAGCCCTATGAATCTAATTTTCTGACGTGTTGCAAAGTGTGCATAAAGTTTGCATGGGTGGAACGATGCCGCATTAAAAGTCGAAGGGGGAAATTTGGAATTATTAAGTTGGGAGAACTGAAGAGGGTCGCGATAACCCGCCGACAATGGCCAGGAAATGTAGTTACACTGCTCAAATGACACATGCATGATGCGATTACAATTATATGAATATGTATGGTCTGCTCCTCTCTCTGACGAAGGGTAATTGAAGAATCTCGGATGGATGGACACCCTAACTGACAATGACTGATTAATTCGAGAACATTGGCGACTGGAAAGCGAGTTTCAAAACAAGGGAAATGGCAGATACTTGTGGGTTCAATACAGCGTCAGTAAAAAAGAATCAAGATTTATTATTTCTGAGTCTTAACGTTTTATTATCTTTTCTGTAACCTTCGCGGAATATATTAACTCACACCAAAGAAAAAAGCTTCGTAAGGACCATACGGTATGAAGACCTAATGATATAGTGTGGTTCCTTTCTTGGAATGATGAGTTCGAGTTTTAATCAACTCCAGCAGCTGACATGGCCTCAGGGATAATATGTCTCCATCATGTATGGTTTTATTAGTTCTTCGAGTGGTTCCTCCACCTCTCTACAAAATCAACATTCATAATTCTCTGCTAGACCTTATTGCATCTTTGAGGAAACAGTGCCTCATAATTGAACTCGTGGGAAGATGTATAGTCCATTTAAGAATTATTGACATCGAAGCAGGCCATGAACGTCCAGTCGAGGCTTTATTTCTGGTTACAAAAAGTAACTAAATTTCATCATAGAAATAAAACATAAATATAACCTAGAAAAGTGTTGTGTATACGAATTATGGGAATTATCGAATAATTAAGCCGGAATATTTCGATTGCAGTTTAAAAATGGGAATTCAGGTTTGAAAGCGCAAAAATATCGTGGTATGCTTTCATATGAAATTATCTGAACTTATCGTTCATATAAAAGACAACCATGGAAAATTGAAGATCATTCAAATGAATATTTATTTTCACTCAGGACCATGCAATATTTATTGGTATTGGAAATCTTGCAAAATTCTAACCATATAACTATAAGAGTACCATTTTATGTCAGGATTCAAGAAGGATAATTAATGGAATTCAAGCAGGTAGCTAGTGGTGCAACAGAAAAAAATTTTTGGATACTTCGCAAGCACAGGGCCAAAAGAATGGATTGGAAAAAACGTTATAATGTATTAAGAAATAAGAGAGAAACAAAAATCAAGAATCTATGTAGTAGATGAAGAATTTTGACATGAAATTTGTACCGAACTATCAATATATGAACCAATTTGTGAATTATTTATTGCTCGGTGTTGAATACTTCAATTTTTATTTTCATTCATTAAAACTGTCCATGAATTATTGAAAAATTATAATTGATGAGCAATTTTACTATTATTCAGTAAACTCTTGAATTGGGAACAATTAGCATGTGTATTAGCAGAGGGAATGTGAACAGGGTACCATACAGTATATGTATAATAAATAAACTTAAAATATCTATGAATGATACAAGAGCAAAGATAAAAATATCATTGAAAACTTTGTTTCCACTTAGTGTAGTGATTTGGATGTGTTTATTGAATAAGCTGACATAATCCTATTGATGGGCATCATTTTGAAGGGAAGGTTTCAATTTTTCAATAACCCATTTATGAAATAATTTACCATTCATGGTAATCCTTATCATTAATACCACTGTCAAGAATCGGATCACATCCAGGTAAAAATCCATCAATTGTTCCAGCATTCAAAATAGTGCACCACCTTCTGCCTTTACCCTTGAATGTACTCGGTATACCTTTTGGATTATTTTCTAGTGTCCACTGACGAATTTGAATACCGTTTTCAAATATTCAAATTTTACGTTTTGTTCCATGTATTCTCGGTATTTATCACAATATCATACTATTTTCATTATATTTTTCTGTTTATCATTAAGAATTCTCCTTCCATCAACTTTTTTGTATTTGTATCCAATTTTTTTTATGATATAGTATAATGTTGACTTCGATCAATTGAAATCTAGGTCTAAACTGATATATTCATTGTTTTTAATTCTAGCAAAAACAGAGTCATTCATTGTCTCTTTGAAGGAATAATTGTGTCGCACAGGTTTTCTCCCACTGCTAATTACAGGCTGTAATAACAATAATAACATGCTAATACACTAGCGGAAATATATGCCAAATCTTTGAAAAACTCGAAGTAACACCGACAAACTGCCTGGCGTTCTCTTGTTAGGCGCGATGTATCCTGGTCAATTCCAGCCATTTTAATAGCATAAGACAAAAAATACTCAAATTCAGAGCAAATTTTTATAATTACATATTCACCAATATCTTCGATAAAATCATCAAATCAAGATTTCTATGGGTAATGTTAGTGTTATTCCTATACCAACCTGAATTCAGCAACTCAAAATATTACTGAATAGTCTATTACCAACCAAAATTCGATTTTTCACTGCCAACCGAGATGTCAATACTTCTTAAACGGAGTATAGCAAATTTTTATTGAGATCGATATAGATTCTCGATCTCTTAGCGTTGAAGTTCGAAAGGAATGTTTCAAATCTGGAAGATTCCGGCAGAGGTCCTTCAGTCTCCTCTTTTCTTCATGCATGTGTTTCCCTGAGCCACAAAATGTAATTCTAGACAAATTGCCTTGTGAGGTGACCATGAAGGAGCCTGTGAGAATCTGAAGATAGATATCTTTCAGTGTTCTAATCCGGAAAAACTTTTTAGAGTACCATGAACTATGAATGAATATTCCGCGTGACTGCTACTCTCTCAATTTACTCTGTTCCCCTGAAGGTTCCTTCCTGAGCGACAAACAGTTTCTGAGCCTACAGAGGAACTCAGAGCACCTTTTTCTTGCTAGTATACTGGCTCCTTCCTCAACACTGGTACCGAGTAATCAAATACGCTTTTCCTCTTCCCTAGTTTGTTGAGTTAGCCTGACCAACCTAGTAGATGTGAAGGGTCCGAATAATCCTGGTCCCTTCGAATGAGGTAGAGCCCAGAGATACTTTATAATAAAATGAGAAAAAACCGATGTTAGTAAAATCATCAGCAGAAACGAACAGGTGCCTTTGAAGAAACCTGTGGGAATCTCAAGATAGATATGTCATCTTTCAGTGTTGAGAATCCGGAGAAACATTTTGAAGTACCAAGAAACTCGGAATATTTTCTCGAATCTGCTGTTGTTTCCCTAAGATTATCACATCCTTCCTGAGCGACAAACTGTTTCTGGGCCTTCAAAGAAACTCAAGGCCCCGTTTTTTAGCTAGTATACTGCTTCTCTCCTCAATACTGGTACCGAGTAATCAAAGACGCTTTTCCTCTTCCCTAGTTTGTTGAGTTAACCTGACCAACTATGAGTAGATATAAAGGGAGCTCAGCTATTCGACAGCAGCTTGGCTGTCGATCACTCTTCAAAAGATCGAATCGGAAATATCTCTTAGTTGCGTGGATTTATGCACAAAACATTTAAGGATGTGCATTCATTGTTCAATATTCCGCGAGAGAATAGTTTTCAGGCCGAAGAATCCTGGTTCCTTCAAATGGAGGAGAGCCCAAAGATACTTTATAGTAAGTACAAGGCGAAAAAACCGATGTTGGTAAAATCACCAACAGGACCGAACAGGTGCCTTTGAAGAAGCCTGTGGGAATATCAAGATAGATATATCATCTGTCAGTGTTGAGAATCCGGACAAACTTTTTGAAGTACCATGAACTCGGAATATTCCGCGAGACTGCTGCACTTTCAATTTACTCTATTCCCTAAGATTCTCTCATTCTTTTGAGCGACAAACTGTTTCTGAGCCTTCAAAGAAACTCAAAGCCCCGTTTTTTAGCTAGTATACTGCCTCCCTCTTCAATACTGGTACCGAGTATTCAAAGACGCTTTTCCTCTTCCCTAGTTTGTTGAGTTAACCTGACCAACTATGAGTAGATATAAAGGGAGCTCAGCTATTCGACAGCAGCTTGGCTGTCGATCACTCTTCAAAAGATCGAATCGGAAATATCTCTTAGTTGCGTGGATTTATGCACAAAACATTTAAGGATGTGCATTCATTGTTCAATATTCCGCGAGAGAATAGTTTTCAGGCCGAAAAATCCTGGTTCCTTCAAATGGAGGAGAGCCCAAAGATACTTTATAGTAAGTACAAGGCGAAAAAACCGATGCTGGTAAAATCACCAACAGGACCGAACAGGTGCCTTTGAAGAAGCCTGTGGGAATATCAAGATAGATATATCATCTGTCAGTGTTGAGAATCCGGAGAAACTTTTTGAAGTACCATGAGCTCGGAATATTCCGCGAGACTGTTGCACTTTCAATTTACTCTATTCCCTAAGATTCTCTCATTATTTTGAGCGACAAACTGTTTCTGAGCCTACAAAGAAACTCAAAGCCCCGTTTTTTAGCTAGTATACTGCCTCCCTCCTCAATACTGGTACCGAGTAATCAAATACGCTTTTCCTCTTCCCTAGTTTGTTGAGTTAACCTGACCAACTTTGAGTAGATATAAAGGGAGCTCAGCTATTCGACAGCAGCTTGGCAGTCGATCACTATTCAAAAGATCGAATCGGAAATATCTCTTAGTTGCGTGGATTTATGCCCAAAACATTTTAGGATGTGCATTCATTGTTTAATAGTATTCAGTTCCAGGTCCGTATAATCCTTTAAATGGGTAAGAGCCCAAAGATACTACATAATAAAATGACAAAAAATCGATGCTGGTTAAATCACCAGCAGGAACGAACAGTAGGTACGACATTACAAACATTAATTATAAATACCATAGACATTACCCTCAGAGGAGACAAAATATTCCACTATTTGGATTATGGGATTCGGGATTTGCAGAAAGATGACAGGCATTTAAGGCCTGGTAATGCTCCAATAAATTCGTTATCAAAGTTATTTTTCAACGATTTTGGCAATCTGGGTTTAAAACATTTCTCTGTGAAAACAGTTCAGGGTTTCCACTTTTCTACAAGAATATAATCCATAGAAGGGAAATATTCCCTAAATTTTTTTCAATCATCGGTTTGCGAAACTTCAATTCCTAAATAACAATAAAGATTCAGGGGCCTCTCTCAAATAGCAGGGGAATTGTATAATAAACAAGAAACCTTTCGAAGGAAGAGTAAAGAGAAATAATGGAGATGATTATGTGGCAAGTGACTACTAGACGAGCCATTATAAGACCGTTTTAAATTCGCCCGAAATCAGCAGCGTCTATAAACAGTCGGATAAAAATAAAAATGAAACAATCCGTCCCGAAACGCCCGCACACAACAAGGGTTAAACCGATACGGGGATAACCAGGAGCGCACGCCAAAAGCGAATAAAAACCGCCCTAGGGTGAGTAGACAAATGAGTGTCTCCGCATATGTAAAACGAGGATCCCAGTCACCCTTTGTCTGTCATTTGTCACTGTCCGAAAGGCGGTGGGGGCGGCTGCCGTCGCTATGACTACCCGTACGCAACTGATGACGCCGTCGTCATATCATCCTTGCCTGGGGCTTCGGATCGTCACTCCGTAAATTCATGACGAAGATTGAACAACTAATCCATGCAAGAGACTGGTTCCTGCGCCAGATGAGGTCACGTTAAAGGGTTGAGGATGTGCAGATTGTATCGGCGAACGTTTCTGGAAGTTTTATAGGGAGGAAGCCCATCACACACTAAAGAGATACACAAACCAGGAGCCTTATGGAAATTTAACATCGAACTCGGCGTGAAAGCTACTTATGTTTCATTGAAATTGTTCGTAACTTTAGGATTCGTTGGGGTCATTATAAAATAAGAATTTTATATATCCATTTTTCCAAAACCAAAACTTTGTCTTGGTACCCTAATTTTCACTGTTTACTTGTAAGAGGAGGGAAAAATCTGAAAATCTAAATATTTGTCCAACCGCCGTTCAGAGCGCTTGCTCATGATGACCAAAACAGTAACGCATCGAGAATTCAGAGCGATTTAACCGTAGTGAATAGGTCAACATATGACAATTGATGACACATTCATCATCATCACCATCAAAGAGCCGTTTGCGCTCACTGCTGAATATAGGCCTCCTTTTAGTCGTTCCAAATTCTCCGATCTTGTGCTGCACCAATACAGTTTGATGATTTTTTCTTCAAAGCGTTCTTCCATAGGTTGGTGCTCTTCCTCTTCATCTGTCCTGTCAGCTCGCGATTCCCACTCCAAGATCTTTCATGTCCACCTTCCGTCCGCACTCTCGCAACATGATCTGCGCAGTTCCATTGAAGCATGGTGATAAACTCTTTCTACACAGAAATTCACATATAGAAAAGAGCTGAATAAACACAGCCAAGTACTGAAAAATGCACTGAGAGAACTGAAAGCAGACAGATGGAACCAAAGGTTTAGAGAGCTGAACACCATGGACCACTCAGCATGGAAGATGCAAAAGTGCTTACGGCGAAAGAAAACCGAGATACCTCCTCTACGCGGAACAAATGGGATGGCCTAATCAAAGCTTGAAAATGCCGAAGCACTGGCCGATGCAATAGATCAATAGATAGAGAAGCCAGAATCAACTATAGCAGTGGTTCTTAACCTTTTAGTGATCAGGGACCATTCGACAAAATTGTTGTCTTGTCGCGGACCACTAACTGTTTGGAGGTAATATCACGAAAAGGTAATTTTTTTTTAAATAAATAAAAGGTTATACCATAAATTTTGGTATAACAGTATTCAATTTTTGCAATTTTATAGAAATACAGAAGCTATATTATTTCAATGGGATTTTTGTGTCTACATACTCTTCACCAATTTATGAATCCTTGGTTTCTGTTTTCGATTATCAGTTGATGAAAACAGTGTGAGGTAACGAATAGCAATATCTCGAATCTTTGGAAAAGAAACTGCTTTTTGGCCCCAGAAGTCTTCCAGATTAATTACTGCCTCGAATGTATCCTTCGAGTTACTGTCATGTTGCATTTCAATTACTTCTTCTTGAATTTCATCAGACACCTCAGAAACATTGAACATAAAAGGATTACGGATCAGTCTCCGAATACCTTCGTCCCCGCAGTCAGGAAAATAGCGATCGAATTCACTCTTCAAGTTCTTCAAATGGTTGGAAATGTTCTTTTGTATTTCTCCTTTAGTTTCTGGACATGATGTGTCAATAATAATTTGGTTCAGCGTATCAAACGCAGAAAAGTTTTGTCTTCCGACTTTGTTTTTAGCGATGAATGCTGCGATTTTTTCTTCATTTGCAAATATATTCCTCGTACCTTGCAACTTGCAATTTCCAGATCCTTGAAGTTGGAGGTTCAATTTATTCAGTTCTGCGAAAAAAATCGACCAAATAAGCAAGATGTAGGTATCTGAAATTTGGACTCACAGAACTGATCCAGCAACTCTTTGTTTTTGTCAGTTAAGAATATTTTTACTTCCTCTCTAAGTTCATTCAATCTGGAAAGCCAGCCCACTTTCGTATGGAACAGCTGAGTTTCGTGCTCAGAGTTCATAGCAGGGCACAAATGTTTGAAGAAGCGAGTGTTTAGTGCACTATTTTTAATGAAGTTGACCACTCTGATATTGCAACAACCAAGCATTCTGGAAGCGTTTTTACAAGCAATGCTCGACGATAACTGACACAGTGTGACGTGATTGCGGATTGATTTTTCGTTTTTATCAATGCTGCAAGACCAGAGCGAGAACCGAGCATAGTCTGTAAAAAAGCCTGCAAACTTTTGCCACATAAGTCCATGTTTATCCAAATAATGACCTACTGCATCCAAAACATCTGCACCTCTGGACGTCGTCTCCAGTTTTTGGGAAAATAGTAACTCCTTCTGAATGTTTTTATTTTCATTCAAAAATCGAACAAATACAAGCAATTGACAAAATTGTGAAATGTCAGTAGATTCGTCACATTGAAGCGCGAAATAGGGACTAAATTTCATCTTGTCGATGACTTGTTCTTCGATATCATTCGACATTTTTTGGATACGTGACTTTACCGTATCGTTTGAAAGTGGTTTTTGGAGAATTTTTTTTTGAGCTCCTGTCCCTGAAAGTTCTTCTTCAACAGAACAAAGTTTCGAACGGCTATATTTACGGAACGCCTGGTGGAATTCTGCCTTTTAACGAACTCAACCGCGGCATTTAGGAACTGAACCCACACCGAAAATTTCAAGTTTCTAGGTTGTTCCGTTCGAGAGTTATCGTGCTTACGGCCGGACGGACGGACAGACTCGAATTTTCCGACGGATTCGTCATCAGTGAGTCCAACATTGTCGATTGAGACCATTTTCGGCTCAAAATTCAAAGAATACAGACATCGCCACGAAATGATATAGCCTTCGTGTAAGTAGAACGAGCGCTCAAAACCAATCCACTATCACCTACAAAAATAGGATTATTCTTTTAGCATTGATGAATATCGTCGGCCTAATTCGTTAACCTGCTAACTCCATTTTTTGATCAATTTTACTTTTTGAGCTAGTCATAAAGTTTAGACGATTACCTACCTTATGGCATAAAAAATAAGGTAGATATCAATATAACAAGAATCATTAAAGAAACCGAAGGGATTTTCAGAATCTTTATATGTAAAATAGAAAAGATATCCTTCAGTTTTGTCTTTCTCCTGTAAAATACGCAAAATGGACTTAGCAGGTTAACGAATTAGGCCGACGATATATGAAATTCCAGATTATGAATGTGGACCACGATTCAGAAAATGTGGACCACGATTCAGAATCGACTCTAATGACTATGTCACATGATACAAAGAAAAGTATTCTTTGTGTCATGTGTTTGTGTCGGATGGCTTCGCGGACCACTTCGTGTGCTTCCAGGGACCACCAGTGGTCCGCGGACCACCGGTTAAGAACCACTGAACTATAGAGAAGACGATGACAATGAGGACTTAGAAGAAGAAGTAGAAGCAAATGAAGAATTGATGTTGGAACCTCCGGAGGGCGATACCATCCCAAACCCAAGAACACAAACGAATATTAAAGGAATCATCAAGAAACTGAAGAACAGGAAAGCTCCAGGAAAAGATAAAGTAACAAACTTCATGTTACGGAAAATGCCCAGAAAAGGAATAGCAGCGCTAACCAATATAGCAAACGCAGTAATGAGAACAGAATACTATCCAAAATAATGGAAAACCGTACAAGTATTTGTGGTCAATAAGCCTTGAAAATAAAGAAAATTCCCACAAAACTAAAGGCCGATAAGTCTTCTTGGAAAAATAGTTGAGAGAGTCATCGCCAAAAGACTCAATGAAGAAACATAAGCACTCAATCTGATACCACCAGAACAGATTGGATTCAGAAGAGCTCATTCCACAGAACTTCAGAACTGTTAAGGATCACTGAATACGTCACTGAAGGGTTTCAGAATAAACAAGCCACAGGATTAGTGCGATTAGATGACGAGAGAGCCTTCGTCCGAGTTTGGCACGAAGTACTTGCCTACAAGATTATGATGGCAGGCTACTCTACGAAAACCTGCAATATAATAAGAAACTACCCGAAGAACAGGATTTTTTATGTCAAAATAGTTGACAAATTATCTTCCACCAAACAGGTAGAAGCAGGATTCCCCAAGGTTCAGTTTTAGGACCTCTACTTTACAACATCTATATCTACGATATTCCTAAAAACCCAAGAAATCTGCTAGCCCTCTATGCAGACGACACGGGAATTGCCTTCGGATATTGACGACCAGACTTCATATACAGAAGATTGCAAAAAGCACTAGAAGATTTAGAAGGATGGTTCATTAAATGGAAAATTAGAATAAATAGCAAAAAGAGCCAAGCTATACCACTACAGTAGCGGAGACTCGAAATGAATTCGAACCTAAGGAATATAGTTGGAGAAGAGATAAAATGGGTTGATGAAGTAAAACTAGATAAAATATGCAGTGGATAAAAAAAACTCAGCAATCAGTAGACTTTACCCGCTGCTAGGAAGAAAGAGCCAAATAAACCAAGCACGAAACTACGAATGGTCAAGTCAATTTCAAGACCTCAACTAACATATTATGGTTCGGAGGCATGGGGCCATGCAGCCAATAGCCATTTAAAGGGTAGTCAAGCAACAGAAAATAAACTACTGAGAGCAGCAATGAATAAGCCGTGGTACGTAAGGAACCAACAAATCCACAGAGACTTAAAATGGGAAATTTTCAAAGATTTCCTAAAAAAGAAAGCCGAGAAGATATTGGAAAGAGAAAGTCAACACCAAAATGATGAACTAAAAGGACTAATTGAGTACAACCCTGCAAAATATGTGATTAGGATACCTATCTATAACAAAAGACGCAGTGATCGACTACGTAGAAACAGAAATTGAGTGAACTCAATTTCGAATGTCAAGAAGAAGAGATTCTCCTCTGAAAGGCATAGGTAACACAATAATCATGCGACAAAGGGCGGGAGAGAGATGCAAACAGAAAGAGTCAAAAGGTTAATATACAATAAATGCCCGGAATCTAAAACATCAGGTTAGCAAAAAAAAAGCGGACGTCACTCATCTTTCCTTTATCCTTCTCCGCAATTCTAGTTATCCCTGCTTATTCTCATTTCATGTTTCAGGTTTACACGGTGTTTTTCGGCCAGTGGGACAAAGCTCATATGAATAAAGAGAACATCTGCGCGAGTTCAGAGTAGTATTTAAAAGGCCCAGGACTCTTCCGAAAATTGAAAAATGAATGAAGATCTTTCGAGAGAAAGATACGAGTATATTCCTGATCTCCAGAGTCTTGAAGCAACAGACCACAGGTTGCGACTCTTAACTCAACCATGAGGCTGGAAGTAGGCTTCTCACTTCAGTCGTTATTCAGCCTGAGGTCGGCTCAATAGGCCAAAAGGCCAAAAAAGAAAGATACGAGGTGATTTTTGAAGACCTCCAGAGTCTTGAAGCAACATATCACAGTGTAAGACTCTCAGGCGCTGCACGGAAGAGGATGCAATTACTCATCGAGAGTGATATGACGCCAGAGTTTACTCGGCAGTTGAATTTGACCAAATTGTTGGACAGTTCATGCCACAATGATTGAAGGGCTTGGAAGCAGACCTGAAACCATTGGTGGGGGCCGATCTACAGGTATTGGAGTACACAGATATGCGGATAATTCTGGTACTAATTGAGGGCCAAAACGACCTTAAAGTCCCCAACTGTAGGATTCTGAGAAGGAATCCAGTCCGAAATGCTCCTGAAATCACTTTCTAAGTCGAGTACAGCCCGGAGAATAGGGAGACTTGAACTTTGTAAGCTGAAGTAAGATTGAGAGGTTTTCGGAACCCAGTGCCTCAACTGCCACTGCTATAGAGAACACATTAGAGGTGGATCCATCAAGGCCTCCACAATCTGAGATGACCAAGAAAAGTGGAGAAGCTGTGGCGGTTGTATCCACACTGCTTGGCAACTACCAGTAGTCGCAGGGCGAAATGTAGAGCCAAGATTCGAAAAGCATCAATTCGGCGTGGGCTTCTTGCAGGAACCTTGGATCGACGAGGAAAGAAACAGGAATCTACTAACACATTCAAGTAGATCTAGCAATTAGATTGAAATAAACCTAGAGCGGTTTTGCTGCTCCACACAAATATCAATTTTGAACCTGTTCCACAGTTCACTACACAACTATAGGAGTAAATCAAAGTGAAAGAGTCTGAAAGCAGATTGAGATTGCTTACCCTCTAGGAGAAGAAAAAAACCCACCAACAGAGAAAGTCAGACGCCTGGCGAAGTAGTGCAAGAAGGGAAATAAACACCTCACCCTGGGCTGTGGCGCAAATTTCCACCACACCATTTGGGACAGCACATATATCAACAAAGTTAGGAAATTCTCGACTTCGGCACTTTGTGGTAATAGTCTTCAGATTATAAATAAGGGTAGTACACCAATATTTGTTACTAGTAACAGGCAGGTTTTGGATTTAACTTTAGCTGACATATTTACAACAAACTAAACAACAAATTGTCATAACATCAGATTATTGTGTTTGACATATACGGCAGAATGATTATGTTAAAGAGTCCAGAAACCCAAAAAATGCGGACTGGAACTCTACACGGGGATACCCAAAGCCGAATTTGAGGGTACACACAAACAACAAGGGACAAACGACCCTGCTTGCGCAAAGAATAGTCAATAGCTATGAAACCTGCTGCCCAGAGAGGGGAAGGAAAGCCTCAGAGGACGTCAAGTGGTAAAACAAGGATTCAAGCATTCTTAAGATCCAAGCCAAAAAGACTTCCAACTACCTACTCTTCCTCATATCTCCTGTAGTTGCCACTTAATTCTGATGAAATAAATACCTGAATTATTTGTAAAATCAGTGGTCTTTCTTGAGAAACCCTTGTAGTTCTTGGGCTAAGCATGATGACTCAATAAATTGATTCGCTACGACAATATTGCTTCAAACTGAAGGAACCGCAGATCGAAAACAATATTGAGCGCTCGTACTACTTACACGAGGGCTATATCATTTCGTCACGATGTCTGTATTTTTCGAATTTTGAACCGGAAATGGTCTCAATCGACTATGTTCGACTCACTGATGACGAATCCGTCGGAAAATTCGAGTCTGTCCGTCCGGCCGTCCGTAAGCACGATAACTCTCGAACGGAACAACCTAGAGACTTGAAAATTTCAGTGTGGTTTCAGTTCCCGAATGCCTCGGTTAAGTTCGTTAATGTGCTAAATTCCACCAGGGGTTCCGTAAATAGTGCCGTTCAAAGTTTTGTTCCCCTGATTTCTTTGAAACTACAGATTCGATCGAGAAATTTTGCACTCTAATGGAAAATGAGGTGTTCAAGCTACATGTGGAATTATGCCCAGATCGCATGACCAGAACCATAGAAAATTGTAACTTTCGAACGGAAACGCCTAGGGACTTGAAATTTTCAGGATAGGTGTGGATCTCGATTGTCGTGATCACTTTCATCTATGAGCAAAATTATACTAGGGGTTCCGTAAATATGGTCGTTTGAAATTTAGTTTTCTTGATAATTTCAAAACTACAGATTCGATCGTGACGAAATTTTGTATTCTAATGGAGAAATTTATATTCAAGCTACATTCATCCAGATCACATGACCAGAACCATAGAAACCATAGAAAATCATAACTTTCGAACGGGAAGGCCTAGGGACTTGAAATTTTCAGGATAGGTGTGGATCTGAAATGTTGCGTTCACGTTTGTCAATGAGCAGAATTATACTAGGGATTCCGTAGATACGGTCGTTTGAAATTTTGTTTTCTCGATCATTTCGAAACTACGGATTCGATCGAGATGAAATTTTGTATTTTTATCGAGAATGATATATTAAAGCAATATTTTGTCCAGATCGCATGACCAGAACCACAGAAACCATAGAAAATCGTAACTTTTGAACGGAAAGGCCTAGGAACTTGAAATTTTCAGGGTGGGAATATCGCGGTTACGTTCATCAATGAGCCAAATTAGACTAGGGGTTCCGTAAATATGGCCGTTCAAAATATTATTTTCCTGATAATTTCGAAAGTACTGATCGGATTGGAATGAAATTATGCACCTAGCTGAGGAATAATGTATTCAAACCACGTGCAAGATCGTCCAGATCCAGATCGCATCACCAAGACCATAGATACCGTAGATAATTCTAGCGAATTATTGAAAAAAATTGATCAGCTAAAGCACTGACATGAAGTCTGGAGTTTCGCCTAAGTTTCAGAATTTTTCTGACAGCTGTCGAAAATTCCTTCTTGATTTCTAAAACTGGAAAATGCGAATCTACCTACCAGGTGCATGTACGAGCGCTCAAAAGCTCCTGCCTTCACGGCAGTGCTTTTCGTAATTTTTTTTATGAAACAAAATTGAGTAATTGTCGGAATTTTCAAAATATTTTTATATAAGACATAAAACAGATTCATACCTATAAAAATATTCATCTGCAATATTTGTTTGACCCATTCGCCTGGAATTTATTTTAGAATCAGTTCATTATGAGAAATATTGATAGAATATAAGAAACTGAGTGAGGTTTTTTAATAAATCTTTGTGCGAAATTTGCATTGTTTTTATTTCAAGTTATTAGTCCACCGAGGTCAGCAATACCAATTCCAACTTTGGATATTTTTGTTACCACTGTTCGTACTGCTTGAACTTCATTGAATTCTCATCACCAAACACCAAAGAGTGTATTTGGAAAAACCTAACAAATTATCTCAATGTCCTTTTGAAATTTAAATAAAGTCGAAACGGCCTCGACGATACTCCATTTGAAAAACGCTCAAGAAAATATCTGAATTAATTTCTAGGCATCATATGAAAAATCCAAATCTCGAATCATCATTTTAAAACGATCTGTATTCATTCTGACTGCTCTATTGCATAAATATCGGCAGTGCGGGCTCGCGACAAAAAGAAGAAACGTGGTTAAATTTATTCCCCTCCATAACTCAGCATCTATTGGTCTCCACATGACTCAAGCCGCCTTGAAGAAGTATAAGATCTCTATTATAATTTCGAGCACTTCCCTTGCAGGAAACAGACTCCGCAAAAACATTGTATTGCGAAGAAATCGTGGCAGCATAACCGGAGACAGACCTCCGCCAAACACGAACTGGATGGGTTCCAGTGGCGTAAAGAGAATTAAAATGAATGTATGTGAAGTTGGAGGTGACCCCCACATGACCATATCCACAATTTTGTTTTTAATTCTTTAGTTATACTCATGGCTTCTGCCTCCCAAAATTTTTTTACTTCATCTTTCTATGATGCTTCATAAAAGACACCTTCCAATAGTATCTGAGTAAAAAGGCTGTGACATATGGACATAACCAAAATATAAGGGTTCCGTTTTTGCCATTTTGCTGAATAGGAATGAAGTCAATTAACATTGTGCCGTAAATATAACTATCTTATTACTGCCTCTTTGTATACAGTGTGAAACAAAATATTGACTTTTAACCAATTTTTCTCACTTGTGCTGGGTTGTGGTGGTCGAGCACAATAACTTTTTCAAATTTTTCATGTTGCAAAATGACACAAAACGATAGGATCTCAGTAGCAGCACGGGAAAAGTATATTGGTATTGGAATATTACTATGGGAGTATTCTGGGGTAGATTTAGATTTTAAGGGGGTATACAGCTCACCCTCCAGTTCCAGAATTCTGATGAACTCCAGTATCTTAGATGGCTTCAAGGAGGTTACTTCCTCACTCCTACAAGTCTTTTGTCCAAAATCCAAAGTATTTTCTGTGTGGGCTAGCGATGGCGAGGCATTCCGTCACCAGGAGATCCTGAGTTTCTCCCCCTTCCACACAGAATCTGCACTCGTCGTTTCCTGCTGCACCCCCTCTCATGATAGATGCTTTCTGAGGCGGCTAAGTCATGTGAAGAATCCAGTGAGTGGGTGTAGCATTTTCTTGCCAAGACCCAGATACTTCTTAGATTTCGCAGTATCGAAGTTTCGAAGGAACTTTTTGGAATGATCCAACCCAGAAAGATTCTACCAGAGTGTTTCTCTTTCGATTTTTTCCTTCTCTTGAAACTGAACTGTTCCTTATTGCTGGTACATTTACCTATACCACAGAAAGGTTCTGGGCCAATGAATGGAGTTTGTGCTCCTTCTTCTGTCAGGTGTGTTAGCCTCTTCATTTACTTTGATTCCCGAGTGACCAGGAACCCAGTTTTCCTAGGTACTCCAATACTATCTTAGAATCGATAATATGAGAACTCAGTGCTTCAATTGCCGCCTGACTGTTAGAATGTATCGCTATGTCTCATTTATGATAGTTTCCTACTAAGTTCATTTCCAAAAATCTTTCTATTATGAGCATTTCTTCCTGAAAGACGCTTGGACAGCGGCCTAATGATTGTGAGCATTTGGTAACAGCTCGACGCTAGTTTGCTTTATCAATCTCGTCACTGGGAAGGTCCGCTGATGAGATGTATTTGATCAGACTAACAGGCTCTCTGATTCCTAATTTCCCCACTGCCGGTTCCTTCCTTGGATAGTCTCATGGGCTTATCTATCTATCACCAGATGGTTGCTATCTAGGTTTATTCCCAGATATTTTACTCCAGACTTTCCAATCTATGATGTCTCCATTTAGAGAGAGGGATTTCATAGCTGGAAGTTTCCTTTTCCGAGTAAATGTGATTACTGTGGTCTTGGTTGAATTGATGTTTAGCCCCACTGACAAGCACCATTGTTCGATAATTCTGAAGCCCCCTTGCATTAAATCCCATAAGATGCTTTCGAATTTTCCTTTAACTGGGACTATGTCATCAACATAGCCTATACATTTGAAGCCAAGCTCTGTTGGCCTGTGAAGTAGCTCAGCCACAACTAGGCTAGGGGAGATTACCCCTCCTTGAGGTGTTCCGCGAGTGGCTTCAGCAGAGGGGGTTTGATTACCTACCTAGGTTTTAGCTATTCTCTTCTTCAACCTCTTTCACATCCATCTGATGATGGTTTTATTCACCCCTCGCCTTTTGAGTGCCTATTTGACCGACACGTGGGTTATGCTGTCATACGCCCCAGATATGTCTAGGAAGCCACATATTGCGATTTCTGGACAACTTGGGTCAGCTAATAAAGAGCTGTCACTGTTGATCGGCCCGTCCTGCAGAAATTCATGAAGTGATTTTCACTTCAAATTCTCCGTTTTCATTCAGTTATCCACCTATTTCTCCATCGTTTTCAGTAGAAACGATGCTAAGCAAATGGGTCTGAAAGGGTAAATATTGGACACCACCCAACTATTTCTTTGGGAGATGTCCTTGTTGGGGAGTTGCACCGGAATTCATTTCCGTCCAGGAATGATTCATGGTTCTAGAGAACGGCGAATCCCAGAAAATGGCGTAGTAGCTGATGGGGTGAGTTGTATCATGAGAGGGGAGCTTTGGTCATGATTGCGAGCCTAGATCAACCAAGTAGGACACTACCAATAAAACATGTGACGTCAATCATGGGTGGTATTCATTTGCTCAATTGTATTATAACAACCTCCAGAAAACTAATTCAATTCACGATACGTAAATTGACAAGATGTATCAGTCTAGTTGCTCCGAAATAAAGAACTTTCATCCTTCCTTCGATTCTTCATGTGCGATAGAGTCCTTGACTCAGCCTACCAACCTCATCACATGACTATCCTGCCAGTTACCGAGGTCAGACAAACCTATCATGTAAGCCGTATGGTATTCATTTCATTATTTGTGTTATAACAACCTCCAGAAAACCAATACCAATCGGATGGAGATATATGCTCCTTAAAGCCGTCTCAGCTACACCATCAGCATTCAGGAACTGGATGGCGAGCTATAACCTGGGATACACCTAGATAAAAGCTCACATCATAAAGGAATTTATAAAAAAAAAACACATTTGTCATAGAATACTTTATTTTGTATGAATAACTTTAACAGGCTCTTCACTCATTTATGATTTTTGGTGTTTCCTCTGGAATTTCTTCTTGTTGTTTTTCTTTCTGCTTTTTAAGGTTTTCAGCTAAGAATCTGAATCTCAGTATACATTCTTCCTGTAAATCAAGATGCTTTGAAGTAATTTAATTACATAATATCAGTGTGGTGGGTTGGTTCGAATATTCCACATTATAAGTTTTAATCGTTAAAAATTTGATAGGATATTCTCCATGTTGTCCTGATTCGGAAAAATGTACATATATTATATACCTCTATCTCGATCCCTAAGAGGGAAACAGGGTGCTGAAGTTCACAAGAGAAAGAATCATTTTTATGCAATAGCTTCCATTAAAAATTTAGAAAAGTACTGCCGTGAAGTCAGGAGCTCTTGAGCGCTCGTACATCCACCTTGTAGGTAGATTCGCATTTTCCAGTTTTAGAAATCAATTGAAGGAATTTTCGACAGCTGTCAAAAAAATTCTCAAACTTAGACGAAACTCCAGACTTTATGTCAGTGCTTCAGCTGACCAATTTTTTTCCGATAATACGCTAGAATTTTCTACGGAATCTATGGTCTTGGTGATGCGATTTGGGCAAAATTTCGCACGTAGTTTGAATACATTATTCCTCATCTAGGTGCAAAATTTCATTCCAATCAAATGGGAAGTTTCAAACTTATCAGGAACAGAATATTTTGAGCGGCCATATTTACGGAACCCCTAGTCTAATTTTGCTCATTGATGAACGTGACCTTGAAATTCGCGATCCAAACCCACCCTGAAAATTTCAAGTTCCTATGCCTTTCCCTTCGGAAGTTATAATTTTCTATGGTTTATATGGTTCTGGTCATGCGATCTGGATAAATGTTGTTTTAATATATCATTCTCGTTTAAAATACAAAATTTTATCTTGATCGAATCCGTAGTTTCGAAATTATCGAGAAAACTAAATTTCAAACGACCATATTTACGGAACCCCTAGTATAATTTTGCTCATAGATGAAAGTGATCACGACAATCGAGATCCACACCTATCCTGAAAATTTCAAGTCCCTAGGCGTTTCCGTTCAAATGTTAAAATTTTCTATGGTTTCTATGGTTCTGGTGATGCGAGCTGAACAAAATTAGCTTGAACACGTCATTTTCCATTAAAGTACAAAATTTCACCTCGATCGAATCTGTAGTTTCAAAGTAATCAGGAAAACAAAATTTCGAGCGGCCATATTTACGGAACCCCTCGGCGAATTTTGCCCAATAACGAACTTAACCGCGGCATTCGAGATTCGAACCTACCCTGAAAATTTCAAGTTTCTAGGACATTCCGTTCCAGACTTATCGTGTATACGGCCGGACGGACATACTCGAATTTTCCGACGGATTCATCATCAGTGAGTCGAACATAGTCGATTGAGACCATTTTCGGCTCAAAATTCGAAAAATATAGACATCGTGACGAAATGATATAGCCCTCGTGTAAGTAGTACAAGCGCTCAAAAAGCTTGGATTCAAACGAAATTTTGCATGCCTACCCTACTTTCTAAGGGCCATTTTATGAAGATATTTTCGGTTTTTGGGGGAACACCAGTGGCGTGCAATTCGGTCGCATCTCATTTATTTCGAAGAAAAAAGTTTGTCACTGTTATTTTTAACGAATAAAAAAGGAAATTTCGAATTGCTGGTTTGATTTTGAGTGAAATTTGTTTTTACAGAACAAAATAAAGTTTCTGTTTCAGAGATAATTAGATTTTGGAAAGACGTGCTGAATAGAAATTGGCTACAAATCAAATAGGAAATTTATTAACAATCAAAAGGTAACGAAAAATAAATATGACATCACAGCATATGTTCAAAATACAGACCGTCAGCCTCGATGCATTTCTGACAACGGCGAACTAATGAATTAACTGAATCTTTCATCATTTCCTGATTTTGCCTCAGCTCAACGCAGACATCTTTTATTCCTCGCGGTTTGTCACGGGAGTACTATCAACTTTTTCTTTAATGTGAGCGAGGAGGCCAGGTCTGCATTTTGAACATATGCCGTGATGTCATATTTATTTTTCGTTACCTTTTGATTTTTAATAAATTTCCTATTTGATTTGTAGCCAATTTCTAGTCAGCACGTCGTTCGAAAAATCCAATTATCTCTGAAACAGAAACTTTAAATTTGGTTCTGTAAAAACAAATTTCACTCAAAATCAAACCAGCAATTCGAAATTGCCTTTTTTACCACTTGAAAATAACAGTGACAAACTTTTTTATTCGAAATAATTTAGATGTGACCGAATTGCACGCCACTGGTGTTCCGCCAAAATCGAAAATATCTTCATAAAATGGCCCTTAGGGAGTGGGGTAGGCTTGCCAAATTTCGTTTGAATCCACGCTTTTTCATGGAAGCTATTGTATAAAAATTATTTTTCCTTGTGAACTTCAACACCCTGTATCTCTCTTAGAGGTATATAATATACATTTTTCCGAATCAGGACAACGAGGAGAATATCTCATTACATTTTTAACGATTAAAACTGATACACCCTCAATTTATTACAAATCCATTTTTTTTTTCGATAATAAATACTACAAGTATATATATATCGGTGGTTGTCTATCTAAAGTTTTTAATTACAGTCATAGAACAAGAAAAACTGTTCTATATAGACTAATAAAGCAAGCCAGCAAATCAATACACGTCACCCCATAGAACACCAAATACATCCTTTGCATTTGTAGACCGGTTTCATATATCATGTCTCATCAGTACAACTAGCGCAGGATGAACTCTATGTGATAAACAGGCTACCCAAACAACGGAACGCAACGGCGATCGGAGAAAATTTCTCTACTCATGCCACCTGTCCGCCCCAAGAACAACTGATTACGATTTAAGAAGGTCCGTTTAAAGATTTCCTGGCTCCCCTGTCAAAAACCAACAAGTAACTACCGTAAACATTACGGCATATTCGTCACATGTGGAAATACGGGTTTCAGCTACAACCTTATTCGTCTGAATAATCGACTAGAATATATATTGGTGGTCGTCTATCTAAAGTTTTCAATTACGGTCATAAAACAAGAAGAATTGTTCTAGATAGACTAATAAAGCAAGCCAACAAATCATTACACAATACACAGGTGGCGTGAGTGGAGAAATTTTCTCCGATCGCCGTTGCGTTTCGTTGTTGGTCATGGTAATGGAGTGATTCAGAGAAAATATAATGAAGAAAAGTTGACGGAAAAATTAAATATGAAAAAATAAAAATGATAATATTCGATCAATAGATGACAGGTGTTTATAATCACAAAAAACGGTACATTTCAGAGTACCACCCCAATGGTGCGCGCAAAGTGTTGTACCATACTAATGGGCTCGAATGGGAAAAAATATTGGACTTAGTTTCAGAATTAGTGCCTTCAACTTCAAAAACCCGAGACAGTGGGATGTCGAGGCGTTTGTGCCTATTTACACAACATCTTCACATTTGAGTTTGAGGTCCATGATCCCATGAGAACTGCCTAGGATTGACAATATATTTTTTTATATACATGCCTTCTTCATTCAACTCGGTTGCGTATACCATCCTTTTGCCTCCATCGATTTTCTCTCCGTAATCGCGAAAAAACAACCCGATTTTCTGATTACTGGCGACTTCTTTTGTCCAGATATCAAATGGTTCCAACCAATCTGCCTTCTTCATACTTTTCCAATCTCGAAGTTTGCTGGTCCTTCGTGGTGTCCGGTGCTGAGTATGTATTCAGCATCACTGGAGGATGTTCAGCGCCGAGCGAAGCGCCTACCGTATATGATCTTGCGTCCAAGGTACGAGAAGAGACTCTCTCTCAGAAATATGCCCACATTAGCAGACAGGAGGATTCGCGGTGATTTTATCACAACTTTCGGTTCTCTCCACATTCCACAATTTCTTTGGGGTTGATCTAGGCTACCTTTTCAATCTGAATCCTGACGGTAGACTTCGTGCGAGTGCTTAGAAGCTGATGGAAGAAAACTTCAAATCATCTCAGAGACAATACTTAATCACTAACCGTGTGTTTGATGCGTAAAATGGTCTACCTTCCTCAATTGTGAACTCGATGTCTGTGAAAATGTATTCGATAGTTTGTGCGGTCGCATGTAAGTGTGATACTCGTGGTTATGGGCATTTTCTTCTTTATCTTTATAATCGCTCTGATGCTCTTTGATTTTCATCTTTATAAGCTCTTCCCAAACTCTCAATCTCCGTTGAATAAATATCCTTATGCAGAGTTTTTCAGTAATCCCGATGTGCAACAAGTCATTAAAGAACCAACAAGAATTAGAAATCATCGTACTCCATCCAGTTTGGTCCTCTTAAGCGCCTCTGATCCCAAGATCGTATGATAAATTGAATATCATGATTGACTTAACTACAACATAACCTACATAGTAGAAGAAGAATATTAGAGATGACTATCAAGAAATTAGATCACTACTGAATATCTGAATTATTGATGTCCTATAATTGGACGAGTGTTCTCTCCGATTCGGCCGATGTGCGAAAAATTCAAGGATGATATCAACAGGGTTACTTCTTGCACCAGTGACATCAGAGGGCCATCACAGAAAACCTGGAATTGATGAGGGCGCTTATGGGGGATAACAGGTCTATATGGCGCAGATAGCTCCTAACTAGAGAATAATCATATTATCGATTTCGCTTCATCTGAGCAAATTATCCCTAATACACAATGGATCCTTGCCGGGCTGGTCAACGTTGGCCAATTTGCTGTCCTTTATCGACAGTGGCCTGATATACATATCTCGATTTGGTTAAGGTCTCATTCGACAAAGTGCCACATTGCCGCTTGCTTCTAAGTTGAAGCAGTGTGGTGACAGAGGTGAAATTCTCGACTGGATTGGCTCAGTCAAATGGTGTCCCACAGGGTTCCATTATCGGCCCCAATATTCTCCTATTCTGCACATGTGACCTCCTATTGCCCATCAGATCTCTATTTGCTGTATTATCCCATGATGCCAAATTGTATAATAATGCTCATTCCAAAAATTCCCTTCAAGAAGATTTGAATCAACAGATGGTGCAGCATTTAATGCTGCCCTTCAATGTGGAAAAATGTTGTATGCTACATATTGGAAAGAACAACCCGAAACTTTGATGTCAGTGACTAGCCATTGCGATCTAGCTTTGGTGGTGTCTAGTGACCTGAGGTGGTCTGAACATATCGTGACAGTGTGTTCGAAGGCAAAGCAGATCACCTTTCAACTCCAGGAAACATTTGCTAAATTTGATGTTTCTAAGGGGGTAAGAAGTTGGTTCGTATAGAGGTTTTTTTGCGGAGAATTTTGTGTTCAGATTGTTGTGTAAATTACGTGTAGTGGTTTTGTTAAACTCTGAAGTAGTGAAAATTAGAAAATTAGTGAATACTAAGATAAATGATAATTACTTTCGTCTTGTTTGGTACATGTTCTGCTATCCTATCCCACCTATCATTGCATCCTTTTGGAAATTTAAGGAGTGCTTCTTCCAATGCTTTCTGTTGATCTTGATTCCAACTATGTACTTCTTTTGTTTCTTCTGGTAAAAGTACATCCTTTTTGGTTTTTATCTTGACTATAAGAGGCTCTAATACTTTTTCCTCCTCATTAGGAAGACGATAACCATTTTCTTTCACTTTGGCAGCCATATATGTTACTTCTGGAACTGAACGGCTGAGGGATTCTGCTATCATTTCCCAGCGGTTGCTTGAACCTCCAGGATATTTCTTTATCAATTTTATAAGTTCAGCTAGATCATCATCTGTCCAGAGACCCCCACTGATTGTAGGAGCATTGGTTGAAGAATCTTGGAAAGTTTTGGGATTATAAGTTGTTTCAAAATTTGGCCCTTGAATCAAAAATTTCAACATCAGATCATTATATCTGTGATAATATTTCAAGGAATATGTGTATTTACATACGAAAGATTCACATTTGCATATTTATCGTAAATTCTTAACTATTTTAGAAATCATTGCAGTAAACAGCATATATTCAACCCCCATTGTAACTGAACAAATTCACCCAAAAGAATGAGACTTGGAAGTACCTTCAGGAATTGAAAATCCTTTATTCCGTTTTCGAACAGTTTTCACCTTAGGAATTTCAACTGGAAGTTCTTCAGGTGGTGGCTTTTTTATTGTTTCTTGTATATGAGACGTAAGCATTGATTTCAAAGTGATTATTGCATAAGGTGAAGAGGTAATAAGAAACCAGATCAATCGAGGTATTTGTATTGGTAATGTGTCGTAAAGAGACGGTTTTTCTAACTCGAATACTTCTATTTTATCCCTATCTTTCCTTTTCTTCTTTCTCGTTTGTTCCTAAAAGAAATTTTATTGTAATTATATGCATATATAGTGTTTAAATCATATTTTCAAATTACACAATTCTTGACTGAAACCAGCTTATTGTTTTTCATCAACATTTGATACCGAAGCTACATGAGTGTGAACTCACCAATTCATATTTTTTCTCTAAATATGCTGCCCAATTCACTAGATACTGTCCAACTGTGATTATCATGAATAGAATAATACAAACTTCAATCATTCCCATTTTACGGACATATCGATAATAATATACTGCATTTCTCCAATTAGGTAAACCATTTTTCAGTATATCGTCATAATATTTTCTCTTGGATGGTGTCTTCAAAACATCATAAACACTAACTAGATTCCTGAATTCGGCTGAAGTATCTCTGTCCACATTTTTGTCTGGATGTAGTTTCAATGAAAGTTTCCTGAATGCTGATTTGATTTGGTCGTGGGTAGCATCCTAGAAAATAAATATTTATAGACGAAGGGGTAGATTTCATCTGCTGAAAACATAAAATTTACTTACATTGGTCACATTTAAGAGATTATAGAAATTTTCCTGTACTTCTTCGACGACATCGAAAATTTCCAATTCTTCTGAATCCCATGCTAAACATATTTGTGGGATGAAAATAATAATCATCCAAAAGAATTTCATTGCTTATAACTAAGTCATTTCCCAGTTCTCATTGAAGGAGTATTTTCGTCAATATTTATATTTGTAATAATTTAGGTTAGGACAAGATTAGACACGTCGCGAATGTCACGTCCACCTAGCCGCGTTCGGTATGTACATCGGAGTAGTGTTGGGCATAATCGGATGAAAAATAATCGTTAATCCGATTTTTGATATAATCGGCAACATTCGATTATGAAAATAATCGAATCGTCAAATAATCGGGATACAGAGTTCAGTTTCCAATACCAATAGTTGAAATAGCAGGCGAAAGCAGATTTTACGAGCCTTATGTGCAGGTACAGATGGTGAACTCCAAGCATCTCGAAAAATCGGATGTTTTCAATAATCGGGATATAGAGTTCAGTTTCCAATACCACTAGTTGAAATAGCAGGCGAAAGCAGATTTTACGAGTACAGGTACAGATGGTGAACTCCAAACATCTCGAAAAATCGGATGTTTTCAATAATCGGGATATAGAGTTCAGTTTCCAATACCACTAGTTGAAATAGCAGGCGAAAGCAGATTTTACGAGCTTTATGTGCAGGTATAGATTATGATGCCCGAGCATCTCGAAAAAATCGGATGTTTAAATAATCGGGATATGGAATTCAGTTTCCAATACCACTAGTTGAAATAGCAGGCGAAAGCAGATTTTACGAGCCTTATGTGCAGGTACAGATGGTGAACTCCGAGCATGTCGAAAAATCGGATGTTTTCAATAATCGGGATATAGAGTTCAGTTTCCAATACCACTAGTTGAAATAGCAGGCGAA
This sequence comes from Aphidecta obliterata, assembly GCA_963966015.1. NCBI lineage: Eukaryota > Metazoa > Arthropoda > Insecta > Coleoptera > Coccinellidae > Aphidecta > Aphidecta obliterata. The sequence continues at coordinate 30,287,814 of OZ014427.1, read as the reverse complement.
AGCAGATTTTACGAGCTTTATGTGCAGGTATAGATTATGATGCCCGAGCATCTCGAAAAAATCGGATGTTTAAATAATCGGGATATGGAATTCAGTTTCCAATACCACTAGTTGAAATAGCAGGCGAAAGCAGATTTTACGAGCCTTATGTGCAGGTACAGATGGTGAACTCCGAGCATGTCGAAAAATCGGATGTTTTCAATAATCGGGATATAGAGTTCAGTTTCCAATACCACTTGTTGAAATAGCAGGCGAAAGCAGATTTTACGAGCCTTATGTACAGGTACAGATGGTGAACTCCGAGCATCTCGAAAAATCGGATGTTTTCAATAATCGGGATATGAAGTTCAGTTTCCAATACTACTAGTTGAAATAGCAGGCGAAAGCAGATTTTACGAGCTTTATGTGCAGGTATAGATTATGATCCCCGAGCATCTCGAAAAAATCGGATGTTTAAATAATCGGGATATTGAATTCAGTTTCCAATACCACTAGTTGAAATAGCAGGCGAAATCAAATTTTACGAGCCTTATGTACAGGTACAGATGGTGAACTCCGAGCATCTCGAAAAATCGGATGTTTTCAATAATCGGGATATAGAGTTCAGTTTCCAATACCACTAGTTGAAATAGCAGGCGAAAGCAGATTTTACGAGCTTTATGTGCAGGTATAGATTATGATGCCCGAGCATCTCGAAAAAATCGGATGTTTAAATAATCGGGATATGGAATTCAGTTTCCAATACCATTAGTTGAAATAGCAGGCGAAAGCAGATTTTACGAGCCTTATGTACAGGTACAGGTGATGAACTCCCGAGCATCTCGAAAAATCGGATGTTTAGATAATTATGCGAAGCAATTGATTTCTTAGGTGAGATTCTTGCAAATTTTTTCATGATTGAATCATTTAAATTCTTCAAAAATTGAATATTCTTAATTCGGTTTCACCAATAGTTCACACGTATATTCAGGATTAAGATTTTGGAACTTTTTTTTGGGTTCTGTTCGGTTCAAACAAGTTATTGAAAAAACAAAATCATTCAACTTAAAGTTTAATGGAAAAATATGTGTAAGTATGTGAGCATTAAAAAACCAAAACTAAAAATTTCATTACAGTGACAAAATCAAAAGGTTAGAAGGGATTTGAGGTATAAATTTATGGAAAATAAAATTTAAAGATTACCATTTGAATTTAAAAAAATTATTTTATCCAAATTATTGGGAGACAGTCTATTCCTACGGAGGTTAGTTATCTGACCAGTTTTCGAAAAAACTCTTTCCGATGGAACCGACGTTCCAGGAACACACAAATATTTCATAGCCAGTTCATTCAATTCTGGTAGGGCCGATTTATGTTTCGACCAAAATTCCAGAGGGTCTTTAGTTCTTTCTATCATGGGCATTTCCGTATATTGTTTTGTCAATATAACGGCCATACTCAAAGGGGTGGAGATGGTTTTTGTTTCCGACACTTTTTGGTCGAAATGAAATGGATAAGGAAACCAATTATATAACAAAGAGATGAGTTTCAGTATTTTATTCAATTAGGGGACGAGACCCATAACATAAACGACAATAATTTTATGACAGCCATAAACTTCCTCGGCAATCGTTAACAATATGTTAACATAAGCCGCTACGCCCGCTACACAGTACACACCTCCAGCCTCCAGCATATGTATATGAATCATACGATTTTTATTAATCGAATGATCATCCGATTATTGAAATAATCGATTTTCAAACATCCGATTATTGAAATCATCCGATTATGCCCAACACTACATCGGAGTATTCGGAATGCTCAGATTATTCATTAGCATAGACGAAAGAATCCTCAGTGTTGCCAATGGCGCTGCACCGAAAAATCCGAATAAAATCCGTTCGATCGTCGAACCATAAAATTAAATCAGAATACAAAAAAAACGTAGTTCCTTTATTTATTCAGGATGAAAAAATTGGCAAGCTTCGTCGGATGGTCGATTGTGCTGTCATCTAACGGTAATGAGTAACAAAGCGTGTTCAAATCTTCTGTTCTGCATTTGATGATTTTCAGATTCAGAAAATTCAAACCAATCGATTCTCGTTCCGTTAGTCTTTTTAAAGAATGGATATGCAAAAAGATAATACATATATAGAGCGGACACAAAATTTTAATGGCTCAGCCAAATCTGGGATTCGCTTCAACAGACAATATGAAATATAAAATAATACCTATTTAAATGAGTAAAAGTAATACATACTTCGACTATTTGGATAGGGAATTGGAATTACCGAACTGGTCCGATATATATTGCCTAAGTTGATGAATGAAATGATTAATTGAATTTTTCTTGTAGAAATATCTGGAAACTCCAAACCGAAAGCGGCAATTGCGCGAGGCAGACCCACGAATATTGCTGGATCTAGGGGAGGCAATTTAGGTTCCACGGGTTATAAGTTCTTTTTATAGGTTCATTAATATTCTTGATACTTTGTAAGAATGGTATGTGCCAGCTAGACATAATAACTAGGTATGGAAGCTCCCCATAGGATTAAAAGGAATTGTGCACCTTTGTTTGGGGTAGTAGAAGTTTAGTATCTTCCCCCCTGCAGAGCCAGTTATTACCGTTCAATTGCTGGATATTCCGGATTTATTCCACTGGGATTACAGACTTGGTATGAGATGGTCCTGGTCTCTTTTAGTTGCCACATTTCCACATGCTTAGTTCAAGGGATATGGGATACAATTGCGCCACTTTAATTTGGGACGCAATCCATACTATTAAAGTTGTGAATGTAGACGTTGTAGCACCTATCATTCTAAACGAAGGTCTCTTTTGAATCTAACTCTTCTTCTGCATAAACGGTTACTTCTCCACCATATTCCATGCCGTCCATGCCGACTGATAACCTATGCTTTTACAGTTTTTCCATTTAATATGTATGACTTTCGTATTCTACCATTTTAGTCTTCACCTCTGCTTATGATATATTATTTTCCTCTTATTGATATTCATTGTATAGAACAGGTTTTCTCGCAGGTCTTTCCTGATTCTTATTCTCCGGTACGACCTGAAGTTGGAATACCGCCCCAATAGAACTAATAAACTCTTGTTCTCTTGGTTCTAACCATTTTGTTTGAATTCCCTAGACTCCCCCACGATTTTCCCTAGTACGACGAGAGAATTCTGTGATTTCTTCGAAACATAGTGTTCTTTCTGGATTGATCACTGCGCTGGCCAAAAATAGTTAAGATTAGTAAACGTTCCCGCCTGTTCGTATATTGTAAGTGTTCCGAGCTTTCGTTCGGATAATATAGTCGGTATCTAAAACTGCAAAACATCACGAGGAAAATATGCTTTATGGAAAACATTCTGTGATTTGTCTACCGTGTCTCCTGTCTCGGTTTCCATCAGGTCACTTTTTGTCCTTCTATCGGTTGTCTTGAATATGTCTTTCACATTTCATTCAAAAGAACGAACTATATCTAAAGGTGTGTACAGACATGCTCCGAATATCGTACCGAACCGTGTCGCGTACCCCGCGAGAGCGAATCAAATTCACGAATTCAAATTGCACCTCTACGGGCGATGAATTTGATTCGCTCTCGCGGGGTACGCGACACGGTTCGGTACGATATTCGGAGCATGTCTGTACACACCTGAAGAGTAATTCATTATTAACCTTCGGTATGTGGTATACTGTGTTACTGTATTGACACTTTTATGCGTTAAAACTATTACCGACAATAGGGAAAAATCACGAACCGCGAGATGGCGCTGAAAATTACAAAATGTCGGGCCGAGTGATGATCAAAATGTTCTGACATTTCTGTTCTTCGTAAGAAGTTAATCAAGTATTTTTTATAAGATTTAGCAATTGATGATAATGCCTGTGAAAGTCTAAATAACCACTTCGATCTTTGATCATGTGAGTGAACGTGAATGTGTTAGCAAATGACCACTATATAAAAGAAAATTAATGAACTTACGATAAAAAAAATCATCTTTCAGGAAGTGCTTGCTGCAAAGTAACAATTTCTTTGAGATACGTTCTATAATTTTCAAGATCGTCTGCCATTTTTTACTGCCTTGGGATTCAACGGGAATTCATGCAAAGAAATTTCAGAAGAACTATGTGATGAGCATTGAGGAACAGAGCACATTCTTCGTGATTTTATTCTCACATTACCTTTCACAATCCGCTGCATTTTCAGCTCGTATACAGTTTATTTGAAACAATTGTCCATAAATTATCATCTAAATATATCACTTTCGATTCATAAATGACTCAAAATCCTACAAATATTTCACCCTTTTCCCATATAAACACACACACGTTAGTTTGTTGTTCATCACTCGGGTAGTTCCAACGATTAAAGGTAGATGTCGCCCACTCCGTGATTTCTCCCTATACAGTTTTCTATTGAAAACCGCAGAGAACTAGAACTCTACCTTAAATGAGTTCTAATTAACGTGAAAATATTACTCTAGATAATCTTTGGCCAAGATCGTGATCGTATAGTGATTTGAGGACTCTACGTTGTGTATACAACCCAAATTACGCTTGATTCAATAGGCGCTTTCGATTTAGGGTTTCGTGCGGTTTTTGTTGTTTTGCGCACGCTTTTCGAAGCAAATCGAATGCGCGAATGTCATATTTCGTGCACTCGAGGAGCTTAGACAGCTAAATCGAAAGCCACAAATAGAAGAGATTGGCGGGAAGAAAGGAAATTCAAAACACATATATTTAGCACTCAAAACAAGAAAATAACAAGCTTATTTCAGAGTGCCAAACGGTGAGGGAAAACTCTCTCCTTATCTCGTTCAAATACAATTGATGCACAAGGAAAGTATATTTATAAGCAGCATCAGGTCACTTCGTGAATAAGCATCTCACAAGCACTTCAACATTCTGAAGATTTTGATTTTCACAAGATGTTCCAAAATGAAGGATTTATGATTCTTGCAGGTTTTTAACCCATATGAAATTTTCTTCTGAATATGAATACATATGTGATCTTATTTTTGCTTCCATGCCATAATCTAAATTGAATAGTTCGAAGAATTGAATTTATGAATCATGCTTTTATTACATCGTAGTTGTAACTAATTCGAGAGTTACAGTTATCTGTATCTACTGAAATGAAAAATCGACGATTTCCACGACCCCTGAGTGTGACCGGCTTGAATTACAATTTCGATCCTAGCGCCATCTAATGGTCATTCTAATTTTTGGTATCGTTTAGTCTCGTATAGTTGGGTATCTTCCCAAAATACTTCAATCAACGCCAATACAGAACAACTTTGATATTGGATACGTTCTATACAGACACACTCGTGACGTCCTAGCTAGGGAGTAAGGAGGTGCTTGGATCTGAGGCAAACTATTGGTACAAATTAAAAATTGAGTTAATAGCGCCACGACCGTGGATTTTTGCCGAACTAGAACATGATCTCCGAGTATTGATCGACAACATTTTCTCAAAAATTTTCAGGTATGAGTTGCTACACCAGGATTTCTATCATCTTTGCATACATTCAAAATCGCAATGCTTGCTTTGACCTCGATTTTTTTTAATGAACACTACTATAGGTATAGGTCTATGGCCAAAAACATATAGGAAGTGTGGTTATTAGCACAGAATATCCTATTATAGGATATTCTGTGCTGATAACCACACTTTTACCCAGCTAATTGTGTTATCTGTGCACTTTTCAAATTGAAACAAGATACAAGTTTTGCTGCGATATATATGGGGTGGCAGTCTTCCAAAAATAAAAACAACGGCCCCCTTTCTTTACAATTCTAAGTGTAGTTTCCATTTACGAAGCCTAAAAATCTAGATATTATGGAAACTAATACAGCCATCAATGAGATATTAGAACTCAAATGCCAGTTCGATACACTTTCACGACCAGATGGCTCCATACTATTTTGTGAAGGTGCCTGTCCTTTTGTTTAGTGATTTACTTTCCTTATTCTTATTTGCTTAAGGTGAACATGTTTACCAAACAAAATCGATTCAATTTCAGGAGAAACAACAGTTTTAGCAGGAGTATACGGTCCTGTTGAATGCAAAGGATCTAAAATGTTAACTGATAAAGCTTGCATAGAAATGAATTACAGACCCAAATCTGGTCTCCCTTGTAGGTATTATGCTATACTGTTTTTATATGAGTGAATGGAATCTGTTTTTTAGGTGTTCAAGATAGATTTTTTGAAGCTACTTTGAAAAATACTTGTGAGGCTGCATTAGCTGCTGCTTTGCATCCTAGGACTTCTATAATAATTACTATTCAAGAAATGCATAACAATGGACAAGTGAGTATAGCATAGCAAAACAATAAAATTCTAATAAGTCTTCCTGAAAACTTTCATTTACAGCTGTTATCCTGTGCTATCAATGCTGCTTGTCTGGCTTGTTTAGATTCCAACATTGATATGAAATTTTTGTTTGCATCTACAACATGTTTTCTGACCAATGATGGTAGTCTTCAGATTAAAACACCTCCTTTAAAAGAAAACATACAAGCAATATTTGTATTTACTTTCGATAGTATGAGAGGTCATGTAGTAGTTTCACACACAGAAGGAATTTTTTCCATCGAAAATTATAAATTAGCGTTAGAGAAATGTAGGGAACAAAGTAAACATGTTTTTAAGTTCATAAAAAGTCAAATTGCAGAAAGAGTTATTTCTTGAAAACATGATGAGTATTTTTGAGAATAAATGGTGAAACAAATGAGTTTTTATAAATCGAAACATATTTTGGATGTTATTTCCTGAAAGAATAATTTTGTCTTTCAAACTCAATAATATGGGGTGGATTGATAATTATATATTTTTCAAAGGCAAATATTGCGAAAAATGTGTTGTATATTCACAAGTAGATAAGAACCATTGATTGAAGTATTCGGTTGTAATATTTACAAAGATTTACTGAATTATATTTTCTTCAACAATGATATTTAAGCATTTGTATAAAAAATTATAAAAAGCACTACCCTGAAATCTGGAGCTTTTGAGCGCTGGTTCATGCACCTTGTAGGAAGTCTCGCATTTTTCAGTTTTAGAAACCAATTGAAGGAATTTTTGACAGCTGTCAAATTAAGATGAAACTCTAGACTAGTGACGAATTTTGTTTTCTATCATTTACTAGAATTTTCGAAGGGTATCTATGGTCTTGGTGATGCGATCTGGACAAAATTCCGCAAGAAGTTTGAATACATTATTTTTCATCTAGGTGCAAAGTTTAATTCCAATCCAATCAGTAGTTTCAAAATTATCAGGAAAATTACGGAACGCCTAGTCTAGTTTTGCTCATTAATATACGTGACCGCGACATTCGAGATCCACACCTATCCTAGAAAGTCCCTAGGCCTTTCCGTTCGAAAGTTATAATTTTATTGGTTCTGGTCATGCGATCTGGGCAAAATTTAGCTTAATTATATCATTCTCCATTAAAATACAAAATTTCGTTACGATCGAATCCGTAGTTCTGAAATTATCAAGAAACCTAAATTTCAAACGACCTTATTTAAGGAACATGTCTAATATTGCGCATTAATGAACGTGACCGCGAAATTCGAGATCTTAACCTACCCTGAAAATTTCAGGTTCCTAGGCCTTCCCATTTCAAAGTTATAATTTTCTATGGTTCTGGTCATGCGATCTGGACGAAATTCGCAGACAGACTTGAATTTTTCGAATAATTCGTCATCAGTGAGTCGAACCTTGTCGATTGAGACCATTTTCGGCTCAAAATTCGAAAAATACAGACATCGTTAGTTTGATTACATTATTCTTCATCTATGTGCAAAATTTCAATCCAATCAGTAGTTTATAAATTATCAGGAAAAATGGAAAAAACTATTTTAAACGGCCATATTTACGGAACCCCTGGTCGAATTTTGCCCAATGACGAACTCGACCGCGGCATTCGAGATTCGAACCTACCTCGAAAATTTCAAGTTTCTTGGTTCGAAAGTTATAATTTGCTATGGTTCATGGTTCTGGTAATGCGATCTGGACATCGTCACGACATGATATAGCCCTCATACAAGTAGAACGAGCGCTCAATAATATAAGTACCTAATAAACAAAACAACCAACGAAATGAACTAGATATTCCTTTGGTATAAAAGAACTCAAAAACAAAGAACATTCTGACGCTATATTGGTCACAGTATACGATCGAATTGAATATTCATTCAGGTACAAAAAAAAACATAAACTAAAAAAAGATGAAAAATCTTGCATGAAACTTCATAAATTCCGTAAAATATTAATATGTATATACCTATAAAGAAAAATTATTTTCGAATAAATTTTTAATTCGAATGCGGCTATCCCCAACACTAGGTACAACAACAAACGAATAGATGTTGCAGACATTTTTGATGCAAAGATGTTTGAGATTAGTGAATTTGATAAAAAAAATCATTTATGAAATTCGTTGAATAAAAAAAAAATATTCAATACATTCTTCTAGGAATCCGGATTTCTCGGAAAAGGTAGAGAATGGCACCCTCCAATATTTGCCGCCCCTCTAGAGCGGGTCCTGCGGTTTCAGGTTCTTCTGCTGAGTTTCGACTCAATAAAACGCTCGAACATTTTGTTTTTTTTTCTTTAAGATGTTTGTGTATAACGATCGGATGATGGGGATGAACCATCATATTAAATTCGAATGCGCCCACGCCCAACAATCAATAGTTAATTTGATATAAAAATCATCTGTGAAATCAGTTGAAAAAAAAATATTTAATCCATTTTTCAAGAAATACGGATTTCTCGGGAAAATATTTTGGTTGCGCGTTGTTGCAGCTCCGCTACTTTTTGTGGAAGAAAAATATAGAATTACATACTAGAAGACTCGGCCACGCGTTGCTGTGGCTAAAGTATTCAAACCAGTGGAATTATTATTATAATAAAGCCTAACCATGATTTTTTAAAAGTTTCAACTCAGTTCTCGAACAGTTTCTTCAGTTTTGGGAAAGACCCACAAACTTGGCATCACTCCTCGCACGTTATCGGTCTTGTCGAGTGATCGGCTGTAGTGGAGACGCGATGACCTGCCGTCGATTTGAGACCCAGGTTGCCGCGTAGATAATTTTCACTCTTTGTCATATATAATAAACAAATAATTTGCAATAAAAAAAAGCAACTATAAATTGAGATATAAACTATCCTATCTTTCAAGTTGGATCAAATTGCACAGTGTGCAAAATTTGATTGAAATCGGGGGTCCAGAGACCATTAAGACCACTAGTCAATCGAGAAATTTTTCGTTATTTTCTGGTAATAGATGAATGTTAGAGGTGTAATGAAGTTAAAAACACATATATAGAGTAAAAATATCTTAAGAAAACATTATATTTTTGCACTTGAAAATCGATAATATGACATTCGATCCGACGTGTAGTGCGTCACTTCGGATATCTCCGTTCATAGTCGTTATCCCGATAATAGATTACGTTGTTTTCGGAGGTTGGATGTAAACGGCGTAGAACCACACAACCTTCTCATATAAATGAAGTAATTTTTTTAACATCATTCTATTAAGCCCGATCCACACTCATGCCGTGAACGTCCGCGAACCCGCGAGTGTGGATGGGATCGCGCGAACCAAACTGCGATTATTCCTGGCTTATAATGTTGGGCATAATCGGATGATTTCAATAATCGGATGTTTGAAAATCGATTATTTCAATAATCGGATGATCATTCGAATAATAAAAATCGTATGATTAATTTATTTTTTTATACATATGCTGGAGGTGTGTACTGTGTAGCGGCTAATGTTAACGATTGCCGAGGAAGTTTATGGCTGTCATAAAATTATTGTCGTTTATGTGATGGGTCTCGTCCCCTAATTGAATAAAATACTGAAATTCATCTCTTTGTTATATAATTGATTTCCTTTTCCATATCAGCCATATCCCTTTCCATTTTGATTTTAACCATGAAAAAATTTGCAAGAATCTCACCTAAGAAATCAATTGCATCGCATAATTATCTAAACATCCAATTTTTCGAGATGCTCGGAGTTTATCATCTGTACCTGTACATAAGGCTCGTAAAATCTGCTTTCGCCTGCTATTTCAACTAGTGGTATTGGAAACTGAACTCTATATCCCGATTATTGAAAACACGCGATTTTTCGAGATGCTCGGAGTTCACCATCTGTACCTGTACATAAGGCTGGTAAAATCTGATTTCGCCTGCTATTTCAACTAGTGGTATTGGAAACTGATCTCTATATCCCGATTATTTAAACATCCGATTTTTCGAGATGCTCGGAGTTCACCATCTGTACCTGTACATAAGGCTGGTGAAATATGCTTTCGCCTGCTATTTCAACTAGTGGTATTGGAAACTGAACTCTATATCCCGATTATTTAAACATCCGATTTTTTCGAGATGCTCGGGCATCATAATCTATACCTGCACATAAGGCTCGTAAAATCTGCTTTCGACTGCTATTTCAACTAGTGGTATTGGAAACTGAACTCTATATCCCGATTATTGAAAACATCCGATTTTTCGAGATGCTCGGAGTTCACCATCTGTACCTGTACATAAGGCTGGTAAAATCTGCTTTCGCCTGATATTTCAACTAGTGGTATTGGAAACTGAACTCTTTATCCCGATTATTTAATCATCCGATTTTTTCGAGATGCTCGGAGTTCATCATCTGTACCTGTACATAAGGCTGGTAAAATCTGCTTTCGCCTGATATTTCAACTAGTGGTATTGGAAACTGAACTCTTTATCCCGATTATTTAATCATCCGATTTTTCGAGATGCTCGGAGTTCACCATCTGTACCTGTACATAAGGCTGGTAAAATCTGCTTTCGCCTGATATTTCAACTAGTGGTATTGGAAACTGAACTCTTTATCCCGATTATTTAATCATCCGATTTTTTCGAGATGCTCGGGCATCATAATCTATACCTGCACATAAGGCTCGTAAAATCTCCTTTCGCCTGCTATTTCAACTAGTGGTATTGAAAACTGAACTCTATATTCCGATTATTCAAAACATCCGATTTTTCGAGATGCTCGGAGTTCATCATCTGTACCTGTACATAAGGCTGGTAAAATCTGCTTTCGCCTGCTATTTCAACTAGTGGTATTGGAAACTGAACTCAATATCCCAATTATTGAAAACATCCGATTTTTCGAGATGCTCGGAGTTCACCATCTGTACCTGTACATAAGGCTCGTAGAATCTGCTTTCGCTTGCTATTTCAACTAGTGATATTGGAAACTGAACTTTATATCCCGATTATTTAAACATCCGATTTTTTCGAGAAGCTCGGAGATCATAATCTATACCTGCACATAAGGCTCGTAAAATTTGCTTTCGCCTGCTATTTCAACCAGTGGTATTGGAAACTGAACTCTATATCCCGATTATTTGACGATTCGATTATTTTCATAATCGAATGTTGCCGATTATATCAAAAATCGGATTAACGATTATTTTTCATCCGATTATGCCCAACACTACTGGCTTATTTACACGTGAAGTTCACGCCAAGATTCGCGGCAAGAATTCTTGCCGTTATTCGCGGCATGAGTGTGGATCGGGTATTAGGTCAAGCAAAATGGATGCCACGAAAATCAAAGAAATCAGATATATTTTAATCTTTTATTCATGATAAAATTTTATAATGATAGAATGAAAATTCATTCTTCGATGACATTAAAATTGAATTATGAAAAGTCAGAAAAAATGGTCATCAATTTCACAGTTCTCTTTTGTAGTTTGATAATAATTAATGAGCAACCAGCTTACTCATACGAATGAATTTTGTTCGATTTACACCATTAGTGAAAAACCGTCGGAGGAAAACTTTTCAACGCATATTTTATGAATTTCACACTAGAAATTTCTAGTCAGAGGATGGCCAAGATAATAATGTTTTTTCCTGTACAAATTTTCGGATAAAACCTTCAAGGGATCATCCATGATTTCACACTCTTCTATGACATCATTCAAAATAGACCTCACAAGTTTCTGAGAGTTTCGACAAACTACATTAGCTAATAACATCTCTGTTTCGTTATGCTCAAGACCTATGCAATATGAGCGGGAGGCTCTGCTCAAACAAGAAATCATCGCATATATATGCATTACAGATTCCGATAATCTCCTCAAATGATTATGACAGTTCAAAACATCCTTTCCATATTTGCCTAGAAGTGATTCAGTGGCAAACTGTAATCTGAGGACACAATATTCAATCTCATCAGCAGCTTCTTGACATGATGGATGTAGATAATTCTTCAATTCCAATGTTAAATTTGGATTATCATTATCTTGTTTTCTATTATGCCATAATCTCTTCAATATAAAGGTTCCATAAAACATAGGATTTCTTAATTTTTTCACTGTTTCCCCTAAGTATTTGCCTGAATGTTGTATTCCTAATAATCCAACCAAAAGTTTTGCCATGTTTTCATTTTCATAGGAGGTATATTGTGTTAATGCTTCCCTGTGCAATTGCCGACAGAAATGATCAGAATTGATGAAGGATGTCCCAATTAAACTCATACCTAATACAGTAGATTTCACTGCTAATTCTGTTGAAAATATCCTGGTTATCAAAGATTCAATTTCACAGTCCTGATTTTCATAAGTGCTCATAAGTCCAGACGTCAAATACACCATACTTTCTGCCATGTAAGCATAAGATAATATTTCACTCATTATTGAAGTAACAGCTTCTGTTTGATAAATTTCTTCACCTGGAGCTGAATTAATTAACAAATCTTTTGAAAGAGAATTCACCAATTTCTTTAAAATATTGAGATTTATTACGCTCATATTAAGATGATATTCAGGAAGAATTTTTGACAAAATATCTACTCCCATTCCGCTAATTCCTAGTATATTTCCTTTGGGTATTAGGACATCATTAAAAATTATATTACATGCTCCTTCTAAACTTGATTCATCCACATTTACCTTTTCAATGCTAATTCCAGGCAGGTTCTTATCTATTATAAAAGCTGAAAATTCATTTTCTTGGAGTGATCTTTTCACAGCATCTCCAGTTTGTGCAAAGATAATGAACAAATCTGCAGTGGCTCCGTTGAGAATATACTTCTTTTTTCCCTTCAAAATATATGAATCGAAGCTTTCTGTTATATAAGCTCTTGGGTTTTCATCTGATCCCATCGAGTTATTTGCTATACTGATGGATGAAGAAATTTCTCCGTTCAATAACTTCTGTAAATATTTACTTTTTTGTTCGTCTGTTCCAAACTTATTTAAAAGATCTATACATAATTCGTTATTCAAATAATTATATCGATAATTACTGTCCAATAATATTTCATTGAATCGACATTTTTCACTATGATTCAATTCCCTTCCGCCTATATCCAGAGGACATTGTAATCCTAAACATTTTTGCATTTTCAACCTATATAAAGCTTCTTTGACATCTTTTGGTTCCCCTAGCTGATTTTTTATTTTTCGTAACAAATTGGTATTCGTTTCTAATTCCTCAACATCTTTCTTATTCAACTCTGGGTATGTGAGGATTTCTGAGTCTACCTTTCCTAAAAATAAATTCTTGACGAACGGTTCTCTTTGGGGCAGTTTAACTCTATTTTTGGATAATATTGTAGAAAGGCTCTCTAGATCTTTATTTTGCTCATTACATGCGTTTTGATCAGCTACCTTTCCAACAGTGACTGTTGACAATTTTCTAATAGAAACGTTCAGAACTTTGCGAGGTATAATTCTTGGTACGAAGCAAAAAGAGTACATTTTATTATTTTTATTGCATATATTTTTGAAATAAGGTTAAGGCCGTTAAGGGTTAAGGTTATAATATATAAGTAGCATAGAATTTGAATCATATTCTATGTTCAAAGATGAGAGGATCCTAAAGATTAGTAGGTATCTAGTTCACAGAACACTTACGTCTATGCATAGCACACCACCACAGAGGACAAGAGTTGTGTAATCCATAGATAATTTATGGTCTAATTTTTGAAAACAGAGTTGTCAATAAATGTATTATCTCGATATATTTTTCATTCTGTTCTTCATCTCCCTCCTTTGTTTTTCATTTTATTTCATATTTGAAACTGTCCATTACATCCTTGCGAATGGAAATTAAATAATTAATGCAAATTAAATTATGTTTCAATTCATCTGGCATCTTGTAAAATTTTATTGGTTTACGAGAGAGGTTACACAAAAAGCTTCAAGAAATATTCTTTGATCAATGTTTGAAAGCGTTAATAACAACTAAAATGAATGGAAGTATTCTAGTTTCTGTCCTACTAAAATACTCTACACCACTGCAATCCGGAAATATGAGTCGGCCATATGCAACAACCAGTTTGGTACAACTTTTTCAGGCCTAATGCTCCTTCCTGTGGTTGTTTATTCAAAGGGTGTAGCAGTACCTGCAAAATTTTGAGAAGAAAGATGTCAAACAATACAGCACTTCAGATCATGTTGAATTCAGCAAAAATTCACAGAATTCACGGCATGGCCCTAATAAAGTCGTGAAATAGTTATTTACTTTCAATATGAAATAGTAAAAATTTAGAAAAGCACTGCCGTGAAGGCAGGAGCTTTTGAGCGCTCGTACATGAACCTTGTAGGCAGATTTGCATTTTCCAGTTTTGGAAACCAATTGAGGAAAATTCTTGACAGCTGTCAAACACATTTTCAAACTAAGGCGAACATCCAGACTTCAAGTCAGTGCTTTAGGTGACCAATTTTTTTTTCGATAATTCGCTAGAATTTTCTACGGTATCTATGGTCTTGGTAAAGCAATCTGGACACAATTTGCCACATAGTTCGAATATATTTTTCTTCATCTATATGCGAAATTTCATTCCAATTCAATGAGTTGTTTCGTAATTATCAGGAAAAAGATAGTTTGAACGGCTATATTTACGAGACCCCTAGTCTAATTTAGCTCATTGATGAACGTGAACGCGAAATTCGCGATCCGAACCTATCCTGAAAATTTCAAGTCTCTAGGCCTTTTCGTTCGAAAGTTATGATTTTCTATGGTTTTGATCATGCGATCTGGAAAAAATTAAACTCGAATATATTATTCTCAATTTAAATACAAAATTTCGTCACGATCAAATCCATTGTTTTGAAATTATCAAGAAAACCGAATTTCAAACGACCATATTTACGGAACCCCTAGTCTAATTTTGCTCATTGATGAATGCGACTGCGACATTCGAGATCCACACCTAACCCGAAAATTTCAAGTCCCTAGGCCTTTCCATTACAAAGTTATAATTTTCTATGGTTCTGGTCATGCGATCTGGACAAAATTGCATGTAGCTTAAACACGTCATTATCCATTCGAGTGCAAAATTTCAACTAGATCGAATCTGTAGTTTAGAAGTAATCAGGATAACAAAATTTCGAGTGGCCATATTTACGGAACCCCTGGGCGAATTTTGCCCAATAACGAACTTAACCGCGGCATTCGAGATTCGAACCCACCCTGAAAATTTCAAGTTTCTAGGTCATTCCGTTCGATAGTTATCGTGTATAATGACGGACGGCCGGCCGGAGGGACAGACTCGAATTTTTCGACGGATTCGTCATCAGTGAGTCGAACATAGTCGATTGAGACCATTTTCGGTTCAAAATTCGAATAATACAGACATCGTGACGAAATGATATAGCCCTCGTGTAAGTAGTACGAGCGCTCAAAAACTATTTGGCTTCACGTTCTAGTTCCGCAATAATCTACAGTATTCCACGGTTTTGGCACTAATAACGTGAAATAATATTGTAAAATCTTCATATATAAAAATTACGTGTCACGTTGTTTGTGATAAATGGTCTCCTATAATACTGAACCGATTTTAATCCAATTTTGCACACTGTGTGCAGTTTGATCCAACTCACAAGATAGGATAGTTTATAGTTGCAATATTTTGTTATTGCAAATTATTTGTTTATTATTCATGACAAAGACTGATAATTATCGACACGGCCACATGAGGCTCAAATCGAGGACAGTTCTCACTACACCGATCTGTCTACCATAGTGATATCGTGCGAGGAGTGATGCCAAGTTTCTCGGTCTTTCCTAAAACTGAAGAAATTTGGAACTGTTTGAGAACTGAGGAATAATACAGAATGTCCATAGAATTCGTAACTATCAAGAATGTAGAATAATGTCAGTGATAAAAAATGATTGACATATATATTGGTTGTCAAATATTTATGCGATTGATTTTATTTTGCGAACTGTGTACAGTTTGATCCAACTTGAGAGATAAGGGTAGCTTCGGCATACAGAACTGTGTCGGCGGAGGCTGTCCAAGTGATTGCTGGCTTCCCACTAATTGTCCTTATGGTGCTTCCTTTATACCATAGGAGGAGTACTACCAGGCAATCGACGTATAGCAGGAGGGAGGACACTGAGAAAATTGCAGGAGAGATGAGATGGTGGAGGGCAAAATGCCGCTTGGACGCGCAGGCTGATCAGGAATTTGAAGCAGTGGATCCAATGTGAGAATAAAACGACCGGGTACTATTTTACTCAATTTTTGACAGGGCATGGATCTTATGGTACCTTTACTAAGAGGATAGTACGGGATGATCTGTCATGTATGCCACGTCGTAGACGACCCGAAGCACTGCCTCAGATCAGATAGAGGGAGGAAAGGAACGCACTGGTTGGAAAGATAGGCCGCTTACCACCAGTTGAGTATATAATAGAGGAAATTATACCGCATGAAAGATACTGTAAGGCTTTAACGGCTTTGTGACAGGAGACATGAGGAGAGAAGAGACAGGACTGCTATTCATCGGTTATCATCGAAGTATTTTCCGGTGGTCCTCTTTCTCCAAGTTGTGTTTTTTTTAGTCGGCCGGCAACAACATCAAGCCAAATCGACATATACCACGACACGGGTCGTGGTTGAATCTGGCAACAGATTTCTTTTCACAACCCGAAAAAAAAGGGTTAGGATAGGGTTAGGTTAGGCTTAAGTTAGGAGTATGTTGGGGTTAATAATAATAATAATTCCAATTTATTGAATATTTCACTACAATTTAATTCAACGTATACTTTAGCCACAGCAAAGCGTGGCCGGGTCTGCTAGTAGGTTATATATTTTCGATAAAAAATAGTAGAAACTTATATTCACTATCGCTCATTAAATAGTTCCTCCATAAACATATCACTAAATCTATTTAATATTGGATACATTATTCAGATATAGATAATGATGTATAATAGAACCATTTCTCGTAAAATATACGAGGGTAAAATCAAGCGCCTTTTTAGAAATATACGAAAAATGGATAACGAAATGGATTTTTCGGTCGACTGGAAAAATGAAATAACATCTTATCAGTACCAACATCGGGGTTTCTATATATCTATCATCTCACTTGCCGTAGAGAGCTTAAGAGAGAGGGGAGTTCACGAACTCGCCGTATTTGCATGATGAACCTTTTGTTCCGAAATGTGATAAAAGAAGAACAATATTCGATTCTATAATTTGAGAGATAACCCAACATCTCACAATCTTCGACCTTGGCAGGTGCAGGTAATCATAATAATTCAGGATATATCAAAGTAGCTCCGAAATGAAAAATAAATTTGAGAATCCAATCAGTGCAGAATAGAATTTGATATTCGCATATACAAACTTTTGAACAAAAATGAGCAGACCCAAAAAATGCCCAGCAAAGGAGAGTTTGGAGAGAATAAATTATTTATATCAAGTAAATATGTTTATAATATATTTTCCTCTTGTCATCTCTGGGAGGTATTTCTATTAGTATTAATGAATAATTTTTCAGATCGCTAATGACCTTATGGCAAGCAACTCGGCAAACAATACACTTTCCAAATGCTGTTCAAACCTTATGATCCAAGTTTCGAAGAAATCTGTTCAGAGAATGTGAGTTGATAAAACTGTAGGCTTAATATAATAATCTTCATCAGTGCATCAGTATACAGAGATATTAACTGATTAAAATTTTCAGTGATGTAGACATGAAGAGAAGAATTTGCAAAGCTTGTAAATCAATACTATTGCCAGGTATTAATTGTAAAGTGAGAATTAAAAAAAAAATTGTGAAATGGTCATGTAATACTTGCCAGAATCAGAAGGCATTTCCATCTAAAAGCCAAATACCTATTTGGAGCCAGAGAGAAGAAAGTATAATTGAAGTATTGGATTATGAAAAAAAATGAATGGTCTCTCTTTAGCACTTTTCAATGGATCTCAAAATGGAACTTGAACTCTATAGTAGAGTACGAAATTTCCATGTTACATACACTCTTGAACATCATTGTTAAATATAGGGTAGGTGCGCTAGTGAGCCGGCCCCTACCATTAGTCGGCCACAAATGACTTAAGATCACATTATTTTGAATTACACACAGACTATGAGAAATCTTCTACATTTCCGGTATTCTGTGATCTTTTTGAAACATGTATAACAATATTTATTTCCCCCAAAGTCAAACCTTACTTCGATTATTCGCGCGCAAAAGTGGAGTACATGACAGTTAGTTCTTCAGCTTTAAATTCAAATAGTGGGAAAGATCACAAACACAGAATTTGAAGGTAAGTTCAAATTGATTCGTAAGTGCCAAGTACTTTTTGAACATTTTGGTTATTGAATTTGCTCACAAATGTCTTATATTCTTCAAAAAAGTCTTGATTTTTCTTTTGAACATACGGAAATTAACACGGCCGGTTACTGGCATAATAATTCACGGAAGTTGCTAATGGTCGGCCTCTTTGGCCGACCACTGGAACAATGTCCATATTTTACTTCTATCTATATTTAACTCGATTATTTGAGTATCTTACTCCAACTCTAATTCGCATGTAGTGTGAAATGATCTGATTATTTTAACCAGTAGTCGGCCATAGATTCAGTCAATGAAACCCAAACTATAAGAGATCAAATTTGAAGGCCGACTACTGGGATATGCCTCAATAGCTCATTGCGCCAGTACTCGGCCGTAAGATTTTAAACCAATCGCGGCAGCATTTTTGAGCTATAAATTTGAAATTATCAATTTTAGACAATGCCGAATCAACGCAAAAGGAAGTTTCACCAATACTCGGAGGACAGTATGCGAAAGGCAGTTGAAGCAGTTAGAAATGGAGCCACAATAAGGCAAACATGTCGTGATTACGGCATTCCTCGTGCATCCTTGCAGGACCGGCTCAAAGGAAGGACTGTCGATAAACCGCGAAAGATGGGTCCGGACCCATATTTAAGTACCGAAAATGAAAAGAAAATATGCAATTGGGTAATCCAGTTAGCGAAATGCGGATTTCCCATCAAAAAACAAGAGCTAATTTCAACAGTCCAAAAAATCGTTTAAGATGAAAAAATAAAAACTCCGTTTAAAGATGGAAGACCTGGCCAAAAATGGTATTTGTCCTTTATGCGCAGGCATCCAGAAATTTCTCTCCGAATACCCGAGTCCATAGATAGGTCGCGTGCTAAATTAACGGAAGAATTTATAAAGTCTTGGTTCAGAGAGCTTGAAACTTATTTAGGCAGTATGGGTGCTAGTGACATTCTCTCATGCCCATCAAGAATTTTCAATGGCGATGAAAGTGGCTTCAGCTTATGCCCGAAATCAGGAAAGGTTCTTGGTCTGAGGGGATATAGAAATTTATTGGAGGTTAAAAAAGGGAACGAAAAGGATAATTTAACAGTTCTTGTAACGTTTTCGGCCGATGGAAAGCTGTGCCCTCCGTGTGTGGTATATCCTTACGTCAAGCCACCTAGAGTAGGGCTGCCATAAATGTTGGAACATCGACCGGGACAAGTGGCAGAGAAATAGGTTAAAATGCCACACAAAAATTAAAAACTCATCTGATAGGTATTTTGATAAATTAAATAATAATCCGAGGTTTTTAGAAACCTACCCGCTTATTGTCTTTTTTTTTTTTTTTTTAGATAGTTGATTGACATTTTCCGATGAAATTAGACAAATTTATTCAGATATATCTATTGAAAATAAAATGACTCCCAACAATAAATAAGTAGGTACCCTAGGCTTGATCCTCGGTGCCACTTTTCTTTGCCCATTCATATTTTTGGGAAGTTTTGGCTTTTTCCAGTAACTTTCTTTCCTTTCTTACATAATTATAAAATTCTATGCAAGTCATTTTATAATTATAAACGCATTGAAGGATGCTCTCCACAGTGCTTACATTCAATGCATTCCGTTCTTTGGTCCACTGCGAAGACATCATAGAAAACACCCGTTCCACATGAGCATTGTGTCCTGGAATTGCGAAAAGATATTGGCAAATTTTTAAAAGATTTGCCTTTCTTTCCCGTTCCTCCGTTTTACTAAAAAATGATATCCATTTGTCATGCATATCTTTAGCTTTCCACTCATCGGACATTTCTGCGTCAATGAAAGACTTCAAATACATAAATTCCTCATAAACGGAATCTTCAAGCGTAACACCTTTTCCATTCAAATATCCAACAGTTTCTTCTACTAGATTCCATTGGGGAACATCATTCAAAACCATCCATGTGAATATATCGAATTTTGTCATTGGCTGGGTCCACTGTTCAAGATATCGGATGGCTGTGGTGAAAAAATCTCTGACTTCACTATCAAATTTATCTGATTGTGTTGTATTGATCGTTTCATCATTCTTCAGTTTGTTATAAACTTGTCTTGTCTGGTTCCCTAAATATTTATTCATTAATCTTTCATTCAACTGTTTTTTAGTATCCTCAAGAACAATTTTTACTTCAATAACAGTAATCACAGATTTTTCAATCTTTTTAATCTGCTTTTCAATCAGAAATGCTTGACTGTGAACAAATAGGGTATAAAGTTCTGATAAAGGATCATCAAAGAAGTCTGTTATAGCTTTTGGGGCCCTTTCTTCGGCTGCGAAAAATTCTTTCAATGGCACCCATAGCTTTAGCAAGCGTTCGATAGCTGGAAGTAGTGAAAGCCATCGACTTCTAGAATGAGAAAGTATATTGCTATACGTTATTTCTGCATAATCACAAAAATCTTTCAGTCGTTCGACCCTTACAGTGAATATGGAAAAATATTTGAAAATTTTGAGGATAATGGACTCCACATCAACGGACATCATATCGGCGGCAGTGGAAGCAGTATTGTGAAGTATATGTGCTGGACAACCAATACCTTCGATGTCTTTGGACAAAATCTCTTTTAATTTAAAAAAAACATTATTCACTCCACGCCTTTCTTTTCCTCCAAAGTTAGCATTCGTGTTATCCGCGCTAAAAGCTACAATATTTTGTATAGGAATATTTAGATCCTCTAAAGTTTTAATACAAAATGAAGTGATTGTATCAGACGATTCATTTGGCAATGTTTCTAATTTTAATAATTTTATTTTCAATCCTTCAGTTTGTGAAAAATATTAAATGAGCAATGGGAAAATCTTTTCGGCTTTATGATTACTGGAATCAGTTGAAATTCCATAAAAAGGAATTTTTTCCATTTCTGTTTTTATTTGCTCAATGGAGTGTGGAGCTAAAATATTTTTTATAATTGCCGTAGCCTTGGTTCTGGCAGTTGATTGTTTTGCTGCGATACTCGAATCCGGATACATGACAGCATTCAGTTTTGTAGTGCAATCTAACGAACTAAACGATTGATGGTGCTTCACAACTTTATAAGCAGTGGTCAGTTCGGCAGCGCATATCAGAGTATCTTCGGTCGAATTATTCTTGATCATAAAAGACGTTATATCTTTAGACGTCGAAGCAACTGACAATCTAGACTTGTGATTTTTGCTTTGAATATGATCTTTCACACTCGACTTACCGCCATGACTTACGGATATATAAAGTCCACAAATTGAACACAACGCTTCGTTATCATTTCTTCCTTTTTTAATGAATGACCACTCGTTAGTGTATTCGTCGGAAAAACTGCACTTTCTCTTAGGCATAACGTCTTTTGAATAGAAATTGTCTATATCAATTAATACGAGTCATACGTAAAACTGTTCAGATTCACAGTACATTGTCGATAGTATGCGACGAGTCCCCTCAGGGGAGTCCCCTGCAGTCCAACGGAGTACGGAGTAGGGTATATGCAGTCGCAGATCAATGGCTGAGAACGTACCGCTCTTGCCCCTATCTCAACCTCCCACCCCCTATGTCGCCCACACTCCACACTCATCGCCGAGTGTGGGCGACATAAGAATAAGGGGCGAGTGGGAGAGATAGGGACACGAGCGGTAGGTTAGCTGACGTTCTCGAACATTGGTCTGCGACTGCGTAGAGCCTACTCTAGTGGACGACCGGGACATCTGAATGACTGACCGGGACACCGGGACTCAATGCTTCAAACCGGGACATGTCCCGGTGTACCGGGACGTATGGCAGCCCTAACCTAGAGCTATTGCTGAAAGTATGCCACCAGATTGGATTTTAGGAAAATCAGACAGTGGGTGGATGCGATCAGATATTTTTTTCGAATATGTGGCCAATGGACTTCATAAATGGATTTCAAGCCAGAAAATTAATAAACCCATCTTATTTCTTGTCGATGGACATCGGTCGCATATGTCCGTCGATCTGAGTCAATTCTGCGACGATAATGGTATTATTTTGTACGCTTTACCACCCAATGCGACCCATCTCATGCAGCCAGCTGATGTGGCTGTATTCAAGCCATTGAAAGTATATTGGCAACAGGCTGTCAGAAAATGGCAAAACGAAAATCTGAATAAAACCCTCTCGAAAGTAGACTTTGCGCCAATTTTCAAACAGGCCTTGTTTCATCCGGATATTTCAAATCATATCAAACAGGGATTTAAACGCTGTGGATTATTTCCTTTTAACCCACAAGCAGTAGATTTCAGCAAATGTGTACAAGATATGATCGAGAAAAATATTCACCCGAGTGTCCAAGAGGCGCAACAATTATCTTTTGCTGACTTCCAGAGCACTTATAAAGTTCTGACTACTTTAAAGTCAAATCTTCTTGAAAGAGTTGGAGATGTGGACTGGCTACTGGAAGAACTCAAAGTATTGGAGAGAAAAGCACTTGGTATTGAAACCATCAGTAAGGAAAAGATAACGGGAGATGGGAACACTGTCATTTCTGAATACCAAATCAACAGTGATGGATTCCTATTATTGGAAGAGGCAACTGAACCCGAATCTGTGATTCGAACATCAGATCCTGAAGAAGAACAACCCAATGTTGAAATTTTGCATATTGATTTAGTGAGAGTCGGAACACCAAATGAAACAGAATTGCAAACACAAAATGAATTTGGTAACGATATCGAAATATACGACTATAATAATAATGATGCATTAGAAATTACAGGTAACGGGGACATGGATGAAGAAAACTGCCAGTCAGATAATATTGAAGAAACACATTATTCTGAAAATGATAACTCTGGAAGAATATTACGATGTGACTCACGAATCAATAGATTATTTTAAAGAACATTTGAAGTACCCAAAAACCATTGAAAAGTCTAAAAGACCCAAATCAGGACCATCAACAAGCGCAATATCTGCACAGGCTTGGCGGTCTTATTATATTGAAAAGGAAAAAGTAAAAGAAGAAAAAGAAATTATGAAGAAGAGGAGAAGTGAACAATCTGAAAGGAGAAAAACGGAAAAAATATTTAAGAACATGAAGAAACAAAAAACCATGGAAGAAACTCAAGTTTCACAAGAAGAATTGGAAGTGGTTAGGAAAAAACAAAATTGTGGTGTTTGTGATGATGAATTGGACAGTGATGCGGAAGAGGAGGGGGAGAGGAATGTAGGCTGTGACACTTGCCCAAGGTGGTTTCACCTAAATTGTACAAAATTAATAGGGCAGTCATATAATGATCTCAAAAACCAGGATTTTTATTGTGATTTCTGCTGTGATGATTAATTTTATAGTTTATATTGAGTTGATGTTTTATAAAAGAATATATTTCGTTTTTATTTTATATTATCTACAATTATTTCCATATAACCATCATTATAGAACTACAAAGTTATTAAAATTTCCTTAATTCGGGTCTGGTAGAAATTAGCTCTTTTTAGCGCGGCCGAGTATAGGAATATTTGTGGCCGACTACTAGCAAAATGCTTTTCCGACAAAAAATTGAAAAAATAATATTATTAGTTGTCTTCTAAGTTTCATTTGTCCTGATCATTTCGTAGCTGAATGACTATGCTATATGATCATAGTAGTAAAAATAGTCTAACTTGAACCTACTCTTAGCTAATTATTGTCAAAGTAAAACTTCATCAAAAAAGGCCGACTACTAGCGCACTTACCCTACCATAACAAAACATCAATAAAAGTTGAAATATTTGAGATGACCTCACAGATAAGTTCATTTAGAATTTCAATGTTATAAATTAAAATTGTCTAATGTAAATTCTCGAATAGTGCATTCATCTAAAGTGTAAAATTATAAACATTTTTGAATTTTATAATTTCCAGGAAAAGTACCGACGATAATGATAATAAAGCTGATTTTTTTATATGTCTACATTTTGTTGAGGTCTCTTTGAGCTAAACTGGCGCTCAAAGTCTTATATGTTGAAACTGAAGATTGAAACATTTCCTCTGAACACATTATTTTCAACTGTGTTTGGCTAAATATTACCAATAATAATAAAACTTTGGAGGCATTCAAGAAGAGAACAATTTTCAGGTGACCTTTTGAGAAATTTAATGTCCAAACTTTGTTTTCTATATCCAATTAAAACTGTTCAATAGTCTACCCGCAGAGTTCCAGAGACTCAAAATTTCATTTTGTGATAATATATTATTGCTTCCGTCGATTTAAAATAAAGATGGTTATTATTGATAAATGAGATTCTTCTCAGGGGTGAAGGAAAATATTAATAGAGTAAATTCATTTCTTAGTCTTTATTTGGAATAATTCATAAGAATGGTTCAATTCCTATTTCAATTGCAGAACAAGGATTCACCAAATCGAAATTCTGTAGAACATCTGGATGTAGAACTCCAATCTTTCCAATAGTTTTTCCATTCCAACAAATATCTGCGGAACGTCCAGGAAAAAATGCTGGGTCATCAGATTTTTTTAAGTAGTAACCTTTTTTGGAATCGTTAGGCACTTCTAGTACCAACATTACTCTGTCAAGCAATCCGTGGACAACCTCGAATCCCGCTTGTTTGTTACAATTAACAGCACATAATCTTCTTTCATTTCTTGCTCCAACTTCAGCTTTCTCATCTTTCAAAACAACATCAGAAACTTCGAATATTTTCAGCGGTAATGGCATTTTTTTATTGGCAGCAATGGTTTTTAAAATACCAGGTAGAAGAGTGGTTCGGCAAACTTGAAACTCTAGAGTTTTAGGATTAGAAATATGTACTGCTGAAACTCCATTATGACCTAATTTTGTTGATATATCCTCTTCAGAACATAGGGAGAATGTTAAAGCTTCAGTGAATCCAGCCTGAGCAATAACATTTCTGAGTAGGTCTGATAGTTTATTGATTGGCAGTTGATTTCCTATTGTATTTGTCTTAGGCAAAGTTCTTTCAATGTTATTATAACCAAAAGCAATAGCAACATCTTCGTAAATATCACAAGGATGAATTACATCATGTCTTGTAGGTGGAATTTCAACCTCCAGTTCTAATTCAGATTTTAGAGATGATGCTAGGGACATTTTAGATAAAAGCTGTTCTATATTTTCTCCTGTTTCTTCGATGCCAATTATCTGATTTACTTTTTCAATTAAAACATTTTCTTTTCTATAAACAAGTTGTGGATATAGATGGCTTGCTCCATCGGGATAGATCACTTCACAACATTCTGAAGAATACTTATCCTTACAATATTGGCTAAACATACAAACTAGAGTATCTAGAACAATGTTAGCTTTCGTTAAATCAGTTGCTGTCACCTCAATGAAGACATTTTTTGTATTCAAAGTTATTTTGGAGTGATTTCCATTTATAATGGGTGGCAAACTCAATACAACTCCATTTTTATCAGTTATAACTGGATAAACTGGGCTATCTTTTATAATATGCAAATACTGCTTGAGTTGAACATGAGAAGAATATAATTCCATAACATCATTAGCATCTAATTCCTTATCATGATTCAATGGAACAAATTTGATATCTTTCGGTGGTTTTGCATCATATAGGAAAGGAGGTTCTAAAGTGTCCAAGTCATGGGTTCCAATAGATACCAATGAACGCTTGCGGCATATATTTTGATGAAGTTTATCTTGCAAATCAATGAAACTATCATAACTATCTTTATTGAAGTGTAAACCTCTCAGAACTGCAGCCACGGCATATGGTCGTATCTTAGCAGTATTGGGTAGAACTTTCAATTGAATAACACTTCCTTCGGTTGGTTTTATTGCTTTGAAAACAGGAGGTGCTATTTGTCCCATAAATATTTTGAGACCCAAAACTAAGCCTTCCAGACAAAGTAAGTCATAACGATTAGCGGGAATGTCAATTTTATAAATGATTTCCTCAGATTCCTGAATAGTAGCATCGACCTTACCAAGTTCCTTGTTAGCTATACGTTTCTCGGTTGTAATTTCATCAAGCTCTAATCCGAATTGAAAACAAAGTTTTGCGAATTCATCATCGGTATATTTTTTACCGAGTGCTTTGAATAAAAGATCTTTTTTGATTCCAATTGTTGGCATTTTGGCACCCCAATTTTTGTTTTGTTTTACTTTTGAAATTGGAAATTGGAATAATCGGAAACTAATTTAAAGGTTAAATCATAGAGTGGTGAATAACCTAATCTTTTGACTTTTGATAGTTTTGTCAACGAGAGGATAGTTATCCCAGCAATCCAACGTTGCCACACGTTATGACAGACGTTTTGGAGCAGAGAATTTGTAATCGTGATGTAGGGAAACAATTATTTTAAATTAACTTAACCTAACCTAACCTACCCTAATCTAATAATTAATGAGCGAGAGTTAATCAATAATAATTTTTTATGTGATTACAAATTCTCTGCTCCAAAACGTCTGTCATAACGTGTGGCAACGTTGGATTGCTGGGATAACTATCCTCTCATGTTTTGTCAAGGACCAAACCAAAGAGTAACAAGAAACAAGTTGTTACTCTGTTATAGAACCCTACCTATTTTTTTGCAGCGCAATAGGGAAAAATCACGCACCGCGAGATGACGCTGAAAATGACAAAATGTCGAGCCGAGAGGTGATCAAAATATTCGGTCATTTCTGTCTTTCATAACAAGTAAATCAAATATTTTTTATTAGATTGCGGAATTAATAATAATAATGCCTGTGAGAGTTGAGATAACCACTTCGGACATTTTTGATTATGTGGGTGAACGAGAATGTGATAGCTGATTGCAAATTACCACGTGTATGTAGTTTGAATACATTATTTTTCATCTATCTGCAAAATTTCATTCCAATCCAATCAGTAGTTTCGAAATGATTAGGAAAAAAATATTTGGAATGACCATATTTACGGAACCTCTAGTCTAATCTTGCTCATTGATACGTGACCGCGTCATTCGAGATCCACACCTATCCTGTAAATTTCAAGTTCCTAGGCCATTCCGTTCGAAAGTTATAATTTTCTATGGTTTATATGGTTATGGTTATGCAATCTGGTCAAAGTTAAGCTCGGATATATCATTCTCCATTGAAATACAAAATCTCGTCATGATCGAATCCGTAGTTTTGAAATCATCAAGAAAACTTAATTTCAAACGACCATATTTACGGAACCCCTTGTCTAATTTTGCTCATTAATGAACGTTATCGCGACAGTCGAGATCTAAACCTACCCTGAAAATTTCAGGTCCCTAGGCCTTTCCATTCTAAAGTTATAATTTTCCATGTTTTCTATGGTTCTGGTCATGCGATCTAGACAAAATTTTGCATGTAGCTTGTACACGTCATTCTCCATCTCAGTGCAAAATTGACCTCGATCGAACCAGTAGTTTCGAAGTAATAAGGGAAACAAAATTTCGAGCGGCCATATTTACGGAACCCCTGAGCGAATTTTGCCCAATAACGGACTCAACCGCGGCATTCGCGATTCGAATCTAATCTGAAAATTTCTAGTTTCTAGGTCGTTCCGTTCGATAGTTATCGTGTATACGGCCGGACGGACAGACTCGAGTTTTTCGACGGATTCGTCATCAGAGAGTCGAACCTTGTCAATTGAGACCCTTTTCGGTTCAAAACGAAATGATATAGCCCTCGTTCCCTGTGTAGAACGAGCGCGCAAAAAATCATCTTTCAGGAAGTGCTTGCTGCAAACTAACATATTCTTTGAGATACGTTTCCCAATCTCCAAGATTGTCAGCCATTTTATAAATGCCTTGGGATTGAACGAGAATTTATGAAAAGAAATTTCAAAAGTACTATATGACGAGCATTGAGGAACAGAGCACATCTTTCGTGATCTTACTCCCACATTACCTTTTACAATCCACATTACCTTTCACAATCCGTTGCATTTTCAGATCGTAAACACGTTTATTTGAAACAATTGTCCATAAAATATCATCCAAATATATCACTTTCGATACATAAATGACAATCATATAAATATTTCACACGAAGAATAATAACGGCTGTTTATCTGTGTACTGTACTGGTACTTTTGTAATGATTATACTCTTACCGAAATTACAGTTTTCTATTGAAAACCGTAAAGAACTAGAACTCTACCTTACAGGCGTTCTTTTTAACTTGAAAATATTACTCTAAATAATCTTTGGCCAAGATCATGATCGTATAGTGGTTTTAAAAGGACTCTACGTTGTGTATGTGAGTATGCAACCCAAATTACGCTTGATTCAATAGAAGATATTGACGGGAAAATATGAAATTCAAAACACATATTTTTAGCACTCGAAACAAGAAAATATTAAATTTATTTCAGAGTGCCAAAAGCTGGGAAGTAAAAAAAAACACAACCCAGACGGGGATGCTAAAAAAGACAACCTCCCTCCTTTTCTCGTTCATATACCATTAACTCACAAGTAAAAGAATATTCATAAACAGGCTGACCGGTGAGAATTCTCCCAAATGGTGTTTAAAAATGATTGAGTAGATTAAAGGCGATACATTGGGAGTTTTAGTTCGCAGGGGTCAAACTATCATCTGACGATTGATGATCTCCCACGTTGCAAGGAGACGGGAATGCGACAGAGCCCTTGTTATATATATTTCCAAACGTTGGGCGAAGCCTAAGTTAATTTTTAGGTTGCGTCGTCCGATAGTTGTCTCCCTGGTCAATAATCCCATAAGTATTAGATAAACCATATTAGCAGTAAACGATATAACCAGTCAATGTTATAGACAGTAAACGAAATAAACAATAAACGATATATGCAGTGGATGGTATAGATAGTAAACGATATAAGCAGTGGATGATATAGATAGTAAACGATATAAGCAGTCAATCATATAAACGATAAACGAGAAGTCATAATGGATAATAATGCATGGAGAGTAGCTTTTTAAAATGCTCAATCAATATAAGATGATGAAACATAATGCCGGCAATGGTGCATATGAATATCCTTGCTATTTGCTGCCAACTACAACGATGACATATAGTATCATTTGAAGAATATTGCAAAACCTTATAATTAAGGTGATTATTAAGCATTCGAACATTCAAACTCTTGTGAGAGGCACTAAGGAATTTAATACATATGGTCAGTTAGAATCATTAAATAATATGGAATAGACTTGATAATGAAGTTTTAAAAATGGATACAAAACAATACACAAGGAGCAAACCAACATGGAAAAAAATACGTTGAGTAGGAGCAAATGGCCTCATGTGAATTGAGGATAAATGATATGAGATAAACACATGGGGTAAATAATGGAACCTGTTGAAGACAAGTGTAGCAAATTAGGATAAGCCTGTATGATAAAGTTGTAATTATAAAATATTGTTACTCACATGGCACCCTCGAAAGGTTTTAGATATAACTAACTCACAATCCTACCCTCGTGTTTCATGAAAAACCGAGCAGCCAGGAAAAAATCAACCCACGTCCAGAGCAAAAACTCCCTAGCAAGAGCCTAGAATTTTCAGGTCAACATGGTACATCGATTTGTATAAAAAGATTCTGCGGTTATTTTTCTCTCGGACGGACTCAGCAATCCGACTCCCTAATGTTAATGATAATATGAATTTCTGTACGGATAATGAAAATGGCGGGCGCAGACGCCAGATCGGTTCATCTGAATTGATCGAATTCAAGAATGAAAAATTTTACTAGATAAACTAATAAGCAAGCCAACAAAATAATTCATGTATCCCAGATACCAACGAAATTCATCATTTGCAATCGAAGATCGGTTTCGAGCCATATCAGATCTCACCAGTGCGACTAGTCATATTGCTATCAATTTTCATTCTTGAATTCGAAATATTTCACACTCTTCTCATATTAACACACACACGTTAGTTTGTTCACCTCTCGGGTATTTCACACGATGAAAAGTAGATGTCGCCCAGTCCGTGATTCTTCCCTATGATCGTCTAAATGGAAAGGACTCTACGGTTCGTATGCAACCACCGAATCCTTTTTCTTGTACTTTATGTAAACTTTTGGAAAGTTTGGATGAAATGAAATAAAAGATTTTCAAACCAAACTGTCGAATAATGAGAAACGTGTATTGTTTAGGTTCGAGTGTTCTTTTATTGGCTGAAACTATTACCGGTATTACAGTTACAAGAACTAGAACTCTACCTTATACTAGTGACTGATTCGATCGAGATGAAATTTTTCACTCAGATGGAGAACGACGTTTTCAAGCTACATGCGGAATGTTATCCAGATCTGATGTTCAGAACCGTAGAAAACATAGAGAAATATAACTTTCGAACGGAGAGGCCTAGGGACTTGAAATTTTCAGGATAGGTGTGGATCTCGAATGTCGCGGTCACGTTCATCAATGAGCAAAGTTAGACTCGGCCGTTCAAAATATTTTTTTCCTGATCATTTCTAAACTAATGATTAGATTGGAATGAAAATTTGCACATGGATGAAGAATAATGTACTTATGCAAACTACGTGCGAAATTGTCTAGGTCGCATCACCAAAACATAGATCGTAGAAAATTCTAGCGAATTATCGAAAAAAAAATTGGTCACCTAGAGCACTAACGTGAAGTCTGTAGTTTCGCCTTAGTTTGAAAGCTTTCAAAAATTTCTTCTATTGGTTCCTAAAACTGGAAATGCGAATCTACCTACAAGGTGGATGAACGAGCGATATTAGCTTCATAATAAGATGATTTACACTGTGAAACACCTTCAGAAATTAAATCTCGAAAAGAACTTAAACGTAAGACGATACTATTAGGTAAACATTTGTCGTTCACGGCGTTGTCACAATGTGAATAATGTATGATATACTCTTCCTTACTTATAAATAAGAGCATGAACCGATATTGATAGCGTCAAATTTTTACTACTACAAACAGTTTATTCATATAATTTAGAATAATATAATTGTTTCATGATATTTTGAGTACATTTCAAGCAAATTTAACATCAGTTTCTGAACGATTGTATTGTAAACATTCTTGTTATTGCCAGAACATGGAATATATTTGGCGACTGCGCAAATAAACAACTTTGATGTTCTTTCCCGGTATTTTGTAAACATGCTTGGTCTATTTTATTATTCGTCTATGATATAAACCTTTGAGTATGGGGAAAAATCACGTACCGCGAGATGGTTTTATATGTTGAACGAAAAAAATTGCTTGCTTCAAACATATTCTTTGAAATACGTTTCCCAATCTTCAAGTTTGTCTGCCATTTTCTAACTGCCTCGAAATTCAGGAACAAAGCACATTTTTCGTGATCTTATTCCCACATTACCTCTTACAATCCGCTGCATTTTCAGCTCGTATACAGTTTATTTAAAACAATTGTCCATGAATTATCATCTAAATATATCACTTTTGATATATAAATGACTTAAAATCATACAAATATTTCACACTCTTCTCATATAAACACACACACGTTAGTTTGTTGTTCACCTCTCGGGTATTTCAAACGATTAAAAGTAGATGTCGCCCACTCCGTGATTATTCCCTATAGAATAATTATTATTCTATATTCTATGATATACATCGGAGTAGGTTTCCAAGAGAACCAGACAACGTTGAGTGTCGCCGTAACGTCAAATAGCGTTGCTGTCAGTTGCATGACGGCCGTCATAGCGGCGATAAATAGTTGTACGTTTTATCGCGTGTAGCGGTGTGCATTTATTCAATACGATGAATGGAAAGATGACTTGGACGAGCGAAAATGACGAAAAATTAATTGATTTTGTCAAAAACCATGAAGCTTTATACAATATCAAATCCAAAGAGCATAGACAAGCCCAGGTAAAGCAAAAGTTGTGGAACAAAATTGGAGGAACACTTCAAAAATCAGGTGTGTATAGTACTTAAATTCAGTAGAGTGAAAAAACTCAATGAATATTAAAAAATTAAACACCTCATTTTTTTTAAGTTTAAATTTAATTTATGACTAGTCAACATTATTCACAATTAATGTTGCATTGCATAACTATGCTTTTCTCGAAATCAGGAGCAGATACGACAAAACTACAAGAGGCCATAAAGTTTAGTACAACAACAAAGCTGTTTTTTTACATTCTTCCAAATTCACAGTGGCTCACCAAAAAAAAGTTCTGGAGGAAAACAGGGGAAAGTGTTCCAGAAAAAAAAACACCCTGTGGATTTGCTATCGAAATTGGCATGTCACATGGTGTAAACTCTCAATTGTTATATTTATGCCAATTATACCAGTAGAATATCTTGTGAAGTGTAGATACTATGAGAAAAAGACTTGAACAAAATTGGAACTTTAACACCCTGTATCTCGAAAACGAAACGTTTGCGATCCCATGTTTATTGGACTTTTTTTTCTTAAAATTACTCAAGAAATCTCCCCTCTTCGTTTGTACCTCCAATTTGGGAACACCCTGTATATAAAATATGCGTCAACAGAGCATTTTAGAATTAATGAAAAAGTATATTTCATACATACTATGTATGAAAAGTATGTAGGTATGTAAGTATTATCCTAATGAATATAATGTGTTAGAATTTCGTCCTCACTCTTTTAGGCGGACACCTCCAATAAGCGGACAAAATCGGCGGAACCGTGAGTGTCCGCTTATAAGAGGTTCCACTGTATTTAAATTCAAATGCGGTCACATATCCTGAATGGAAAAAAGTCTAGACCTTCGTATATACATTGTGTTACTCTGTATGCAATCAAACGGACGTCGTTAGTTTTAAGCTGAGTGGATATTTTTGAGACCTCCCGCGATGGCGATAATTAAGTCCTAAGGCGAAATCATACCTTGGTAACTTTGTAGTCGCTGAAATTGTTTATGTCCACTGTAGATAGGGCAGCGGCGGTTGATTTCATGGGAAAATTTTGAAGCAAGAATGTTGCTGTTAATGAGAGTGCGAGGGGCAGTTGCCACCAGGTCAAACTCGGGAGTTAGTCGGGACTTGGGTCAAGTCCGTTGTTCGGAAGTGAGAAAAAAGCCGGTTAGAGTCCGGCGTAGTTTCGGTTGGGGGTGGCTCGGGAAGAGTCAGGGACCAGGGGTGAGTTGTGTGGAAGAGGAGAACTCGGGAGAGTTGATGGTTTTGAGTCTGGGACTCTCGTTAGGGGTAGTTCGAGAGTCGGAAGGGTACCACGATAGGTACAGAATTAAGGTTCGTTTTTCCGATTCAGAAGAGTTGCTCGAGGAAAGGGGACTCACTAAGGGTAAGATCGGATGACGTCTTCGGTTTTCTACCCTGAATACCGGTTCCTCAGAAAAGATAAGACAAAAGACTCCCTCTTCGTGCAGGGAGCATGAACCCAGACCTTTTCGGAAAATAGATGAGATATGGTGACAGCGAGATGATTTAGAGTAATATTAAAAAATTCCATCTCAATAACTTATACTATTGATAAGTGTATACTCCGTTTGAGAATTATTGACATTTAAGTTGGTAATAGACTATTCAGTAATATTTTGGGTTGCTGAATTCAGGTTGGTATAGGGATAACACTAACATTACCCATAGAAATCTTGCTTTGATGATTTTATCGAAGATATTGGTGAATATGTAATTATAAAAATTTGCTCTGAATTCGATTATTTTTTGTCTTATGCTATTAAAATGGCTGGAATTGACCAGGATACATCGCGCCTAACAAGAGAACGCCAGTCAGTTTGTCGGTGTTACTTCGAGTTTTTCAAAGATTTGGCATATATTTCCGCTAGTGTTTCAGGTAAAATGTTATTCACCGACTCAAAGTGTATTCTGATTGATTAATGTCTCTTAAATTTTCAGATTTCACCAAGCCCTGTCCGAAGAATATTAGCATGTTATTATAGCCTGGAATTAGCAGTGGAAGAAAACCTGTGCGATACGATTATTCCTTCAAAGAGACATTGAATGATTTTGTATTTGCTAGAATTAACAATGAATATATCAGTTTAGATATCCTTTTAGAACTGGCCAAAGAGCACCTAGATTTCAATTGATCGAAGTCAACATTATTTTATATCATAAAAAAAATTGGATACAAATACAAAAAAGTTGATCGAAGGAAAATTCTTACTGATAAACAGAAAAATATAATAAAAATAGTACGATATTGCGATAAATACCGAGAATACATGGAACAAAACGTAAAATTCATTTATCTAGATGAAATTTGGATATTCAAAAACGGTATTCAAATTTGTCAGTGGACACTAGAAAATAATCCAAAAGGTATGCCGAGTATATTCAAGGGTAAAGGAAGAAGGTGCACTATGTTGAATGCTGGAACAATTGATGGATTTTTACCTGGATGTGATCCGATTCTTGACAGTGGTATTAATGATAAGGATTACTATGAATGGTGAATTATTGAAATATTGAAACCTTCCCTGCAAAAGGATGCCCATCAATAGGATTATGTTAGCTTATTCAATAAACACATCCAAATCACTACACTAAGTGGAAACAAAGTTTTCAATATTTTTATCTTTGCTCTTGTATCATTCATAGATATTCCAAGTTTATTTATTATACTTATACTGTATGGTACCC
This sequence comes from Aphidecta obliterata, assembly GCA_963966015.1. NCBI lineage: Eukaryota > Metazoa > Arthropoda > Insecta > Coleoptera > Coccinellidae > Aphidecta > Aphidecta obliterata. The sequence goes on along the minus strand of OZ014427.1, from coordinate 30,252,713 downwards.
TGTTCACATTCCCTCTGCTAATACACATGCTATATTGTTCCCAATTCAAAAGTATACTGAATAATTGTAAAACTGCTCATCAATAATAATATCTTCAAAAATTCATGGACAGTTTTGATGAATGAAAATAAAAATTGACTTTCTTGAAGTATTCAACACCGAGCAATAAATAATTCACAAAATTGGTTCATATATTGATAGTTCGGTACAAACTTCATGTCAAAATTCTTCATGTACTACATAGATTCTTAATTTTTGTTTCTCTCTTATTTCTTAATACATTATAACGTTTTTTCCAATCCATTCTTTTGGCCCTGTGCTTGCGAAGTATCCAAAATTTTTTTCTGTTGCACCACTAGCTACCTGCTAGAATTCCATTAATTATCCTTCTTGAATCCTGACATAAAATGGTACTCTTATAGTTATATGGTTAGTATTTTGCAAGATTTCCAATACCAATAAATATTGCATGGTCTTGAGTGAAAATAAATATTTATTTGAATGATCTTCAATTTTCCATGGTTGACTTTTATATGAGATAATTTCATATGAAAGCATTCCACGATATTTTTGCGCTTTCAAACCTGAACTCCCATGTAGAAACTGCAATCGAAATATTCCGGCTTAATTATTCGATAATTCGTATACTCAACACTTTTCTAGGTTATATTCATGTTTATTTCTATGATGAAATCTAGTAACTTTTTGTAACCAGAAATAAAGCCTCGACTGGACGTTCATGGCCTGCTTCGATGTCAATAATTCGTAAATGGACTATACAAGGCATTTTCTAGCCAAACAATTCAGGTTATAGTAAATTGGTGACAGCGGAGTACGATTGATAAGGGTAGAAACCCCCGGTTTATTACATGACTACTGTTTCGTCTTAGTTGATTTTCTGAAGGCGACGGTATAGTTAACTCGATATTGAAACGCAAGTTACCGAAAAGACTCTCCTGTAGCCAAATGTCTGAAATGAGAACTCAAATCATAATTTGTGTTTTAGGTTCTGACTGCTGTAAACGATGGGCCTACGTAAGGGATTATTATATTCGGCGTAAAGGTAAACTTCTCACTGGTTCAGCTGGAGAAGCAGTACAGAATAGGTCTGTTCTCCTATCATTCTTAGACAGGCTTCCATCAGCACAAAGACATAACACAATTACCAATGTTGTTGGAGATGCGGTTAGGTTCGACGAGAGTGAATTAATGGAAAATACTCACGCAGACCTTGAAGAAAAAACCACCCAGATTGATGAAACAGAAGAAAATTCGACAATCATCAATGGTAAAGAAGATAATAATGAAACAATGAATGGATTATTTATGGGAGATAGGAAAAAGATAAAATTAACACCCTCTGAAGAACGATTACAGCTACCGAAACAAATTGCTGAGCGAAACTCAACTCCTGCTCAAAATGAATTGGACGAAAACGATCTTTTCTTCAGCTCCATAGCAATAATTGTAAAGAAGCTTCCTCGGTATGAACAAGTGAAATTGAGGATGCAAATTTCGTCATTGGTCGGTAATGCTGAATTGAAAAGTATTGTAGGCGATTCAAGACAGACAGATTCATCATAAAGGCCAAGTTCAACAATGAGCTTCATACACTCAGAAACGGTGCCATCTCCAGCAACAAGTGAAACATCAAATCACAAAGGACAAATATATGGCGATTGATTAATCAAAAACTCCGAGCACTGGAAGAGATGTTTCCGCAAGTGTCCTTTGCCTATCAGAAAATTGCCCATTCTTTTTACATTTGTTAACGAGAATGCATATTTCATGTTAATAAACATATTCTTCATTATTTTAATTCATTTTTTTTTCACTTCGAAGCGAAATTGTTTTTTAAATCAACTATTCTCCAAAATATGTTCAGATCGTCCATTTTCCACCACCACCACCACAATCTACCGCTCGAGTGAGTACTGAGTGACCACGATTGAATATGGTCGCATCTCGCACCACTTTCTAGGAAACCAAAACATGGTCACCGTAAAGACGGTCGTTATTACCAACCGTAGAATGACAGCCTCTAGGTAACGACACCGCTTTTCTAGGAAACCATAGCTTTATGGATAACAACGACCGGGAAGCGACTGCAACGTACACTCAATATCGGTAGAATTGACTGCGGAAAATCGGTAGATTTGGGGAGGGAATCGGTAGAAGGAAGATTTCTCAAGTATCTCAATTTTTAGAATACGAAATAAACGAAGGAACATTTAATAATAAAATAATGTTATTTTCTTCGAACCAAAATTAACATATAGATAAAATACAATATTTTCCAAGATAAAATAACAAAATATGCTGGAGAAAGTTCATTTAAGTTTGTTCTTCTGTTCGAGCAAAATGATTTTATGCCGTCCACATAATCTTCTTCTTAGATTATACGGACAACTATGATGAAATAATTCATTATTTTTATTCTCCAATACAAAAACACCAACAAATATATTCTAATTTTAAGGGCATGCAACCCTAAATACACATTAGAAAGTGTACGATTCTCCAGCAGCGCAACCATGCTGCTTTAGATGCAGTGTGGCGGCGCTGCCAAGGTCACCGGTAGAGCACGCTCCTTTTGCAGCGCTGCACAGTCGCTTGTGTCCATAAGCGTTGCACTAAAATCTTTGGAAGCGGTACTCCGCTTCCAGGGTCATCGCCGCCGGATCGCGACTGCCGGGATCCGAATGTTACCTTAAGAGTTTATCTTGACAATATATTCATAGAACACATACACTTTTTTTGGAAGCTCAAATATGTTGAAAGCACCGGTTAAAACCTCCCTGAGAATGTCAAAGATCCATCATCAAAACTTTACTGTTGAAGCACCTTTGAGAAGTAAATTTTGGTCACGAAATTAAAATGTCGCACTGAAGATACTTGTCCCTAAATATTTGTTTCAGGAATAGATATGGCATCAAAAATTTTGGGATAAAAATATTCATATATGTATTTATATATTTTTGAGCGCTCGTCCTACTTACACGAGGGCTATATCATTTCGTAACGATGTCTGTATTTTTCGAATTTTGAGCCGAAAATGGTCTCAATCGACAAGGTTCGACTCACTGATGACGAATACGTCGGAAAATTCAAGTCTGTCCGTCTGGCCGTATCTATACACGATAACTTTCGAACGAAACGACCTAGAAACTTGAAATAAGGTTCAAATCTCGAATGCCGCAGTTAAGTTCGTTATTGGGCAAAACTCGACCAGGGGTTTCTCGAATATGACCCATAGAAACCATAGAAAATTATAACTTTTGACTGGAAAGGCCTAGAGACTAGAAATTTTCAGGAAAGGTCTTTCAAAATATTTTTTCCTGATACTTTCGAAACTACTGATTGGATTGGAATGAAATTTCGCACATAGATGAAGAATAATGTATTCAAACTACGTGGGAAATTTTGTCCAGATCGCATTACCGAGACCATAGGTACCGTAGAAAATTCTAGCAAATTATCGAAAAAGAAAATCACATAAAGCACTGACGAGAAGTCTTGAGTTTCGCCTTAGTTTGACAGCTGTCAAAATTTTCTTCAATTTGTTCGTGAAACTGGAAAATGCGAATCTACCTGCAAGGTGGATGGACGAGCGCTCAAAAGCTCCTGACTTCACGGCAGTGCTTTTTATAATATTTTTTATGTATTCCCAGCCTAGAACTTCAAATCGTTCATGGAATATCAATGTAATTCGTACCTAGGAAAGCCAAGATTAAATGTCACGACAATTTTTGCTCCCGAAATTTCCGGAAAGTCGTTTCATCTTCGTTGCGAATGTACTTTCTCGCGATTCTGAGGGAATAACACCACAGAGAATAGAACAATTTTCGGAACAGATGATTCGTTAGAATGCAGCTTCCTGGAATTCAACCCCCGATCGATGAAAGTATGACCTTTCGCGAGAAGACACCTTGAACCTCTTCGCGGTAGTTAACAAGAGCAACACGCATAAACGGGATAGATGGTCGAGTTAACAAAGTAATTCTGGGGTTTATTCACACGAGTTTATCATTTACGTGTATTTTCGTTGTTTTGATGAAACGATATTGCCCAAATGTCCGTAATTTTCGCATTTTGACCCGAGAATGGTCCCAAACAATTAGATTGGAATCACAGATAATGAATTCGTGGTCAAATTCAATTATGACCGCCCTTTCGGGTGCTATATACATGATTATTTTCGAAGGAAAAAGTTTTGATATTCTTGTAGATATAGCAATCTGAATAATTATTCGAGAAATACCGTACAGAAGAAGGTAATCTGTTTAATTTTCAACTTGAATCCCAGGGAGTCCTGAGGACCCTATTTTATTTATATTCTAATACAGGACTGCTGACTTGAAGTGTTACCAATTCAAAGAGCTGTTATTTCGTCGATTTTAAATATTTTTATTTGAAAATTAGTGAAAATGTTTAGGAAAACAAAGTCATTGTTCGATATGTCCACCTTTGGCTCGGATGACATCCTTGATTCCGCCGATGAAAGCATCGCACGCTGCTCGAATGTGGGCGTGAGGAATTTGATTCCATTCACGGCGAAGACTTTCTTTCAGCGACTCCTAACTGATATTTTTTTGAGGACACTTTAGCCTCCAAAATACTCCAAATGTAGAAATCCATCGGGTTCAGATCAGGTGAATATGGAGTATTGTGAGGAAATGAAGCGAGGAACTGCATTTCGCAAAAACTGGTGACTTTTTCGAGGTTTCAATGCAGATTTTAATACCTTTTCGAGATAAATAACCTTGTTAACTTTGACTCCCTGGTTAATAAATACGAGTGGAGAGCGTATTTCGGCAGTCACGGCGGCCCAAACCATAAAGGTGGGTACTCACTGAGCGAACGAAGGCCGAACGAACAGCGAACTCCGAACTCCGAATTTGAATTCGGTCAATGTATACGTTGAAGCGAAGGCGAATCGAATGGCATTTTCAGTTCGGTTCGCCTTCGCCGTCGTTCGGTGGAAGAGCGGTACATCAAAAGGCGGGTACTCACTGAGCGAACGAAGGCCAAACGAACAGCGAACTCCGAATTTGAATTCGGTCAATGTATACGTTAAGGTGCATACTCACGAAGCGAACGAACAGCGAACTCCGAACAACGAAGGTTCGGAGTTCGTTCGGCAGCAATTTGTCGATTTCGTTTCGATGAAGCAAACTCCGCACCGAATACAGTGTTTAAAAAGTTCGCTAATCGCTGGGCATTCGGCATCGACTCCATTTATTGCAAAAATGTGTGACGAAATTATTGCAGCATCGTCTTTCATAGTTATTGCGGGTTTACTGAAAACCAGTGAAGAACAAAAAATGACGAAAAGCACTGCCGTGAAGTCAGGAGCTTTTGAGCGCTCGTACCTTGTAGGTAGATTCGCAATCCAGTTTTAGAAATCAATTGAAGGAATTTTCGACAGCTGTCAAAAAAATTCTCAAACTTAGGCCAAACTCCAGACTTCATGTCAGTGATTCAGCTGACCAATTTTTTTTCGATAATTCGTTAAAATTTCTATGGTCTTGGTGATGCGATCTGGACAAAATTCCGCACGTAGTTTGAATACATTATTCTTCAGCTAGGTGTGAAATTTCATTCCCATTCAATCAGTAGTTTCGAAATTATCAGGAAAAGAATATTTTGAACGGCCATATTTACGGAACCTCTAGTCTAATTTTGCTCATTGATGAACGTGACCGCGACATTTGCGATCCAAACCTACCCCGAAAATTTCAAGTTCCTAGGCCTTTTCCTTCGGAAGTTACAATTTTCTATGGTTTCTATGGTTCTGGTCATGCGATCTGGACAAAATGTTGCTTCAATATATCATTCTCGATTAAAATACAAAATTTTATCTCGATCGAATCCGTAGTTTCGGAATTATCGAGAAAACAAAATTTCAAACGACCGTATTTACGGAACCCCTAGTATAATTCTGCTCATTGATGAACGTGAACGCGACATTTCAGATCCACACCTATCCTAAAAATTTCAAGTTCCTGGGCCTTTCCGTTCGAAAGTTATGATTTTCTATGGTTTCTATGGTTCTGGTCATGCGATCTGGAGAAAATTTCATATGTAGCTTGAATATATCATTCTCCATTAGTATACAAAATTTCGTCACGATTGAATCAGTAGTTTTGAAATTATCGAGAAAACTAAATTTCAAACGACCATATTTACGGAACCCCTAGTATTATTTTTCTCATAAATGAACGTGATCACGACATTCGAGATCCACACCTATCCTGAAAATTTCAAGTCCCTAGGCGTTTCCGTTCAAAAGTTACAATTCTCTATGATTTCTATGGTTCTGGTCATGCGATCTGGACAAAATTTCATATGTAGCTTGAACACCTAATTCTCCATTTGAGTGCAAAATTTCATCTCGATCAAATCTGTATTTTCTAAGTTATCAGGAGAACAAAACTTTGAACGGCCATATTTACGGAACCCCTGGTGGAATTTGGCCCATTAACGAACTCAACCGAGGCATTCGGGAACTGATCCCACACTGAAAATTTCAAGTCTCTAGGTTGTTCCGTTCGAGAGTAATCGTGCTTACGGCACATTTTAAGCTCAAAATTCGATAAATACAGACATCGTGACGAAATGATATAGCCCTCGTGTAAGTAGTACGAGCGCTCAAAAAGGAAACGAAGATATTGGATGTCAAAACTTTATCAAAGTCGGAATCAATATAGGGGATTGGACCTGATTTAAGGAATGATTTAGGGCAGTTCAGTAATTTTTGTAGAATATCCCCTGCGGATTTTGAATTTTTACCTGGAAAAATTAGTGAAAAAATTTGTAAAAAGTCAACAAATTTTCGAGAAGCAATTCCACCTAAGGAAAGACTGGCGCTAACCCTCCGATTTTTGGCAACTGAATATTTCAACGCAAATTCGACGTTCGGTTCGAAATGACACTAGAAATAGCGAATCCCGTCCACACCGAACAGCGAATCTCTTTGATGTACCGCTCTTCCACCGAACAACGGCGAAGGCGAACCGAACTAAAAATGCTTTCGCATACATTGACCGAATTCAAATTCGGAGTTCGCGGTTCGTTCGGCCTTCGTTCGCTCAGTGAGCCTAAAGGTGTAGCTATTGCTCAATACCCGATTGAATTGAGACTTCGGAGAAGGTCAGCTTGAAAGTTTAACGACACAAAAGTTCATGTGGAATTTCTAAAAAATCGTGTATCACTGGAAGATTTCAAAAGAATTCTTTCCTGAAACTTCGGTAAGGGATGGATAAAATGAGTTATATCATTGATTGAAGTATTTTGATTACTTCAAGACTACTGATTCGATCGAGGTGAAATTTTGCACGCTGATGGAGAATGATAATTTTGTCCAGATCGCATGATCAGAACCATAGAAACCACAGAAAATTATAACATGGTAATGGAAAGGCCTAGAGACTTGAAATTTTCAGGATAGTTGTGTATCTCGAATGTCGCGATCACGTTTATAAATGAGCAAAATTAGACAAGGGGTTCCGTAAATATGGTCGTTCGAAATTCAGTTTTCTTGATAATTTCAAAACTACGGATTTGATCGTGACGAAATTTTGTATTTTAATGAAGAATGATATATTCAAGCTACATTTTTCCCAGATCGCATGACCAGAACCATAGAAAATTATAACTAGGTAAGGCCTAGGGCCTTTCAGGGTGGGTTCGGATCGCGTATTTCGCGGCCACGTTCATCAATGAGCAAAATTAGACTAGGGGTTCCTTGAATATGACCGTAAATATGGTTGTTCGAAATATTTTTTTCCTGATAATTTCGAAACTACTTATTGGATCGGAATGAAATTTCGCACATAGAAGAAGAATAATGTATTCAAACAACGTGAGAAATCTTGTCCAGATCGCATTACCAAGACCATAGATACCGTAGGAAATTCTAGCGAATTATTTGAAAAAAATTATCCAAAGCACTGACGTGAAGTCTGGAGTTTCGCCTTAGTTTGAAATTTTGTTCGACAGCTGTTTTGAATTTGTTTCTAAAACTGGAAAATGCGAATCTACCTACAAGGTGGACGATCAAGCGCTCAAAAGCTCCTGACTTTACGGCAGAGCTTTTCGAATTTTTATATTTATTTCAAGCAATTCCATTCGAAATCAACCTTAGGAAATTCAGATTCAATAGAAGCGAAAATATGAAGCCTGAATTTTCATTCAATGCTCTTAATATGTTTAGTCCTTAAGAAAGTTAGGATTTTTTAAAATCATTTATTAAAAGCAAGGAAAATGCTTTTCACAGAAACTGTTGAAAGTGCCTGAATCTCACTTCTCCGCACTTTTTGAGACATTACCAACTTTCTTCAAAGACTAAACATGTTGAGAGCTTTGAATGAAAATTCAGATTTCATATTTTCGCTTCTATTATAATCGTGAATGAAAAATTGATTGAACCAAAGACAACATGGATATATTTTCCGAATATGGAATTTCTCAGTTTGATTTTGAATGGAATTGTTTGAAATAAATATAAAACCACCATTTTATTCACATATTTGGATTCAGAATCGATTGAGTATTCAGGAAATATTGGATTATGAAGTATATTTTGCAAGGAAAAAAAAGTTTAAATGAAGAAACAATTAATGATGAATTGTCTTTGTGGCTTCTTATTTTGAAAACTAGTCAAATTTGAAAAAAATATTTTTTTTTGGAAAAACGGTTTTTCTCCAATTACTTTCCATGCCTTGGTTCGATAGTTTTTCCTATAAAATATTTGGAAGTCCCTTAAAAATACTATCATTCAATTTTGCTCAAAGGAAAAATACAGTGACGTGAAAAACACCCTGTCTATAATTTTTCATTATTTTCTGAAAATATTGAATGAATAATATACATTTATTGCTAAATTTGACGAGTAGCTTCTAATAAAAATATTCCAATTATTTTCAGAATCAAATCAACAAAATATCGCGCCTAGTGTCCGTAAACAGAATTCATATTCGATATGAAAAAATAATCGAATATCCGCAGATGTTGAATATTTCAACATCTGGCATCAATTATGACTCAGCTGTAAACTCTCCTGTCTCTAAATTGCCTGATATTCCAAAAACAGAAATCTCTAGTTGTTTCATATTTAGGGCAGTTATTGAAGTGGTCCCCACAATACGGGTGTGAAAGTAGGGCAAGGAATGCGAGGGGAAAGGGAACAAAATACTTCAATCCAGCTTTTTAGCTGTTCCACGTGAAAAGTAAATTAGCTTTTTTATGATCTGTTGTTGAGAATATTCGATATTCAGTGAATCCATCTCTTGAAGTTCATAAAAAGTGTATGAAATTATTTATCACATTGACATTATTTGTAGTTCGTTTCATGCTCTCTAAAGTCTCGCTTCAGTGTCATCTCATGTTGAATGATCATAATAGATTAGTAATGACCGCTCTGGCGATGAATTTAAACAAACACTCGAAAGTTCCTGACTTCCAGTCAGTGCTTTTCGAAGTTTTCATCACAATATTTAACGAACGCGCCGAGATGCATAGATTATAAATGTGTTCCATGCATCGTGCGTGCATCCCATGAACGCGAGTTACAATATGATATCGACCTCCTCCACATTCCATAGAAGCGTGGTCTTTCAGATCGAATTTCTAGGATTCTTTCCGGGGATTATCCCGCTGTGACTAAGCGGAATAGCGCGGAGCACATTTTCAAGCGTGTCTGCGTCGGGTGTTCCATGAATGAAACCCACGGAATTTCCCTTCTCCTTCCTATTCGCGGCGCCGTATAAAAGATCAGCGTGTTGTTACGTCACTGATAGTATTTCTAAGTTGTTCTGTGGATACGGTACTGAACCGGCTCTTATGCATTTTGTTCAAAGTTTCACAATATTACGAATCCAAAGAAATTTGTGAAAACTCTCTGAGGACCTTTTGTTTTGATACCAGTGAAAGTGGCTTTATCTAGCAATTTAACCGAAACACGTTTCTCCAAGATGTGCATCGATAAATTTCAACAGGACAAGTGCAGAATGATCAACAGGTGGGTTTGGCGATATGAGTCTTGTATTTTGACATTAACAGCTCTTTTTGAATTGATTTTTCTAACGTAAATCTCAATATGTACATACACACCTAAAAGTAGCTATTCACTGAGAAATAAAAGCATAAATTTCACTGAGAAGAAAGAATGTTTTCCGCTTCCCATCGAAGCCAATATTTCAGAACTGATTCACGTCATGTCATGAAAAAAATTTGATCCATAAATGAGTGGGACGTTGATTCATTGATTATACTCAGTTTGCTTTAAGATATTTATGTCAAAACATGTTTCAGGGCGTAAATTCCGATCACCTTCAATTTATCGAGAAGAAGGTGATGGTACAAGAAACAATATTTTCGAATCTTGCTATCCCGACCAAATAATCACAATTGGAACTGTATTTACTTTTTTGAAACATGAGTACAATAGACAACATTGTGAAAGTATCCTCTTTCTGTATGGAAATAATATGAACGATTGACCGAATTCTTGAATGTAAAGGTTGCAGTGGTTTGAGCGATGGTAGTAAATTGCATTATTGTATAACCTGTCTCTGCAAAGTGAGTGTATTGAACCAGACAAGGTCGAAAACAGTTCGTTTCTGTAGTTCAATGGCGGTTGGTATGACCTGTCTCGGCATGTTGAGTGTATTGAACCAGACAAGGTCGAAAACAGTTCGTTTCTGTAGTTCAATGGCGGTTGGTATGACCTGTCTCGGCATGTTGAGTGTATTGAACCAGACAAGGTCGAAAACAGTTCGTTTCTGTTGTCTACACTGTTTATGGGGTGAGGTCTGGGGATCCAGGAGGCCATTTAAGAATCGTCCAAAAAGTTTAAGATAACGTGACAGGAGGTGGTGCATTGCCCTCTCGAAAAAAAATTGTCACTCTTTTCCATTAGGAAAGCAGATGTGGTGATAACACTCCGTGAGAATAACGCTGGAAAGTCCTGCTACCTCGAAAAAACAAGCAACGCGTCCTGCATTGTGGTGAACATGCTGGTAGATGCAGAATTGGATGTTTCGTCTTTCATCATCCTCTCTACTCTTCCATCATATATTCGCAAACAGAATCTGGACCCATCACTGAACATTCAAATCCCTTCCTACTCAATTCTAATCGTTTTCCGACCATACTCCATACACTGGGATACAAAAGACCATATTCTGCAAGAAATTATCCTTATTGCCATTACAGCATTGAAACGCAAGTTCTCAACTTTTGTTGTGGGAAACGTCCAGAAAAGCCTAGTAGTTTCAATGAACCAACCTGCCGTTCTGTGGTCTGTATCTGGCGTTCTAACTCGTCGATTTTGCTCTTCTTGAAACCACGTTCGACAACATCTCATTACAGTGACTTCCTTCCGATTCTTTCGGTTAGCGATGCAACTCTGAGTATTGTGTGGAATTGGCGCGTCTGCAAAGACTATCGAATAAATATCTTCAACACAGAAGAGTCACTGAACCATAAGTGAACATGTTCAATACTGTTCAAATCCTGTCTGGAATGCCTTCAACATTTTATGAGCTTTTACCTTTAATGATAGCAAATAAGTTTTCATCAGAATAGAAATAGAATTTTTAACGCAATTGAAACCATATTACCCTTGAGAATATGAAATTCAAATATAGGTTTTTGTTCTCTGTTCAAACTAATTGCTCGAAAAACGATTCAGTCAAGAAAAGGAAATCTGTTAAGCCAAGACCTGCCCACTGGATTTTATATTGGTTTCATGAAAAATACTTGGCCTAGATGAACGATAGCTGTTTTTGAGCGCTCGTACTACTTGCACGAGGGCTATATCATTTCGTCACGATGTTTGTATTTTTCGAATTTTGAGCCGAAAATGGTCTCAAACGACTATGTTCGACTCATTGATGCCGAATCCGTCAGAAAAATCGAGTCTGTCCGTCCGTATACACGATAACTCTCGAACGGAATGTCCTAGAAACTTGAAATTTTCAGGGTAGGTTCGAATCTCGAATGCCGCGGTTGAGTTCGTTATCGGGCAAAATTCGCCTAGGGGTTCCGTAAATATGGCCGCTCGAAATTTTGTTTTTCTGATTACTTCGAAACTACTGATTCGATCGAGGTGAAATTTTGAACTCAGATGGAGAATTGCGTGCTCAAGCTACATGCAATTTTGTCCAGCTCGCATTACTAAAACCATAGAAACCATAGAAAATTATAACTTTCGAACGGAAAGGCATAGGGACTTGAAATTTTCAGGATAGGTTCGGATCGCGAATTTCGCGGTTACGTTCATCAATGAGCGAAATTAGACTAGGGGTTCCGTAAATATGGCCGTTTGAAATTTGGTTTTCTTGATAATTTCAAAACTATGGGTTTGATCGTGACGAAATTTTGAATTTAAATTGAGAATTATATATTCGAGCTACATTTTTTCCAGATCGCATGATCAAAACCATAGAGATCATAACTTTCGAACGGAAAGGCCTAGGGACTTGAAAATTTCAGGATAGGTTCGCGAATTTCGCGGTCAATGACCAAATTTAGACTAGGGGTTCCGTAAATATAGCTGTTCAAAACTATTTTTTTCCTGATAATTTCGAAACTACTTATTGGATTGGAATGAAATTTCGCACATAGATGAAGAATAATATATTCAAACTATGTACGTGGGAAATCGGGAAATTTTGTCCAGATCGCATTACCAAGACCATAGATACCGTAGAAAATTCTAGCGAATTATCGAAAAAAAAATTGGTCACCTGAAGCAATGACGTGAAGTCTGGATTTTCGCCTCAGTTTGAAATTTTCTTTGACAGCTGTCAGAATCTTACCAATTGGTTTCTAAAACTGGAGAATACGAATCTACCTACGATGTGGATGAAAGAGCGCTCAAAAGCTTCGCACTTCACGGCAGTGCTATTCTGAATTTTTAGGTGTGAACTTCACTCTATTTTCAACATACACTCCTTCAGATCGATACATACAGTTGTTCAACGTTTTTCCTTCCACTCTTCATCAATTGTGGACAAACATAATAAGCAACCTGTGAATATTTTTTTATCATTTTATCAGAAAATAATTCCATGGTTCTTTTTTATCATTGTAACAATAGAATATTATTTAACGAGCGGTAATGCAGGACATAACTCACGCTGTTTGCAGCACGAGCCGAAGGCGAGTGCTGTAATTCATCAAGTGGGTTAACACAAGTTGAATACTATACTTTATCTACGACTATAACAATAAATACTAAGATACAAGTACAGAGAAAGAACTTCATTTACAAATCTTAATAGTTACCAATAACCATGCATTATTTATGTTGTGCTTCTTAGCATGGATTAGAAAGTTGATAGGGGCTATGCTTCATATTCAGTGCTAAGTTCACTGAAATATGCCAAAAGAATATTCTCTGTAGACGATGACTCAATATTCTTACTGCTACACCAATCTTGAAAATTGTTGTATACACCTTTATATTTGTTTTAGAATTTTTCGGGCTATAAATTCTGAACGGTAACATTGGCTGCTTGTCTTATTTCTGGAGGTGTACATAATAGTTCATCTTCACTATCTGAATTCATTTTTTTCAGCAAAACATTCACAATAATAATTAGGTATCAACTTAATTTAAGAAAACGTCAAAATTATTCAATTGGCCTCCCCTCAATACCAATAATGGACAATTTCCTTTCAGACAATCGGCTTGTTCAGAAGCACAGAGACAGGGCGTTATAGTAGCGAGTTATTATAACTCACGTTGTTTGTTTGCAGATACTATTAAATGGTCAAAAGTAGTTGAATAATGAATATATAACTCAATAGGAGTAGACGAAACATTTAATTTGAATGAAAGATCAATGGAATAAAGAAAACATTTTTCAGGAGCACTTTGGGCAGAGCACTCCGGCGGTTACTGAACCACGCCAGGGTGGAAAACCGTCTAGTCAGTGGCCTGATACCGGGACTGAACTATATGCAGAAAAACACGGAGGATGTCCTGTTCTGTCTCATGCCCCATGCAAGTTCGGGAGACGCCGCTACACACATGCAGACAGTCTTACTTCAAGCTTATTGCTACGAGAACTGTATACCAGTTATAGAGGTGAGTTTTGGATTATTCTCTTTCTTCTATATTTTTAGATTATTTTATCGAGATGGAAATGAGGGGCATCCCTTTCGCAAAGCGAGGGACCATTCATATTCACCCAGTACCCCAATTCTTTCACGATTTCAATAGAGTTCAATCTCAAAAACTAAAGTATAGAAAGAAAAATATGTACGAAAAATTCGCGAAAAAATCCTCGATTTGCACTGTTTCTTTTTATTCATGACTACACAAGTGAGGATATTTGTACAAATTGAAACCTCCCTCACGTATAGATCGAAAGTTTCTCGGAAAAGCTCCTGAAAATCGATAAATTCCTGAACCAGATGGTGCGATAGAAACCAGTCGTTTTTTCCCCTACGCTGCTTTCTGGAATTCAACCCCGATCGATGAAGAGGCGGCTCCTCGTAAAGAGGGACCTTGAACCCAATATTGAAGGCCAGCAGTCGTACGAAAACATTAAAAAACGCTGCGAATTTCCTCAAAAGTCACGCTGAAAAATGTCCATTTCTGGAAAATATTCACAGTGGGTTGAATCAGGTGACCGTGCTGGAAAGTGTTGAACAAAACTTGTCGAATTGAAACTTCGTGGTCTGTTGGAAAATAGCGAAGGTTTATGTGAAATCAACCTATTGCGGTATAAATAAAATAATTTTTGAAAAACTAAGTATATATAAAACATTAAATGACGAAATTCTAAATATGTAGTACCTACTATGATGTTGTTACCCTATTGAACAAAGCTCTAAACCAAATTTTGTAATAAGTACCAAATTTTGTGGATGAGTTGTGATAGTTAGGTTAGGAACTGTATCGGTCCTGATTTCCAAATACAGAAAAATATTTTCGTCAACCTCGGACTATCGACATCTTTTGTAGTTCAGTTTAAATTGTCCAAAGGTCAGCTCTATGTATGTAAACGTGCATCAATAGTATAGGAAAATCACGAGGTCGTATTTTCATGGCATGTTTCGAATGAAAATAGCCTAAAGAAATGGAAATAGAACGAATATATTATTTCTAGTGGAATATCTAATTTTAGTTTACGCAAAACCGATGTAGGTTTCTTTACCCATCTGTATACCTAGAAAGATAAAATTAAAATATGCATATTGTTGTTGTTAATAGATTGATGTAGGAACGGCGGTTTTTCCTACATGGTAAATCGGGAAAATGCAAACAATATGAAATGAAGTTGGAAACCAATGCCAAATGATGGAGATGATAATTTTCAGATTATGTTCATTTTATGAGTACAGATTAATCGAAAAGAAAAGTTATCAAATACCAGTTTTACTTTTTGATAAAGACTGACGATGATTAAGACGGCTTAGGTATGGTGGAAAAGTTTGGCCATGATAAATTCTCGAATAAGATATCCATTAAAAGATACTAACGAACAATGGTAAGAGATTTCGAAAAAAAAAAAAACTATCATTTATTCTTAACGAGGGATTGATAAAGCAGTACCAACAACAGTAATCCTCTATGTTCAGTGGAACACCAATAAGACCCTTGATACAAATTTCATTTAAAGCCAAAAAACGAGGAAAGTCTTTTGCATACACACCTGAATGTACATTCATAAAATGAAAAGAATTCAACATACCGTTTATAAAAAATCATTGAAACAATTATTGGGATGCATAGGGCAAATGAAAGTAGTGTACACCCTTAAGTTATCAGGTAGAGATAGTAAGGACATGTCTAAAGATTAGCTATTGCTCCCATCCAAATATTAACGCAAAATCACTATATTTTATGCCGGACATTCAAAAGGTTGTTTATAAAAAAATCTGCTGAAACGAAACTGGTGACTACATTCTACAGAAATATTTTTTGGGAAAAGAAGAAGGAATTTGGCGAGTTTTTAAAATAATTTTTCAATCATAAATTGTCGGATTCGAAAGTTGCAGGCAAATTGATATCAGAAATTGATTTTATTTCCTTCATATACCAACTTTCAATTCATACTAATTCTTTTTTAACATCCAATACAGGATAGTTTTGTTTTTTTCATACATATCATATCCTTTCTCCATGAAAATAATCAAAAATTATAATCAAATTTGGTCAACGTAGAAAATATTGACGAAAAATGGAGTAAGGTGAGAAATTAAAAAAAAAAACACAAGAACTCAAATAACTCGTAAACTGTTGATTTTTGGTAATCAATAAATATAGCACAAACGACAGCAAATGAGTCATACTAACACTTCTTCCAAGGTTCACGTCTTATTTGGAAACACCCTGTATTGTTTTCAGTTTCTTTTGTCAATCGAAAAGAAAGCTAGAGATTTCGATTTCCCTCTAACTTCAGTAGATCTTAGTGCTTAACAGCTAATGAAAATGCGATTCCTATGTTGAGATCCAGGAGATGAGGAGGTACGGACATGGTTGCACGTACCAACGTGATCCAAAACTGCTGACTTGATTTGGATAGAATGTGCACGTCGCACCATACAGCGGCGTAAATTAAATATCCCTTCATTCGACAATCGTGTGCAAGTATATTTCCATTGGAAATTCCGAACTCGATAGGCTCACTGTATTCGTTGGTGAAAGTATGCAGGGACAGGTTGACGTCAATGTCAACGCATAGTTTGATCGACCTAGTTTACGGATTCTCCGAAAACGTTGCGGCAGAATCAAGGTTCGTGAGGAACCAGACTGGCCTCGTTAATCGTTATGCAATATGTTTATGGTAAAGTGTATAATTGGTTAGAGGATGTAAATTTTTGGAAATCGGTTTTAATATTTTCATATTATCGGATAGTGCGCCAGGCCACAGCACGCGGTGTATATTATATAGGAGAAATTGAACTGTCGAGGAAACTGAATATTTTATTAACCAAGAAAGCCAAAGGTGCCTTAATGATCTGGCGAATTTTCTTCAGGTGATCAGGGAAAAAAAACATTATCCTTAGGACTTTTACTATCTACTACTCAACATATAAATACCCATAACATTTCTCCTCAACACTGCGTCATCAGATCTGCGAATTTTCTCAGCCCTTTTTAGCCATATCCATAAAATGAACATTGAAGATATCTGCCATTTCACTTTCCTTTAGTGGATCGTTCAGCACCATTCGTGTCTGTCGACTTCATTAAATTCAGCAAACCAACGACAAATGGTTATTCTCGACGAAGCAAATCTCTTATTCCATTCCTGTTTAATTGTGTTCTTTTCCCATCAATTTACAGTGTTTTATGAAATGACAAAAGACTTTGGCGAGGTGCTCTCGTTATGTTGATTTCGAGCTTAATGATTGGGAAACAGATGGGTGTTTCGTCACATAGTTACTGGGAACCCCTAGTATAATTTTTCTCATAGATGAACGTCATTACGACATTCCAGAACCTTACCTACCCTGAAAATTTCAAGTCCCTAGGCGTTTCCGTTCAAAAGTTACAATTTTCTATGGTTTCTATGGTTCTGGTCATGTGATCTGGACAAAATTTCACATGTAGCTTGAACACCTCATTCTCCATTTGAGTGCAAAATTTCATCTTGATCGAATCTGTAGTTTTCAAGTAATCAGGGGAACAAAACTTTGAACGGCCATATTCACGGAACCCCTGGTGGAATTTGGCCCATTAAAGAACTTAACCGAGGCATTCGGGAACTGAACCCACACTGAAAATTTCAAGTCTCTAAGTTGTTCCGTTCGAGAGTTATCGTGCTTACGGACGGACGGACAGACTCGAATTTTCCGACGGATTCGTCATCAGTGAGTCGAACATAGTCGATTGAGACCATGTTCGGCTCAAAATTCGAGAAATACAGACATGGTGAATGATATAGCCCTCGTGTAAGTAGTACGAGCGCTCAAAAATGTTATTAGATTATTAGCTTTTTACTTGCGGATGATTTTTTCACTACAAAAGAAGAAGGGCGAATTTTATGCCTAAGTTTCAAGAAAAAAATTCACACCAGACACTTGAATTTCCCAGGAAAAGCACGGTCGAAAACAGTGCTCGATTAAGTCGTTTTATTGTTTATTGGAAATGATAACCAGCGTCGATATTTTTCCACGCGTAAACCAAATGTACAATAGTTGGGCATAATATTATCGGCAGGTGCAGATAATCCCCGAGCAAACATCACGGAAACCCATGAAGCTTCTTCTATCCATGGTATTTGCACGTGATTTCCTGGGAAAACTAAGAGCTGATCGGTTGTTTCAATCGACCTTCTTCTGCATTGATATACGTTGCATTTGATTTTTGTTGTTGGAATTCACGCCTGTGTTTTACTGCAACGTTATAATTGATGTGAAGTAATGTACTGCTGGACGAGGGGAATCACAACCAACAAACCGATTACGTTGTTGATTTGATACAGAATAAAAAATGTAGCCATGCGAATTAAACACGGGATTTTCCCCGACAATACGAGGGTTACAAAATGAATAAATAAATATAATCTATTTTTGTTCACGTTTTCTTCAATATTTCATCTTTTGTTACAGGTGGATTCAGGACAGAAACTCATAGAGCTTTGCGGCACGTCCCAAACGAACATCAAATCGAACTTTCCCTGCGTGATTATCACCAAATACCGAGATGGGTCGGACAGTTCGTCGGACTACTCCTCATCGAGTGCATTGTCCCCGATAGAGCAGACCTTGACAGATTTCTATGAATGCACCATCCAGGAATTTCCAAGGCCGATCATTGAACTTCCTGGGTGAGACGTTCGAAAGAAGATATAACCAAGGATTCAACTTTTGGTTTCGATGCTGGAGCGATTTCGAATTCTTACGATGCCGGACCCCCTTAAACTAGCATTGAACGTTATCGGAATATGTATTCATTGTGGACCAAACTGAAGACACGCCATGTTGAATGAAGTATACTTCGAATTTTATCGATTTTCAAATTTTGGGCATGGTATATATTATAGTCTGTTTGACCTGACATTCACGTCAGTTTGGATATGTGACTTGAGGACATTGATGCATCTGTAAAAGATTGTTTTTATTGTATTTACCTAAATTGTATCATCGAATTTGAAGAAAAGATTGTTATAATAAATTGAAAATATATTGAAGGATATAATAACTAATTAGCTTTATTGCGCGCTTGTTTATATGAACAAGAGCGTTATCATTTTATTCATTTTACCAACATGTTTATATTGTTTATTTATTTCCTCTTGTTCGATCAGTGGCGTCAGTACAGTAATGAGTTTTCAAAATTGGTTCAAAGTCAGTAGATTCAACTAGAAAAGCTCACTATGTTTTTCACGGGGAACAACTTGGAAGCTGAATTTCTACATAACACATTAGGTAGTACACAAGGAGAATATGGCGAATTCAATTTTTCTTAAATCTTCTAGTGATAGAGAAATTTCACATGAACTTTCGTGCCGTTGTCTACTATAAGGTTTCAATTCGATCGGAATGATTGGATCGGAATTTTTCGAATTATTCAGAAGAAAATGAATTGAGAAACTTTAGGCCTTTTTATTCCGAAGATATATATTGTGTTTAGGGACAGAATTAAATTGAAACTCGAACTCTTCACCTGTGACATTTGCGCAAAACGATAACGCTTTTGTTCAAAGAAACAAGCACTAAAAAATTATCCCTAAAAATTTTCACTATGCGTGGTAACTTTTATGGAAGTTTTTGATGACAATAAATGCCCTTTTGCGCGCTTGTTGCTAGGAATAATAGCATTATTATTTCGACCAAATGTCTGTAATTTCAGAATTTTGTGCCGAGCATGGTATCGAAAAATTAGAAAAATGAATTCGAGGTCAAATTAACGTCTCACAATCCGTTAACACGATAACTCCCAATAGGAGAGGCCGAGAGTTTTGAAATTTTTAGGGTGCGCCAGTTAGATTCTTTAATGACGAAATACGTCGAAGGGTTCCGTAGATATAGCCATCCGAAGTTTTTTTCCAATAATTCTAAAAATACCGAGCCGATCGAATTGAGAGCTTGCATTTAGTTGTAAGATGACGACACGAAGGTTCATGTGAATTTTCGTATACATATTACTGGCAGATTTGAAAATTTATTATACATTATCGTTTCTACATATGGGGCATCGATCAAATGAGTTTTCAGTAAATACAGTTTTCTAGCTGTTCCACGTGAAAAAAATTTTCTGTTATAGTAATTACTATATATACTATTTAGTTATTCGGTGATTCCATCTGTTGAAGTTCATAAAAATAAAATGACGCTATTTGTCATAATGATAAGAAACATCGAAGGCCGTTTTGTTACACCGAAGAAAGAGTGAGTTTTTCTGGTATATTCAATATAATTCGGTGATAATATCTTTTGGAGTTCATGAGAATAAAATGAAAATTTTTTGTCGTACGCACAATGAACACTGATGGCTGTTTTGGTACACAATAAGCGCGTATAAGCTCCTGATTCCACGTCAGTGCTTATGACATTTCGTCACGATGTCTGTATTTTTCGAATTTTGAGCCGAAAATTGTCTCAATCGACAAGGTTCGTTTCACTGATGACGAATCCGTCGAGAAATTCAAGTCAGTCCGTCCGGCCGGCAGTCCATAAGCACGATAACTCTCGAACGGAACAACCTAGAGACTTGAAATTTTCAGTGTGTGTTCAGTTCCCGAATGCCGCGGTTAAGTTCGTTAATGGGCAGAATTCCACCAGGGGTTCCGTAAATATGGCCGTTCGAAATTTTGTTCTCCTGATTACTTCGAAACTACTGGTTCGAATGAGATGAAATTTTGCACTCAAATGGAGAATGATATATTCAAGCTAATTTTTTTCCAAATCGCATGACCAGAACCATAGAAACCAAAGAAAATTATAACTTTCGAACGGAAAGGCCTAGGGACTTGAAATTTTCAGGATGGGTGTGGATCTCGAATGTCGCATTCGTGTTTATCAATGAGCAAAATTCGACTAGGGATTCCATAAATATGGTCGTTTGAAATTGAGTTCTCTTGATAATTTCAAAACTACAAATTCGATCGTGACGAAATTTTGTATTTTGATGGAGAATGATATATTCAAGCTTTTTTCCAGATCGCATGACTAGAACCATAGAAACAAGACTAAGGGACTTGAAGTTTTAAGGGTAGGTGTGGATCTCGAACGTCGCGGTCACGTTTATCAATGAACAAAATTAGTCCAGGGGTTCCGTAAATATGGTCGTTTGAAATTTAGTTTTGTCGATAATTTCAAAACTACGGATTCGATCGTGATGAAATTTTGTATTTTAATGGAGTAACATAATAATAGAAACCATAGAAAACATAACTTCCGAATGGAAAGGCCTAGGGACTCGAAATTTTCAGGGCACGTTTGGATCTCGAATGTCGCGGTCACGTTCATCAATGAGCAAAATTAGACTAGGGGTTCCGTAAATGAATCTGGGTGCAAAATTTCACCTCGATCGAATCAGTAGTTTCAAAGTAATCAGGAGAACAATATTTCGAACGGCCATATTCACGGAACCCCTGGTCGAATTTTGCCCAATAACGAACTCAACCGCGGCATTTGAGATTTGAACCTATCCTGAAAATCTCAAGTTTCTAGGTTGTTCCGTTCGAGTGTTATCGTGTACACGGACGGACGGAAAGACACGAATTTTTCGACGGGTTCGTCTTCAGTGAATCGAACCTTATCGATTGAGACCATTTTCGACTCGAAATTCGAAATATACAGAAATTGTGACGAAATAATAAAGCCCTCGTGTAAGTACGAGCGCTCAAAAATTGGCCACCTAAAGCACTGACGTGAAGTCTGAGGTTTCGCCTTAGTTTAAAATTTTTCTTGACAGCTATCAAATTTTTTCAATTGGTTTCTAGAACTGAAGAATGCGAATCTACCTACAAGGTGGATAAACGAGCGCTCAAAAGCTCTTGACTTTACGGCAGAGCTTTTCTTGTTTTTCTCTTTAAAAAAATACTCTGATATTGATAAAATGGCATTTCCTGGAATCTATGAAGGTGACAATGAGAATGAAGTAATTTCGTTGTTTCATATCTACGATGATTGGTTCGAAAAACAAAAACAAATAAAAGAAAATTCATATTTCATTTACTCATTTAGGCAAAGGGGAGAGCAATAGTGCTTGTCAGTGGGGCTGAACATCAAATTAACCCAACCAAGACCACATTTATTCGGAAAAGGAAACTTCCAGTATGAGATCGCTCTCTTTGAACAGAGACATGATAGAGTAGAAGTCTGAAGTAAAATATCTGGGAGTAACCCTATATAGCAAGCTTCTGTGGAACAAGCATATTGAGGAACAAATGGCCTTGATGGCGTGCAGACGTCTGGCTGGTAAGACCAAAAATACTAAGATGGTTGTACGTCATGATTGTGAGAGTGATAAAAACTCATGGAGCAATAGTTTGGCATGCCAAGTTAAGTCAGAACAGCACGATGAGAGCCATCGACAGAATACAAAAGTGAGCCTGTGTTTGTATCACTGGAGCTAAAAGTTCCTTCGGAACTTTAAAAGTGCAAGATCCAAACAGTATTTGGACGTATTGGTATTGTCGCCTCAGAAAGCATATGATAAGAATGGGCTCAACAGAGACTGACGAGTGTAGATTCTGTAGGGAAGAGGAGGAAACTCCTGGTCCCCTGGTTACAGAATGCCTCGCCATAACAAACCAGCGCAAATAATTTCTTGGACAAAAGAATTACAGAAGAAACGAGGATTTAACCTCCTTGAAGCCCTCTCAGATACTGGAGTTCATTGGAGCTACCAGCAATGAACGAATTTGGAATCAGAGAGCCTGGTCCTTTCTGATCAGACACATATCAACAGCAGATCTTTCCAGTGACGAGATAATAAAGGAAACTAGCATCGAGAAAACATTTACTACGATGCTAAATAGAAAAGAAGATTGGGGAAGGAAGCACAATCCCAGCTCTCAAAAATACCATCAAATGGTACACAGAGGGTTCTAAAATCGAGAACGGCATTGGCGCTGGAGTATTCGGGACTGGCACCAAATGCTCACTTTAATTAGGTCACGGTTCAAGCGTCTTTCAGGCAGAAATACCTACTTGCAATGGAAGGATGTGTGGAAATGAACCTAGTAAGAAACTATCAGAAATGTGACATAGCGATACTTTTTTATTGTCAGGCGGCAATTAAAGCATTTAGATCTCATATCATCGATGCTAAGATGGTGTTGGAGTACCGAAGAAGTTAAGTCTGGTTTTCTGGTCACTCGAGAATCAAAGAAAATGAAGAGGCCAACACACTCACCAGAAAAGGACCATCAACTCCCTTCATTGGCCCAGAGCCTTTCTGTGGTTGAGGTTAATGCACCTAAAAGAAAGCGTTTCTGGAGAAGAAAAAACCGAAAGAGGAACACTCTGGCGAAATCTCCCTGGATAAGATCCTTCCAAAAAGTTTCTTCGAAACTTTGAATAGCAAGATCTAAGAAGTATCTGGATCTCAGGAAGCACCTCATGAGAATGGGTCTAGCAGAAAATGACGAGTTCAGATTCTGTGGGAAGGAGGAAGAAACTCCTGGTGACGAAATGCCTCGCCATCGCTAGCCTACGCAAAAAATGCCCTGGAAAAGAGACTTGTAGAAGTGAGGAAGTATCCTCCCTGGAGCCATGCCAGATACTGGAGTGCATTAGAACCCTGGAATGGGGGGACGAGCTGTAGACTACGTAATGGCGAGAACAGCTCTGGCGGGGGGCACAAAAGGCCTTGTATCTAATTCAAAGGGGAGAGCAGGACCGTGTAAATTTACAAGGAATATAAAGGGACGGACTCGAGAAGGAATTGAAATATGATCCAATTCATGTTTACATTGTGATGTTCTCGAATAAACGAGAAGTTGCTAGATGACAAACTTTTCAAACGGAAATGGGTCAATTTTTGTGAAAGTCGCATTTTGGTTATTTAGTTATAGTTATAGTTAGGTAAGGAGGTTTTCATTCCACTGCGCTCTCAAGGTCTATTGTGACCCCTATCATAGCCAGTATCTGAGAGGGCTTAAGAGAGGTTGAATTCTCGTTCATCCTGTAATTATATTGTCGAAAACATTCTTTGCGCTAGTTTGCAATGGCGAGGCAATTTGTAACCACAACTTTTTGAGCTGATCCATTCCTGGAAAATTACTCCAGACTGCTCCTCTTCCAGACTCTTCCTTCTCCAAAAACTCTTTCACATAGGTACATTTGCCTAAGCCACAGAAAGGTTCTGGGCCAGTGAGTGGCGTTTATGCTGCCTTTCTGGCAAGTGTATTGACCTCTTCGTTTCCTTTGATTCCTAACCTCCTAACCAGGAACCCAGACTGAACCAAGGACCTTATTGCTCTTGCCCACTTCATTAAGTTTTCCATATCAGCTTTGAGTCGATGGTACAGATGTTCAGTGCATTGATAGCAGCTTGACTATCAAAATGGATCACAATGTCACACCTTTGATAGTTTCTTTCCAGGTTTATATCTATGCATCTTTTTATTGCAAGTATTTCTGCTTCATTCGGTACGTTTATTACCAGTGCATATTTAACCTCTGCATAGATTGTAGAGAGTACATTCCATAATTACCTGATTTATCTTGCATAGATTGTAGAGAGTCCATTCCCTAATTACCTGATTTATCTTTCATGATTATCAGTCATCATGAATTTTTAAAGGTCTTATAACAGCAACCATTAATATACGAGCTTGAAAAGACATTATTTCACATTACGATCACGAATATTATCATTCTAACCAACATGCAAGACGTAGAAGTGAACAAATTCATCCCACACTTCAGTGTGAATCATCCCCGAGTACCCTTCGAAGAAATATACGAGTCTATGAAATGTATCCACTTCGCTTGCAAGTTCTTCGGGCTTGAACCAATAACATTTTCAAGATCGAAACATGGCTCACTCTCCATAGAACACAGCAAACATGATTTTATATATTACGTGATCTTCTGCTGTCTCTACACATTGCTTGGAGGATACACAATGGTAACCTTGTTGCTGGAAATGACTTCTCTCTTAGCAAATGCGAAGAGCAAGTTCAGTATTCTGATCGCTGTGATGATACTCCTGTTATTCTGTATCCTTTCTGAGAATTACTTGATGAGAAAATTGATTTCTTCGAGTTTGGTTTCCCTCGGAAAAGTTGACATGGTCCTACTCAGATTTAACGCAAAAATAGATTATAAAAATTTGAAAAGGGATAATGCAAGTCTTATGATTCTAATGTTTAGCTCCATTGTGATAAGGAGCACAATAATGATTATTCTGGTTGATTTAGACGTTTTACAATCTTTCACAGTGTTTGGGGTTTTATCGGTGAAAGCATTGACGAAATACCAATTCATTTCTTACGCTAAACAACTATCGAAAAGATTCGAAAAAGTGAACGACACAATGAAAGAAATCTTCGAGAAGACAACCAAAGATAAAATCATCTTTAACCATCTGATCCATGAGGACATCATTTCAGAAGGAATGTTAATCATGTGTCGGCAACACCATCAACTTTGTCAGTGGATGAGGATTTTGAATAAAGCTTTCGGCCTTCAACAACTGACCTCGATTGCTGTTTCAGTCTGTAACGTTTTGTTTCAGACATACTATTTGTATTATATTCTTGCAGAAGATCAGGTAACTTTCCTGTCCGTTATCACGCCTCTGATTTGGACTTTAGACGAAATGATGGAGATACAGTTGTTAGTTACATCCTGCGTTGAAGTCTGCGACCATGTGAGTTAATATTGTAATGAATATTGTCCAAGTCCTATACTGTACTGTCTACTCCCGTTCGGGCCGATGTCGTTTTATATCCGCTTCATAGTTCTCGAAGGGTCGAGTTCTGTCGAGAATGGCGTGGATGTATCTTGAAGCGACGGGTCCAGTTCGTTACAGTATATACAAAATAATCGTCCTTTCGAACGTCAGTGGCACACTTCAATTCATTTCCAATTTTCAATAAGGAATCTTCAAAATTGTCTGAGGACACATTCTGGAATTTTCACAATTTCGTTTTCTGAAGGTTGTCCCAAATTTCACCCCAAAAATTCACATTAATTCATTCAGGGAACGGTATGTATTCATTAGAAACTTTCGAATGGCGAATTTGCCTAATTGAAATTCATCGAACTCAATGAAGAAGTATAGGGAAAATTATGATAATAATCAGTTTTCCATAATATTTTTATATTCTCGGACAAAGTGCAAGAGCTTGCACTATCCGTACGGTTTCCGCTATTGCAGAAATGTGCTTTGCTTGAAGTTCCTTGAATTAGGTAACACGTTACATCTCCCCTCTTGGTTTGTATAACGTCCTCGTTGTCAATTCGCTGATCGGGACTTTTTTCGATGTGGATTTTCGATCCTTGGATTGTAGAGTATCTCAGATATCCAGCAGCGAGGGAATTAATAATAAGAGAGCCTGGTCCTCTCTGATTCAACACATCTCATCAGCGGACCTTCCCAGTGATGAGATAAAAACGAAAACTAGCATCGAGAAAACCTTCACTACGGTGCTAAGTTGAAAAGAAGATTGGGAAAGGGGGTACACAATCTCACAATTTACCTAATTGAAATTCACCGAATTCAACGAAGAAGTATAGAAAAAATTATGATAATAATCAATTTTCCATAATATTTTTGAGCGCTCGTACAACCTACACGAGGGCTATATCATTTCGTCACGATGTCTGTATTTATCGAATTCTGAGCCGAAAATGGTCTCAAACGATAGAGTTCAACTCACTGATGACGAATCCATCGGAAAATTTGAGTCTGTCCGTCCGTCCGGCCGTCCGGCCGTCCGTAAGCACGATAACTCTCGAACGTATCAACCCTGAGACTTGAAATTTTCAGTGTAGGTTCAGATCCCAAATGCCTCGGTGAAGTTCATTAATGGGCAGAATTCCACCAGGGGTTCCGTAAATATGGCCGTTCAAAATTTAGTTCTCCTGATTACTTTGAAACGACAGATTCGATCAAGATGAAACTTTGCACTCAAATGGAGAATGATTTGTTCAAGCTGCATGGGAAATTTTGTCCAGATCGCATGACCAGAACCATAGAAACCATAGAAAATTGTAACTTTTGAACGGAAACGCCTAGGGACTTGAAATTTGCAGGATCTCGTGTGTGGATCTTGATTGTCGTGATTACTTTTATCTATGAGCAAAATTATACTAGGGGTTCCGTGAATATGGTCGTTTGTAATTTGGTTTTCTTGATGATTTCAAAACTACAGATTCGATCGTGACGAAATTTTGTATACTAATGAAGAATGATATATTCAAGCTACACTTCTCCAGATCACATGACCAGAACCATAGAAACCATAGAAAATAATAACTTTCGAACGGAAAGGCCTAGGGACTTGAAATTTTCAGGATAGGTGTGGATCTGAAATGTCGCGTTCACGTTTATCAATGAGCAGAATTATACTAGGTTATACGGTCGTTTGAAATTTTGGTTTCAAGGTAATTTCGAAACTACGGATTCGATCGAGATAAAATTTCATATTTTAATCGAGAACGTTATATTAAAGCAATATTTTGTCCAGATCGCATCACCAGAACCATAGAAACCATAGAAAATTTTACCTTTTGAACGGAAAGGCCTAGAAACTTGAAATTTTTCAGGGTGGGTTTGGATCGCGAATTTCACGGTCACGTTCATCAATGAGCAAAATTAGACTAGGGGTTCCGTAAATATGGCCGTTCAAAATATTCTGTTCCTGATCATTTCGAAACTACTGATTTGATTGGAATGAAATTTTGCACCTAGCTGAGGAATAATGTATTCAAACTGCGTGCGAAATTTTGTCCAGATCGCATTACCAAGACCATAGATACCGTAGAAAATTCTAGCGAATTATCGAAACAAAATTGATCAGCTGAAGCACTGTCTGGAGTTTCGCCTAAGTTTCAGAATTTTTGCGACGTCGAAAATTCCTTCAATTGATTTCTAAAACTGGAAAATGCGAATCTACCCACCAAGTGTATGTACGAGCGCTCAAAAGCTCCTGCCTTCACGGCAGTGCTTTTCGTAATTTTTATATTATCGGACAAAGTACAAAAGCTTGCACTATCCGCATTAATTCCGCTAGTCCAGGAATGTGCTTTGCTTCTTGTGAAGTTCCTTAAAGTAGGAACATCTCCCCTCTTGGTTTGAACAACGTCCAAGTTTTCAATTCGCTGATTGTTTTCGATGTGGAAGATTTTCCTAGGATTGTAGAGTATCTCAGCCTTGTTTTTTAGGCGCTCGTTCTACTTACCCGAGGTCTTTATCATTTCGTCACGATGTCTGAATTTTTCGAATTTCGAGCCGAAAATGGTCTCAATCTACAAGTGCATTAACTGATGACGAATCCGTCGAAAAATACGAGTCTGTTCGTCCGTCCGGCAGGTCGTATACACGATAACTCTCGAACTGAACGAAACTTGAAATTTTCAGGGTAGGTTTGAATCTCAAATGCCGCGGTTGAGTTCGTTATTGGGCAAAATTCGACTAGGGGTTCCGTAAATATGTCCGTTCGAAATTTCGTTCTCCTGATTACTTCGAAACTACTGATTCGATCGAGATGAAATTTTGCACTCAGATGGAGAATGACGTGTTCAAGCTACATGCTACAAAACTACGGATTCGATCGTGACGAAAGTATGTATTTTAATGGAGAATGACATATTCAAGCTACATGCAAAAATTTGTCCAGATAGCATGGCCAGAAGTACATTTCTCGCGATTCTGAGAAAAAAACATCACTGAGAATAGAAAACATTTTCGAAACATATGGTTCGTTAGGACGCAGTTTCCTGGAATCCAACCCCCGATCGGTGAGGGTATGACCTTTCGCCAAAAAAAACCTTGAACCCCTCTGCGGTAGAACAAGAGTGACCCGCAAAAACGGGATAGATTGTCGAGTAAACAAAGGAAGTCAAGGGTTTATTCACATGAGTTCATCATTTACGAGTATTTTCGTTGTTTCGATGAATCGATATTTGCACTCTTCCATTTCAATGTACGAAGCACGACCAGAAAGTTCCAGTACTCACTTTTTTATTTTTTCAGAAAAATTGTATCAAAAATATTACCGGTTTTTGTTGTTGAATAATTTCTCCATAGTTACATAACCCCCCCGCTTTTAGAGGTGCTTTTCGTACGCCTCCTCATGCAACATTGGAAAATTTTGAAAACCACTGAAGCGTAATATTATCATCAATAAAGGTTATTAAGTCTCAAAAATCTCTGCTTTGTTTTTATGTGCGTGCGATCAATGAAGGGCATTTTATATCATCACAGTAATAAATCTGAAACTGAATGAACAATAAAAATCGGCACGAAAAATTATGTTTGGAAAAAAAATTCATTCTGAATATAGCCATTGACCCCTTAAAAATGTTAAAAAAATTGTTACTTTGGATCTGTAAAAAATGCCGAACTATGACTAGATCGCTGGGCGTTAGGTAGATATTTTCGCAGTGATCAAAGGGACGTTTCATTAAGAAAACATCATCATATATTATACATAAAATAAAATTGGATTGTTTACTCTCTTGTGAAGTCATGCGCCAACTGAACGCTCTTTCGTCCGCTGAATATCTAACCTTGTATTATTGTATCATGTGGTGTGGTACTCACAGTACTCACACTCACCACTCAGCACTCACCAGTCACCGCATGTCGGGCGAACTATATAGGTGTGTACAGACATGCTCCGAATATCGTACCGAACCGTGTCGCGTACCCCGCGAGAGCGAATCAAATTCATCGCACGTAGAGGTGCAATTTGAATTCGTGAATTTGATTCGCTCTCGCGGGGTACGCGACACGGTTCGGTACGATATTCGGAGCATGTCTGTACACACCTTAAGATAAGAACCGCGGGAGACAACGCGATGTGGCGTAGACGACAACGCCATCTTTCTGACGTGCGGAGAGCCGTCACATCTCCAATTCAACCTCCTATCAATTCATCCGATTTCGACAATAGTTTCCCAAACTCCTTCAATGTTCTATTACTTTCTATCGCAACTTATTTACTGGTATGTCGATCCAACAATTTTTCATGAATAACAAACACTATCAAATACTGATATCGTTTATATCATTCACGATGCTCAAATATGATGAAATTGATTTTGTTTTATGGCTATTTATTCAGAATGTCCAATATCCAGAACTACATAGGACCATAACAATAGTGATACCTTTTATATTATTCAAAAAACACTTTATTTCTTTGAAGTCATTTTTTGTCTGTTTTAAAAACCATCAATTCATTTTCAATGTTGAGAAGCCAGTTTTATATCTCCCTCCCCGAAGTAGACCTTTTGAGATCTTCCATCTTCTTTTTTCAGGCGAACTCAACTGCTGCCATATTACATGAAATGAGGAATACAAATTTCAATGTTTCACTCGAGGAGAGCGTAAGTAGTAACACTGATCAAGAATTAACTATAAACCCTTTTCTGTATATTCTTTACAGATACAAACCTATTCTCTTCAAATGCTTCATCAAAAAATTGAATTCTCTGCTATGGGATATTTTGTTATCGACTATACACTCACCTATTCGGTAAGTATGCCTAGGTATATTGTTTGAAATTTTTTGGAGTTTTTTTTCTATCTCATTTTCGAATTTCGACAATATTCTACCATAGATCTTTTCAGTGAGTTTGTCAAGGTCATCCTCTATTTCGATCTGTTTTGTGTTCATTTCTTGTTTTTTTTGTTGTTTTTATTCATTCTTCTTTTCTACTTATTTGGTCCTCGATATTTGCATCCTGTTTTTTCTGAACAGGTATGATACTAGGGTTTTCCTCGCTTTATTTTTGAGCGCTCGTACAACTTACACGAGGGCTATATCATTTCGTCACGATGTCTGTATTTTTCGAATTTTGAGCCGAAAATGGTCTCAATCGACTATGTTCGACTCACTGATGACGAATCCGTCGGAAAATTCAAGTCTGTCCGTCCGTCCGGCCGTCCGTCCGTCCGGCCGTCCGTCCGGCCGTAAGCACGATAACTCTCGAACGGATCAACCTAGAGACTTGAAATTTTCAGTGTAGGTTCGGATCCCAAATGCCTCGGTTAAGTTCGTTAATGGGCCAAATTCGCCCAGGGGTTCCGTAAATATGGCCGTTCAAAGTTTTGTTTCCCTGATTACTTGAAAACTACAGATTTGATTGAGATGAAATTTTGCACTCAAATGGAGAATGAGGTGTTCAAGCTACATGTGAAATTTTGTCCAGATCGCATGACCAGAACCATAGAAACCATAGAAAATTGTAACTTTTGAACGGAAACGCCTAGGGACTTGAAATTATCAGGATAGGTGTGGATCTCGAATGTCGTGATCACGTTCATCTATGAGCAAAATTATACTAGGGGTTCCGTAAATATGGTCGTTTGAAATTTAGTTTTCTTGATAATTTCAAAACTACAGATTCGATCGTGTCGAAATTTTGTATACTAATGGAGAATGATATATTCAAGCTACATTTCTCCAGATCACATGACCAGAACCATAGAAACCATAGAAAATCATAACTTTTGAACGGAAAGGCCTAGAGACTTGAAATTTTCAGGATAGGTGTGGATCTGAAATGTCGCGTTCACGTTTATTAATGAACAAAATTATACCAGGGGTTCCGTAAATACGGTCGTTTGAAATTTTGGTTTCTGGATAATTTTGAATTTGCGGATTCGATCGAGATGAAATTTTGTATTTTAATCGAGAATGATTTATTAAAACAATATTTTATCCAGATCGCATGACCAGAACCATAGAAACCATAGAAAATTGTAACTTTTGAAGGGAAAGGCCTAGGAACTCGAAATTCTCAGGGTGGGTTTGGATCGCAAATATCGCGATCACGTTCATCTATGAGCAAAATTAGACTAGGGGTTCCGTAAATATGGCCGTTCAAAATATTTTTTTGCTGATAGTTCCGAAAATACTGAGCGGATTGAGATGAAATTTTGCACCTAGCTGAATAATGTATTCAAACTACGTGCGAAATTTTGTCCAGATCGCATCACCAAGACCATAGATACCGTAGAAAATTCTTGCGAATTATCGAAAAAAAAATTGATCAGCTGAAGCACTGACATGAAGTCTGGAGTTTCGCCTAAGTTTCAGAATTTTTTTGACAGCTGTCGAAAATTCCTTCAATTGATTTCTGAAACTGGAAAATGCGAATCTACCTACAAGGTGCATGTACGAGCGCTCAAAAGCTCCTGCCTTCACGGCAGTGCTTTTCGTAATTTTTTTCCATTTGAGAAATAGATTTCGGTGTCTTCTTTCTTGTGACCAGCTTCTATTTGCTTGTAGCTAGCTGGATGGACGTTTCCTCCGCAAAGAACGCACGTTGCATTACTGCTCTCGTCGATTTTGGTCAGTTTACAGTTTGTACCCCTGTGCGGCCCTAGCATTTCACACACCACCATTGCTCTGAGCGTGTCCATTTTTTTGGCATCGGTGACATTGACCAGGTCCTTCTAACCTCTGCTTAGGCTCTATTACAGTACAGAGATTCTACAGCCTTTGAGAGTGAAGAGGTTGTCTCTTTCTCCTCTTGTACCAGAGGAGGAAAACACTCTCATCTCTTGACCCTTTTCTGGGGCTTCGAGGGCCATTCCCTTCCCCTTTCTTTTGAACATTTTTTTCAGTTAGAAATACAGATATTTTGTTTTTCAGATAGTTGGTGCAGTAACGACTTACTTGGTTATCTTCATTCAGTTCGATCAAGGAAGCCGTAAAAAAGGAACAGTTGTTACGACTGTTCCTCCAGATGATGCGTTGCCACTAAAAGCTAACACTAGCTCTTACCTGAGTTTCCATTGATTTCTTGAATGATTTTATAAATATTTCATCAATTCTGCAAAAAACTTGTATTCGACCTTCAAGCAATATTTATTGAATTATTTCTTGTACCTATTCGAAAATAACTAGAATATTATTGAATAATAAAACACTGGAAATATCATAGAAAAATTTATTATTTTCATATCACTTCGACTCCTCTTTAGATTTCACGAAATATTTCAAATCATTTAAAATAAAATAAGAGAAGACTGCGGTCGATAGCCATTTGATTGCAAGATCAATAAAGTTGATTTCTCTCTGTGACAAAAATTATAGTAACACCCCCACAAACAAATTTTGAATCGAATCGGACTATAAACACAAAAATCAACCGTCAACTTGCAGCCGCCAATTTGTTTTTTTCTCCAACAAAAATTCCATAATGCATCGCCACAGTGATTATGAACACATTCAAAATTCGAAATTAATCGGTCTACTAGAAGTGGGTCAAAATTCAGTTGCAAGATTGGACCCACACAAAAGACACGTCTTATAAAACCATAATATAAAATAGCGAGAAATAGTGAGGTCAGAATTATTTAAATTTATCGGCAGAAAGGTCACCCATCCAGGTACTGAACCCGCAAAATGCTGCTTGGCTTCAAGTCTTATCAAGATCAAACCCGCTCTCTGAAAAATGATCGAACTGAAGTTCAACTGATACAACATTCAACTTGACACGATGTCGAATCAATTCGAGTTTCTAAAATGTTGTTTAGTAAAGAATTGACTAATCTATGATCATTTTGATTTGACATCAGGTGACAAAGTAGCGAGACTATCGAACCAATGAATCCAATGATTATTAAACAAACCACAAACTCGGAGAACCAATCCGGCCGTCAGTTTGACAAATAATATCATTTTATGAAATCGACACTTCAAGAGATGGAATCACAGAATAATATAGAATATAAAGAATTTCTCAACACCAGATCACAAAAACTCAATTTTCTTTTCGCATGGAACAGCTGTAAAGTTAAAATTTTCAGGATATGTTCGACGCCTGATGTACCAAGTCATTTGGCAATGTGTGCCTAAATTTTCGTTGATACGGTCATCTGATTTTTTTTACAATAATTCGAAAAAAAACTTATCGTTCAAATTGAAACTTTGTAGTTAGATGTTCAATGTTTATGTGAAGTTTTGCATACGGAAAATAAAAATTGAACCTTTTGGAAAGCCTTGAGATAAATAAACAACAATTCGCAATTATTAAATCTTTTTGAGCGCTCGTTCAACTTACACGACGGCTATATCATTTCGTCACGATGTCTGTATTTTTCGAGATTTGAGCCGAAAATGGTCTCAATCGAATCGACAGAGTTCGACTCACTGATGACGAATCCGTCGCAAAATTCAAGTCTTTCCGTCCGTGAGCACAATAACTCCCGAACGGAACAACCTAAAGACTTGAAATTTTCAGTGTGGGTTCAGTTCTCAAATGCCTCGGTTGAGTTCGTTAATGTGTATAATTCCACCAGGGGTTCCGAAAATATGGCCGTTCAAAATTTTGTTCTCCTGATTACTTTGAAACTACAGATTAGGTCGAGATGAAAATTTGCACTCAAATGGAGAATGAGGTGTTCATGCTACATGTGAAATTTTGTCCAGCTCTCATGACCAGAACCATAGAAAATCATAACTTTCGAACGGAAAGGCCTAGGGACTCGAAATTTTCAGGATAGGTGTGGATCTGGAATGTCGCGTTCACGTTCATCAAAGAGCAGAATTATACTAGGGGTTCCGTAAATACGGTCGTTTGAAATTTAGTTTTCTCGATAATTTCGAAACTACGGATTCGATCGAGACAAAATTTTGTTTTTTAATGCAGAATGATATATTAAAGCTACATTTTGTCCGGATCGCATGACCAGAACCATAGAAACCATAGAAAATTATGCCTGGGAACTTGAAATTTGCAGGGTAGGTTTGGATCGCGAATGTCGCGGTCACGTTCAGCAATGAGCACAATTAGATTAGGGATTCCGTAAATATGGATGTTCAAAATTTTGCACTCAAATGGAATTTTTTCCAGATCGCATGACGAGAACCATAGAAAATCATAATTTACGAACGGAAAGGCCTCGGGACTTTTTCAGAATAGGTGTGAATTTCGAATGTCGCTGTCACGTTTATCAATGGGCAAAATTAGACTAGGGGTTCCGTAAATATGGTTGTTTGAAATTTAGTTTTCTCGATAATTTCAGAACTACAGATTCGATCGTGACGAAATTTTGTATTTTAATTGAGAATGACATATCAAGCTACATTTTTTCCAGATTGCATGACCAGAACCCCTAATAGCACACAACGTCCTAGGGACGTACAATTTATATCCAATTAACGTCGGAACGGACTTGGTATGTACGTCCTTTGGATGTTTGTTTTTGGACAGTATTAGGACCTCCTCTACATATGTCCGTTTTTGGTCCAATTAATGTACAATGTCCATACCGGATATCCGGTAGGTGTCCTTGATGGACATAATACAGACCATATAAAAAATATGTCCATACCGAATATCCAGTAGGTGTCCGTGATGGACATAATACGGACCATTTAAAAATGTCTATACCAAATATCCATTAGACGTCCGTGATGGACATAAAACGGACCATATAAAAAATATATCCGTATCGGATATGCAGTAGGTGTCCGTGACGGGCATAATACGGACCATTTAAAACATGTCCTTGCCGGATATCCAATAGGTGTCCGTGAAGGACATAATACGGACCATATGAAAAATATGTCCATACCGGCCGGATATCTAGAAGATGTCCGTGATGGACATAATACGGTCCATACTTATAGAAAAATTTGTCCATACCGAATAATAAATCGAAAATTCGCATTCCGTGACGAATGTAAAGGTGTGTACAGACATGCTCCGAATATCGTACCGAACCGTGTCGCGTACCCCGACGCGATCAGCGAGAGCGAATCAAATTCATCGCACGTAGACGTGCATTTTGAATTCGTGAATTTGATTCGCTCTCGCTGATCGCGTCGGGGTACGCGACACGGTTCGGTACGATATTCGGAGCATGTCTGTACACACCCTAACGTTTTCATTTCAGCTGGTTGGAGTAAAACACGTTCTCAACGATAATATACCAAATATTTCTATTCTGGGATATTCGCACGGGTTCAGAGATCGCGTAATAAATTTCTTAATAGGGGTGGATGATTGTTATCTTACCACATCTGGTAATCTCGCAGGCAATGTAAAAACAGTATTTGCTCGAAATATCGAGAATAGGAATAACGAACATATAATACTGCCTACTCATAACTCCCTTTTTTTTCGATATTTTGAAAACTACATATTTCAATGAATGCAACGATTCGAATAGAAGTATATATTTGAAATTGAATAATCGATCATATAAGACACGAAAAAATGCAAGAAAAAATTTTCGAGAAATTTATTTTCACTCCCTGTTTAACTGAAAGTGTTCGGGCTTCATAAATATTTCAGCTCAGTAGATAAAGTCGAACAGTATCATAATCCAAATTTTCAGATTTCAAATAGGTCAGGTTCTCAAGAATTGCTAATAGGCACTCGAACTTGGGACACCTTATATACCAAAGAAGTGAGTGATCATTGATCTTATTATTGGAATTCGAGGATTTCCTGAAAACGGAAGAAAACATGAAAAAATCCGTAAGTTGTGCATTTTATAAATTGAGTTTTCCCAAAAAAATCTTCAGTATTGGTATTTTAGAGTTACTAACATAAAAATCTTGGCATTTAGGTATATTTGTAGTTTATTTCACAAGACTAACCAATTTCGAAATGTAAAAAATTTGCTATTTCAGTTTTATCATTTTGGTTATATTGAAAGAAATAAATGAATTTACTATATTTGATTTTTGTTCTAAATAATGAATCTTTATTTTCTTTTTGTACATGTCTTATTTTTGCGCGCTTGTTTTCAGGTTAAACGACTCTCCAAGGTGGGTGGTGATTTGGTGATAGCCCTTATGAATTTTGCATAAGGGCGATGGCTACACTTTTGACAAATAAATTGGGCATTGAATACAGCTGGATTGTCCTAATAAAAAAGCAAATATCTTCGAAAACCAATACAGCAGATCTTATTATAAGTAAGTATAGTAAATAGTAATATGTGTGAGAGTTTATAATGTTGTGGCAAGTTGGGTAGTAGAGGATAATCTTAAGTATTTCAATATGAAAATTGAAGTGCATTACCTTAATCCTTTCGATGCGAGAGAGTGTATTGCCATAAGGGTTATAAAACTTCTGATATTGGCTGAAAATTCTTATAATGAAGCAATTACGACTCATCAGAATTCGCAAAGAACAATTTCATATGTTTTCTGTTCTTATAGTGGTTGCAAAGTTTAATATTGTTTGACGTCTTTTCTCTATTTGATACATGATTAGAACCGTTTTCTGCAAGTTTTTGTGTGGTATCGTACAATTTTTTGGATTTGATGCGAAAGACACTGATTGCAGATGTAGCTAATGTCTCTTTCATATTAGTCACTTTCAACCAAAATAAACATAACAAGAATTTAAATATTGGTATATTTTTCTTTCAGGATCTGCTCAATTGAATCACAAAACCAAAGACTCTTCCATGAAAGAGGTGTGAGAAGATACAAAAAAAGTGTTAAGGAGAGCCAAAGAACGACGTGTGGTAGAGGAGAAGATGCGTCGACTCAAAATAAATAGATTTGTGATATAGATCATTGAGATTAAGATTTTTTTTCAACAAAAGAGTTATTTTTTTTATTATATAGGTTAGGTTAGGCTGTTTTTCAATGTTTCGAGATTATATTTTTATTTTTTTATATTTTTACATTTATTTCAATTATTTTGTACCTTTTTTTTCATTAAAATATTTCAAAACATTTGGTTGTTTGACCTACTGTTTTATTTAAAAGCAGTTCCTATCAGCTTTCCAAATCTAAGAGGTTGAGAATGAATAGTCAGGAGTCGAGAAAAGTTTTCATGTACAAAAACATGTGAAAGTAAAATGTTGAAATGAAAATTTCACAATTACAACTTGAACGTCCACACTAACAAAATAGGATGTTCTGGCAAATGTCCATAGTGATGTCTGGTTATAGTCCTAAGTGGATATCTAGTGGATATCCTTGGTGGAAGTCCCTCGGACGTCCACATCCTAGTTATGGTCCTAAGGGGATATCTAGTGGATGTCCGCGGTGGACGTCCAAAGTGATGTCTAGTTATGGTCCTATGGGGATATATAGTGGATGTCCGCGGTGGACGTCCCTCGGACGTCCATAAGTCTAAGGACATCTATGACATATCCACTGTTATATTAAAGAGAAATATTAGTAGTATATAGGGCCACTGACTTCGTTGATCAATAGATGTTTTAATGAGGGTGTATTTCCTGATTTTATGAAGGTTTCTAAGACAATCCCTATTTTTAAGGGAGGCGTTGTCGGTGATGTCGGCAGTTATAGGCCAATATCGCGTTTACC
Source organism: Aphidecta obliterata (assembly GCA_963966015.1). NCBI lineage: Eukaryota > Metazoa > Arthropoda > Insecta > Coleoptera > Coccinellidae > Aphidecta > Aphidecta obliterata. The sequence goes on along the minus strand of OZ014427.1, from coordinate 30,214,305 downwards.
AGTTTTTTCGAAGGTAGTAGGGAAGTTGCGATGGCTGACCAGATAATTATGTACTTCGAAGGTGATGGCCTTTTTACTAAACACCAGTTTGGTTTCAGGAAAAATCGTAATGTGGTCGACCCAGTTGTGGAATTTACAAATAATGTATTATCATGTTTTGAGAGGGGTCTATTCAACGTGTCCCTTTTTCTTGATTTAGCCAAGGCTTTTGACTGTGTGCCGCACAGCTCACTTTTGAGCAAACTCATAAAATATGGTTTTCATCGGGGAAGTATCAAACTTATAACATCTTATTTGAGTGGTCGTAGTCAATATGTCTATTGTAATGGTAGTTTTTCACGGAAGTTTGATGTTAGAGTAGGCGTTCCGCTGGGATCTATTATTGGTTCCTTACTTTTTTTATTTATATTAATGATCTACCGGATTATATGGAAAAAATGAGTTGCATTCTTTTCGCGGATGATTCATAAATTTATGTGTCATCAAATTATCCTGCTCAAGTAGAGGTGTTAGCGGACGCAGCTGCTGCGAGAGCTTTGGAGTGGTTCTTTCTAAATGGGTTGAGCATGAACCATGAAAAGACTAAAAAAGTATATTTCAGCCTAAGAAACATAGAGAAAAGCTCGGTTAGGTTCCTTGGCTTGCATGTCGATTCTCGTCTTGCCTGGGATGTTCACGTTGGCCATCTGGCAAAACGGGTAAGTAGGAATATTTTTGTTCTGAGAGAGTTATCTGCCTCTGTATCCCTAAGACCATCAAAGTTGCTTATCATTCCCTTGTCGAGTCAGGTCCGAAATACGGTATCCTATTGTGGGGCAATTGTGCAACAGTATATAGAATTTTCAGATTACAACGAAGGGCGATTAAAGTATTAGCTAATCTGAATTATAAAGCTTGTTGTAAGGGTACCTTTAGGAAGCTGGGCTTGTTGACATTGCCTGGTTTATACTTGTTGGAATGTCTCTTATATGCACACAAGGGAGCCGCGAAAAAACAGAAGAGATCAGAAGTGCACTCCTATGATACTAGGACAAAGAATGATCTGTGTGTACCATACTGTAGATTGGGGAAGTCGCAGAGTGGTCCCGAATACTTCTGTTTCAAACTGTATAATATGCTTCCCGCTGTAGTGAGATCTTTAGTCCTAAAAGATTTTGAATTGGAAATGAGGAGAGTATTAGTTCACTTGGAACCATATATGATGTTGAATGTTTTTATAATGTCTATGTTTAAATGTTATGCTTTTTACAACTGACTTGTGTGAACATTGTATAATGTAAGGCACCAATAAAATATCTATCTATCATAGTGATGTCTAGTTATGGTCCTGAGGGGACATCCAATGGATATCCCCTCAGGACCATAACTAGACATCACTATGATAGATAGATATTTTATTATTATTATTCATTTCAAAGTTGGGACATTAGTGCGTCCCTCGTCCACTGTACCAGAAAAGGACGTCCTATGGATGTCCATAGGACTACTTTGTGCTATTAGGGGCCATAGAAAATTATAACTTTCGAACGGAAAGGCCTAGGGACTTGAAATTTTAAGGATAGGTGTGAATCTCGAATGTCGCGGTCACGTTTTTCAATGAGCAAAATGAGACTAGAGGTTCCATAAAGATGGCTGTTCAAAATTTTTTTTCCTGATACGTAATTTCGAAACTGCTGATTGGATTGGAATGAAATTTTGCACACAGATGAAGAATAATCTATTCAAACTACTTGCTAAATTTTGCCCGATCGCATTATCAAGACCAAAGATACCGTAGAAAATTCTAGCGAAGTATCGAAAAAAAAAATTTGTCACCTAAAGCACTGACGTGAAGTCTGTAGTTTCGCCTCAGTTTGAAAATGTTTCAATTGGTTTCTAAAACTGAAAAATGCGAATCTACCTACACCTACAAGGTGGATGAACGAGCGCTCAAAAGCTCCTGACTGCACGGCAGTGCTTTCCTCAATTTTTTTTTGAGTATTAAGTCTTGTCTTTCTTCTAAATTGGAAAAAAAGATCACATCATTTATTCTAATAAGTGTGATAATGGATTTTCATCAAGTATCGGCCAATTCAATCAGAATTTGTAGATTCATTTTTACCTTACATTGAAGTCCGGGTATATAGCCATCAGCCCCCTTGTTCCGGGACAACGCAGCTGAAGGCCAATAGCATTTTATGCATCTACAGGACCTGAGTTCTATTTGAAGATATGTACAACAAAAGAGAATGGGCTGCACTCTTCTAGTGAAAACAATAGGTAAGTTCCATAACAGATAAAAAATACAAGTGGAAAAATTTGGACAGGGTGAAGTTTTCCAATATTTTTTTGACAAAAATTTGTAGATGTATTTGTCTGAGGTGGTCTATAGTATCTCATCTTTCAGGTCCATTGATTTTGTAAGTGGTTCAAATTTCATGGAATGGTTAATTATTTCAATTCACCTCTTAAAATTTCTCTTATAAATGAAATTCAACTGAAACAAATTCTGATCACAGTGTATATTTGAATCAAAAGATTACAGTTGGAATAATCTATATAATACCTATAAAATGTTTAGGGAACCTAAAACATCATGGGGATAGTTTTTATAGCTTTATTATTGCTTCAGTAATGTAATTGTAAAAAAAATGTTTTGATTTCAAATTGATCAAGCGATTTCAGCTAAAATGCAGACATATTAGCAGATACATATTGCTACAAATCTGGAGAAATATAATAAGAGTATAATTAGAACTGAAGGGGGCCACCTTCAAATAAACCATTTTTTATGCTTCAATTTTCAAGATTTCACAATATTCGAAATAATTAAGATTGCACTGAACTTGTTCATTTAATCGGAAGTAGTGGATGACTTCTCTTTTCCCTCCTTTTCCAATCTTCTGTCATAATGGAAATATTGTCACAAATAATTGATATTCGAATTTAAGTTTTCAATGTTTGTAACTTTCGCTCATTAATGAATTATGGCCACATGGAAATTCCAAATTGGATTGAAAATGTTACTGATACTTAAAATGGAAATAGCTTGATCAATCCTTGAAGACCTTAATGAAAATATCACAATCATTACAATTTACCTCAAGTATTCATTAAACACTTACGTTTTTTTTTAATTTAAAGTGATATACTGAAGCAATTCTAACTTGACAATTCCAACAATCCAGAAATATCACTCATGTTTTCATAATAACGCTCAAGAAATAAGATTTCCAGCAACAAGGGGTCATACTGATAGAACTCATAAATATTGAATAACTATACATAAATTATAATTCTGCTTATCTTATTTTCCAATATAAGAAAATAGAACTGCAGCTATTTCATAAAGACATCTATTATAACAAAAATATACATTCAATAAAATAATATCAGATACTGGCAATTATTTATTTCCAGATTTTATAGGAGAGCAACTTAAAATTCACCTTCTTGATTTATGTAGCTTCATTAAGAAAGCTTTCAACTTACAATTATGAAGTATGGAAAATGCTTTCACTTTTGGAGAACAAATTAATAGCCAGGGAAAATTCAATAAGAGTTAAAATTGATAATTTGATAAAAACTACTATGAATAAACAACGTAATGTGTATAATGGTATATATTACTAAAGAGGGATATCTCAAGACTGTTGTGATTAATCAGTTTACCAGTTCCGCTGTGGTGGACTGACTAACATTAGATTCTCTACCTAGGGAACTGCCGGGAGATTCCGCATTTTCGTTTATCAATTTCTGCCTTTCCCGGTACATAGAAACCCTTATATTTTCTATTTGGTGATAGCGGCAGAGTTTAATCAGTGCAAAAACAGAAAGTCCAACCCATACTGCAAAAGAGCCCCACACTCCAAATTGAGCAGTTCCTAGTTCAATATAGAAATGTGTTGTGTTGATTTCATCCTTCTTATCAATATCCTGGCCAGCAGCTAATTCACATCTGAAAGTTAGAGCAATTTTTTATATCTGCTGAAGTCAACGGCACAATTTGTATGAATGTGTATTTATTTTCTGATGTTTTGATATTTTACATAGGGGAAGAGCCCATTCAAAAACAAAATGTGTTATTTTTTCAAACCCCTTTACTTCTGGTATTATTCAAATAAGTTTTTGAATTGTATTGTATATTGTTTATATCCCGACTGTCCTAGGTCTCTGTGAGACCCCTCAGAAGCTCAAAGCTTCAGAAGCTCAGAGCTTGTGCGAGTTAGGAGACCCGGTTGTGTTCTGTGTAGGCTTTGTTACTGTGTCCTTACGCCATCTGAGGCACAGCACTGTTAATTGTTTACCCAACAGTGAATGGTGGAACCGAGCTCCATGTCAGAAAATTTCTTTCCCGACCGGAGGATTTGAACCATTGATAAACGTGAACGCGACATTTCAGATCCACACCTATCCTGAAAATTTCAAGTCCCTAGGCCTTTCCGTTCGAAAGTTATGATTTTCTATGTTTCTGGTCATGCGATCTGGAGAAATGTAGCTAAAATATAGCATTCTCCATTAGTATACAAAATTTCGTCACGATCGAAAGTGTAGTTTTGAAATTATCAAGAAAACTAAATTTCAAACGACCATATTTACGGAACCCCTAGTGTAATTTCGCTCAAAGATAAACGTGATCACAACATTCGAGATCCGCACCTATCCTGAAAATTTCAAGTACCTAGGCGTTTCCGTTCAAAAGTTACAATTTTCTATGGTTTCTATGGTTCTGGTCATGCGATCTGGACATGTAGCTTAAACACCTCATTCTCCATTCGAGTGCAAAATTTCATCTCGATCGAATCTGTAGTTTCAAAGTAATCAGGAGAACAAAATTTTGAACGCCCATATTTACGGAACCCCTGGTGGAATGCTGCCCATTAACGAACTTGTCGATTGAGACCATTTTCGGCTCAAAATTCGAATGACTAGACGATTATTGAAATATGTACTCGATTTTCAAACTCCGAGTATGCACTGTTGTGCATACAGTTCTTAGTACTGTTGTACTAAGAACAAGAGCGTCATTATTCTGCCAGAATGTTTGCAATTTCCGAATTTTGATCAGTTAACAATTAGGTTGGACTGACAGATGAAGAATTCGAAGTCGCATTCAATTCTGTCCGTCCATCGGTAAACACGATAACTTACGAAAGAAAGACTCAAAATTTTAGAGACCTGAATGGTTAAATTCGTGATGGGGCAAAACCCGCCGAAAGGGTTTCGTAGATATAGCCGTCTGAATTTTGTTTTTCTCATTGATTCAAAAAAATACTGATTCAATCGAATTTAAACTTTGTAGTTAGTTGTGAAATAACGATTCGAAGGTTCATGTGGATTTCTTGAGAGTCGTATCACGAGAAGTATAAAAAATTTTGGTATCTGAGAAACTATCTGCCATATCTTGATGAGATTTTGTTCCACATGAAAAGAAAGTAGAGATTTTTCTGGTCTGGTGTTGAGAAATGCGATATATTCTATAAGATTAATTTATTCTATCTCTTAAAGTTTTGAGTTTATAAAATGACATTATTTGTCACACTGGCAGTCGATTTGGTTCACAGATCTGTGGTTACTTGATAATCTGACTACAGTGACACCTCATGTCAAATCAAAATGACAATAGATTAGTTATTTTTCACTCAACATTTCAGAAATACAAATTGATTCGACATCGCAGTCAAGTTGTATGTTGTCAGTGTAACTACGATTAGATCATTTTTCAGAAAACAGGGGCCAGTTTGACAATATTCGAAGCCAAGCAATGTTGTGTGGTTTTCAGTACTTGAATGGGTGAATTTAAAGAAGCTAGCAAAAGCTATTGACTTCACATCAGTGCTTTTTGATTCTTTTTAATGCAGTCTTCCTATGAATACTCGAATGAAGAGAATTTACCCTCTGTTAGTCAAAGCTAGGACCTGTGATTTTTTCTAGAATTTATTGGAGAGGGAATATCAGCTTTCCTACACCGCTTTTGTATGTGTTTATTTTTGATTTACTTACGAAGAGAATCTCTGAGTTATATTCTGACACCATGTCATGAATCCTAATGTTATCATGAGTGCAGCAATGATTGTCATTGCACACAACAATATTCCAGATAGAACATCTATGAAAGCTGAAAGAAAGCTGCTATCTGTTCCCTTGTGTAAAAATACAGACAACCTGCAAGACAAAACATTTAACTGGTGAGTCATGTACTGGACAATATCTTTGTTCACCTGTATATTTGAATCAAAGATACCAAACATAATACAACGCCAACGAATATTGTATAGTTACAGTATCCTTGCGAAGCCCAATTCACCTTCAATTGACCATCTGATTCTTGCCATACGCCAGTGGAGAATAGCAAACAGTGGCCCCTGAAATATTTTTAATAATACCAACCTTTTTGCTTTTTCAACTAACACTACCTGAATTCATCTTGGTGAAAACTCATAGGAACAACAATACATAGCGATAAAATAAAGGCTACAACATATCCTGCGATTTGACTCAACAAAATAATGTTTCTGAGTGCCATTTTAGAGATTTATTTATCGGGAAATTCATATAGCATATTACAGACAGCACTTGTTCAAATAATTCTGCCGAAGAGTAATCTAATATTTCGTTTTGCTCTGTTGGAAAAAGTAGTAAAAGTACATTAAACTTTATCCGTCAAATGATTGTTTTCAATTTTCATGTTTTCCAAGCATAACCAAACCACAGACCAGAGATATCTCTGCAACAGCTGCTGTCATGTTTTTGACAGCTGTCAAATATTTCTTCTGAAACTGGAAAATGCGAATCTACCTACAAGGTGGATGAACGAGCGCTAAAAAGCTCCTGACTTCACGGCAGTGCTTTCCTCAATTTTTTTTTGTATTCTGTCCTGAGCAACAATTGTTTTCGTTCCTTCAACCTTCTGTCTTCTCAGCAATTCTATGGTTCGCTGATCGAGCGGATTTTTTTTTTTCGGATATTTGTACGGATGCGTCGGATATATTTCGCGTCTCGTCCTCTAGGTCATAGATGTAGTATATTAATTTCTGTATGAATCCAACACAGTATTCAAAGCTTATGACCATTGGTCATAAAAAATAGAGATGAGCGATATTTCACTACCGGTGATTCAATCACCGTGAGTTTCAAATCACCGATCACTGGCGTGATCGAAACATTCAAATCACCGCTCCTGTGATTGTCAAGTTGAATATCGTTCTCAGTTCTCGGTGTTCTCACTCACGCTCTGGGATACTCGATATCACTGATATCAGCGATATCGATACTGGGAACTAGGATGTGCTTTCACGGTGACTGGTTCATCGTTCCTATCGTCCACTCACTACTTACCCCACTCGTACCCGGTGATCGCAATCACGGCTAACAAAAGTATTGCTTACCATTGCAATGAGCGTAACATCAATCATTGGTGTCTTTTTACCATTACAATGCTGTTCATTGGTGGGTGGTAGAATGTATAACTCTCGTAACATGGCATGCTAGAAGACATTGGTTGCAAACCTTTTATTAAAGGAACTTTACAAGATCTATGTTCTTCTTTTTTCAGTGAGTTGTGCCATACTACGAAGTACCTAACATGGCTCAAATAAATTCTACATTGATCTTTTGTACCAATAACTCAGGTATAGCTTTCTTCTTAACTTTGAAATGGGCAACGTTATCTATTAGTAGGTGGTAGAATATATTACTCTCTGAAAATGGCATGTTACGATACATTGGTCACAAACTTTTTGATTATAGGAGCCTCACAAGACATGTCTCTGGCCCTTGAGATTATGTGGATACCTTACAGCAAACCTGTATTCACTTCAGCACGTAATGATTATCTCGTGACAGACGAAATATAATTTTTTTCTTTCTTCTCCTTAATGCATTTCACAGAACCACAAGAAAATGCTCTAGAGTTTGTATAACTCTGCAACTCGGGGGAATCTGAAGCCGACCTTAGTACTGATATTATGGCAATACTAGGGTATCAGAAGGGGAACAACGACACTGGTTGCCTGGTGCTCAATAAAAATGTTGCCCAAGTAGGAACCAGAGAACATTACAATCAAGTATCCCCCTCCACTATTCAAACTGCCCCTTGGCAAAGGCCCCAAAAAATTCTGAAGTGTATCTCAATAGGGATGACAAGATCAAAGAAAAACAGGATCTAATTGGCAGCCCTAACAGCAATCGGTCAGGTCCTTAGTGACATTGTGTGTTTCCTGTACTCCTGCAGAGGGGAGCGGAAGAGATTCTTCCCCATCTGCTGAAGATCACAAGAAGCAGCTTAGCATTGGGTCAAATACCTGACATATGGAGAAGGGCAAAAGTAATCTTCATTCCAAAAACAGGGAAGAAAGACGGGACTGATCCCCGATATTTTAGACCCATTTGTCTTACCTCGTTTTTGCTCAAAACGATGGAGAAGGTAGTGGATATAACTACATAAGAACGGAGAACCTGGAGAAAACACCACTCAACAAATGTCAGCATGCGTACAGGACAGGACGCTCCACGGAGACTGCTCTGTATCAGCTGAATTGAAGGCATCCAGAAGACGCTGAACAACAAAGAAATCGCACTGTGCGCTTTCCTAGACATATCTGGGACCTTTGACAACAGGACACACGTGTCTGTCAGAGAGGAGTGAACTGTACCATCATAAAATGGATGTATGAGATGTTGACGACGAGAACAGCTGAGACATTGGCGGTCGATCAGACCATCTTTGTCAAAACCACTCCTCCAGGAGGAGTAATATCTCCCCTCCTTTGGAGTCTGGTAGTGGATGAACTACTGCACAGGCTAACGGAGCTTGGCTTCGAATGTATAGGTTATGCCGATGACATAGTCCTAATAGTAAGAGGTAAATTTGAGGGTTCCCTCTGTGATCTGTTGCAGAGGGGCCTCAAAATTATCGAGCAGTGGTGCTTGTCAGTGGGGCTCAACATCAACCCAGCCAAGACCACAGTGGTTCCCTTTACCCGGAAAAGAAACCTTCCAGCCATGAAGCCCATCTCGGTGAATGGAGATAACGTAGAATGGAATTATGAAGTCAAATATCTGGGAGTTACCCTAGACAATAAGCTTCTATGGAACAAGCATGTTAAAAATACTGCTAGTAAAGCGACAAGAGCTCTGATGGCGTGCAGAAGCCTATCCGGTAAAACCTAGGGCTGTAACCCTAAAATACTGCGATGGATGTATGTCATGATTGTGAGACCAATAATAACTTATGGGGCAGTAGTCTGGTCTGCTAAGACAGGGCAAACAAGCACGAGGAAAATACTCGACAAAATACAAAGGCTTGCCTGCGTTTGCATCACTGGAGCTATGAGAACGTGCCCGACAAGAGCACTTGAGGTCCTCACAGATCTCACTCCATTACATCTAGTGATCAACAGGGTAGCTCATGAGGCTATTCTTAGAATATCTAGGGAAGGTACAGGGAATGAGAGAATTGAAAGTCAAGGAGCCTGGTCCTCTCTGAACAAGTACATCTCATCAGCGAACCTGCCTAATGATGTTATAATTAAAAAAGTAAGCATTGAGAAGAACTTCAACACTATGCTATGTAAAAAGGAAGAATGGGAAAAGGAATACACTACCCAAAACTTCAAAGTGAATACCATTAAATGGTATACAGATGGTTCTAAAACCACGATGGGGGCCGGCGCTGGAGTATACGGGGCAAGAACCAAGTGTACACTATAGTTAGGCTGCTACTCTCCGGGTACGGAGTGAAGTGCCAACCCGGCGCGTCTCCAGGTGGCGGATAGGAGGTGGCCTCTGACGATGATCTCTGGTGAGGAGGAGGTCTGCAGGGAAATAAGAGGGCTCGTTGTGCCTAGAAACTCAACTGGTAGCCCTCAATACCTTGCCGCGGACCAACTTCACCTGTCCCAGCTGTAGTGTCGTGGCTAAGGAATTGCACCAGGTTAAACGATGCCAGATAGGGCATCGAGCATACCTCGAGACCATTCGGTTATACCAACGCCTCCTGGCTGTCCGTGGTCATGTCTCGCGGGCCAGTGAGGTGGGGGGGGTCTTGGCTTGACCGCCCGGACCAAGAGGAAACAACCTCATCAAAAATTCTAAATCCAAGGCGGGAACCAGGCCGAAGGATGCGTGGTCAGATAGAAGACTGGCCTCTACTGGTCTCAACCTTGGAGCACCGGGGGGAACTCCATTGTATAAACCCCTTACCTCTGCACGCGGGGCTCTGCAGAGGTGGACTGATATGACCCTAGCTTCTCGTGGGACCAACTAGGGATAAGAAACCGACAAAACAAATCACCACTGAAACAGGGGCGGAGTTAACCTCCGCCTCCTCATCCGGGCACCTCGCAAGAGGGAAGGTCAATCGACCAAAGAATCGGCTGCCGTTCGAGCTGCCCAAACTTGGACAACCGGGCGGCAGAGATGATCCACTGAGGAAAGGTCTCAGTGGAGCAGGAGTGCGGAAGTACCTGCGACTCCTTCATCAGGGGCTACAACCTGAGGAGGCGAGGAAGCAGGTTCTTCAACGCACAGACCCGAAGGTCACCCCAAAGGGTAAAGACCACGGCGAAAGAGGTCCGGAGCAGATCACACCTCCGACGTTGCCTTTGCCGAAAAAGCAGAAGACGGCCGCAGCTAAAACCGGGCAAGCCACTGGTTATGCAGCTGCCGTCAAAGCAAAAAAGGCTGCAATCAGCATTGGGATAGTCCCCAAAGAATACCCCAGGACCATTCTGGAAGTCGAGCAACTATCGACTCTTGAAGACGTCCTGGTGGAAGAGATGTGTAAGTACACAGAAAGAGGGATCCACTTCACCGGCGTTCATTTCCGTAATGGAATGATGCTGGTGGATTGTGGATCCAAGAAGGCGGCGGACTGGCTCACAAGTTCAGTACCGCAACTGAAATCTTGGGAAGGACCCGAATTGGTAGCACTGAGCGGAGACGACATCCCAAGTCCTACTGTTATAACGGTCTTCTTCCCAAGAAGTCTCGACATGGAACAGGAGAAGATCCTCCGACTTGTCGAGATTCAGAATCCCGACCTCAATGTTAGGGCTTGGAAGGTGCTGCACTTCAAAAAAGAAGGCAGAGGAAGTATCCTCACGATTGGGGTGGATCCCCAATCCGAGGAAGTCATAAGGAGAGAGGGAGGCCAACTGAACTTCCGGTTCGGGAGCGTCCCAGTCTCCGGGCTAGGAAAAAAAGGTGGCCCTGAAGAAGGGTCGAAGGATGTGGAGAAGCCCTCCACATCCCAGGAACCCAGCTGCAGCACCGCCGGTACTCCTGAAGACGCAGAGGCTCCCTCTGCGTCCCAGGGTGCTGGGCAAAGTTGTGTGGTGGCTGGGGGTCCGACTACGGGCAAGGAGACCTCCTCGTGTCCAAGAGAGGAAACCTCTCAGATGGAAGTCGAGGAGGTGAAGGTGGAGGCGAAGGAGGGGGCAAGCACCCCATAAAACGAACCTTCGCCCTCATTAGAATCGCGCAGGTAAACCTGCATCACGCGAGAGGTTCCTCAGCCGTGATTGCAAGGTTGTTTGCGAGGCTGCAATTAGGCATTGTCTTGATCCAGGAACCCTGGATCAACAAAGAAGGCAAAATCAAAGGTTTGGCATGTAAGGAATCAAATTTGATTTATGATCAGAGGCAAGTAACTCCACGTGCCTGTGTTCTTGTAAAGAAAAACATCAAATATATTTGTGTTTCAGAATACATGTCTCGGGACTTAACTCCAATTATGGTGCACCTCAACTTGGGGGGCGTTGACCGAGACATTGTCATTGCATCCGCATACTTCGCTGGAGACGGGCCAATAACACCGCCAGAGGAGGTACAGAAACTAGTACGTTACTGCAACAGTAAACGCCTTCCATTAATAATTGGCTGTGATGCGAATGCGCATAACACTGTTTGGGGAAGCACCAACAACAACCCAAGAGGTGAGTACCTACTTGAATATCTCTTAGCTAAGAACCTCGAGACCACTAACATTGGGACAACACCAACATTCGTCACGAGAGCGAGGGAAGAAGTCCTTGACGTAACAATTGCTAATCCTGCGGCCAGGAAGTACATTACGTCTTGGAGGGTGATGGACGAGCCATCACTCTCTGATCATAGGATTATCGAGTTTAGGATGGAGGGAGATACCACTTCTTTCCCCGAGACTCGAAACCCTAGAAAAACAGACTGGCTCCTTTACAGGAACCACCTTAAGACAAACCTAGAGGAAATCGAAAATATCGGGTCAGAACACCGATATTTCGAGCTGAATTCAAGGGTACAGCAGGTCAGTAGGGCAATAATGGAGGCGTTTTACTCCAGCTGTCCACTCACCAAAACGCGACCAAGTAAGGATGCTCCTTGGTGGAATGAGAACCTGTCAAACCTCCGAAAGGAGGTCCGCCGGCTCTTTAATAGGGCAAGACGGGATAACAATTGGCAGGGGTACACCGAGAAACTTACTCAGTATAATAAAGAGATCAGGAAGGCCAAAAGGCTTAATTTTCAAGCTTTTTGTGAAAATATTACTTCCACTCCCACTGCAGCCAGACTTCAGAAAGTCATGGCAAAAGGGGGTACCAACCCCACAATGTCGCTCAAAAAGCCGGACGGGTCATACACTGAGGGAGATGAGGAACGATCAACTCTTCTTCTTAAAACACACTTTCCAGGTAGCAAACCCATAAGTAGTTTCGAAAAAGCAATAGAATACACCAAGAAATCCCGTAAGGACGATTGGGATATTGCCAGGAAAATATTTTCAAGACAACGACTCGAATGGGCAATTAGTACCTTTCAGCCGTATAAATCACCAGGAGTGGATGGGGTGTTCCCTGTACTCCTGCAGAGGGGAGCGGGAGAGATTCTTCCCCATCTGATGAAGATCACAAGAAGCAGCTTAGCACTGGGTCAAATACCTGACATATGGAGAAGGGCAAAAGTAATCTTCATTCCAAAAACAGGGAAGAAAGACGGGACTGATCCCCGAACTTTTAGACCCATTTGTCTTACCTCGTTTTTGCTTAAAACGATGGAGAAGGTAGTAGATAACTACATAAGAACGGAGAACCTGGAGAAAACACCACTTCACAAATGTCAGCATGCGTACAGGGCAGGACGCTCCACGGAGACTGCTCTGTATCAGCTGACTGAAGGCATCCAGAAGACGCTGAACAACAAAGAAATTGCACTGTGCGCTTTCCTAGACATATCTGGGGCCTTTGACAACACGACACACGTGTCTGTCAGAGAGGCACTTGTGAAGCGAGGAGTGAACTGTACCATCATAAAATGGATGTATGAGGTGTTGACGACGAGGACAGCTGAGACACTGGGTGTCGATCAGACCATCTCTGTCAAAACCACTCGCGGAACACCTCAAGGAGGAGTACTATCTCCCCTCCTCTGGAGTCTGGTAGTGGACGAACTACTGCACAGGCTAACGGAGCTTGGCTTCGAATGTATAGGCTATGCCGACGACATAGTCCTAATAGTAAGAGGTAAATTTGAGGGTTCCCTCTGTGATTTGCTGCAGAGGGGCCTCAAAATTATCGAGCAGTGGTGCTTGTCAGTGGGGCTCAACATCAACCCAGCCAAGACCACAGTGGTTCCCTTTACCCGGAAAAGAAACCTTCCATCCATGAAGCCTATCTCGGTGAACGGAGATAACGTAGAATGGACTTATGAAGTCAAATATCTGGGAATTACCCTAGACAATAAGCTTCTATGGAATAAGCATGTTAAAAACACTGCTAGTAAAGCGACAAGAGCTCTAATGGCGTGCAGAAACCTATCCGGTAAAACCTGGGGCTGTAACCCTAAAATACTGCGATGGATGTATGTCATGATTGTGAGACCAATAATAACTTATGGGGCAGTAGTCTGGTCTGCTAAGACAGGGCAGACAAGCACGAGGAAAATACTCGACAAGATACAAAGGCTTGCCTGCGTTTGCATCACTGGAGCTATGAGAACGTGCCCGACAAGAGCACTTGAGGTCATCACTGATCTCACTCCATTACATCTAGTGATCAACAGAGTAGCCCATGAGGCTATCCTTAGAATATCTAGGGAAGGTACAGGGAATGAGAGAATTAAAAGTCAAGGAGCCTGGTCCTCTCTGAACAAGTACATCTCATCAGCGAACCTGCCTAGTGATGTTATGATTAAAAGAGTAAGCATTGAGAAGAACTTCAACACTATGCTATGTAAAAAGGAAGAATGGGAAAAGGAATACACTACCCAAAACTTCAAAGTGAATACCATTAAATGGTATACAGATGGTTCTAAAACCACGATGGGGGCCGGCGCTGGAGTATACGGGGCAAGAACCAAGTGTACACTATCGCTAGGCTCCTACTCGAGTGCCTTTCAGGCAGAAATACTTGCAATCGAAAGATGTATAGATATAAACCTGGAAAGAAACTATCAAGGGTGTGACATTGTGATCCACTCGGATAGTCAAGCTGCTATCAAAGCACTGAACTCCTATATCATCGACTCAAAGCTGATATGGGAGTGCCGGAGGAAACTTAATGAAGTAGGCATGAAAAATAAGGTCTCTTTAGTCTGGGTTCCTGGTCACTCAGGAATCGAAGGAAACGAAGAGGCCAATACACTTGCCAGAAAGGGAGCACAAACGCCACTTACTGGCCCAGAACCCTTCTGTGGCATAGGTAAACACACCTATAAGAAAGAGTTTTTGGAGAAGGAAGAGACCGAAAGAGAAGCACTCTGGAGGAACCTTCCAGGAATGGACCACTCTAAAAGGTTCATTCGGAACTATGAAAGTTCAAGATCCAAAAAGTATTTGGATCTCAGTAAGAACAAGTTACGTCTACTCACTGGCTTCCTCACAGGACATTGTCGCCTTAGGAAGCATATGATGAGAATGAGCTTGACAGAAACAGACGAGTGTAGATTCTGTGGTGAAGAGGAGGAGACTCCTGTTCACCTGGTTACAGAATGCCTCGCCATTGCAAACCAGCGCAAAGAATGTCTTGGACAAGAGAATTACAGGAGGAATGAGGATCTAACCTCCTTGAAGCCCTCTCAGATACTGGAGTTCATTGGAGCTCTGGAGCTGGAGGGCGAGCTGTAGGTAGCGCATTTGCGAATACGGCTCTGATAGGGGGCACAATAGACCTTGAGGTCGCAGTGGAACGTAACCCCTTCCTAACTATAAACTATAAACTATATAGGCTACTACTCGAGTGCCTTTCAGGCAGAAATACTATGCATAGATATAAACCTGGAAAGAAACTATCAAGGGTGCGACATTGTGATCCACTCGGATAGTCAAGCTGCTATCAAAACGCTGAACTCCTATATCATCGACTCAAAGCTGATATGGGAGTGCCGGAGGAAACTTAATGAAGTAGGCAAGAAAAATAAGGACTCTTTAGTCTGGTTTCTTGGTCGCTCAGGAAACGAAGAGGCCAATACACTTGCCAGGAAGGGAGCACAAACGCCACTTACTGGCCCAGAACATTTCTGTGGCATAGGTAAATGCACCTATAAGAAAGAGTTTCTGGAGAAGGAAGAGACTGTAAGAGAAGCACTCTGGAGGTGCTCTACCCCAGCAAACCCTCGTCGGCAGCGGGTCCTTACTTCCCCGGGAACAACGCGGTGGGCGCGGTGGCTCCGACTTCGGCGCCCACCACGCCTCAAGGCAACGGAAATTGATGGACAACAGTTGGACCGAACGCCGGGCAGTACCAACACCTGTTGGTCGCGAATTGAGGTTAGAGGAGGGTCCCGTAAGATTGGTAGCTTTTGGGTCGTATGTAAGCTTGGAATCGGGTCCTGAGGGATAACACAGGTTTTAACATCACAGATGGCCGTTTTTCTTTACAATATCCAAAACTATTTCTGAAGCATCACCTATCTTAACTCCACCTGAATAGTAAATTGGAATATAGTCGATCAAACTTCTCATCAATAGGAATATTTGGGACGCATTTTTTCTCATGGCAGGAATATTTGGGACGCATTTCTTTGGAGTGAGGGGGAGAAAGGAAGAAAGGAAGAAAGGAGGCTTTTATTAAAAATAAAAACCACCGCTGACTTCAATGATGAACAGACTGAAGCTTCCAGAAATGATCGACTATAATCTAGTCAGATTTTAATATCGAAAAATTGCAGGGAAAATGGCAGGAATCCAATTCCAAGTTTGATACGAACGGAAAGCGAACATCGAAGTGTGGAAATTTCGACGTTTTATATATTATAAATCGAGAGTCCTTGCTTGATAATATAGTTTTTGAGCGCTCATACCACTTACACGAGGGCTATATCATTTCGTCACGATGTCTGCATTTTTCGAATGGTCTCAATCGACTATGTTCGACTCACTGATGACGAATCCGTCGGAAAATTCGAGTCTGTCCGTCCGGCCGTCCGTAAGCACGATTACTCTCCAACGGAACAACCTAGAGACTTGAAATTCTCAGTATGGGTTCAGTTCCCGAATGCCTCGGTTGAGTTCGTTAATGGGCCAAATTCCACCAGGGGTTCCGTAAATATGGCCGTTCAAAGTTTTGTTCCCCTGATTACTCGAAAACTACAGATTTGAGTGTGATGAAATTTCGCACTCAAATGGAGAATGAGGTGTTCAAGCTACATGTGAAATTTTGTCCAGATCGCATGAACAGAACCATAAAAACCAACGAAAATTGTAACTTTTGAACGGAAACTTCTAGGGACTTGAAAGTTTCAGGATAGGTGTGGTTCTCGAATGTCGTGATCACGTTCATCTATGAGCAAAATTATACTAGGGGTTCCGTAAATATGGTCGTTTGAAATTTTGGTTTCTCGATAATTTCGAAACTAGGGATTCGATCGAGATGAAATTTTGTGTTTCAATCGAGAATGATATATTTAAGCAATATTTTGTCCAGATCGCATTACTAGAACCATAGAAACCTTAGAAAATCGTAACTTTTGAACGGAAAGGCCTAAGAACTTGAAATTTTCAGGGTGGGTTTGGATCGCGAATACCGCGGTCACGTTCATCAATGAGCAAAATAAGACTAGGGGTTCCGTAAATATGGCCGTTCAAAATATTTTTTTCCTGATAGTTTCGAAACTACTGATCGGATTGAAATGAAATTATGCACCTAGCTGAGTAATAATGTATTCAAACTACGTGCTAAATTTTGTCCAGATCGCACCACCAAGACCATAGATACCGTAGAAAATTCTAGCGAATTATCGAAAAAAAATTGATCAGCTGAAGCACTGACATGAAGTCTGGAGTTTCGCCTAAGTTTCAGAATTTTTTTGACAGCTGTCGAAAATTCCTTCAATTGATTTCTGAAACTGGAAAATGCGAATCTACCTACAAGGTGCATGTACGAGCGCTCAAAAGCTCCTGCCTTCATGGCAGTGCTTTTCGAAATTTAAAAAAAAAATCGTAGTGATAGTAAAAGAAGATGTTTCTTACTTTATAGACGGTGTTTACAGTATTCTCGTAGAATAGAGTATTTTCTAAATTTTTTTATATGTATGTTTTTTTTATTTTTGTATAAAAGGCTCAAGCTGACATCTAGTCTCAAACATAAAATAAAAGAGTTAAGTTGGCATATCATCGGATACAATTGAAGAAAAAAATGTTTGTATTCGTGTAAGGCAGATATTATAAGATGGTCTCTTTCACTTGTTATTAAGAATGTGAAGATGTTTTGAAACCAAATGCAATAATGTGATCTGTTATAACTGTGTACTAAATTTGTGATATGTGTTATAAGGTATAGTTAAGTGTGCTCCCTCGGTGTAAATTTATCACTCGATTCATTTGAGGTTTTTATTTGATCACAACCGGTGATTGGGGATCTAGAGCATCCTAGAATATCTCCAGTACCTTCGGTTGGACGCTACACAATGTACATGATTAAAAATACTTATAGATTACTCAATTATTTTATATATTTGCTTGTAACTAATGGCATTTTAAGATCTGTATATATTGGAATATATAACTACATTTGTTGTTCGACGATGTGTAGGAACATCTAATAATTACTTGAGAAAATATATGGAGAGCATTTTGATTTCATCAGATAGGGAGTGGTCATAAATTGAAGCGCAATTTGGTACCTATTTCCTATAGGCAATTAAGTACAATACGAAGTGATAAGTAGGATACCTATTTCGTGCAATATCTGGTGGTGATTAAGAATTAAGAACGGAAAAATGAAATAAATGATCCCATGTGTTAGAACATTTCGTCGAATTAGAACCGGTTGAGGTTTAGAAGTAGTAGGAAACACTGGAACACTTCCAGAAGTTTCTGTTTCGGTGGACACCTAAAAAATAACTAAACATCAGAAATGAACAAAAATTATTACAAAATAATACTCACGTTGTCTGCTGGTTTCCAACACTTCTCAGAGCTACAAGGAACAATACGAAGACACAATCATGTTAACATCGTTTAGTGGTTTTTTAAAACTCTCAATCAGTTTTTTTTGTTTTTGAGCGCTCGTACTACTTACACGAGGGCTATGTATCATTTCGTCACGATGTCTGTATTTTTCGAATTTTGAGCCGAAAATGTTCTCAATCGACTATGTTCGACTCACTGATGACGAATCCGTCGAAAACTTCGAGTCTGTCCGTCCGGCCGTAAACACGATAACTCTCGAACGGAATGTCCTAGAAACTTGAAATTTTGAGGGTAGGTTCGAATCTCGAATGCCGCGGTTAAGTTCGTTATTGGGCAAAATTAACCCAGGGGTTCCGTAAATATGGCCGCTCGAAATTTTGTTTTTCTGATTACTTAGAAACTACTGATTCGATCAAAGTGAAATTTTGCACTCAGATGGATAATTACGTGTTCAAGCTACATGCAAAATTTTGTCCAGCTCGCATGACCAGAACCATAGAAAATTATAACTTTGTGATGGAAACGCCTAGGGACTTGAAATTTTCAGTATAGGTGTGGATCTCGAATGTTGTGGTCTCGTTGAGCAAAATTAGACGAAGGGTTCCGTAAATATGGTTGTTTGAAATTTAGTTTTCTTTGTAATTTCAAAACTATGGATTTGATCGTGACGAAATTTTGTATTCAAATTGAGAATGATTTATTCGAGCTACATTTTTGAGCGCTCGTACTACTTACACGAGGGCTATATCATTTCGTCACGATGTCTGTATTTTTCGAATTTTGAGCCGAAAATGGTCTCAATCGACTATGTTCGACTCACTGATTACGAATCCGTCGGAAAATTCGAGTCTGTCCGTCCGGCCGTAAGCACGATAACTCTCGAACGGAATAACCTAGTGACTTGAAATTTTCAGTGTGGGTTCAGTTCCCGAATGCCTCGGTTGAGTTCGTTAATGGGCCAAATTCCACCAGGGGTTCCGTAAATATGGCCGTCCAAAGCTTTGTTTCCCAGATTACTTGAAAACTACAGATTTGATCGAGATGAAATTATGCACTCAAATGGAAAATGAGGTGTTCAAGCTACATGTGGAATTTTGTCCAGATCGCATGACCAGAACCATAGAAACCATAGAAAATTGTAACTTTTGAACGGAAACTCTTAGGGACTTGAAATTTTCAGGATAGGTGAGGTTCTGGAATGTCGTGATGACGTTCATCTATGAGCAAAATTATACTAGGGGTTCCGTAAATATGGTCGTTTAAAATTTAGTTTTCTTGGTAATTTCAAAACTACAGATTCGATCGTGACGAAATTTTGTATACTAATGGAGAAATTTATATTCAAGCTACATTCATCCAGATCACATGACCAGAACCATAGAAACCATAGAAAATCATAACTCACGGAAAGACCTAGGGACTTGAAATTTTCAGGATAGGTGTGGATCTGAAATGTCGCGTTCACGTTCATCAATGAGCAGAATTATTCTAGGGGTTCCGTGAATACGGTCGTTTGATATTTTGTTTTCTCGATAATTTCGAAACTAGGGATTCGATCGAGATAAAATTTTGTATTTTAATCGAGAATGATATATAAGCAATATTTTGTCCAGATCGCATTACCAGAACCATAGAAACCTTAGAGAATCGTAACTTTTGAACGGAAAGGCCTAAGAACTTTAAATTTTCAGGGTGGGTTTGGATCGCGAATATCGCGGTCACGTTCATCAATGAGCAGAATTAGACTAGGGGTTCCGTAAATATGGCCGTTCAAAATATTTTTTTCCTGATAGTTTCGAAACTACTGATCGGATTGAAATGAAATTATGCACCTAGCTGAGGAAGAATGTATTCAATTTACGTGCAAAAATTTGTCCAGATCGCATCACCAAGACCATAGATACCGTAGAAAATTCTAGCGAATTATCGAAAAAAAAATTGATCAGCTGAAGCACGGACATGAAGTCTGGAGTTTCGCCTAAGTTTCAGATTTTTTTTGGCAGTTGTCGAAAATTCCTTCAATTGATTTCTAAAACTGGAAAATGCGAATCTACCTACAAGGTGCATGTACGAGCGCTCTAAAGTGCTTTTCGTAATTTTTTCCATATCGCATGATCAGAACCATAGAAAATCATAACTTTTGAACGGAAAGGCCTAGGGACTCGAAATTTCCAGGATAGGACGGATCGTGAATTTCGCGGTCACATTCATCAATGAGTAAAATAAGACTAGGGGTTCCGTAAATATAGCTGTTCAAAACTATTTTTTTCTGATAATTTCGAAACTATTCATTGAATTGGAATAAATTTTCGCACATAGATGAAGAACAATGTATTCAAACTACGTGGAGAATTTTGTCCAGATCGCATTACCAAGACCATAGTTACCGTAGAAAATTCTAGGGAATTATCGAAAAAAAAATTGGTCACCTGAAGCACTGACGTGAAGTCTGGATTTTCGCCTTAGTTTGAAATTTTCTTTGACAGCTGTCAAAATCTTTCCAATTGGTTTCTAAAACTGGAGAATGCGAATCTACTTACAAGGTGGATGAACGAGCGCTCAAAAGCTCCTGACTTCACGGCAGTGCATTTCATAATTTTTTTTATACCGACTCTCCTAGGTCTCTGTGGGACCCTCCAGAAGCTCAGAGCTTGTGCGTGTTAGGAGACCCGGTTGGGTTCTGTGTAGGCTTTGTTACCTATAACAATGCATTATTTATGTTGATTGTGCTTATAAGCATGGAGTAGAAAGTCCATAGAGGCGATGCTTTATTTTCAGTGCTAAGTTCACTAAAATATGCCAAAAGAACATTCTCTGTAAACGATTGTACAGTTTTGCTACTTTTATGCGGTAAAACTATTACCGACATTACAGTTACGGTATTGAAAACCGCAAAGAACTAGAACTCTACCTTAAACGAGTTCTTTTTAACGTGAAAATATTACTCTAGATAATCTATCTAGCCAAGATCGTATAGTGGTTTGAGGACTCTGCGATGTGTATGCAACCCAAAATACGCTTGATTCAATAGAAGAGATTCAAATCACATATTTTTAACACTAAAAAAAAGAAAAGAAAAAGTTTGTTCCAGAGTGTCAAAAGGAAGGGGGAAACAAAAAAACAACCAAAAACAAAAACCCCTCCTTATCTCGTTAAAATACCGATAATCCACAAGTAAAGGATATTCATCAACAGCAATAGCTCGACTGGTGAGAATTTTCTCGTATGAGGTTTAAAGAACTCAAGACTTTAATACACATGGTCGGTTACTCGGTTTGAATCATTAAATAATGTTGAATGGACTTAACTCACTACGACAAGCAAATGAACATATTGTGGTATTGTTTGTACGAACAAATGAGACTTAATAAAGAATATAAACAATTAACGAGTTGGGGATGGAAATAATAAAGTATTGAACATGAATAAAAAAGAATGAACCAGGCGTGAATAAAAATGATGAGTATTAAATGTCAATAAAAAAGATTAAACAAGAGGTGAATAAATGTGATTAAGTATTGAACATAAATGAAAAGAATAAACAAGTCGTGAGTAAAGGTGATGAGGTATTAAACATGAATAAAACGCAATAAACAAGACGTAAATAAAAGTGATGAAGTATCAAACATGAATAATAAAGAATAAACAAGACGTGAATGAAAATGACGAAGTATTAACCATGAATAAACAACATGAACAAGACGTAAATAAAAGTGATGAAGTATTGACTATGAATAAAAAAGAATAAACAACAAGTGAATAAAAATGATGAAGTATTAAACATCAATAAAAAAGAATAAACAAGACGTGAAAAAAATGTATGAACTATTAAATTAGTAAAAAAAGAATAAACAAGACGTGAATAAAAGTAATAAAGTATTAAACATGAATAAAAAGAATAAACAGGACGTGAATAAAAATGATGATGTATTGAACATTAATGAGAAAGAATAAACAAGACGTGAATAAAAATTGTTAACTATTGAACATTAATAAAAAAATAATAAACAAGACGTGAATACAAATGATGAAGTATTGAACATTAATTAATAAAGAATAAACATCAATAAAAATAGAATAAAAATGATGAAGTATTGAACATTAATAACAAAGAATAAACAAGACGTGAATAAAACTAATGAACTATTAAACATTAATAAAAAAAGAATAAACAATACGTGAATAAAAGTAATGAAGTATTAAACTTGAATAAAAAAGAATGAACAAGACGTAAATGAAAGTGATGAAGTATTAACCATAAATGAAAAAGAATAAACAACACGTGAATAAAAATGATGAAGTATTAAACATTTATAAAAAGAATAAATAAGACGTGAATAAAACTTATGAACTATTAAACATTAATAAAAAAAGAATGAACAAGACGTGAATAAAAGTAATGGAGTATTAAACATGAATAAAAAAGGATAAACAAGACGTGAATGAAAGTGACGAAGTATTAACCACGAATATGAAAGAATAAATAAGACGTGAATAAAAGTGATGAAGTATTAACCATGAATGAAAAAGAATGAACAAAACGTGAATAAAAATGATGAAGTATTAAACATTAATAAAAAAGAATAAACAAGACGTGAATAAAACTTATGAACTATTGAACATTAATAAAAAAAAAACAAGACGTGAATAAAAGTAATGAAGTATTAAACATGAATAACAAAGAATAAACAAGACGTGAATAGAAATGATGAAGTATTAAACATTGATAAAAAGAATAAAAAAGACCTGAATAAATATTATTAACTATTGAATATTAATAAAAAAAGAACGAACAAGACGTGAATGGAAATAATGAAGTATTAAATATGAAGTATTGAACGTGAATAAAAAAGAATAAACAAGACGTGAATGAAAGTGACGAAGTATTAACCATAAATAAAAAAGAATAAACAAGACGTAAATAAAAGTGATGAAGTATTAACCATGAATGAAAAAGAATAAACAACACTTAAATAAAAATGATGAAGTATTAAATATAAATAAAATATAATGAACAAGACGTGAATAAAACTTATGAACTATTGAACATTAATAAAAAAAGGATAAACAAGACGTGAAAATAAGTAATGAAGTATTAAACGTGGAAAAACAAATAAACAAGACGTGAATAAAAATGATGAATTATTAAACATTGATAAAAAAGAATAAACAAGATGTGAATAAAAATTATTAACTATTGAATAATTATTAAAAAAAAATAAACAAGACGTGAATGAAAATATTGAAGTATTAAACATGAAAAAAAAAATAAACAAGACGTGAATAAAAATGATGAAGTATTAAACATTAATAAAAAAAAATTAACAAGACTTGAATAAAAGTAATGAGGTATTAAACGTGAATAAAAAAGAATAAACAAGACGTAAATGAAAGTGACGAAGTATTAACCATGAATAAAAAAGAATAAACAAGACGTGAATAAAACTTATGATCTATTGAACATTAATAAAAAAGAATAAACGAGACGTGAATAAAA
This sequence comes from Aphidecta obliterata, assembly GCA_963966015.1. Taxonomy (NCBI): domain Eukaryota; kingdom Metazoa; phylum Arthropoda; class Insecta; order Coleoptera; family Coccinellidae; genus Aphidecta; species Aphidecta obliterata. The sequence goes on along the minus strand of OZ014427.1, from coordinate 30,190,444 downwards.
GTAATGAAGTATTGAATATGAATAAAAAAGACGTGAATAAAAATGATGAACTATCAAACATTAATAGAAGAAGAATAAACAAGACGTGAATAAAAATTATTAACTATTAAACATTAATAAAAAAAGGATAAACAAGACGTGAGACGGTTTGAGATGAATCTAATTCGGGAATGATAGGCTGTTATTCACGAACGTAAAATTTTTTCAAAAAAATTATTTTATTTTCAATCCTGTGGCGATCCGCGTGAAAGTTCAACGACTTTTTCGCGGGGAACCCTCGGCCACAAGCTTCGCAAAGATATTTCATGAGAGGCGTTTCCTCATCACCGACGGATATTTTTTTTGGCACCGACATTCCGGGGTGTTCCGATACCAAGTGCCGCTTTAAATCGCATTGCGCGGCGTATGCTTTTGGACAAAACAAGCAATATCGAAATATCTTACTGGAACACCCCGACGACCCCACTTCCAGCCTATCATGCCTATGTGTGTGTGACACGAGGGCAATGTCCGTGAGGCAATTCGTGATTGTTCTACTATTGATATAATGTTTTATACGCTGTTACGATAGAGATTTTTGTCGATTGAGAACGATAACCTTTTCAAGAAATGCAAATTTCACGCGAACGTTTATTAATCCAACATCACATCTTGCCCCTATCTAGGTTTCACTGAATTTCTCGACTCATTAAAAAAAAAACTTCCTACCTGCTATACCTACTCATAACATGAATTCTAGTTTTACATATCTGGCATTTGAGGAATCCAGATTCGATCACACTTTTTTCCTTGACCCTCTGATGGATCGAAGCATAATGTCGACGCATATTCGCATTTGTCGCATACAATTTGTCACATGACGGACATTTAGTTTTAGCGCCCTTCTTTGCGCGCTTCGGTTGATTTTCTGTTTGGTTGTTTGCAGAATCCTCCTCGCGTCTCCTCTTCGCTGGAGCTCTTCCAGAACTTGCTAATACGGTAGAGACCTAAAAAATAAATAAACGCATCAGTATAAATTACACACAAGATTTCAATTAAAACAAAAATGTTATTTTTGGAAATAAGGCTACATATCTCACTCGAAATTATATATCTACTTACCTCATCATCAGCATTCTTTTCGTTGACTCCTAATGCTGTAAAACCCTTTCAAGTGTAGGTAGTTTTATAACCCCTTTTTTTCAATTCTTGGCTATAACAATAGTTCGAATACAATAAATATAAAATTGACAATAATAATTCTTGAACACTTCCTGCCATCCCTATGGATATAAAGATATGCAGTACAAAAATTAGTCGATATATTAGAAGAATACTCTTCTTCCACCATCGTTATCGAATGCCAATTCAACAAATTTCTATTCACGTATTCGATGAAAAATAGTACAATTAATTACCTGATTGCAGTTCTTATAATATTATTAATTCTTATTACATCTCCAGTATTTATTTCAATATTTCTTGATTACAGCTGAATTTTAACTGAATTCAATTCAAACAGATGAACATATGATTTCAAACAGATGCGTAAGAATATGTACTACCCACAAAAAACTGGCATTCAATTCTTCGAAGCAACATTTTTCCTCCCTCATACAATTTCTGAATTCACAATATTCGTCCACTGCCCAAATATCATCTTACTTAGGAAGAAAAAAAACGCGTCACCCATAAAAATGTCTTGAAAACTTTAACGAGATAACAAAACAGTACCTGGAATTATTCGGAAACCTGGGAAATAAAAGGGTTTTTGATAAGATCAACATTGAATACAGAGAAAAACAACTCTAAAAATTGTTTTATTCTTGAAATCATTGTAATAAGTTGGGTTGATGAATATGTGATGAAACAGTATCTAATCCAACTATGTATATTTATAATTCACAACTTGACTTGTTTGACCGACATAATAAAATTCGAAGAAGAGTAATTTATTGCTTATGGTCCTCTATCGACTTCACTTAGATCTTTACCTTCCTATTGAGATCATAAATCATCTGAAATGTACTAACAATCCAATTCTACTATTATTCGATAATCAGGAGATGTTTTATGCTTTCAATCAATTATTTTGGATAATAAAAAATGTTTCATCTGATGTTCGTTAATTTTAATTGGGTAAACTCCCCACTTTGTAGTGCCTGGTCAATAAATGGTGTTCGCAAAATCTTGGATTTTTTCTACCATAAATAATGCCAACTTTGAGGGTAACGGTGTAACTACCTAATTTATGAACATTTTTCAGTATAATTTGGGTTATCTAAAGTTTTTTCAGACCACTTTTATGACGAAATTCATAATTCCCAGATAATTTTTAATTGACGAGTGAATCTGTAGACCCACATAAATAGAAGATTTTTTTTATTCTACCTCTACTCTAATGGGAAATAATATTGAAACAAACTATTCAAATTCCTCTTCCAAAAAAATGTTCGGAGTGATCGAGGGCATATTAATAAACATTTGAAAGAGGAATTAATTGTTGATATTTTACCGCTCATAAATCTTATGGTACACTGATTTTGAATTAAAAGCTCAAAGATTTTATCACCTTATAGCATATTTGGAGCATTCTTCTTGCATATCTCTAGCTTTTTAAGTTGCGTTCAATCGAGTCTCTAGTTATTATGTTCGTTAATCATTTATGAATAAGCAGACAAGGTGATTTATGTGAATAAAAACCATTTGAAATCTTTTAAAATTTATTAGAAAAACTAATCAATAAAACTAATTCAATGCGAATAATGAAGCGCCTTATAGGGCCATCATATTATAAAAAAAATAAAACTTAATTCTTTGTTCATCTCATCAATTGGCTCAGAAAGGATGAGCAGTTATGGTATGCGTCCTCAAATCTTTCGGTAAATTGAAACCCTTATTGCAAATGGAACAGAAAAACAGCGGTTTCGCATTGCCAACGACCACTTTCTGCTTCTCATGCACTTTAACGTGGTTGGTGAGCGAAGCCTGCTTGTCGAAAGTCCTTCCGCAATGTGAACACTTGTACTCCTGAGGATACGTGGGGTGGCTAATTTTCACATGGGCCTGCAGAGTTTCGCTCTTACTGAACGATGCCGCACACAGTTGACACGAAAACGTCACTTTCTGTTTCTTCTGGTTTTCCACGATTTCGTGCAACTTCATGTGGTTCTCGTATTCGGTCTGGGTTGCGAACTCTTGGTTGCAAGATTCGCATCTTGGCGTCAACAGAGCCGCCATATTACCGTGTTTTTCGATTGAATGTATCTTTAGGGCTACATCGTTGGGTAGTTCTTGACCGCAGGTAAGGCATTCGAATTCGGACTTTCTCTGCTTGGTCTGTGGGGTTGGTTTTTTTACTGGTGGAGTTAAGGGTCCCTCGTTGTTGGTTCTTTTATGCCACCCCATATGCGCATACATGGCTGGTTGAGAGGAGAAACTTTTGTTGCATATTTTACATGAGAATCCCTTGTGTTGTGTTATCTTAGGAGATTTGGTTGAGATCAGTATTTCAGAATGTTCTTGAACCATGTGTTCGTCCAAGTCACCCATCCGTTCGAATCCAACGATTGTGTTGGACGGACCGGCTTCTTGGGTGTGTTGTTTCGCTTTGTGCTGTATGAGAGCGGCTTTGGTCGCGAAATTTTGCACGCAAATATCACACGTGAAAATGTATGGTCCGGCGTTGAACTCCTCCGCTAAATCCGGCATATCGTCGTGTTCCTCATCTATGTGGGAGTTTAGGGCTTCTCCGTTAGTGAAGGTTAAATCACATCTGTCGCAGTAGAATTTCTTAGGCGACTTCGAGGTTCTGCCTGTCATCATGTTAAACCCGTGTAATTTCATGTGCATTTTTAGGTTGTACTTGCTGGAGAAAACTTTGAAACATCTCTTACATGTGTGGTAATCCTCATCCCCTTCGTTCGATTTCCTCGATTTCGGTCGGTCTGTCGGGGATCCCGGAGACATTCTAGCCGATTGATTTCTAAGTCTTCTATGCATAGCTTTATGGCTAGCGAAGGCTGAGCCACTCGTGATGATTTTATCACATTCATCACACTTCCTTGGATACGCAAGACTGGTAGTCTGTTTATCAGCGTGGAATTTTATGTTATGATCACTATATTCCGCATACAACGCAAAATGCTTGTTACAAGTTACGCATGAATATTTGGACATCTCCAAAGGCACCCCTTCGTCTTCCAAATCCTCATGCGACAATTTATGACTCTCCAAATCCTCAAAGTTCTCGCAGAGTATGTTACAAATATCGCAAATGGGCATTTCGGGATTTGGACTCAGCATCGTGCTCTTGTAGGAATCTGTTTTCGCATCCCGGTACACTTTGAGATTCAAGTGGACGACACGGTGTTGCTCCAGTTCCGTATGGAACAGAAATACTTTCTCACACTCCAAACATTTCAACTGTTCGTGCGATCCTTTATGCGTTTCCCAGTCAGCTGCATTCAGCATTATCTGACAGTCGGGACATCTATAGAAGGAATTATCAGAAGTTTCCACTTCGGGTTCTTCCTTCTTGACTCCATCTTGATGGGTACGGAAATGTCTCAACATATTGGCTTGGCAAGAGTAAACTCTATCACACTGTGGACATTTTGTCGGGATACTTCGACTGAGTCTGGAGTTCTTAGGAGGAGTCACTTGGACCTCGTCTTCAATCTGATCCGCAGAAGCCGCTCTACCGTATGTAGAACTCCTCCTTTTCCCCAGAATCTCCTTGTTCTCTCTAGGCTCCACCTTGTGAAACGTCCTTTTCTTATAGTTATCTTCCTGGAGAAGAACAAACCCTTCGGAGTTATCATGCTGATGTTGTGCGTGATTTATAAACTCCTTCAAGGTCCTCACCGCAATATTACAAATATCGCAGTAATACTCCACCATACATGAAACGTAAATATGATCTTTGTAATCTTCCAGAGAATCGAACGTTTGTTGGCAAGAACAACTATACGGAGCCACCTCGTGGCAATGTTCCTCGTCAATATGCTTACAGAAGTCCTCGTGGAACGTGTAAATGAACCGGCATTTGATACACCTGTAATTTTGGTAGATCCTAGTTTTGAATGTGCTCCTTTTCTTCAAGTTAGACACTTTGACCAGGGTGTCGAGATTCTTGTTCGGGCACTTATGGATGTGTTTACCGCTGGAAGATCTGTCGGTGAAGGTGATCATGCAGTTGTAACAGGTGAAGACCGGGAACCATATTTTGACTGATCGAAGATGGGACAGCAGCCCTTTCAGGTTGGGGTGGGTTGCTGAATGGCACGCGCAGGTCAGGCAACGGTACATGTCTACCATTGCCTTGCATTTCTCTATGTAACTATTTTCTAGGGCGGACAAATTTTCCATTTCGATGGGTGTTGCATCGCTCTTTATCAGTCTTAATCCTGCGGCAAATTCGATTTTCTCTGAATGACGTTGTTCCGAGTATCTTCCTGTGGTATTGGGTGTTGACACATCTGAAAAATTAATTGATAACATATTAAAATAGGAATGATACTCTGAGGAGAGATGTTGAAACATTGAAATTAAACTTGGATTTATTGTCTGGTACTGAGAAATCATATATTTCTCATTCGTACTCTTTGAGTTGTACAGAGAACAAAGGAGAATTTCCCTCTTAAAACTCAAATTTAAAGGGTCCCCTATTACGAAAAAAAATTGAGAAAAGCACTGCCGTGACGGCAGGAACTTTTGAGCGCTCGTACATGCACCTTGTAGGTAGACTCGTATGGATTGTCTGGTACTGAGACATTGTATGTTCCTAATTTTTATTCTTGCAGATTTACTGAGAATAAAGGAGAACTTTCCACTGGAATCTCAAATTTCAAGTGTCACCATAAAAAAAAAACAATAATTAATATTATATTAAAATTGAAATGTTACTCTGAGGAGAGATGTCAGTGACTGGGAAGTTCGGGGTTTTTTTGTGGATATTAATCTTTTGTTTCTAAATCTTTTGGTGTTGCATCATTCTAAGTTTATTTTCTTTTCTTCAGAATGTTCTTCTTTCATTTCTGTTCTTCTGAGCTTTATAGGTTCGTACCTCAGCTCTTACTCTTTATGTTATGATAATAATAATAATAAAATATTGAAAATAAACTTGGATGTATTGTCTGGTACTGAGACATTGTATGTTTCTCATTTTTGCTCTTCAAGATGTACAGAAAATAAAGGAGAATTTTCAACTGAAAACTCAAATTTTAAGCGTCCCCCTTACAAAAAAAATCGATTTTCAATGATACCTTGTGTTCCTTGAATTTCATCCTCGCGTTCGCTGCTCTCCATGCTTTCTGGATAATCATCTTCGCGGGTTGAAGATTCAGATGGGGCATGTTCAGAATTGCCATTGGTCAAGGATACCTCGTGGTGCTCTACATCCACGGGTTCTAATTTAACAGTTATATTATTTTCTTGAACCACTTCAATAGCATCTCCTTCGGTGGAAGTGGTGTCATCGATCACTTCTTCCTTCACTTGGCAGGTCTGAAAAATGATAAAGTGGTTCATACATGGAAAATTATGACGCAACATGTGTGGTGGTCTTTAGCTTAATAAAATTATTTATGACTTAAGTTATTTTCCAGAACAGAAATTTATACAAATCCAAGAGTCGAAAAGTAAAAAAATCTTTCAGAAGTCGAAGCTTTTGCGATATTGGGAATAATTTACTCACAGCTTCTGTTTTGTCGCTCTGGTTCGCCCATGATTGAATAGTTGTCTGGTTTCTCTGGCAACTTTTCTTGAATTCGCACCAACTGTGGACTTTCTCTGAACAGTCTTCACAAACAAGTTTGGATATAACATCATCGTTTTTTATCTGAAAAAAAAATAAGTTTGTTTAATTTTCGGTCCAAATTCGAGTTGCATGTCTTGGACTTACAAAAACCTTAAGACTAGACAGAAAATATCGAGGGAAAATGCCACCATCATGAAGAGGTTCGATTGAATATTTATTTCATTATGTGGACAAAAATTGGGTTCTTATTTTAATCCTAGATTGAAGGAGCCCATGATGACATCGATTCACAGCAAGTAGAATGAGATTCTTCAAGATTGTGAAATGTAGGTAGGTTGATGACTCAAGGTCGACATATATCAGAGATGAAAAATAAAATATTCTTGTGTTTTGCACGTGTGGTGCTCCAAATGGTTCATGTTTACCATTGAATATTTTTTCTCGAACAATGTTCTTACTGATTTCCGAGTTTTTATACAAATGCGAATGAAATAACGATTTAAGAACTTATCTATCGTATTTATTCGGTCCAATAATTTTGTTTTCATGCCCTTTCAAAGGAGCCCTGAAGATTACGCCAAGAACTGCAGAAACATCGCGACGTTTCTTGTTTGGTGTAGAACGACAGTGTTGCACTTCGACGTCACATCTCTAATTACTATCTGTACAAAGTGATAATACTGCAATGGGAATTTTGTAGATTACTTGAGCTCGAACTCATAGGCGTCGCGTATTAGCGGTTGGGCAAAGGGTACAAACTATTCACTATTTGTTAGGCGTGAATCTCTGCCGTGAAAGAACTGAAAGGAAATACCACTGATCACTAAATTGAATTCTGTTATAGGAAAAACATAAAATAATGAAATGAAGGGGGAATTTTGGGAGTTCCACAAAAAGAATTAACGAAATACATAACTTATGGCAATGGAAACATATTTCTTTGTAACTCCTACTATTTGAACCCTTTTTCTAGCATTATCATCAATTTTTAAATGAAACTGGTACTTCCACTTACACTCAAATTATTCGATAACTCTACTAATTGAGGGTTCGTCTATAAATACTTCTAGATAACTTCAACAAGATAATAACAAAAAAGTACCAGGAATCATTTGAGGAGCTCAACTCTCAGAATATTGATAACAGAATTAGTTTTCGAAAAAGACTTTTCATTATTCAAATACGAATAAACGAAAAAAATATTTATGTTCGACTATCTTTCCTGACCGAACTCAAATATGTCATCGAATATTTCTTAGATGCAGATCTGCAAAAAAAAAATTGGTACTAGTTTCAATTTTAAGAAACATCTAGAAATATGAGATTCTGGAAGTTGCTCAAAACTCGGGAAATTTGTCCACTTGACAATTGACACGTATAGATTATGTGAGGTTAAAATAATATCCCTTAGTTTATAATCTTTCCAGTTATATTCAATAATATATGAAAAAGTTATTAAAATCCTAGGTTTGGTCTTGAATAAAATTGCTATATCTTAAAGTATACATCAAACCAACATTTAAAAGAATCCAATGGTGAAGATGACTATAAAAACCTCTGGAATATATTTTTTTTTTTAATTATGAAAATCATATCAAACACTACAACTGCAGATCCACTTTCTCATCCCTCACACTATAATTTTTTTTAATTAAATGTACCATTACTATGTATTAAATTATTTATTATTATTGAAAAGTTTGAATAATTTTTTTTTAAATATCGAGGTTTAGTAATGAATAAAATTGTTATATAAGAGTTAATATTAAAACCACATTTGAAAAAAATCCACTCGTGGCTAGAATTTTAATGGACAACCCTGCAGATCTGAAGATGACCATAAGAACCTCTGGAATCATTTTTTTTTTATTTAGAAAATCATATCAAACACCAGAACTGCAGGCCCTTTCCTTATCGCTTACATTATAATATTTCTTTAATTAAATGTATTACTATTGAATTATTTATTATTAAAAAGTTTGAGTAAAATTTTTTAAATATCGAGGTTTGGTAATGAATAAAATTGTTATATTTTAGAGTAAATATCAAATCAACATTCGCAAAAAATCCACTTGTGGCTAGAATTTCAATACACAACCCTGCACAGCTGAAGATGACTATAAAAACCTCCGGAATCATTTTTTTTTTATTTAGAAAATCATATCAAACACCAGAACTGCAGGTCCTTTTTCTTATCGCTTACATTATAATATTTCTTTAATTAAATGTATTACTATTGAATTATTTATTATTAAAAAGTTTGAATAATTTTTTTTGAGCGCTCGTACTACTTACACGAGGGCTATATCATTTCGTCACGATGTCTGTATTTTTCGAATTTTGAGCCGAAAATGGTCTCAATCAACTATGTTCGACTCACTGATAACGAATCCGTCGGAAAATTCGAGTCTGTCCGTCCGTCCGGCCGTCCGGCCGTCCGTCCGTAAGCACGATAACTCTCGAACGGATCAACCTAGAGACTTGAAATTTTCAGTGTAGGTTCAGATCCCGAATGCCTCGGTTAAGTTCGTTGATGGGCCAAATTCCACCAGGGGTTCCGTAAATATGGCCGTTCAAAGTTTTGTTTCCCTGATTACTTGAAAACTACAGATTCGATCGAGATGAAATTTTGCACTCAGATGGAAAATGAGGTGATTTAGCTACATGCGAAATTTTGTCCAGATCGCATGACCAGAACCATAGAAACCATAGAAAATTGTAACTTTTGAACGGAAATGCCTAGGGACTTGAAATTTTCAGGATAGGTGTGGATCTCGAATGTCGTGATCACGTTCATCTATGAGCAACATTATACAAGGGGTTCCGTAAATACGGTCGTTTGAAATTTTGTTTTCTCGATAAATTCGAAACTTCGGATTCGATCGAGATGAAATTTTGTATTTTAATCGAGAATGATATATTGAAGCAATATTTTGTCCAGATCGCATGACCAGAACCATAGAAAATTGTAACTTTTGAACGGAAAGGCCTAGGAACTTGAAATTTTCAGGGTGGGTTTGGATCGCGAATATCGCGGTCACGTTCATCAATAAGCAAAATGAGACTAGGGGTTCCGTAAATATGGCCGTTCAAAATATTTTTTTCCAGATAGTTTCGGAACTACTGATCGGATTGGAATGAAATTATGCATCTAGCTGAGGAATAATGTATTCAAAGTACGTGCAAAATTTTGTCCAGACCGCATCACCAAGACCATAGATACCGTAGAAAATTCTAGCGAATTATCGAAACAAAATTGATCAGCTGAAGCAGCGACTTGAAGTCTGGAGTTTCGCCTAAGTTTCAGAATTTTTTTGACAGCTGTCAAAAATTCCTTCAATTGGTTTCTAAAACTGGAAAATGCGAATCTACCTACAAGGTGCATGTACGAGCGCTCAAAAGCTCCTGCCTTCACGGCAGTGCTTTTCTAAATTTTTTTAAATAGGTTTGGTAATGAAAAAAATTGTTTCATTTTAGAGTTATGTGATATCAAAGCAACATTCGAGAAAAACCAACACGTGCCTAGAATTGCAATGGCCAACCCTGCAGAGCTGAAGATGACCATAAGAATGTCTGGAATTATTTTTTTTTTTAAATCAGAAAATCATATCAAACACTAGAACTGCAGGTCCTTTCTCTCATCTCTTACACTATGATTTTTTTTTAATTGAGTGTATTACTATTAGATTATTTATTATTAAAAAATTTGAATTGAAAAAAATATTAAATGTAGAGGTTTGGTAATGAATAAAAAGGTTATATTTTAGAGTTAATATCAAAGCAACATTTGAGAAAAATCCTCTCGTGGCTAGAATTTTAGTAGCCAGAGCTGAAGATGAGTATTAAAACCCCTGGAATAATTTCCAAACGCCAGAAATGCAGTTCCTTTCTCTCATCTCTTACACTATAATTTTTTTTCAATTAAGTATACATATTACTATTCGATTATGTAATTATTCTTAAAAAGTTTGAATTGAAGAAAATGTCAAATATCGAGGTTTGGTAATGAATAAAATGGTTAATATCAAATCAACATTTGAAAAAAAATCCACTCGTAGCTAGAATTTAAATGGTTAATTCTGCAGAGCTGAAGATTACGATAAAAACATGTGGAATCATTTTTAAAATCTTTTAGAAAATCATATCAAACACCAGAACTGCTGTCCTTTCTCTCATCTCTTGCACTATAACTTTTCCAAAATTAAGTGTAGTACTATTCAATTATTTATGAAAAAGTGCGCATAAAAAAAATGATTGAAATTCTAGGTTTGGTCATGAACAAAATCGTTATATTCCAGTGTTAATATCTAACCAAGAGTAAAAAAAATAACACCCTTGGCTAGAATTTCAATTTTTAATGGCCAACCCTACAGAGCTTAAAATGCTAATAAAAACCTTTGGAATTTTTTTTTTTTATTCCAAAACCATTTCGAACACCAAAACTGCGAGTCCTTTCTTCCATTTCCAACACTCTAATTTTCCTCAGATTTAGACTAGTACTTTTCAATAATTTATGAAAACAAGAGTATAAAAAAAATTATTAAAATCCGAGGTTTGGTCAAGAATAAAAAGTTACTTATATTTTAGAGTTAATATCAAACCAATATTCAAAAAAATCTCTACGTGACTAGAATTGCAAGTAAGAGGCATTTTAAAGGCCAATTCTGCAAAGCTAAAGATGCTCCTCAAGACTTCTGGAAACATTTCGAAAAAAATTTGAAAACACCAGAACTGCAGGTCCTTTGGTTTGATCCAAAAACAAAACTGGAGCTCAGCGTGTTTTTTTCGTAGCTTCACCACCATCAAAACATGCTGAAAGACCTTCGGCCACCTGAAAAAAATCACAGAAGACCCAATTCACTTGGTGACATTACTCCCACCAAATAGGTACCACCAGCAATTTTACCTTCTCAGAAAATTCCCGAGATAAAAAACATAAGAACTCCATATCGTTTCTGTTCCCAAAAAAGGCTCCAGAGGTATCGGAGAATAATACAGAGGTACGCCCCTGGACACGCTTCAAGTTCACCAGCTACCTGATGTAACCTTTCAACGTCTTCAAACTCCAGGAAGAATGAGAATTGAGTACTCAACGATAAATACCCAAAAATAGCTATTGATTTTCGATAACACTCACTCTGGAAGCTGAAGGCAAATAAATTAGCATTTCCGACGAGGTACTTTCACAAAACAAGATGGCAGTACTGCTTGTTATGACTACCTTGAGACATCTTTATGCGAATAACAACCGCGGAAAAATTGATACTACAGCTAAGGTTGTAGCTGAAAGTCGTAAACCTAATCACGCGATTTAAACGGGCGAAATACCAGCTGTGAGAACCTAACAAGGCCTCCATATTCTGCTGACTTCACCAGGCATCCACCCATATCTGAGTAGTTGCCAGCTCATGTCGATAAGGTCGAGAATACGCCTCGAACCAAAGAAAAAACGGACTCGGGAGCGTACTGCGACTCACACTCCGATGATCAATGACTGTTGCAGCCATTCCATCAGGAACGAGGCCTCGATATAGGAAATAACACGGAATTGTTACTTACATCAATCGATAGGAAAGCCAGAATACGCTCTCTCAACACAGCGCCTCTGTCCGAGTCCTCGCAATTCAGTGTCTCTTTATTTTCAGACAGGCAAAGCCTGCAACAGCGGGCGTAAATGCCCAATTCAGCCTCCGACATATTCACAACACAACAGTTTCCGCCACTAAAATTCACTCTAGACGCGTTCGAAAAGGTAACAACGTGCACCAGCAAGCGGGAGGATTTCTTGGGACTGAACAGCCATGTAAGACCTCGCTGCGATTGATAGAACAAACGGCTGTGCTGTGGCAGCTCCCCTCTCTCACCAACCCAGGATGAAAGAAAGTACGAGCGATAGCCAACTGCCAGGCCTGCTCGCCTCGTCAAGTGCTGTGGATTTGGCTTCCACTCCGTTCTCCCATGTAGGTAGACGCTTGGATTTCTGACCCGAAGCTAGCTCCTGAAGAAACAATTCTTGGCGAAAATCGAACCGAGGCCTCTGCGTTGTCGAAACCAACGGAAAACTGGGATGAATTCGTCTTCGATTAGCGTTTTTGAACGCCATTAGGGCTGTTTGAGGCCACCTCCAAAACCCCTTCAGTCTTACATTAATTATAATTCTTGAGGTACCCACCAAATGAAAATAAAAATATGAATTCATCCCTGTTACATTTTATTTCAATTCATATCATAAATCCACATATGGGTCGAACTATATCTAAATGAGATAAAAATTCCTTTCGAGTTTATTTCTTTCTAAAATATCGAATAGTAAGACTAATCTTTGATAATATCATCAGTATAGACAGCAGTCGAACTGGATCATACCCCAGTAGCTTCAGAAATTAAACCTGCTTTGAAACTCAGTTCTCAGAAAAACATTAAATCGTATACCAGAATGAGAGAATGGAAGGCTCTCCACTCCTGCCATTTCATTCATTTCAATAAAGCAATGTGGCAGGATTGAAGAATTCACCACCTGAAATCTTCTTTGAGCATCAATATATCTCAAATGAGGCTATTCAAATGAAAGCAGGACTTGAAATTATCAAAATATATCAAACAAATTTAATATTCTCACATTTTTGAGCGCTCGTACTACTTACACGAGGGCTATATCATTTCGTCACGATGTCTGTATTTTTCGAATTTTGAGCCGAAAATGGTCTCAATCGACTATGTTCGACTCACTGATGACGAATCCGTCAAAAAATTCGAGTCTGTCCGTCCGGCCGTCCGTCCGTCCGTCCGTCCGTCCGGCCGTCCGGCCGTCCGTCAGCACGATAACTCTCGAACGGATCAACCTAGAGACTTGAAATTTTCAGTGTAGGTTCAGATCCCAAATGCCGCGGTCAAGTTCGTTAATGGGCAGAATTCCACCAGGGGTTCCGTAAATATGGCCGTTCAAAATTTTGTTCTCCTGATTACTTCGAAACTACAGATTCGATCGAGATGAAACTTTGCACTCAAATGGAGAATGAGGTGTTTGAGCTACATGTGAAATTTTGTCCAGATCGCATGACCAGAACCATAGAAACCATAGAAAATTGTAACTTTTGAACGGAACCCCCTAGGGACTTGAAATTTTCAGGATAGGTGTGGATCTGGAATGTCGTGATTACGTTCATCTATGAGCAAAATTATACAAGGTGTTCCGTAAATATGGTAGTTTGAAATTTAGTTTTCTTGATAATTTCAAAACTACAGATTCGATCGTGACGAAATTTTGTATACTTATGGAGAATGATATATTCAAGCTACATTTCTCCAGATCACATGACTCGGACCATAGAAAATAATAACTTTCGAAGGGAAAGGCCTAGGAACTTGAAATTTTCAGGATAGGTGTGGATCTCGATTGTCGTGATCACTTTCATCTATGAGCAAAATTATACTAGGGGTTCCGTAAATACGGTCGTTTGAAATGTTGGTTTCTCGATAATTTCGAAACTACGGATTCGATCGAGATGAAATTTTGTATTTTAATCGAGAATGATATATTAAAACAATATTTTGTCCAGATCTCATGACCAGAACCATAGAAACCATAGAAAATTGCAACTTTCGAACGGAAAGGCCTAGGAACTTGAAATTCTCAGGGTGGGTTTGGATCACGAATATCGCGGTCATGTTCATCAATGAGCAAAATTAGACTAGGGGTTCAGTAAATATGGCCGTTCAAAATATTTTTTTGCTGATAGTTCCGAGAATACTGAGCGGATTGGGATAAAATTCTGCACCTTGCTGAGTAATAATGTATTCAAACTACGTGCAAAATTTTGTCCAGATCGCACCACCAAGACCATAGATACCGTAGAAAATTCTAGCGAATTATCGAAAAAAATTGATCAGCTGAAGCACTGACATGAATTCTGGAGTTTCGCCCAAGTTTCAGAATTTTTTTGACAGCTGTCGAAAATTCCTTCAATTGATTTCTGAAACTGGAAAATGCGAATCTACCTACAAGGTGCCTGTACGAGCGCTCAAAAGCTCCTGCCTTCACGGCAGTGCTTTTCGTAATTTTTTAACAACTTTCGAATAGCTATGTTTTGTGGGTAATAGATGGCGCCACGTCTCACCTTGCCATCCCGATTAGATCTTTGGAGGCTGCTTGCCTACTTTTTTGAGCGCTCGTACTACTTACAAGGGCTATATCATTTCGTCACAATGTCTGTATTTTTCGAATTTTGAGCCGAAAATGGTCTCAAACGACTATGTACCACTCACTGATGACGAATCCATCGAAAAATTCGAGTCTGTCCGTCCGCCGTCCGTATACACGATAACTTTCGAACGGAATGTCCTAGAAACTTGAAACTTTCAGGGTAGGTTTGAATCTCGAATGCCGCGGTTAGGTTCGTTATTGGGCAAAATTCGTCCATGGGTTCCGTGAATATGGCCGCTCGAAATTTTGTTTTCATGATTACTTTGAAACTACAGATTCGATCAAAGTGAAATTTTGCACTCAGATGGAGAATTACGTGTTCAAGCTACATGCCAAATTTGGTCCAGCTCGCATGACCAGAACCATAGAAACCATAGAAAATTATAACTTTGTGATGGAAAGGCCTAGGGACTTGAAATTTTCAGGATAGGTTTGGATCTTTGATGTTGCGGACACTTTCATCAATGAGCAGAATTAGACTAGGGGTTCCGTAAATATGGCCGTTTGAAATTTGGTTTTCTTGATAATTTCAAAACTATGGATTCGATCGTGACGAAATTTTGTATTTAAATTGAGAATGATATATTCGAGCTACATTTTTTTCAGATCGCATGATCAGAACCATAGAACCCATAGAAAATCATAAGTTTCGAACGGAAAGGCCTAGAGACTTGAAATTTTCAGGATAGATTCGGATCGGGAATTTCGCGGTCACGTTCGTCATTGAGCAAAATTAGACTAGGGGTTCCGTAAATATAGATTTCCAAAACTTTTTTTTTCTGATAATGTCGTAACTACTCATTGGATTGGAATGAAATTTCGCACATTGATGAAGAATGATATATTCAAACTACGTGGGAAATTTTGTCCAGATCGCATTACCAAGACCATAGATACCGTAGCAAATTCTAGCGAATTATCGAAAATAAAATTGGTCACCTGAACCAATGACTTGATGTCTGGATTTTCGCCTTAGTTTGAAATTTTCTTTGACAGCGGTCAAAATCTTTCCAATTGGTTTCTAAAACTGGAGAATTCGAATCTACCTACAAGGTGTATGAACGAGCGCTCAAAAGGTCCTGACTTCACGGCAGTGCTTTTCTAAATTTTTCTTAGTAAATAAAATGATTAAAATCCATCTGTATGTTGATCGAGTTGAAATATACGAGATTCACCCTGAATACTTAGAACCTCACCTGTCTAGGTTATGAATATTCGACCACATACAATATTCCTAATGACAAGCTGCGAAATTAAGCCTTCAAATCAAGGTCCACGAGGTTTTGAAGCTACTAATGCAAAATATCAGTTGGTACAAGTATAAATCTGGGAAAACCAACGAATTCATCGGTTTATTCGACTTTTAAAATTAAGATATCAGAGATGTAACACATTCCAGCCAATCCTGTACATAGGTGGGTTATTTTTGTTCCATCTTTGCAGAAGATTTCCAAATAACCTTGGCTATAAGAAAACATCAGAGGGGCAGAAGGACAATATCAAAGAAGGCAGGTCTTCAAATTATTCAGAAAACATCGAAAATAAGATATTCTCAAAATTTTTGACAACCTTCGAATAGATGCCAACAGATGGCGCCACGTTTCAGCTCGGCGTCCTAAATAGACCTTTGAAGGATGGTAGATTCACCTTCTTTTTCCTTAGTAAATAAAGAGATTGAAATCCATTGGTATGTTGAACAAATTGAACTATACGAGATTCACCCGTCTAGGTTATGAATATTCGACCACATACAATATTCATAATGGCAAGCTACGAAAGTAAGCCTTCAAATCAAGGTCCACGAGGTTTCAAAGCTACTAAAGCAAAATATCAGACTGTACAAGTATAAATCTGGGAAAACCAACGAATTCATCAGTTTATTCTACTTTTAAAATTGAGATATAAGAGATGTCACACATTCCAGCCAATTCTGTACCTAGGTGGGTTATTTTTGTTCCATCTTGGGGGTAGATTTCCAAATAACCTAGGCTATTAGAAAACATCAGAGGGACAGGGGGACAATATCAAAGTAGGCAGGTCTTCAAATTATTCAAAAAACATCGAAAATAAGTGCACATTTGATATTCTCAAAATTTTTGACTACCTTCGAATAGATGCCAACAGATGGGGCCACGTTTCAGCTTGACGTCCTAAATAGACCTTTAGAGGATGTTAGATTCACCTTCTTTTTTCCTAGTAGATGAAGAGATTAAGATCCATTGGTATGTTGAACAAATTAAACTATACGAGATTCACCCTGAATACTTAGAACTTCACCCGTCTAGGTTATGAATATTCGACCACATACAATATTCCTGATGTCAAGCTACGAAATTGAGCCTTCTAATCAAGGTCCACGAGGTTTCAAAGCTACTAAAGCAAAATATCATGCTGTACAAGTATAAATCTGGGAAAACCAACGAATTCATCAGTTTATGCGACTTTTAAAATTAAGGCATAAGAGATATGTCACACATTTGTGATGGAACAAAATTCACAGACGTGTAATGTTGGTTGCCAGAATCGCCTATGTGGTGCCATCTACATTTGAATTATTTATATCGAAAAGGAATTTTCACAAATTCGAGATATAAGATCAATTTATTTCAATACCCTACTATCTCCAGTTATCTACGTCACTGGGAATGGGTAAGTCGTTCTCAGACTCCAGAAGAATTCAATACAAGGCAGAAAGTCAGAGACCAACTTTATGACAATGGTTTCTTATCTCCTCATTTATGTTACTGTTTATTACCCAACGTTATTTGGAAATACCTGGTTATCTACCACCAAATGGATCATCATCACTCCGTTCTCCCATGTAGGTAGACGCTTGGATTTCTGACCCAAAGCTAGCCTCAGCGTTGCCGAAACCAACGAAAAACTGGGATGAATCCATCTTCGAATCGCGTTTTTGAACGCCATCGGGGCCGATTGAGGCGACCTCCAAAACCCCTCAACCTCACTGATCCCTCGTGCCATAGATAATACATACATTCCTTTATCTATGCCTCGTGCATCGTGGGAATTGATTTCAAAACAACAGAAATGTCAATTTCATTGTCTAATTGTCAAGTTAACCAAGAAAATAATGTTTTTCTGAAAATTAATCACAAATCATGCATGTATTTCAGTGAGAATTATAATGAAATCTATGCACTTATAACTACATATTGTTTTATACTTTCAGAAGATATTTGAATCATCTAATAAATGCTACTATTTTAATTACATCCAGTATGTATTTCTTTGAGTAACTAATAGGTTTCATTGATAAGCATCATGCAAACAACTGTAAATTAAAACTTGAAAATAAACTATTATCCCAGTAGACCAGGCAATAGAGATTTTTTCATGACAAAAATCGTAGAAGAAAACCGCGAGTGGGGGGTTACTTGGGATAGTCCGTGGATGTTTAGTGATATGTTTTCGACTCGCAATTATCATTACTTTTCTTGTAATTGCGAAGAAACACCAAAGAAAACGGTGTTTTTTTTAGTTTTTTGCTTGTAAAATCTGAACCAATGAAGCGGTGCTGATACTTTCAAGATTTTTGTCACAGAATGACCTTTTATCTGCTCTATTGCTTGGTCTACAGAAGAAATGGCTGCAAGTAGAAATTCTGTAAAAAATCAAGAAAATGAAAAGCCTATATGATCGTTTTGAAAATAACCCATTCAAATTTCCAATTATATCAAACTCTGATAAATCAAGATTGTATTGTATATTGTTTTGTTTATATCCCGACTCTCCTAGGTCTCTGTGAGACCCCTCAGAAGCTAAGAGCTTGTGCGAGTTAGGAGACCTGGTTGTGTTCTGTGTCGGCTTTGTTACTGTGTCCTTACGCCACAGCACTGTTAATTGTTTACCCAACAGTGAATGGTGGAACCGTGCTCCATGTCAGAAAATTTCTTTCCCGACCGGAGGATTCGAACCCGGGACCAATCAAGGAGACCGGCACCAAAGTCGAATGCACAAACCACTGCGCCACGGCAAAGACAAAGAGAAGATGAATCTCAGTCAAGATTTAAGAATCGTTTCAATAGTAACAGGTACAGTAACAATTTCAGGTTAAAATATAACTGAAAGTTAAATGGAAATATTTGAATTCACTTTTCGTCAATTTCGCGCCCATCCCCCCACTAAAATCCTAGGCAACCCAAGGTCAATTCGACGGATTCGGCTCAGATTTGCGAGTGAAACGTTTTTATAGTCTTTGGTAGTATATTCATTTCTGTATGAATCCAACACAGTATTCAAAGCTTATGACCATTGGTCATAACAAATTTAGAAAAGCACTGCCGTGAAGGCAGGAGCTTTTGAGCGCTCGTACATGCACCTTGTAGGTGGATTCGCATTTTCCAGTTTTAGAAATCAATTGAAGGAATTTTCGAAAGCTGTCAAAAAAATTCTGAAACTTAGGCGAAATTCCAGACTTCATGTCAGTGCTTCAGCGGATCAATTTTTTTTCGATAATTCGCTAGAATTTTCTACGGTATCTATGGTCTTGGTGATGCGATCTGGACAAAATTTTGCACATAGTTTGAAAACATTATTCCTCAGCTAGGTGCAAAATTTCATTCCAATACGATCAGTAGTTTCGAAACTATCAGGAAAAAAATAGTTTGAACGGCCATATTTACGGAACCCGTAGTCTTATTTTGCTCATTGATGAACGTGACCGTGAAATTCGCGATTCAAACCCAACCTGAAAATTTCAAGTCCCTAGGCCTTTCCGTTCGAAAGTTATGATTTTCTATGGTTTCTATGGTTCCGGTCATGCGATCTAGAGAAATGTAGCTTGAATATATCATTCTCCATTAGTATACAGAATTCCGTCACGATCGAATCTGTAGTTTGGAAATTATCAAGAAAACTAAATTTCAAAAGACCATATTTACGGAACCCATGGTATAATTTTGCTCATAGATGAAAGTGATCACGACAATCGAGATCCACACCTATCCTGAAAATTTCAAGTCCCTAGGCGTTTCCGTTCAAAAGTTACAATTTTCTATGGTTTCTATGGCTCTGGTGATGCGAGCTGAACAAAATTTTGCATGTAGCTTGAACACCTCATTTTCCATTAGAGTGCAAAATTTCATCTCGATCGAATCTGTAGTTTCAAAGTAAACAGGAAAACAAAATTTCGAGCGGCCTTATTCACGGAACCCCTCGGCGAATTTTGCCCAATAACGAACTCAACCGCGGCATTCGAGATTCGAACCTACCCTGAAAATTTCAAGTTTCTAGGACATTCCGTTCGATAGTTATCGTGCTTACGGACGGACGGCCGGACGGACGGACAGCCTCGAATTTTCCGACGGATTCGTCATCAGTGCATCGAACATAGTCGTTTGAGACCATTTTCGGCTCAAAATTCGAAAAATACAGACATCGTGACGAAATGATATAGCCCTCGTGTAAGTAGTACGAGCGCTCAAAAAGAAGAAAGCTTCTGCGCGCAGTCTCCACTCTCTAGTCCCCACGCTGGTTTCATCCTTACCCTTACCTTCATTATTCTTTTCTGTGTATTGAAAATAACACGTGTATTTTTCCATACCTGCTCATTTTAGTAAAATTTTTTTTCTTGAGTTGGAAATAAATTAATATGGATAATAAAAGAAAACGAAGATACAACGATTCTTCCGAATCAAGTAATGACGAGAGAATTCGTGCTCTGGAAACAGAATAAGTATAAACAAATCTCGTCGACATCGTGACAAGGGCGGTCCTACGGGGGGGGTAACGGGGGTAATTACCCCCCCCCAGAGCAGTGGAAAATTTTATTTAGGAAAAAATGACCAACAAGAAAATAATATAATAATGCAATAAAATTAAGAGAAAAAAAAATCAAAACAGAAAAATCAGTAAAATAAATGAAAAATTCTGAAGTTTTACTTCAGTCGTACGTTTTATTTTTGAAGATCATATTGCATAAAATGTATAAGTGGTGAGTTTGTTGTTTGATAAGATTGATACCTAAACTGCTCATGTTGTTTCTTGAGGGGGCAATCAATAAAAAATCTCGTCAGGTATAGGTACATCAAGCCCAGTGTTGAATCCAGGGGGGTGCCCGGGGGGGTTTTACCCCCCCGGAGCATTACCCATACCCCCCGGAGAAAAAGACTATCGCTTGCACATATTATGTTCATCTCGTGTAATTTGAAAATATCCTATCATAGTTGTGAAAAAATTACGAAAAACACTGCCGTGAAGGCAGGAGCTTTTGAGCGCTCGTACATGCACCTTGTATGTAGATTCGCATTTTCCAGTTTTAGAAATCAATTGAAGGAATTGTCGAAAGCTGTCACAAAAATTCTGAAACTTGGGCGAAACTCCAGACTTCATGTCAGTGCTTTAGAGAACCAATTTTTTTTTCGATAATTCGCTAATATTTCTACGGTATCTATGGTCTTGGTGGTGCGATCTGGACAAAATGGTATTGGCACGTAGTTTGAATTCATTATTCCTAAGCTAGGTGCAAAATTTCATCCCAATCCAATCAGTAGTTTCGAAATTATCAGGAAAATATTTTGAACAGCCATATTTACGGAACCCCTAGTCTAATTTTGCTCATTGATGAACGTGGCCGCGATATTCGCGATCCAAACCCACCCTGAAAATTTCAAGTTCCTAGGCCTTTCCGTTCAAAAGTTACAATTTTCTATGGTTCTGGTCATGCGATCTGGACAAAATATTGTTTTGATATATCATTCACGATTAAAATACAAAATTTTATCTCGATCGAATCTGTAGTTTCGAAATTATCGAGAAACCAAAATTTCCAACGACCGTATTCACGGAACCCCTAGTATAATTCTGCTCATTGATAAACGTGAACGCGACATTTCAGATCCACACCTATCCTGAAAATTTCAAGTCCCTAGGCCTTTCCGTTCGAAAGTTATGATTTCTATGGTTCTGGTCATGTGATCTGGAAAAATGTAGCTTGAATATATCATCATTATCGTGCTTACGGCCGGACGGACAGACTCTAATTTTCCGACGGATTCGTCATCAGTGAGTCGAACATAGTCGATTGAGACCATTTTCGGCTCAAAATTCGAAAAATACAGACATCGTGACGAAATGATATATCCCTCGTGTAAGTCGTACAAGCGTTCAAAAAAAATTCCACACAAAACATAGCTTATTATGATGAGAAAACGCTCACGGTAGCTGTATTCTGTACGATAAAAGGTTCCGGAGATATTCGCAAGAAACATTTTTTTTTTTCAATTCCAACACTCTGTATCTCGAAAATGGTGCATTTTGGAGGGTAATTAAATAAAAACTTTTTTTCATATTTTTGGACGAGCTATCACTTCCTGAAATCCTGCGCATATATTATGAAACACTCTTCAATCTTCTGTATATATCTTAATATATAATATTAAATTTTATTCTTCACAAAATTCCTTCTACACAAAAAATTAGGTGACGAACTGTCCGCAAAAATCAAAACGAATTTTTGACTACCCCCCCGAGATGTCGAGATACCCCCCCGGAGAAAATTGTCTGGATTCAACACTGATCAAGCCTTGGCGATAATTCTGAAACTTCATATTTTTGAAGTCTAAGGGGGGTAATTAATTACCCCCCCATATCTACGCCCTTGTGTTGTTCAGCCTGAAGAAGAGAACATTTGTTTGCCAAACGATTTTCTGATTAAGACGGTGTTGGATTCGTAAGAACGTGGCAATTAGAATTGGAAAGTTTGTAAAAAAATGTATAAAAAGTACTGCCGTGAAATCAGGAGCTTTTGAGCGCTCTTTCATCCACCTTTTAGGTAGAATCGCATTTTCAAGTTTTAGAAACCGATTGAAAATTTTTTTAACAGCTGTCACAATTTAAAACTGAGCAGAACTCCAGACTTCACGTCAGTGCTTTAGGTTTCCAATTTTTTTTCCGATTATGCGCTAGAATTTTATACGGTATCTATGGTTTTGGCAATGCGATCTGGACAAATTTCGCACGTAGTATGAGTACATTATTGTCTATGTGCAAAATTTCATTCCAATCCATTCAGTACCAGAAAACAAATTTTCTGAATGGCCATATTTACGGAACCCCTAGTTTAATTTTGCTCATCGATCATTTGATCATCGACATTGGCGATCCAAACCTGAAAATAGGTATGATTTTCTATGGTTTTGGTAATTCGATCTGGACAAAATGTAGCTTAAATATATCATTCTCCATTAAAATACAAAATTTCGACACAATCGAATCCGTAGTTTTGAAATTATCAAGAAAACTAAATTTCAAACGACCATATTTAAGGAACCTTTAGTCTAATTCGGCTCATTGATAAACGTGACCGCGAAATTCGAGATCCAGACTTATCCTGAAAATTTCAAGTCCCTATGCCTTTCCGTTCGAGAGTTATAATTTTCTATGGTTTCTATAGTTCTGGTCATGCGATCTGGAAAATTGTAGCTTGAATATATAATTCTTCATTGGAATACAAAATTCTGTCGCGATCGAATCCATATTTTTGAAATTATCAAGAAAACTAAATTTCAAACGACCATGACGAAATGATATAGCCCTCGTATAAGTAGAACAAGCACTAAAAAAATAACAACAATAAGAAGAACAGCAAAATATTAGTGTAAAGAAGTTTACACCGTCAATTCAAAATATTCCCGACGGGGGCTGAGGGGGGGGGGGGGGTGGTTATTGTTATGCACTATCCCGGAAAAATGTTTTTGAATTGTTCATTCAATTACCCCCCCCCAGAAATTCAGCCTAGGACCGCCCTTGCATCGTGAGAGAAAAAGCAGAATATTATACATGAGGAGTGGTCCTCAGAAAAAGAATACAACAAACCTACTTATGTTTCGAACTCTGAGGTTTAAAACCATACAGAGGCAAGAGGTATGTTTTTGTCCTTTTCTCTCTCTTACTCGTAGAGATACTTCTTTCAAGAGCATGGTATTGCTTACCATTGCAATGAGCGTAACATCAATCATTGGTGTCTTTTTACCATTACAATGCTGTTCATTGGTGGGTGGTAGAATGTATTACTCTCGAACATGGCATGCTAGAAGGGATTGGTTGCAAACCTTTTATTGAAGGAACTTTACAAGACCTGCCTATGTTCTTCTTTTTTCAGTAAGTTGTGCCATACTACGAAGTACCTAACATGGCTCAAATAAATTCTACATTGATCTTTTTGAACAGATCTGACATCCGCACACGCCATTTTATGTTGTTATGAGATATAGAAATGACAGAATAAATTTTAACATCATTTGGCCCGACATCTTGTGATTTTTAGCGCCCTCTAGCGAGTCTGGCGTCCGCGCACGCTATTTTTATTATACCGCGCAGGAATCTATTATGTAGGTAGAAAGAATAATTCCTCTCTGGTCGCAAGTGTTTTCGTTAAAATTGAATTGAAGACCTGAAGCGAACAAGGTAGAGAAGGGAGTCAGTTCGTTCCAGATCTTCGAGTCCATAAGGTGTTCCAGTCTTCAGTGCTTGCGCGAGAATAAGTTATTTTAGTGAATTCGTTACACCAGCTATTGTGCCAAGTGTGAGTACCGTTTTATATTTAAGTATTCTAATACTTTATCATTTTCATAAACACTTTGGTTATTCTCTTATCTATATTTGATACTTTATAATTTTGTTCACGTCTTGTTTAATCGTTCTTTTATGTATTCTAATACTTTATCATTTTCATAAACGCTTTGGTTATTCTTTTATCTATATTTGATACTTTATAATTTTTGTTCACGTCTTGTTTAATCGTTCTTCTTTTTATTCTAATACTTTATCATTTTCATAAACGCTTTGGTTATTCTTTTATCTATATTTGATACTTTATAATTTTGTTCATGTCTTGTTTAATCGTTCTTTTATTTATTCTAATACTTTATCATTTCTATGAACGCTTTGGTTATTCTTTTATCTATATTTGATACTCTATGATTTTTGTTCACCTCTTGTTTAATCTTTCGTTTATTTATTTCGATACTTCATCTGGTTTATTAACGCCTTGTTTATTCTTGATTTATTTTGATGTTACCATTTTGAACCACTACCCATTTATTATTTATATTCTTTATTCAGTCGTATTTGTTCGTATCCACAAGATATTATTTTACTTCTCGTAGTGAGTTAAGTCCATTCAATATTATTTAATGATTTCAACTGACCATGTGTATTAAATTCTTGAGTGCTTCACACGCGTATGTGCTATTATCAATTATCAGTGACCACCGGTAGAGATTCACCTGGTTGAGAACCTTAGATTGGTTGTACTTTTAACTCATCATTATAGGTTATCAATAATCCTGGATGGGATTACTTCGCAGGGGGGCAACTATCGTAGACGCACCGTTAACTAATCTCTCTTCCACTAATTACGTTCCACAGCTAGGTATCATCTTTATCATCATACTTTTAATTTATTCTTCGAAGGGGACTGTACTCATTGGCTCTCCCCCATCGTGGGAGAAGGGATTGTTCTCTTTGAATATACCCCCAACGTGCTTCAAAGGAGACGGTTCTCTTTGGCCCTCTCCTCACCGCTGGACACCAATCGTCTACTAATAGTTGTCTTCCTGACAAGTTCCCTCACATCACGGGAAAGTCATAACAGCACCATTTAAGGTGAAGGAGTTATTAGTGCAACATTTAACTTTCTCAACCATCTAGGAGAGAATCCTCACTAGCCTATCTATTGTTATACATTGTACAGAATCAGGTTTTCTCGCAGGTCTTTCCTGATTCTTATTTTTCGACCTGAAGGGGAACCATCCCCAAAAGCACAAATGAATAAACTTGTTTTCTTGTTTCGAGTGCTAAAAATATGTGTTTTTAAATTTCCTATTTTCCCGTCAATCTCTTCTATTGAATCAAGCGTAGTTTCGGTTGCATACTTACATACACAACGTAGAGTCCTTTTAAAACCTCTATACGATCACGATCTTGGCCAAAGATTATCTAGAGTAATATTTTCAAGTTAAAAGGAACGCCTGTAAGGTAGAGTTCTAGTTCATTACGGTTCTCAAAAGAAAACTGTAATGTCGGTAAGAGTTTATCATTTCTAAAAGTACCAGTACAGTACCATTGTAATGAGAGCATAACCCCAAACTTAGGTATAGCTTTCTTCTTACCTTTGAAATGGGCAACGTTATCTATTAGTAGGTGGTAGAATATATTACTCTCTGAAAATGGCATGTTACGATACATTGGTCACAAACTTTTTAATTATAGGAGCCTTACAAGACATGTCTCTGGCCCTTGAGATTATGTGGATACCTTACAGCAAACCTGTATTCACTTCAGCACGTAATGATTATCTCTTGACAGACAAAATATAAATTTTTTCTTTCTTCTCCTTAATGCATTTCACAGAACCACAAGAAAATGCTCCAGAGTTTGTATAACTCTGCAATTCGGGGGAATCTGAAGCCGACCTTAGTACTGATATTATGGCAATACTAGGGTATCAGAAGGGGAACAACGACACTGGTTGCCTGGTGCTCAATGAAAATGCTGCCCAAGTAGGAACCAGAGAACATTACAATCAAGTACCCCCCTCCCCCACTTCAAACTGTCCCTTGGCAAAGGCTCCAAAAAAATTCTGAAGTGAGGACTGCATTATCAGAAGTGTATCTCAATAGGGATGACAAGATCAAAGAAAAACAGGATCTAATTGGCAGCCCTAACAGCAATCGGTCAGGTTCTTAGTAACATTGTGTGTTTCCTGTACTCCTGCAGAGGGGAGCGGAAGAGATTCTTCCCCATCTGCTGAAGATCACAAGAAGCAGCTTAGCATTGGGTCAAATACCTGACATATGGAGAAGGGCAAAAGTAATCTTCATTCCAAAACAGGGAAGAAAGACGGGACTGATCCCCGAACTTTTAGACCCATTTGTCTTACCTCGTTTTTGCTTAAAACGATGGAGAAGGTCAAGGGCGTATCCAGGATTTTTTTCTGGGGGGGGTACAGGATTTTTTCTGGGGGGGGCGCAAGAGGCAGAAGGCAAAAAAATCTTCCAAGTATGTGCTGTGATGAAATCTCCACAGTACACAAAAATACCGTCTGGGGGGGGGGTCACGTGCCCCGTGCCCCTCCCTTGGATCCGCCTATGGAGAAGGTAGTGGATAACTACATAAGAACGGAGAACCTGGAGAAAACACCACTTCACAAATGTCAGCATGCGTACAGGGCAGGACGCTCCACGGAGACTGCTCTGTATCGGCTGACTGAAGGCATCCAGAAGACGCTGAACAACAAAGAAATCGCACTGTGCGCTTTCCTAGACATATCTGGGACCTTTGACAACACGACACACGTGTCTGTCAGAGAGGAGTGAACTGTACCATCATAAAATGGATGTATGAGATGTTGACGACGAGAACAGCAGAGACATTGGCGGTCGATCAGACCATCTCTGTCAAAACCACTCGCGGAACACCTCAAGGAGGAGTAATATCTCCCCTCCTTTGGAGTCTGGTAGTGAATGAACTACTGCACAGGCTAACGGAGCTTGGCTTCGAATGTATAGGTTATGCCGATGACATAGTCCTAATAGTAAGAGGTGAATTTGAGGGTTCCCTCTGTGATCTGTTGCAGAGGAGCCTCAAAATTATCGAGCAGTGGTGCTCGTCAGTGGGGCTCAACATCAACCCAGCCAAGACCACAGTGGTTCCCTTTACCCGGAAAAGAAACCTTCCAGCCATGAAGCCCATCTCGGTGAATGGAGATAACGTAGAATGGAATTATGAAGTCAAATATCTGGGAGTTACCCTAGACAATAAGCTTCTATGGAACAAGCATGTTAAAAATACTGCTAGTAAAGCGACAAGAGCTCTAATGGGCTTCTCTAGAAGCCTATTCGGGGGCTGTAACCCTAAAACACTGCGATGGATGTATGTCATGATTGTGAGACCAATAATAACTTATGGGGCAGTAATCTGTTCTGCTAAGACAGGACAAACAAGCACGAGGAAAATACTCGACAAGATACAAAGGCTTCTATTATCTAGGGAAGGTACAGGGAATGAGAGAATTAAAAGTCAAGGAGCCTGGTCCTCTCTGAACAAGTACATCTGATCAGCGAACCTGCCTAGTGATGTTATAATTAAAAAAGTAAGCATTGAGAAGAAATTCAACACTATGCTATGTAAAAAGGAAGAATGGGAAAAGGAATACACTACCCAAAACTTCAAAGTGAATACCATTGAATGGTATACAGATGGTTTTAAAACCACGATGGGGGCCAGCGCTGGAGTATACAGGGCAAGAACCAAGTGTACACTATCGTTAGGCTCCTACTCGAGTGCCTTTCAGGCAGAAATACTTGCAATCGAAAGATGCATAGATATAACCCTGGAAAGAAACTATCAAGGATGCGACATTGTGATCCACTCGGATAGTCAAGCGGCTATCAAAGCACTGAACTCCTATATCATCGACTCAAAGCTGATATGGGAGTGCGGGAGGAAACTTAATGAAGTGGGCAAGAAAAATAAGGTCTCTTTAGTCTGGGTTCCTGGTCAGTCAGGAATCAAAGGAAACGAAGAAGCCAATACACTTGCCAGAAGGGAAGCACAAACGCCACTTAATGGCCCAGAACCTTTCTGTGGCATAGGTAAACGCACCTATCAGAAAGAGGTTCTGGAGAAGGAAGAGGCTTAAAGAGAAGCACTCTGGAGGAACCTTCCAGGAGTGGGCCACTCTAAAAAGTTCATTCGGAACTTTGAAAGTTCAAGATCCAAAAAGTATTTGGATCTCAGTAAGATCAAGTTACGCCTACTCACTGGCTTCCTCACAGGACACTGTCGCCTTAGGAAGCATATGATGAGAATGAGCTTAACAGAAACAGACGAGTGTAGATTCTGTGGTGAAGAGGAGGAGACTCCTGTTCACCTGGTTACAGAATGCCTCGCCATTGCAAACCAGCGCAAAGAATGTCTTGGACAAGATAATTACAGGAGGAATGAGGATCTAACTTTCTTGAAGCCCTCTCAGATACTGGAGTTCATTGGAGCTCTTGAGCTGGAGGGAGAGCTATAGGTAGCGCATTTGCGAATACGGCTCTCAAAATTACTTATGGTAAAGAAACTCGGTGATGCGGGGAAATTATTATACTTCCTACACCACGAGGAATCACTGATGAGAAGGAAATTGTTATATCCTCATTTAAACAAACATATCAAGGACACCATGGAAAAACCTAAGGTAAGCTAGTTTTTCCTTTTATGTTTCTCATTTGACAGATAGAATTGAAGAAATGAAGGAGTTAGAAAAAGCATCGGCTGACCTCAAAATGAGGCCCCAAGTGAAATCGAGAGAATACATGTCAAGACAGAAGACAAATGTAGAAACAAATCCTACCAGAGTTTTGAACCCAAAAAGCCTGCTTCTCAACAATACTTCAACATGGAGGGACATGCCGATACAACTCCAACAGACAAGGTCAGGAACACGATAGAATCATCAATATCAAAGACGGCAGCAGCAACAAGTACCAAGGAAAACCCAAAAGAGGAATTGAAGGTAAACATTTGTGCTGCTCGTCTGAAGGGTTACAAACATATATAGACTGAATTAACTTCAGACCCAATGATGGATCGAAGGTTATAAAATTACTTTCTTTGAAACCCCCTATACAGAGATCAAAGACTGTATCAAGGTTTATCTTTTCGAAGTGCTATTTAGCCACCATAGATTTGAAAGATCATCTCATACCGGTTCATGAATCTTAGATTCATACCAATATAATGGCTTACCTTTTTGGTCTCAATACTTCATCATATGTTTCCATGAAACTCTTGAAACCTATACTAGCCTACGATGTGGTTTTTATATTGGTTGTATATCTTTATGATTGTTTTTTTTGACATTCAAAGCTCTTTCAATGACAATCAGAAAAATATCTCTGAAGCCTTGAATATTTTAGAAAAATATCTCTGAAATCTTGAATATTTTAGAAAAATGTGGGTTCATAAATAACCTAGAAAAAGGTAAGATGAACCCAAGTCAAGAAGAAAATCATTTAGGATTTATTTATAACTCCGAGAAGATGAAAATAAGTCTTCCGTCAGAGAAATAATCGAAAATAATTAAAACATTAATAATAACTTGAGATTAGGAAAATTTAAAATTTTTGGTCCTCCAAAAAACAAATATCCACACCTGAATGAACTATCAAGGAATATATTATGGAAATGGTGTGAAAAAAGGGAAATTGCCGTTTATGCATCTTACATAAAGCCCTAAGCAATAAAGAAGCAAATCAAAAGTATAGATGTAAAATCTCCAAAATAGAATACGAATTGATAATAATAATTTATTCCCAGTAAAATAAATACAATTCAAAGTAGACACAGATACAGAACCAAAACCCAATCAGGATCAGTGTTTCCGTAAAGTCCTATTGTATGTAACATATAACACCATGAAATCATTTCATATAATTGATACATTTTTTTGGAATATAGATTGAAATTCATTTACGTAGAACTCAATCATGGACTATCGAGAAAAACAGAATCAGTTTCATTGATAATATTCATGTAACATGAAATAAACTGTTGAATCCCATCAAGTAAAACTTGTAATGGGGTTATCCATCCAATTGTGCAAATAAGCGTTGTCAAAAAAATTAGGGAGTACTTCGATGATCCAGAGATAGATTTATATGCATCTAGAAATAATGCAAAATAAATGTAAAGGATGTATCTCGAGGCATTTAGACCCAGAAGCTGGAACTACCGATGCTTTTTACGATTCAGTGAAATGAACTGAAGTTTTATGTTTTTCACCATGAATTTTGCTTCCAAAAATTGTTTCTGAAAAGGCAGAGATATTGTTGTATTCCCACATTGGCCAATACAGCCAGGGTTCCGTGTCTTCAATAAACTGCTTATAAAAGATCTGGTTGATCTTGAGCCGAGTAATGACTTACGTCTTGCAATCAAAAGAAGACCTCACCCTTTGAAGTCCAAACTCGCCCTGATTTCCGGGCTGTTATCAGAGAAGGAACATGGCTACCCTCACCCTGTCGAAGCAATAATAATAATATTTATTCATCCTTTCAGACCCTAAAGTATAGTACAAGTCATAATCGATATTTCCATATCGTCTCTAGCCAAATCTTCATTGAAACAATATAACATTGGATCAAGATAATGGTGGAATTGGTGTCAGAAAGACGACATAAGTTTTTCGATTCCTTTAAAGTGGATCACTTTCTGAAATTCATGACAGATCTCTTTCTTAGAGGGGTTTTTTTACATGTTGCATTAAATACCATAAGATTTGCACTTGTGTTTTCACCGGATCTAGGTATGTACTGACTTTAGAATTAGACAGTTTCTAAGACGAGTGTTTAAGCAAAGACTCTCACTTCCAGGTAACCTTGGATGCCAAAATTGTAATTGATTATCTATTTTTAATCCTGATGAAAATCTAACGCTTGAACAATTAACCATGAAAATAGCAACTCTACTTGTCTTAGTCACTGCTCACAGGCTTCAAACCTAGTAATTGATTGATATAGAAAATATTGAAATAAGTGATAAAGAAATAATTATCAGAATACCATCAAAAATCAAAATGTCTGGACAAGGAATATCGCAACCTATTACGACGATATCATTTTTTTGTCGAAAAAATCTGACCTTTGTCCTGCTGATGCATTTTGCACCTACATTAGAATTTTCAATGGAACACTGATAATATCAATCAAAATTGAATCAATGACTGGTGGAAATCCAAATTGAGAAGTGAACTAATGGAACGTGTTTCGTATCTTTAACGGTACGAAACCTTCATTTTATTTACTGATTATATCATTCAAAAAAGCCTTTAAAGCCAAGACTGGCGAAACATTAAGTAGGTGGATAAAGAAAACACTGCAGAAGAGCGGTTTTAGACATATTCACTGCACATGGTACGAAATGTGCATTCACCTCTGCTGCCAGCAGAAGAGGAATACGGAATACTCCTGAACCACATAAAGAAACTGCTAGATGGTCTGCTATGTGCAAGTTTCTCGCACAATATTATGACAGACCTATCCAAGAACAAAACTGTTTTGGAAAGGCAGTTTTTCCGGAATAGAGTAACATTATTTTTCCTTTTGTACACTACTTTGAGAACTTTATACCTTGAATGGCAAAAGTGCATAATAAGATTCTGCAGGTTCTCCTTAAGATATCCAAAAGATATTTCCTATAACATTTTTGTTGTAGGAAACTGTTTATCAGTTTGCGTTGAACATCTACATCTATGATCTAGAGGACGAGACGCGAAATATAATTAAGAGATTAAACGAACTTACCCAAGTAAAGTTTGATCTTAATTATATGAAGCGTCTCGTCCGAATAGATCATTCCCTCCCTACCCAAATATATTATCAAAGAGTAACTTGTCTAACCTTTGATATTATCCCTTACAAAAAGTTATTAGGTACAAAACGAAAAATCCTTGCTTTGGAAAATAATGAAGGTTAGGATGAAACCTCAAACCAGACGAGAGGATAGTTATCCCAAGAATCCAACGTTGCCACGCGTTATGACAGACGTTTTGGAGCAGAGAATTTGTAATCGTGATGTAGGGAAACAATTATTTTAACTTAACTTAACCTAACCTTATAATTAATGAGCGAGAGTTAATCAATAATAATTTTTTATGTGATTACAAATTCTCTGCTCCAAAACGTCTGTGGCAACGTTGGATTCTTGGGATAACTATCCTCTCGTCTGGTTTGAGGTTTCATCCTAACCTTCATTATTTTCAAAAGCAAGGATTTTTCGTTTTGTACCTAATAACTTTTTGTAAGGGATAATATCAAAGGTTAGACAAGTTACTCTTTGATAATATATTTGGATTCTTGGGATAACTATCCTCTCATTCAAACCAGCGTGGGGACTAGAGAGTGGAGACTGCGCGCAGAGGCTTTCTTCTTTTTTATGACCAATGGTCATAAGCTTTGAATACTGTGTTGGATTCATACAGAAATGAATATACTACATCTATGATCTATTGGGATGAGACGCTTCATATAATTAAGATCAAACTTCACTTAGGTAAGTTCGTTTAATCTCTTAATTTTTTCGGTTTTTTTCACGCAAAATTAGGATTTTCGGTAGAGCGCCATTGGCAACAGTGGCTCTTTGCCGAATCAGCTGTTACAGAAATATAAGGATTTTTTCATTCAATACTTCGTTGGAATTTAAAATGGTTCTGGTTAAGCGATCTGGAAAAAAATGTAGCTGGAATATATCATTCTCCATCAAAAAAACAAACAAACTTTCGTTACGATCTATATTCTATGTTTCATAGTATATTTGTTCATCTATAGTCCAAGCTGTCATCTGTCATTAAATTTGAATTTTTCAGTGAATGATCGTTGAACCTCTTGAACTTGAATAAAATTAAATTTGCGTTTATTCTTATTCTCAAATTTTGTACAATGGCAGAACAAGAAATGTAAGTACTCAGTGAAAGATAAATCTTTTAACATTAACAATATGAAATCTGTAGGGTAATTGCAGAATCTTCCTCTGGAAAATGTTCTGCACAGCGCATCATCTGTCCGTTGTGTCCGAATGTAAAAGGATTTTCGTTGCATAGACTTCTCTTAAAACATTTAACAGATTTTCACGAAGTTAAAATAACTCGATCCAGTCCCCAATTTTCGAATTTCGAAGAATTCACAGTCTGGAGAAATCTGGGAAACAGAGAAGTGGATTATGCTTGCCAGACAACTAGAAAAGATAAGAAAGGAGAGAAAATCATTGTATATAATTGTAATAGAAGTGACACAAAAGGTATTATTTTTGCATTCACAATGTGGGAGAATCTTATATATATGATGTACTTGAATTTTGTTTAAGGGTATATATCAAATTGCAAACAACGTAAGAGTAAAATGGGAGGTAGTATAAAAATGAAAGGAGTGTGTCCATCAAGAATCGAAGCTAGAATTCTGATTAATGGTGAATATTTGAAAATGCAGAATCCAATTTCAACCGTTTGATCATTTTCACTTTATAGGGCAAGTTTACACTGATTTTATAGAAACCCATATAGGACATGAGGATCAGCTTCGTACCAAGCGATTAAAAAAAACAGAGGAATTGCAGATTGTGGAGAAGCTGAAAGAAGGTCTTCCGAACAACAGGATTCTCCAAGATGCAAGAGAAATTGCAGATGAAACATTAACAAAAATGAATGTATTGACCCCACAGGACTTGATAAACATCCGATTGAAACATAATATAGATAATCGAAGACATAAAGATGACACGGTAGCAACTCCATTGAAAATTCAAGAGTGGAATCAACCAGATCGTGGTGAGGGTTTTTTTTCAAGTCCTAATGTAGTGTAGATTTCAAGAATTGGGATTCAATAGTTATGATAGCTGGTATTCGGTAGAGATATGGGTCGACTTGATTCATCAACTCAAGTTGTGCTCTAATCGACTTTACTCAAGTTCACTATTCCCCAACTTCAGCTCGCTATTCCTCAGATCGAGTTGAATGTTGAACCTCAAATTAAGTTAAAATCAAGATGAACTCCAAATCCCATTGAAATGCATGTCAAATTCGAAGAAAGCGATTCTGTTTCAGATGAAGACTCTGATGAAGGTACAACTAGTCAAGTGGAATACCAAGATGATGGATTCTTTAAAGAAGAATTAGTATCCGAACCAGAAAGTTCAACATCATTTAATGGTTATGATGAAAATGTAATGTAGCTCAAGCTCTGTTTTGAAATTTTCTCTTGAATATTTTGATGGTGTTTTATAGCCTTCTAATGAGGAATTATTGAAGAGAATTCAATTGTTGGACAAGGAAAAGCGAAAGGAATTAAATAGATGGCTGATAGATTGCACAGAAAGCGAAGGAGAATCATGCAAAAAAAGGAGAAGAGAACAACAATCCTGTTATCCTAAAAAAAAATAGAATATGTTTAATAGTGTTCCATGGCAAAATTTTTTCAACTGAAGTGGTAGAAAATTTTCAGATTTTTATCGAGCATATTATTTTCAATCTTCTTCCAGAAAACTCATCAAACAAGCATGTTCATGAGATGATCATTTTTCAAGAGACCCATATGACAACAAAGTGAAATCTTCGATAAAGAGGACTTTTAAAAGAAAATGTACTACATAGTTTGTGTATTGACCAACTGTATAGTGGTTTTCTTGCGCCCGCGCTGCGAGGTCTTGTCATCTGTCTGACCATAAGTCAAATTAACCATTAATTCGTAAGTCACCGATAGAGTCACGTTCCGTCGCGAACCTCAAAATTCGTCTGAATTATCGCCGCGTTCGTGCAAAACCGAGTCGTCTGATCTTTCACCGCCGTGTTTTTGTCGCAGCATTGTGTCTTCTGTTAAATGGACATTGGGCAACTTTAAGTTGAGTGCCCTTAGCTTCTCAAAACCAGGTGACAGCCCCGGAACTGTGCAGAAAGGAGGTTCATCCTCTGCTTTCTATCCTTCAACCCTATTTCAGTATCAGCCGGTGGTGATTCGCCGACACTCCGCCATCGCCCCCTTGGGGTAAGTACTTTGCTTTCGCTTAAAGTTTTCAATTTCACCGCTCATTTGAGGGTGGTCGCATACCATTTGCGACCGTTCAGTTTGATTTTTGGCTTAGTCAAATTTACCGTTTATTTTTTTTTATTCATCTTCAAAATGTGTGGTCAATTTTAAATCAATTGAATATACTATAAATAATTTTTGATTTCGTTCATTTTTCTGATATCGCCTTCCTCTTTTCAGATTTGAATTCAGGGTACCTTGGATAAGAGCCTTTGTTTCTCTTTTGACAGAAGAAGCTGCCCTTCAATATTGAATATTTTCTGGGCACACTCACAAGGAGGCAGGGTTTTTTCTGCTGAGGTTTTTCCCTGAGCTCTTGTATCATATGCAGAATTGTATGGTACCCCATTGCACCAAACTCAGCTCACACTTTTTGTTTGATTTTGTATTATATATTGCTCTTAATAAAAACAGAGAAATAATTCTATTTCTTTTATTCTTAATTCTACAATGAAATCCCCATCTAAATCCTAGGGCTTAAAATTGAACAAAATCATATAAATTTCTTCAATTGCGAAATGAATCGAAAAAAATTCGAAAAACACTGCCGTTAGTCCTGAGCTTTTGAGCGCTCGTTCATACACCTTGTGGGTAGCTTCGCATCTTCCAGTTAAGGGCGAAACTCCAGACTTCACGTCAGTTCTTTAGATAATTCGCTAGAATAATCTATGGTCTTGGAATGCGATAGGTTGAATACATTATTCTTCATCTATGTGCAAAATTTCATTCCAATCCAATCAGTATTTTTAAAATTATCAGGAAAAAAATATTTTGTAGATCTGAAATGTGGCGTTCACGTTTATCAATGAGCAGAATTATACAATAGGGGTTCCGTAAATACAGTCGTTTGAAATTTTTTTTTCGATCATTTCGAAACTACGGGTTCGATCGAGATAAAATTTTGTATTTTAAATGAGAATGATATATTAAAGCAACATTTTGTCCAGATCGCATGACCAGAACCATAGAAAATCATAACTTCCGATGGGAAAGGCCTAAGAACTTGAAATTTTAAGGGTGGGTTTGGATCGCGAATTTCACGGTCACGTTTATCAATGAGCAGAATTATACACTAGGGGTTCCGTAAATACTATCGTTTGAAAATTTTTTTTCTTGATACCTAGCTGAGGAATAATGTATTCAAACTACGTGCAAAATTTTGTCCAGATCGCATCACCAAGACCATAGATACCGTAGAAAATTCTAGCGAATTATCGAAACAAAATTGATCAGCTGAAGCACTGACATGAAGTATGGAGTTTCGCCTAAGTTTCAGAATTTTTTTGACAGCTGTCGAAAATTCCTTCAATTGATTTCTAAAACTGGAAAATGCGAATCTACCTACCAGGTGCATGTACGAGCGCGTACGTGCATGTACGAGCTAGCTCCTGCCTTCACGGCAGTGCTTTTCGTAATTTTCGATAATTCGCTAGAATTTTCTACGGTATCTATGGTCTTGGTGATGCGATCTGGACAAAATTTCGCACGTAGTTTGAATACATTATTCCTCAGCTAGGTATCAAGAAAAAAAATTTTCAAACGATAGTATTTACGGAACCCCTAGTGTATAATTCTGCTCATTGATAAACGTGACCGTGAAATTCGCGATCCAAACCCACCCTTAAAATTTCAAGTTCTTAGGCCTTTCCCATCGGAAGTTATGATTTTCTATGGTTCTGGTCATGCGATCTGGACAAAATGTTGCTTTAATATATCATTCTCATTTAAAATACAAAATTTTATCTCGATCGAACCCGTAGTTTCGAAATGATCGAAAAAAAAATTTCAAACGACTGTATTTACGGAACCCCTATTGTATAATTCTGCTCATTGATAAACGTGAACGCCACATTTCAGATCTACACCTATCCTGAAAATTTCAAGTCCCTAGGCCTTTCCGTTCGAAAGTTATGATTTTCTATGGTTCTGGTCATGCTATCTAGAGAAATGTAGCTTGAATATATCATTCTCCATTAGTATACAAAATTTCGTCACGATCGAGTCTGTAGTTTTGAAATGATCGAGAAAACTAAATTTCAAACGACCATATTTACGGAACCCCTAGTATAATTTTGCTCATAGATGAAAGTGATCACGACAATCGAGATCCACACCTATCCTGAAAATTTCAAGTCCCTAGGCGTTTCCGTTCAAAAGGTTCAATTTTCTATGGTTTCTATGGTTCTGGTGATGCGAGCTGGACAAAATTTTGCATGTAGCTTGAACACCTCATTTTCCATTAAAGTGCAAAATTTCATCTCGATCGAATCTGTAGTTTCGAAGTAATCAGGAAAACAAAATTTCGAGCGGCCATATTTACGGAACCCCTTGGCGAATTTTGCCCAATAACGAACTTAACCTCGGCATTCGAGATTCGAACCTACCCTGACAATTTGAAGTTTCTAGGACATTCCGTTCGAAAGTTATCGTGTCTACGGACGGCCGGCCGGCCGGACGGACAGACTCGAATTTTTCGACGGATTCGTCATCAGTGAGTCGAACATAGTCGATTGAGACCATTTTCGGCCCAAAATTCGAAAAATACAGACATCGTGACGAAATGATATAGCCCTCGTGTAAGTAGTACGAGCGCTCAAAAATGTAGCTTGATATACAAAATTTCGTCAGGATCGAATCCGTAGTGAAATCATCGGAAAAACAAAATTTCAAACGACCATATTGTAATAAATATAGTCCAAGTTCTTCTTAAAATAATTTATTAACAGTTCACTTATGCTCATTTATTTACACCACTCAATTCATCTACACGGACAAGTCCTATTCTGTACTACTTCTTTTGAGTCGATGTCCACCTATATATACCGCTACTGTTCTGGAGCGTTCCAATTTATTCGAGAAAGCCTCTTTCTCGATGCCTCTAGATTACTCCAGAACCATCGCGTCTCGCTCTGCCCTGACGCCCACGTCCGAGTGACGCGACAGGTCCTTCTTGAGTTCGTAAGGGTAATGTCAGACGAGGCGGTTTCGAGTGAGTCGCTTTCCGAGAATCAAAACAAGTCGCCGGGTCGTCAATGGGTTTCAAATGGGCCAAGTCGGACGTAGCGGTGCGGGACGCCAGTCGCTTTCGGGGCCGACTCGCAGGGTCGTTCGGATGACTATGCGACTCGGGTTTGGGCGCGCTTCCACACGCCTGTCGCAGCCTGTCGTACAGTAGTCCACGGTATTTCTATGAGACCTCTCACACGCAGCGTTCAGCGTTCTTCATAGACGTACATCGGCAGGTACGATTCACGACGTCAGACGAATATCTAATTTTATTTGCTCGGGCTGCAACTTGAAATTTATGATGATGAGTATGCAAGGAATTGATTCGGAAAAATTGATTTCTGAAGTTCAGAAGAAACCTGCATTGTGGGACATGAAAAGACCCGAATACAGTGATCGTGTTTTGAGAAAACAAAGCTGGGACGAAATTTGCGACGTTTTTGCAAAGGAAGGCATGTCACTTAAAGAGAAGGATGAATTGGGTAAGTAAAAAAATGTTGATAATGTAATGAAAAACATATTTATTCTTAGAAGAAACAAAACAAAGTTGAATCAGTAAATATTTCAATAGTTTGATCGTACACAGAATCGTTAAAATGGTTCCAACATGAAAATGAAGAAAGCGCTCATCAATTGTTAATTTTATTGTAGAAAAAATCTGCAAATTTATCTCTCGTAGATAGTGCTCTGATATTTCCTCGATGTGCTGAATCCACGGAAAGGGGTTGTAATTCACACTCATCTTCAGTGTCGTTGTGTAGTTGATGTCCATCTCTTATTCTCACAAAATTATGCAATATGCAAGCGGCTTTGATGATACTTTCTGCCATATCTGTATTAACATCAATCGGTCGATGAAATATGCGCCACTTGTTCGCCAAAATACCAAATGTACTCTCAATGTACCTTCTAGCTGTTGATAATCGATTGTTGAAAGTTTGCTTAGTTTGGGTTAAATGTTTTCCTCCGTAGGGTTTGAGCAGATTTTCTGACAAAGGGAAAGCATCATCCCCATCTATAACGTATGGAAACTGTTCGTTCGAATTTTCAACTAATTTCCGTGGAGAAGGTAAATTCAGTGTTCCATCACACATCATTTTGTAAAGAAGTGAATTCTTGAAAATGCCCGAATCACTTGACTTTCCATAAGATCCTACCTCAATATAAGTAAAACAGTAATTGGCATCGCACATTGCAAAAAGGACAATTGAAAAATAGTTCTTAAAATTGTAAAACATTGAACCACTGTTGGGAGGCTGCTTCATTCTAATGTGTTTTCCATCGATGGCACCAATACAATTAGGAAACATCGTGTATGTTTCAAATACTCTTGCGATTTCGAGCCATCGATCAGTCGAAAATGGGGGAAAAGTACTCTCACGAAGACACGTCCAGATTTCCTTGCAGACTTCTTCCACTATAACTCCAGCAGTAGATCTGCCTACACGAAAGTTGTGGCATATATCAGTCAAAGAACATCCACTGGCTAGATACCTGCAACCAAAAGTGTTAATAACAAATTTTCAAATGAAACCTCTGTAACAAAGAACGCTACCCATTTTCGAGAGTTCTCAAATTTTAATAATCACAAACGGCTTTATACAGATTTATTATTTCCGTCTGTTAGTCATGTACTTTTTTATTAATGTTAGATAAATTCGAATAACCATTGTAAATA
Source organism: Aphidecta obliterata (assembly GCA_963966015.1). Taxonomy (NCBI): domain Eukaryota; kingdom Metazoa; phylum Arthropoda; class Insecta; order Coleoptera; family Coccinellidae; genus Aphidecta; species Aphidecta obliterata. The sequence continues at coordinate 30,150,233 of OZ014427.1, read as the reverse complement.
GTAAACTTCGATTTTCAGGAATTGTATTGCATAAGAAATGGAAAAACATCAGAGACCATTTTTCGAGAGACTTTCAGTCGAGAAAAAGGAAGTCTGGAAGCGAAGGCGGTGCCAGTAAATCGCCGTATATTTTTTCGCAACAATTGCAATTTTTAAGAGATACTATAGAAATGAAAGGGACCTGCAACTCGATAGAAGGAACGCTAGCGGCTCAACCAGATTCAAATGTTGAAGATGGAGTACCTTCAACATCTGAATCTTCCTCCATAACGATGCAAACAACACCTGTTTCCCAGAGAATTGGGAAAAAAAGAAAGAAAGACGCTGTAGAAGAAAAAATAATTGAGTCATTGAATCGGCTCCATGAGAACAGATCGAAAAAGGTAGAAGAAGACGACAATCGGCAATTTTTGCTGTCACTTTTACCAACCATAACATCTCTACCAAAAAGACTAAATTCGAAATGCAGGCTGGAAATTATGCAATTGTTAGTGTTCCTGTCGTGGAACCTAGGAGGAATTACACTGGATACGAACCACCAACACAATTAACTTCCCCAGAAGAATCATCAATACAATCATTCATATCAGGGTTTTCAGAAGAGTCGCAATACATATAGAACCCAGAACTGAAACTCGTGTTGATCTCGTTACCAATTTTATATTTTGCTTTTTATACCAAAAAATATTTTTGTTATGTTTTACTATTTTTGTAAATAGTTGTTGTTATAAACATATACGTTTTGAACTGAATAAATTGTATTTTTAACTAGTAGATACTCAATTTTATTTTCTACTCACCTCAACGTTATTACTAGTCTTTCTTCGGGTGATATGCACTTTCTCATGATGGTGTCTTTTTTCTTTAGATTTTCTTTGATTATATTTAACAGCTCTTCGAATGAACTGGTGGACATTCGAGTGAAATTGAAGAATTTGTCCTCATGATTCTTCATTTCGGAAAACAAATTTCTGAATTGTCCCTTCTTTTCCCTCTCTTCAATAATTGGGTGAACCCATATCCTCTGTCTTCGTTTTCTTCTTTTTTTGCATCGATAGTAGAGAAGGGACAGCAACAGAAATTCTTCTTCGGCATCACTCATCTTGAATAAACTTCAATTCCAGTCGCCTATGCGCACCCAACTACATTCAATACCTACGCCACAGAACTAGCGTTACCGAGTCGTTATCCGTCTATATAAACCGACGCGTCTGACATCTACTCGACAGAGCGAATCGTGTTGCGACTCGCTCGAAACCGCTGCGTCTGGCATTACCCTTACATTGAGTGTGGAGATACCTGCAGGACTCTCCATATCTACATCGCGAGGTTTGATGGAAATGACACTCCACGGTCTTCATGTTTGGTCGTGGAAGATGGTTGCAACAAACTAAAATCTCGATGCCGCTGGATTTGAATATCGTCTCCAACATACTCCTTATGATTTTACAGTTCAGCCTATCGAGACCACAGGACAATTTCGGAATTGCCAGATTCTGGTCTACCATAGTGTATCTTAGTTTGTTTAGACTCTTCCAGATATACTCATAAGAGGGTTTACCTCGGGAGTACTTCTTGGTAACTAGGTAGAAGATGTTTCTTGGACCCTTTTTCAACTGCAGCACCCTTCCAACTTTTGGATTATGCTCTCGCAGTGTTTGGAGTTGACCAAATTTCTTGGAGAACACAACAGCAATGCCCCTGGACATTCGTAGATCTTCTGCCACGCAATGTGCTAGTGCATAATAATTCGGCACCTTGAAAAGGTCTAATTACACCATGTAGCACTTTCTGTCCGTTCGAATACAAGGACAAACTTCTGTTATGTCATCTCATCCTCTGGTGGTTTGAGGGTACGAACTTGGTCGTGATTTCCAGCGTAAGGGGCCAATAGATTGAAGTGGACGACCCTTGAGATCCCTTGTGGTGGCTTCTGAATTCGGTAGATAAGGTCGTTTATCCTTTTCATGATTTTATACGGACCTACCCAAGAGTTCTGCAACTTTGGCGATAGTCCACGACATCGTTTGGGGTTGTGCAGCCAAACCAGGTCACCATCCTGAAACCCTCCAGCCCCGGCCTTGATGTCGTACGTCTGTTTCATTATATCGCTGGCTCTCTGGATGTTAAGCCAGACTCGTTCGTGGATATCGTCCATTTTCTGCCTCAAGTTGCTGACATAGTCCTCTCCTGCAGTGTCTTGTCCCGGTGGAATCCCAAACCGCAGGTCACATGGGAGTCGCAGTTCTCGGCCCATTACAATACTAGCAGGGCTTTGGCCAGTTGATTCATGTACTGCTGATCGATAGGCCATCAGCAACAAATGAAGATATTGTTCCCAGTCTCTTTGATGGTCAGAGACAACCTTGGACAAGTAGCGGTTGATTGTTCTGTTCATCCGCTCCACCATTCCATCGGACTGCGGATGAAGCGCGGTGGTCCTTGTCTTGTTGATGTTCAGCAATTGACACTTTTCTTGGAACACTTTAGATTCAAAGTTCCTGCCTTGGTCTGAGTGCAGCTCTAATGGAATCAACATATCCACTCTTTCATCAAAACGTGATAGCTTCCTGGTTGGGTAGGGCATAGGCTTCGGCCCACCCATTGAAATAATCCATTGCCACCAGGACGTATTTATTTCCGAGGTCGGATTTGGGAAAAGGGCCGGCGAGGCCGATGGCGATTCTCACGAATGGATTGCCTACATTGTACTGACGCATGGGAGCCTTGGGTCGTATTTGAGGTCCATTGCAAGCAGCACATACAGCGCACTTTCTACACCAGTTCTGAACATCACCTTGACAACTAGCCCAGTAAAACCGTTGCCTCACTTTCTGCAAGGTCTTCTTCACCCCCAGATGTCCTCCAGCGACCCCGTCATGGATTTCCCCAAGCACTTAGTGTCTTCGAATCCCGGGTACAACTATTTGGCGTCGGTCTTTACCACCATTCTCGGACTCCAATACACGCTTCAGTACCCCATTTCCCAGAGTGAACAGCTGGCGAGTAACCTTCAGTTTCTTGCCAAGATGGTCTTCGATTGCACTTCTTCCAGCTGATGACTAAACCAAGTTCGGGATCTTTCTCTTGGTCTTTCTGGATATTGCTGTCATTCCAGTTGTCATCTACCGCCCTGGTTCTACAAAGTATTGCTACTTTCTCTTCTGCTAGTTGGCAATGAGAGCCGTCATCTGGGCATTTGCTACGCACATGTCCTATTTTTCCACAATTCCTGCATTTTACCGGTCTTTTCTCAGGTAACACTTCCTTGAGCACTTTCCTTATGGCAGCTTACAGATTAGCGGGTTCCTGGGAAACCCCATCATCCATTCGGATTTTACCTTGACCTCTGCAGGTCTGCTTTGCTGCTTCGAACTCTAATGCGCGAACTCTACGAGATGTGCTGGTCGGGCTTATGTCAGTTTTAGTCTAGTTTCCTGTTCTCGGAGTCCATCCAAGAATGCTTGAACCGCCAATCACGTTCTCCGATGTGGCCGGATATGCTGTAAAGACTCGCCGGATTTCTGATAACGATTTTTCGGCTGGGAGTGGTAAACGAGTTCAAAATGGGCCTGGCGAAGCCGTAATTCCATATGTTAAATCGGCTGTTCATGATCCTCCTGTTCTTGGGCGGTGATGGTCTGCAGAATATCTGTCGCTTCTCCCCGCAATGCCAGTGCAAGTTTTACAGCTCTTTCCACTGCATTCCACTGGTGGAACCTCTGGTCGAATTTTGCCCAAAAACGAACATAATTTGGGTATTCGAACCTACTGAAGTAAACAATAACAGGTGCATTCATACATGCAAATTTAACGACCCTCCTCGGGTGATCCGGCAACGCCGCATTCTAGAGAATCATTACGGCCTGTTAGGATCCTTTTGCTTCAGATTGCTGATGATACTTCTTCCTGTAAGGTTCCCGAATGCTGCAGCTGTGTCAACCCAATGATCTGACACGAAATTTTCCCTCTCTCTTTATGATCTGCTCCATGTTCGACCTATTTATATCTGTCTGATCTGACAGTTGATATATGTAGGTACCGATTTTGATAATAATTCGGTGAGTCCATCTATTGAAGTTTGGGAACATAAAATGACAGTAGTTAGTTGTCATACTCACAATGGACGCTAAAGGCCGGTTTGGTACGAAAAGTTGGAAAAGTTTTGCAATAAATTCACGACACATATTTTCAAATTAAAAAATTTTGATATGTTGAGGAGTTCTGGGAATGAATGAAATATCTTTTCCCTTATTTTTGGAAGAGTGTAACTTTCAAAGCGACGGGTAAAGAGCTCTTGTTTATATGAAAAATCCCCTTCAATTTTCGACAAGGAATCACTTCCTATAAAAAATTCGCACTTATATGTATAGGTACCTATGCGAAAAATCGCACAGCAGCGATCACATTCAGTACAAATGGTGGAGGAACATGTCATCGCATCGTTTATTGATGGCTGTTTAAAACTACAAGGTGAAAAGGAGTGTCAAGTGCTATCATTCACGAATTAGAATTCCTTGAGGATTATAACTATTAAAAAGACAAAGCCTCTTTGTGTGTACTCCAAATTTAATCAATAACGGGTAGCTACATATGTTTCGACCCCTTCAAAAATTGGGGTCACCTTCAGGCATAATATGAATAAAATGGAATGAATTATTATTATGGTTGGCTCGAGAAATGAAAGTTGAATGCACCTGGTGAAAGGCAGAATTCATGCATACCGCACACCTGCCATACTTATATGAACTAACATTATGACAAAAAAAGTCTAACCGATTGTTTATCTAGCTGATTAGCTGATAGATTCATCTGTTTTCACGCTGTGTTCAAAAGAAAGAACGTTTTAATCCAGGGCGTACCTAACTATTCGATCAGTTATTAATATTATTATCTCATTACATAACTGGACTGACCTAGAAATTGTTTGCATGATTTAGAAATTTATCTCATCGAAGATAGCAACAACAATATATTATTTTATCAGTGAAATTCTCACTTTGGTTTTCGTGACACGGTAGGAAAGGATAGTGGAAATGGCTAGCAGACAAGAGAAAATTGGTATTGTTGGCAGGTATGTTAACTGTAAACACTCCGATATCTATATGCTATGTCCAAAATAAGGGGAATATCCGATTCGTTTCATGATTTGATTATTGTTTTTTCTAACCTAGAAAAGGAGATTCACTATAAAAAACATATTCATGTTATTGAACGAATTGGGGAAAGTGGAATATTTCTGAAATACCTACATACTCAGTTCATTTGCTTCAAATGATTACATGCCTATGTTAATAATGTAGAAATTGTAGATTTCTAAATGAGTGAATATTTTGTAATCTATATTCTCCAAAGTTTTATCTTTCAATCAGTGGCGTTTAGGGATGGCTGATCCCAACAATTTCAGGGATCAGGTCCGACCTGATCCGGTCCAGAGAAATAACTAGTCCAAAGATCAGTTCCAGTCCAGATTCTAGTCCGGACTTATTGCGCAGGTCGGCTTCCAAAGCAGTCCGAGTCCGACTAGTCCGAGTCCGCTGATCCTGATACTGATACCTATGAACTCAATGAACTGGCACTGGCAAGCTTCGCTAATGAATGGATAATGGTACCTGCGGGACCAGCGTTGCCAGATGAATGAAATGAAAGTATTAAATTATGGTACTAGGTTGCCAAAATTATCAGATTTGTCGGAAAATTATGTTACAATGATAGCCTTCAAGTGGTAAGGTGAAATTTCGGAACGCAACTGGTAACGTGCCGTCTGCGAGACTGGGAACTTTCGCGAACAAAAACAAAAAACAATTGAACTTACAATTTTTTTTGTTCAGTTTTTTCAGGGGTTCTCAAGTAGTTAGTGCTTTTCAACAAATTCCTTCAGAATCATATGATAAATAAAAAAATATATATTTGTGGGGTAAATTTTCGATCAAGCACAGAAAGACCCGAATGAAGTATATAGAGTGAAAAAAAATAAAAAAAAAACTTTCCTGGAAATATACCAGCAAATGTCAAACTTATCGATTATGATGGAATTTTCTTTATGAAGTTCATTGATGTTAACTGGTGTTTGTCCCCTTATCATCAGTTGATAAAATATAAAGTCAATTTAGAGAAATTTTCAATTATAAACAGGGTTGATACGGATAAAAAAGAATTATTTGAACACATTTTTATTGGACCCATTAATGGAAAAACTCGAAAAGCCTTCAAAAAAACATTCAAAAAATATTTCCTATTTCAGTATTACTTAATTTTTCATACAAATCATAACAATGATGTTGAATTCATAACTTCAGAAAAACACAAAATAAATGAGCAATCTAATATGAATACGAATAAATTTCTCAAATCTTTTCAACAAATTTTTCGTGTTTCTGTTCTTTCAGGGAATTACCAAAATAACGATTCATTGAACATTATATTTTATTTTATTTTTTTCTTTATTATTATAGTATACATATTAGTTTGTTGAGAAAATATATATTTTTATATACATTTATTTCTGAATTGTGGCACGTAGGAACGAATGCATGATTTGCACTACCGTGCTTTTGCTGACGAAACCGATATATAAATAATACACATAACTGGTAAATTCTCATTAATCGAATGCAAAATCAATCTTGTCCTATCTGTGGGATGAATGTATCAAGCAATCAGGACCCAGGTACCTGAAACTGGCTATTGAGTATTCCGCCGTTACGCGACTAAAACGTCATTTATCTACGATCCAATCCATAATCCAATATCCGAAGCGAACAGTTAGTCCAGTTTCCACTGATCCCAACGAGTCCGAGTTCGTAATCTGTCCCCGTCCTACACTCAAAGAAGAGCGTACTAGCGTACGCCGGACTAAATTAGTCCGTACCAGTTTGAGGGATCAGGTCCATTGGTCCGACTAATGGACCTATTGGACCTGATCCCTCAAACTGGTACGAGTACTAGTCCGTACTCATACGCCTCGCGATCCGGACTATATCGATCGACTGGACTAGTACTCGTATCTGTTTGAATTGTCAGTAGGGATCAGGTCCATTAGTCCGACCAGCCGGACCTGATCCGAAGATCAGTTCCGCGTACGGTTAGCCATCCCTAGTGGCGTTGCTAAGAGCTGGGAAGGAAGGTGTGGTGCCACTCAATAAATGCAGAATTAAGTTATATTATATCGTTGAGTGGGGTTAGTTTGTTCAAATATAGTAACCCTTGTTGCTTTTGGCTCTTAAAATTGGAGATAAAAGTATATGTACCTAAAGTCTATCGATTTCACTAGGTAACGCAAAATTATTTGTAAGAAATCTTGTGATTTTATTTTTTATAAAATACCAATATATTATTTTGATTTTATTGCTTAGTTCCAATGTCACCATTGAGCACATTATGTTTTTAAGCATTACTCTAATATGTACTTTATAGCCCCAGGGCATAATATAAACAAACAAATAATTTATCTATTCAATTAGTTTGTACTTTTATGCGCTAAACTATTACCGGCATTACTGTTCTCTGCTGAACGCAACAAAGAACTAGAACTCTACCTTAAATGACTTCTAATTAACGTGAAAATATTACTCTAAATAATCTCTGGCCAAGATCGTGATCGTATAGTGGTTGAAGGGACTATACGTTGTGTATGCCACCCAAATTACGGTTTATTCAATAGAAGAGATTGACGGGAGGGTAGGATGTTCAAAACACATATTTTTAGCACTCAAAACATGAAAATCACAAGTTTATTACAGGGTTCTAAAAGGTATGGGGAAAATCCTAGTGAGGCTAGGCAAAACCCCCTTCTTATCTCGTACGTATTCAATTGATCCACAGACCACAAGTAAAGAATAGCGTGGCCGGCGCGCTTCCCGATTTGGCTACATGTGACTTCTTTTTGTGGGGATATCTCAAATGCATTGTTTACAAACGGAACTTACCACAGCAGAAAATCCTTACATCAAAAAAAGCATGTTTCTCATCGTTGATAATGAGATAATGATTCTCAAATTCTCCTTCAGTCGATGGAGAAGTGAACTTATCTCTGAAATTTTGGTTCAAAAAAAAAAAACTCTACAATTATGTTTTTGACTCTATTGGATATGCGTATCAAATTCTATATGGAATCATAACCACCGACTTTCTTTGTGATTTTAGAGATCATGATAAAATATGCTATGGCTGAAAATTCTTTCTTTCTATTCTCTCCAGTGGGCTGATTGGTAGATCTTGGGCTATGCTTTTCGCAAGTGTTGGATACAAATGCTATATCTACGATATTGAATCAACACAAATCGACAACGCCCTTAAGGATATAGAACATCAACTATCATCCCTCGAAAAAAATAGCCTCCTGAGGGGAAAACTCAACGCAAAAGAACAGCTGTTGTGCATTAAAGGTGAGAAATAATTATAAAAATCACAAATTTACATACAGTTGTACACAGATACGATATTGCTACAAAATAAATGCATACAGGTACAACAAATCTCGAGGAAGCAGTGAAGGGTGCCGTGCTGGTTCAAGAATGTGTGCCAGAAAATTTGGAACTGAAAAGAAAAGTTTGGAAGAATGTCGATGATGTAGCTGATACTAATACAATTTTCGCCAGTTCAACATCAACATTTCTTCCCTCGTTATTCAGCGATCATCTGCAAAATAAGTATGTTATCATTAATATAATGTATACAGAGTGTGGCGTAATGATAATATGGTACCTGCGGGTAGAGGACGTTGTCGCGGTTCAGAAAAATATGTTTTATGTTTTGTTTATGTTATAATATTTTCGAAAATTCACCCTCTGCCCTTCTTTTTGATGACAATACCCCAATTGGAGAAATTTTTTTTGGATACTATTCCTGGATTGGTGTGCTATCGAATTCAAACTATGATTTTCGAGGCTTATTGAGCTTCATCAGTACAGTTATAACGATGAAACGATGATAAATTCGACGTGAGGGACGGAATGCGATAAATTGTGTCCCTTTTATTTCGTTTTGGTATTTTGTTACTTTCTCACAATTTTCCTGTAATTGGGTGTACTCCTGTTGGAAATGAAAGATCTATTATTATTGAATTAGTTAAATCGAAGAATATGAATTGAGATATTTTCCATAGGAAAAACATCGTTGTTGCTCATCCCGTCAACCCTCCATATTATGTGCCATTGGTTGAAATCGTACCTGCCCCATGGACTATTCCAGAGGTCACAAAGAAAACAAGAGAAATAATGAAAGAAATCGGACAGAGTCCTGTTTCTCTATCGAGAGAAGTTCCTGGTTTTGCACTCAATAGAATACAGTAAGTAGCAGCTTTTAGGAAGAAAAACATCTCCTTCTACAAGTGTCCCTATAGCTGTCAATGGACCGTCGTGAAAGTATTAAAATGTGTTAAAAAAGAGGTCAAAGCATGCCTTGAGATTTCGAATGCATGTTTCCGTGAAAATTTTCCTGGCTCCCCTGACAAAAACCACATGTAACCACAGTAAATATTTTTTTCAGGGGAGCCAGGAAATCTCTGAAGGTCCATGAAAAGATTTCCTAGCTCCCCTTATCAAGTTTAGTCAGTACAGTTGGCACAGGATAAAATCGATGTGAGAAACAGGCTACCCAAACAACGAAACGCATAGGTGATCGGAGAAAATTTCTTCACTCACGCCACCTGTCCGCCCCAAGAGCAACTGCTTACAATCTCTGAAGGTCCGTGAAAAGATTTCCTGGCTCCTCTGACAAATACCTCCTGTAACCAATGTCAACATTTTTGTCAGGGAAGCCAGGAAATCTCTGAAGGTCCGTGGAAAGATTTCCTGGCTCCCAAGAGGAGGCCATTTCTTTTCCCTTAGCGTGTTCTCCCAGCTTCGAGAGCTGGGAAATTTATTCCCTTAAAGTCGAGTTTAACCTCTCAGCCATTACCTTAACGCTGTCTGTTAATATACTGAATTGCTTACTGAGCAGTTTTATTTCCTCTTTTTGTTCTTCATTGGTCTGATTTTTCTCAGATTCTTCGAAAACTTTCTCCTTTTACTTCCATATAGGAGTTTTCTTCTTCTTCCGACGAAGTATTTACGGTTTCCGACATTTTGTGTCAGAATGACTCGACAAAGAGCACTAATAGATACACATATTGACTTATCTAGCTTCTCACAAATTCCACTTTGTCGCTTCAATTTGTAATGATCTGTGGAACCAATGACCTTAGTTCTGGATTCAACACAGTGAAAAAACTGTTTGTTCAAGAACTTATCACCTTATCTTTTCATTTTTGAGCGCTCGTACTACTTACACGAGGGCTATATCATTTCGTCACGATGTCGGTATTTTTCGAATTTTGAGCCGAAAATGGTCTCAATCGACTATGTTCGACTCACTGATGACGAATCCGTCGGAAAATTCGAGTCTGTCCGTCCGGCCGTAAGCATGATAACTCTCGAACGGAACAACCTAGAGATTTGAAATTTTCAGTGTGGGTTCAGTTTTGCCGAATGCCTCGGTTAAGTTCGTTAATGGGCCGAATTCCGTTCCGTAAATATGGCCGTTCAAAGTTTTGTTTCCCTGATAACTTGAAAACTACAGATTTGATCGAGATGAAATTTTGCAATCAAATGGAAAATTAGGTGTTCAAGCTACATGTGAAATTTTGATCGCATGACCAGAACCATAGAAACCATAGAAAATTGTAACTTTTGAACGGAAACGCCTAGGGACTTGAAATTTTCAGGATAGGTGTGTATCTCGAATGTCGTGATCACGTTCATCCATGAGCAACATTATTTTAGGGGTTCCGTAAATATGGTCGTTTGAAATTTAGTTTTCTTGATAATTTCAAAACTACAGATTCGATCGTGACGAAATTTTGTCTACTTATGGAGAAATATAAATTCAAGCTACATTTCTCCAGATCACATGACCAGAACCATAGAAACTATAGAAAATCATAACTTTTGAACGGAAAGGCCTAGGAACTTAAAACTTTCAGGGAGGGTTTGGATCGCGAATATCGCGGTCACGTTCATCAATGAGCAAAATTAGACTAGGGGTTCCGTGAATATGGCCGTTCAAAATATTTTTTTCCTGATAGTTTCGAAACTACTGATCGGATTGGAATGAAATTATGCACCTAGCTGAGGAATAATGTATTCAAACTACGTGCAAAATTTTGTCCAGATCGCATCACCAATACCGTAGAAAATTCTAGCGAATTATCAAAAAAAAATTGATCAGCTGAAGCACTGACATGAAGTCTGGAGTTTCGCCTAAGTTTCAGAATTTTTTCGACAGCTGTCGAAAATTCCTTCAATTGATTTCTAAAACTGGAAAATGCGAGTCTGCCTCAAGGTGCATGTACGAGCGCTCAAAAGCTTCTGCCTTCACGGCAATGCTTTTCGTAATTTTTTAAGTTATACAACAGTCATTTATTTTTAAGATACGCAATACTGAACGAAACTTGGAATTTGGTCAATGATGGAATCCTAGATGTTCAAGATATCGACAAAGTTATGTCAGATGGTCTCGGAATGAGATATGCTTTCTTGGGTACACTGGAAACGACACACTTGAACGCAGAAGGCTTCAATAACTATTGTGAAAAATACGCAAATACAATGCATAGTGTGAGCAAAGATTTCAAACCAGTACCCAAATTTGTGGGACCTCTCGTACCGAAAATTGCTGAACAATTGGAAGCCGACGTGCCGTTGAATGAACTCCAGAAAAGGAGAGATTGGAGGGATCTTTGTTTGACCAAATTGAGCCAACTGAAGAAAGAAATGGAGACAAAAAAATAAATAGATGATCATAAATCAAATATGTATTATTAATACCAATACCTACTTCATTCCAAATCACCAACCTCATTATTCGCTAACTAATTTATATTTCTAAGAACTACCACAAAAATATTCCTTACACAATTTTGAGAAAGCGCAGTTTTCTGACTTTGAATACTGTTCCACCATTTACTGTTGGATAAACAATCAACAGTACGGGTACTGTGCTTCAGGTGGCTTAAGGACGCAGCAACAAAGCCTACACAGAACACAACTGGATCTCCTAACTCTCGCAAGCTCATTAATGAGCCCCTTAGGGTCTCATAGAGACCTAGAAAAGCCGGGATAAAAACATAGAAATTGGTAGTGAAGATCTATTGTGCAACGCCTAGCTGTCTACCCTCGTTATTCAGCGATCATCTGCAAAATAAGTATGTTATCATCAATATAATGTATACAGAGTGTGGCGTAATGATAATATGGTACCTGCGGGTAGAGGACGTTGTCGCGGTTCAGAAAAATATGTTTTATGTTTTGTTTATGTTATAATATTTTCGAAAATTCACCCTTTGCCCTTTCGTTTGATGACAATACCCCAATTGAAGAATTTTTTTTGGATACTATTCGTGGATTGGTGTGCTATCGAATTCAAACTATGATTTTCGAGGCTTATTGAGCTTCATCAGTACAGTTATAACGATGAAACGATGATAAATTCGACGTGAGGGACGGAATGCGATAAATTGTGTCCCTTTTATTTCGTTTTGGTATTTTGTTACTTTCTCACAATTTTCCTGTAATTGGGTGTACTCCTGTTGGAAATGAAAGATCTTTTAGCGCAGTTTTCTGACTTTGAATACTGTTCCACCATTTACTGTTGGATAAACAATCAACAGTACGGGTACTGTGCTTCAGGTGGCTTAAGGACGCAGCAACAAAGCCTACACAGAACACAACTGGATCTCCTAACTCTCGCAAGCTCATTAATGAGCCCCTTAGGGTCTCATAGAGACCTAGAAAAGCCGGGATAAAAACATTGAAATTGGTAGTGAAGATCTATTGTGCAACGCCTAGCTGTCTACCAGTCAGGTAGCAGGATCACTATGAACTTCACTACCTTCCTGGGTGCTATGTCTATTACTTGTTCCGGTTTTAGGTCCTGAACACAGCATCACAATTGCATAGAAGGTGTTCAGCTGTCTCAGTGGCTTCTTGGCAGAGACGACAGGTATCATCAGGTACCTTTCCCATGTTCCGAAGATGATAATTCACGGGACAGTGTTCCGTGAGTACGCTCGTCATTTTCCTCAGTTATAATTTGCTGGGTAAAAGATTTTTTTTGGTCCAGCTCCTTTAGTGTCAGAATCTAAATTCATGAAATCCAGTCTGTCATCATCAACCAGATCCCCTTCGTCAATTTTATCATCGTCGGACGTATCAGACTGCAATTCAATATTTTGTTTTTTGCATACCTTAGCTTTCATATTTTTATTCTCACTGACTCGTTCAATTGAGGATTTGTTATCTGATGTTTTTGTTCATGAAAATGGTAGTGTAATTTCAAAACGTTGATCGGTTTTATCTCCTCTAAAACGGGTCTTACAGGGTGTTTTCAACGGTGAGGCTTTTCTTTGACCGGTGCTAGAACTTATCAAAATAAGTCAAAATTCCAAAAATCCTTCATATAAAATATTCACCAAGGCCGAGTATTTCTAAATCAAAGTTAATAGCGAATCTGAGAAATCCCTAGTCCGGATCTGACGGTACGTATTAAGATCTAAATGAGTTTATTAAATGCGTTCAGTTTACCGGAAATCATCTGACAGCGTATGATTTTTGATACTTTCCCGAATTTCTTAATTTGTTTCCAAACAGGAGGAAAGTACGTGGTGGGTCGATTTATTGGCCTGCGCGCTCCTTTGGATCTCAACCCCTGTGATTTCTTCTTTTGGGGTCATTTGAAAATATAAGTGTGGTGAGGTGAATAGTGTTGAAGAACTAAAACAACGCATTGAAAATGCTTGTGACATTATTCGTGAGCAAACTGATGTGATAGCTGCTGCATGTAATAATTCGTTATTATGCTGGGTATGACTTTGTGCACATCAAACAAATGGTGTACATTTCGAACAATTTCTGTGAACAATTTGGTTCAATTTTATCGGTGAGTTTGAGAACTTAAAGGACCGTTTCCATCAGTAATTTTTCCGCTCCTTAATTTGAACTTCTGTTCAGGAAGAATCTCCTGTTGAGTTGAAAGTTTGAAAAAGAATATACACTTGCTGGAATGTATAATATGATACCGTGGTTCATGGCAGATCTCCTAACAGAGAGACAACACGATCCAGAGTCGTCTTGAGATTTCGATGCCCAAGATTTTTTGCACTTTTTTCAAATTGAACATTTTATATGATCAACTTCCGGCGAAATGATCTCTTTTGATGAGTTCTAGCACCTGTCAAAAAAAAAACTCAAAATCGGGACTCCAATATGCGATTGCGGAACACAGAAAGAATCATCAACGGTCCGGACAGGTAAAGAAAACGGGTCTTACCACCTCTTAGACTTCCAACTTCACTACATACCAGTGGCGGCTCGTGAGCTCTCAATCAGAGGAGGCCAAGCAAAAATACAGGGTGTTTCATAATATATGCGCAGGATTTTCGGATGTGATAGCTTGTCCAAAAATATGAAAAAAAGTTTCTATTAACTTACCCTCTGAAATGCACCCTTTTTCGAGTTGAAATTAAAAAAAAATCGGTTTTTGCGAATATCACCAGAACCTCTTATCGTACCGGAAACAGCTTTCGTAAGCATTTTATAATCATAATAAGCAATGTTTTGTGCTCAATTGGTGAAGGTTTTGAAGGGGTAGTGGGTGATTTTCTCCCCAACTTCTACGCTAATCTAAAAGTACGGTTTTTGAGACGCCCATTTTAACCGCCAATGTTTTCTACACAAAAGAGGTTCTCTTGGTCATACGCTCTGAAGTCGACTGTTTTCGAGAAAAATCAACTTTTATGTTGAAAAACATGGTCTTCAATAACTGTCAACCTTTTTTTATACGTCAAAAACTTCAGGTTTACAATTTAAAAATATTTCCTGAACCACTGAGCAATCTTTAAAAGAACTTAATACTGATAACCCTAATCCTACTTCGATTTTTTTTTCAATTTCAACACTGTATCTCGAAAATGGTGCATTTCAGTGGGTAAATCAATATAAATTTTTTTTCATATTTTTGGACGAGCTATCACATCCTGAAATCCTGCGCATATATTATGAAACACCCTGTATAGGTATACCACTAGGACTAGATAGTTGATCTATGATAGTTTGCCTATGACTCTGATCAAGTGAATTTACAATATCGAGCTTTCCGAATAATTCAAATTTAATTGATGCTCCTTAATGAGATTTTTATCTGCTATGTCTTTCAATAGACCTCTGTGAATTTTTTAAATCCGAATACCCTAATTTTGACCACACATTGTTTTCTGAATCGTCGGAAAAAGTGAGCAAAACCAACAAAATAATTTATTTCGAACTGTACTTCCTGTCAGCCACTCGCATTTATTGTACCATTGAACGCAGAAGGGACGATTATGTTTGGAATCGACAATTAAATTTTGCATAGCAGGCTGAGGTGTCTTTATAGTTTTAGTAATGAAAAATTTTGTCATCGTAAGGCATTTGACTGAACTTTTCCTTCAGAATAAAATCAACAATAGGACAATATCTTCAGTTATTCTAAGTTCCCCACTGAAATTATAATTTTTATTTCTGGTTTCCGTTCCCATTTTTCTCGATAAAATATATGAATCTGAATAGCCATCCTTCCTCACCTACAAACTTCGCCGAATTGATACTCATGTACAGTACATACGTTTAATATAATATTATGCATATATTATTAGGTATAGAATAGTGACCGATCGTTCATCGCCGAGTGACGCCGAGGTCATATTCTGGCCGATCGGGCTAAACGATATACTGGAGACCGGGCCTCCGTCACGTGCTTTACAGCTCGAATTCAGAGTGGTCGTTGCAATTATATCGGAAGATATTTGAAATTTTACATTGAAGCGTAGCCCAACTCGGGGAGCTCGGCCTCCGAGTCTCGGTCTGGACTCAGCTGTATTCTTTAGCCGCTTTAGCGCACCGCATGCCTGACGTAGTACTGATTGCGATGCGCAATCTTCTCAGTTTTGAAGTCTGTTGCGGAAAATGAATAAAGTGATGAAAGATTGGGGTAAAAAATATCCAGAAATTTGAATATTCTATTGATTTAGGTTAACATAATATAGTTGAACTTGAACTCAGAATTAAATATAATGCAGTAAAATTTGGGGAGGCCTCTGCCTCCTCTGAGCGGCTGCCACTGCTACATACACCCAAGTTTTGTGCACTTCGGGAAAAAGAAAAAGAACTAGAGTCACTTTCTAGAATAATTTTTCGTCACAACCAACGCCGGTTATTAAACAACGTTAAAATATTAGCGGAAGACTTAGATTTCGGAATGAAATGATTCGCTCGGAAGAAACTCTCTAACAAAACTTTCTTAGAACCTCAAGACTCGGTTGCTAAGTCAGACTTAGACTTTTTCCAAAAAAACCCGTGGTCAACGTGCAAAAAGTAGCATGTACGGGAGATAACATTCTCGCGATGTGATACTGGGCATTTTATACATAGGCTTAAATTCCAAATCGACACGTTAGATTTTCTCGATATAGAAACACGGAAATATTCGAATGAATATTCCAAAATCGATACGAATTATACCTGGTGACTTACGTTACGAAATCACTTCGTTAAAGTTTCGCCTTTCAATCAAGACATTGAAGACGAGGACGACGGTTGGTGCACTGGAGAGAGTGCTGTTGACTGACCTTTCTTAGGAGGGAATAGATTTTTGAGGCTCATTCAAAGCTTGCTCTAGAAATGTAAGAACGATTATCTGATGGTGATGAAAATTGCTGGTACTCCGAGCTTTCTTTCTTGCGTATAAGGTAAGACAGAGGTTAGGACACGAAAGTAAATTTCAATAAAAAAACGAATATTTGAAATTTTTGTATATTTACTATGATCTACAGTAAATGCAATGCATGTGTGACAAACCACTACTGGCGTATAAAAACCTTTGTTGGAGTCACAGACAAAAAGGCGCGGAAAGAAACTACGCTTCAAGTTCTTTATAGGACGTTTTCAACTCGAACGAGCAGGGGACTACATTGGGAAAAAAGTTTCGTACAGCCTCAATATTGTTTACCTGCTCAAGGCATGTTTTTTATAGAAAATGGCAACATCGGGGCTTCGCAACGCGCTCAACCCCACCCCAACCTGAGCAACTGCATCCTACTGTTGTGCTTTGCAACACAACTTCCTATTTGGTATTAAATACATAGTTGGTACATACGCAGGTCAGTGACAATGATCATCCACATCATCTATTGTAAAGAAAGATCAATCTAGATTTCTTCATCGTTATCTAATATATAAAATTCTCGTGTCCACAGTGTTCGTTGCCATACTCCTCCGAAACGGCTTAACCGATTTTGATGAAATTTTTTGTGCTTATCCGGTATCTATCAGAATCGGCCAACATCTATTTTTCATCCCCCTAAATGTTAGGGGTAGTCCACCCCTAAATTTTTTTTTTTTTATTTTTTAGACAAAATTTCTAATTTCTATTTTTTTATGATACAACATACAAAAATACATGCAATCCCCAATTTTCACCCTTCTACGATCAACCCTTATTTTTTAATAGCCAGAACAACGAGAGGCCGAAGGCCTCGAGCAATTTTTTTTTTTGCGAAAAAAGGGAGAGACCGGGGGCGCGAAGCGCCCCCCGCGTTTTCGAGAGGGAGAAACGGGCTTTCCTAAGGTAAGAGAGGCCGAAGGCCTCGAGCAATTTTGAAATTGCGAAAAAAGGGAGAGATATGGCAAAACAACGTTTGCCGGGTCAGCTAGGTTAGGTTAGGTTAGGTTTAGGTTAGGTTTAGGTTAGGTTATTTTGAGACGAGAGGCCGAAGGCCTCGAGCAATTTTGAAATTGCGGAAAAAGGGAGAGATATGACAAAACAACGTTTGCCGGGTCAGCTAGTATTTGTATAATGAAAACGACGTTGGTAAGCTTTTCAAGCATCTTCCGCTGCATGCACCTTTCTATGGAGTTTCAGAAATCTTTCCTGGGTAAACGTAGATTCACAAATTGGGCATATCCATTCCTTATTATTCCTGGAATGGACATTTCTGTGTTTCTTCAAATCCTGACTCCGCCTGAATTTTACATTGCAGGCATCACATGAATAAGGTTTCTGACCAGTATGCATCCGATCATGAAGTACCAATTCTTGAGCTCGTCTAAATTTCTTGTCACAAAGAGCACATTCGAATTTGAAATTTTTGTTATGATAAAGCTTATGAACGTAAAGTGAAGATTTTTGTTTGAATGATTTCTGACAAATATCACAAGAAAACGGTCTATAACCAGAATGGGTATTCAAATGTTCGTCTCTAGCTGATTTAGCACCGAAATTTTTATCACATATTTCACATCTATAATTTTTGACGCCCTCATGGAATTGTTTTATGTGTTTCCTGAAAGAGCTGTCTAAACGAAAACTTTTACCACAAATATGACAAATATAGGGTTTGACCCCAGTATGAATAGTCATATGTCTCATTAAATTATAGGAATGATTTGTTCTCTGTTGACAAATGTCACATTCGTAAAATGTTTTTCCTTTTTCATAAATTTTACATTTATTGATAATTTCCTTGTTACTTATTCGACCTCCAGAATTTGGTACATCAACTTCCTCATGTTTCAGTTTTTTATGTCGTTGCAAGTCAAAATTTCTCGTGAACCCTTTATCACATAACTCACAAAAATACTTAGTTTCTACTTCACATTTCTTTCGGCGAAATTTTGATGATTTTTTTATTGGTGAATCTTCTTTGTATTCCTCGTTTATGGGACTATTTTCCTCAATATATTCGATATTGACCACTTCAATGTCGTCCTGTTCAAAGTTCTTCTCAGATGATGTATTTGTATTCAATTCATATATTACCGTCTCTTTTTCGATTGTAAATATGTCATGTTGAAAATGTTTGACTTTTTCTAAACAAGTAGTAGCATCAGTGCTGAAAATAAAATAACTTCTTGAAAATCTTTGAATATGTTTAGCCATTTACGGTATAACCGTAAGTCAACCTTAGCAGCAAATATATCTACTGATTTACAAAAAAAAAACACCCAGAAGGAATCGACTAATTGCAATAAAATTTTCTATCGATAACAATACGGACAAAAACTCAAAATTGCTTCAATCTGTGGCACATCCAAGGTTAATTCAACCCCTCTTCAATCAAGACAACGTCCTCATTAAATAAGGGTCACTTCTAGGTTTCTAAAAAAAAAATTGAGAAAAGCACTGCCGTGAAGGCAGGAGCTTTTGAGCGCTCGTACATGCACCTTGTAGGTAGATTCACATTCTCCAGTTTTAGAAACCAATTGGAAAGATTCTGACAGCTGTCAAAGAAAATTTTAAACTAAGGCGAAAATCCAGACTTCACGTCAGTGCTTTAGGTGACCAATTTGTTTTCGATATCTATGGTCTTGGTAATGCGATCTGGACAAAATTTCCCACGTAGTTTGTATACATTATTCTTCATCTATGTGCGAAATTTCATTCCAATCCAATAGGTGATTTCGAAATTATCAGGAAAAAAAAAGTTTGAACGGCTATATTTACGGAACCCCTAGTATAATTTTGCTCAATGATAAACGTGACCGCGAAATTCGCGATCCGAACCTATCCTGAAAATTTCAAGTCCCTAGGCATTTCCGTTCGAAAGTTATGATTTTCTATGGTTTCTATGGTTCTGATCATGCGATCTGGAAAAAATGTAGCTCGAATATATCATTCTCAATTCAAATACAAAACTTCGTCACGATCAAATTCATAGTTTTGAATTTGTCAGAAAACTAAATTTCAAACGACCATATCTACGGAACCCATAGTCAAATTTTGCTCATTGATTGACGTGACCGCAACATTTGAGATCCACACCTATCCTGAAAATTTCAAATCCCTAGGCCTTTCCATTACAAAGTTATAATTTTCTATGGTTTCTATGGTTCTCGTCATGCGAGCTGGACACAATTTTGCATGTAGCTTGAACACGTAATTCTCCATCTGACTGCGAAATTTCACCTCGATCGAATCTGTAGTTTCGAAGTAATCAGGAAAACAAAATTTCGAGCGGCCATATTTACGGAACCCCTTGGCGAATTTTGCCCAATAACGAACTTAACCGCGGCATTCGAGATTAGAACCTACCCTGAAAATTTCAAGTTTCTAGGACATTCCGTTCGAGAGTTATCGTGTATACGGACGGACGGCCGGACAGACTCGAATTTTTTGACGGATTCGTCATCAGTGAGTCGAACATAGTCGTTTGAGACCATTTTCGGCTCAAAATTCGAAAAATACAGACATCGTGACGAAATGATATAGCCCTCGTGTAAGTAGTACGAGTGCTCAAAAATAACGTGATCCTGCTTACATGGCCTTCTCACTTCCCAGACTTGTGACCACAGACATGTATGGGATGTACTGGGTGTTTTTTAAGGTGGGGCTTTTTCTACAGGTGCTAGAACTCATCAAAATAGATCATTTCGCCGGAAGTTGATCATTTAAAATATTCAATTTGAAAAAAGTTCCCACAATCTTGGGCATCAAGATTTTAAGACGCCTATGGATCGTGTTATTCCTCTGTAAGGGTATCTGCCATGAATCACGGTGCCATATGCATTCCAGCAAGTGAATGAAGTGCTGGATTTTATCGCAAATTTGTATATTCTCTTTCCGGTGTTATTAGGAGATTTTTCCTTAACGGTATAATTCTGAAAGTTCAAACTGAGGAGAGGACAAATTTCTGATTGAAAAGGTCCTATAAAAAAAATTAGGAAGTTCACAGACTCACCGACAAAATTGATCCGAATTGTTTACAGAAATTGTTCGAAATGTCCATCATTCGTTTGATATGCAGAAAGTCTTGCCGGTGTTATAACGAATTATTACATGCAGCAACCATCACATCAGTTTGCTCATGAATAATGTCACGAGCATTTTCAATGCGTTGTTTGAGTTCTTCAACACTATTCACCTCACCGTTACTGTAACCCCAAAAAAATAAATCACAGGGGTTGAGATCCGGGGAGCGTGCAGGCCAAGAAATCGACCCACCACGTCTTATGCAACTATTACGAAATTTGGAAAAGTCACACAAATGATATGTCAGATGATTTCCCGTAAACTGAATGCATTTAATAAACACATCAAACTTTGAAAAAAATTGATGCTGAAATTTCCTAACTTCGAATATCGCCGTCCCCACGGCCCGACAATGGAATTCTTCAATTGTTTATAATAAAGTAGGGCATAACAAAGATTAATAACCATGTCTCATCGTGAGCCATCGCCTGGTTTAAATTTTATCAGACTTTGAAAAAAATCGATGCTGAAATTTCTTAAGTTCGAATATCGCCGCCCCTACGGCCCGACAATAGAATTCTTTGATTGTTTCAATAAAGTAAGGCATAACAACGATGAATAACCATGTCCCATCGTGAGCCGTCGCCTGGTTTGGATTTTATCACACATTAGAGAAAATCGATGCTGAAATTTTCTAAGTTCGAATATCGCCGCCACTACGGCCCGACAATGGAATTCGTTGATTGTTTATAATGAAGTTAGGCATAACAAAGATGAATAACCATGTCTCATCGTGAGGCATCGCCTGGTTTAAATTTTATCAGACTTTGAAAAAAATCGATGCTGAAATTTTCTAAGTTCGAATATCGCCGCCACTACGGCCCGACAATGGAATTCGTTGATTGTTTATAATAAAGTTAGGCATAACAAAGATTAATAACCATGTCTCATCGTGAGCCATAGCCTGGTTTAAATTTTATCAGACTTTGAAAAAAATCGATGCTGAAATTTCTTAAGTTCGAATATCGCCGCCCCTACGGCCCGACAATAGAATTCTTCGATTGTTTATAATAAAGTAAGGCATAACAAAGATGAATAACCATGTCCCATCGTGAGCCGTCGCCTGGTTTGGATTTTATCATACATTAGGGAAAATCGATGCTGAAATTTTCTATGTTCGAATATCGCCGCCACTACGGCCCGACAATGAAATTCGTTGATTGTTTATAATAAAGTTAGGCATAACAAAGATGAATAACCATGTTTCATCGTGAGCCATCGCCTGGTTTGAATTTTATCAGACTTTGAAAAAAATCTATGCTGAAATTTCTTAAGTTCGAATATCGCCGCCGCTACGGCCCGACAATGGAATTCTTCGATTGTTTATAATAAAGTAAGGCATAACAAAGATGAATAACCATGTCACATCGTGAGCCATCGCCTGGTTTAAATTTTATCAGACTTTGAAAAAAATCGATGCTGAAATTTCTTAAGTTCGAATATCGCCGCCCCTACGGCCCGACAATGGAATTCGTTGATTGTTTATAATGAAGTTAGGCATAACAAAGATGAATAACCATGTCTCATCGTGAGGCATCGCCTGGTTTAAATTTTATCAGACTTTGAAAAAAATCGATGCTGAAATTTTCTAAGTTCGAATATCGCCGCCACTACGGCCCGACAATGGAATTCGTTGATTGTTTATAATAAAGTTAGGCATAACAAAGATTAATAACCATGTCTCATCGTGAGCCATCGCCTGGTTTAAATTTTATCAGACTTTGAAAAAAATCGATGCTGAAATTTCCTAAGTTCGAATATCGCCGCCCCTACGGCCCGACAATAGAATTCTTCGATTGTTTATAATAAAGTAAGGCATAACAAAGATGAATAACCATGTCCCATCGTGAGCCGTCGCCTAATTTGGATTTTATCATACATTAGGGAAAATCGATGCTGAAATTTTCTATGTTCGAATATCGCCGCCACTACGGCCCGACAATGGAATTCGTTGATTGTTTATAATAAAGTTAGGCATAACAAAGATGAATAACCATGTTTCATCGTGAGCCATCGCCTGGTTTGAATTTTATCAGACTTTGAAAAAAATCGATGCTGAAATTTTCTAAGTCCGAATACCGCTGCCCCTACGGCCCGACAATGGAATTCTTCGATTGTTTATGATAAAGTAAGGCATAACAAAGATGAATAACCATGTCCCATCGTGAGCCGTCGCCTGGTTTGGATTTTATCATACATTAGGGAAAATCGATGCTGAAATTTTCTATGTTCGAATATCGCCGCCACTACGGCCCGACAATGGAATTCGTTGATTGTTTATAATAAAGTTAGGCATAACAAAGATGAATAACCATGTTTCATCGTGAGCCATCGCCTGGTTTGAATTTTATCAGACTTTGAAAAAAATCTATCTAAATTTTCTAAGTTCGAATATCGCCGCCGCTACGGCCCGACAATGGAATTCTTCGATTGTTTATAATAAAGTAAGGCATAACAAAGATGAATAACCATGTCACATCGTGAGCCATGGCCTGGTTTGGATTTTATCACAGATTAGGGAAAATCGATGCTGAAATTTTCTAAGTTCGAATATCGCCGCCCCTACGGCCCGACAATGGAATTCCTTGATTGTTTATAATAAAGTTGGGCATAAAAAGAGAAATAACCATGTCTCATCGTGAGCCATCGCCTGGTTTGAATTTCGTCAAACTTTGAAAAAAATCGATGCTGAAATTTCTTAAGTTCGAATATCGCCGCCCCTACGGCCTGACAATGGAATTCTTCGATTGTTGAAAATAAAGTTAGGCATAACAAAGATAAATAACCATGTCTCATCATGAGCCATAGCCTGGATTGAATTTTATCAGACTTTGAAAAAAATCGATGCTGAAATTTTCTAAGTCCGAATACCGCTGCCCCTACGGCCCGACAATGGAATTCTTCGATTGTTTATGATAAAGTTAGGCATAACAAAGATGAATAACCATGTCTCATCGTGAGCCATCGCCTGGTTCAAATTTTACCAGACTTTGGAAAAAATCGATGCTGAAATTTCTTGAGTTCGAATATCGCCACCCCTACGGCCCGACAATGGAATTATTCGATTGTTTATAATGAAGTTAGGCATAACAAAGATAAATAACCATGTCCCAACGCCTGGTTTTGATTTTGGAATTTTTCGAAAAAATTGATGCTAAGGTTTTCCGTTTATCAACCTCCCTCCAACCACCCCCCGGCCGCCTCCTTACAGTACGATAAAGGAATTCATCTAATTCACATGATTGAAATAGTCATAACCCCGCGAAATTCCCTACCTCCGGGATTGACAGTTACGGAGCGTACCAAATCCGTTGCTGACGAACCCGTTGCTGTTTTCACGCCGGTACTATTTACAGGCCCCCTTCGGGCAATATAAACAGTTTTTACGATATTTTGGAGGATATATGTACAACAATTGTACCTTTTTATGATCACATTATTTTAACCGGTTATTTTAACATCAATGTTTCTAAGATAATGCGATCTAAAGAGAAATTGTTGAGTCCACTAAGTTGGGTTTGCAAATGGTCGCCCTCACGGCATGAACATGTATTTGATACCCTTGGTAGATAAATAGCTATTTCAAACAATATTTAAGTTATTCATTTAGCATTAAAATTTTAGATGACACCTTATATTCCGAAGTAATTGCATTTTATTCATTGAATGAAGAAAGTCAGTAAAAAAGGTTTTCTTTATTCATCATCAGATCTATACAGAGCTGATTATTCTTAAAAAAATGTACTGCTAGGCTGGAACAATATGATGCAAAATTGGTCAATAATCTGGACAACTCTATTATTATATTGAAATGAAAGTTCACATCAAGTTACAGTCGTATGATTTGCTTTGAAATGATTTCTCAGATACCGGTTTTGCTTGAACCTCAAACCGCAACTGGAACAAACAAATGGCTTCTCTTCCGAATGCACAAGTTGATGACGTTTTAACTCATATTTAATTCTGAAAAAACGTCCACAAATATCACATGGATAAGGCTTTTGTCCAGTATGTTTTGTGATGTGAATTAATAAGGGTGGCTTGGTGCGGAAACCCTGATTGCAATATTCACATTTGAAAGGAAAATTATCAGAATGAGTTCTATTGTGCACAAACAAGGAAGCTTTTTGTTTGAAACTTTTACTGCATAGGGCGCAAACATAGGGACGTTCATTAGTATGTATTCTTCGATGCTCATCTACATTTCTTTTTGTTGCAAACATTCTACCGCACAAATCACACGAAAATTTTTTTATTCTTTTGTGAGTTTCTTTCAGGTGTCGCACCAGTCCTTGCGATACTCTAAATTGTTTTCCACATAAATCGCACATGAATGGTCGCTCGCCCGTGTGTATGCGCATGTGCCAAACATAAGTATATGGTGAAAGTAAACTTTTACCACACTCTTTACAATTGTAGTAAGTCCGATCCCCAACAACAACTTTAGCTTCATTAACTAATTTAGTGTCGATTTGGGTACGAATTCCTTTGATTCTACCGCTTATTTCAGTTTTGAAATCTTCACCATCTGAAACATCAGGATATTCTTCTTTCAGACGTTTGTCGGATTCGAATATTTCAGCACAATGATGATGAGGTTGCGTTGGGATTGAAGTTTTATGTTCTTGGCCATCTGATTCTTCTTCACTTTCTTTAGAGAAATCTGGTGATGGTGCTAGAAAATGGTGAAGACCTACGTCTTCATCACTCCCATTATTTCTTATATGTGATTTATTATCAAGATTTACTGGAATCTCAGTTTCTGAATGTTGGTGGAATGCTTGTAGACTTGTAGAGATAGGAGACATTATATCCCTGAAACAAATTCATTCAATTGAAAAAGATCTATATGAAGGGATCAGAAATATTGTTTTTTAAAATTTCTTCTACCAGTCTACATCATTCTACCACAATCATTGCAGGTATGTCAAAGTTTATTACTATTGATTTTAAATCATCAAAAACTCAGAAATGAGTATGTTTGAGTAAGGACAATACTCAACTGAAGGTTTCATGAAAAAAGATTTATTTTTGTTGAACAACTCACATTAATTTGAAAGTGGAAACACTCAGGGAGAGTATACTGGGCTTCTTAGTTTAACCACAACTTTTTGGTATCAATTTTTGAATGACTGAATAATCTGCTTTCTTTATGAGACATTCAACAAATATTATAGTCGTAACTTAGGGAGAATACAAGTGATCATTTGAAATTGACCTAATGAGATTTATTAAATCTGACGATAGAATTAATGATCCAGTTTAACCTTACAAGTGTGTCTGTTAACCCATCGAGCCTAAATCCTTATTTACTTTACACACAAAATATTGGACTCGCATGGAATAGTATAAATTTATAGCCAATTGACTAAATTCTCTTGGTTTAAGTTGAATAGGACATATTGACGATAGTGCACAATATTAAATGAAATCTGAAAAACAGATTTTCTGGTAATGGTTTGATTCCAATGGTTCAAATTGATTTCTCTACTCCAATGGCAATTCAAGAATGAGGTAATCGAAAATATTATTTGTTAGAGGGTACCTATTTTTATTATGTGCATAGCTGTTCTTAAATTTTTCCTCAGCCTTTTCCTTACCTTTTTTCACAATTATCATCAACTGGGAAAGCCGTTGAATTCTCATTTGTCAAGCCTGATAATCTTTGATTTGTCTCCAATACTGTCAGTATAAAATTATGCCAAGAAATAATTGTTGTTATACACTCCAAACAACATTCGAGAGGTAGTTGTCTCGATTCTGTCAGCTTAATAGGAATGTGCATTTCAATTTTATTTGATAGGTCATTTTGTATTCCTTCCTCAGAGAATATATTGATTACTTTCAAGTCTTGCCTTCCACAAAGTCTACAAATTCCATTTAAATTCTCAGAATCTTTCTGAAAAACTTGAATATTCCCGTCACTCATGTGTTCAGTCACACAAACACAAAATCAGCCCTTACTATTTCGTATTTTCTTATTATTATTTGTGAAGTAATTTGTATGTTTATAACCTATGATTTGAACACAGAAGTCACAGAATATTATTGACATATCGACATCGTAGAAATGACAGATTACTAACAGAATCGTCGGCGTTGCCAATTGGGAAATCAAGATAAGCGATACGCCCTCTACCATTTCCAAATATAACTATTGCACGGGACATGAATATGAATGCTTTGTTCACATCAGTTAACGTGTTTAGTGTGAAAAGTTGTGCAAAACAGACATCTAATCAAAGCTAGTTTTCAGAGGAGTAACCTACTTGAGATAACAGATTCAAGGACAAAAAGAAGGAGTCTGTGGTCCGCCATCTTCTGACAAATTGAAGGAGGTTAAAAAAAATTATAACAAAAGGGCTCGGAGTTCCTACGCTGATAGTTATTTGATCTTTTAAAAAGGTAAAACGTTCCGGTTTGGTTTGTTAGTTACTTATTAATCTTGAACGCTCAAGTGAGGAGGGTTCTCTACATTTTGATTAAATTACCGACATCCTGGAAAAATTCATAAAATACGTTATTTTACTACGCAGCATCAGTGTCGTCATTTAGTTCATCATTCTCAATTATCATTGATCACCTGTATCATGGAATAGAGCCTCACCTGGTAGAGAATTTTAGATTGTTTGTACTCTTCTCTCAAATCACTCATCATTATCAGTTATACATAATCCCCGATGGGATTACTGCCCAGGGAGACAGCTATCTTTGACATAACTCTATTATTCGTTCGATGGGGACTTTTCTCATTAGCTCTCCTCCAGAGGGGGAAAAGGTATTGTTCTCTGGAATATACCCCCACCGAGGGAACATTGGGGATTGTGTTCGGGAAAAGAACCACCTCCCGATTGCATTTCTGAGAAGTAACTCACATCATTACCAATTATGGTTAAGGAGTTATTAGTGCAGCATTTAACATCCTCAACCATCTTTAAACATTATATGAGAGAATTCTCACCAGTCGACCTTTTGCCGTCTGTGGATATAATTCACTTGTGGATCAACGGTATTTGAACGAGATAAGGAGGGGGTTTTTCTTAGGGTTCCCCCTACCTTTTGACACTCTGAAATAAACTTGTGATTTTCTTGTTTTGAGTGCTTAAAATATGTCTTCTGAATTGCCTACCTTCCCGTCAATCACTTCTATTGAACCAAGCGTAATTTGAGTTGCATACACAACGTAGAGTCCTCAAACCTTTGAATAAATAACCACAGGAAGGAGCATTCGACTGCTTTTCTTCGAATAAGAGTCATGACTCATCAGTGTGGTGTTGCTCCACCAACTTCGTAAACGCATATGGGAGTAACATGGATAAGGTTGAGATTGGTTTTTGTTATTTCTCAGTTTTCATCATATAATTATAATAAATCGTAATTTGTAAATTCTGAGCCGGGAATGGTCTCAACTGATAAAGTTGGAGCTGCTGGCTAATAAAGTATAAGCGAGTATTGTTGATTGAATGTGTCTGTATGGCATACCTCATTCTCACAACGAGAATCAATTATATTTCAATTTGTGAGAATGCAATAGGAGGTGAAAATATCAGAAATATGTATACAAAATGAATTTTATTTAGAGGGCAATAAATGTATCTCCATATATTTTTTTTATTCATCCTTCTCTTTCTTTTTTCATTTCATTTCATGTTTGAAACTGTCCATTACATCCTTGCGAATGGAAATCAAATAATTTATGCAATTTAAATAATGATTCAATTCATCTGGCTTTCTCGTAAAGTTTTATTGATTTGCGAGAGAGCTCAAACAAAAAGCTTTAAGAAATATTCTTTGATCAGTGTTGAAAGCATTAATAACAACTTAAATGAATGGAAGTTTTCTAGTTTCTACCCTACTAAAATACTCTACGCCTTAGATTAGAGTCTAAGCTCTACGCCATTGCAATCCGGAAATACGAGTCGGCCATAAGCAACAACCAGTTTGGTACCACTTTTTCAGGCCTAATGCTACTTCCTGTGGTTCTTTATTCAAAGCCTTAACCCATTTTACGAACACGATCTTGGCCAAAGATTATCTTGAGTAATATTTTTACGTTAGTTGGAACTAATTCAAGGTAGAGCTCCAGTTCTTTGTTGCATTTGACAGGGAACAGTACAAAGTAATTGTTCAATTTCGGTATTGTACATAACTGCCATCTGTTCTACTCTTTGTACTCTATCCTACTCGAGATTCAAAGCCCACAGTTGAAGCCAATGAATGAATAGCTGTGTGTTCCTCCCATCTCGGTGGAAGTGCTTCTTTTCCGCAGCTTTTGAAAACGTGGGGCTTAAAGAAACCCATGACGGTAAGAACGCATGCTGGCCTGTTCCGTGATTCAAAATACATGGGATATGATGAAATGCTATTGCGCACCCGGAAGGGAGATGGAGATGGCTCGAGAGTGACGTTATGCTCACGGCCGACCAAAATAGGACCAGCATGCTCCCACTCCGCCGACGTGTATAAGAGAGAAAACGCTTGTTAGTTCTAGTTCAATAATGGATTAATCATTATTTATTTCTATTCTGGCACTTTTCGACTGAACGGTCAGGCTCTCTTTCATATGCATCGAATATAATGTAGGGTCGAGTGGTGTAAAAACGAGACTGGCAAAACTTCGGGTAAAAACGAGACAACAGTACAAATCGTACAAAAATAATTTAATTAAAATGAAACAAACTTATTAAAGAAGTGTAATATTCCCATTATATTTTTCCATATTGTAAAGTTCTAAAAGAATTAAAAACCAAAAATTGCAGGTCTAAACACTGCAGAAGGTAACCTAGAAAATTTAAGGCGGCGACTGAAAACTTTCCTAATAGCGCGAACATTCGAAGTCTGGTACCCTCGGCGTTAGTCGTATCCCTTCACTATATCGCGTTGTATTGAAGGCGAATTAGAACATTGCCATATTTTGTCGCGTTTGTGCGCATGGTCCATCAAAAATAAAGGCAAAAAACGAGACAAGTACCGGTTGAAAAAGGAGACAAAATTGGGTAAAAAAGGAGACGGTGAAAAGTAAGGATACCAAAGGCCTATGTTAAGAAATGACGACCGTACACTGATGAAGATATAGAAAGAGCTTTGGAGTTGATTGAGTACTTTGACTACTCAGGGGAGAAATACTGCTTTATCACCTGAAGCAGAAAAAGACTTAAGTGAGAATATTGAAATAATGCCAAAATAGAGCTGCGCCTTAACAGAGATCCAACAAACTCTACAGACTATACTGCATAGAAAAATGATATAAGAAATACGTTTAAAAATATTCTGTACCTATGACAGACATAGGATGCCAACTTCCTGGTGTCCAACTCTTTAAGGAGGAACAACGTACTGCTAAACAGTTCCTATTCAACATAATATATTTCGATGAATATAATGTTAAATAATAAAATGATGTTAAAAATTTTTATAATTAGTTTAATGTTCAAAATTTTCTGTAAATCGGGAAATCTCATTGAGGATCCAAAATTTCGTTTAATTCCCAAAATAAAGAAAAGATAGTATATTATTTCATAAGGAGGAAAAGTGTCACTTTTCATGGCGAGCTTGTGTTTACCCGCCGAACGTAGTGAGGCGGTTAATTGAAAGCGAGCCAGGAAAAGTCACTTCTCCTCCAAATGGAATAATATATGTTATTTTTTTTCAAAAGCTTTGAAATTCATTGAAATAGGAGATTAGATTTATATTTACGATCGTTATAATTGAGTGATGAATAGAAAGTTTGCCTAGTTACGGTTGACTTGCAAAATTAATTTTGATAGTTAATAACATTTTTCCCTACGGCGTACGGAAATGTAATTCATCGTTGACATAGCAACACATTTCTCTACGGCGAAGGGAAAGTGGACCTTTTCAATGATCCTGTCAGTCGAAATATGACGTTCTTTTTGTAAGTTTGGAAAAACAAATATTTACAATTACTTATTTATTTAACCTTCTATGTCTCGAATTTAACCCGACCTTCTAAATAAATTTAATGCACGTAAAAGAAGCAAGTCTCGATTTTTGCCTACGTTGTCTCTTTTTTACCCAAAAAGCAGGATAAAAATGAGACAAACAATTTCAATTTTTGTCACAGATTTTCCAACAATTTGCAAAAATTATTAACTGTTTTATTTTGTACATATATGATAGTATATTACAAAAAAATTTTGAACCGTTTGGACTACTCCTTTTAATGATAAAATGAAGAGATTTAAAAAGTGTCTCGGTTTTACACCACTTGACCCTACGTCCGATGTAATTTTCCAGACCAGTATATGTTATTGTTGTGGCCTCCAGCTAATATTACTGTTTTCGAAGGGCAAGCATAATTTTTTTATTATTATTGATCAATTATACCCTTGAATGGGGTGCCACTTGGTTGAGTTCTTAAAATTTTTTCTTCGCTCATCATTATAGGTTATAGATAATCCTAGATGGGATTACTTCGCAGGGAGACAACTATCGTAGACGCACCTCATCTCGCTCACCTCTATAACGCTAACTACTTTCAACAGCTATCGTCCACTGTGGATATAACTCTTCGGAGGGGACAGTTCTCATTGGCTCTCCCCTATCGTGGGAAAAGGGACTGTTCTCAGGAATATAACCTCAACGTTTTATTATTTAATTAGGCAATATTCTCTAGGCTTTCTTCCATCGCTGGAATGGGATTGTTCTCTGTAGCATCCCCGTCTAACGATAGTTGTATTCTTGAGGAGTACCTCAGGTCCGGCGCTCTCGGCGGTAGATGAGTTGTTACTCCACATCCCGAAGTGTTCAAACAGTAACGTTTCTTCGGTAATTTATCATGAAAAACTATTTTTTCGAAAAATAGGTGACCTCGCCAATTAAATTAACCCCAATGCATGTAACTCACTTCAAGATGTTACTTATTTGATCTTACAAATTGTAAAATGTTATTTGCTTGGAACAGAGTAAAGGAACAATTGATCTAGGAATTTGTTGAAACACGTTGAACTCGAAACTTCACGTTTATTATATAAATAAATATTCTGGTACAATAATAAGTACTGATCGACGAATACAGTCACATTTAAAATGCAACATTAGTCTTTGGTCAAATTGATTCAGAAAAATCGGACTTTCCGCACTTAGTCCAATTCTTCTCGATTGATGAGTCCTGAAATAATTGAATTCGAAATTAAAATATTGATTTTTCCTTCGATATCTATGAATAAAAGGAGAAATGAGACCATTTTTTCGAAGGATTTATACTTCTCATTGCTCTTATTACTTAAATAATCAGAGCAAATATATCTTACCATTCATCAATTCAATTTCTTTGCATCTTTTGTATCTCCTTCCTTTAGTTGGTTTCTGCCCAAAATCTTGGCTAAACTATCCCATATACCGCCAAAGAATAATGCGCAAGTCAAATTTTCAAAAGGTATGAACGGATCATGAATGCCAAGTAGTATAGATGACAGTTTGAAATATACAAAGAATATTACGATACCAAAGTAAACTAAAGCGTGTGGCGCAGATATCAATTCAGTTTTCTTGTCAAGTATAAAGATGATCGATGCCACCAGAGATGCTTTGGTATAACTGAAAAAAAGAACAAATATTATTGAAGCAAAACTTCAAATATTTGGTGGGCAGACCAACAGGAAAAGCGAACTTCATACCATGTGATGATCATTTTTGGTTTTTCATTTTGAATATAGTGTTTGGAATCATTTGAGACTCCTTAGATTTTTGTACCAAATTTCAAACAATTAGGTAGCTCTTGTAGTTTCGTAGGAAAAATTTGAATTGCTCTATTATTTTCAATAAATAAACCTTTGAAACATTTCCAACCCCAACTGAAATTTGAGAGGCCATATTTCACCTACATGGTGATCGAACCCACCAGAAATTGCATTACAATGTTTTCAAATGATCCTGTCAGGCTGGTTCTTTCGCTGGTGACTTATTTTAGTTTACCGAATTTATCCTACTGTTGGATTCGAAGGTTTTCAATGATGTTACGTTAAGTTTCAGGGCTTGAATGGAGAGAAAGATCAAAACCATACTTACAAACTGGGTTGCATGAATTCCATTGCAGTTGGAGTCCAAACCCCTCTCATTAGCCTTTCAATGAGCCTTGTGAAACCAGCGCCGTTGCCTTTGAGTGTTCCCACGATGATCATTATGAGGTATGCATTTGGATACAGCTTCGCTGCATGGGTGACGCCGTCGTGGACCTTTTTGCATCTGTAGATCTCTTTCATAGCCGAAAAAACTATTTTGACTGGTAAAAATTTCGCCAGTTTATAACCAATATCCATAGGTGTGTAGAATATTACATACCTGGAAATTTGAACTCGTAATGTTTTTGTAAGATATAAATGAGTATTTATTGATATATACTGTTCTATCACGGATCTCCCAGGCCTCTGCGAGACCTTTCTGATGCTTTTATTAAAATTTCAATGTTATTTCATAAAAGCATATCAAACTTCAATTTGCAACAAGGAATTATATCCGTACCCCAGAGCAAAAGGGTATTAAGTCACAAAATGTAAATCATTCCGGAGAACGTAGAATAATGAGAAAATATACGGTTTTGCTCCAGAATCGAAGTGGACTTAATACTATTCTCAAAATGCTATTTTCGTAGTTTTGATTCCAAGCGTCTTAGAGGTAGACCACAAAAAAGAGAACGAAATTTAAATGTATGTGAGCTAGAAAAACGGAAAATTGAAATTTTGGACCTTATACCCTATTGCTCTGAGGTACGGATATGGAATAATTTTGGGCTATTTTGATTAGGTACCTTTCTTTTTTGAATCATTAGTCTATTCAATATCTGTAGAATTCAACATCAAAATTCTAAGGATAAGTGCAATAAATCCGATGTTTTTTCTTCTTATTTTTTATTACTGACAAGGATTCGTATCTTATAGATAACACAAATAAAAGACCTTGACGATAAATTTCCAGGTTTTTCTCTTGATAGTACCTTTAGTGAGTTCGCAAGCAGTTAAGAAAAACAACATTGGAAGATTATATAGAGATAAACTACATCTTCGAGATAAATGTGCACAAATAATTTCAAGGTACAGGTATATTCAACTAATTATGATCTATAATACTGACTTACCAAGTGAGGGTTGCTACAATAAGTTGTGGTGTATTCTTTAATGGAGCAAGAATAGGTTCAGCCAAAAGTCCATTTGCCAGCATTCCACCAGCATAAACCACTAGCATATAAGAAAGCCAGCATGATAGAGGATGTTTTCTAGAAAAAGCTTGTGCCCCTAAAAAATAAAGAACAGAAGAAGTAATTCCAACATCACATCACTGAATTAATTCAAATTCAATAAATATTAAGAAAACAGAAACTCTGGTACCTATATAAAAAATAATAGATCATAATAATTGTCAATTTCTGTTGATTCGTTCATTGTGAATAATATAAATTTGAAAATTGTTCTGAGACTCCTATTTAAAGACGGGTAGAAAAAAATTTGAGGGAATAATATGAACACTAGTTAAATTAATAAAGAGTTGATTGAGTTTTTGGCTGTTGTACTATGTTTCAAGCTTGTATACTCCTAATCTGATTTTTTCCAATTTCGTCAATCGTTTTTTAAATTTGTTTTCAAAGGGTTTGTTGTTTTTCTGTCTCTAAAATCAATTACATTATGTTCAGGCAGTGTGGAAAATACCATTTGGAGCAAAAAAACTTCAATTTTATCAGTTCACAAAAGAAACAACATCATGTCGTGGTTGGGAAACACATATTCATGATTTATAATGCTCCATACAATTTTCACATATTTGTTCACTACAGTGAAGACTTGGATTTTTACAGGAAGTTCACATAATATGATGTTCTTCTATGTTTTTTTTGAGAGACAAATACATATAGCAATATTAAAATTTTTTCAATTTCTCTTCTTGATGAAGCGGTATGTTTCATTGCAAACAGAGGGTACATTTCAAGAGCGGTTAGAGTAAAGTGAGAATTGTACGAGGTTCACGTGATATCAAAAACTTAAGTCAATGGTGAGGTTGAGTTCCCAGTGTTTTCATTTTATCCTTTGCACTTCGAACATGATACCGACACTATTCTAATTGCAAAGGAAAAAGTGGCAAGAAGTTACCACATAGCATTCTTGCACACATAATAAAACTTGCTAGGAAAATTTGGCTAATCATTAAAGATGAAGAGTTTTCCAGACTGCACCGAAACCAGTTACGAGTTAAGTGATCATGCAGTTCAAAGAATTTTCAGTTTTCCACTCATTTTCAATTCAATCTCCTACAATAAAATGGTGAGAATTTATATATTTAAGAAGGTTGAACAACCTACCTTCCTTAGATTTTATTTCATAGGCAATTATTACCAGACTCGTGCTTAGGGAGCTTTAGTGCGGTGATATGATTTTTTGAAATTTGCATTAACACAAAAATCGTATAATCTACATATTTCCGTTTCCAAAATAAATACATTTTCATGTTTGAAATGGATTGTATGAAAATAAAGTGGATCTGATTCATTCTTGAAAAGAATATGCTCATTTCATTAGCATCAGAATTATTCATCGAAGTATTCCTCAAACGTTCATTTTCAATATTTACTTCTTCTGTAAACAGCTCAAAGCTTAATTCGAAAACTTTGAGGTTAGGTCTTAAAGTTTCCACATTCCGTTCAATTTGAACTAAAAATTAAATCCGAAATTCGCCTGGAATATGACAACGTTGCCTACCTGGTCCAAGGTCTTCCCTTACAGACAGAGCTGATAGTGCACAGTGGGCAATGTCGAAATAAGGGAACATTTTCAACTTCACCACTTGATTGGCGATGTCCAAAAAAGCTTCGGGATCCATGATTTCTATTTTTTTGTTCACTGTTAAATAACAATCCGATAAAAAACCTACTTTTTCAACAATGACACTCCCGCATGGTGCAACTTCAGGTTCGGACTAGATAGTTAAAGCAGAGCTTACCCGCTTGGGCCGTGTGCCAATTTTACGCCAAAACTCCGCGGGGAAATGTGCGCTATTAATAAGGTATCCTTTGCCTATTATCTGGTCCTTCCACCATCCAGGGATGCTTGTTTTTATTAATATCTTGGAAGTTTGGTTGCGTAGATTGGTGCGACAACCGACAATAACTGATTTATTGAAGTGGCTCTCCTGATATATCTAGATTCAATAGACTATGAATTATTTTGTCAGAGAATAATTCGAACCTTGTTCTAAATTATCATTGTTTTCGCGCTCTGGTTTCTATGGATGATAGCGTTATCATTTTGCCCAATTGTCTGTAAATCTAGTGTTGAGATGGCCTCCAACGATTAGGTTGGACTCGCAGATGAAGAATTCGCGGTCAACTTTCTTTTCAATTATTTAAAACTTCGGTATCTCAGAAACTTTCCGCCATATCCTGCTAAAATTTGGTGTGTACATATTAGGCATGGATAAAATGAGTTATTTAGGAATGCAGCTTTTTAGTTGTTCCATATGAAAAGAGAATTGTCTTCAATTGTAATGCCTTTCCGAATTTAAACATAATATAATTTTATTTCAAAAGATCGAAGAGCATTGACGTCAGGTCAGTAGCTTTCGCGCGCTGGTTTGAATTCCAGAGGGGTCACCCATCCAGATACTGAATTCACAGAACCGGCTGTTCAAACCGAATTACACCGGCCATATCATTCAACATGACAGCGATGTCAAATTAATTTGGGTGTCTGAAAACTCTGAAATGTTGTTTAGTGAAAAATTAAATGATTTATGATCATTTTGATTTGACATGAGGTAATGAGGTCACTTTAAAATATCCAACAAAAAAACGAACCACAGATTCTGTAAACTCAACCAGCCGTCAGTGTGGCCAGTGACAAAGAATGTCATTTTATGAAATCGACATAGAATTATATAGAATATATGAAATTTCCCAGATCAGAAAAACTCAAATTTCTTTTAATGTGCAACAGCTCTGAAGCTGAACTTTTGTAAAACTCATTTTATCCTTGCCTTATAAATGTACACAAAATTCCAACAGGATATGGTGATTTGGTTCTTGAAACCGCATTTTTCAAAAAAAAATTGTTTATTCTTCCGGTGATACGATCCTAACAAAATTTAACGTGAACATTCGTGTCGTTATTTTACAAATAACTACAAAGTTTTTATTTGATCAGAGCGGTATTTTTCGAATTGAGAAGAAATAAATATAATAATAATAAAACCACTATCGTGTAGTCAGGAGCTTTTCAGCGCTCGTTCATCCACCTTGAAGGTAGATTCGCATTTTCCAGTTATAGAAACCAATCGAAGAAATTTTTGACAGCTGTCGAAAAAATGACAGCAGCTCTTTGTCAATTGTACCGAATCAGCTGTTACAGAAATATGAGGATTTTTTATTCAATAAATTTCGAGCCTTTTCCTTCGAAAGTTACAATTTTCTATGGTTTCTATGGTTCTGGTATGCGATCTGGACAAGTTGTAGCTTCAATAAATCATTCTCCATTAAAATACAAAATTTTGTCTCGATCGAATCCGTAGTTCCGAAATTATCGAGAAAAACTAAATTTCAAACGACCGTAATTACGGAACCCCTAGTATAATTCTGCTCATTGATGAACGTGAACGCGA
This sequence comes from Aphidecta obliterata, assembly GCA_963966015.1. Classification (NCBI taxonomy): domain Eukaryota; kingdom Metazoa; phylum Arthropoda; class Insecta; order Coleoptera; family Coccinellidae; genus Aphidecta; species Aphidecta obliterata. The sequence continues at coordinate 30,112,811 of OZ014427.1, read as the reverse complement.
CATTTCAGATCCACACCTATCCCGAAAATTTCAAGTCCCTAGGCCTTTCCGTTCGAAAGTTATGATTTTCTATGGTTCTGATCATGCGATCTGGAGAAATGTAGCTTGAATATATCATTCTCCATTAGTATACAGAATTTCGTCACGATCGAATCTGTAGTTTCGAAATTATCAAGGAAACTAAATTTCAAACGACCAAATTTACGGAACCCCTAGTATAATTCCGCTCATAGATAAACGTGATCACGACATTCGAGATCCACACCTATCCTGAAAATTTCAAGTCCCTAGGCGTTTCCGTTCAAAAGTTACAATTTTCTATGGTTTCTATGGTTCTGGTCATGCGATCTGGACAAAATTTCACATGTAGCTTGAACACCTCATTCTCCATTCGAGTGCAAAATTTCATCTCAATCAAATCTATAGTTTTCAAGTAATCAGGGAAACAAAACATTGAACGGCCATATTTACGGAACCCCTGGTGGAATTTGGCCCATTATCGAACTTAACCGCATCATTTGGAAACTGAACCCACACTGAAAATTTCAAGTCTCTAGGTTGTTCCGTTCGAGTGTTATCGTGTTTACGGACGGACGGACCGACAGACTTGAATTGTCCGACGGATTTGTCATCCAGTGAGTCGAACTTGATCGATTGAGACCATTTTCGGCTCAAAATTCAAAAAATACTGACATCGTGACGAAATGATAGCCCTCGTGTAAGTATAGTACGAGCGCTCAAAAATATTTTGAACGGCCATATTTACGGAACCCCTAGTCTAATTTTGCTCATTGCTAAACGTGACCGTGACATTCGAGATCCACACCTATCCTGGAAATTTCAAGTCCCTAGGCCTTTCCGGTCGAAAGTTATAATTTTCTATGGTTCTGGTGATCTGATCTGTACAAAAATTGCATGTAGCTTGAACACGTCCTTCCCCATCTGAGTGCAAAATTTCATTTCGATCGAATCAGTAGTTTCGAAGTAATCAAGAGAGCACAATTTCGAACGGCCATATTTACGGAACCCCTGGTGGAATTCTGCCCAATAACCAACTTAACACAATTTATGGTGAGCGCTCTTTCATTTTCTCCAAATGCTGGTAATCTTCTAGTTTCAGGCCTCAGATTTTCTTGAATGATTACAACAGACACATTCGCGATGAGTTCAGGACAAATTCATCGTTACATGGATGCAAGGAACTAAATAAATTTTTATCTGTAACAGTAGAGGCCGACTAAAAATGAATATTCAAAAGTTATGAAACCAATTCGTTCAATCAGTCAGAGTTTTATAGAGCGTATATGAGACCATTTTCAAATTTCTTCTGTAGTCCATTAAAACTAAAAGTTTTATAGAACGTTGATGAGATGGGTATCGCTGCTGTAATTTTCAAATTTATTTTTGAGCGCTCGTCATACTCACACGAGGGCTATATCATTTCGTCACGATGTCTGTATTTTTCAAATACTGAGCCGAAAATGGTCTCAACCGACAGAGTTCGACTCACTAATGAAGAATCCGTCGAAAAATTCGAGTCTGTCCGTCTGTCTGTAAGCACGAGAACTCTCGATCGGAACAACCTAGACACTTGAAATTTTCAGTGTGGGTTCAGTTTCCGAATGCCGCAAATAAGTTCGTTAATGGACAGAATTCCAACTAGGGTTCCGTAAATATCGCCGTTCGAGATTTTGTTTTTCTGATTACACCAGATTCGATCGAGATGGGGGAATGACGAGTTCTGGCCACATGCAAAATTCTAGTTCAAACATGGGAATTCAGGTTGGATGACGCAAAAAAATCGTGGAATGCTTTTACATTAAATTATCTAAACTTTCAAGGAAGTCTAATGTTGAGATATCATTCATCTTCAAGTCAGCCACCCAATATTGAAAATCATTAAAATTCATAATCTTCCTACCCGACGGCGATTAAATAATCAATGCATTATGTGAAGTGGAAATTTTGCAAAATTCTAATCAAGGATAATTGATTGAATTCAACATAAATTTCAGCTTTCGGTGAAAAAAACTTTTTGATACTTTGAAGAGTCAATGGATTGGGAAAAACGTAATATATAACAAGACAGAAAGAGAAATCAAATGATCTATCTAGTATATGAAGAATTTTGACACAACAATTGTACCGTAACTCTCAACATATGAACCAATTTGTGAATTATTTGTTGAGGGGGATATGAAAATTAATACTATAAAGGTGTGTACAGACATGCTCCGAATATCGTACCGAACCGTGTCGCGTACCCCGCGAGAGCGAATCAAATTCACGAATTCAAATTGCACCTCTACGTGCGATGAATTTGATTCGCTCTCGCGGGGTACGTGACACGGATCGGTACGATATTCGGAGCATGTCTGTACACACCTTAAGAAGTCACTTTTTATTTGTATTTATTAAAACTGTCCATGTCATGAATAAATAAATTTGATTGAAGGGTATCTTTTCATGGTAACAATAGTTATTCTTCCTTTTTATTCTTAATGAAGATCAAAATTTCATTCATTCATTCTTCAACACCACAGGTGTTCGAGGAACGCTATATGGCCCTCATGTTGAGGGATCATGTCTCATAGGATTGAATTACAGTAGAACCTTGATTATCCGAACGCTGATCAGTTTATCCAAACGTTCAATTATCCGACCAATAGCATTTGGCCAGTTGAAAATATAAGACTATTTTGTGAAAAAAGATTAAAATATTTAATGTACATACCTATTTCACTGTTTTATTAGTTGGATATTTGAATGTTTATTTATATATTTAAAATTTTAATGAACTCACCGGTTCTTATAATGTTCTTTGTTTGATCTTATCTCAAAAATCCGACATTTTGATTATCCGAAATAGTCCCGTTCCCAATTAGTTCGGATAATTGAGGTTCTACTGTATCATTAATATAAAATCAATGAAAGGGGAAAACAAAATAATAAATTGAGAACTTCTGACCGATCATAACAATTATTAACTATTCAGAATCAACTTTCTTGTCCAAGATATTACATAATGTTGGCTTCTATTGAAATCCAGATGCTCTTTGGCCAGTTTAAGAAAGAAATCTTAACTGAAATATTCATTGTTTTTAATTGTAGCAAAAATGAAGATTTTTTTTATCGCTTTGAAGAATAATCGTATTGTACAGGTTTTCTTCCACTGCTAATTCCAGACTGTAATGACTTGTCTTCTTTTTCACCAAAATTCTTCGAATAGTACTTCTGAAATTTATCCCATTTATCAATCAGAATACACTTTGAGTAGGTGAATAATAGTTTACCTGAAAAACTAGCGGAAATATCTGCTGAATCTATGAAGAACCTGCGTCATGTCCCCTTGTTGTAAGGAGCGAGATATCCTGTTCAATAGCACAAGACTGAAGAAATACTCAGAATTCAGAACTAATCTATAAGCGTTCAAAATTATTTCCAAATTTGTTTGATAAAATCACCAAACCAAGGTCTCTACGAGTAAGTGTTATTCCTATACCAACCTGAATTCAGCAACACAAAATAATACTGAATAGTCTATTAAGAACTTAAATTTGATTTTCCACAGCCTCGCCAAGATGTCAATAATTCTTGAAGGGAGTATAACTACGAGTTCTCCTCAAATGGTATGGAAGTTCAACAGATTTCGGCCATCGTTTTATTGGCCAATTGGTGAAAAATTTATTTTCCTTTCGACAATGAATTTCCATGCATTTTATAGAATTCTATATAAAGTTTTTGATGAAAGTGAATCATGACAAATTTTTTGTAGCCATTCAGGTTCCCTATGTCGATCACAATTTCTGGAAGCCATACCCAAATTATATTCTTTTCTCCAGATCAGTTTTGAGCACTATGCAGATTTGCATATTCGCTATTTCATCCTTGTATTGCTGAATTAGCTTACGTTGATTTTTAATTTTATACAATAATTCTTTATTGTGTAGCTCCAGTTCCTGTTTTCTTTTCCTGAGCTGAATTACTTCATTTTCAGTACTTAAAAAACAAATAGGTAGTTAGTACAATCGCATACAAAGAAAAAAGTTTACTTACTTCATTTGCAATGGAGGCAATAATTCATTTTGCAATAGCATATTATTCATTTGCGGCTCTGCACACTCACAATTTTCAATACATTCTCCGTCGTCTAAACGAACTTCTACCTCCTCAGATATTGTACTTGCTGATTCTTCTTTCGGGACATTCCGTTTGGCTATTCGCAGGGTTCGTACTAAATTTTCTTTGTGCCACACTCCAGGCAAATTCAGTGTTGGAACAGCATCATCCTTCAACAAACGTGTGTTTCTAGGCGAATAATTCAATAGCCTATGTTTTAGTGAAACCTGAAGGAATCTTTCCTCAAAATGAATAGAACACACAGTTGCTGTAAGTGAAATTTTCATTAAATTACGAGCAAAGCACTTCGAATGTGGGTATAAAAATAACCTCAAAATGTACAAGAACAATAATTTCTATACTTTGTGGGGTAATATTGGAAATTTATTCAGTAACTTACCATACGCTAAGTTGATCGGATCCTTCCTACGGCATGCAACCACCCATTGCTTAGCCAAATTTTCATTTTTTGGAAATCCAAAGTATTTTATGTTTGATCCCTTCGTTTTGCGATTCGTATTTGTACACGTGGCTATAGCACAATTCGGCATGATTTCTTTTTAAAATCTCTGATATTGTCAATGTAACATGAAATTGAAACGGAACGGCTCCAGAAACTATAATGGGATCCTAAATATAATACAATAATTTCTTCTGTTCAATGTTCAACGAACTAACAGACAAAACAACGGTACTATTCTTGAAGAAAAATACTAAAATCAAAGACCAATCACTGGTCTTTGCTAATATGCTACTGCGCATCCTCCTATCTGGAAGAGAGATGGAAAATGATATCCCTCGCACAATGTGACGTCAGAACGGAGTCAAATTCAAATATTATGTACATTTGTACATATTTACTAAAACTACTGTTCATGAGATAAAATCCGGGAAACTGGATAAGGGGGGTATAAACAATATGATCTATGTAATGTATTCTACTGAAAGGAAAAATAATGATCAGGGTATCATTTTTATAAAAGCTCAACATAATTTATCGTCAGAGCTCATTGTAGAGCGCATTCGTTTCCTTCAAAAAATGCTTGTAATCTTCTAGTTTCAGACCTCAATTTTTCCAATATTCAAAACTTGATTAAATCAACTTGTTTATTCTGTTAGAATTTCATGGGGGGTATATGTTATATGAGACCATTTTTAAATTTCTTATGTCTTATGTCGTCCATTAAACGAGCGTTAAAACTAAAAGTTTTATAGAACATGGAATGAGATAAGATGTATAATTCATAGTATCGCTGCTGTAATTTTCAAAATTTATTCTTTAATACTTGAACCTTGTACATGGTCTTGCAATATTTTTCAAATGCTTATATTTCAAATCATCATGCGTTTTCTAAGATGAATAAACTGTATTATTATTATTGAGCGCTCGTTCTAATCTACTTACACGAGGGCTATATCATTTCCTCACGGTCCGTATTTTTCGAATTTTGAGCCGAATATGGTCCTAATCGACAAGGTCGACTCACTGATGACGAATCCGTCGAAAAATTCTAGTCTGTCCGTCTGTATACACGATAACTCTCGAACGGAACGACCTAGAAATTTTCAGGTCAGGTTCAAATCTCGAAAGCCGCGGTTCAGTTCGTTGTTGGGCGAAATTCGATCAAGGGTTCCGTAAACATGGCAGTTCGAAATTTTGTTTTCCTGATAACTTCTGAACTATTGATTTGATCGAAATGAAATTTTGCACTCAGATGGAAAATGACGTATTCAATTTTGTTCAGATCGCTGCACCAGAACCATAGAAAATTATAACTTTCGAACGGAAAGACCTAGAGACTTGAAATTTTCACAGTATAGGTTTGGATCTCGAATGTCGAGGTCACGTTACCACTGAGCAAAATCAGACTAAAGGTACTTTCGAAACTACTGATTCGATCGAAATGAAATTTCGCACATAGATGAAGAATAATGTATTTAAACAACGTGCGAAATTTTGTCCAGATCGCATTACCAAGATCATAGAAACCGGAAAATTTTCAATAGAAGGTGGATGAACGAGCGCTAAAAAGCTGCTGGTCAGTGCTTTTTATAATTGAGCGCTCGTACTATTTACACGAGGGCTATATCATTTCGTCACGATGTCAGTATTTTTCGAATTTTGAGCCGAAAATGGTCTCAATCGAAAGGGTTCCACTCACTGATGACGTATCCGTCGGAAAATTCGAGTCTGTCCGTCCGACCGTAAGCACGATAACTCTCGAACAGAACAACCTAGAGACTTAAAATTTTCAGTGTAGGTTCAGATCCCAAATGCCTCGCTTGAGTTAATGGGCAGAATTCCACCAGGGGTTCCGTAAATATGGCCGTTCAAAATTGTTCTCCTGATTACTTCGAAACTACAGATTCGATTGAGATGAGTGTTTGCTCTTAAATGGAGAATGAGGTGTTCAAGTTACATGTGAAATTTTGTCCAGATCGCATCACCATAACCATAGAAACCATAGAAAATTGTAGCGTTTGAACGGAAACGCCTAGGGACTTGAAATTTTCAGAAACCATCAAATCAATTTTGTTTAGTCGAATAAGGTCTATGAAAACAATTTCTGGAATGATAAAATATTCATTTTTTTTATTGGTAAATTTTGACATTTTTTTGTCAAGTTGTCAAAACTGAGTCGCGTGTTCAAATCTCTTAGTCTCAAGTGCAGGCATAACCATATTATATAATTTTTTCAAACTTGTTATCAAAAATCCAGTATTTTCACACGTCGCCACAGCACAATTCAGCATGATTTCTTTTTCAAATCTCTAATATTGAGTCAATGTAACACGAAATGCAAAAAATTGAAACTAAACGGCTCGAGAAACTATAATACAATGCTGAAATTTCTTCTGTTCAAGTTCAACGAAGTAACGGTACTACAGATTATTGTTTTGGCTCGAATGTGACGTCATGCGGGCGGCCGACCAAAATGCAGAAAGTTTGTAGCAGTAGTAGCATACAAAACCTGTATTATTCTTATATACATTATATCGTGTTTTGTTTTTACATGCATACGTGATATAAGAAAATGTAGGTTTTATATTTTTTATATCAAGCAGAATCGAATTTGTCCACGACAGTTTAATTATTGGGATAAGTATGGACGACCTTTGTTGTGATTTTTTAATAATTAGCGGTACCTGCTAACGACTGTCATTATCAAAAATTTAAATGTTGAATATCTTATCGAAGAGATATGATTATGAATGATGCATGAAGCATAAACTGTTATTTTCCTGATGCAGAGTTGCCGTATTTAGGTTATTCACAATATCACAATAGAAGACTTTCATGAACCGGGCAGTAGTAAATAGAAATTTGTGAGGTTAATGCAACATATGTTTCTTAGTTTCTTTCATAATTTCCTGAAATTTGAGGTAAGTTGTAAACATCTCAGGTTAGAAGGTCAATATTCCCAAGATATTCATAACAATTTCTTCAATTTTGCATACAACAATATGTATTCATAATAGCATTCGAAATCAATATTTCAAAGAATCTCGAGAATGTTCAATCATCAACTCTCCACTTCTCGAATATGGAAGTTCCAGATTCTAGATGACGTCCAGATTGAAGAAGAAACTTCCACCTTCCACAGTTACAGCAAAGACTATCCTCTTTGGTTACAGTTGTGGAGCAGGGAGCACGCATTGTCAGGGAGGGGTATTCATTGTTATTCCACTGTTGATAGAATTCAAAAGGCTTTCAACGATATGCAACACGATTTTGCGTGAAAAATATTCGCTTTTTGCTTTGAATATCGCTGAGAAAGTGAGCATTACATATGGCAAAGCCTCGCTCCAACTTTCATTGCGTGCGCCAATCACGAGAAGATATCCATTTGGCAGATTTTTGGCTGTGGTTTCCGTTCTCGTTCGGTTCGTTTGTTCAAATATGAATGAAATAATATCAATGTTCTCTGTTCAGGTTAGATGAATTTGAATTTCACCTATCGAATTGGAGATTATTATAAGACTGCACTGGATTCTCCTGGTTCCTGGTGGCATAAAATGAGGTAGATCTGAAAAAGTTGTTGGAGTCGGATCTCGGCAAGCTATTTTACTATTAACTAACTGTAGTGTAGGTTGGTTGTTATTATCTATTATCTCGACCTTCAACTCAAACTATTCAAAACCATTGTCGGGTCTCTATAGAGGCGCAAGGTTCACGAAGTGAATCGCGACAATATAAAGATTAAAAACTTATGTAACTCTTGGCACACTATTCATACAGGTGGAAGTTGTTTGCTTGCATATCTGCCATCATAAGAATTCCCTGTCGGCTCTTTGAAGGGGCGCAGATTTCGCCTAGTGAATCGCGACATTAAAGATACTCAAGGCTTTTCCGGTTTGATCAGGGAAATGTTAAAATAGAATAAAATGAGATATTTTCGAAATTATTTCTTTATTCGAAACATTCTTGTATTCGGTGGCAATCCGAATGATCCAAGTGAAGTTAAAATGAGGTAAATACTATCAAATAAATAGTCGCGAACGAGCGGCAACGTCCCTGCAGCGACGACCTTGGAAGCGGAGTATGGCTACAATACAAGGAAATCAAGGGCTTTTGATTTGAGTGCTTGCGGACACACGCGACTGTGCAGCGCTGCAAGAGGCATGGTCTACGAGCGACCTTGGAACGCCGCCAGACTGCATCTGAAGCAGTATGGTCGCGCGATCTGAGAATTATAAACTTTCTACAATTCTCCAATGTCTATTTTGGGTTGCAGGCCCTCACAATTATAATATATTTGTTGGTGTTTTTGAGCGCTCTTACTACTTACACGAGGGGTATATCATTTCGTCACGATGTCTGTATTTTTCGAATTTTGAGCCGAAAATGGTCTCAATCGACTATGTTTGACTCACTGATGACGAATCCGTTGGAAAATTCGAGTCTGTCCGCCCGTAAGCACGATAACTCTCGAACGGAACAACCTAGAGACTTGAAATTTTCAGTGTGTGTTCAGTTCCCGAATGCCTCGGTTAAGTTTGTTAATGATCCAAATTCCAACAGGGGTTCCGTAAATATGGCCGTTCAAAGTTTTGTTTCCCTGATTACCTGAAAACTACAGATTTGATCGAGATGAAATTTTGCACTCGAATGGGGAATGAGGTGTTCAAGCTACATGTGAAATTTTGTCCAGATCGTATGACCAGAACCATAGAAACCATAGAAAATTGTAACTTTTGAACGGAAACGCCTAGGGACTAGAAATTTTCAGGATAGGTGTGGATCTTGAATGTCGTGATCACGTTTATCTATGAGCAAAATTATACTAAGGATTCCGTGAATATGGTCGTTTGAAATTTAGTTTTCTTGATAATTTCAAAACTACAGATTCGATCGTGACGAAATTTTGTATACTAATGGAGAATTATATATTCAAGCTACACTTCTCCAGATCACATGACCAGAACCATAGAAACCATAGAAAATCATAACTTTCGAACGGAAAGGCATAGGGACTTGAAATTTCCAGGGTAGGTTCGGATCGCGAATCTCGCAGGCATGTTCATCAATGAGCAAAATTAGACTAGGGGTTCCGTGAATACGGTCGTTTGAAATTTTGTTTTCTCGATAATTTCGAAACTACGGATTCGATCGAGATAAAATTTTGTATTTTAATCGAGAATGAAATATTAAAGCAACATTTTGTCCAGATCGCATGACCAAAACCATAGAAATCATAGAAAATTATAACTTCCGAAGGAAAGGCCTAAGAACTTGAAATTTTCAGGGTGGGTTTGGATCGGTTTGGAATTAGACTAGGCGTTCCGTAAATATGGCCGTTCAAAATATTTTGTTCCTGATAATTTCGAAACTACTGGTTGGAATGAAATTTCACACCTAGCTGACGAATAATGTATTCAAACTACGTGCGAAATTTTGTCTAAATCGCATCACCAAGACCATAGATACCGTAGAACATTCTAGCGAATTATCGAAAAAAAAATGATCAGCTGAAGCTGAAGCAGTCTGGAGTTTCGCCTAAGTTTGAAAATTTTTTTGACAGCTGTCGAAAATCCCTTCAATTGATTTCTAAAACTAGAAAATGCGAATCTACCTACAAAGTGAATGTACGAGCGCTCAAAAGCTCCTGACTTCACGTCAGTGCTTTTCGTAATTTTTTTTACCGTGCTTCGTGAATCTGCAGTAGAATATAGGGTGTTCCATACGTTTGGTGCCTACCACTTCCCTGAGACCGACTGTTTCGAAACAATTTCAGAATCTAGCTCCAATCGACCTTAATGATTCAGCTTAAACGTAATCGAGATCCGCGTCACCGGTTGAACACCCTGTAGATAATAAAAAATCCTGATAATTACACACACAGCACATTTTTCTCTCATCCTCTTTTAACGACAGTATATGTACAAGTAATTGACGACCCATGCAATATATCTCCCTAATCTACCTTTTCCACTTAATATACAAGATTTAATATTCTCCGAGAAATTGTTAGTGTATAGAACACTCTACGGATTTTTGAATTCGTGTGGACATAAACTGTGACATATATATTCTGTAATATTAATAATCCTCCGTCATTACAGTTAACCTAGTGGTGTCTCTTATGTCAACTGTCAACTTGTCACCCTCCTTCCCTAGAGTTGAAAACTACCAACTTCTAACAAAGCTATAATACTGTTGAAGTTGATACCATCCGATAAAGTTAGCGAATCTCTTCAGAATGGGGTTTAATGTTTAATGTGTAGATGGGCAGATGGCCTTGCTGCCAAGCACAGTAAAATAAGAAGAATAAGAGGATATATTGTTATGGTTCAATTTTAAATATTAATAATATTAAATTTCAATATTGAAATTTTATGAAAAAACCACTAACAATATTCAAATGATTTTGTTTTTCAAAATTTTTTTTTAAATTTTTCCCGCTACTCTTTTTAAGGAGGGTTCTTAAGGTGAAAAGTAATTAATTCAATACAATTAATTTGTTTTTTTTAAACCAAACTCAAAATTTACTAACTCTAACATTCGAACAATTATTATGAAATAATGTTAATAAAGATAAAGAATAAACATGAAACATAAGAATAACCGAACTCACATTCATAACAGTCTTTCTATTTGAGCTAAATTCAAAAATGTTCTTCTTCTTTTCCTGTCCTTCGAATGATGGATGTTTGAATCTCCAAACAGAAAATTCCTGCTTGTACCCTTAATTACGACAACAATGTTATGTTGTTGATTTTATAAAAATGTTCTTCTTCCTGTCCTGTCCTTCGGATGTTGGATGTTTGAATCTCCAAACAGAAAATTCCTGCTTGTTCCTTTATGACAACAATGTTATGTTGTTGATTTTATCTTCTCACTTCAAGAGTTCAATTCCTATTCCTTCAGATTGCACGAAATTCCACACAACCAGGTTTTTCCAAAAACTCTCGATGTTTTAATAATATGAATATTTATATCAACAACCTCTCTGAAGGATCAATTTTCAATTTAAACAACCCTTTTGAAAGAACTATTTCTATCCTGACATTTCTCAATCGTCCAAAAAATATCGGCTTCCTTAATTCTAATAATTTTACAATAATTTCTATGGTAACATTTAAATGATTCTGAACCCTCTTAAAAAAATTACGAAAAGCACTGCCGTGAAGGCAGGAGCTTTTGAGCGCTCGTACATGCACCTTGTAGGTAGATTCGCATTTTCCAGTTTTAGAAATCAATGGGAGGAATTTTCGACAGCTGTCAAAAAAATTCTGACACTTAGGCGAAACTCCAGACTTCATGTCAGTCATTTTTTCGATAATTCGCTAGAATTTTCTACGGTATCTATGGTCTTGGTGATGCGATCTGTAGTTTCGAAACTATCAGGGAAAAATATTTTGAACGACCATATTTACGGAACCCCTAGTCTAATTTTGCTCATTTATGAACGTGATCGCGATATTCGCGATCCAAACCCACCCTGAAAATTTCAAGTTCCTAGGCCATTCCGTTCAAAAATTACAATTTTCTATGGTTTCTATGGTTCTGGTCATGCGATCTGGACAAAATATAGCTTTAATATATCATTCTCCATTAAAATACAAAATTTCATCTCCATCGAATCCGTAGTTTCGAAATGATCGTGAAAACAAAATTTCAAACGACCGTATTTACGGAACCCCTAGTATAATTCTGCTCATTGATAAACGTGAACGCGACATTTCAGATCCACACCTATCCTGTAAATTTCGAGTCCCTAGGCCTTTCAGTTCAAAAGTTATGATTTTCTATGGTTTCTATGGTTCTGATCATGTGATCTGGAGAAATGTAGCTTGAATATATCATTCTCCATTAGTATACAAAATTTCGTCAAGATCGAATCTGTAGTTTTGAAATTATCAAGAAAACTAAATTTCAAACGACCATAATTAAGGAACCCCTAGTATAATTTTGCTCATAGATGAACGTGATCACGACATTCGAGATCCACACCTATCCTGAAAATTTCAAGTCCCTAGGCCTTTCCATTCAAAAGTTACAATTTTCTATGGTTCCTATGGTTCTGGTCATGCGATCTGGACAAAATTTCACATGTAGCTTGAACACCTCATTCTCCATTTGAGTGCAAAATATCATGTCGATCAAATCTGTAGTTTTCAAGTAATCAGGGGAACAAAACTTTGAACGGCCTTATTTACGGAACCCCTGGTGGAATTTGGCCCATTAACGAACTCAACCGAGGCATTCGGAAACTGAACCAACACTGAAAATTTCAAGTCTCTAGGTTGTTCCGTTCGAGAGTTATCATGCTTACGGCCGGACGGACGGACAGACTCGAATTTTCCGACGGATTCGCCATCAGTGAGTCGAACATAGTCGATTGAGACCATTTTCGGCTCAAAATTCGAAAAATACAGACATCGTGACGAAATGATATAGCCCTCGTGTAAGTAGTACGAGCGCTCAAAAAACATTCTACAATCATTCATACGATGTTTGAAAAGATTCTTGAATTTTGGTGATATCATTTGAATTTATTTTTCATTTTTTGGATTTCCATGACAAGCGTTAGCCTTTAGAGTATCGAGATTTATTTTACTAGAGGAAAGAAGGGAGGCCAAGAAACAGTACAATAGACGAATACTACACTCAAATGACAAAACTACAATAAATAAACTAACCAACGAGGTGAAAGCCAGAGTCTGTGAATTATTTACGGAAGAATGGGACAACAAGCTAAATAATCTAGATACAGAAGATCGATCCTTATGGCAAATGGCATCAGCATCAACCGGGAAGAAAACGAAAACAAAGATTCCAAAACTGACAGAAGGAAGTCGGACAGCAATTACGAACGAAGAAAAAGCGGAAATGTTCGCCGTCGCTAGAGCAACAATTCAAGCCGAATCCGAAGAACAGCGACGACAAGTTCAACAAGTCAATAGAAGAAATTGGGAATATACCAGCCACCGACCTCTATGGAACAAAATAAGAAATTAATGAACTAAACAGATACGAAATAAAAGAAATGGACGGTGAAAAACAGGCCCCCGGAATCGACGGAATCCAAAATCAGGCTCCCAAAAACCTACCAGATAAAAGCGCAAGAAGAAATAGTAGAAATAGCCAGTGCTTTGCTACGAACAGGAAATTACCCTAAAAAATGGAAGACATCTGACACAATACTGATATGGAAAAAAGGGAAAAAGGACAAAAACGACCCAACCAACTATAGACCTATACGCCTACTTCCGGCACTGAACAAAGTGATAGAGAAGGTGAAATACAGAAGAATAACAGATTTCTTGCAAATCAAGAAAATAATTCCAGACCACTTCCAGACCAATTCGATTTTCTCACGGAACATTCGACGGCACACCAACTGGTCAGATTAACAGAAGATATAAAAAAAAAAATGAACCTATCTACAGACACCGGGGCCGTTTTCCTGGATATTGAAAAGGCATTTGATAAGATCATATAAGATGTTGCACCAAGGTCTGATATACAGGATGAAAATATGGAAGTTTCCAGCCGAACTGACTAGATTGAAAAAAACATACTTGAAGGAAAGAAAATTCATCAAAGATGGTACGAGGTCAACCACCAGGAAAATTGAAGCCTAAGACCGATGCTGTTCAACATATATATGTCGGACATACCAAAAATGGGAAGATGTAAGATTGCCCAGTTTGCAGATGACACTGCTGTATACTACTCCAGCAGAATGAGGAAATCCATAACGAAGCAACTTCAGATAGACGTAGACAGTAATTGCTATTTTAATTTTAAGAAATGGAGGTTCAAGTTAAATGCGAAGAAAACAGTTGCCATATACTTCGGCGGCACAAATTTGAAGAAGGAAAAAGCAGGGAACGTCATGACAGAAAACCAGAAGATAGGCTGGGAAGATGAAGCAAAATATCTGGGCGTGATCCTAAACTAAAAGTTAAAATTCAACAAACAAATGGAAGAAATGAAAAAGGAGACCAGGCACCTACATGGGTATTTATACCCGCTCCTAAATGCAAACAGCAAGCTGGAAAACAAGATGGAGATAATTAAGACAGTGCTAATATCAAGCATAACGTACGCAGGAGTAGTCAATGGTTCAATGTCGAAAGTAGCAAAAAGAAAGATCTACAAAGTACGTTAAACAAAATAATAAGGATAGCTGTAGGTGCCCCATGGTACGTCAGCAATAAATAAATAAGAGAAGAATTGAAAATACCAACAATCGAGGAGGAAATAATTGACAGACAAACCAAGAAGACAATCGGAACGATGAAAGAACACGAAAACAAAAAGATAAGAAGGATAGTAATGATACCAGTTAGAACTACAGATAAGAGGAAATGACGGATAGCAAAGAACCAAGCAGAAGAGAGGAAGACCTCTTCAAGTAATCAATAGAAGAAAAAAAGGAAAAATTATATTGAAGGTGAAGGGAAGTAAATTCCAGTCCTTTTCGAAAAAGCAGGACCTATGATGAGCATCGAGAGTCGGCTGAGGATTGGTGATGGCAGTGTCCACTTGGTTTGGTGTTGGAGTAGCCTATCTGCTATCCGACAAGAGGTTATGGCAGAACCATGTCGATTCAACCATTCACTCCGTAAATTGTACATCATATTTGGTTTTGCATTCAATACCTACTGCCAGGTTCAACTAGGGTACCTTGGGTTCCCTAAACCCGGATTCTGAAACAATGTCTCGGAGCCTCTTAGGCTTTATTTTTATTTCATTATTGATTCCAACGAAAGTTGGTTCGAATAGGATGTGGTACCTATTCTATTTATGCACCAAGTGAGCTCTGTATAAAGATCCTAAGGCCGAAGGGTAGAATTTCACCTGATAGGCTTCAGGATCCTCTGGAGCATGCAATATTTCATTCTTCACGAAAAATTCAAGTTATTTTAATGAAGAACCTATTTTCAAATCTTCTCATTGCTCCAACGAGTGTATATTCATATCAACCGAATCCAAAGTAGAATGAACAAATAATATACTACAAGTGGAAATTTTTTGGTTTTAGCAATATACAGGGTGTCCGGGAAAATGTAAATCTCTCGGATTCAGATAAAACATAAAAAAATAAGATGACAAGTTTCCATAATTTTTTTTCCTAGCGGCCCTCTCTACGGAGATACGTCCTCCTAAATGACGTCACTGGAAATTCATTTTACTGGAATAAACTTTAAACTACTCAATATAATTTAATGAAATTTTGATATGATAAACAGTGGTAGGGACCTCTTAGAATACTGCCCTTAAATTTAAATTAGCACGTTCAGTTTACCAGGGGCGGACTAGGTTGTACATTTTAATGCTCACATTTTCAACACCCTTTATGATAAGGAGTTAAAAAAAACAAATTTGGATATCTTGAACATTAGGCTAAAGAAAAGTTACTCTCTTTCATTGTCGATAAAATGAACCGTTTTCGAATAACAAAATAATAAAAGAAGTAACTTTTTTATTTCTCTTAAAAAGAAACATGAATTCTAATTTTTTTTGTCTCAACAAAGTGTGATAAGAAAGTTATTCAAGGAACAAAAAAGTTTTAGTTTATGTTATTGAATCCGACAAAATTTTTTGAATCCACTCATGAAGTTTTTAATTGATTATATCTAATTAGCGTATTTAGATTCAATCGTTGCAAGCTTTAGTGAGAGTACATTTCTGAAAAATTATTTTTGTTGAGGCCTTTTTTTGGGCCAAAACTGCCTTGTTAAGGATCTTTGTAATTTTGTCGGATTCAAAAACGTAAACTAAATCTTTTTTGTTTCTTGAATAACTTTCGTATCACACTTTGTTGCAGACAAAAAAAATTAGAATGCATGGTTCTTTTCAATACAAATAAAAAAATTACTTCTCTTATTAATTTGTTCTTCGAAAACGGTTCATTTTATCGACAATGAACAAGAGTACCTTTTCTTTAGCTTAATGTTCAAGGTATCCAAATTTGTTTTTTTTTTAACTCCTTATCATACAGGGTGTTAAAAATGTAAGCATTAAAACGTACAACCTAGTCCGCCCCTGGTGAACTAAACCAGCTAATTCAAATTCAAGGGCTGTATTTTAAGAGGCCCTCACTATTGTTCATCATATCAAATTTTCATTAAATTATATCAAGTAGTTTGAAATTTATTTCAGCAAAATGAATTTCCAGTGGCGTCATTTAGGAGGCCGTATCTCCGTAGGGAGGGCCGCTAGGAAAAAAAATTATGGGAACTTGTCACCCTATTTTTTTAA
This sequence comes from Aphidecta obliterata, assembly GCA_963966015.1. Lineage (NCBI taxonomy): Eukaryota > Metazoa > Arthropoda > Insecta > Coleoptera > Coccinellidae > Aphidecta > Aphidecta obliterata. The sequence continues at coordinate 30,095,977 of OZ014427.1, read as the reverse complement.
GTTTTATCTGAATCCGAGAGATTTCCCACATTAGCCCGGAAACCCTGTATATGTATCACATAAAACTTCGTTGGGGACACTCATAATCAGTATTATCAAAATTCTCGAGTGTTCATATGCTGTACTTGAGGTTGACATTCTCGTAGTTTCAGAATTTCGAATTTGAAATATGTATCCTAGAATGATTACCTCTACATTGGATACGCATAGTAAGAAATTCAGAGGTGAACTTGAAACATTATTAGGTATCATTATTATGGTATCTGTCCGATTCCAAAGGTTTATTTCCCACCGTTCAGTATCAAGGAACTGTTGGAGTTGAATACCTCCAGATTTCTCCATCCACCTTGAAATGATATTAGGTATAATGAACGAATATCCTTTTTCTTGTCACGCTAATAATTTGTTTTTTTCTCTTCCAGGGATCCTTCACAGCAATTTCGAAACTGGAAAATGGGAATAAGCGAAAAGTTCATCTGTTTGGATATCGGAACCACGACTATCAGATGTTTAATTATCGATTCTGATGTGAAAATACTTGGTTCCTCGTTCAGGAAGGTATTTGTTCTTCAATTATATATGATGATTTGTTTATTTCAACTTGGATACGCTGGCTACAGATATATAACGCCCTAGGGCGTTAAGAGTGTTTATATTAATATAACCCTCCAGACGTTCGGGTCCAAATAACACACAGGGTGCATAAATAAATGTATGATTGCCTTCGAGTTGATAATAATTCCTTTTTTTAAATTCAAGGTGCAATTGGTTTACCCTGAAGAAGGTAGAGTTGAGATCGATCCAAGTTGGTTGTGGGAAAATGTAGTGGAAGTAGTAAATAATGCATTATATGGTAGGTAAGGAAAATTCCGAAACTTTTGACTTATAACCATCAGCGTTATTTCATATGAAAATAGAGGAAAGAGTTCCTGTTGATTTTACAGCCGATGGTGGCATAATCCTAATTCAAAATATCAAATCTCAAAAACACTTCGAGAGCGTACCTTTTACAATATGGAAACTATGGAATAATAATTGACTTCATTCATTTCTCCGTTCTTATCCTCTTATTCCTCGAGGGCCGAAAGGGATGTTCTTTACGATTGATTTTTATTTATTGCCAAGTTTAACATAATGCCTTCCTTACATTGAAGCTTCCTCAGATGTTTTAGACATATACCTATAACATATAGAGTATTTTAGAATAAGATGATGATCCTTAAGGATGTGAATTTCAACTGATTGTAAGACCTCTTAACTCTTTAACATTTGGAACTCACTTCCCAGACGCTTTTTTTTTGAGAAAGTAGCATTTCCCGGCCTAGTCCGGGAAGTACGTTCTTTCCGGACTAGGCCGGAAAGAATCACATCGTTGTCATGGAAATAACGACTGACACCTATTTGACATGAAATTACATAGTTGACATTTTGATTTTTGAAAGTTCGAAATCTTGTTCTACAAAGAAATGTGTCTCATTGATTTGTTATTCTACACGGTTGCCGAAAAAATAGTGTCGCAACACGTCCGAAAACAGTTTGGACTCGCAGACTTCCAGGACTTGTAAGTAAATTACTATTCTCGTGCGCTTGTTTCTCTGAAGACGAGCGTTATCATTTCGCCCAAATGTCTGTAATTTTGAGCCGATAATAGTCTTGAACGATTGGGTTGAACTCACAGATTAAGAATTCGTGGTCAAATTCAATTCTGTCCGTCTGTCCGACCGTTAACACTCTCGATAGAACAGGACTAGAGTTTCGAAATGTTCAGGGGACGTTCGAGGTCCGAATTCGCTGGAGAGTTCCGTAGATAAAACCATCTGCATTTTTGTCCTCTCAATGAACTTCTAAGAGCCGAATAGTCATAAGCCTTTGTTCTTTCATCTTTTGGAACAGTTTTCGTTTTGTTCTCGTCCAGCCATATTTTTTCCAGATGCCAAAATCACTTCGGAAGATGTAAAATCTATGGGAATATGCACTCAGAGGGGTACATTCATGACATGGAAAAAAGATACTGGAGAACAGTTTCACAATTTGATCACATGGAAAGACGTTAGAAGTAGGCACCTCATAGAATATTGGAACAATAGTGTCATAATGAAGGTATTACTCATGTGAGGAATAATTCGAAAAAACATTAACTTGAGCTCTATTTTCTAGACTATACGTGTAGCCTCTCGTTTTTTATATTTAGTGACGAGAAATGGGAGGTATCTCGCAGGGAGCAAGCTGAAAATGGCCTGCAGTCATGCAAGTATTTTGAATTGTTTTTTCGATAGAAGGCGCCCAAACTTTAACAGTGTGTAGTGACCATCATTTCATTCTTATGAACTTCAAAAAATTACGAAAAGCACTGCCGCGAAGGCATGAACTTTTGAGCGCTCGTACATGCACCTTGTAGGTAGATTCGCATTTTTCAGTTTTAGAAATCAAATGAAGGAATTTTCGACAGCTGTCAAAAAAATTCTGAAACTAGGCGAAACGCCAGACTTCATGTCAGTGCTTCAGCTGATCAATTTTTTTTCGATGATTGGATAGAATTTTCTACGGTATCTATGGTCTTGGTGATGCGATCTGGACAAAATTTTGCACGTAATTTGAATACATTATTCCTCAGCTAGGTGCATAATTTCATTCCAATCCGATCAGTTGTTTCGAAACTATCAGGAAAATAATATTTTGAACGGCCATATTTACGGAACCCCTAGTCTAATATTGCTCATTGATGAACGTGACCGCGATATTTGCGATCCAAACCCACCCTGAAAATTTCAAGTTCCTAGGCCTTTCCGTTCAAAAGTAACAATTTTCTATGGTTTCGATGGTTCTGGTCATGCGATCTGGACAAAATATTGCTTTAATATATCATTCTCGATTAAAATACAGAATTTCATCTCGATCGAATCCGTAGTTTCGAAATTATCGAGAAAACAAAATTTCAAACAACCGTATTTACGGAACCCCTAGAAAAATTCTGCTCATTGATAAACGTGAACGCGACATTTCGGATCCACACCTATCCTGAAAATTTCAAGTCCCTAGGCCTTTCCGTTCGAAAGTTATGATTTTCTATGGTTTCTATGGTTCTGGTCATACGATCTGGAGGAATGTAGCTTGAATATAAATTTCTCCGTTAGTATTCATAATTTTGTCACGATCGAATCTGCAGTTTTGAAATGATCAAGATTTTGAAATGATCAAGAAAACTAAATTTCAAACGACCATATTTGCGGAACCCCTAGAATAATTTTGCTCATAGATGAACGTGATCACGACATTCGAGATGAAAATTTCAAGTCCCTAGGCGTTTCCGTTCAAAAGTTACAATTTTCTATGGTTTCTATGGTTCTGGCCACGCGATCTGGACAAAATCTCACATGTAGCTTGAACACCTCATTTTCCACTTGAGTGCAAAATTTCATCTCGATCAAATCTGTAGTTTACAAGTAATCAGGGAAACAAAACTTTGAACGGCCATATTTACGGAACCCCTGGTGGAATTTGGCCCATTAACGAACTTAACCGAGGCATTCGGGAACTGAACCCACACTGAAAATTTCAAGTCTCTAGGTTGTTCCGTTCGAGAGTTATCGTGCTTACGGACGGACGGACGGACGGCCGGACGGACGGACAGACTCGAATTTTCCGACGGATTCGTCATCAGTGAGTCGAACATAGTCGATTGAGACCATTTTCGGCTCAAAATTCGAAAAATATAGACATCGTGACGAAATGATATAGCCCTCGTGTAAGTAGTACGAGCGCTCAAAAATGACCGAATTATGTTGAATATATCAGAAAATCTCAATTTTATTTTCACGGTGAACATCTAGAACGCTGAATTTCCACGTAACTCATATGTATGTCGACACAAAATTTCAGTGCCTTTCTGTAATTTTTGATTTTACTTTTTTCCTGCAAAATTTTGAGACATACGTTCTTTTTATTGCGAAACAGGTCGAGTACCTTCCTTAGGATTTCTGTGCATTTTTCATGAACCGAACGAATGTTTTCCATCTGACAAAACACTGTGCTAGTGAGTGGAATTGGTTGAAGCGAACGAGAAATCTGTTGAAATTTTCGATAAACCAATTTCATCGTAATGTGATGACAACCGTGGATAATGTATCATTGGAAAAATTTAGTTTTGATGTATAATTTCTTCACAGGCATCGTCGCGCCTCCTATGGGTACTCGAAAACATTCCGTTGGTTAAAGAGGAACTGAAGAAAGATAATGTGTTGTTCGGAACCTTAGACACTTGGCTGATATATAAACTAACAAAAAGCAAAACATTTGTTACAGATATAAGCAATGCAAGCGCTACAGGATTTTTCGACCCTTTTACTTTGGAATGGGGCTCGTGGGCAATCAATATCCTGAAGATACCTTTTAGCATATTGCCACCTATTGTTGATAATGATTATGAGTTTGGAACAACAGATGTATTTGGGAGCCCTATTGAAATCTCAACTGTGGTAAGATATAAATAGCTTTGTTTACTAAGTGTTCAGAACTTCCCCTCTTGACCATTCGGCCGATGGCACCCTTGCGAAAAATTAAATTGAAGAAATTAATCTTCTTATGTTAACGAGTTTATATCCATACGATAGAAGTTAAGCCCTATTTTGAAAAGTCCAAAGCACTCTCTGCACTCTTGACCTTGTTTCATATTGAACGCTCAATACTAACGTGAATTTCCACCATGCATTTCAGTTGGCCGATCAAAGTGCCGCTATGCTGGGATCACACTGTTTCCACCAGCATGATTTGAAAGTAACCATTGGAACCGGTGCGTTTATAAATGAGAATACAGGAGACAATATAAACTGTCATTTGGATGGAATGTACCCCCTCGTTGGCTGGAAATTTAAAGGGAAAATAACGTATATTACTGAAGCTCCCTGTTCTGATGGTGGATCTTTGATTGAGTGGATGAAAGGAGCAGGCAAGTTGATTTTGTTTTGGAATATAAAGTGGTATAGTAATAGCTTGGTGCTGTACATAATTAATTATTATGTTGGAAGGATGTTTTTATGCAGATGTTTTTCAATAGAAATCTTCTTCAGTTTTAGCATAATAATACAATGTTATTTTTAATATTAAATTAAGTTTTTGTTGACCATCTTCCGTATTATTGAATTATATGGAAATGTTTTCAGGTTTCATTCAAGATATTTCCGATCTCAATAGGATAATGAATGAAACAGATAACCCAGATGATGGGCTCTTCTTTGTTCCTGCTTTCAGTGGCCTTGGGGTATGTCCAAATTAAATGATTGAATTGAAATATATTGTAACGAACTTATGCCGGACCTGTCGCGACTAGATTATTTCACGCCATTGTCGATTACGATTATTCCAGACCCTATATAAAACGACATCGGCCCGAGCGAGAGGTAGTACAGAATTGGACTCGCGTGCAGATAAATGATTTAAGTGTTGAAAATAAATCAGTAGTGTAGTATTAGCGAATTGTAAATAAATTATTTAAGAAGAACTAGGACAATATTCATTACATTGGTGTCAGAAGTGCGATTTTCGAATAAATAAGTGCTCAAATTGATTGAACTTTCAACGTGAAACAGACTGGTTTTATTTCGTTCAAGAGACAGAAAAATGATGAGAAAAGTGCGTCTTGTGGAATTGAAAGTGGCGGAGTTGAAACAGGAACTGGAAGAAAGGGGACTGGAAACAACGGGTAAAAAGGCAGTTCTTCAAGAAAGACTTGCAGAAACGCAGAAATTCTTACACAAGACCCCGAAACAATTTCATTTGAAGTTCCCGGAGTTGATTTGAGTTCAATACTGAATAAACTCGAGGAGAATTCTAGAAGCTTGAAAGAAGATCCGAAAGAAAAGTTTCAAGAGACTACCAAATCTTTGAAAACTCTGGAAGAAAATTCAAGAACCCTTGAAGAAAATTCTGAAAATCTGGAAGAGAAGTTACATCAAGAGACTACCAAAACCTGGAAAGAAGATCTGCAAGAAACTCTGGAAGAAAACTCTAGAAACCTAGAAGAAAAGTTTCTGGAGAATTCTAGAAACCTGGAGGAAAAGCTTCTGGAAAATGCGAAAAGCCTGGAAGGCCTAAATAAGGAAATTTGTTGTGTAGAAGAAAGAGTAGAAGCAGAGATCGATAGATTCGAGAAATGGAAAAAATGAAAGAAACCATTAGTAAGCTGGAAAAACGATTTAATGCTGTGCAAACCACATGGTCAACGAGAATTTGATGCTGGACCTGAAGAAAGGTAAACAGGACAGTAAGGTCAATTCTGGAATCAAGAAGCTTTCAATGAAGCCGCCCCAGTTCGACGGAAAAACTCCATGGGCAAATTACCGCCGTCAATTCGAAGCTGCGGCCAAAGCAAACGAATGGAATGCAGAGGAAAGAGCTGTTGCACTGACACTGGCATTGCGGGGAGAAGCAACTGATATTCTACAGACCCTCACCGCCCAAGAACAGGAGGACTATGATCAGCTGATCAAACATTTGGAACTACGGTTTGGCCAGGCTCATTTTGAACATGTTTACCACTCCCAGCTGAAAAATCGTAACCAGAAATCAGGCGAGTCTTTACAAGAATTCGAAGCTGATATTGCACGCTTGGTTCGTCTCGCATATCCGGCCACACCAGAGAACGTGATTGAGCGATTGGCGGTTCAAGCATTCTTGGATGGACTTCGTGACCAGGAAACCAGACTAGCATTGACATTAGCCCGACCAGCACATCTCGTAGACGCACTGGCACGCGCTTTGTAGTTCGAGGCGGCAAAGCAGTCCTGCAGAGGTCAATGTTAAAATCCGAGTGAATGAGAGAGTTTCACTGGAGCCTGTTGAGCTGGAAGCTGCCATAAGGAAAGTGATCAAGGAAGTTTTACCTGAGAGAAGACCGATAAACTGCAGGAATTGTGGAAAAACAGGACATGGGCGTAGAAAATGTCCAGATGACGGCCCTCATTGCCGACGTGCAGAAGAAAAAGTAGCAACACTTCGTAGAACTAGGGCGGTAGATGACAACTGGAATGAGAGCAATATTCAGAAAGCCCAAGAGAAAGATCCAGAACTTGGTTCAGTCATCAGCTGGAAGAAGTGCAATCGAAGACCATCATGGCAGGAAATTGCAGGTCACTCGCCAGCTGTTAAATCCTACTGGTCTCAATGGGATTCTTTCACTCTGGACAATGGGGTACTGAAGCGTGTATTGGAGTCCGAAAATGGTGGTGAAGACTGACGCCAAATAGTACCGAGGATTCGAAGACAGGAAGTGCTCCGGGAAATACATGACGGGGTCGCCGGAGGACATCTGGGGGTGAAGAAGACCTTGCAGAAAGTGAGGCAACGGTTCTACTGGGCTAGTTGTCGAGATGATGTCCAGCACTGGTGCAGAAAGTGCGCTGTATGTGCTGCTAGCAATGGACCTCGAATACGACTGAAGGCTCCCATGCGTCAGTAAAATGTAGGCAGCCCATTCGAGAGAATCGCCATCGACATTGCCGGCCCGTTTCCAGAATCAGACCATGGAAATAAATACATCCTGGTGGCAATGGATTATTTCAGTAAGTGGGCCGAAGCTTATGCACTACCCAACCAGTAAGCTATCACCGTCGCCGACGTTTTGATGAAAGAGTGGATATGTCGATTCGGTATTCCATTGGAGTTACACTCAGACCAAGGCAGGAACTTCGAATCCAGAGTATTTCAAGAAATGTTTCAATTGCTGAACATCAACAAGACAAGGACCACGGCGCTTCATCCGCAGTCCGATGGAATGGTGGAGCGGATGAACAGAACAATCAACCGCTACTTGTCCAAGGTTGTCTATGACCATCAAAGAGACTGGGACCAGTATCTTCATTTGTTCCTGATGGCCTATCGATCTGCAGTACACGAATCAACTGGACAAACCCCTGCTAGTATCGTAATGGGCCGAGAACTACGACTCCCATGTGACCTGTGGTTTGGGATACCACCGGTACAAGACACTGCCGGAGAAGACTATGTCAGCAACTTGAGACAGAGAATGGACGATATCCACGAACGAGTCCGATTAAACATCCAGAGCGCCAGCGATAGAATGAAGCAGACGTACGACATCAAGGCCGAGGCTGGAGGGTTACAGGATGGTGACCTGGTTTGGTTGCACAACCCCAAACGTAGTCGTAGACTATCCCCGAAGTTGCAGAACTCTTGCGAAGGTCCGTTTAAAATCATGAAAAGGATAAACGACCTTATCTACCGAATTCAGAAACCACCACGAGGGAAACCAAGGGTCGTTCACTTCAATCGATTGGCCCCATACGCTGGAAATCACGACCAAGGTCGCACCCTCAAACCACCAGAGGATTAGATGACATACCAGAAGTTTATGTCCTTGTATTCAAACGGTCAGAAAGTGCTGCATGGTGTTACTAGAGAGGAGCCAGGTGACCTTTTCAAGGTGTCTGCCAATTACGCTCTAGCACACTGCGTGGCAGTAGATCTACGAATGTCCAGAGGCATTGCTGTTGTGTTCTCCAAGAAATTCGGTCAACTACAAACACTGCGAGAGCAGAATCCAGAAGTTGGAAGGGTGCTGCAGTTGAAAAAGGGCGAAAGAAACATTTTCTACCTAGTTACCAAGAAGTACTCCCATGGTAAACCGTCTTAAGAGGATGTCTGGAAGAGTCTCACCAAGCTGAGAGACACTATAATAGACAAGAATCTGGTGAAGCTATCAATTCCGAAATTGTCATGTGGACTCGATAGGCTGGACTGGAGAATCATAAGGAGTATGTTGGAGACAATATTCACATCCAGCGGCGTCGAAATTTTGGTTTGCTGTAACCATCTTCCACGACCAAACATGAAGACCGTGGAGTGCCATTTCCATCGAACTTCGCGATGCAGATATGGAGAGTCGTGCAGGTATTGTCACACTCCGAGGATGACATTTCGGGACGAAATGTCTTTAAGAAGGGGGCAATGTAACGAACTTATGCCGGACCTGTCGCGACTAGATTATTCCACGCCATTCTCGACTTCGATTATTCCAGACCCTTCTAGATGCTCATCAAGCGCTATATAAAACGACATCGGCCCGAGCGAGAGGCAGTACAGAATTGGACTCGCGTGCAGATAAATGATTTAAGTGTTGAAAATAAATCAGTAGTGTAGTATTAGTGAATTGTAAATAACAATATTCATTACAATATGTAGATTCCGATATAATCAGGAAGTTATAAGCAAATATAAGGTTTGATCTCACGAAAAAAAAGTCGGCAATAATAGGAACCCAAGAGAGGATAGTCCTTGAATGTGGTTTTCCACTAATATTCACGAATCTATTTAACACAAAGTAAGAAAATTTTGCGAATCACTCAGTTTTTTCGGTTAATTAATTGGAAAATATGAACGCAATTCAAATAATACATCCAAAAGTATAGGCCATTCATGAATTCAATGTCCAAATTTATTACTACATCTGAAATTGTTTGAGAAATATTGATGAAAAATCTTCAAAAACACTAGGCCCTCAGGGTCATCTTAAGTAGGGTTCAGATGGATGTAAGGCCGGCTCCAGCCGGGTGTAACGTGTAATGTGATATTACGCGTAATTTAGAGGGCATCGTTTGGAATGCTCACGAATTCAACGCGAATCCATGTTCGCCAGCTGTTTCAGTCAGTTGCTACGAACATGCCCAAAATTGGAATATTGTGTGACAGTCCACATCTTGAAATCAAAACTGTTCGAAAACCAAACGAGAACCGCGAGCGCCTTTGTGTTCGCTAAGTTCGCTAGATAACCGACACCCCCATGGATCGGGTCGAACAGTGACCCGAGCATTACATGTACTCGTAGTACCGTCCAAACGTAGAATTCGCATTACATTACGCGTAACATTACACCCGCATGGACCCGGCTTAACAGCGTTCTAGTGGACATGGGCTTGAGGGTGTAGATATTACCTCAGATAGTTATTCAAAAATTATATTTGAGGTTTCGAACATACTTCTTAAGTTAATAGTTGGCGAGATGTGCCCGTAAAAGTGCGTCCTTCCCCCTTTTCAACTATACAGGGTAAAAAATTCTGAAGAAATTTGAGGTACCTACATTTCCAACAAAATTGGTTTGAATAAGATATGTTGAGTAGTTTTTGAGGTACGGGATATTAACGGTTACACCCTATTATTACGGAACCCTTCACTGTTCACTATTTATTGGATATTTCTAAATGTAATCAATCTTTTAGCCTCCAATCAATGATGCTAAAGCTGCCTCCGGTTTCATTGGTATTCAGCCAACAACAACAAAGAATAAAATGGTTATAGCTATCATGGAGAGTATTATATTCAGAGTTGGATTAGCTTTCCACTCTTTGAAGTCCAGTTCACATCATGATTTCCAAAAAATATGGTAATGGGCAACTCCAATTAAAACAAAGTCAATAAAACACGAATCCCTTCATTCAAAGTTTTTTGTCACTGATATTTTCAATGATTTCAGTATAGATGGGGGAGTCTCAAACAATAGTTTCATCTGTCAACATATAGCAGACACAACTGATCTTGAAGTTGTAAAGGCTGACTTTGAAGAGATCGCTGCATTAGGCGTTTTATTGTCATGTGGTCAGTCTAGAGGTGAGAAGGTCAATGAGGTATTTCCTCATTAATTTGAAAAGGTACCACCCTCAATTTCCTGGCACCCCAAGGAACCAAAGTTCACGCATTTTTTCTGATTTTGCATGGGGGCCGAGATATTAAGGGTGAATTGAAGGATGTTCATAGGTGTATGTTATCCAATACGATCCCTTTTAAGGGCTAATTTTTTTGTAAGATTACCTTGGTCTAAAATTTGCATTGTTTTTTCCAGGTTTATGGACAGATATGACAAACTTGAAGAATACGAAGGTTGTCCGAAAAACATACAAATCTGATGTAAATTCAACTAAATGTAAAGAAAAGATGGCAAAGTGGAGAAATGCAGCTGAAAGGTTCAAATCTTGGTACTAGTTGCTAGAAATATAATATATTAAAATGGAAATTTGATATTTTATACAAGAATTGAATCGTACTTACTTCTAATCGAGCTTAGAATACACCTCATTGAAGAGATGATAATCAGATATTTCTATAAAACGTTTAACGTGACCTCATCGATGTACGTCATGTTTTTTTGATGATCCTCACTGCACAATACAGATTGCTTACGCTTGTTACAAGCGCCAGTTCTTTGTGGAACTTATAAGCGCTTATTATACGCCTCTCTTAACTTCAAAAATTTTGAGGGTATCTTGTTACCAATAAGTACACATACATAAAGCTATTATACCTACGTCAAGGGGTTTCTCGCGAAAAAATAAAATCATCGACAGAATACCGCAAAATGCTTTTCATTCCTTCGATAACATTTCTGTATTTTTATGATTTTTGGCGCCTCGAGGTAGTTTTGCTCCAAAATGATTGTGGCAGTGTTAATTGAAAAGATTGAAAAGAACGTATACAATAGATTGGCGACGAGGATATGATCCGAACCGAATTCGAGCACGAAGTTTCTGACCACACATGTCATGTCCGTCCTCAAGAATTTATTAGACACTTTCCAGCCAATACCTTATTCCAAGTTTAATACACAGAGCCTAAACGAACGAATCGAACTATCCATACCATGACCATGGTCGGAACGGAAGTCAGCATAGCAAGGAGAATACTACTGGTTAACTATCTACAACTAGACCAGGCAATAGAGATTTTTTCGTGACAAAAATCGTAGAAGAAAACCGCGAGTGTGGGGGTACGTGGGGTGGTCCTTGGATGTTAAGTGATGCGTTTTCGACTCGCAAATATTATTACTTTTCTTGTAATTTCGAAGAAACGCCACAAAAACGGTGTTTTTCAATTTTTGGTTGTAAAATCTGAACCGATAAAGCGATGCTGACACTTTCAACAACAGAATTGTGGAGAATGAAAAGATGAAGAAAATGAGTGATAGTGCAACTCAACCGAGTCATTATTACCGTAGAAACGTCGGAAAACCCCTGAAAAGCAGCGTTTTTCAAAAAATTCATAACTCGGCAATTTCAAAAGTTGTAGCGCTGGTTTTCCGGGTGAAAGTAGTTGACTTTTTTGAAAGTGCACAACCAGGACGTGGTCGGCTAAATAGTTCCTGCGAAATTGTGATTCGAAATATTTTAGGCACTATTTTCCGGAAGGACGGGATGCGTCGGAAGTCATCCGATTTTCATTCATAAAACGGGTTTTGAAAGTAGAAGTATAGTACTACAAAACGTCCATCTTGATTTTTCGTTAAAACATTGCAAAATAGTTAAAAAAACGTGCAAACATGACCAAAACCAGACGAACGCTCGATTGCAGTCAAGTAATGGGGGTATAAATGTAAATATTCGCGCCCGGCCTCAGCGCGTTTATCGTTTCCCTGCGTCGGCCGCCTAACCCCCCCCCCCCTATCCGTCCCAGGTGGAGCACGTATTTTTCACCTATTTCGAAACATTTTAACGATAAATTAAGATTATAGTTTTGTAGAACTATACTTCTACTTTCAAAATCCGTTTTGTAAATTGAAATCGGATAGCTTCCGACGCATCCAGTCCTTCCGGAAAATATGGCCTAAAATATTTCGAATCACAATTTCGCAAAAACTATTCATCCGATAACGTCCTGGTTGTGCACACTCAAAGTTCCTATCAACCACTACTTTCACCCGGAAAACCAGCGCTACAACTTCTGAAATGGCCGAATTACGAATTTTTCGAAAATTTCATTTTCAGGGTTTTTTGACTTTTCTACGGTAATAATGACCCGATTGAGTTGTTTTAGCACTCATTTTCTTCCTCTCTTCATTTTCCACAATTCTGTTGTTGAAAGTGTCAGCATCGCTCTATTGGTTCAGATTTTACAAGCAAAAATTACGAAAAGCACTGCCGTGAAGTCAGGAGCTTTTGAGCGCTCGTACATCCACCTTGTAGGTAGATTCGCATTTTCCAGTTTTAGAAATCAATTGAAGGAATTTTCGACAGCTGTCAAAAATATTCTGAAACTTAGGCGAAACTCCAGACTTCATGTCAGTACTTCAGCTGACCAATTTTTTTTCGATAATTCCCTAGATCTTTCTACGGTATCTATGGTCTTGGTGATGCGATCTGGACAAAATTTCGCACGTAGTTTGAATACATTATTTCCAGCTAGGTGCAAAATTTCATTCCAATTCAATCAGTAGTTTTGAAACTATCAGGAAAAAATATTTTGAACGGCCATATTTACGGAACCCCTAGTCTAATTTTGCTCATTGATGAACGTGACCGCGATATTCGCGATCCAAACCCACCCTGAAAATTTCAAGTTCCTAGGCCTTTCCGTTCAGAAGTTACAATTTTCTATGGTTTCTATGGTTCTGGTCATGCGATCTGGACAAAATATTGCTTTAATATATCATTCTCGATTAAAATACAAAATTTCATCTCGATCGAATCCGTAGTTTCGAATTTATCGAGAAAACAAAATTTCAAATGACCGTATTTACGGAACCCCTTGTATAATGTTGCTCATAGATTAACGTGATCACGACATTCGAGATCCACACCTATCCTAAAAATTTCAAGTCCCTAGGCGTTTCCGTTCAGAAGTTACAATTTTCTATAGTTTCTATGGTTCTGGTGATGCGAGCTGAACAAAATTTTGCATGTAGCTTGAACACCTCATTTTCCATACGAGTGCAAAATTTCATCTCGATCGAATCTGTAGTTTTCAAGTAATCAGGGAAACAAAACTTTGAACGGCCATATTTACGGAACCCCTGATGGAATTTGGCCCATTAACGAACTCAACCGAGGCATTCAGGAACTGAACCCAAACTGAAAATTTCAAGTCTCTAGGTTGTTCCGTTCGAGGGTTATCGAGCTTACGGCCAGACGGACTCAAATTTTCCGACGGATTCATCTCTGTATGTTGGGCAACTTGGTATTTAACCGCCAATTATTATATTAGGTCTATGAGACTAAATAAAAAACTTTCAGTTCTTCTATGATGATGCAGTTTGTTGTTGTTTTTATTCTGTGGTCTAACCTCTAAAATTATAAATGTTTCACTTAGTTCAAACGTTTCTTAGAGCATTTACATTGACAGTTCTTCACGTGGTGATTCTTTTCCTTAACCTCAATCGCGACAAAATTATTTTTTGAATAAAAATATAAAGTGTAGCTTATAAAGAATTAATAAATGAATATGGAAGTTGAGCAACCGGGAGACGTAATTGACGTCAATAATCTCAATGTAAAGAAGAGTGTAAAAAGAAGAATTAATACCCAAAACGGTTCCCAAGTGGAAACTCACAATGGAATACAAGGCAGAACAAGAATAGGACCAAAATCTAAAAAGTTCAGAATGATCCCGTATTCCGAATCAAAAGATAACGTAAGGAAAATCCCTGTACCAGCTCATAGGGTGACACCTCTTAAGGACAATTGGATGAAGATTTACTCACCAATCACTGAAAACTTGATGTTATTAATGAGGTTCAACACAAGAACGAGAAACGTCGAAATAAAAACTCATAATGCCACTACGGATATTTCCAATTTGCAGAAAGCTGCAGATTTTGTTAAGGTATTCTTAATTTAACTACTTTATCCCAAATAATATTTTTTGCTAGTATCAGGCCAATCTTTTTTCTGGATTACCTGTGAATATTGCCGATGACAGTGCTTAATACTAAACAGTACAGAAAATATTGAAGTAAGCCCTTTTGTTCTACTAATCAGCTGCTAACTAATTTCCTTTAGACTTTAATCTTGAATGATGATTTCCTGTATACTCCCTATAGGCCTCTAAAACCAATTGAGCTTGTAGTATGTCTATATCCCAGGAAGGAAGATACACATCATTCTTTTCTGTATGAAGTATGATGTTTTCTTGTCAACTAAAACGTGTTTTTTTTTTTAGGCTTTCATATATGGCTTTGAAGTAGAAGATGCTCTCGCCTTGATACGTTTGGATGATTTATTTGTTGAAACATTTGAAATAAAAGATGTGAAAACACTAGTGGGAGAGCATAAATCGAGAGCTATTGGTAGGTTAGCTGGCAAAGAGGGAAGAACAAAATTCTCTATAGAAAATGCAACAAAGACAAGAATTGTACTAGCTGATAGTAAGATCCATATCCTAGGAAGTTTTCAGAATATTCAATTTGCTAGAAAATCCATTTGCGATTTAATTTTAGGGGCCCCACCAAGCAAAGTTTTCGGACAAATGAAAAATGTGACATCACATGTGTCCGCTAGAATGTGAACACAAATGTATATTATTTATTGTTAAAATATAATAATTGTTGAGATATTTGGAGAATATTTATTTCATCTGAACAATAAAGATAATAATTCTCCTTCATCAATTGCTATTATTAAGTGATTCATTTTATATCACTCCCAATATTACTATATTCTTTAAATACTATCGGTAATGTAATCCAAGGTTCCACCACTTTTATTTTGTTTTTGTAGAAAAACTACCCAACGTAGAATATTGAAAACTGTATTGGTATGATGTTATTTAATCTAAAGAACTTAATTGCAGTTCTACACCAAACTTCGGAACATTTTTCTGGTGAATTTTCAATAAAGTGTATGTACAACCTTTAAGTTGTACATATTTCGATTACGATAGTTCTTTTATTTTTAACTTTATTCGGGAATCAGAGAAGATACAATTCTGTTAAGTGAAGTTTAAAAAAAAAGAAACATCGCGTCCGCACGACAACCGATCACTTGACAAGAGCGATAACGTGCGAGGAGTGATGCCAAGTTTCTGGGTCCTTCCCAAAACTGAAGAAATTTGGAACTGTTTGAGAATTGGGTTATAACTTTAAAAAATTAAGGATACGGTTAAGTTTTGGTTAGTAATAATTCCACTGGTTTACTACAATATAATCAGACATATACCTTAGCCATGGAAACGCGTGGCCGAGTCTGCTAGTATGATATATACAGGGTGTCCGGGAAAATGTGGGAAATCTCTCGGATTCAGATAAAACATAGAAAAATAAGATGACAAGTTCCCATAATTTTTCCCTCCCTACGGAGATACGGCCTCCTAAATGACGCCACTGGAAATTCATTTTACTGGAATAAATTTTAAACTACTTGATATAATTCAATGAAAATTTGATATTTATTTATTTACACATATGTACATATGACAGAAATAAATCCAAAATATATGTACAATGAGGAAACTATCTATAGTATTTCTTCAAACTGTTTTTGAAACTATCCAAGGAACAGTTGAAAATGCCAATATCTCGTGCATGTAAATTATACATCCGACACATCCTGCATAACGGAGTGTTCCCTCCTAAATTGGTCCTGTAATTATGGACTCTGAAGAGAGGTTGCTCCCTCGAAAAAAATGTCGGAATATGGAATTTCAACTGGCCAAGAATATCAGGGGAATCTATGAAACCCCGTATGATTTTAAAGGGAAATACTAAATCCCTGTGAGTTCTAGATGTTTCCAAAGATTTCAAAGAATATTTATTCCTTAGGGGTAGAATATCCCCTAAAGGGTAGATGTTCGTGGCTTTGTATTCGATATATCTAATAAATTTATTTTGAACATGCTCGAGACGATTTTTGCAAACATTGTACTGGGGATTCCAGATACAACTTCCAAAGCTCAGACGGCTGAAAATGTAGGCATAATAAAGGCTGAAAAGTGGTTCAGTGGATTTGAAGGTTCTTATTATGAAACCCATTAGCCTGTTACATTTACTCACTGTATTGGCGATGTGTTCTTCGAAAGTCATCTTAGAAACAAATGAGTTTTTTTTTTTCCTTTTGAAAGATTAAGCAGTCTAATAAACTCTTGATGGATGAGAACAATTTAATGTCGTCTGCATATAAGAGGAACATGACAAACTTAAATATAAACATCAAATCATAAATGTAAATTAAAAACAGAAGAGGACCCAAATGGGAGCCCTGAGGGACACCCGAAGTGGCTATGATTGCTCGTGATTTGAAGCCAGAAATAGACACGACCTGCACTCTATGGGACAAGTAAGACGCAAACCATGACAGGAGATCACCATGGATGCCAATGGATGAAAGCTTGAACACCAGAATATTGTGACAGAGCTTATCAAATCCCTTGCTCAGATCAACATAATATGATATGATATGATGAACAATAGTAAGGACCTCTTAAAATACTGCCCTTAAATTTAAATTACCTTGTTTAGTTTACCAGGGGCGGACTAGGTTGTACGTTTTAATTCTTACATTTTTAACACCCTGTATGATAAGGAGTTAAAAAAAAACAAATTTGGATACCTTGAACATTGAGCTAAAGAAAAGGTACTCTTGTTCATTGTCGATAAAATGAACCGTTTTCGAAAAACAAAATAATAAAAGAAGTAATTTTTTTATTTCACGTGAAAAGAACCATGAATTCAATTTTTTTTGTCTGCAACAAAGTGAGATACGAAAGTTATTCAAGGAACAAAAAAGTTTTAGTTTACGTTATTGAATCCGACAAAATTACAAAGATTTTTAACAATGCAGTTTTGGACCAGAAAAGCACCTTAACAAAAATAATAATAATAATAATTAGAATTCATGGTTCTTTTTAATAGAAATAAAAAAGTCATTTCTTTTATTATTTTGTTTTTCGGAAACGGCTCATTTTATCGACAATGAACAAGAGTACCTTTTCTTTAGCTTAATGTTCAAGGTATCCAAATTTGTTTTTTCTAACTCCTCATCATACAGGGTGTTGAAAATTTAAGCATTAACATGTACAACCTAGTCCGCCCCTGGTAAACTAAAAGAGCTAATTTAAATTTAAGGGCAATATTTCAAGAGGTCCTCACTACTGTTTATCATATCAAATTTTCATTAAATTATATTGAGTAGTTTGAAATGTATTCCAATAAAATGAATTTCCAGTGGCGTCATTTAGGAGGCCGTATCTCCGTAGGGAGGGCCGCTAGGAAACAAAATTATGGGAACTTGTCATCTTATTTTTCTATGTTTTATCTGAATCCGAGAGATTTCCCACATTTTCCCGGACACTCTGTATATGAGTAAGTACATACATGACTAGTTTTGTTCACTTCAGAATCGTGACATTCATCTCCTTACCACGCCCGCAATAAGAATTTTTTTGGCGGACAGAAATTTTTATCTTGTAGAAAATTCAATGCTGTTTCTAAATATGTTAAATATGTGGTCAAATCTGAAGAGGCTCTAAGATTAACTGAAGTTTAATTGATTATATGGAAAAACTTGAAATATTTCGTGAAATCAAGAAATGTTAAATTGAAGAAAAACCGTCAACATTTTGACCATGTGTTATATGACATTTTTTGTTGCAAATTTTATGTATGATCTTCCCTTGAAGTTTGGCCCTTTTAAAAGTAGACACCCTGTATAACCATGCCAATTTGATTTCGTTTTATGAGTAATGGCTGCTGCATTGTTGTATTTGTCTCTTTGCTCTTTTTTAATATAAATAATGTGGGTGGGAACCGTGCACCATAATATTTTCAAATTTTTCTGAGTGCCGAATTAGATTTGAGGCAGCGAGCGATAGTGGCTACTTGACCATCAATTATCTTTTTGAGCGCTCGTACTACTTACACGAGGGCTATATCATTTCGTCACGATGTTTTGTATTTTCCGAATTTTGAGCCGAAAATGGTCTCAAACGACTAAGTTCGACTCAATGATGACGAATCCGTCGAAAAATCTGAGTCTGTCCGTCCGTATACACGATAACTCGCGAACGGAATGTCCTAGAGACTTGAAATTTTCAGGGTAGGTTCGAATCTCAAATGCCGCGGTTGAGTTCGTTATTGGGCAAAATTCGGCCAGGGGTTCCGTAGATATGGCCGCTCGAAATTTTGTTTTTCTGATTACTTCGAAACTACTGATTCGATCGAGGTGAAATTTTGCACTCAGGTGGATAATTACGTACTCAAGCTACATGCAGAATTTTGTCCACTTCGCATGACCAGAACCATAGAAAATTATAACTTTCTAATGGAAAGGCCTAGGGACTTGAAATTTTCAGGATAGGTGTGGATCGTGAATGTAGCTTTCACGTGTATCAATAAGCAAAATTAGACTAGGGGTTCCGTAAATATGGCCGTTTGAAATTCAGTTTTCTTGATAATTTCAAAATTATGGATTTGATCGTGAAGAAATTTTGTATTTAAATTGAGAATGATATATTTGAGCTACACTTTTTCCAGATCGCATAATTAGGACCATAGAAAATTATAACTTTCGAACGGAAAGGCATAGGGACTCGAAATTTTCAGGATAGGTTCGGATCGCGAATTTCGCGCTCACGTTCATTAATGAGCAAAATAAGACTAGGGGTTCCATGAATATGGCCGTTTGAAATTCGGTTTTCTTGATAATTTTCAAAACTATGGATTCGATCCTGACGAAATTTTGTAATTAAATTGAGAATGATATATTCGAGCTATATTTTTTCCAGATCGTATGATCAGAACCATAGAAAATCATAACTTTCGAACGAAAAGGCCTAGGGACTTGAAATTTTCAGGATAGGTTCGGATCGCGAATTTCGCGATCACTTTCATCAATGAGCCTAATTAGACTAGGGGTTCCGTAAATATTGCCGTTCAAACTATATTTTTTCTGATAATTTCGAAAATACTTATTGGATTGAAATGAAATTTCGCACATATATGAAGAATAATGTATAATTTTGTCCAGATCGCATTACCAAGACCATAGATACCGTTAAAAATTCTAGCTAATTATCGAAAAAGAAAATAGTCACCAAAGCACTGACGTGAAGTCTAGATTTACGCGTTGGTTCGAAATTTTCTTTGACAGCTGTCAAAATCTTTACAATTGGTTTCTAAAAATGGAGAATGCAAATCTACCTACAAGGTGTATGTACGAGCGCTCAAAAGCTCCTACCTTCACGGCAGTGCTTTTCGTAATTTTTCGTTTATTACAGTAGATTACTCCATTCCTTTACCCACTTTCATTTTGGGTTTATCCCCGAGGGTCTAATTTGAATACTAGGCACATTTCAGTGAGTTTCATCTATGTACTTCTCTGTTCACCTAGAGGATTATGATAAAATTGGGGAAACAGAAAATACTGTTGAACTACTTTCATTTCTATTGCCGAATTTCTCATCAACTATTATTAAGGATCTATTATTAACCATTGAAACAAAAAATTATCAAATAAACTGTATTATATTCATTATACACAAGCGATTTAGTTTTGTAGAAACTCAGATTCATAAATTGAAAGACAACATTAGCAAATTGATAACTGTAAACAACACTCTTATAAAATCGATGCAAGATCTAATAATTCATCACATTTAATTTAAAGAATACAAATAACGGCTATTTACTTTTTCAGTAACTGTATAACTTAGGGTTCCAAATAAAAAAACGATATTGATTTAATACTCTTCTTCTCCAACACCTTCTACCTCATCAGGTGGAGCAAAACCCTCCTGAAAGTAACGAGCAAGATTTATTAATTGATGAATTTCCCCATGCTATCAAAGGATGGAGAAATATTCATTGAAATACTTACTTCAGTAGCATAAAGAACATCTAAAATCTTCTGTATCAATGGACTTTCGTCAGTTTCTTGACACATTACCTCAATATCTCTTAATTTTCCGAAGTAGAAATCTCTTTCTTTCTCTAAGCTATCTATCGTCAGCTGAAAAATTGAAAATCATTCAATAACTATCGAAAAGTGAAAAAAAAATACATACATGTATAAATAAAAAAAAATATATTGGAAATTGTGAGAAATCGGGAGCGTTTCCGCGCTTGTTTGAATTAATCGCATGAGCGGTCAACTATACAGGATCTTCGAAATGATCAAAATACATAGAAATGCTGTGTAATTATCGAAAGAAGGCGCATTTAATCCTATTCACCCAGGTATATTTCACGATATTTTCATCCGGAATTTGAGATAACAGATTTTGACAAATAATGTTATTTTATTTTTATTAACTTGCAAATGATGAAATCACATAATTATTATCAAATTCCTCAACACCAGATCAGAAAAACTCAAATTTATATTCGCGTGAAACAGTTGTGCATCTAAATTTTTATAAATTCAGTTTATTGGTGTCCCATATATAGACACAAAATTTTAGCAGGGGATACCGAAGTTATTTTATTTTCTTTTAATCTTCTAGTCATAGAAGTTTCACATGAGCCTTCTTTTCGATATTTTATAAATAACTACAATGTTTCAATTCGATCGAATCGGTGTTTTTCGAATAACTTAACCTTGACCCATACAACGTTTTTCAAAACTGTAGGTCTTTTCTTTCCATAGTTATCGTGTTAATAATAATTAAAAGTATGTACCGATAATAATTTTTATTGGCGATATCGATGTTTACAGGCCGAAGCGCGCAAAAATAAGAGAACTTTACGTAGAAACCGAACACTATAAATACAATAATAATAATAGAAGTTGCCTATCTACCTTACACTCCGAGAGCTGGTGATTCAATTCTTCAACTCTATCTGCATCACCTCCTTTATTAACGTTACTTTTTGTATTTGCTACTGGACGAACTGGATTCACTTTGGGCACTAAAGAAAAATGAGTTATTTATGTCGGATATAATAACTTAAACTTCAGGTAAAATATGAAGAAATAGTGAAAATTTACAAGTAGCAGATCATGCCATTGGAACGGATTGGTTGCTAAGTAATTTCAAAGCAATAAAAATGAACTCAAAATATGAACCAAGGTAGCATGAATGATAAAAAAACCTGTTACTCTACTGTAAAGGACTAGAAGCATTAAATAATGTGCTTGTTATTCATATGACTGACCGAAGAGCGTCATGAATATAAAATGGATGAATATATTATGAAACAATTAATGCTTCCTCAGATTTTTTCTCCCGTGTTATTTCATTTACCTACTACATCAAATGAATGTAATTCTTCTCCCTTCAAGAGTCATTATAATTATGATATTTGCTAAAAAAAAATTCTTGAAATTTCAGCAAGTGTTCGACGCATGAGCTAAATGAAGCCCGTATATATTTAACAGGATAATTCTTGAGATGGAAATGAACGGCGCGAGACAAATAACTTGGAACTCTGAAGTTCAAATCAAGAACCAGGTCAGCTGGTGACTTTTTCTGTAATACAATTGATATTTACAGAACAGCAATGTTTTCGAAAAATCGAAAAAGAAGACTGAGTAAAGAATATTTTAAGTTATTAAATACCAAAAAAAAAAAACAAATCAAAATATTCAACTGATTCCGAATTTTAAGTCAAAAACAGTCGCCATATTCTTGTCCACAGTTTTGCTTACCTAACCGGCATGAAACCACCAAAAATTGCGATGATTACATTAATCAAGTCGAGGTAAGTAATCATTATAATTTGGAAAGAAAATATATCTTCTCAGAGCTGCCCAGGAGACGGCCCGAGTAATCCGACCGAATCGTGGAATAAAGAAATTTTGTAGACGATGGACATCTGTAACTCTGATAATATTCCAATAGTTCAGAAGCTGTTCAAAAACTTCATTCTTTCAAAAATCCTCGCGCCGTTTATATAATATGCGATGAATTTAGTTCGTATCTGCCAAATTTTGAGAAAAATTATAGCAAAAATACAGGTTTCGGGGGGTCATGATGAAAGTTCCAACTCCCTATAGGGGTGCATTCTAGGATGTAAGTCGATATGAAGTTTTTTCCATATTTCGAACTCTAGAACCACCTCTGAACTATATTAACTTCAAATCCGGACACCCTGTATTTCGTCGAAAATTGAGTACCTACTGGTTTTTAAATTTCAATGTTCCTATTCGAATACTTATCTGTTAGCAATTTATGTTGATTATAAGAAAACCTGATAGATTTAATCTTACTGAAACAATTTAAACGTAGATTTTCCAAAAATCTTATTATCAAATAATATTTTTAATTTTGTATTTGAAACCTACTGGCTCTACCAACTGGTCTTGCTTTAGCCGCATTGGACGCAGCAGACGAGGCTGCCGGTGCTCTGTGCATCATTCCTCCTTTGGGAGCTTTGCTTCCGCCATTTCCCATCTGTTCGTTGTTCCTGGCTTCCAGTGCGTCGTAACCTGTTGTGCCACTGTAGTTAGCGTCAAAGAATTTCTTGAACCACTGAAGAAACTCAAAGTTATCTTGGAACCTCCCTTTCACCAGCCTGTCTATTGGTACTATCTGGATATGGTTGACAAACAAGAGAATGTTGAATGTGCAATTTCGAAAAGAATTGATACATAAATCAAAAGGATCAATTTTCAAAGTGCCATAGAAAATGCTGAGCTTATTTTGGGCACCATTATTATGGGTATATTTTTGCAATTAGCTAGATACCCCAATGAGAAATCCTGCCTATCTGGCGTCTGTCTCGTCCAGTAACAATAACTCGTCGATTTTTGGATTAGCGATTTCTCTGAAAGAAATTCTGGTTTCCCCTGATTATCCAACCCCTCTCAAACACTGAGAGATAGTGAGTCTGCAAACTGTAGGCATGATAACGAAATGAAGCAAAGAAAAGTTATTGAATAATAAAATAAATAAACACAAGTTTCATTAGTATTCCAAAAAAAATTCAGAACATGACTGCTCAAAATGCAATATGATAGCATATATTTTCACTAGTAATACCACTAGAGGTCAAAAAATTTCCGGATTTAATTTGACCTTGTGTGGTATTCGGTAAGCAAATTCCACACCAAATGAGTTTATTTACAACATCAATTTTCGTCTTCATCAAGTATAATATTCTGTCATTATAAACGTCAAAAAAATTTCCAGTATAATTCGCTGTTGGGTACCCACAAGGAAAAAATTTCCATCAAAAATTCATCCGTTGCGATGGTGATCTGTCAGAAATACACGTTCTGATTGGTTAAAAATCACATGTGTGGAATTTTCATAACAATTTATCAAAATACAACATATAATTATGGGTATTGCATTTTCTATGGCACTCAATATATGTATTTATGAAGGAAAAAGAGCTTCAATGTACCACAATATTCAGTGGCACGAACTTGAAAACTGATGTGCGAGTAAGTTTTTAGGTAGATCTCCCTAGGCATAGGTATGATTAAATAACCACACAGTTATGTCTGCGAAGCAAAACCATCTACTCATTTGTTAAACTATATAAACTTACACAAACATTTTAGTTTCTACAGTTCTACATTTTGAGGAGAAAATTGTGTTCAATTTTTCAAGTGACTCAAAAAATTTTCAAAATTCTGCATAATAGTCCAATCACATCACTTCGCCAGATATGAAAAAAGATCAATGTCGTTTTGTTTGATTGTACACTAGCCAAAACTGTGAAAATTTCAGGGGGAGTTGGAATTGTTTCCCTCGAAACTGAATATTGACCCTAAACAACTATTTGAAAAATTTTTATATTCGAAATATAGAGCAAAAGAAACAAAATATTTATGTTTAAAACATTTTCTCTGATGTAAATGGTGAAAGAAATAAGTAGTGGTGAACCTGCCATTCTAGCATGATTTTTCAAAATTTGAAAGGATAACTTCTCTTCAAATAGCTTGGTGAATGTAAAATTATACTTTTTTATAATTACCTATGTAAGTGAATATACACCTATATAAATTTCTTTCTATTTAATGACATACACAGGAAAGAAATCCTTGAATGGAACCAAAATAAAATAAATAATAATGCTCTTTATATAATGAATAGTATTTGAAGTAATTTCAGTTGATTAAAACAAATCAAATTTGTGTATATGTACTTCTACATAAGAGGATTAAATATTTAGTACAAAATTCAGACATATGGAACGGAAACATATATAGAATTTTCTGTTGAAGGGAGAACAATAATGAAAACTGAAATTTATCAAAGGTGAAATAACGGAATGAGTTGATGAAATTTTGAAAAATGTATTGAATACATTTATGTAGAATGTGAACGTCTTCTCTCTGCAGATCTATAAGAATAAGAGGCTGTAATAATCATGCACTATCATGAAATGAAGAAGTAACCATGGCAGCAGGGGTTCACAGTTTAATCAAATAAAAAAAGGAATTTCCAAGCATTTTGGTCATAATCTTTGCAAGGTTGGTGCACTATTGAAACTTATTGATGCTATAAATGCTTGCTGGGAAAGATAATTTCACTGTGAAAACTTACATATTTCCACAATTATTCTAGATTTATATTTTCACAGCTTATGTCAATGCGAAAACGGATAATCTATTTAGTGGATATATACAGGGTGTTTCCCAATTAGACATGAAACTTGGAGGACGCGATAGACTGCTATCGTTCGAGTCATATTTATTGATAACCGGAAATCAACAGCTTCCGAGATATTTGAGTTCTTGTGTTTTTAAAAAAATCTCTCACCTTACTTCATTTTTCGTCAATTTTTTATACGTTTACCATATTTGATTATAATTTCAGATTATTATCATCAGAAAAGGATATGATATGTATGAAAAAAGCAAAACTATTCTTTATTAGATGTTTAAAAAGAATTAGTATGATTTGAAAGTTGGTATATGAAGAAAATAAAAATCAATTTCTAATATCAATTTGCCTGCATCTTTCGAATTTCAAAATTTATGTATGAAAAAATTATTTTAAAAGCTTGCCAAATTCCTTCTTCATTTTCCAAAAAAGTTTTCGTGAGAATACAGGCACTCGTTTCGTTTCAGAAGATTTTTTTTATAAACAACCTTTTGAATGCCCGTCATAAAAAATTTAATATTTTTTCATTAATTATGTTCGAAATGTCCTCCACCATTCTTCATACAAGAACGTGCCCTCTTTCTAATTTCTTCAGTCCTGAAATTTACTCGCTGCTCCGCCTTTTCTCTCCACAAGTTGTGCACATGTATGTATTTCCCTTTCATATATTATTTCTTTTAAACTGTCCCAAATATGAAAATCTAACGGTGTTAAATCCCCTACTTCTCGCTGGCCACGAAATAGCTCCTTCCCTACCTATCCACCCTTTAGGAAACAATTCATTCAAAAACATACGAACGTTTAGCCTATAGTGTGCGGGAAACCCATCATTTTGGAAAATGATTTCACGCCTGTCAATCACGGGAACCTCGTCCAAAAAACTGTCCATATTTGTTTTCAGAGATTCTTCATAATTTCCTGTTTAAGTTATCAGGTGGATAGTAAGGACCTATCAAAAGATTAGCTATTGCTCCCATCCAAACATTCGTTAAATCACATTCAATTTTTTATGCTGGACATTCAGAAGGTTGTTTATAATCCGCCGAAACGAAACTGGTGACTGCATTCCGACGAAAAATTTTTTAGGGAATAAAGAAGGAATATGGCAAGTTTTTGAAATAATTTTTTCATCAAATAAATTGTGGAATTCGAAAGATGCAGGCAAATTTAAATCAGAAATTGATTTTTATTTTCTTTATATATACCGACTTTCATTCATACTAATTCTTTTTCAACATCTTTTACAGCATAGTTTTGCTTTCTACATACTTAGCATATCCTTTTCTGATGAAAATAATCCAAAATTATAATAAAATTTGGTAAACGTGGAAAAAATTGACGAAAAATGAGGTCGGGTGAGAAATCATTTCAAAATCACAAGAACTCAAATAACTCGTAAACTGATGATTTTTGGTCATCAATAAATATGGCTCAAATGACATCAAATGAGTCATACTAACACATCCCCCAAGGTTCACGTCTAATTTGGAAATACCCTGTGTAATATATTGTTTCTCCTCACAATAAAACCGATATGTTATATGTGTAATATATTGTCTCTCCTCACAATAAAACTGATATGTTATATTTTATTATACACTGTTCTTGTTGTATTGTCTGCGTTTATACTTAAGCTTGTTCTGCTCATTGTAAAGCACTGATGAAGACTTTGCAATAAAGTAGAAACCAGTTGGCCTTGTTCATAAAGATTGGTTTTCCATCAAATCCAGACCTGTTAGAAACATCAATTGGATAATAACGATTGTTCTGAGAGTCAACCACTCTATTCCCACAGGTCTTGATTACGAAACCAAAACATAACATTTTTGGGTGGTTCCCAGAAATAATACCTGGGCCAAAACTTCCAAGATATATTATGCATTTCCATTTTTTCTTACCACGTCCAAAGAACATGACGTAGAAAAAATATCCAGAGCCCTAGCCTCTGCTTATGTGCATGATAGTTCATACTTCTATCTGTTAAAATGATAGATAAAAAATTATTCAAACAATTCTGAATGGTTATTCATAGTTTTCAATGAGAAAGAATCATCTTTTGCCAACAATCATTTTTAGCAGTTCTACACCAATCCCCAAGCTAACGGTTACCCTGCTGTTTAGCCGGGGCCACCCTTGGCGTAACGTGGTTGTGAGCAGTTTGGACAAGACCTCCGTGCTCGTGCTGAATGGCAGCGGAACCTATAACTAGCCCGCCTCTAGCCTCCAAGGCGTCGTATTCGCGACCGTCATAATTAGCGTCAAAGAACTTCTTGAACCATTGCAGAAATTCAAAGTTGTCTTGGAAACGGCCCTTGATCAGTTTGTCTACTGGTATTATCTAGAAAATTACCATGAAGACATGATGATTTCATTTGATTATACATATAATAATCGTACTCCTTCAAAGTTCCACACTGAATTAGAATAATGTTGAATCAAATAAAAATCAAGGGAGTAAGTTGGAAAATGTTTTTGTCTGTCTGTGTCTTGCCATTGAATCTCAGACTCAAATGACATAATTCAGGAAATCTTTTGAAAAGTGATACATTTTGGAAATTATGTAGGATATTTAATGATCTACAATAGCTTTGAACCCTTTGAATTGTTTCACAAACCTTATTTTATAAATTTTATATTATTGACAGGAATAATGGTACAACTACTCAAAACCTTGAAAAACAAAGAAGGAAAACGTTATATTTATTCGGTATAGACTAAATTCATCAGAATTGTTCCTTTCTAAAAAAAAAAAAGTGTTTCTGAGAATGAAATTTTGGGGGTCAACAATTTAACATTGTGCGTCTTTCATTCATAGAGGACATATTTAATACAAAAACGGAATGCTCTATTAAAATTTTAAACCACAGATAAAGGATCATCATATCTTATCAACATTTTGAATGAATCATTGCGATATCTAATTAAACCTTAAACCACTTAATATTCCACTACATTTCTTCTAAACTGATTCAAATCAACAAGAGTTTCATTTATGTCGGAAAATATTGTTCTACCATTTAATATTCATTGAGGAAAACAGAAAACAATGTTTTAAAACACAATAGAGTAGCATTATTCTGATATAAATGCCCTCTTCTATATAACTTTTATGAAATGTTTCGACTAGATTTATTCAGGCTCTATTTCAATCGGAATAAAGTACCTACCTTGTCAACAGCCATCTTTTTGAAGGCAGCTTGTAGTATTTTAAAATTCTGAATATATTCGTGTTCGAGGTTAGTCTTGAACTTGACGCGTTTCAATTGAACAGAGTTAGGGAAGAGCATATCCATAAACTGGCAATAAGCAGCACCTGTGCATAGTTCCTCTATTTTTCCAAAACTACTTTGTAGACAATCGTTCACCCATGAGAGCATATCATGTCTGGAGAGATTTTCAGAGGTAACATTGGTTGAATAAACATTCACCGCCATCTGAAAGAACCCCACACATATAAATCATATTATAGAACAATTATTATACGAAACTTTTTTAAAGTTAAGATGGTAAAGAATTTTCGTAAGCATAACCTATATCTGTAAAAAAAAAGTAATCTCAAATGAACTGTGCGAAGCATAAAAAGTGACTTCATTAACATTCTTTCACTCGTTTTTGGTAATACATCAAAATAAGGCAAATCCAATCCAAATACCACATCAGTTTCTCTATAGGAGGTCATTGTGACTAATATTGTCCATTGATGGATGGGTGTAAATGAAAGTTTAATACCGGATCAGCTTTATATAGCGAAATTGGCAGAAAATTTATTTCATTTTTAGAGGAATAGAACCTTCTGTATATCCAAATATTAACTTTCCCTCATGAAATATTGTCACAAATGTGTGCTTCTATGTACTTTTCAAATAACATTCTCATAAGATTTCAAACGTTCTTACCCTAATAAGTTCAAGAAGCAAATTTAACAATGAAGTATATTCTATATGTGGATGTATATCTAACGCACTTCTTCAATTTATCATTCACCGGCACTGAATTGACATTCATACAAGTGAAACCGCCATTTTATTTCAACAGGAGACTTTTTGAAATGAAACTCAAAAAAAGATTGACTTTTTATCGCATATCGGCAATTCAACCTATTCCGTACAGGGTTGCCAATGTAATCCGCAGTACAATCAGTTACTACTCCAGATTCCGACACAGAATAATATTTATTTTGCTAGGTGATAGGTGTAGAAATTTTGAATTCAAGTGTTTCGAATCAACGCTAAACTCATTTTTATTAGAGATTGTGGTTAGTTGAAAGGAAATCTTACATTATCTGAATGGCAACCTGAATAACCTTATTTGTTCCTCGGATAGGAATAGAAACGATATACTACGTGAAACTAGGACAGCGCCATCTGTACCTGGGAAATAATTTATTACGGTTTATTTCAAATTTCAATAGCTTGTCCCCTCACAATGTAAAATTGAATAAACCTATTTTAGACAACTTGGATTTGTTCAAAAATGTTCTGAAATTGAGTCTGGAAGCCTACGACATCTGTAATTCTTCTTCTTCTGATGGGACTCACTTCTTTCGATAGATTGGAAGCAGTGGCGTGCATAAAATTTTTTTGAGAATATAGATTATAAAGAAAAATCAGAAATTATTAAAAACAATTTTATTCAGGTTTAAACTCTTACATTCTAATATACTCGAAAAATAGCGATGCAGAAAAATATGAGAGCAAATTAAAGAATCAATAGAATTTAAAAAGAATACTAAACAGAAAATCCTATGTGTATTTATGTAAATCTTAACAATAAAGAAAATATGGCTCTATTCAACATAAAACGAATTCTAAAAGAGGTCAGAAAAACAGGTCAGTCTTGATGAATTTTGAAAGTTTCAACTTTTATTGATACCTACTGCTTATTTTATCTTTTGAAGCCAAAAATTATGACCCGTACAATCTTAACCCATCGAAAAATGGAATTTGAAAAAATTCAATCAATATCACTGGATAAATCGGATTCTCCTTCTACTTCATCATCTGAATACTCATCTCCACATGGGGAAAGAGGATCAAAATTAGAAGAATGACGAGAATTTTCTTCATCTAAATGAACCCCTGCTAAATCTTCTGAGCCCATTAGGAAGGATGTGCTAGTTCCAGCATCTACGTCTAGGTTATCTGTATCCTTATTTTCACCTGATGCCAACTGAACAACATATTCCACCAGTGATTTAGGCACCATTGATTTGATTGTCTCCAGATTTTCAGGTGTAACAGTTCCGGTATCCAAGCCCATAAACATGCCAATAGACTTCAATATATCAACATCATCATTTATCTCAAACTTGTCATTAAATTTAAAAATATATTCCAATTTATCATTGGAAATACTACAATCAATAATGGTTTTTTTATTCGTATTGACAACAATAAATGGCAATTGTATTGAAGAGTTAGGTGGAGGAGGTCCATGGGTTTCTTCCAGTTGTCTATTTCTCTGTGCCAATTTCTTAAAAGCAATTTGATTCAGGATTAGTTCATGAAGTTGCTTTCTTTTTTCCCTGATATTATATAATTTTTTCTGTTTTTCCTTCTCAAGTTGCATACATTCTTGAAGAGAATTAGTTGGTAGTCCTATCCACCTGATCTCCTTCTTTTCTTTCGAAATGATATTCATTGCCATCAATACGTTTAAAGCATCATATACTCTTCTCCTGATATTTTTCTGATCATATTGTTGGTCAGCTATGGAACAATTTGTCATGGGATTAGTGAATTCAGCGACCAATTCATCCGCCACTTCGTTGTATGTTGTGGTTCCTTTTTTTTGAACTTTTTCACAAACTTTCATTGAAAAATGTCTCAAACCTTTACCTACTTTATCTGACTTTCTAGATCTTTTAGAATCATGGACATAATCCATCTCAAGAGGATCCTGCCTTTTCCGCTGAAGAATTGGCGGTGAAACTGTTTTAATATTTTGAGACGACTGTTGTACTTGTTGAGCTACTGTAAAACTTTGTGGATTTGCCTGTTGCATTTGTACTGTGTTCTGATGAGATGTAGTACTCACAAATCGAATGTTCTGCATTTGGGATGGACTAAGATGGATAGTTTTTGGGCCTTTTACCATTGAGTTCATATTCACATGTATTGGTACTGTTTTTGTAACTACATTAGACCCGATAGTTTTGATTATTGGTGATTGCGGTGCACTGTTCATCAGCTGTGTTATTTCTTGGCCACTAGCCGCAGTAGTTTTGAAGATTTTTATAGGTTGAGTAGTCACATTTGAAGTTAGAATTCCACCAACAGATTTACCACTGGCTTGAGAAGTTTGCACCAATTTTATCATTTGTGGTTGTCCGTTTGCACCTTGTATAAGCCAGCCCGTAGCATTGCCTGGCTGGGACATTTTGTGGAATTCAAAAACCGAAGACGCACTTTAGAACATTTTTGTCACTTTCCAATCACACAACAGTTAAAAAAAGGTATAATACAGTTATAGTTACGAAAATTTACCTTAAATGTTTTAAAGTTAACCCAAAATTCCCTTTAAATAAAAAAGTATTATGTTTTCTATAATTTCGACTCGACTTGGCTCCCAGGTTTATGATTTTGTGATAAAAAAGTTGGCATAGAAAATTAGGGTACGCTCTATGACGAATGTCAATGTATAAATGCTTTCACAAGATTTTGTTATTATTTTTGAATAAATGTATAAAATAAAGGTAAATATTACCTAATCATTTAAAATTGTGTTCTATATTATAAACATCAATTTTAAAATTAAATTTTATATTAGGAATATGAAATCTATGCCTTTACGGTTTTCAATATTTTTTGGCGCGAAATGTCTACATCTCAGTTGAAAGCAGTAATAGAGATAGCGGGCTTTAGTAAACGGTTTAATTTAAATTTTTTTTCGAATGTAATTGAAAGTCATGTAATTCTTATAGTAAACATGTCACTCCCCATTCTATGCAACTGAAAAATACGTCAGCTCCCCTTTACATCTATAACTTTTTGCTTGAAACTGTACTTTTTTTAATTGAAAATATAATCGAAAACAGTGTTCTGGAATGTGTTTGTGTGAAATTTATAAAGTTATTATGTCGATAAATGTGAGATAACCCACGTGGGTTGTCTTTGGGTTTTTTTCAATAAATGTCTTAATTCCGATCCATGGGTGGATCGTTATTGGTGAGCAGCCTAGCACAGCGTAACGGATAGGAGAGAGAGAAATAGTTCGTTTTTGGAAATTCTAGCCTGGCTTGCTTTCTGCAAGTATTTTGAGAATGTTTGTTCGAAATGAGATTTGTACAAAAATGAAGAATTAGGTAAGTAAGGTACAAACCAAAATTTATGTCATCCGTCAATTTAAAGTGAAAGCAAAACATTGCGGTAACGCTGGCACTAACCTTATTTAGGAAACCGTATTAGTGGGTTATAAAGTGTATGCGAAGATATTAAATTACAATTGGTTTTTTAATGCTCCTCTTCGAGTTGCCAATGGCCGCATAAAGCATAAGAAGAAGAAACAGTTTTGAACATTCTATGGTTTCTCTGCGGACAAAGGACAAAGTAAACTATAATCACAGTGACTAATTATTGTCTAACTGATCATACATGGAAGTCATGAAACAGAGAAAATTATTCTTTGTATCATGCTGATCGTATGCTCCGTAGCAATCGCCATCTTAGGTAGCGAATTCGAATTGCGCTCACTTTTGAGTCGTTTTTTCGCTTGGGATCCGGTTCAAAACTATTTTGAATATTTCGAAACAGATGAAATAGGTTTGAGTTATAGTTATTTGTGGCTTTCGGTTTGGCTTGCGCATTCGATTTGCTTCGAAAAGCGTGCGCAAAACAACAAAAACCGAGCACCGGTGCACGAAAACCTAAATCGAAAGCGCATATTGTCACGCTGAAAAACGACTTTGCTAACGTGTTGGCAATTGACAGTTGTGTCAGTGGTTCTTCGACGAATTTCCAATTCAAATATTACCAATAATGTAAACTGTAACTTTTATTTTTGAACAGTAAACTGGAGCAAACTACGATATTTAAATCTAAATCATGACCTTGAAGAAAGGATTCCTCAGAAGGTAGAATATAACTTAGGCAACAACTTTTAATTTCAAACATCACGGAGTCAGCAGATTTTCACCGCCAGACAAGAGGGATCTCTTCGTTTTCGAGCCTGTTCACCGTTCTATGACCTTGACTTTATTCGCAAATATGAATCGCAGTAAGAGAGATTACTCTTTGCAATCACTGAAGTTTATCATAGATAAACGATTGTACTCTTTTATCTATGATGTTTACTCGCGATTCCAAATACCGATGAGGGCGCTGCGGAATGTAAGCAAACATGGAGGAAAACAAGTACCTTTTCGAGATTTACTGTGGTGAAACGGGTTATTTTAGGTGTGTTTCAGGTGTTTCCTTTGATTTTGATAGTTTTATGTGAGGACTTTTTGATGAATTATTGTAGTATAGTGTGAAGTTTATTGATTTCAGGTGAACACATTGATTTTTTCAATTTTAATTATATCGAAATCGATGATAATTCAACAGGAAAAATGGAGCACTATTTTAGTTTGATGTTTGATGACAGTGTTCACTTATTTGGAAGCTATACCTGAAAGTCGATCATTCGCGCTTTTCTTCTGTCCATTTTTTTCACTCTGTCGAAAGCATTAGTGACACAAACTGCTGAGGCATCCTTCTTATGAAATTTATGGAAATGTATAGCCCTGTTTTGATTTTTCTTCGAGGAGCAATTGAAGACACAACAATTAGGTACAGTTTTTTTGGTACTAGAACTTTGTTCACTCATTGTTTGATCCAATGTCCTAGAATTCATGTACATATATTATTTAAACATAAAATTGTTTCATTCAGACTTCACCTCATGGATGATTCTAATTTCTTTCTTACAGAAAGATCAAGTCACAGTTATTCGAAATACGAAGATCAATTTCATAACACACTTGTTGATAATTATTTTATTACCCTTCTTAGTCACTACTCAAAGCTGCCCCAGATGAGCACTACATCAGTGGCTATTTTATGGAAAAATGTATCTTCATGGCTCAGAGGTTATTCAAGAGAAAACTTTGGAAAACTGTGGTATTGAAATTTCAAGGTCTTCATGTTTGGTCGTGGAAGATGGTTACAGCAAACCAAAAGCTCGACGCCGCTGGATTTGAATATCGTCTCCAATACACTCCTTATAATTCTCCAGTCCAGTCGATCGAGACCACAGGTCTCCACCACCAATTTCGGAATTGCTAGCTTCACCAGATTCTGGTCTACCATAGTGTCTCTTAACTTGGTGGGACTCTTCCAGACATCCTCATAAGACGGCTACCTATGAGTACCTTGGTAACTAGGTAGAAGATGTTTCTTTAGCCCTTTTTCAACTGCAGCCCTCCTTCAACTTCTGGATTCTGCTCTCGCAGTGTTTGTAGTTGAACAAATCTCTTGGAGAACACAACAGCAATGCCCTGGGCATTCGTGGATCTTCTGCCACTCGGTGTGCCAGCGCGTAATAATCAGGCACCTTGAAAAGGTCTCGTGTCTCCTCTCTAGTTACCACATGTAGAACTTTCTGTCCGTTTGAAAACAAGGACATAAACTCCTCGTATGTCATCTTATCCTCCGGTGGTTTGAGGGTGCGAACTTGGCCGTGATTTCCAGCGTAAGGGGACAATCTATTGAAGTGGACGACCCTTGGTTTTCCTCAGGGTGGTTTGTGTATTCGGCAGACAAGGTGTTTTTATCGTTTTCATGATTTTATACGGACCTTCTCAAGAGTTCTGCAACTTTGGCGATATCCCACGACTACGTTTGGGGTTGTACAGTCGAATCAGGTCACCATCCTGAATCCCTCCTGCCTCGGCCTTGTTGTCGTATGTCTGCATAATTCTATCGCTGGCGCTCTGGATGTTTAACCTGACTCGTTCGTGGATATCGTCCATTCTCTGCCCCAAGATGCTGACATAGTCTTCTCCTGCTGTGTCTTGTCCCGGTGATATCCCAAACCACAGGTCACATGGGAGTCGCAGTTCTCGGCCCATTACAATTCTAGCAGGGGTTTGGCCAGTATATTTATGTACTGCAGAACGATAGGCCATCAGGAACAAATTAAGATACTGGTTCCAGTCTCTTTGATGATCAGAGACAACCTTGGGCACGTTGCGGCTGATTGTTTTGTTCATACGCTTCACCATTCCATCGAAGCGCTGTGGTCCTTGTCTTGTTGATATTCAGCAGTTGACACATTTCTTGAAACACTTTAGAATTCAGAGTTCCTGCCTTGGTCTGAGTGTAGCTCCAATTGAATACCGAATCGACATATCCACACTTTCATCAAAACATCGGCGACGGTGATAGCTGCCTGGTTGGGTAGGGTATAGGCTTCGTCCCACTTACTGAAATAATCCATTACCACCAGGATTTATTTATTTTCGTGATCATATGCCTACATTGTACTGACGCATCGGGGCCTTGGGTCGTATTCGAGGTCCATCGCTAGCAGCACATACAGTGCACTTTCTACACCAGTCCTGAACATTAGCTTGACAATTAGCCCAGTAAAACCGCTGCCTCACTTTCTGCAAGATCTTCTTCACCCCCAGATGTCCTCCGGCGACCCCGTCATGGAGTTCCAGCAGCACTTCCTGTCTTTTAATCCTGAGTACTAATATTTGGTGTCGGTCTCCACCGCCATTCTCGAACCCCAACACACGCTTCATTACCCCATTGTCCACCGCCCTGGTTCTACGAAGCTTGCTTCTTTCTCTTCTGCTCGTCGGCAATGGGAGCAGTCATCTGGGCATGGTCTCCTCGATAAAGCGTCTGCATTCTTATGGCTAGTTCCGGCTCGATGTTCGATCTCAATATCAAACTCTTGAAGTCTCTCGATCCATCGTGCTTCTTGACTCTCAGGATTTTTTTAACTGCAAGAGCCATTTGAGAGCTGCATGGTCAATTCTTAACAACAAAATTCTCCCATACACATACTTGTAAAAGAGTTCCACTTCCTTAACGACAGCTAACAGCTCTCGCCTGGTCACACATTAGTTCGACCTCCTTTTCCTCGTCCGTGAGAAGGCAACTAATTTTTCCAATTCTGTTGGTAAGTTATTGGCCTGGCTAATCGTACCTTGTACACTCCGGATCGGGAACTGACGAGCAGTGCCCTAAAACTGTTCCTTTTTTTAAGGTCACAGGGAAATAATTGACATTCATGACCCTTACCGGCACCAGTTTGTCAGCACACAGCATCAACTCGTTTTTCCAGCTTACTAATGGATTTCTCCATTTGTCCATTTCTTCCTCAAATCTATCTATCTCAGTGTTCAATTCTTCACTTATGTTATCCATCTCTGTCTCTATTCTTACTTCTAGAACACCACAGAGCTGCTCTTCCAGGCTTTTTGCATTTTCCTGAAGCTGTTCCTCCAGATTATGGAATTTTCTTGGAGCTTCTCCTCCAGATTTGTAGAATTTTCTACCAAAGTTCTTGAATTTTCCTCGAGTTTATTCATTATCAAACTCAAATCCACTCCGGGAACTTCGAATAAAAATATTCGGGGTCCTCACCTTCTTGTATAAGTCCTTCTCCAAGTATTTCTTGTAGAACTGCCTTTTTACCCGTTGTTTCCAGTTCCCTTTCCTCCATTTCCTGTTTCAACTCCGCGACTTTCCATTCTAAAAGACGCACTTTTCTCGTCATATTGTCCAAACCAGCCAGTTTTACGTTAAAAGTTCAATCAGTTTATTTTCCGCGAACCAACTGTTCACTACGCGAGCACTTTTTCATTTAAGAATCGCACTTCTGACACCACTGTGATGAATATAGTCCAAATTCTTCTTGAAATCGTTTATTTACAGTTCACTAATACTTATTTATTTACAACACTCAATAATTTATCTACACGCTATTTAGTCCTATACTGTACTACTCTCGCTTCGGGGCGATGTCGTTTTATATATCGCTCCATTTTTGAGCTTTCTAGTGAACCCGGGAAGGCCTGTTTCTCGATTCCTCTAGAAACACCGTGTCTCGCTCTGCCCTGACGCCCACGTACGAGTGACACGACAGGTCCGGCCTAGATTCGTTACAATATGATTTTAATTTATGGTGAATCCAAAAATCTAGGATCGGATTCTGGAAATGGTTGAGGAACGAGGAACAACCAAATATTAGTACAAGATTCATAGCCAGAGTTGTCCGAGTGAGCCACAGTAAAGTTTGGAAAACATTAAGGCAAGAGCAATTCCATCCCATTTCCAGAGAGTTCAAGCACTCCAACCAGAAGATCATCCTCGAAGAAAAGAATTCTGCCTGTGGCTGACATTTGACAACATTTATTCTGTTTACTGACGAAGCCACTTTCACAAGAAATGGAGTTAACAATTTTTACAATACTCATGTATAGTCAACAGAAAACCCTCACGCTGTCAAAAGAACAGGTTTTCAGAAAAAATTTCCTTGAATGTCTGGATCGGACTGCGGTGCGGTTTCTTATTTCAATGATATCGATGTTTTCCTTAACACAATATTTGACTCCTGAAAATGTGCATTTTTCCTACTTTCTAACTATCAGAAACAATTTTTGAGCGCTCGTACTACTTACACGAGGGCTATATCATTTCGTCA
Organism: Aphidecta obliterata; assembly: GCA_963966015.1. Lineage (NCBI taxonomy): Eukaryota > Metazoa > Arthropoda > Insecta > Coleoptera > Coccinellidae > Aphidecta > Aphidecta obliterata. The sequence goes on along the minus strand of OZ014427.1, from coordinate 30,058,081 downwards.
CGATGTCTGTATTTTTCGAATATTGAGCCGAAAATGGTCTCAATCGACTATGTTCGACTCACTGATGACGAATCCGTCGGAAAATTCGAGTCTGTCCGTCCGTCCGTCCGGCCGTAAGCACGATAACTCTCGAAGGGAATGTCCTAGAAACTTGAAAATTTCAGGGTAGGTTCGAATCTCGAATGCCGCAGTTGATTTCGTTATTGGGCAAAATTCACCCAGGGGTTCCGTAAATATGGCCGTTCAAAGTTTTGTTCCCCTGATTACGTGAAAACTACAGATTCGATCGAGATGATTTTGCACTTGAATGGAGAATGAGGTGCTCAAGCTACATGTGAAATTTTGTTCAGATCGCATGACCAGAACCATAGAAACCATAGAAAATTGTAACTTTTGAACAGAAACGCCTGGGGACTTGAAATTTTCAGGATAGGTGTAGATCTCGAATGTCTTGATGAGATCTATGAGCAAAATTATACTAGGGGATCCGTAAATATGGTCGTTTGAAATTTAGTTTTCTTGATAATTTCAAAACTACAGATTCGATCATGACGAAATTTTGTATATTAATGGAGAATGATATATTCAAGCTACATTTCTCCAGATCACATGACCAGAACCATAGAAACCATAGAAAATTATAACTCTCGAACGGAAAAGCCAAGGGTCTTGAAATTTTCAGGATAGGTGTGGATCTGAAAGGTCACGTTCACGTTTATCAATGAGCAGAATTATACCAGGGGTTCCGTAAATACGGTCGTTTGAAATTTTGTTTTCTCGATAATTTCGAACTACCAATTCGATCGAGATAAAATTTTGTATTTTATTCGAGAATGATATATTAAAGCAAAATTTTGTCCAGATCACATGACCAGAACCATAGAAACCATAGAAAATTATAACTTCCGAAGGGAAAGGCCTATTTTCAGGGTGGTTTTGGATCGCAAATGTCGCGGTCATGTTCATCAATAAGCAAAATTAGACTAGGGGTTCCGTAAATATGGCCCTTCAATATATTTTTTTCCTGATAGTTTTGAAACTACTGATTGGATTGAAATGAAATTTTGCACCTAGCTGAGGAATATTCAAACTACGTGGGCAATTTTGACCAGATCGCATCGCCAAGACCATAGATACCGTAGAAAATTCTAGCGAATTTAAAAAAAAAAATTGATCAGCTGAAGCACTGACATTAAGTCTGGAGTCTCGCCTAAGTTTCAGAATTTTTTTGACAGCTGTCGAAAATTCCTTCAATTGATTTCTGAAACTGGAAAATGCGAATCTACCTACAAGGTGGATGTACGAGCGCTCAAAAGCTCCTGACTTCACGGCAGTGCTTTTCGTAATTTTTTTCATTCAATAATAAGTATAATAAATCCCTTGTACCTGAAACTCGCTTCCATGAAATCGTTTTTAATCCTATCTTTTTTAAGGAAACATTTAAATTCTTCCTTATTTCCATAAATATTTTCTTTCACCATCTTGAATATGTTGCATAAATTGAAATTTGTTTATATCATGTGTAATATTGAGTCGACAATCTGCTATCTATCAGACCATATTAATTATTCTAGTTATTTCTTTGATCTGTACTAGTGTTGTGCATAATTTTAAAGATGTGTTTGTATTCAATTCGCAATTTTTTATGGATTTCCCAATAATTTCGATAATATCAACGTCGTACTCAGAGTCGGAAAATCTTTCAGGCGTACTTGATGTACCGAAATTTTATATACCTTGATATACCGTCTGAGAAGTCAGTAATCGTACTCAACTCCAAGATAACAATAAACTATCGGAGGAAGAAACCACCTGCTTCTTTTTCATAGTTCATTATGAGCCTGGATTCAAGTACAAGAAGTTTTGTTCCTCACATGGAAGATAATGAAGAAAAGGAAGACAATAATATCAGAAACAACTCAGGTGACAATGAGTCTCTTGTCTGCAGTGGAGTTCACGATCATACAAGAGGAAATGTTCAAATTGCCCCAGATTCAGGTTTTCAGGGTAAACGATTTTCGTATGATTATTATAGATAGTGAAAATTATTTCCATAAAATTCACTTCTACTGAAAAAGTTCGAACCAAAAATCGAATAAAAAATCGCTTCCCTCGTAACAAAATGAAATTGAAGTTTCTGAAAGAAAATTTGAAGACTAAACCTACTGATTGTAATGGGTGTTGGACCTCAACTGATCAAATATATGCAGTATGTTGAAAATAAGGGGGTAATAGCATGAATATATAGGAAGGAAACAGTAAGAGATACAACTATACATAAATACAAAGTTTCGATCCGATCGGAATTTTTCGAATTATTGAGGAAAATATTCAGATTGTTGTATCTGCGGAACCCTTCGGCGGATTTCGTCCGTTAACGAACTCAAACGGCGTACCCTGAAATTGTCAAAACTTCAGTCGTTTACTTTCGAAAGTTATCGTGTTTACGGCCGGACGGCCACGATTGAATTTGACCAAGAATACTTCATCTGTGAGTTCAATCTAATCGTCCATTCTCGTGAGAAGAATGAAAGGGGTTGGTATAACTACTACATGGTGAGACTCTTACCTACGCCCATGATTACCGACATGAATTCGATGAACCGTGTGATGGGAATAAGACGATTAACTGAATAATCGGGGATCAAAAGAGATTTAATTAGTTACAACCCTATAATTCTTAGATGTTAGACCGCGTCTATTGCCCTAGGTCAATTTATCTTGTCTGTTTTTTCTTGCATTAACGTATCTAGCCCACGCATTTTCGGAGGAGTCCTGGGCATTCTATTGGTTCAATAATTGGTTATCTACATTCTACAAGATTTTTTTTATCATGTTTTGTCGGTTTTTTCAGATTGATATATGACCGTTTGACCGTTATTCTCAAAAGAATTTTATTATCGATAGATATCCCAACTGAGTGTCCCGAGACGCAATTTCAAATAGAGAAGGGTTCACATGTCTGACTGGCTATGGAAGAAATGAAAATATGAGTTCTTGTCTTCTAAAATATATGAAATATTACAAATCTGAATATAGGGTGAGTTATAACAAGTGTAACAAACTTTGGTAACCGGTTTTGGAGATTATTTTAAACAAAAAATATATTCATTAGAGACTTATGTACCTATAAGGATTTTTAGGGAGTAAGGTTCATTGTGTAACCACGACACAAAACATATAGGTACCTAAAAAATATTGAAAAGCACTGACGTGTTGTCAGAAGCTTTTGCGCGCTTGTTTCTGTGTACCGAAACGGCATTCATTGTTCATCGTAAGTATAACAAGTATTGTTATTTTAATTTTATAAACTCCAAAAGATGGAATCACCGAATTCCATTGAATATATAAAAGAAACCTAAATTTTTTTATGTGTACTACAACGGCCTCAAGTGTTTATCAGTAATACAAATACTTTCATATTATTTTTGTAAATTTCAAGAAATGGAAGGCCAAAATGGCTTTCATGGTTCATTGTTAGTATGACAAATCCTTACAATTTATTTTCATGAACAATTTACTTATTCAAGTTATGCTATGACAACATCAGCAACTTGAGAAAATTCGAGTCTAAATGTTAATTTTTGAGCGCTCGTTCTACTTACACGAGGGCTATATCATTTCGTCACGATGTCTGTATTTTTCGAATTTTGAGCCGAAAATGGTCTCAATCGACTATGTTCGACTCACCGATGACGAATCCGTCGGAAAATTCGAGTCTGTCCGTCCGGCCGTCCGTCCGTCCGTAAGCACGATAACTCTCGAACGAAGCAACCTAGAGACTTCAAATTTTCAGTGTGGATTCAGTTCCCGAATGCCTCGGTTGAGTTCGTTAATGGGCCAAATTCCACCAGGGGTTCTGTAAATATGGCCGTTCAAAGTTTTGTTCCCCTGATTACTTGAAAACAACAGATTTGATCGGGATGAAATTAGAGAACTCAAATGGAGAATGGGGCGTTCAAGCTACATGTGAAATTTTGTCCAGATCGCATGACCAGAACCATAGAAACCATAGAAAATTGTAACTTTTGAACGGAAACGCCTAGGGACTTGAAATTTTCAGGATAGGTGTGGATTACGAATGTCGTGATCACGTTCATCTATGAGCAAAATTAAACTAGGGGTTCCGTAAATATGGTCGTTTGAAATTTAGTTTTCTTGATAATTTCAAAATTACAGATTCGATCGTGACGAAATTTTGTATACTAATGGATAATGATATATTCAAGCTACATTTCTCCAGATCACATGACCAGAACCATAGAAACCATAGAAAATCATAACTTTCGAACGGAAAGGCCTAGGGACTTGAAATTTTCAGGATAGGTGTGGATCTGAAATGTCGCGTTCACATTTATCAATGAGCAGAATTATACTAGGGGTTCCGTAAATACGGTCGTTTGAAATTTTGTTTTCTCGATAATTTCGAAACTACGGATTCGATCGAGATGAAATTTTGTATTTTAATCGAGAATGATATATTAAAGCAATATTTTGTCCACATCGCATGACCAGAACCATAGAAACCATAGAAAATTGTAACTTTCGAACGGAAAGGCCTAGGAACTTGAAATTTTCAGGGTGGGTTTGGATCGCGAATATCGCGGTCACGTTCATCAATGAGCACTAACCACCCTAAAAATTTCAAATCCCTAGGGCTTTCCGTTCGAAAGTTATATTTTTCTATAGTTCTGGTCATGCGATATGGACAAAATGTAGCTCAACTATATCATTCTCCATTAAAATACAAAATTTCGTCACGATTGAATCCGTAGTTTTGAAATTATCCTGAAAACTAAATTTCAAACGACCACATTTACCTATGTCTAATTTTAATCATTGAGAAATGTGATCGAATCCGCAGATTTGAAATCATCCAGAAAACTAAATTTCAAACGACCATATTTACGGAACCCCTAGTATAATTTTGCTCATAGATGAACGTGATCACGACATTCGAGATCCACACCTATCCTGGAAATTTCAAGTCCCTAGGCGTTTCCGTTCGAAAGTTATAATTTTCTCATGTGGGTTCAGTTCCCGAATGCCGCAGATAGGCTCGTTAATGGTCAGAATTCTACCAGGTTTCCGTAAATAGGGATAGAGGGATCATAAACCGGACTAAAAACATGGATTCCTAAATATATATATGAACGCGTTGTTGCAATGTACATGTCCATGTGTACCTTCATATCTATTAAAATAAATGGCTTATGGCAATTCACCTATTTGTGAACATTATACACCTAATTGTGAAGATTATACTCACATATGACTTTTATAACAATTATTCAAATGTAGTCAATGCTCATGATTAGATAATCATCATATTTCTTCATATTGGCCACTGGCCACTGCATATTTATCATTAACCTTTCTCAACTTTTCTCTAGAGAAGGATAGCATATTGGAATATTGATAATCGTTTTTGTTTTTTGCAGATTTGCGATCTAATAGCAGAGTTTCCGGAAATAGTGATACATGTATCATGATGTTTATGATAACTTTGATAGTTCTACTCATCCTAGTGGTAATAATTAGAATATATTTCGATTTGAAGGAATTCGCTCGAACCAAACACTCCTGAGGGTTTTATAAAATTGGAATCGTAACTATTTACTACTTTCCAATAATTGGCAACATTAGTTTGAAGATTTTACAAAATAATGTTTTTATTTCCGTATATTTTGTCCCTTTGGTTTCAATATAGTTTTTGGAAATATCCAAATGTTATGTAGGTACCTGTTTGTTACTTAATATAATAAAAAGATGTTATCTTATATCTGTAATTAGCTTTTTTTTTGATTCGCACTTTGGAAGGTATCATCTCTGGACACCACCTATCTTCCATCCTGGCAACAGAAACCAGTCTTCGAAGGATATTACCCGCGAGCTTTGTGTATTGAATTTATTTTGAACCTGAGATATTTCCAAACCCTGACAGAAACAGAAAAACGAACTTATATCAATACAAAAGATAAATTAAAAAGTACACTTTTTAAAATCTCTCCTTAAAAACTGTTATGGAAATTGAAAATGGTTATATTTCTCAAAAGTTTTGAGAATTTAAAATAAAATAAATTCAAATTATATCACCAAAAATTCAAGAACCTTCAAACATCTTTAGTCAATTCAGTAAATTCGATCGATTAATAAATTATTATATTATTATATTTTCAAAGAGGGTTCATTCTATTTGAGAAGAATATGAATTGGTTAAAATTATTAATTTTAAATAGTTAAGTTTAGTTATGTTTATGAAGAATATCAAAATGAAGATGTGCATGTGAAGATGGAAAATGTATCAAAAATGTTGGCATACCAGGGAATGCGATATTAAATAATTTGGAAGCAATAAAGCAGGACAGTTGACAATTGAATTGAGAGAAACGTCGAGAGTGGAAATTGATATTTCAAAAAGTTGGCAAAAAGATTGGTTTTGGGAGAAGAAAAGTATAGTAAATAGTATTTGGAACTTTATCAAGAGTAGATGCGTAGATTGAATTGTTAGAATTGATTTGGCGAGTGAAGGAGATATCAAAACGGCGTGCTGGTTATAAGAAGGAGAATTGAAATTGGAGATTAGAACATAAATAGTGAGTGCACTCACCATATGAACGTTATTTCAGAGTTTAGATATATTAGTTTTAGTTTCTTTTGATAGTTGGGGTTGTTTTGTAGAATACGGTTACTGACTATATAATTTCGCAAAAAAATTCTTTTGAATTGTTCATTTTAGAACCCTGCTTGAGGTAGAGATCTCGGGCAAAATTGAATATATATAATTAATACAAAAGTCTTAGAAAATTGTTAGTGGTTTTCATAAATTTCAAAATTTAATAGTAATATCTTGGAACGAACCATAACAGTACATCACGTTATTCTAACCATTTCCTGCAACACATGATATATCATGTTATGAATATCGTGAAAAATACAGTATTTTGTTTTGTGTTACAAACGAAGAGAGGTCATTACTTGGATGATATCAAGGAGAAAGTCTTATAGAATTGGGTCCCACAAACGCTTTGTTTTTACGGAAAGTTCGAATTTTTTCCAAAATTTTTTCCTGATAGCTTTTGCATTTCTCGAGATATTCAGCTGAGATTTGGCAATTATTACACTCAAGTACCTGTAGGCACCAATAACGAAGAAATAATGTGCCAACACTTAATGGACTGTACATAAACGAGTTATTAATATTTATGTTCGAGAATAATAGTATATTATTTCATAAGTAGGAAAAGTGTCACTTTTTATGGCGAGCCTGGGTTTACCCGCCGAACGTAGTGAGGCGGGTAATTGAAGGCGAGCCATGAAAAGACACTTTTTCTCCGAATGGAATATGTTATTTTTTTTTCAAACGTTTTGAAATTCATACAAATCTGGAGATCCACCTTTGAATTAGATTTATGTTTACGATCGTGATAATTGAAATATCAATGGAAAATTGTCTAGTTACCATTGTCATGAAAAATTCATTTTGACAGAAGTATAATAATTGATAGTTATCACTTGCTAGCTGGTGAAACGTGAAAATGTCATCCGAAATTGAGGCTTTGGCCAATGAAGCAGTCTCTTTCCTTGGGCCATCAAAGTCTAGTGAAAAATATTCTGCAGCATATGATCCCTTCGTGAATTGGTGCAATTCGAAAAGTGTGGCAGTTTTTCATGAGAATGTACTTCTAGCATATTTCAATACAATGGGTAGCCGTTATTCTATGATAAAGTCTCAACAAGCGATCAAACACGAAATAGATAGTGGTGAATCTTTGAAGTTACGCGCGTTTTCGAGAAAATAAAATGAAGGATATCATGCAAAGAAATCAAGAGTTTTTCTGAGGAGCAGTTCGAAAGTTTTCTATTTGGCTGCTAGTAGAATATTGAACGTCGAAGAATTTCCTGGAACCAGCAACTCACATGACCCCATTGAGTCATCAGCTTCTGAACAGAATCCTTCCCGTATTTTACTACATGGTTTCAATTTTCAAAATGCAACATTGACCAATTGCACATTCAATGTAACTTTAGTGAATAAAAATGACTTTTGATTCAGAATTTTTTAGGTTGTGTATGTTTCCTAATTCATCGTTTACATAGCGACACTTTTCCCTCCGGCGTACGGAAATGTGATTAATTATTTACATAGCAACACATTTCCTTACGGCGGAGGAGAAGTAGAACTTTTCGATGATCCTGTCAGTTGAAAAATGACGTTGTTTCTGTACGTTTGAAAAAAAAAACATTTTTGTACAATATGAGATAACAGGTAGAAGCAATAATAACGAATTTACAATATCCCTCGCACCGACTAACACAATTATGAAAAAGTAAATGTTTATTCAGGAATTCAGGTAAACCTAACAGCCAATTGCCTCTGAAATAAAACAAATATACCTGCTGGAATCTTTGGCAGAGGAATGTGTTTGATATTCGATGTTCGATGTTACATATTAAATGTTTAATGTTTCATGTTTGATGTTTATTGTTTACTGTTTAATGTTTAATCTTCAATGTTCAATGTTTTTCTTCAATGTTTGATTGTTAATGCTAATGTTTAATGTTCAATTTTCGATATTTAATTTCCGATTGTTAATGGTTAATTTTCGATGTTTTATGTTTATATCCGGGCCCTCTTAGTTCTCTGTGAGACCCCTCGTAAGCTCAAAACTTATGAATTCCATATTTGGTCAATCTTAAACTTAATTCATTGAATGAATATTTGGGAATGGTCAGAATCAAATCAAATCGAATTTATTTCAACGTAAAGGGAAGACTAATAAAATTTCATATAATTTTCTTTCGACGATAAAAAAAAATACAATGAAAGCCTCTGAGTATTCAGATTGCAACTATTATATGAATACTCGAAGTGAAAATGAACAAGAAAGAACTATCATAACTCCAGCCAGGGGTATATTTTGACTAACTTAACTAACATATACACACCTACAGAGTGTCAAACATATTTGAGCTCCAATGTATTTCCGTAAGATCCCTGTAGTCATATTATGAGAGAAGCTCTCTGAAGTCTGAAGGATGTTTGTACGAGTCTATTCGAAGTAGCCGGACTCGGTGCACCTATTTTTCCTGATTTATAGCGATTGTGCGTACCAATTTGATTTGCTGAAAAAGGAAGAAGCCCATCCCTCTAAAGAACCGCTGACTGGTTGCTATAATACTGACCAACTGCCAAAGAGACCGGTTTGCCTGAAAAAGGTCATTTTTATAACGGCGCGTATGATGCAAGCCATTTCTTGTCACTGTCCGGTAATGGAAGGCCGTAAACGTTTATAAGGCACTTCATTTCGTGCATTTCATTAGGATTTTAGTGCATATCGAAAAGAAATCTGGATTACTATGACAAGCTCAATTGTGAGAAGTAATTAGAGCATTGTTATTGTCAACGTGAATTTAATCATTTAGATTCACTAATTTCCGCATTTATAAACAATAGAATGGACGAATAAAATAATAACAGATCCTCCAAAAGAGCTATTTCTGAAGTTTGGAAAATATTCAGTTGTTATATCCGTAGTGCTTGCCAAATACTCGGATAATTTCCCGACTGCACGAAGTGCAGGACGAAAAATATTCGATAATTTTACAAGCACGAGGGGTATAACTACTGAATATTTTCCAAACTAACCCTCAATAATGATTTATTAAATTTTGAATAACTTGTTTTTAAAAAATTACGAAAAGCACTGCCGTGAAGGCAGGAGCTTATGAGCGCTCGTACATGCACCTTGTAGGTAGATTCGCATATTCCAGTTTTAGAAATCAATTGAAGGAATTTTCGAAGGCTGTCAAAAAAATTCTGAAACTTAGGCGAAACTCCAGACTTCATGTCAGTGCTTCAGCTGATCAATTTTTTTCGAAAATTCGCTAGAATTTTCTACGGTATCTATGGTCTTGGTGGTGCGATCTGGAAAAAATTTTGCATGTAGTTTGAATACATTACTACTCAGCTAGGTGCAAAATTTCATCCCAATCCGCTCAGTATTTTCGGAACTATCAGCAAAAAAATATTTTGAACGGCCATATTTACGGAACCCCTAGTCTAATTTTGCTCATCGATGAACGTGACCGCGATATTTGCGATCCAAACCCACCCTGAGAATTTCAAGTTCCTAGGCCTTTCCGTTCAAAAGTAACAATTTTCTATGGTTTCTAAGGTTCTGGTCATGCGATCTGGACAAAATATTGTTTTAATATATCATTCTCGATTAAAATAATAAATTTTATCTCGATCGAACCCGCAGTTTCGAAATTATCGAGAAACCAAAATTTCAAACGACCGTATTTACGGAACCCCTAGTATAATTCTGTTCATTGATGAACAGGAACGCGACATTTCAGATCCACACCTATCCTGACAATTTCAAGTCCCTAGGCCTTTCCGTTCGAAAATTATGATTTTCTATGGTTTCTATGGTTCTGGTCATGTGATCTGGAGAAATGTAGCTTGAATATATCATTCTCCATTAGTACACAAAATTTCGTCACGATCGAATCTGTAGTTTTGAAATTATCAAGAAAACTAAATTTCAAACGACCATATTTACGGAACCCCTGGGATAATTTTGCTCATAGATGAACGTGATCACGACATTCGAGATCCACACCTATCCTGAAAATTTCAAGTCCCTAGGCATTTCCGTTCAAAAGTTACAATTTTCTATGGTTTCTATAGTTCTGGTCATGCGATCTGGACAAAATTTCACATGTAGCTTGAACACCTCATTCTCCATTTGAGTGCAAAATTTCATCTCAATTTGGCCCATTAACGAACTCAACCGAGGCATTTGGGATCTGAACCTACACTGAAAATTTCAAGTCTCTAGGTTGATCCGTTCGAGAGTTATCGGAGACGGACAGACTCGAATTTTCTGACGGATTCGTCATCGGTGAGTCGAACATAGTCGATTGAGACCATTTTCGGCTCAAAATTCGAAAAATACAGACATCGTAACGAAATGATATAGCCCTCGTGTAAGTTGTACGAGCGCTCAAAAAGGACATACCTACTTATTTTTCAATAAGTTACATATTTTGTGGAAATAATAGTCCATCGTGCGAATTTTGTAACTTTCTTATTATCTTTGTCGGCAATAATAGATGAAGAACAGAGATCGCCTTGTTTTGTCCTTACCAATCTTCTGAAGAAGACCAAAAAATGTAGGTATCAAAATCATTGCGATATTTTTTTTGAAAATTACATATTTACCAGATTTTTGATATTATTTGCAATAAAATTTCATCTTCAGAAAACTCAAGCGAATATGTATGAAAATCATAGGTTAATTCATTCTTAATCTTCAATGAATATGTAAATATAAGAAATAAACCATGAAGTAAAGTTATTTGAATATTTACCTCAACGTATGAAATATGTACCTACCCTTTTTTTGTGAATTCATGATTCTTTGTTTTCATTCCTTCAAAAAATAATAGACCTTTAAAAAGGTATAAAAGACACCAAAAGGTGGTAGTGGTTTTGTTGCTGTGTACTCTAATAATCAACCTCTAGAATTGTTCGAAGAATAAGAATGTCTAATCTCATTGAATTTCCTCATTTATTAAGTTCTGGGTATTAAAGAATCCAATATTCAAAAAAAATGTGTAATATATCCATTATTCAACTACTTTCGAGTTATAATGACTCACTACTATAACTCCCTGGATCTGTGCTTCTGAACAAGCCGATTGGCCGGAAGGGAACAGTCCATTATTGGTATTAAAATGAGGTCTCTTGAATAATTTTAACGTTTTCTCAAATTAAGTTGATACCAAATTATTATTGTGATTGTTTTGCTCAAGATGAATTCAGATAGTTAAGATGAATTATTATGTACACCTTCAGAAATAAGACAATCAGGCAATTTTACCATACAGAATTTATTGCCCGAAAATCCCTAAAGAAATATAAAGGTGTATACAACAAGATGGGTGTAGCAGTAAGAATATTGAGTCATCGTTTACAGAGAATTTTCTTTTGGCATATTTTAGTCAACTTAGCACTAAATATAAAGCATCGCCCCTATGGACTTTCTACTCCATGCTAAGAAGCACAATCAATATAAATGATGCATTGTTATAGGTAACTATTATGATTTGTAAATAAAAGTCTTTCTCTGTACTTGTATCTTAGTATTTATTGTTAAATCGAGCCTTCGGTTCGCTCTGCATCCTTCATCAGCGTGAGTTATGACCTACATTACCGCTCGGTAAATAATATACTATTATCCAAAGAAACTATTGTAGTAAATTTATAGTATAGTAGTTATAGTAAATGACATATTATGGTCTTAGCTCAAGAAATCTATCCTCGAACTTTAAGGGGGGTTGAAAACCGAAGTTTGGAAAAAAAAATTTCTTGAAAAATATTCTGATTTTTGAGCGCTCGTACTACTTACACGAGGGATATATCATTTCGTCACGATGTCTGTATTTTTCGAATTTCGAGCCGAAAATGGTCTCAATCGACTATGTTCGACTCACTGATGACGAATCCGTCGAAAAATTTGAGTCTGTCCGGCGCCGGCCGTAAGCACGATAACTCTCGAACGGAATAACCTAGAGACTTGAAATTTTCAGTGTGGGTTCAGTTCCCGAATGCCTCGGTTTATTTCGTTAATGGGCCAAATTCCACCAGGGGTTCCGTGAATATGGCCGTTCAAAGTTTTGTTCCCCTGATTACTTAAAAACTACAGATTTGATTGAGATGAAATTTTGCACTCAAATGGAAAATGAGGTGTTCAAGCTACATGAGAAATTTTGTCCAGATCGCATGACCAGAACCATAGAAACCATAGAAAGTTGTAACTTTTGAACGGAAACGCCTAGGGACTTGAAATTTTCAGGATAGGTGTGGATCTCGAATGTCGTGATCACGTTCATCTATGAGCAAAATTATACTAGGGGTTCCGTAAATATGGTCGTTTGAAATTTATTTTTCTTGATAATTTCAAAACTACAGATTCGATCGTGACGAAATTTTGTATACAAATGGAGAATAATATATTCAAGCTACATTTCTCCAGATCACATTTCCAGAACCATAGAAACCATAGAAAATCATAACTTTCGAACGGAAAGGCTTAGGGACTTGAAATTTTCAGGATAGGTGTGGATCTGAAATGTCGTGTTCACGTTTATCAATGAGCAGAATCATTAGCGCATCCAGGGAGGGGGGAGGTTGGGGGGCAGCGGGCTGCAGCCCCCCCGAGATTCATATTAGTAAAAAAAATTGAGATTTCTGGATAGCTGAGAATCGTGAAAATACTACCAGAGATAAGAGATTAGAAGATATATCGTTGTGGATCAACAAAGATATCTCATCTAGTGCAAGAACCCTTTAACTCTCAATATCAGTTCAGAGATTTTTGATTGCCCTGTACGTAATTGAACTTTTTATTAGTTAGACTGCTAAACTGAGCCTACAAACAGTAATTATAGACATTGCCAAGGCAATGGATTGTATCGAATCTGTAACCAAAAATATTTCGGAGCTAAGACAATATTCTGAAACCCAATTTAAATCTATTTTCGATGAAGTGAAAGAGATATGCGAGAAATAGGAGATAAATATAAAAATTCCAAGAATAACCAAAACCCAAATTCATAGACATAACGTAGAGTCTTCATGTCCGGAACAGTAATACCGAATTTCAATTTTTATACCTTTTGCTGACCATTTTTTAGCCCAATTAGAATCTAGATTTTTGAAACACAATTTCATCTTCATTTAAATGCTTATTTCCGAAAAAAAAAGATGATGAAATTCTGAATATTTCTCGAAACTTTGTAAATTTTATGAAAGTGGCATCATGGAAAATGTAGCTTTTGTAACAAAAAATTTACTGAAGTGTGAATATATGATGTAGAGTGCTAAATATAAGACGATTTCCGAGATCTATGATATCAAGAAATATAGTCCAATAGATTTATTGGCATATATCAATAAATAATTGTTTCCGAACATTTAATTTTTGCCTGTGACAACAGCAACGACAGAGCGGAGTTTCTCTACACTGAGACGTTTAGAAACCTATCTGAGAAATTCTATGTCGGAAAATAGACTCACTGGCTTAGCCTTATTAACCATCTGTAATGAAATTCATAACGACCCGGAAAAATTAATTGAAAAACTCGCCGAAGTGGAACGTCGTCTGTATTTTGTAATTTAATAGATTGTTTTTGAGCGCTCGTACTACTTACACGAGGGCTATATCATTTCCTCACGATGTCTGTATTTTTCGAATTTTGAGCCGAAAATGGTCTCAATCGACTATGTTCGACTCACTGATGACGAATCCGTCGGAAAATTCGAGTCTGTCCGTCCGTCCGGCCGTCCGGCCGTCCGGCCGTCAGCACGATAACTCTCGAACGGATCAACCTAGAGACTTGAAATTTTCAGTGTAGGTTCAGATCCCAAATGCCTCGGTTGAGTTCGTTAATGGGCCAAATTCCACCAGGGGTTCCGTAAATATGGCCGTTCAAAGTTTTGTTTCCCTGATTACTCAAAAACTACAGATTTGATCGAGATGAAATTTTGCACTTAAATGGAAAATGAGGTGTTCAAGCTACATGTGAAATTTTGTCCAGATCGCATGACCAGAACCATAGAAACCATAGAAAATTGTAACTTTTGAACGGAAACGCCTAGGGACTTGAAATTTTCAGGATAGGTGTAGATCTCGAATGTCGTGATCACGTTTATCTATGAGCAAAATTATACTAGGGGTTCCGTAAATACGGTCGTTTGAAATTTTGTTTTCTCGATAAATTCGAAACTACGGATTCGATCGAGATGAAATTTTGTATTTTGATCGAGAATGATATATTGAAGCAATATTTTGTCTAGATCGCATGACCAGAACCATAGAAACCATAGAAAATTCTAACTTTTGAACGGAAAGGCCTAGGAACTTGAAATTTTCAGGGTGGATTTGGATCGCAAATTTCACGGTCACGTTCATCAATGAGCAAAATTAGACTAGGGGTTCCGTAAATATGGCCGTTCAAAATATTTTTTTCCTGATAGTTTCGAAACTACTGATCGGATTGGAATGAAATTATGCACCTAGCTCAGGAATAATGTATTAAAACTACGTGCAATATTTTGTCCAGATCGCATCACCAAGACCATAGATACCGTGGAAAATTCTAGCGAATTATCGGAAAAAAATTGATCAGCTGAAGCACCGACATGAAGTCAGGAGTTTTGCCTAAGTTTCAGAATTTTTTTGACAGCAGTCAAAAATTCCTTCAATTGATTTCTAAAACTGGAAAATGCGAATCTACCTACAAGGTGGATGTACGAGCGCTCAAAAGCTCCAGCCTTCACGGCAGTGCTTTTCGTAATTTTTTTTATTGTTATTATTCAAGATTGTTCATTAGTTTCGTTTGATCATATTTCGAATAAGGTTTTTATACATGTTATTTTTATATTGAAAGAATAAAATATTTTATATCTTATGCATTTCGATTCAGCCCCCCCCGAAATTTAATCCTGGGTGCGCCCTTGAGCAGAATTATACTAGGGGTTCCGTAAATACGGACGTTTGAAATTTTGGTTTCTCGATAATCCCGAAACTACGGATTCGATCGAGATGAAATTTTGTATTTTAATCGAGAATGATATATTAAAACAATATTTTGTCCAGATCGCATGACCAGAACCATAGAAATCATAGAAAATTGTAACTTTTGAACGGAAAGGCCTAGGAACTTGAAATTTTCAGGGTGGGTTTGGATCGCCAATATCGCAGCCACGTTCATCAATGAGCAAAATTAGGCTAGGGGTTCCGTAAATATGGCTGTTCAAAATATTTTTTTCCTGATAATTTCGGAACTACTGATTGGATTGGGATGAAATTTTGCACCTAGCTTAGGAATGATGAATTCAAACTACGTGCCAGATTTTGTCCAGATCGCACCACCAAGACCATAGATACCGTAGAAAATTCTAACGAATTATCGAAAAAAAATTGGTCACCTAAAGCACTGACATGAAGTCTGGAGTTTCGCCTAAGTTTCAGAATTTTTGTGACAGCTGTCGAAAATTCCTTCAATTGATTTCTAAAACTGTAAAATGCGAATCTACCTACAAGGTGCATGTACGAGCGCTCAAAAGCTCCTGCCTTCACGGCAGTGCTTTTCGTAATTTTTGTGACAAATTTCATCTAATAAGCTTTCTATAATTTCCGTCTTTCATTCGCTTATTCACTATGAACACTACTGTGAAAATTTATGCTGCGTTGAATTTTGTGTTTCATGGAACGTAAGCAATAACAAACCAATATTTAGAGAGAATTGCGGAGACAAAAATTTGTGAGCAATAAATTAATAATTATGTATTGGGTAGTTAAGATCTTCTACTTTTAATTGGAGCATAGAAAATAGTATCTCAGTGAGCCGTATTATCACAGAATCGTGAATGAGCATGACAATGAGCGACTACCCCCGCTCCAGAAGTAACAAAAGTCTCGGTATATAGGCACTCACATGTGTCCACTGACTCTCTGTGGGTGCCAAAAATTTCGAAACTATATCAGGCACACGCTTGACCCATAAAGTATCCAACGGCCGGCATCACAGACGACGAGGGCACCGTGTCAAATTATTGCAAATTCTATACTCGGTCAGTAAGTACAAACCACGGTGTAACCAACCGGCCGCTGTCCGACAAAACATCCTGCTTCGTTTAACCGCTTGATATTGACGGTTTGTAAAGTTTTTGAATTCTCGGATTCGAGTTTTTTTTTTCATTTGGAGAAAAGTTCGATATGGAAATTTTTTTGTCGATGTGATATGTGGACAAACGCAGGAACAGTTTGAGTGTTGAAGTGACAAAAAAACAGGTAAGGAATTGAAATTTTTTTATTTTCAACTTTTTCTTTTTTTCGGAATTTTAAGTTTCATATGACGAAGGATGAACAAATTTCGTTTCAATATACTCATTTCTTAGAGAGTATTGAATTATTTTATTGAAAGATGTTTAAAAAAAAAACTTGGTATTTGCAGTACCACAGATGAAATTATTCAAAATAACTCATTTACGATAATACATAAATAATTTAAAAATACATTCATTAAAATAACAGGTGCTCGAGTTGCTTCGGTTTTATAAATAATTATTATATTCAATATTTATATGATTTGTACCTATCAATTATTGCGTTCTTCCACACAATAATTTGGTGCAGATAAATTTATAATCATTATTAATTATTTTTCATACCTACAATAAAAATAAAACGATACACGTTCCAATATGTGTGCTTGATAGAAATTTGATTTTCACAAACTACATAATAATATAGGCAGTGCCTGAGTTTTCCTTATTATAACGATAGGATAATATTGAAAAACCATATTTTAATTCGTCATCGATCGAATAATAGTTTTCGTACAATGCGTTTTATTATCGTTGTTCGATAGGAATGGTTATTTCAAAAATCAGGCTTTGATCAAATGTATAGTTCACGGAAATATCAATATTTTGATAATATGGAATCTGATCGACTCATTTTTGAGCGCTCGTACTACTTACACGAGGGCTATATCATTTCGTCACGATATCTGTATTTTTCGAATTTTGAGCCGAAAATGATCTGAAACGACTATGTTCGACTCACTGATGACGAATCCGTCAAAAAATTCGAGTCTGTCCGTCCGGCCGTATACACGATAACTCTCGAACGGAATGTTCTAGAAACTTGAAATTTTCAGGGTAGGTTCGAATCTCGAATGCCGCCGTTGAGTTCGTTATTGGGCAAAATTCGCCGAGGGGTTCCGTAAATATGGCCGCTCGAAATTTGGTTTTCCTGATTACTTCGAAACTACAGATTCCATCGAGGTGAAATTTTGCACTCAGATGGAAAATGATGCGTTCAAGCTACATGCAAAATTGTGTCCAGCTCGCATGACCAGAACCATAGAAACCATAGGAAATTATAACTTTGTAATGGAAAGGCCTAGGGATTTGGAATTTTCAGGATAGGTGTGGATCTCGAATGTTGCGGTCACGTTAATCAATGAGCAAAATTTGATTATGGGTTCCGTAAATATGGTCGTTTGAAATTCAGCTTACTTGACAAATTCAAAACTATGAATTTGATCGTGTCGAAATTTTGTATTTAAATTGAGAATGATATATTCGAGCTACATTTTTTCCAGATCGCATGATCAGAACCATAGAAACCATAGAAAATCATAACTTTCGAACGGAAAGGCCTAGGGACTTGAAATTTTCAGGATAGGTTCGGATCGCGAATTTCGCGGTCACGTTCATCATTGAGCAAAATTAGACTAGGGGTGAATATAGCCGTTCAAACTTTTTTTTTCCTGATAATTTCGAAACCAATTATTGGATTGGAATGAAATTTCGCACATAGATGAAGAATAATGTATTCAAACTACGTGGGAAATTTTGTCCAGATCGCATTACCAAGACCATAGATATCGAAAAAAAATTGATCACCTAAAGCACTGACGTGAAGTCTGGATTTTCACCTTAGTTTGAAATTTTCTTCGACAGCTGTCAAAATCTTTCCAATTGGTTTCTAAAACTGGAGAATGCGTTTCCAAGATACATGTTTTCTAAGGGAATAACAAATCCTTCGATATTTTCGAAACGGCTTGAGATATTTGAACAAGATTTGGTAAAAAGGAACACCTCATTAAGGTGATTATTTTACGTTGAATACCTTGTCTTCAGTAACTACAGTGGCGTGCGTGCTGGCATTGAGTTCGATTGTATATGTAAAGAAAAAAATTGTACGCGAGTGACTATTTCCTAAATAAAATTCATTCCTACAATTCTTATCCAATTTAGAACAAATAAAGTCTTCGCGTTTTTTTCTCGAGGATGTACCACTTTTCAATTGAAAATCGAAAATCGTTTATTAATCGGAAAAATTATAAAGAGCACTGCTGTTTTAAGTCAGGAGCTTCTGAGCGCTCGTTCATGCACCTTGTAGGTGGATTCGCACCTGCGGTTTTGGAAAACAATTGAGGAAATTTCTGACAGCTGTCAGAAAATTTCAAACTATGGCGAAACTCCAGACTTCACGTCAATGCTAATTGATAATTCGTTGGAATTTTCTACGGTATCTATGGTCTTGGTGATGGTATCTGGACAAAACGTAGTTCGAATACATTATTCTTTAACTATGTGCAGAATTTCATTCCAATCCAATCAGTAGTTTCATAGGAAATAAATATTTTGAACTGCCATATTTACGGAACCCCTAGTCTAATTTCGCTCATTGATGAACAGGACCGCGACATTCGAAATCCAAACCTACCCTGAAAATTTCAAGACTCTAGCCTTTCCGTTCGAAAGTTATAATTTTCTGGGGTTTCTACGGTTCTGGTCATGCGGTCTGAACAAAATAAAGCTTGAATATATCATTCTCCATCAAAATACAAAATTTTGTCACGATCGAATCAGTAGTTTTAAAATTATCAATTAAACTAAATTTAAAATGACCATATTTACGGAACTTCTAATCTGATTTTGTTCATTGATGAATGTGACCGCTAAATTCGAAATCCACACCTATTCTGAAAATTTCAAGTCCCTAGGCCTTTCCGTTCGAGAGTTATAATTTTCTATGATTTCTATGCTTCTGGTGATGCGATCTGAACAAAATTTTGCATGTAGCTTGAAAACTTGAACCATTGCTATTGATTTTTGAATGAAACGTTAAGTGGATAAATTGTCGACCGTTTCAGAATAAAACCTCTTATCATATATGGATTTTTATAATTTTCTTCATTTCGTTTACTTCTTCAATTGATTTTCATGAAATTTTGTCACTCTTTATGGAAAGTTCCGTCAATTTCGTTATGGAATCTCAGAAAGTGACCAGAAAAATCATTAAAATACATTGTTTCATCAAGACTGTCATGATAATTAGTTATTGCACATTAATTAGAAAAATAAGTTTCGTATGAGCGGATTTCACTCGAATTGGGATTGAGTAAGAAGATTCTTTAGTGAGAAGATTCTTCCATTTCAACATAATAGTTCATAGAAAATTACTCCTTATTTTCATTTTATGAAACTGTACGTTGAACATGTGGTATATCGTTAATTGATTCGATTATCTAGACTCCTGAAGAAATCGTCTAACCAATGGCGTATCTACTAATTTTGAGCTTCTCCTCGCAAGGTTCAGGTCTGATATAAAAGATGAAGATGTGGAAGTTTCGAGCTGAACGGACTAGATTGATACAAGCATACTTGAAGGAAAGGAAATTCAAAATCAACATAGATGGTACGAGGTCAACTATCAGGAAAATTGAAGCCGGTGTACCACAAGGATCTGTCCTAGGACCATTGCTGTTCAAAATATATGTCGGACATACTAAAAATGGGAAGATGTAAGATTGCCCAGTTTGCAGATGGCACTGCTGTATATTACACTAGCAGAATGAGAGACAAGCTATTTCAAGAAATGGAGGTTCAAAATAAATGTGAAGAAAACAGTTGCCCTATACTTCGGCGGCACAAATTTGAAGAAGGAAAAAGCAGTCAACGTCATGATAGAAAACCAGAAGATAGACTGAGAAGATGAAGCAAAATATCTGGGCGTGACCCTAGACGAAATGCTGAAATTCAACAAACAAATGGAAGAAATTACAAAGAAGACTACAACTTCATGGGTATTTATACCCGCTCCTAAATGCAAGCAGCAAACTTTTGCTGGAAAACAAGATGAAGATGATTAAGACAGTGCTAATACCGAGCATAACGTACGCAGGAGTAGTTTGGTTCAATGTCGAAAGTAGCAAAAAGAGAGATCTACAAAGTACGTTGAATAAAATAAAAAGGATAGTTGAAGGTGCCTCATGATACGTCAGCATTAAACAAATAAGAGAAGAATTGAAAATACAAACAATCGAGGAAGTAATTAACAAACAAACCAAGAAGACAATCGAAACGATGAAAGAACACGAAAACAAAGAGGTAAGAAGGATGGTAATGATAACAGTCAGAACCACAGACAAAAGGAAATACCTCTTGCAAAGTAGCCAATGAAGGATAGCGAAGAACCATGCAGACGAGAGGAGGATCTCTCCAAGAAATCAATAGAGGAAAAAAGAAAAAATTATATTAAAGGCGAAGGGAAGTAAATTCCAGTCCTTTTCAAAAACCAGCACCTAACCTATGACTAGATCACCAAGAGTTTTGAAATATTGAAGTTCATGGGAACTCCAACAGTCTGTTCTGGGCTTCTTCATTTCAAAAATTTGTGTAATTCATCCATAATTGTGCATTTGAGTATAAATACTTTATTTCAAACTAAAGTTCGATGGTTATAGTGGGTTTGGCTCGTAATATTTCGCCCGCGAAAAATGAGGAATGTTCCAGAATGTTTATGAGAGGGCTGACTGGCACATGGACATGTCCGACTTAACAATTTCATTTGTTACCGTTACCAACCCATAATTATCAATCGGCGACGAAATCAGAATCTCAAATTCCCCAAGAATTGGAACATATCGTAAACACGAGTAAACCCCAATAATCAGCTTTTGGCAGATGGTTAATTACAAAGCTCCACCAGATTCCGCGAAGTAGACGCCGCAAGTTGGTCCAAAATTGATACATCAATTCTAACTGATTTCAAACCGCTGATTGCACGTTTGTCAATAAGAAATTCAGGCGATGGCTTCCAATAACCGAATTAAGTGTAATTTATTATTCGCACGTTTTGGCCAGGTCAGGTCGGAAGTTACAATGGGGTCTAATTGAGTATTCTAGAGATGATTATGGATCGACAGCCGATCAATAATTAAAAACAGGTAGCAGGTAGGTATTTTCTCTCGTTCTCTAGGGAGGAGTTGATAACACGATAATTTTAACTGTTACACGGTACGGAACTCATTTTAATCATCTGCATGCCATGAAATATTGATGAGCGAGTATAGGTTACTATTTCTTTCAATAATTGTAAGCCGGTCATACATCAGACACGGCAACTAACCGAAAATAATTCAATTTGGAAGAAAATGAAGTTACTATTCACTTTTTAGGGCCAATTTCATAATCAACCCCTAAACTTCATTAAAAAACTCTTTGAGGTTAAAGAAAATTTCAATTTTCAAGGTCGTTCCATAATGAAATCAGCGTATCCTGTATGTTAAATCCTTTTTGAATTAATTTGAATATTAGGCCTCACTTGGGCCGATTTGTTTGACCTGAATTGGTTTATTGCGTACTATTAACTAGTGACTACTGTGTGTTATATAGTGTTCAATTCGTTTTTTTCCTATTCGTTAAAAATAAAAGAATTCGTATATTGAATTGCTTGATAAAAATTCATAATATAATTAGTATTCACTAATTAACTCAGCCTACGATTTTCACTAATTGAGAGTTTCACAAAGCCACGATACGTGTTTCACCATTACCACGGCTTCTTCAGGTGAGATGAACTAACTAGTACATGTCACCTGAAGAAGGCAAATTTCGCCAAATGTATTCAGACATGGAACCTACCTTGAAAAACTGTAGGTCTTTTCTTTCGAGAGTTATCGTGCTCACGGATGGACAGAATGGAATTTGACTTCACTCAAAGAAATTTTCGAGGATATACAACAGGAATTCGGTTACTTCTACAGAAAATTCCCTCTATATAAGCGTCAACAGGAAGTTTGGTCGATTTTACGTGACAATTCTGGTCGTTTAATTCCTCTAGAAATAACAAGTTTTACATTTGTTTATGCAACCAAACTGCAGTTTGTCGTTTCGAGAGGAAATAATTACGAAAAGCACTGCCGTGAAGTCAGGAGCTTTTGAGCGCTCGTACATGCACTTTGTAGGTAGATTCGCATTTTCCAGTTTCAGAAATCAATTGAAGGAATTTTCGACAGCAGTCAAAAAAATTCTGAAACTTAGATGAAACTCCAGACTTCATGTCAGTGCTTTAGCTGATCAATTTTTTTTCGATAATTCGCTAGAATTTTCTACGGTATCTATGGTCTTGGTGGTGCCATCTGGACAAAATTTTGCACGTAGTTTGAATACATTATAACTCAGCTAGGTGCAGAATTTCATCCCAATCCGCTCAGTATTTCCGGAACTATCAGCAAAAAAATATTTTGAACGGCCATATTTATGGAACCCCTAGTCTAATTTTGCTCATTGATGAACGTGACCGCGATATTCGCGATCCAAACCCACCCTGAGAATTTCAAGTTCCTAGGCCTTTCCGTTCGAAAGTTACAATTTTCTATGGTTTCTATGGTTCTGTTCATGCTATCTGGACAAAATTTCACATGTAGCTTGAACACCTCATTTTCCATTTGAGTACAAAATTTCATCTCAATCAAATCTGTAGTTTTCAAGTAATCAGGGGAACAAAACTTTGAACGGCCATATTTACGGAACCCCTGGTGGAATTTGGCCCATTAACGAACCCAACCGAGGCATTCGGGAATTGAACCCATACTGAAAATTTCAAGTCTCTAGGTTGTTCCGTTCAAGAGTTATCGTGCTTACGGCCGGCCGGCCGGACGGACGGACATAATCGAATTTTCCGACGGATTCGTCATCAGTGATTCGAACATAGTCGATTGAGACCATTTTCGGCTCAAAATTCGAAAAATACAGACATCGTGACGAAATGATATAGCCCTCGTGTAAGTAGTACGAGCGCTCAAAAAACTGTGACGAAAACCGGAATATGCGTGACTACTTACAGGAATTTCCTGATTGATAAACAAACTAGATAGTTGTATTCCAAGCTTCAAACTTCAGTTTTTACAAAGAATTTCCAGTAATGAGCACTCACTAGAACAGGAATTACTTTACTTGTAACGGAGCTGTAGTATCGATTTATCAGGAATTTTCCGTTGAATTGAAGAACTATCGTTCATATATTACTAGTAGTTAATTGTATTCGAAACTTATAACCTGAGATTTTGAGGAATTTCTGAGGAATTTTATGTGGTGATGCAATATATCCAAAGATAAAAAGGGAATTCGCGAATAGGTCTCTGGAATGGGGAGAATCTATATTTTATTAGATTCATTTAAGAGTATCTTTACATTATTCTAACGAATTAGAGAGACATTCGTTGAAAACTAGTATTGAGATACTCTATAATAAATATAAGAAACATTTTCCCCTGATTCCGTACACATATTAGCGAATTTGATTACAGAATTACTGCCTTCAAACGCTCACACTTTTTCTGTCACTTTTCAATCCTTTGGGTAGTATCTTTTGAGTTTTTTCTATTCGGTGACGCCCTCTGTTGAGCGGTGCGGTAAATGTTGTGCCGTCGGTGCAGATCGCTACAGATCTAATCTTTCTTCTTTCTTCTGATCTGATCCAACCTGACTCTAACCTCTGTTTTCCTGTTAAACCCCTCTATGTTTCTTAATCATATGCTAACTTCCTAGGAAAAGTTATTCAAGAGTTAGAATCAATTGTACATCGAAAATATTCAATTCTAGGTAGGAGGCCAAAGAATGCTGAAAATTATCGAATCGCTGTTTCATCATGTTCGTTACTTCGTCGGAAACAGATATTTTATTCCAAACAACTTCAAACATAGACATAGACATACAGAATAGATCAAACTACTGTTATCCAAACAAGATTTATTTCGGTAGAATAATCTGAATTTCTGTGAGAAATACCAAACATTCCCGTTGAATTTAAT
The DNA here is from genome assembly GCA_963966015.1 of Aphidecta obliterata. Taxonomy (NCBI): domain Eukaryota; kingdom Metazoa; phylum Arthropoda; class Insecta; order Coleoptera; family Coccinellidae; genus Aphidecta; species Aphidecta obliterata. The sequence continues at coordinate 30,033,391 of OZ014427.1, read as the reverse complement.
AATTCCATACTGTTAGTCGTACAAATATTGTTGGGTTATACTTACCAAATTATTATATTTCTCTAGATATTCCTGTTACATCCACGGAAATATTCCTTTCAAAATGAAAGTACCTGATGACTGCTATACTGACCGTTTTTGAGCGCTCGTACTACTTACACGAGGGCTATATCATTTCGTCACAATGTCTGTATTTTTCGAATTTTGAGCCGAAAATGGTCTCAATCGACTATGTTCGACTCACTGATGACGAATCCTTCGGAAAATTCGAGTCTGTCCGTCCGTCTGTCCGTAGGCACGATAGCTCTCGAACAGAACAACCTAGAGACTTGAAATTTTCAGTGTGGGTTCAGTTGCCGAATGCCTCGGTTGAGTTCGTTCATGGGCCAAATTCCACCAGGGGTTCCGTAAATTTGGCCGTTCAAAGTTTATTCCCCTGATTACTCGAAAACTACAGGTTTGATCAAAATGAAATTTTGCACTCAAATGGAAAATGAGGTGTTCAAGCTACATGTGAAATTTTGTCCAGATCGCATGACCAGAACCATAGAAACCATAGAAAAATGTAACTTTTGAACGGAAACGCCTAGGGGCTTGAAATTTTCAGGATAGGTGTGGATCTCGAATGTCGTGATCACGTTCATATATGAGCAAAATTATACCAGGGGTTCCGTAAATATGGTCGTTTGAAATTTAGTTTTTTTGATAACTTCAAAACTACAAATTCGATCGTGACGAAATTTTGTATACTAATGGAGAATGATATATTCAAGCTACATTTCTCCAGATCACATGAGCAGAACCATAAAAACCATAGAAAATAATAACTTCCGAACGGAAAGGCCTAGGGACTTGAAATTTTCAGGATAGGTGTGGATCTGAAATGTCGCGTTCACGTTTATCAATTAGCAAAATTATACTAGGGTTTCCGTAAATACGGTCGTTTGAAATTATGTTTTCTCGATAATTTAGAAACTACGGATTCGATCGAGATGAATTTTGTATTTTAATCGAGAATGATATATCAAAGCAATATTTTGTCCAGATCGTATCAACAGAACCATAGAAACCATAGAAAATTGTAACTTTTGAACGGAAGGCCTAGGAACTTGAAATTTTCAGGGTGGGTTTGAAACGCAAATATCGCGGTGACGTTCATCAATGAGCAAAATTAGAATAGGGGTTCCGTAAATATGGCCGTCCAAAATATTTTTTTCCTGATAGTTTTGAAACTACCGATTGGATTGGAATGAAATTTTGCACCTAGCTGAGAAATAATGTGTTCAAACTATATGCGAAATTTAGTCAAAATCGCATTACCAAGACCATAGATACCGTAAAAAATTCTAGTGAATTATCGAAAAAAATTGGTCAGCTGAAGCACTGACATGAAGTCTGGAGTTTCGCCTAAGTTTCAGAATTTTTTGACAGCTGTCGAAAATTCCTTCAATTGATTTCTAAAACTGGAAAATGCGAATCTACCTACAAGGTGGATGTACGAGCGCTCAAAAGCTCCTGCCTTCACGGCAGTGCTTTTAGTAATTTTTTCTGTTCATAGGACTCAAGTCACTTCAACCGGAATCGGAATGTCAGATTGCAAGTACAGATTGTTCTCAGAACGGTCTTTTTTGTTGTGATAACAATAGTTTCGTTCAAACAACCGGAACTCCCCGGGATTCGTTTTTTTCCCAGTGTTCTTGATCTGTGAGTCCAAGCTATTCGTTTCAGACTATTATCAGCTCAAAATTCGAAAATTACACATTTAGGAAAAATGATAACGCTCTTGTTCATAAAAACAAGGCGCAAAAAGTACACTTCAATGATAGCAAACGTGCTTACAAGTTTTTATCAAAATACAATAAATAATTATGGGAGTTTCATTTTCCTTGGCACTTACTACATAAGAACTTCAACGAGCTCCTGTAATCGAATGAGATAAACTCGATCTCGCAAAACGTGCTAGGTACTCAATTATGTCATTTTTCGAAAGGTATACTTGAAGAATGTGAATGATTTATATTCCATGTATGAATAACGAACACAGACAGGTTACGATGTGCTGCGGTATATCCTCGCAAAACGTGTTTCTCTAGATTAGATGACACTAACTTCGCAGAATGGCCCGATAACTGCGATACATTTATTATTGATTAATTTTTTTTTGATAAGGACAATGAAAATTGAGCTTTTCGGTTTATCATATCGTACACCTATTTACTCATACCCTATCTCTTACATTTTCTAGACCGCTAAACGGTTTTATCACCTGCAAATAACCCTTATCCTTCGAATAAGATATTCGTGGTTCAAAGTCGTGAAAAGGGATTTATCTAACAAATATAATGAATTATATCGAAAAATACACAAGATAATTCACCAAACGTAAAAATTCTATAAAAACAAGAACCAAATAAATAGCGTACTGACATTCACATCACAGGATACCTATCCTTATTCACTTCGAATGACGGATAACTATTGGGAAGATAATGGTTATTTGCAGGTGAAAGTACCGGCCTAGGGGTCATGATGGTAATCGTGTAATGGTGTAATGAATATGGGTAATAGCAGATGGTTCTAAAAGTTTCGAGAGTCATATACAGAAATTCCAGAAAAGCAATGACGTGAAGTCGCAGGAGCTTTTGTGCGCTTGGTTCAATTGATCGCCAAAGCTTTCACCCATAACTAATATACGATCATTTGACACGAGGTGACGCTGTACAGTGGTCCAAAAGTGAGTGATTATAATCACTACTCTTTTGAACCGAGTTGATTCACCCAGCCAAAAGAATCGTACTCTCATTCAGTGTTCAGCAATCAAGTTTATCTATAATATGCTCCAACGATACCGCTGACGTCAAATATCAAAGTCTCCATGCGATTCGGATTCGGGATTCTACTCTCTGCTAACTGAATCAACACAAACACGAGAACTCCATGTAAAGCTACGTAGAATCTACTACTCATCTCGTCTATTCTCCCACTCCCCCACTCAATCTAATCCGGTCAGCTGTTCATTTCCATTTGTTCAGTCAGTGGCGTCGGTACAGTAATGAGTTTCGGGAATTCATTCTAATTGAGTAGATTCAACTCGCATATACTGAATGAATCATTACTCACTACTCCTCGAGAAGAACGACTCTGCGAATATAAGGAACCAAAGATTATGGAATGAGCCACTAACATCAATGAGAAAAGTAACTACAAAGGTCCAATTCGATCGGATCAGTATTTTTTCGAATTTAAAAAAAAAAAATTTAGAAAAGCACTGCCGTGAAGGCAGGAGCTTTTGAGCGCTCGTACATGCACCTTGTAGGTAGATTCGCATTCTCCAGTTTTACAAACCAATTGGAAAGATTTTGACAGCTGTCAAAGAAAATTTCAAACCAACACGAAAATCCAGACTTCACGTCAGTGCTTTGGGTCCATTTTTTCGATAATTCGCTAGAATTTTCTACGGTATCTATGGTCTTGGTAATGCAGTCTGGACAAAATTATACATTATTCTTCATATATGTGCGAAATTTCATTTCAATCCAATAAGTATTTTCGAAATTATCAGAAAAAATATAGTTTGTACTGCAATATTTACGGAACCCCTAGTCTAATTTGGCTCATTGATAAAAAGGATCGCGAAATTCGCGATCCGAACCTATCCTGAAAATTTCAAGTCACTAGGCCTTTTTGTTCGAAAGTTATGATTTTCTATGGTTTCTATGATTCTGATCATACGATCTGGAAGAAATGTAGCTCGAATATATAATTCTCAATTTAAATTCAAAATTTCGTCGAGATCGAATCCATAATTTTGAAATGATCAAGAAAACTGAATTTCAAACGGTCATATTTACGGAACCCCTAGTCTTATTTTGCTCATTGATACACGTGAACGCTATATTCACGATCCACACCTATCCTGAAAATTTCAAGTCTCTAGGCCTTTCCATTACAAAGTTATAATTTTCTATGGTTTCTATGGTTCTGGTCATGCGAGCTGGACAAAATTCTGCATGTAGCTTGAGTACGTAATTATCCATCTGAGTGCAAAATTTCACCTCGATCGAATGTGTAGTTTCGGAGTAATCAGAAAAACAAAATTTCGAGCGGCCATATTCACGGAACCCCTTGGCGAATTTTGCCCAATAACGAACTTAACCGCGGCATTCGAGATTCGAACCTACCCTGAAAATTTCAAGTTTCTAGGACATTCCGTTCGAGAGTTATCGTGTATACGGCCGGACGGACGGCCGGACAGACTCGAATTTTTCGACGGATTCGTCATCAGTGAGTCGAACATAGTCGATTGAGACCATTTTCGGCTCAAAATTCGAAAAATACAGACATCGTGACGAAATGATATAGCCCTCGTGTAAGTTGTACGAGCGCTCAAAAAGATGACTATATTTGTGAAAGCATTCGGCAGATTTCGCCCTCAACAAACCTAACCGGTGCATTCAGAACGCGAACGTACCCTGAAAATTCCAGAACTCCAGGCCTTTCCTTTCGAAAGTTATCATGTTTGCGGCAGGCTGAATGGCCGGATGCACGGACTTCGACCTGGATTTCTTCATGTATGTGTCAAAGCTAATTATTTGAGACCATTCTCGGTTCAAAATTAGATAATAACAGACATCTGGACAAAATAATAACGACAAACTGCATTTTAAATTTGAATTAAACTAATATGTTCCTACGGATACAACCAACAAAGTAATCGGAAAAAAATTGGTTGAATAGATGTTCAAATTGGTTCATACTCAGATTTTCTACTTTCAGCGTCGTCTTAGTTCATAAAAAATTTTTTTTCGTGATAAAAAATTATAAGAAGCACTGCCGGGTAGATTCGCATTTTCCAGTTTTAGAAACCAATCGAAAAATTTGACAGCTGTCAAAAAAAAATTCAAATTAAGGCGAAACTCCAGACTTCACGTCAGTGCTTCGTGACCAATTTTTTTTTCGATAATTCGCTTGAATTTTCTTCGGTATCTATGTTCTTGGTAATGCGATCTGGACAAAATGTCGCACGCCTAGTCTAATTTTGCTCATTGATAAACGTGACCGCGACATTCGAGATCCACAACTATCCTGGAAATTTCAAGTCCCTAGGTCGTTCCGTTCGAAAGTTATAATTTTCTATGGTTTCTATGGTTCTGGTCATGCGATCTGGACAAAATCGCATGTAGCTTAAACAAGTCATTCTCCATCTGAGTGCAATTCCATTTTTCATTTTCATCTCGATCGAATCAATAGTTTCGAAGTTATCAGGAAAACAAAATTTTGAAGGGCCATATTTAAGGAACCCCTGGTCGAATTTTGACCAATAAAGAACTTAACCGCGGCATTCGAGATTCGAACCTACCCTGAAAATTTCGAGTTTCTAGGTTATTCCGTTCGAGAGTTATCGTGTATACGGCCGGCTGGCTGGAATTTTTCGACGGATTCATCATCAGCGAGTCGAACCTTGTCGATTGAGATGATGTCAAAAAGATCAATTTTGAAGGTGAAATTAAAATGACAGATAATTACTAAACACCCGATAGGTGAAAAAACTATATTCCCATTTGTATTGGAGAACAGAAGAATTTCTCATTATCCATTTAATAATCTGTGTTAATGTTGCCAATAACGTTTCGTTGATGGAAACATCAGAGGAATACGCCAACTGAACTGAACTTACAGTTATTTGCATGAAAACATGGGAGTTTATTGCGCCCATCGGTATGAATTCCCCATATGCAAATTCGGTGAATTATATTCATGTAGATTGAATGGTAATGGCATAAGATTGATATGACGTTTCAAGAATGGGCATGATTCTACTGAATAATTCTGTGATTGCTCTTTCATTGAGTAGACGGACGTGGTTTTTCGGAAAATCATCTAATGTGGGTTCACCAGAAAAAGAGGTCTCAGGAATGTAAATATCCGAGTTCGCATGCAGAAGATGTCTGTTCTACCAATAAAATTTGACCGTAGGGGTCATAACGATACAAAAATATGTAGAATACTATACTTTTTCTGTGACTCATATCAGGACTATTTGAGAATAAGATTCCTATTCCTGAATCCTGAAAGAGTGTAATATCATTTCATCTACTCCCATTGAACTGAATATTCATTCTTCAACAACTTTTGAGCAATTGATAGTATCTGTAAACCAACAACGTGAGTTATAATAACTCACTTCTATAACTCCCTGTCTCTGTGCTTCAGAATAAGCCGATTGGCTGAATCCATTATTAGGTATTGAGGGGAGTTCACTCGAATAATTTTGACGTTTTCTCAAATTAAGTTGATACCTTATTATTATTGTGGATGTTTTGCTTGAAAAGATGAATTCAGATAGTTAAGATGAATTATTATGTACACCTTCAGAAATAAGCCAATGGTACCATACAGAATTTATTGCCCGAACAAACCTACATTACTGCTCGTTAAATAATAAACTATTATTGATTTTTTGTATGAATGGTTCGAAGTTCGAACTTGTTGAGACAGGGATTATTACTATTACCTACTCGGGGACGAAAACTGTATTTCATTAATTATCAAGGAAGGGTCATATAATTGAGGTTCTTTCCAATAGTCACATAAAGAGATGTTAATAAAAATACTCAGTAAACCCAGCCAACATCAAAATTATTAGAATTTAAAGTTACACGCCTATAAAGGGTAGGCCAATATACAATAATTAAATCAATGAATGGACTGGTGGAAATCCAAAGTAAGGAGTGAAGTTTTTTAGCCGTCATCAGTACCGCATAACTCAGTCAACGATGAAGACAAACATTAAAAGCAGAACTTATGTAATAAGCCAGAAGAAGCGCACAAGGGAAAAGGAAAAGTACGTAGAAATTATATTTTTAAAGGGACTGATGGAAAGAATTGTAGACATTTCCCCGCCAGATGTCGCGGCTTTCCACATTCTGTCGATGCGCGTCTTCTGGCTGGTAATATAAGTTCTGCTTTTCATGTTTGTTTTCATCGTCAATTGAGTTTTGCGGTACTGATGAAAGCTAAAAAGCTAGAAACAAGTCTACTTGCTACTCTTGTTGATCGATAATGGCACATTCCATTCAATTCACTCCTTAATTTGGATTTCCACCAGTCTATTAATTGATTTAATTATCTTGGCCTACCCTTTATGAGCGTGAAAATTCTCATTCTTGTATTTCTTGGCGATGAAAGCGTTATCGGGCGTTCTCCACTTCCCGAGTATGGCACTGAGACTCAAGATAAGTACTTGCGAAAACACAAGGGAAGAGGGAAAGTACGTAAAAGTCTATATTTTTTAAGAGACTGATGGAAAGAATTGAAGACATTTCCCCCTCAAGATGTCACATTGTATCGATGCTCGTCTTCTGGCTGGTAATATAAAAAGTAGGTAATATAAGTTCTGCTTTTCATATTTGTCTTCATCGTCGACTGAGTTATGCGATACTGATGAAGGCTAAAAAGTTAGAAACTAGTCTACCTGCTACTCTTGTCGATGGATGATGGCACGTTCCATTCAGTTCACTTCTTAATTTGGATTTCCAACAGTCCACATTCACTGATTTAATCAACTTGGCCTACCCTTTATAGGCGTGATACTTTTCATTCTTGGATTCCTTTGCGATGAACGCGTTACGGACGTTTTTTGCAATTCCCGATTATCGCACTGCGACTCAAAATGAGTACTTGCGAAAACACAAGGAAAAGGGGAAAGTGCGTAGAAGTCTCTAATTTTGAAGAGATTGATGGAAAGGATTGTAGACACTTCCCCGCCAGATGTCGCGGTTTTTACATTGTACCGATTCGCGTCTTCTGACTGGTAATATAAGTTCTGCTTTTCATTATTTTCTTCATCGTCGACTGAGTTATGCGGTACTGATGAGGGCTGAAAGGCCAGAAAATAGTCTACCTGCTACTCTTATCGATAGATGATGACACGTTCCATTCTGTCACAATGAATTATAAGAAACTAATGAAAACATTCAAAATCATTTTATGTTATTGATTATAATACAAAAAACGACATTATCCAATAACTTGGAGAAATGCCTAACGAAGATCTAATTGGTTCTTTTCTCAAACAATCTTCTGGTCTGTTCCGCTTCGTCGAATCTACAAAAATCTTAATGAATGTATTCAAAAACAAGTGTGAAGAAGCATGTAGTAATGAAATGGTTGTCATTAAGTCATTTACCAAGAAATGCCAATAGTTCGACGAATGCCTCAAAGCCAATTAATTAAATTCAAGATCTATCGGGGAAATAGTTAATTTAAAATCATTTATGTAAGATTGAAGCTGTAATATAAGATCGTCATAGTTAATCATTTTTGTTTTTTTTCAAGAGTTATCATCTATTTCTTTACAAAGTCGGTTCACATCGTTTAAGAACGAACATTCGAATTCTAAATACCCATAAAGAATCGAAAACTTCTCACAGTACATTATGAAAGATTAGAAATTGGTCTACCTGGCTGACCCTGCTGACCATAGCGATTAAGGGATATAAAATTAGTTTTTAAGGTTTTCAATGATCTAAATTCTATTTAACTTGTAGGTTGGCGCTTAAAATTTCATATATTGTACAAGAACTAGATCATTGGTTCACTTCAGCGGAAGTAAAACAATCTACCTTTTTGAGCGCTCGTGCTACTTACACGAGGGCTATATCATTTCGTCACGATATCTGTATTTTTCTAATTTTGAGCCGAAAATGGTCTCAATGGACTATGTTCGACTCACTGATGACGAATCCGTCGGAAAATTCGAGTCTGTCCGTCCGGCCGTCCGTCCGTAAGCACGATAACTCTCGAACGGAACAACCTAGAGACTTGAAATTTTCAGTGTGGGTTCAGTTCCCGAATGCCTCGGTTAAGTTCGTTAATGGGCCAAATTCCACCAGGGGTTCTGTAAATATGGCCGTTCAAAGTTTTGTTTCCCTGATTACTTGAAAACTACAGATTTGATCGAGATGAAATTTTGCACTCAAATGGAAAATGAGGTGTTCAAGCTACATGTGAAATTTTGTCCAGATCGCATGACCAGAACCATAGAAACCATAGAAAATTGTAACTTTTGAACGGAAACGCCTAGAGACTTGAAATTTTCAGGATAGGTGTAGATCTTGAATGTCGTGATCACGTTTATCTATGAGCAAAATTATACTAGGGGTTCCGTAAATATGGTCGTTTGAAATTTAGTTTCCTTGATAATTTCAAAACTAAAGATTCGATCGAGATGAAATTTTGTATTTTAATCGAGAATGATATATTAAAGCAATATTTTGTCCAGATCGCATGACCAGAACCATAGAAACCATAGAAAATTGTAACTTTTGAACGGAAAGGCCTAGGAACTTGAAATTTTCAGGGTGGGTTTGGATCGCGAATATCGGGTCACGTTCATCAATGAGCAAAATGAGACTAGGGGTTCCGTAAATATGGCCGTCCAAAATATTTTTTTCCTGATAGTTTCGAAACTACTGATCGGATTGGAATGAAATTATGCACCTAGCTGAGGAATAATGTATTCAAACTACGTGCAAAATGTTGTCCAGATGTCATCACCAAGACCATAGATCTCGTAGAAAATTCTAGCGAATTATCGAAAAAAAATTGGGATTCCCCGATCTCATCTAGTATGTTTCCTATTATTTCGTTAATTTCTTCTCGACTGATTTCTGTTGATATTTCTTTTTCTTTGTTACTTGTGTCTTTCATTTTTCCAATCTTTTTCATTTCTACAGGGTGTGTACTTTTAAAAAAGCCAAACTTCAAGGGAAGATGATACATGCGATTTTAAATTGGCCACAAAAAAATTGGTCGAAATGTTGATGGTTATGCTTCAATTTAACATTCCTTGATTTTACCAAATATTTCAAGTTTTTCTATTAAATCAATTTTACTCCAGTTGTCTTTGTAGCCTCATCAGATTTGATCACATATCTGGAAACGGCATTGAATTTTCTACAAGATAAGAATTTCTGTGCGCAAAAAAATTCTTATTGCGGGCGTGGTAAGAAGATGAATATCCCGATTCTGAAGTGAAAAAAATCAGTCATATTTTTCCAATGGTTTCATCGATGGAAATATCTATTTTAAGCAAAAAAAAACTTTTGTGTTTGCTGCTTGTCTTTGTCATAATATCTTGGCTAACAAGATAACAACGAACACGTCTGAATATTCCGATCCTAAATTTGTTCTTTCTTGAAAATCCTTGTGAATATCGAAGTAAACATTAAATTTAAAATCTGACAATTTCTCTCGCTTAATAATTTTGAATCTTACAGATAAAATGTCTGGTTTCAAATGGATAGCTGCCCAGATCATAATAACCGGGATGTGCAGGACTAAATGAATGAAAATATTGTGGGGTACAATGGACAAGGGCGTAGATATTTTTTTTTTAGGAGGGAGAAATCGATAAAAAAATTTCGTCAGTTACACATCAATTAGTTCATCAAAAATGAATATCTACTTATAAAACGTATATACACAAAAAGGAATATTCAATAACTTATAATAAACAAACATAAGATAAATATTACATGCCTACAAACTAATGACTCAAGAACAATTGTTGTTAAAGAGAAATAAAATCATTTTATCATATTTTCTTTTTCGGCATTTTGCTATTTTTTGGGTTATGATATATTTGTTTATTGTAACCATGTAATTGAAAATTTTTCTGTTGGGTATAATGAGGTATTATTATTATTATTATCATATAGTTTGTCCATTGTGTTTTTGAGCACTCGTTCACGAGGGCTATATCATTTGGTCACGATGTCGGTAATTTTCGAATGTTGGGCCGAAAATCGACAAGGTTCGACTCATTGATGACGATTCCGTCGAAAAATTCGAGTCTGTCAGTCCGTAAGCACGATAACTTTCGAACGGAACGACCTAGAGGCTTGAAATTTTCAGTGTGGGTTCAGTTCCCAAATGCCGGAGCTGAGTTCGTTAATGGGCAGAATTCCAACAGGGGTTCCGTAAATGTTGTTCCCTGATTATTTCGAAACTACTGATACGATCGAGATGAAATTTTGCACTCAGATGGAGAATGACGTGTGCAAGCTACAATTTCATCCAGATCGCATGACCAGAATTTTCAGGATAGGTGTGAATCTCGAATGTCGCGATCACGTTTATCAATGAGCAAAATATGCCCGTAACTAGGGCAGTTAAAAATTTTTTTTTTCCTGATAATTTTGAAACTACTGATCGGATTAGAATGGAATTTCGCACATAGATGAAGAATAATGTGTTCAAACTACGTGCGGAATTTTGTCCAGATGGCATTACCAAGAACCGTAGAAAATTCTAGCGAATTATCGAAAAAAAATTTGGTCACCTAAAGCACTGACGTGAAGTCTGGAGTTTTGCCCTAGTTTGAAATTTTTTTTGACAGCTGTCAAGAATGTTGCTCAATGGGTTCCTGAAACTGGAAAATGCGAATCTACCTACAAGGTGGATGAACGAGTGCTCAGAAGCTCCTGACTTCCCGGCAGTGCTTTTTATAATTGTTTGAAACAATATCGTTGCGCATGTTTCAAATATTTTTTTTTATTTCATTTTTTTTTTACGACAAATCTATATATGAATTATTTCATGGTATTTTATGCCAATAGAAGAGGTATAGTGAAACAATAGCAGAGCCATGAATCATCGGCTAACTAATAAAAGACATCCCAATAATCAGTGCTATCAGACAAGTAGTTTCACTGAGCCTATTCGACTTCATAATGTATGAAATTATCAAAATAGTGCACCAAGGTAGGGGCCGCAAAATGCTACGGAGATGATATTGTGCTGATAGTGACTGGGATTAAGGATGATGACCTTCAGATACTTCTGCATGTTCTCAATACAACTGCAAGGACATTCAATACATTGCGAACTGTAAGTTGATGGTAAGGTTATCAATTAAATATAAAGGTGTAGGTTTGTGTTTGACAAACTATAGGAACGTGGAAGAGGAAGTTAGAAACCAAGTCACTAACGCCAATAAGGTGGTAGAATGTTTGAACAACGCGATTTGATATAACATAAATCTCAGAATATAAACAAAGACAAGCATCTATAAAACGACTATCAGACCAATCACGACAAAAATGATGGAGACAACATTAGATATATCGAAGACTAGGCAACTTTCGGAAACTACAGAAATGCGGATTCTGGGAAGGATCTCAGGCAAAGAATTGAGAGATAGTGATCGAAACGAAGACGAAGAATATTTCTGATTGGCAGAAACTAAGAAAGATGGAATGGAATCATCATATAGGGCGACTGACGAAGGGCAGATTGCTGAAGATTGTATGGGATAATTCACTGAAATGACGCGGGTATCAGGGTCGTCTCAGAAAAAGATTGAGTAATGAAATCGATCTAGGATAATGTGAATTTCGATCAGGAAACCGCCCTAGATCTGAGTTGGAAGAAAGAAGAAGCAATGGTTAGTGAAAAATTGTGGAGATTTTTTGATTATTTTATGTCTTCAAACTCTTCCTCCTGCAGTGCGACAACCTTGGGTTTACCTTTATGGATTGATTGTAACACAACTCTCGTGTTCATTTACGAGGTAATCATTAATACGTAGTTTTCAACATCCACTTAAACATAAAGGTGGTCTATCGCAAAATTTTGGCGAGCAATTTGTGCGCCAACTTTTTTCGACTTTTTTTCTGCGCTGCTCAACATTGCCGATAATTACCCAAACGAGTTGCCACGACCTTTCGTCCCATTTTAAACTCGGAAACTTTTCTGTATTCAAGTCAGACAATCGTGAATCTCACATGTTATGAAGTAGGCATCGCCGTTATATAAAATGCGTAAAATGCACTCCTTTCCGAAGCATAACATGGCAATTTGGGTGGGTGAATCTGGCACTTCATCTGGGCATAGAAAGAATTTCACTGTGATGGTATGCATTTGAGAAGAACCTGTTGCGATTAATTGATTCCTGTTTGTTTATGTTAATGCGTTCGATAGTTGCGGGTCATTCGATGAATATTCTCCTGATTATGTCAGTGGCGTAGCTTGGGTAGGATGTTTGAGGGTAAGAAACGACGAACATGATAACTATTTTTTGGCGCCCCGTGCCCCATATGGTATGCACGTAGAGACATGTGGCTCCAAAAAGACTAGGCCGAGAGCCATACAGTGCGCGATAGAATCTATTTACTGAAGTAATATCAGGTCGAGCATTATGGAAAGCTAGATTCCGTTCTATGAAGCCGGCCATTGGGGAATTTTATAACCGAGTAGTCCACACATCCTCTGATCATCTGATGTCATCAGTTGATTGGGAAGTCTTGGCCGCATATTGTCAATGTCAGTAAAAAAAAAAATTACGAAAAGCACTGCCGTGAAGTCAGGAGCTTTTGAGCGCTCGTTCATCCACCTTGTAGGTAGATTCGCATTCTTCAGTTTTAGAAAACAATTGGAAAGATTTTGACAGCTGTCAAAGAAAATTTCAAACAGAGGCAAAAATCAAGACTTCACGTCAGTGTTTTGGGTGACCAATTTTTTTTCGATAATTCGCTAGAATTTTCTACGGTATTTATGGTCTTGGTAATGCGATCTGGACAAAATTTCCCACGTAGTTTGAATACATTATTCTTCATCTAATGAGTTGTTTCGGAATTATCAGGAAAAAAATGGTTTGAACGGCTTTATTTAGGGAACCCCTAGTCTGATTTTGCTCATTGATGACCGCGAAATTCGCGATCCGAACCTAAAATGAAAATTTCAAGTCCCTAGGCCTTTTCGTTCGAAAGTTATGATTTTCTATGGTTTCTATGGTTCTGATCATGCGATCTGAAAAAATTTAGCTCCAATATATCATTCTCAATTTAAATACAGAATTTCGTCACGATCAAATCCGTAGTTTTGAAATTATCAAGAAAACTGAATTTCAAACAGTCATATTTACGGAACCCCTAGTCTAATTCTGCTCATTGATGAAAGTGACCGCAACATTAAAGATCCAACCCTATCCTGAGAATTTCTAGTCCCTAGGCCTTTCCATTACAAAGTTATAATTTTCTATGGTTTCTTTGGTTCTGGTCATGTGAGCTGGACCAAATTTTGCATGTAGCTTGAACACGTAATTCTCCATCTGAGTGCAAAATTTCACCTCGATCGAATCTGTAGTTTCAAAGTAATAAGGAAAACAAAATTTCGAGCGGCCATATTTACGGAACCCCTCAGCGAATTTCGCCCAATAACGAACTTAGCCGCGGCATTTGAGATTCAAACCTACCCTGAAAATTCCAAGTTTCTAGGACATTCCGTTCGAGAGTTATCGTGTATACGGCCGCCAAGCCGGCCAGCCGGACGGACAGACTCGAATTTTTCGACGGATTTGTCATCAGTGAGTCGAACATAGTGGTTTGAGACCATTTTCGGCTCAAAATTCGAAAAATACAGAAATCGTGACGAAATGATATTGCCCTCGTGTAAGTAGTACGAGCGCTCAATAACGAAAAGATCGTTATGAACGATTATTCCCATCTACGGACCTGTCTCTTAAAGCCCTCCATAATTGAACTAAAAAATTATAAAAAGCACTGCCGTGGAGTCAGGAGCTTTTGAGCGCTCGTTCATGCACCTTCTTGGTAGATTCGCATTTTACACTTTTAGAAACCAATCGAAAAAATTTTTACATCTGTCAAAAAAAATTTCAAACCAAGGCGAATATCCAGACTTCACTTCATTGCTTTAGGTGACCAATTTTTTTTTCTAGAGCTAGACTTTTCTACGGTATCTTTGGTCTTGGTAATGTGAGCTGGACAAAATTTCCGACGTAGTTTGAATACATTATTCTTTATCTATGTGCATTTCATTCCAATCCAATGAGTAGTTTCGAAATTATCAAGAAAACTTAATTTCAAACGATCATATTTACAGAACCCCTAGTCTAATTTTGCTCATTGATGAACGCGACCGCGAAATTCGTCCCTAGGCCTTTCCATTCGTAAGTTATGATTTTCTATGGTTTCTATGGTTCTGGCCATGCGATCTGAAAAAAATGTAGCTTGAATATATCATTATCCATTAAACACCAAATTTCGTCACGATCAAATCCGTAGTTTTGAAATCATCAAGAATATTTACGGAACCCCTGGTGGAATTCTGCCCATTAATGAACTTAACCTCGGCATTTTATAACAATGGAAACTGAACCCACACTCAAAATTTCAAGTCTCTAGGACGTTCCGTTCGAGAGTTATAGTGTATACGGACGGACGGATTCGTCATAAGTGAGTCGAACCTTGTCGATTGAGACCATTTTCGGCTCAGAATTCGAAAAATACAGAGTTCGTGAGGAAATGATATAGCCCTCGTGTAAGTAGTACCAGCGCTCAAAAAGCCTGGAGTTTCGCCTTAGTTTGAAAATTTTTTTTTAAAGCTGTCAAAATTTTTTTTCAATTGGTTTTCAAAACTGGAAAATGCGAATCTACCTACAAGGTGGATGAACGAGCGCTCAAAAGTTCCTGACTTCACGGCAGTGCTTTTCATCATTTTTTTTACTAATCTTTTCATCCTACATCTGCGACAATTTGAGAGGCGGTTGAAATTTTTATTTTTGGATTATTTCGAAGGTTCATAGTTGGAAATAATAATTCGAAAATCAGTTATTACTCCGATGTCTTCGTCCTTTATTTATGTATTTTTCGATTATTTAATTCAGAATAACATCTTTCCAGGATGAATAAATTCTTCTATCAGATAAAATGGTATCCAAGGAACAAAGGGCCAATACTCGTACTGCTGCTTTCCCTGATGGTCACTTCGAATTTATCCAAAGAGAAATCGTTTTCCAGGCAGAAACGATTTCTTTGGATAACGGAAGATGGGAGATTAGCCCTTCCGCCTGGTACCACGTTGGTGATGACTCCATCATTGTCGCTGCCTTTCGTTAGATACCCACCTGACGGTTTTTTTTCGAATATGACCATCAGCCTCCCTTTCACGAGTGAGTATATGAATTCTGAACAGTTTTTTATTCCGTACGTTAATTTATATTAAATGCTATACTATATTCTAGCGATCAAGAAAAGTTAATTAACAACAACAAAATTTGTGATGATACAAATTCATACAGATAATTCTTTTCATTTCCTTCGATATCTGCGAAACCGAAAGAAATTCACATAGTTCATAGTTTATCAACATAAACCCTAGAATATACTTATATTGAAAACGTATAAGGTCGATTGAAGGGACTGCCTTTATATGACATCTTCCTGCTGTTGTTAAAAACTTTTGTTATTTATAATATTAATTTCCTAATTCGTTCAAGAAAAATGGTATTATTTTTTTCAGTCGATTTCAACAAACTGGGACTGACAGATAACGAAAACCCCTATGGGGTACTTCCACCCCTCTTGGCCAGGTCAATGGGCAGGGCTGCAGGCAGTCTTCTTGGAGACTTCATTGGACGATACATGAACCATCGCAGAACGAAGAGAGGATTGGAAGGCGAACCTCCAAAACTTCCTCGGGAGCACCAGAATGCCTTCCATGGGGGAGAAAGGGCCCTTCTGTATTTTTTAGTCGAGGATTTCTTGGAGAATTTCGGAATGAACGGTAAATCATGTCTGCTGAGAGCCATTTGTGAAGTTCATGCATATCAACTTGGTAATTTGGGGTTGCTGGGAGAGATGCTGAAGTTATTTTTGACGTAAGTAATCATTCTGTTTTTTTTAGGAAAATTGCTGAATAGTTCACTCTCTCAAACTTTTTCTAATCTCTGTTGCACGGCATCCAAAAATGCTCGATATTTTCTAATCGATATCTCATTATTTTCTAGGGCCAGTAAGTCACCGTTCGCAGAAATGTTGACAGAATATGTCGATGCAGAAAATATTGGGAAGGGAAAGGAGGGTGGCCCATCAGAATGTTGGCCATATATGAAGGATTGCCCGAAATCTTTATTTGCACCATCTAGACACAACTATTACAGGTAAATACCCGTTGGGGATATAAACTTACTTCATTAGAATACTTAACTAAATAGTTCAGTTGTATTCCGAAAACTTCATTATTTATAAAAATGTAATTACATCTTTTTTGTTAAAGTGGACCTGAGGAGGACAACAGTATAACAGATGATGATCTAGAGAAGAATCGAAAGGTTACCTATAACCCATCGGTCAAAAATATGTAATTTGCTCAAGAAAAAAAGTCATGAAACGGGTGTGATTATCACTAAGTCATAAAAACAGGCATAAAATAAAGACATTACTCACTAATGTATACATACTCGTATATTCCCAATTCGATTGGGTTTCTGTATTTCTATTATTAAGCGGGTATTGATTGTCCATGTGTAAATATTAGCTGTATATATATTATTTTTTATTGAAAATACCTGCACATCATAAACATATTCATTGTCTATATATAAGAAGAAACTCGAAATAAAATATATTTTTATAAGGCATACTATCATGTTTGAAAAAACCTTCTTGAAGCTTTCAATTTGCAATTGAAACTCAGATAATGTGATTTGAATGGCAATGCAACAACGTGAAAACAGTAGGAGAATTGCGCCAGGACCTGCCTAGTATCACTACTTACGGTCATTTTATAAAGACAACTTAACTAACCAAAAAGAACTATCAAGAATGGCGGAGATCACAATAGCACACATTTGATTCCAATAAAATATGCTTTCAGTTGAAATACCGTTATGTATGCATAACTTTTTCTAGAAGATCATTCAATATTCGATTTGTTCATTGTTTTTTCGGCCTGCTCACATAAAGAAATAATATTAATTTCCCTTGGTAACGCTGTAATACACATCACATTTATCGTCACTACAAAATATGTATAAATCTTTTCATTCCCTAACATAATATTGAATTCTATAATTTTATTACACCACAAATGATGGTCGGCAGATCCTAGTACAATCCCATTAATCTCTTATGATGTGGCAGTAATTCCTTTTGATACAGAGCTTATCAATGCTATCATTGAATATAGTTCAAGTAGCGCATCTATACTTAGTTCTTCTTTCAAATTACTAGGAGATGTTTTGAGCTCCCTCAAATCGTTGGATTCACTGAGAATAAAAACATAAAAAATTTAGGTTCAAACCATCAAAAATTTCAACAAATAATATTATATCCAAATTTTCATTAATTTGATTCAGGATCTGGCAGTTAAACATTATCATGATCATACGATCAGCTTTTCATCACGCTCTCTCATGAGGATGTCCAATAGGACTGTTTGGTAGATTCTCCATGAAGGTTCAAACATTCACCCATTAAAAAAAATGACGAAAAGCACTGCCGTGAAGTCAGGAGCTTTTGAGCGCTCGTTCATCCAACTTGTAGGTAGATTTTCCAGTTTCAGAAACAAAATGAAAAATTTTTTGACAGCGTAACTCCAGACTTCACGACAGTCCTTTAGCTGACCAATTTTTTTTTCGATAATACGCTAGAATTCTCTATGGTATCTATGGTCTTGGTGGTGCGATCTGGACAAAATTTGGCACGTAGTTTGAATACATTATTCTCCAGCTATGTGCAGAATTTCATTTGAATCCAATCAGTGGTTTCGAAATGATCAGGAAAAAAATATTTTGAACGGCCATATTCACGGAACGCCTAGTCTTATTTTGCTCATTGATAAACGTGACCGCGAAATTCGCGATCCAAACCCACCCTGAAAATTTCAAGTCCCTAGGCCTTTCTGTTCGAAAGTTATAATTTTCTATGCTTTCTATGGTTCTGGTCATGCGACCTGGACCAAATGTTGCTTTAATATATCATTCTCCATTGAAATACTAAATTTCGTCTCGATCGAATTCGTATATTCGAAATTATCGAGAAAACTAAATTTCAAACGACCGTATTTACGGAACCCCTAGTACAAATCTGCTCATTGATGAACGTGAACGCGACATTTCAGATCCACACCTATCCTGAAATTTTCAAGTCCCTAGGCCTTCCCGCTTGAAAGTTATGATTTTCTATGGTTCTTAGATTTGGCTATCTGACAGTGTTGCCGCTGGCTTGGCGAGAAATTATGTTACCACGTTGCCAAAATTATCAGATTTCACTAGAAATTATGTTAAAATTTTAGATTGACTGATTATGCCTGCCTAACATAACAATGACGACTAAAAAAAAAAAAATGAACAAAAAGAGAGAACAACATTTTTAATAGCCTTGAAAAATACACAAACAGGTAAAAGTGGAACTGAAAAATGCAAAAAAATATGAGAATTATTCTAGAAATAAGAATAAACCACCATATTTTTTCTTTTCACTACCCAAGGTTGAAAACTTTCTTTGGGGGAAAATTATGTTAAAATTATCAATTATGTTAAAAATTGAAAAAGGTATCAGAAGTGAATAAAATTATGTTAAAATCTGATAATTATGTACCAATCGGCAACGCTGCTATCTGAGCTCTTCCAGTGCTCGAAACACTGACATTGTCGGCTGTCGCGTTCGATTTGCTTCGATAAGCCCGAAAGCGTGCGTGAAACACCAAAAACCTAGCTCCTCCGTTACACGAAACTCCAAATCGAAAGCGGCAATAGTCTTCGTCTGTGGGCTTTGAATCTGTCATCTCGAGTACAAATAGAGTAGGTCAGATAGCACTATCTATGCGTAGAGCCCTGATGTAAGAAAAAGAAGAAAAGGAATAGTTCAGATGTTCATGTTTATATTCGACTTTATTTTTGTCAATATTTAAAAATTACAGGGAATACATTTTTTTGAAATTTCGGAATAATATTATAAGCTTCAATAAACTAGTTGTACCATGGTAAAATATTTAAGACTTTGATTTCTTGGTATAATGAAATTCGTGTTTTTAGTCGCGTAAAAGGAATGAATTATCTATTTTACCAGACATTGAGAAGAAGCTAGAGCAGTTTGCAACAGGTTTAGAAAACTTCTCAATATATGAATATGAAAGATGTCAAATCCATTGGGAAAGAGATCCAAACCCCCTTGATTTATTGGCCTTCGAAGGGTCCCCTTTAAGCACAACCTTGAAGGTAATCTACGTGTTCTGAATGAATACACATTTGATGTAACTATACAATTATACCAACAGGTTCAAAGAGATCCATTCACTGGAAAAATCGAAGATTTTCATGAAGTACCTCTTGAGGCAGTGGGTGCTACACCTATGAATTCAATGTTACTAAATAGAGCTCCTATACCTACTACAAAAGCAGTAAGAGGAAGTTCCTCTTTCATACCTTTTCTTCCAGGTAGTTTTCTGAATGATAGTTTTGATATTCCCAAATGTGAAGAGCTTCCACATTCAGGTAAACAAGATCATCAATATTTTATTGATATAATGATAATCTTTAGATTAATGCCAATTTCCCTACAGAACTACTGACAGTTCCTCCTGGATTTTCTTCTGGACTCACTTTTGATAAAGATGGAGTAACTGTTCTTGACGAAACAATTGAAGTAGTACCCAGAAAAATTCCAGAACAGAAACATGTCATAAATTTAGTGGAACTAGTACAAAAAGAACAAGTTTCCTTGGGTAAGTGATAATGATAAATACAATTGATTCACAGTTTTATATTATAATAAAAAATTGAGTACAAGGTTGAGAGAAATTAATTGGGTTAACCCAATGGGATCAATTTTTGGTTATATCACTTACCCTCTACGTCAATTTTTGACATTTTGGAAATTTTCAATAATTCTCTTTGACAAACATATGATCCAGTAATTGAGAAAGTTATCCTACAAAGTTCCGTTTGACATCATTTAATGAATTGCCATTCAATTGTATTATAGGTTTAATCATCATTCACTTAGCATTATTTCCTATTCAATTTTTTAGACTTATTTAAAATTTTAGGTTCCTGGGGAAGTTCAAAAACTAAATCAAAAGATGAAACTGACAATTGCATTGAAAATATGCATTCTGAAGAAGAAGCTATCATTCCTAAAGAGCCCCTTATTCTTGATATCAGCAAATCTCAACCACTACCTTCAGCCAAAGGAACAGAATGGGCAATAATTCTTGATGCCTCAAAGCCGGTGAAAGATTTCAATAAAAAAATTCCGAAAATGGCTCGGGATTACCCATTTGAGTTGGATAACTTCCAGAAGTTGGCCATACTCCAAGTAGAACAACACAATCACGTTTTTGTTGCGGCTCATACCTCGGCAGGTAAGACAGTTGTGGCCGAATATGCTGTTGCGCTTTCTCAGCAACATAGGACAAAGACGATATACACATCACCAATAAAAGCATTGTCCAATCAGAAATACCGTGATTTCAAGAAAGAATTCGACGATGTAGGTTTAATTACTGGTGACTTTCAAACTAACGAAACTGCAAGTTGCCTAATTATGACTACAGAAATTCTGAGGTCAATGCTTTACTGCGGTAGTGATACCACAAGGGATTTGGAGTATGTTATTTTCGATGAAGTACACTACATCAATGATAGGGAAAGGGGTCATGTATGGGAACAGGTAAGTTAATATATTTTTTTTTTGGTTACTTCACTATATTATTTTGACATTGTTTTAATTCGATCAGATCGGTAGTTTTCTAATCATTGGGAAAAAAATTCGGATGGCTTTATCTCAAGTGGATTATGCCCATTCACGAACTCAACCGGCGCATTCACACATGGAGAGTACCCTGAAGATTTCAAAAAGTTATCGTTTCAACTGGAAGAACGGACATATTTGAATTTGACCGCGAATTCTTCATCTTTGAGTCCAGCCTTATTGTTTAAGCCATTCTCAGCCCAAAATACGAAAATTACTGACATTTGGGCGAAAGGATATCGCTCTTGTTCATATAAACAAGCTTGCAAAAACAATTCTTTTCTCAAAACACCTCGAAGCTCAAAAGGTTCAGGACATGATCTTATTTGAACTATTCTTCTTAAGGTTGTACACTACTTTCATTAGCCCTATGCTTCACAATGGTAATTATTTTAATGATTTCTCATAAACGGTATGTTGAATTCATTTTATTTTTTGAATGTACATGACTCATGAGTTTTGTTGAACGTTTTCGAATAAAAATTCAATATTTTTCCGTGCAATTACATGAGCACTAGCAGACCCGGCCACGCCTTGCTGTGGCTAAAGTATACGTATGTTGAATCAAATTGTAGTGAAATATTCAATTAAGTGGAATTATTATTATTATTAACCCTAACCTACTCCTAACTTAAGCCTAACCTAACCCTATCCTAACCCTTTTTTTGGGTTGTGAAAAGAAATCTGTTGTCAGATTCAACCACGCCCCTTGTCGTGGAATATGTTGGTTTGGCTTGATGTTGTTGCCGGCCGACTGAAAAAAGCACAACTGGGGGAAATGCGAGGACCACCGGAAAAGACATCCCGGTCCGTACTTCGATGATACCCGATGAATAGCGGTCCTGTCTCTTTTCTCCTCATGTCTCCTGTCACAAAGCCGTAAACGCCTTCCAGTATCCTTCATGCGGTATCATTTTCTCTATTATATACTCGTAAGCGGCCTATCTTTCCAACCAGTGCGTTCCTTTCCTCCGTCCATCTGATCTGAGGCA
Organism: Aphidecta obliterata; assembly: GCA_963966015.1. Lineage (NCBI taxonomy): Eukaryota > Metazoa > Arthropoda > Insecta > Coleoptera > Coccinellidae > Aphidecta > Aphidecta obliterata. The sequence continues at coordinate 30,010,842 of OZ014427.1, read as the reverse complement.
TTGCTTCGGGTCGTCTACAACGTGGCATGCATGACAGATCATCCCGTCCTATCCTCTTAGTAAAGGTACCATAAGATCCAGGCCCTGTCAAAAATTGAGTAAAATTGTACCCGGTCGTTTTATTCTCACATTGGATCCACTACTTCAAATTCCTGATCAGCCTGCGCGTCCAAGCGGCATTTTGCCCTCCATCATCTCATCTCTCCTTCCATTTTCTCAGTGTCCTCCCTCCTGCCATACGTCGAATTTGATTAAAACCGGTTCAGTATTATAGGAGACCATTCCGGACAAACAACGTGAAACGTAATTTTTATATATAAAGATATATCCGATTTGAAATGTGTTATATTAAAATCAAATTAACAAATCAATGTCTAATGAGAACAACTTCTCGATAATGAAAAAAATTCAATTTTTTTCTTTTCAATCGCCGCAATTGTTGAATTAAGTATAAAATATCCGTCTTGGATTACACGGAAAAATATTACGTTTTTATTCCTTTATGTTCAAGGAAACTCTTGTGCATACACGCCTGAATGTACATTCAAAAAGTGAAAGAATTCAACATGCCGTTTATGATAAATCATTGAAACAATTATTGTGATGCAAAGGGCAAATGAAAGTAGTGTACAACCTTGAAATTACTAGAGGACACACATGATTCCTTCCTATTATATCAAATATGGCCCCAATCATAGGATCAATTCACTCATAAAACATATTTGATTGTGTTCAATCTAGTTTCTTATATTTTCAAAGGTCGAAATTATTTTGTTGATGAAGAATTCCTTATTGACGACCTTTTTTTTTGGTAGTTTTCTTCCCTCATAATGTACTTTTTTAATTCATTATATATTCCAGGTGCTCATTATGCTACCTGAAAATGTAAGCGTTATACTTCTAAGCGCAACAGTACCGAAACCGGAGGAGTTTGCTGATTGGCTTGGTAGAACATATCAAAAAAAGGTTTATGTTATCACAACTCCTAAAAGGCCAGTACCTCTACACCACTACTTATATACTGGTACTGATGGCAAAACAAAAAATAACAAGTATGCTATCCTTAACGACGAACAGTGGTGTATGGAAGGGTGAGTAAATAATTTTTTGTTCTTGTTTACAAATAAGATTTTGCGTTTTATGTGGTGGTTTGATCATTTTCCACGTTGCATGAGAAAAGATTAATTTTTCGATTTACTTTTTGTTTTTTCGTATTGCGAATAATTTTGTTTATTGGGCTCACATTGCAACCAAAATTCCTTGGCCCTAAATTGACTGCAACTATAAAAATAATATCAATTATAAATATACAATATTCATTACTTAATTTATCAGATATGTGGTGGCAAAGTGCTCTATGTCAGATCAAAACGATAAAAGAGGGGGCAATGAGAGGAGACAGTTCACTGAAAAACAGGATAAAACACTCTGGGTGGCCCTGATTGCACATCTTCAAAAAGAGAACTTGCTGCCCGTTGTGGCATTCACATTTTCCAGATCTAAATGCGACAGAAATGCCATTAATTTACATTCAACCGATTTGACAACAGCAAAGGAAAAGCGTAAAATAAGAGGATTCTATCATAAATGCATCAGAAATTTATCCGAAGCTGATCGGAATGTACCTCAAGTTATGATTATGGATGATATTTTAAGCAGAGGTATCGGAGTTCATCACAGTGGTGTTCTTCCTATCATCAAAGAGATTGTGGAAATGCTCTTTCAGAAAGAACTCATTAAGGTAACAAAATTTTTCAATCTCTAAAAGTCTAATTACTGCAAGATAAAAAAAAAGTGAAGAGGAAGTAAAATGAAAATAATTAATTCAAAATTTCTTAATGATATGTACCTTACCCATAATACAATTGGGAACGTCTTTTACTTATAATTTAATATATATATATACATTTAATCATTCAAGATTCTATTCGCTACTGAAACTTTCGCTATGGGGGTAAATATGCCCGCAAGAACTGTTATTTTCGATTCAATAACGAAACATGATGGTAAAGAGTGGAGAAACCTTGAGCCTGCCGAGTATATACAGATGGCAGGTCGAGCAGGAAGACGGCAGCACGACAAAGAAGGCACCGTCATTATATTGTGCAAAAACAATTTGCCTCCTGAAATTACATTGAAAGGCATGATGATGGGAAGACCACAGTCCTTAAAGAGCCAATTTAGACTTACATATGGCATGGTGAGTTATACATATTAATTCTCTAAGGTTTGCCAGAGTTAAATGAATTTCAGGTGCTTAGTCTTCTTCGAACAGAAAAGTTATCAGTTGAAGGGATGATGTCCAGGAGTTTCTTAGAAGCTGATCACCAAAAAAAAATGACTGAATGGAAGAAAAAGTTATCAGATGTTGAAAAAGAAATTAATAATTTGTGTAAGGATGAATTGAACAACTATCTGCAACCTCTTGTAGCTTATTTCGATAGTGCTAATGCCTATTTCAAGTACCGTGAACAAATTTTGGTAAGTCAAACTTGTTTTTCAATACTGTTTTATTGAGGAATTTACTCCGAAATTCGTGTTATTCGCTGATTGGAGATAATCAAAAGTGTTTGTAAGCCTCGTCGCCTCTCCTACAACCTAATCTAATCTACAATCAATTTTTCCGGCATTTTTGAGCGCTTGTACTACTTACACGAGGGCTATATCATTTCGACTTACAATCTTTCATAAAAATTATTATCCCAATTATTGCATTCGAAAAACACGATGTCTGTATTTTTCGAATTTTGAGCCGAAAATGGTCTCAAACGACTATGTTCGACTCACTGATGACGAATCCGTCAAAAAATTCGAGTCTGTCCGTCCGTATACACGATAACTCTCGAACAGAATGTCCTAGGAACTTGGAATTTTCAGGGTAGGTTCGAATCTGGAATGCTACGGTTAAGTTCGTTATCGGGCAAAATTCGCCCAGGGGTTCCGTAAATATGGCCGCTCGAAATTTTGTTTTTCTGATTACTTCTAAACTACTGATTCGATCGAAGTGAAATTTTGCACTCAGATGAAGAATTACGTGTTCAAGCTACATGCAATTTTGTCAAGCTCGCATGACCAGAACCATAGAAAATTATAACTTTGTAATGGAAAGGCCTAGAGACTTGAAATTTCCAGGATAAGTGTGGATCTCGAATGTTGCGGTCACGTTCATCAATGAGCAAAATTGGACTAGGGGTTCCGTAAATATGGCCGTTTGAAATTCAGTTTTTTTGATAATTTCAAAACTATGGATTCGATCATGAGGAAATTTTGTATTTAAATTGAGAATGATATATTCGAGCTACATTTTGTCCAGATCGCATGATCAGAACCATTGAAACCATAGAAAATAATCACTTTCGAACAGAAAGGCCTAGGGACTTGAAATTTTCAGGATAGGTTCGGATCGCGAATTTTGTGATTACGTTCATCAATGATCAAAATTAGACTAGGGGATCCGTAAATAAAGCCGTGCAAACTATTCTTTTCCTGATAATTTCGAAACTACTTATTGGATTGGGATGAAATTTCACACATAGATGAAGAATAATGTATTCAATCTACGTGGGAAATTTTGTCCAGTTCACATCACCAAGACCATAGATACCGTAGAAAATTCTAGCGAATTATCGAAAAAAAAATTGGTCACCTAAAGCACTGACGTGAAGTCGTGATTTTCGCCTTAGTTTGAAATTTTCTTTGACAGCTGTCAAAATCTTTCCAATTGATTTTTAAAACTAGAGAATGCGAATCTACCTACAAGGTGGATGAACGAGCGATCAAAAGATCCTGACTTCTCGGCAGTGCTTTTCTAAATTTTTTCTGAGAAATACCAGTAGGTAACTATTCTTCAATTACAGCCAAATGTCTTCAGCAATGTTCAAAAAGTTATGACCCCTGGTAGAATCTTATTGATCTGCTGGAAAAACCACATCAACAAACTAGCACTTCTGCTGTCAGTAGCTCGTGGAAATCAGTACAAAGTATTAATACTCACGGATAAAGATTTGCAAAACTGCAAACTTGACGATAAGACTGCTTTATGGTACAAAATGATCTCTTTGGCATCAACGAAAATCTACTGTCCTGTTGTGAACGTTGACCATGAACTGATAGATATAGGACCACTTGATATTTTGGAGATAACTGGAAAAGTTATCAAGACTTCCCCAGAATTGATAATCAGCGATTGGAATAAAAGGTGAGACTTTTATTTTTTGGTATAATATTCCATGCCTTAATGGAATGCCTGTTTTTATTTCGAGTTCAAGTTTATATTTGCCATTTTCAGGCAGAATACATAATGAGAAGAGTACTTATGGCAAACTTCATTCAATTATTACCCATATTGAATATAATTAGAGAACTCAATTTTTTCCATGTGTACCAAAACGGACTTCAGTGACCATTGTCAGTATTTCAAACACTGTCATTTTATTTTTATAAACTTCAGAAGTTGACAAATACTGTCAAATTATTTCTATAAACTTCAATAGATGGACTCACCGAAATATATTGAATATATCGAAAATTACAGACACTTGACAAAATGATAATGCTATTGTTCATTTGACTTTTTTATTCCAAAACGATTATCACAATTTCATAACCCACCAACCAGTAGGAGTAGAGCTTCATGTTCCCATTTATTTTGTTCATTTTTTAAGTTATCTTCTCATCTTAGTTAACTTTTTCCATAGGCTGCAACCAAGGTTCAAAAATGATCCACCCGGCCAAACCGTTACGAAGGCCATACAAGAACTTCACAAGCTTTCTCTATCTGCCAATAATTTAGATGCAGAAAAGCTTCAATATTCACACTTTATATACGATCTCCACGTTAAAGAAAGTACCCTTTACATGGAGGTAGAAGAAATGTACAGATTGAAAGAAAAAGTACATGATACTTTGTTCGGGACCCAAATCCCCAACTTTGTAGAACATTTTTCGATAGTTTTCTCAAAGAAATACCTTGAGGAAGAGAGAGACGACTTGAAATTTCTGCTTTCAAAATCAAGTTTAGCACTGTACCCGGACTATCAAAATCGAATAAAGCTACTGAAACATTTTGAATATGTCGATAATGATAACATTGGTGAGTGAAAATAATTATTTTTTTTTGATTAATTGCTATTTTATTCGATGGTATAATAGGTATTTTCCCATATGGCATTATTTGTTTTTATAATTTTTTATGAAAATAATGTTTATGGTAATTTTTGTCTATTCCTTTCTTTCATATAAGTGTAGTATCTGCCATTTTCCATATGTCTGGGTAATGTCCTGTTAATGTTATCGGCGATTTTTGCAGTATTTTCTGTTTAAATGGTTGTCCTAGGGTAAACACCTCTGCCTCTTTTTCATATTTCACGTCCATTGCACTTCCATTCTTTAGTTCCAGTTTTTTGTTTTAATTCTCTTTCAATTCAATGCTGACGCATGGTCATTTCATATTCAATTCCTCTAATTTTTTTGTCCCATTGTAAATACTTGTCGAACTCTGGATTTCACTTCATTCAGTATAGTCTTATCATCAGGGTGATAGTTCTTCTATACTGCCTCAGCTTTTTTTTTCCCCTAACAATATTTAAATATTTTCCCATCTTCAGGTAGGGGTTTCCTCTTCAATATCTCTTAGATCTTAGTTGGATGTTCTTGAGCTTCGATTATTCTCCTCTCTTCCAATTTATTGATTTTTGGTTTGTTAGTAATCTGTCTGTTTCTATTCCTAACGTCATTATCACTAGGCACTAAACGAGTTAATTTCTGTATTTTCTTTTTGAAAGACAGAATTTGAATTCCATAACGCAAACGTGAGGTTCCTGTATGGTTAAGAGTTCATTTTCTTCAGAAAAGTTCTATTAGTTTGTTTTCTTTCTCATAGAAGGCAATCCCTCTTTCATAGTTAAGATTCAACGTTGAAATCCTCAATAACCCAATCGATTAAGAATGTGTATGTAAAGCTTGCTGAAAAAAATATTCATGAACTTACTTTTTCAGTCAGAATGAAAGGCAAAGTAGCCTGTCAGATGGGAATGAATGAATTGCTCATCACGGAACTCATATATCGGAATATATTGGGCGATTTGAAACCAGCAGAAGTTGCCGCACTTCTATCAACCCTAGTCTTTCAAGTGAGGTCCAGAAATAAGGAAGATGTGAAGGACCTGCTCAAAGGACTGGAACCATCTTTAGTAAAGGTTTGTGCAGTTCAGGAAAAATCTTGATGAGATGTATAATTATTATTAGAAATAAGGGGTTTGTGTTGCGAACAACCTCATTTTTCGAGCTGACTTAGGCGTTATTGCCAATTCTACATACTATTTGCTCTTAGATGAGATATATGTTTGTTCGATTGCATTGATTGTACAATCAATCCGTAGTTTAAATATCAGCCTCAGCTGTTCAAAATTTAGAAATGTTTTTACTAAAACTTACCAAATGTAGGCAAGTTTATGTGTAAAAAAGTTTATGTTTCCCCTCTTTTTAACTTTATGTAGAATTCATAAAGAATACTAATTTTCAGGCCATTGACCAGTTAAAAAATATTCATTCGGAGATTTTAGATAAAGAAGGAGAATTACAAATCAGAAGTGTGGATATCCAAGAGGAACTTAATTTTGGTGTGGTGAATATAGTATATGAATGGGCTTCAAAAAAGGTATGATATCCTCTCAATATTGATATACAAATAGAGAGACTCATAATTTCGAAAAATAACCAGCGAATTATTGAGCATTCATTTTGCAAATATAATTTGAAAATGTCTAAAAAGCGTATGCAAGAATAGACCACAAAATTTTACATTGATATTGTCGTTCCAGTCGTTCGCAGAAATAATGCAGCACACAGAATACCAAGAAGGAATAATCGTCAGGTGTATACAACAGTTGAATGATACCATTTGTGATGTCCGTGATGCGGCTAAAACAATAGGAAATATTGCTTTGCGCGAAAAAATGGAGGAATCTTCAAATGCTATAAAGAGAGATATTGTTTTTGCTGCAAGCCTGTACACACAGGCAGAAGCTAATTATGTTTGAAAAATATTCTGCTATGAGTTGTTTTTGTATTGACAGCTGATTAAATAGATTTATATAATTTATACAAATTCGTTTTATTCACGCTTTACGGAAGATTGAACCAGAGTTCACCTCGAGACATCTTACTATAAAACCAAAGTATTTACATTGATATAGTTTTGAGATCAATCTCCCAGCTTTTATATGTGTGACTCGAAGGTGAAATTTTACATGAGCAACATCCTATCGTGAATGATTTTTTCTAACCAGAAAATTTGTCAACCTCAGGTACATGTCTTTAGAATTCAACAACCTTTCCTCTTGCCCCCAATAAAAGATTTCAGTAATGAAAATAATTTATTCGATCAAACATCAACTTTCATATAGTAAAAAATGTACATAATTTTAAACAAATGTACATTGTACATTTATACTGCCTTTATTTTCTTCGCTTTAGATTCTTCACAATCATTATTAACAGTGGATGATCTTTTCTTCTTTTTCATTTTTGATATGCGCTTTTGATCAGATTCATTATTTATTTCTGTTTCAATTTTTTCTTTCTGGTGTATACTAAGGCATTCATGAGAATTCTCAGATTCCATATTTTTTTCATTATAATCTTTGTTCTTTTTTATTCTAGGGTTTTTTTCAGATATCCCTTCAGGTTCAATAGTAGCTGCAGAATAACTTGAAGTAATTTCATTTTTGACTGCTAAATTTTTCTTTTCTCTTTCCTTGTTTTCTATCAATTCTGTTGTAATATTAATTTCGTTTTGGTTCAACAATAAATTTGAGTTTTTTTTATGCAACTTCTTTTTCCTTTTCTCCCCTTTTGTTGTTGATTCATCGAAAACCAATTCATTCGTTGCATTTCCTTCTTTTGCCGTAATATTCATTTCATTTTGATTCAACAATATTTCAGAATTTATGTTTTTCTTATGTGACTTCTTGGCCGTTTTCTCTACATTTGTTGATTCATTGATCGCTGATTCATCCGAAAAAGAGTTATTTGTTACATTTCCATCGTCATGACTTTTTTTATTTTTCTTCTTCTTTTTATCTGATGTGTTATGATCACTTATTGTGGAATTTTCCACAGAAGCTTCAGTATTTTCACTTAGTTCTTTGAGTAATTTTTTGTGTTTCTTATTTTTTTCAATCAAAGTGTGACCATGTTCAACAGAGGCATCTAAAATATTCTCAATTCCTTTGTTGTTTAATTTTTCCTTCTTCCTCTTTTTTTCTTTAGGTAATACGGAATTGCTAACGGAATCAGAAATTTCCAACAATTTTTCAAGTTTGGCATCTTCGTTGGAGAAAGAGTTTTCTGAAAGTGACCTCTTGGCCGTTTTCTCTCCATTTGTTGTTGATTCATTGATCGCTGATTCATCCAAAAAAGATTCATTAATTACATTTCCATCTTCATGACTTTTTTTATTTCTTTTCTTCTTTTTATCTGATGTGTTATGATTATTTTCACTTATTGTGGAATTTTCCACAGAAGCTTCAGTATTTTTACTTAGTTCTTTAAGTAATTTTTTGTGTTTCTTATTTTTTTCAATCAAAGTGTGACCAAGTTCAACAGAGGCATCTAAAATATTCTCAATTCCTTTGTTGTTTAATTTTTCCTTCTTCCTCTTTTTTTCTTTAGGTAATACGGAATTGCTGAAGGAATCAGAAATTTCCAACAATGTTTCAAGTTTGACATCTTCGTTGGAGAAAGAGTTTTCTGAAAGTGACCTCTTGGCCGTTTTCTCTCCATTTGTTGTTGATTCATTGATCGCTGATTCATCCAAGAAAGATTCATTAATTACATTTCCATCTTCATGACTTTTTTTATTTCTTTTCTTCTTTTTATCTGATGTGTTATGATTATTTTCACTTATTGTGGAATTTTCCACAGAAGCTTCAGTATTTTCACTTAGTTTTTTAGGTAATTTTTTGTGTTTCTTATTTTTTTCAATCAAAGTGTGACCAAGTTCAACAGAGTCATCTAAAATATTCTCAATTTCTTTGTTGTTTAATTTTTCCTTCTTTCTCTTTTTTTCTTTATGTAATATGGAATTGCCAAAGGAATCAGAATTTTCCAACAATGTTTCAAGTTTCACATCTTCGTTGGAGAAAGAGTTTTCTGAAAGTGACCTCTTGGCCGTTTTCTCTCCATTTGTTGTTGATTCATTGATCGCTGATTCATCCAAAAAAGATTCATTAGTTACATTTCCATCTTCATGACTTTTTTTATTTCTTTTCTTCTTTTTATCTGATGTGTTATGATTATGTTCACTTATTGTGGAATTTTCCAGCGAAGCTTCAGTATTTTCACTTAATTTTTTGAGTAATTTTTTGTGTTTCTTATTTTTTTCAATCAAAGTGTGACCAAGTTCAACAGACTCATCCAAACTATTCTTAATTTCTTTGTTGTTTAATTTTTCACTCTTCCTCTTTTTTTCTTTATGTAATACGGAATTGCCTAGGGAATCGGAATTTTCCAACAATGTTTCAAGTTTCACATTTGGTGAACTTCCGTGTGTTTCAGATGCTATATTAATTTTTTCATGCGAATTCCTATTCTTCTTTCTTTTTTTCGATGGAGAATCACTAGATCTGCAATGCTCTTCATTAGAATTTTTGGAAGATACTTCAATATTACCAGTATTGTCATCCAACAATTTCTGACTGTTCAACATCTGTTTTAAATTCATCATTTTCTCTTTTCCATCAATTTCTTCTCTGTCAGTGCTCTTGTTTTGGCCTGTTGGAGAAAATGAAGATGATACAATAGTATCATCATAATTTCTGCCATTCGCCTGGGAATTAATATTTTTATTCCACTTTCCTCTTTTCATATCAAATGCATTGGTTACTTCAATATTATCATAATTACTGTTTTTCTTCGTTTCTTTATCAAAAAATTTACATAACTCATAGTTTAAATATGGGTTTTTTTCACCTTCTTGTAATCTTTCAAAGACTGCAACAAAAAATCCATTAGTTTTATCTTCTTCTGGTGAAGCAAATATACACATATTTCCTAAATCTGGATATAAATCAGATGTTTTTGTATTCCAAGATTCTAATGTTTTTTTTGCATCTACAAGTTTGAATTGTCTTGAAGTTTCTAATGTTTGCCTAACCACATCTTCATTTTCTTCAGAATTCATTGAGCAAGTAGAATAAACTATTCTTTTTGCTTTTGGGAAGGCACTCATTGTATGTCTTAATAACTTAGCTTGAAAGTTACATAGTTTTCTCAATCGTTCTATTTTGGTCGGAATGTCAATTTTTTCAATTTCAACACGATCAGTGATGCCTATAAATAAAAGAAAAATTAAAAACCGATACTCACAGGTCATTGGATATGGATCATTTATTATAAAACAATATGAACATCTTTTTATTTGCTGAAATTTGAATTTGACATGGTCGACGTCCAAGGGCATAATGTACAATTGTTGATTTTATTATTGTGATTTTATAATAAATAAATATAATAACCTAATATTTCAACTGATCAGAGAAAACTTGATCAAATTCGAACTATTTTGATTTAAATGACATGAAATCAACCAGAGTGATTATCTTAGTTTCCAGTCAGAGGACCAATAAGAATTCAACACCTGAGATTGCTTGATTTATTTTCTGAACAATTTTAATGCTGTTTTCTTTCATTATTCAGAAAAACAGTAAAATTCCTTTTCGCCAACACTACCCATAGTCAGTTTTCCTTAGTCCCGGCTGATTCTCATATAATTTGTATTGTGTTAGTTACCCCTTGAACAGGCATTCTAGTTCTACGGGACAAAAGCAAAATAAAATATCTGTCTTGTCTTTGTTTAATTTTTTTTTGGCAAGTACTGCTTTTGCGGTTTTTGATCGCCAACTTTACTGAAAGTTTATTTTCTATAAGTTATTAGCGCCCCGACCTTGAAATACTGCGGATTATTGGGGAACTAAAACATGATCTAAGATCTAAAGAGCTACAGATACAAGTTGCTACACTATATTTTCCAAAACAAAATCACATGTCAAAGGCATTAACCTCCAGAGGAATTTTACAATATGTTTAAATTTTTGAAGGAAATAACATGGAAAATTAAAGGTCAATAATGAATAAAAAATAAAAGTTTCTTTGATCATAGTTTTAAAAAAAGGATTTAATTCGAAACTCACCTGATCCTGAGCAACTTGGATCAACCAAAATATATTCAACGTCAGGACAATCAGAAGCTGTCACTTGCATGACATCTTTGAAAATTGTTTTTACGCATGTAGCACTGGCCGAGTCGATAAGCGTCTTTAATAAAATTGCCCTCCTTTGATTTACTTCGACAGCATAAACTGTACCTTCATTTTCTAAGAGAGCTGCTAATTGAGTCGTTTTCATTCCAGGTGCAGCACATGTATCTAATACTATAGACCCAGGTGGGGGGGCCAACAGATGAACTGGTAAACAACTCGCTTTATCCTGTAAAATTATACTACCTGATTTATAAGCTGGATGTTGATAAAACTCAGTTTTTGGAGAAAATATCAATAAGTCAGGTATGTGAATGTCTTTCATGAATTCATCAGGTTTGAGAGTATCCAAACGATTTTGGAATCCTTCATAGTCCGATTTATCAAAAAATGGTACAAAGATCCATCCTTCATCTTTGAAGTTATTCACGGCTTCATTGGTAGTTATTTTTAATGTGTTAACTCTTACATATCTTGGTTTCAAAATCTTATATTTTGAAATAGGTTGAATAGAGTCATCACAATCCTCAAGCAATGTCCTTAAAACTTTCTCATAGCTCAAGATGATGTCGATGGGTTTACTTCCTCTAATCATTTTATTTTTGCCCCACAATAATTCAGAAATTAATATTTTACCTAACCACAGATTTAATCGTGGTTCCTTATCAAGTATTTGCGATTTTTGTATTAATCCATCAATGACATCATCCCTCTTGAACGCTTCCACAACAAGAGCGTACACTGTTTTTATATTAACGTGTTTTTCCGCATAAACAAGATTTTTTAGGCTGTCCTTTCCTTCTTTCACAGCTTTAGCAATTTTTGAAGCAATCTTATATATCCTTGGAACAGGTGTTGAATGTATGAATTCAGTTTGTGATGTTGAAGCCATGGAGATGCCGTCTTGTGTTAATGAACAATCAAATATGTGCACTTTCCTTATTAACAAATTATATTTTGAAAATTCTGAGAAATTTATATTTTCACATCCAGTCCAAACTTTCCAAGTCCAAAAGACCACATGAACTCGTTAATTTTTCGTTGATATTAATATAGGTTAAGTTTGCGATATTTGAACTTCTGATATACGACCCTATGAACTACTCTGGTAATGAACTATTTAAATTTCATAGAGTTGTATGACATGCGTACGATTCGAACGAAATGATAGACAAGTATCAATGACGTTTTGACAGTAGTAAAATAAAGTAACCACCCATTTAGCAGAATTAAATGGTAGTTATTATAGTTTTATTGTAGTGAAATGAATTCAAAAATTGAAAAAGACAAAGCTAAACAACTACAAGATAAATGCCAATCTGTTCTCAATAGTCTTTTGAGAGATGAGGATAACAAATATTGCGTTGACTGCGACTCTAAAGGTATAATAGTTTATCTATTACAATCAAGTATAACATTGATTTTGTATTGTTTGAAGAACGAAATGAATTATTTACAATTTCTATCCAATTAATTTCTTAAGAGTGATTAAATAATGTTGAAGGAATTACTTTTGCTTTCTATAATACTTTTCAAAGATTCATATGAACAAAGCAAGATAGAAATTGCCACCCACTTTTCGTGTTGATTTATATTATTTTGGTTTTAGGTCCAAGATGGGCATCATGGAACATAGGAGTATTTCTTTGTATAAGATGTGCAGGTATTCACAGGAACTTGGGTGTTCATATTTCGAGAGTTAAATCAGTAAATCTAGATACTTGGACACCAGAACAAGCAGTGTCTCTACAACAGATGGGAAACTCTAGGGCAAGAGCTGTTTATGAAGCCAATTTACCAGATAATTTTCGAAGACCTCAAAATGATTCAAATTTGGAGTCTTTTATTAGAGCCAAGTATGAGCACAAAAAGTACATTGCAAGAGAATGGGTTCCAGCACCAACGCCTAAGGTAAATTTTTTCAATGGTGAAGTTATTTCAATTCTATGTGAGAGAGTTAGAGGAAAAAGTTCACGATTCATCTTCTAATAAACATTTATACCAAAAATTATTGAAATATTGGGTGTTTTTTTTTATATCCCCAAGTATTTTTTGTATAATCCATTATTATAATTATTTAATTGAAAAGTCTTCTGATAAACAAATAATTCTGCATTGATACTCAATTTCTTTAGTCTTAATAATCTGGACCAATTTTTTGAATTTAAGGTGAATTGGGAGAAAGAAATTGAAGAAGAGATGGATAAACAGAAACGTAAAACAAAAACATTACTTGAGAAAAAACCTCTGCCATCTGTAGAAGTTCCTCAGCTACCAAAGCCTAAAAACTCAAGTCCTAAGCCAAATAGGATAGTTAATACAGAAAAAATAGACCATGACTTACTTATCACCCAAAATGGAGAAGATTTTAGTGGATTCCTTTCTTCTACTCCAAAACCCGAAGAGGACAAAGAAAAATCTAAAACTGATATTAAAAGTGAAGAAGAAAGTTTTTTCAATCAAACACTACCCACAGAGAAGGAAAAAGTACAGCTATCTAAAGATAGTATTATGAAGTTATATTCTTCCATGCCAATGAATAATTTCAACCAATTTCACAATCCTTTAGGTCAACCAGCCTATCAGGCCAATATACCAGTTCAAAACTCTTTCCAAAATTTTGGATGCTTTCCTCAACAAGCATATCCCATACAAAACGGAATGGCCCCCCAATATTCTGGACAGCAGTTTCCTAACCAATGCACAGGTCAACAATTCCCCCTTCCTAATCAAATGCAAGTCCCGGTAGGTCACATGACCCATCCTGCTTTTCAAGTTCCGCAAAATCAGTTTGCAAATTTTCAGAGCAATCTCCAGATGTCAATGTCAAACCAACTGAGTCATTTCGGACAGAACTTTCAAGCTTCTTTCCCGCCAAATCAGCCAAATTCGTTTGCTGGGGCGCCAACTCTAAACCAACAATTTGGAAAGATGAATCTTAATGGTCAGCAGTCGAGCAACCCTTCGCCAGGCATGACTAGCAATATATGGCCCTAATTGAGTGGTATTTTTATTTATTACATCGAAATTTTTCCTATTTTATTTCGAGCTTACTGAGAAATATGATTAGATGATATTACTTTTTATACCTTGAGAAATGAGATTTCAGTCTATCCAAACAGAAATGTAAGTTCATTAAAATTTTTTATTCTGTGCAGTTGGAAGTTTGAGATTTGGAAATGTTCAGTATTTAGTAGAAATATGGCATATTCATAAGAAGTTTTCAGAGGTCCCAAAAACCTGAAATTGTAAGTGCCCCAAATTCTATTGCAATATTAAGAAAAAACTCGTATATATAATATTATGAAGTGACTAAAGTTTATTGAATGATAATAATGAAAGTTGTTCTCTATAAAAATTCTTTTTTTTTTTCATCAAAATCCTGGATTGGGGGCTAGGCAAAAAGAAATTAAATGATAAATTTTTCTCTTGATTTTTGGTTGTCAAATTTCAATTACTCATACTACAGAAAGAACCTGTTTAGTGTGATCGTATTGTTCGAGAGTATATTTATTCACGTTGTTCAGAGAGATACGATTCATTTTAAAAAGAAACTCAAAACTAAAGATTATGTTCTATTATAATTTTGTACAATTACTTGGTAATGTAATATTTAAAGCATATATACCCCTTTCATAGGTGTCTGTGTTTTAAAATTCTATTTCCAAATGTACAGGGTGGCCCAATGAAACCGGATATGGAGATTGCAGGAAATAGTATCCTAGATGTAAAGAAATGCTTGAATAGGTCGGTTTTGGTTTGCAGGGGGTGAAAAATTTGTTACTTCTGAAAATATCGAACTGGTTCAGTTTTGATGCAAAAATATTGTTTTTTTTTTTTTTGAAACGAATCATCGATATTTTAATATACTGCATCATACCACTCTTACAGAATTCAAAAGGCTTTTCAATGATTTGCGACAGTTCCTCATTAGGATTTAACAGGTGGTTCACCCCCCTTTTTGGGGTTTGTTTATTGATCTGAGGGCCACCTGTATAGAACATTATGGTGACTTATGATTGACTATGAGATTTTCTATCATTCTAGGACTGAATATATAAATTTTCATCGTTATCTAAATCCAAGTGTGCACCAGATATTTTTGAACACAGGATAAAATATATCACCAAAAAACCATCAGAATATGTATAAATGATTACAAATTTCGATGACAGGTTTCAGAATGCATCATTCGATTTTAACTTTTATAATAAATAAACCAGGAACCGTTTTAATTTTTATGAATCTTGGATTTTAGTTTCACTATGCACAGATTTGAGCAATGAAGGAATCCATGATGTCTGGCTGAAAAATGTGCAATATTTTTAAATTTGATTTCGTAATTATTAGGAATTACATAGATAAATATGCCGAATATTATACAAGTTACTTTCTGGTTTACAATAATACAAGATGATACCAATTTACCTAATCGTTGGAAAAAGAATGAAATTGTTTTTGTCATCTAATTGAAGATCTCTATATTTATCCTCATTATTTGTTTACTGTTGCAAAGTCCATTTATTATTAAAAATATACAATATATATCCTAATTCAATTTATATTATTATTCGTTAGTTTTCTAGCCAAACTATATGTACCTTCTACCTGCGTACAAAAATTGGTATCTGTACAACCAAAAACATAAGTTTTATCATTGAGTATTAAAATAACTAGCAAATTCATACTCAATGGTTTTGTGTATGTTATGATTCAAACTTCACCATTAATTCCAGCACTTCTGTTTTATCGCCAAAAAAATCAATCTCAATTAAATTTTCAAAGAGACTTTGTGTTTTGTCACACACTTGAAGAGTGATGTTTATGTACAGCTAGATTTTGATCTCAGAGGAATTGTAGAAGATGAATTGATGAAAATTTCTACCTATTGTTATACAGAAATCATTCATTTTGCATGTTATTTTACGAGGAAGGTTACATTTTTTTCCTGTGTCCTGTGATATAACTGTTACGTATAAAATTGAATAACTTACTAGTTTACCGGATCTATTAGAAAAACTATTCAAATTTGTATCAATATGGACTAATGATTTTAATAAGAAAGCTTTAAACACTTTCCAAAAAGTGTGCAATCCCTTTTGACTATAAGATAAATAATTTTCTTTGAATATAGTATGAACGAGAACAAAATAATATAATTTCGCAGAAATGCAATTAATTGAATGTTTTTCTGAACAATTCTGTTCTCAAAGATTCTGATGATTGATTAAACTGCAATGCAGTTATCTATAAGTGATGCTTTTTTAAAATTATTTTAGTGTAGTTCCTCAAGAGAAAGGATTTCAAAATCACCACACAATCATTTTTATGCCTAATGTAGATAATGTATTTTCAGTAAATATTCAATATAATAAAACTTCCAAAGGAAGTAGTTGCACCATAAATTTTGACTTGTTGCAGCCAACTTTTTATTGATTGATTTGTGATTATTTTTTTCGGAATCGTTCAACACTAAATCCAAGAAGTTCTAATTTTTTTTTAAATATGCTTGACTCGTTTATTGTATGGATCACTTTCACTTTCGTTGAAAATTCATCAGTTCATATGTTTCGCAGATAACTAAAGAAATAATAACAGACAGAAATCAATGTTTCAGAAGAAACTTATTTCCCCTTGGCTGTACTTATATTATTTTTCTAACTGAATTTATCATAATAGGAATGTTATCATGTCACTATTGAGTCAGATTTCAGCAAGCAATTCACTAGATGTATGAAGCTGGTCTCGATACTAACTATAAGTGTATTTTGATGTCGTATTATTTTGTGAGCCATTATTGTATTAGACTATTTTTAAAAAATACAAAATATATTATTGCTTCAAAACAAATATTTCTTTCATAAATACATACGACACTCAATTTTTGACTAAAAATTTGATTCTATATCATTCTCAGATTTTTACAAAAAGACGGAGGATGTACCATGATATATTTAGCCAAGTACACAATGTTCCATTAAATTTTGGAAAAATATGAAAAATGTTATTTCACGTTTGAAATGAAGAATGATTATAATCGAAAAGTGGCCAAGTACTTGTCGTACTGTGAACAGTGAATGGTTCTATAGTTATTGCTTGTAAATGAAAATATCAACTTGACAAAACATCTTATTGAAACAAATTTTTGTTGAGTGTTTCTCAAGTTCTCCTAGCTTAAATTTTCCTCCCCAAGTTGGGGGGGAGGGGGACTTCTGACGACTTCAGAAACTCATAGCTCTCCAATTATTGACAGAAAAATTCATTTTGATATTTTATATCATTTTCAAATTTCAATGTTCTTCATCTCTCAGTTATTATTTTACTACACTACAATGTGTTTGTAAGTAAGGAATCTATGCAACATATATCCTTAAAATCGAAATTTCCAATTCAACACGATGTATTGCACAAAAGAATGATTTTTGGATCAAGAAATGTCAAATTTGATTCTGATCTATCAAATTAATGCATCCAAAATTTCAACATTGGAATTTTTTCTACTTTTCACCATTGGACTATCAGAGCTTAGTGCAGCCCGCTGTTAGTGTGCCTAATTCACTTGTTAAAAATACTCAACCTATTTTTTTTAGCTCACTTTAAAAAAATGTATTTTCGAACTTATGCCTTTGAAGAGGGTGTATGAAATTAAATAGTGGTTATCAATAACAAAAGTACATATTAAAAAATAAATTTAAAAATCACATTTCATTTCTTCCAACACATTCTGATAGAGATACATACATTTAGCAACAAAAGCTTCCAAATGAAAAATTTCTTTGTTGCCTTGCACCATTTGATGCTCATAATGTGCTGCACTTTCTAGAATTTCTGCTGTTAAGCCCAAGTTACACTGTTTTAATAACTCGTCAAGTAGGTTTTTGAAGATAATTTCAGATGGTATTCCTCTACATATTAGATCATAGAGACGTTCCCTCACTTTCTTCAACTGGGCTATGCTTTGTTCTGTTATAATCAAACGAGCTGTTTGACGTATCATGATTTGCCAATCTGGTTCGGAAATCTTTTGATCTGGCGATAGTTTCCCATCAGATTCTACTTTGCAAGCTTCACTCATAAGTAAAGCTCTCCGTAAATTCCTTTCTGACATTATAGCTATTCTCTCTGCTAATTTATCTGGAAAGTCTACGTCTTCCAATGAAGCTGTTTTTTTAATCACCTCAACTATTTCCTCCTTCGAAGGTGCTGGAATTCTTACACATAAGCACCTGCAAAGAGAATGTTTGGATCAAAGTTGAAATTTAAGCTGGTTAGAAATAAATGCCAGATAATATAATTATGACATAATTTTGAATTGAAAAAATTGAAGCAGTTTGAAATGCACCAAGTTGTATTACTGTACAGGGTCATTTATCTGAAGGACCACTTAACCGAACTGAGTGATTTAACAGCTGGTTTTGTATCTACTTAGGTATTTAACATTGATTGCTTCGTGGCAATGTATCGAAAGGATTTATATTGTAATGAATTTTGTTTTGTTTTCAGTTTGATTATCCAAACAGATATCAGTTTTCCCAACACCTATGAACCCCAATTAATTCAGACAATCAACGCTATACTGTATACCGCATGTACTGCATTTTATAACATAAAAATGTGATAAAATGGTAACTCTGGTTTTGAACAGAGAAATAATATATAACTCTTTGTGATTCTTAATATTTCTCGGGTAAGTTCAGCTTTCATGATAAAAACATTTACCTGGATCTGATAGCAGGTATGACTCTAGATATAGAAGTAGCACATAAAATCAATCTACAGTTTGAAATATATTTTTCCATGGTTCTTCTGAGTGCATGTTGAGCATCTTTAGTTAGTGCATCCACATCGGTCAGTACTATAACTTTAAAAGATTTCTGACCTGACACATCTAATTGCTGGGTTTGCGCTACATTTTTTATGATATTCATTATAACCACTCTGTCATATATACCAACATCGGAAGGATTCACTTCGATGTGGTAATTACTGTTGACAGTTCCAATTTCCAGTTTTTTTTTAGACAAAGTTGTGAAATTCATTGTTTCACTGCGAAGTCTTTCCACTCCTGGACCATACAGTTCTTTTAAAATGCACATTATTCTAGTTTTCTTCCCGGCTCCCATGGGACCATATACTAATAGATGGGGAAAATCCCCATCTTTAGTTAAACTTTTCAATCCTAAACCTTGTTCTTTGTGAAAATCAAGTTTTGTAAAGTCCTTTGGCCGATATTTATCACACCAAAGAAGACTCATGTCTGGAAACTAACGAAAAATTGAAAAAAAATTATTACGGTTGAGTGTATGAAAATCAAATCTATTTTCACCTTATGCCTATACTCAAACAGTAAACAGTGTATTCTTTGGTAAACAGCTAAAGCTCGAAATTTACTTGAGATTTAGAAGAATTTGCGCGCCAAAAAATGAAGCATGAAACATCAAACAGACCAAGTACCAAGTGCCGCTTTCGATTTGGAGTTTCGTGTTTCGTGCACCGTGCACCGGAGGAGCTTTTCGAAGCAAATCAAACGCGCCCATGTCAGTGTTTCCGTTTCGGGTACAGACCGCTCAGATCGCCAAATCGTACTCTATGAACGGCATGAACGCCATAGATAAAATTATAAAATACAAAATTTGACATTGACACTTCGAAATTATTGAAAATTGTAAAGTATATGATAAATAACAACGATGATATAAGAGAACATTTCGTTAGAAAGTAAAACCTTCTTTACCACAATAAAGTTAGATTACAGAATTCAGTAAATTGAAGGAACTGTTGAAGCTTCCTCATGGAGATTCTAGCAACAAGATTGATTTCTTATAGGACTATTTCCCTCTGTAACAAAATGAGGACACCTATGATTAAATTCAGATATGGTCTTTCTAGAGATCATAACGTTTCACCAGCAACTGCAGGAAATTCGCAAGTTGCTGCAAGTATTAATCAACCAGGTCAAGTAATTTATGATTTTCAAATTCCAGCTCGATGGAAAAGAAAACCATTATCAGAGGAAGAAATTGATTGCATTAATCTAGGTGGTTCTGATAAATTGTAGAAATGTATTCGTTTATTTATTGTAGTATAATGCTTATTACTAGTTTTCACGAAATAAAGTAGATCGAAAAAAAATCTGGATTTATTTTTCGAATCTTTTATTTTACTAATTAACTTCAAGTTTCAATATAGATCCCCATTCAAATGATCTGCTATTTTTGTGAAGAATTGTGAACTAAAGTCTTCTATTCCTGGAAAATTATTACAAATGCATTGAAAAATGAAATTGAACAAGTGAAAGTACTCATTTGAAACCAGTGGGAGAAACAAAATAAGGGGTTGAAAATTTCAATCAGGTTGTTTGTAGTACACCGGAGAACTTTGATCGCGGATATCTTGAAAAATCAAAATTTGTCAATTTACCGACGATATTACTCATAAATCACATTGAACTTCACACTAAATTTTATTATCTTCCAAAGAACTAGAGATAATCTCTATTAGTTCATTGTTATTTCCACATCACTTCGTTTCTTCTTTGTGTTTTACAAAAATGTTTCTTAAATAAAAAAAATGTAGAAATACCTACGCACCTTCGGAAATCATAAAATTATTCAATATTTTCCATGAATTTCACACATTTTCAAAACGAAAAGAAAGTTCTTTCATTTCAATACGCAGTTGGGAAAGGAATCAAAAATTTTAGTGGAAAATCACATCTGAATCTGAAGGAGCCGCCCTAAAACCGAACAGCAGTCGTCGGTAACGCTCATCAAAGAATGTCGGCAAGCTTGATGAGTTCTATCGTAAATTGTAAATATTTAACTCAATAAAAAGGGAATAGGCCCACCCCGTCTTTGTGGACGCGGGACTGCCGCATCGCACTTGCACAAATTGTAGAAGAATCGACAACTTACCATTATAGAGTTGTCGTCAGTCGTGTTTCGATATTTCTGGATATTATTATCCAAAATATTTAGTATAAATATAGTGTATAATGTATAGTTTTTGAAAACTAACAAGGGAATTGAATGAACTTAAGAATTATTACGAGGATTTTGCTGCAAAGTTCTCTTTTTGAGCGCTCGTACTACTTACACGAGGGCTATATCATTTCGTGACGATGTCTGTATTCTTCGAATTTTGAGCCAAAAATGGTATCGAATCCATCGAAAAATTCGAGTCTGTCCGTCTGGCCGGCCGTATACACGATAATTCTCGAACGGAATGTCCTAGAAACTTGAAATTTTCAAAGTAGGTTTGAATCTCGAATGTCGCGGTTGAGTTCGTTATTGGGCAAAATTCGCCGAGATGTTCCGTAAATATGGCCGCTCGAAATTTTGTTTTCCTGATTACTTTGAAACTACAGATTCGATCAAGGTGAAATTTCGCACTCAGATGGAGAATTACGTGTTCAAGCTACATGCAAAATTTGGTCCAGCTCGCATGACCAGAACCATAGAAAATTATAACTTTGTAATGGAAAGACCTAGGGACTTGAAATTTTCAGGATAGGTTTTGATCTTTAATGTTGCGGTCACTTTCATCAATGAGCAGAATTAGACTGGGGGTTCCGTAAATATGGCCGCTTGAAATTCAGTTTTCTTGATAATTTCAAAACTATGGATTTGATCGTGACGAAATTTTGTATTTGAATTGAGAGGGATATATTCTAGCTACTTTTTTCCAGATCGCATGATCAGAACCATAGAAACCATAGAAAATCATAACTTTCGAACGTAAAGGTCTAGGGACTCGAAATTTTCAGGATAGGTTCGGATCGCGAATTTCGCGGTCACGTTCATCAAAATCAGACTAGGGGTTCCGTAAATATAGCCGTTCAAACAATTTTTTTCCTGATAATTTCGAAACAACTTATTGGATTGGAATGAAATTTCGCACATAGATGAAGAATGATGTATTCAAACTACGTGGAAAATTTTGTACAGATCGCATTACCCATTACGCATTAAGACCATAATTACCGTAGAAAATTCTAGCGAATTATCGAAAAAAAATTGGTCACCAAGCACTGACGTAAAGTCTTGATTTTTACTTTGTTTGAAATTTTCTTTGACAGCTGTCAAAATCTTTCCAATTGTTTTCTAAAACTGAAGAATGCGAATCTACCTACAAGGTGGATGAACGAGCGCTCAAAAGCTCCTGACTCACGGCAGAGCTTTTCGTAATTTTTTTATTAAAATTGCAAAAATTCTGAAGAATTAGAAGTAGCAGTCCTCCAAAAACTCTACTCGAGATGAGTACCTTCATTATTCATTAGAAGCGAAAAAAGCTTAGTAATTAAAGTTTTCCCCTATCTTGATGTTGCCTTTGGAATGTTTTGGCAACGGACTTCTCAGAAAGGTCTTTATCTGCTTTGAAACGAATTTTATCATAGTGGCGATCTAGTATATTCCGAAATTATCTTGCCCTTTTGTGCATTGAAGCTGAGATGTGCAAAAAAATAGATTTTGAAGTAGAGTTGCAACAGTTTGCGAAAAAAAGCAATAAGAAAAAAATCGTTAATATATTGACGAAGAAATAATTGCAGTGTTTTTGAAAGTTTTTTGAATGTTTTGTGGAATAATATCCAATAAACACTCTGATACAATAAGATTGTTTCATTTCCACGATAGTAAATTGTCTTAATCAACTCCTCCTGCGAAAATCACACTGAAAAAATCGGCATGTGTTTCTTTTCAAATCGCTCAACTCAGAGGGGCGGCAAACTGTTAATGGCCTAAGGGAGGAAATAAGTCTAATCCGGCCCAGATTTCAACAATAAATTTCTTTTAAATTTGATCAGATTGCCGAGCAGAAAGGTAAAATGCAGAATAACTGAAAATGGCTATCATAGTTTTTCAGTAAAGCTCTGGACGGCGGACGGAAATATATTTTTTGCGCCTTG
The DNA here is from genome assembly GCA_963966015.1 of Aphidecta obliterata. Taxonomy (NCBI): domain Eukaryota; kingdom Metazoa; phylum Arthropoda; class Insecta; order Coleoptera; family Coccinellidae; genus Aphidecta; species Aphidecta obliterata. Next base: position 29,987,679 of record OZ014427.1, on the reverse strand, counting down.
TTTTCATGAACAAGCAGAGCGTTATCATTTTGCCGAAATGTCCGTAATTTTCGAATTATTGGCTGAGAATGGTCTCAAACGATCAGGTTGAACTCGTAGATGAACAATTCGTGGTCAAATTAAATTCAGTCCTTCCGTAAACACGATAACATTCGAAAAAGAGAATTAGAGTTTTGAAATTTTCAGGGTACGCTTGAGGTCTGAATGCGCCGGTTGAGTTCGTTAATGGGCGAAATCCTGCGAAGGGTTTCGTAGATATAATCATCTTTGTAGTTATTAGTATGTTAACGACAAGAAGAGGTTCATGTTAAATTTCATAAGGATCGTGAAGATTTGAAAAAGAATTATTCTTTTTCTTCTTCAGGAACAAAAAGCAACAATGTTATTGTTACTGCATAAACATCGACTATCAGTTAATGGTCAATAGCCACATAATTCGATATAGGTTGTGGAAAAATAAATAATAGCCAGATATCTTAAATAATATTTATTTTAATTTTAGTACACCATCAGAGAAATAGGTACAACACATTGCTAGTACAAATATGATTTACAAACAATAACAAGAGGGAGAGTGGATAATAGAAATCAATAGATGATGGATTATTTGGCACAACACTTTTCGTATAAGCCACCTGCATTATTTTGAACTTATTTGTACAGGATGGAATAATTGTTAGAGCCAATTTTTTGTATCTGAAAGACAGAATAAAATATACAATAGTCGTATTCAAAAAGTTTAATGAAATCTGAGAATTTAATTTAGTTCAATTGTTTAACGGGACATACTGCATGAGTAGTGGAAGAAACATGACTGATAAATTTGATAGACTTTCAAAAGAATAAACACCTGATGAAGAAAATAAACTTAATCTTATGAACATTCAAAATGAATGAATACTACGCAATATTCAGTATGAAATGTTTGTTTCAGGATGATCGACTTATCTCAACAGTTGAGTCCAAATGTAATTGAATATTTTTCAGAAGTACCAAAGTTCCTTTGGTGGAAGGGAAATATGCTAGATATTGCGATATCGAAGTGGATGGATTAAAGAACACTTTTTATTCTTTATAACATACTAAGCTTGTAACATTCATTAGGTGATCACTTTGGAGATCACGATATTTTGTGGAGAATTCAAGACCGATTATGACTTGAAAAATAGTCAATTACATGCCAAATAAATTATTTTCTTCCATTCTTCTCCACTGTGAAAGATATAAAACGAAAATGAAAGCTGTATAGACTCGAACACAATCTCCTTCCTGATAAGGCATAAGTACATTTCTACTTCAACACTTTAATATGGTTTTGAGTGTCTTAACATGAACTATCTGTCATATTTTCTACTGGCTTTTTGTGTGTGTGAATACAAGAAACACTATCTCAACTAAACAATGAATTGGATATGTGCAACAATCAAAAATATCTGAATAATCTGTTTGAGAATTTATAGATAGGTACTGTAAATTTGTATAGAACTTGAATGTTTTATCCAAACCTAATATGAAAATAAAGTATATATACAGTTCTGGAAAATCGTTCGTGGTATATAGGATTTAAATGTGTTTAAAGAATACTCGTTTCCGCCAGTCGACCAACATAAAATTTGCCCCCCCTTGACTTGCGTCGATGCTACGTCGGAAGGAGGAAAAACATTCAAATAGCGGTAGAATTGAATACTTGATTATAAATTGCGTTCTTCCGTTATATTTTGTGTTTTTCGACTGGCGGACCGGCGCCAGTCGCCTATATTCCGCGAATAATTTTCCCGATCTGTATTTCAGAAAACCTGAAGTTGAAAACTCGCTTTTTACAGTTTTTGAAGAATTCATAATGAACAGTAGTACTTGAACATTTGCTGAAATGACTTCTATTGATTGTTACAATTCGTGATGTAGTCCGTCAAAGTTTTTTCTTCCACTTCCCAAAGTAATGCCATAAAAATAACAGAGCATGAACTTCTGTAATTGTTGATATCTGGTGCCAACTTAGCGATAAAAATGTCTACACATTTACTAGGTTTTAGCAATATTAATCTTTCAAACTACGTTTTTAAGTATAGTCTAAGCCACACTGATAAACATCTTTTTCAACAATATATTATGAATACATTTCCTGAAAATATTTGTTATGAGATATTCGCATCACCTGAACTGAAACAAAGAACAAATACTTTTCGAAGCGATTTTAATTCGATCAGTCTATGAGAATTCAAATAGACAAGAACTTAAATATCAGTGCATGATGCAAACATCACATTTCACAAAAAAGTCCTACAAATGCAATGCTACAGTGTGATGTCATAAAACTCGCCATATTCTCTAGTTTCCAGCATATATGAGATATGAATTGAAGAAAGCACTAAATGACAGTATCAATATCAATGAAAATTGAATAACGTCGGAAACTTGAGAATACTAAAACGAACTGGACTTGCTCCGACTCCAAACAGGCAATTCACCACTCACTCTCACGATTCACAATATGTGAAAGAAATTCTACTAAATTTCAACATTGCATTTTCTCAATTATTAAACTATATATTTTCAACATTTATAGTACTTATATCATTTCTTCAATAAATAAATTAATCTTTGGTGAATATAAATAACATATATAAAAGCTTTAAGAAATACATTTGGGTAGTTGGGTTTCTGCAAAAACAGAATGCTTGATTATCAACAGAATCCCTCAAAATGAGGATAGGATTACTTTTAGAGGAACAAAACTCGAAGCGCTCAATATAAAAGTGTTGACGAATTTCTACATTTCATGATCATGCTAACAATAACACAAAAAATGTAAATAGTTTTTTCAAGAACATATGCAGTTCGGAATGGATTATCAATCAACTTTCTGGTATGAATATAAATCAGTACTTATATTTCTAGTTTCTGTTAATAAACTGCATTCTGTTTGGGAGTGGATTGCCCAAAACCAAACGACAAACTTCAACAAAGAATATTGCACTCAATTTATACCTATTCAAGCATAATTACTTCATTTCCAACCTCAGTCCAGTTGTCGTTTAAGTCTTGGACGTTCCAACTAATGCATTAATAACATATATTTTCACTATGAAATAGCTAATTTTTGTTAACGTTAACCTAAACATGCTCATCATTTTTCCACACAGGCAGTATACATGGTCACAAATTCTAATAGATGACGGTGTGCGTTTAATTCCAAAATAAAATTTCACAACCCGGGTCGATTTACCTTTACATCTAGTGGTTTCATAAACAGGGCTTCTTTCCAATCAGTTTTTTTTCAAAGAGGAGAATTCAATAATTCATTGAATCTAGATAATGTTGAAGGAGTTGAAATATTTAATGAATATACTTTTGAGACAAATGCTATTATGTATCCCATAGTTAAAAAGTTGAAAGCAAATAATTCTATAAATATTGAATATTTTTGATCCTGATTTTGTTGTATGACTGTCTGCATTAGCAGTAGTAAAAGAAGTCATTTCATGTGATTGCGAAGTACTAGCATATCGAATAGAAAAGAAAAGTACAAAGGTGCTTTTACAAATAGATAGTGGTAATTACTAATTACATATTCTTTTTGCCTATTTGATGATAATATTATTTTTGCTAGCCTCAACAATCTTTATCGGCAAGTGTACAACAGAATGCGGGGAGAACTTATTAACCATACACATACAGAAAAAAACTAATGACTAGAAATTCTCCAACCTTATTCGATTCAGATTTGATAAGAAGAACAGTGATCATGGTGTAATTTTCGAAAAATACATAAAATTCACCGAATCATTCATCTGTAGAAATATCTATTCCTTTTAAAAATTATCTCAAATGTTTACGAAACCTGCTAGCACTACCTTGAAAAGTTTACGTTAGTAAGATAACAATCAAAGGTTCGAACAATGTACTAGTACTTCTTGTTTTTCACCCTGGATGCGCCCTTTTACTGCCACTAATTATCTAGACCTTATGTTCAACTTCCTGGATTTACAATTGCCCTGAATTTCCGCAACTATAATTTTTCCATTCTACTTCTGAATGCTTAACAAGAACATATTCAGAACCTACTATATCCTTTCATGAACACAACATATAGTTTTTTTTGAAATTTTCCTAACACTTATCTTTACAATTCGTTAACTTATATAGATAAACTCTGTATTCTTAAAATACAATATGTAGTTCGACCGATATACATCTTGATGAGTAAACCGCTAATCGACAACATAAAATATCTTGAACATCCATAGTTTTAACTTTAAAGCTGTTCTCAACCTGATTGCAGAAATAGAGGGAGATTCATTAGAATTTCGAAGTTTTTGTCTGAGAGAATTAACTAGATCAAATGCAAAAAAAATTCAATAAGGTACTGATGGCAATGGCAAATTCGAAAATATTGACAATTTATCCTTATAGTGTATATAGGCATGCTGATTCAAATTTATTTTCTTATGGACTAATCGAATAATTATTTAAATAGAAAACGACACTCTACTGAACCTCCCCATCTTGAACTCATATTCGATATATACTAAAACGTCTAATGCGCTAAGTGAAAGTGTTTTTGTATTTTCTGTGTAAGTATGTGTGTAAAGAGTACAAGCTTATTCAGCCAAGAACCGCCCAGGATTGTAGTCCTTGTTGACGAAGGAAAATCCCCTAAACTCATCTTGATTTATCGAAACCAGCACTTCTTGTGTAACTGGTGTGAGGATTGGCTCCTCTTTTGTAAATTCGGCGTCGAAATTTAGGGCATCCTTCTTATTTTTCTGTGAAAAAGAGAAATGAGATTTTGGAGACGACTTCTTAGGAGTAAAGTTATAAAAATAAATGAAACAATTTATTTTGAATAGGATACATTCCATATCACCATCTTCAAAAAGCCAAACAACCTAATGGTCGAAGATGCATGTTTTAGTACTCACAATTTTTGGTTTGAATGGTGGCTTGATCTTCCTGTGTTCCAGGGCAACCCAGTCAATTTCCTTGAAGAAAGGATGCACCCTAATAGCAGCCTCGTGACCATGTGCTGCAACACATCCTAATCTGCGACTGGGATTCTTTATCATGAAACCTTTCAGTATGTTGACGGCGTCCTTAGTAAGCCACACCGGATAAAGTACGTCGTCGTGCAGGATGGATTCAAAGAGGTCATCTTCATTGTCTGCCTCAAAAGGTGGTTGACCAGCCATCATTTCATACATGAGAACACCTAAGGCCCACCAATCGACGCTTGCACCATATTCCAGTTCCTAGAAGGAAAAATAAATAGGTAAAGCAAGCTTATCCGAAGTTGTCAATTCACATTAATTAGAATAAGATGGCAGATATTGTTGTTTGGATTTGAAGGCAATAAATTTAACGGACAAAATAAATAAAAATCGTTACCTGCAAGATCTCTGGAGCTATGTAATCCGGCGTTCCGCAAAAAGTAGTGGTGGTGATGCCGTCCAGGATACCCTCTTTGCACATGCCGAAATCAGCCAGCTTGCAATGTCCCTCTGCGTCCAATAGAATGTTATCTAATTTGAGATCTCTGTAGATAACGCCGTTCTTGTGCAAGAACTGAAGGGCCAGAGTGACCTCGGCCGCGTAGAACCTCGCACGGGCCTCGTCAAACTTTCTGGCTCGTTGTATTTGGAACATGAGATCTCCGCCATTCACGTATTCCATCACGAAAAACAGTCTGCAAGATAAAGATGTAATTTCAATGGACTGTACTGTGCAAAACGAATTATAAATTATTTTTACAACTAAATGGATAATTTTTGTCGTATTCTCAACAGCTGATGCGGTATGGTAACTTGCTGTAGATGAGATGTTAGTTTGGTATCGAGAGAACCTTTCGCGCGCATTGGATATTTTATCACAAAAAATATGCTTCTATAGTGAAGAATTTTCCTGAGAGGGGCGATATCTCACTTTGCAGTGGCCAGCAAATAGTCCAGAAGGTAAGTCTTATTCCGTTGTTTGGGAGAGATATGAATAGTTTTGCCCTTTCTTTTGATGATGAATAAGTTTTCCAGCTTTTCTTTGCCCAGGGAATGCAAGGATATTATACCAGTAACATTTATCAACTTCTTTCCTTACTTTTACTCAAGTTTTAAGATCTCAAATGATATAATTTGCGTGCTAATCAGGGCCGGATTAGACTTGTTTCCTCCCTTAGGCCAATAACAATTTGCCGCCCCTCTGAGCGAATTGGAGAAAAACACATGCCGATTTTTTCAATCAAGTGATTTTGCAAGAGGAGATGATTAAGACAATTTACTTTTGTGGAAATGAAACAATCTTATTGTGTCAGAGGGTTTATTCAATGTTATTCTAAATAACATTCAAAAAACTTTTAAAAACACCGCAATTATACTTTTCTTCATCAATATATCAACGATGTTATTCTTGCTTTTTTTTCTGCAAACTTTTGCAACTCTACTTAAAAATCAATTTTTCGGCAACCGTCTGGGAAATACTCACTTCCCATACGCCTTTCCTTTGAGAAAGTAACATTTCCCGACCTAGTCCAGAAAGTACGTACTTTCTGGACTAAGCCGCAAAGTACGTTTCCTGTAGCAACGAAATTACGACTGACACCTATTACGTTGTTATCATTGGCTATATGAAAAATTTGGTGGGTCTGATTTTGATCATTACCGTAGCAACGAAATACCAACACGAAATAAGTTTTTTTCATTTCGATTTTTGAAAGTTTGGAGTGTTTTCGGTCGCATTTATCGCAATAAAGAAATGTGTCTCATTGATTTGTTATTCTACACGGTTGCCGAAAAAATTGTGTACGCAACACGTCCAAAAACAGTTTTTTCCGGACTTGTTACGTAAATTGCTATTTTTGCCCAACTCGGCTTCAATGCACAAAACGGCAAGATAATTTGAACGCCCTCGAGATATGCTAGATAGGCGTTGAAGTGCAAACATTCATCGTGAAGCTTGTCTTCTAAATCGTCCGGATAACTAGAAATAAGATAACTGCTACTTCTTAATCAAGTTTTCGCAATTTTAATAAAACAGAACTTCGCAGAAAAATCCTTTTAATAATTTTTAAGTTCATTCAATTCCCTTGTTAGTTTTCAAAAAATGTATTTATACCAAAAATGTTCAATAATGATATCCAGAAATAACTAAACACGACTGACGACAACTCTATAATGGCAAGTTTTCGATACTTCTACAATATTCATTCTAATAATGTTCTGCAAGTGCGATGCGGCAGTCCTGCGTCCTCAAAGACGGGATGGGCCTATTCCCTTTTTATTGCAAGTTAAATATTCACAATTTACGATAGAACTCATCAAGCTTGCCGACATTCTTTGATGAGCGTTAACGACGACTGCTGTTTGGTTTTAGGGCGGCTCCTTCAGATTCAGATGTGATGTCATATTTCAATTTTCCAATAAGGTTGCTGATTCCATTCCCAACTGCGTATTTGAATAAAAGAACTTACTTTTTGCTTAAAAAATGGGTGAAATCCATGTAAAATATTGAATAATTTTATGATTTTTCGAAGGTACGACTTTCTATACAATCTCTTCATCTAAGAAATAAGAAGATATATTTTTTGTAATTTACCGAAAATTTGCCGCCCCTAAAGCCGTGCCGCCCTTAGGCCATGGCCTATGCGCTAATATGGCCCTGGTGCTAATGTCCTTAATTCAAATTCTCAAAATTAACAAGTACTGTTAATATTTTTATTGATGTATTGAGTTTATGAACAGTACGATAAGAAGAAATTTCAACAAACTTCACGCTCACCTATCTGCAGTCTGGAAACAAGAATACAAAGCGGTAAGAAAAGGATGTTTAGCGGCTAAAGCCAATATTCGTTTCTCTGTCATGGTACAATCAACGTCATCGTCTTGTATGATAACGTCCTTCTTCAACACTTTAACGGCAAATATTTCATCGGCATCCTTCTTCTCCGCTAACATCACTTTACCAAAACTCCCTTTACCCAGTACTTTTATGAAGCTGAATTCTTCTAAGCCTACTTTCATCTGACCACCATCTCTGCCGGTACCTGAAACTATTTGATCGATTTAGGATATATAACTCAATCCAAGCATCTTCGAACATTATAGTAATCGATTTAATTCATTTTAATATGATTATGAATGTTTTATACAAAAATGGGAGCATCAATTATTGACTATACCAAGTGCTCTAGAAAATGCCAGTGAAATGAGATGGGGTCCATTGTGGTTTCGAGAATGTTAAAATCGACGAATTTGAGTTCTTGACTCTTGACCCCAGATCGATCTGTCCGCAGTTGCGAACTGAGAGACAATTCAACAAGTGTGTAGCTTATAGAGGATCTTCCCAATGCTCACTTTATTATACTGTACTTAGGTCTAAAGAAGGGTATTTTATTCAATTACACAATTCTTTCTTCTTTAATAAATGAACAATAATCAATCCAGACTCAAACTTTCTGTCAGGATGATCATTTTTGTCACTTCTACATTCTGAAGCATTGTTTTATTTGTTTTCCAGGAATGAATTCTTTCCGTATAACAATTGATATCATTTCTGATAAGCTTACCATTATTTTGTAATTTGTCCTCCATCATTTTAGCTAGATTTTCGACTGTCTGTTCTGTCGTTTGGTTTTCTCCACCAGCCTCTGAACTGCCATTGCCTGCACCAGAAACATATCTGGTAGCCCTTCTTGGTGTTTGTTTGTCAGGGGATACTCCTGAGGGAGGAAGAAATTTCACATTTGAATTACAAAAATACATCAATAGGGACTTTTTTGGATCTTTTTTTTTCATGTTAAAATTTTCCGAATTAGAAGGAAATTTTATTATATATGTAATTCAATCATAATGAAATCTTATTTAGCAATTTAACAAAGAAATTCTTATATTGGGAAAGGAGTATCACATTATCCACGTTTAGTTACTACAAATTTGCACATCAATTGGGTGAATGTTAAAAACTTCAATGCTTATGCTCATTCATATGTTAAAATGATAGAGATGTATGAGCTACTTACCAATGGCAGTGAGTATTTCCGCCATCTGTTTGGTATTGATACCACAGTTGTTCGCCACATTCTTTTGACATCTTTTGTGAACGTTGAGGGAACATACCTCACAGTGCAACCCCTGCTTAAATAATCCATACAACAGGGAACCACAGTGATCACAGAAAGTAAACCTCTTATAAGTATGGACAACGAAACGATGGGGTATGTTCACATTGAATCTGGTGCTCTGTTGACTGGACTGTGGGTGGAAATCGGACAATTTATTATTGATAACGATAATTAAATCAAGTCAAATAACAATCAATACATGAAAGTCTACGATATCCATAAACTGATTATATAATTAATATATTTACTTGAACACTCACCTCATCCTTCGTACCTGGACATTTCGTAACTACTAATAAATGGCATCTCTTGTGGACTACGCAGGCGCAAACTGGAAACGAAACTCCAAATTATTAATATAAATTCATTGAAAAGGGCATTACACCGAGAATCAACATTGAACATTTATCTGCTAATCACAATGTGAATTACCACACCTATATCCAGAGTTTTATACGTTATAAACAAGAGAATGGGAGATTTAAAATTCTTTAAGGAAAAAACCCTCAATCCAAGAAGAACCAAACCAAAACCGATTGAAGAAAGTTGAATGCTGACATTGTTTTAGTATGTATTGTAAATTTGTATTTTCAGGAGAACAGTAAAAGTTTTTGATTCTAGAAATTGGACTGTCGAAAAATATGATATTCAGACCAAAGTACAAACATTCGCATACAACGATATAATAATGGGCAGCAATGGCAAATAGTAGGGAATTTTATTGTACATCTAATATTATGTATTTTGTCTTCATTGATGAAACCTTGCTATAGACCTCCTTAGACAGTTATTTGATAACAAAATATGTTTCACAACTACATATATTATGTATTTGCTTTAAATAAATAAACCTTGCAATCCAGTAACATTCCAAACAATGTTTATATGGATCATTCAAACAAAAAATATTGAGATAACAAGAATTCTTGAAGGAATTTGTGAGTCCTAGATATATAAAAAGTAGTAAACAGTGCGAATTTAGCACAAAGGTTTATCATTTCCAAATCGCTTCGTTTTTATTCAACTAAATATTCCAACTAATTTTCAAGTGAAGACTTATATTTATTTTCTCAAATGGGATTGACGGAGATAAAATCACAGTTATCCTAGGCATCCTATAGAGCCAAGAGCCAACGTATTTTTGAGCGCCCGTTCTACTTACACGAGGGCTATATCATTTAGTCACGATATCTGTATTTTTCGAATTTTGAGCCGAAAACGGTCTCAATCGACAGAGTTCGACTCACTGATGACGAATCTGTCCGTAAGCACGATAACTCTAGAACGGAACAAACTAGAGACTTGAAATTTTCAGTTCGGATTCAGTTCCCAAATGCCTCGAGTTCTTTAATGGGCAGAATTCCACAAGGGTCCCGTAAATAAAGCCGTTCGAAATTTTGTTATTTCGATTTCTCCGAAACTACCGATTCGATGAAATTTTGCACTCAAATGGAGAATGACTTGTTCAAGATACACGCAGAATTTTGTCCAGATCGCATGACCAGAACCATAGAAAATAATAACTTTCGAAGGGGAAGGCCTAAGGAAATTTTCACGTTTATCAATGAGCAAAATTAGACTAGGGGTTCTTGAAATATGGTCGTTTGAAATTTAGTTTTCTTGATAATTTCAAAACTACAGATTCGATCATGACGATATTTTGTATTTTAATGGAGAATTATATACATACTTAAGCTACATTTTGTCCAGATCGCCTGACCAAAACCATAGAAAATTATAACTTTCGAACGGAAAGGCATAGGGACTTGATATTTTCAGGATAGGTTTGGATGGCGAATGTCGCGGTCACGTTCATTAATGAACAAAATAAGACTGGGTTTCCGTAAATATGGCCGTTCAAAATTTTTCCCGGATGCTTATTGGATTGGAATGAAATTTTGCACATTGATGAAGAATAATGTATTCAAACTACGCGCGAAATTTCGTCCAGATCGCATTACCAAAACCATAGAAAATTCTAGCAAAAAATCGAAAAAAAATTGGTCACCTATAGCACTGACATGAAGTCTGGAGTTTCGCCTCAGTTTGAAATTTTTTTTGAGAGCTGTCAGAAATTTTTTCAATTTTTTTCTGAAACTTGAAAATGAGAATCTACCTGAAAGGTGAGTGAACGAGCGCTCAAAAGCTCCTGCCTTCATGGCAGTGCTTTTTATAATTTTTTTTCATATGTAGTTGAGCTATTCGAGTTTTCGTTTCTGAATTATGGGGTCTTGTTGTCTCTCGAACACTTCAGACAAAGATTAATTTGGTAGAAACCTAGTAAAGGAGGAAATTTACTTTGCGGAGCACTCAGTGGTGTGAGTAAGTGCTGAAATTACTCTGTTAGATTTTTTAAAAGAAAATGTGGTACGCCAATCGGGTGAAAACAATTTTCGATCATTTCTTCGAATTTCTTTCTATTGTTTTTCCTTTGAGTCTCTTATAAATTAGCCGTGATCAGAATTTTGGAAAATCTGATATAAAAAATTCAACATTTTTCGTCTTAAAGTTCATGGGCTTATAAAGCAACGTAGAATAGCAACCGACTTATGAACCAAATTTTATACAATAAGCTTTTAAAGTTTTCGAAAAATGCGAGCATTGGTGATTCGATTGTTGCATATTGAATTTTACATACAAAGGTTAGTGTTTATTATTGGCAATAATGAATCAAAAACGATCAGCTCGATTACCCCGTGAGACAAATCTTTTTCAGAAAATATTTACCAGACTTTTTTCTGTGGAATGAGTTGGAATTGGGGAAACGAGGTGATGTGAAACAAATAAACCTTCGTTTAAAATATGCGCCCTTCTTCCTTGTTTTGAGAAAAAAATCATGCTCTTGAATGAACGAAGACTCTCTTCTCTTCGTATTGTTTTGTTATTCTGCCGTCTACTAGGTGTGCCAAGTTTTAAAGTCACCACCAAAATTCAACTTATTAATCAAAAAACAAGAGTTTGTATAAACATCTTGTGAAAAGTAAGACTAAGAAATTTTCCGAGAAGATTCTGGCTAGAAGTTGAAAAAACCAAATATCTACTAATAAACCCATTTTTTACATTTTTCAGATTACACGCTTTGTTGGTTTTATTTTTCCGAACACAACCATCCTACTGAAATCAAAAACTTTAGTTTTATCGTTTTTTTCATTAGTCATAAATTATTTGAAATCTCTTCCTACAATATCTCAATTCATTGTATCAACTAACCAAATTCAATTTTATTATGTATATTTTGATGATGACGTGGATTTTAGTGGTAGTTGGAAATTAGTTCAATTCAAAGGAAGATAAAATACCATTTGAAAAATACCAACTTAGGTATATAAAATTTTTAGGTTAACGATGCTTTTTTGCATCTTCTAGTACTGAATTCTGAATGCACATAAAAAATACTTTATATTCGCCCATTTAAACGTTTTTGTATATTTACTGAGATAGCTATTGAGTAAAATATAAACAAGCACCCTCCAGTATAAAAATCTTTGGGAACTTGGGACACCAATTACAATTTCTCTTGAGATTGGATTGAATTACACCATAACACAATTTATTTTCAATTGCAAAAAAGTTGAATAATATATATAAAACGAAATACATATATTTGTAATATGTAATACTAATTTGAAAAATGTTCAGTACCAATCTGAGGTGTGCTGAGCAAAAAAATCAGACTCTAAGATTGAGTTTTTATTTTATCACCCAGGAGTCGAGCAGACACGCATGCATTCTGGGCTTGTAATTTTATAACAATTTTTTTCGACATAGGTTTGTTCATTTCAGAATTTTCACAAGAATCACATTATTATTAACAACGATACCAAAAACATTTTCAAGTGTAACATCATGGGATGTTAATTTTCTCTCTGGATATTGATCAATAATTCAACGGGATAAAAAGAAAATATGCAAAAACAACTTACAAAATCAAAAAGCTATAAAGACAGCCATGCCAATTCTGCTGCAAATCAAATATAAAAATCATTAGCGCGCACTTTTGTACACAGTCCAACAACGATAGGCGTCATGCAGGTTATTTTTCCTTCAACCATTCTACTAACCTAAAAATGGTTGAAAATTAGGGTAATGGTCCAGAAAACATCGAACGATGCAAGGGATATTGACTAGAGGAAGAAATATCCATGCAAAAAATATGTAATACTGCAATCGATTATGAAAATTTTAAGAGCGAAACCGAGTTCATACTGAAGAGTAACAAAATAACAAAAGAATATATAAAACGCAATTTTCATCGGCAGCTATTATTTTTGTATGTTTCGTTTATTCTTTGTATCTAGAACATTATAACGACTTCTTACTAACTGTATGAACTGTAGTCTGAACGTCATAAATGATTTCTCATCCTTACATCTAGCACTTTATCCCTATACATCATTCAACAAAAAGAAAGCGTAAGCCTGGTATTGTTACAATACCTGGGAATATAGAAATGATATTCCTCAAATTTATCTCATTTTTGTAAAAATGAATTCGTGATGAAATGTACACTCAATTCCAAGTCCATTTTTTGTCTCAGCGAATCTAGATCTATCAATGTATTATTTTTATTATAATTACAGACATTTTAAGATCCTCCAGATTGAGAAAAATACATTTATGAGGAATTTCACTTCTAAACAAGATGTTCCAGAATTTCCCTGATTTGAATTGAGGAGATGAAAATCATACAAAGGGTTATTGAGGTACAGGATGGACCAATCTATTGTAACATAACTTCAACAACTTATTTTATGAACCGCTTCGTTTCAAAGATAAGGGCCTTGAAATTCTCAAGAATGATAAATTATTCTTTACAATAGCCCAAACCAAGATATTCCAACCAAATTTGGCATAAATCGTCATATTTCCATAGATTAGTTTGGAAGCTTAACTTTCAGATAGTCTGATGCCTTGTTAGACAACTGTGACATATACTAATAATTAAAGTCTAGAGACATTTCTGCTCTTATAGGCAAATATGTAAATTTTAATTTTAGACATAGTCATATTAGTAATTTTTCGACAGGAAATTTTCATCTTAAAAATAAGTTTTTCTATCGACTATTAGAGTCCTGATACAAAAAAAAATGGTCCATCCCTATTCACACGAAATCATTTTCAGCAGCAGAAGAAGCCATATATACATATATCAAATAATGGGCCATCTTGCTTTTAACAGAAATAACAAGTCTTTTCGGATTTTACTATAGAAAAATTATCAGATGTCATGTTTTAGTCATCACTCAAAATATTGAAGATTTTAATATGGAAAAGAATTGTATATACACTAAACATCTAGAACGAGATATAACGTCATTCAAAAACTCTGTTAAAATTGGACTTTTTGAGGAGATTTCTTTATAAGTACCAAAAGACTCTCAATGTAGATTCAAACAATCGGAAAAGTTTTGTGTTGAAAGCACACAGAAAAAAAAATAAAAAATATAATCTTGAAATAATCACTTCACAATTAGAGGCATGAAAAGAGTTTGAAAAATTTCTCGTCGGCACTTCATTGCCTGCTTATGTATGGCTACTTAGTAGCATCCCCGATACACTTATAATACAAAATCAAATGGTCGTAAAAAAATCTTCTTGTACAGAAAATGGTAGGGGGCATTTTCCAAAAATGAGCAAATTTTTTTTCTTCGCTTACGATCATGAATGTTGATGAATTATTTATATTGCCGACAGATGTTCAAGAAAAAAATCAAATTCTCAAGAGAGCTGGTTTCCAAACTTGTGCATGACTTTCCAAGAACAGAAGCCATTTACAAATTTCGATGCATACATTTCGCAATGGACTTCATCAATAAACAATAAATTCTATAATATGCTAATGAATACAGAAATTTCAGTGGTGAAGTGATACCTAACAAAAACATTTTGCAACCTAATGAAGAGAACTTTCGAAGATTATTTGAAGAGTCTTCTGTCTCAAGGTTTGAATACAAATTTTATTTAAACAAAGCTCCAATTTCAACACAGTGTCATTTATTTTAGTGTGTAATGGAAAACAACAGTTTTTGCATACCTTGACATTGATAGCCTTGCTTGCCTAATCCCCTGAAAATAAAACACATCTATTGTCAAGGATAGAGAGAGTTTAGTTCGAAATGATGAGTTACTCACCACCACCCTAAAGCATTGTGTATGTTACATAAATCTTGAGTTTATTGAAAACTTGCATTGCAAAAATTGAATGAAAATCATGCATTATAATTTATCAGAAGACGAAGTAGGGAAGATTTGAGTCAAAACTATGCAGAATGCAGACTTGGAAGTGATGAATTTTTTTGATCACTAAGGCAGTTAGAATTCTTATTCAATGTGCCATTCCGATAAGTATCTTAAGTGTTAATATACCCTTGAAGCAAATTTTTTCGATATTAAAGGAGTATTTTTCACAAATAGACAAGATTGAGCTAAAACACTCTTCTTCGTATTGACCAAAACAATAGTTTATTATTTGATATCGCTTGGGCTAAGGCCTTCACCAAGCAAAATTTGCTGGTATGAGCATTCTCCCGGTAGTTATGGACTAGCAATTCTCTTGTAAATCACACACAAAAAACAGAAAATCCTCACCAAATGAAATCACGGCAATGGGAACAAAAAGTGGGTTGTCTTAAGAAGGTGGCCATGAATTTGTGACCGTTAACCTGGTGTACCCTTCGGCGCATGGCCCCCCTTCTTCTATTGAAGCCTTGCCGCTCCTTGAATTCTCTTGGTTTGGCTCCATATTCTGGAATAACAATAAAGATTTATATATCTATATAACAATATAAGATTAATTAAGTCAATGGTCAATTGAGTATTTTGTAGCCGTAGGTTTAGTGTTCTGTGCCGTATATTTTGATTGGTATTTTGGATTGGAATACATTGTAGCAATGCTTCATCGTTTATTACACTTCGTGTTGCATCCATTGTTAGAACACAAGAAAAATAACGTTTGAAACACAAGGGACATAAAGAACGAAAATTCGAACGGCATTGGTATGTCGTTCAGGTTCAGAGATGATTTATTTTCATTTCGTGGTGATATGAAACACTAAAGTTATTCTGTTAATATAAATATACTCACCATTCGATGTTTTTAGTTCAATTTTTAAATGCAGTCTTCCTTTTGGTTCCAAATTTACCTGCAAAATAATAATTATTATAAGTAAACCGAAAATATAACCGCTTGCAAAATGAAAAATATATTTTAGAGATTCTCAACGAAAAATCGCAAATATTACACAAAGGTTCATTTTTCTTATGTGGAATAATATATTCTCCATCTGTAATTTATGCATCAGAACTCATATTATGCAAAATCTACATAAAAACCAACCTGTGAGTATCTCCACATTTTTTTAAACAAAAACATTTCATCAAAGTAGTAGTTTTCGAGCGCTCGTTCTACTTACACAAGGGCTATTATGCTATATCATTTCGTCACGATGTCTGTATTTTTCGAATTTTGAGCAGAACATTTTCTCAATCGACAAGATTCGACTCACTGATGACGAATCCGTCGAAAAATTCGAGTCTTTCCGTCCGTCCGGCCGTATACACGATAACTCTCGAACGAAACGACTTAGAAACTTGAAATTTTCAGGGAATCTCGAATGCCGCGGTTGAGTTCGTTATTGGGCACAATTCGACCAGGGGTTCCGTAAAAATGGCCGTTCGAAATTTTGTTCTCCTGATTACTTCGAAGTACAGATTTGATTGAGGTGAAATTTTGCACTCAGATGCAAAATGACGTGTTCAAGATACATGCAAAATTTTGTCCAGATCGCATAACCAGAACCATGGAAAATTATAACTTTCGAATGGAAAGGCCTAGGGACTTGAAATGTTCAGGATAGGTGTGGATCTCGAATGTCGAGGTCACGTTCATCAATGAGCAAAATTAGACTAGGGGTTCCGTAAATATGGTTTTTAGTTTTCTTCTTAATTTCAAAACTACGGATTCGATCGTGACGAAATCTGGTATTTTAATGGAGAATAGTAAGTATATTCAATCTACATTTTTTTCCAGATCGCATAACCAGAACCTCTTTAAATTCTGAAGAATTATTGAATACAAAATGATGAAAAGCACTGCCGTGAAGTCAGGAGCTTTTGAGCGCTCGTTCATTCACCTTGTTGGTAGATTCGCATTCTCCAGTTGTAGAATACAATTGAAATAATTTTGATAGTTGCCAAAAAAAAAAAAAAAAAATTAACAATTTTTTTTTACGATAATTCGCTAGAATTTTCTACGGTATCTATGGTATTGGTAATCCGATTTGGACAAAATTTCCCAGTAGTTTGAATACATTATTCTCCATCTATGTGCAAAATTTCATTCCAATCCAATGAGTAATTTCGAAATGATCAGGATAAAAATATATTGAACGGCCATTTTTACGGAACCCCTAGTCTAATTTTCCTCCTTGATGAACGTAACGCGAAATTTGCGATACGAACCTACCCTGAAAATTTCGAGACCCTAGGCCTTTCCGTTCGAAAGTAATAATTTTCTATGGTTTCTATGGTTCTGGTCATGCGATCTTAAAAAAGTGCCGCTTGAATATATCATTCTCCATCAAAATAAAAAATTTCGTCATGATCGAATCCGTAGTTTTGAAGTTATCAAGAGAACTAAATTTCAAACGACCATATTTACGGAACCCCTAGTATAATTCTGCTCATTGATGAACATGAACGCGACATTTCAGATCCACACTTATCCTGAAAATTTCAAGTCCCTAGGCCTTTCCATTACAAAGTTATAATTTTCTATGGTTTCTATGGTTCTGGTCATGCGATCTAGACAAAATTTTGTGAGTATCTTGAACGCGACATTTTCCATCTGAGTGCAAAATTTCATCTCGGTCGAATATGTAGTTTCGGAGTAATCAGAAACACAAAACTTCGAACGGCCATATTTACGGAACCCCTGGTGGAATTCTGCTCATTAACGAACTTAACCTCAGCATTTGGGAACTGAACCCGCACTGAAAATTTCAAGTCTCTAGGACGTTCCGTTCGAGAGTTATCGTGTATACGGCACATTTTCAGCTCAAAATTCCATAAATACAAACATCGTGACGAAATGATATAGCCCTCGTGTAAGTAGTACGAGCGCTCAAAAAGCCTTATAGTTCTGTAAAAGCTGATTCGGCATAATTGACAAAGAACTGCCATCAATTTTTTGACAGCTGTCAAAAATTTCTTCAATTGGTTTCTAAAACTGGGAAATGCGAATCTACCTACAACACCAATTCTGTTCTTTCACTAGCTTCACTGGATCAAGCCGATAGCCTGTTAAATCTATGTTGTTTCTCAACTCTCATCCAATGTTATTTAATGAATTGGAATCATCTGACGTAACCTCATGGACCTAATTAAAGGTTTGTTTGAAGCAATTTTATAGCCAAACAAAACATTTAGTACAGACACATGAAGAACTCAAAACGTATCGGATTTCTTCAAAGGCCTCGAAAAAATTGAAATTGAATGTACCACCCATGCTGAACTTTTGAATTGTATTAATCCTCATTCCTGAGTAACTTCTGGCCCTCAAAAAACCCATTCTGCAAACAACTTCGAAGATTCATCATTCATTCTCAAACAAAAATATAGTAGTACATAATTGATAAATTTTCCATTTTATTGATTCAACTTTAGGGACCCATTTCGAGGAAGAATTTGAAACTGAATGAATAGCTTGTAAACCAATGAAACCATCCACAAATGTATAGTCAAAACAATCATACACCAATTGGTCAATAGTTTCTTCTGCCATTTGAAGGCAGACTATCTGGAAGGACTCACTCCATCTCATTCAAACCAGATTCTTTAAGTTATGGTTATAAGGCACGCATTGAATACACTAGAATAATTTTCGAGCGCTCGTTCTACTTACACGAGGGCTATATGAGTTGTCAAGATGTCTGTATTTTTCGAATTTTGAGCCGAAAACGGCCTCAATCGACAAGGTTCGACTCACTGATGACGAATCCTTCGAAAAATTCGAGTATGTCCGACCGTCCGTCAACACGATTACTCTCGAATAGAACGACCTAGGAACTTAAAAATTTCAGGGTAGGTTCGAATCTCGAATGCCGCGGTTGAGTTCGTTATTTGTCGAAATTCGAGCAGGGGTTCCGTAAATATGGCCGTCCGAAAATTTGTTCTCCTGATTATGTACTTCGAAACTACTTATTCGATAGAGATGAAATTTCGCACTCAGATAGAAAATGACATCTTCAAGCTATATGTGTCCAGATCGCATGACCAGAACCATAGAAAATTACAACTTTCGAACGGAAAGGCCTAGGTACTTGAAATTTTCAGGATATGTGTGGATCTCGAATGTCGCGTTCATCACTGGGCAAAATTAGTCTAGGTATTCCGTAAATATGGTCGTTCAGAATATTTTTTTCCTAATAATTTCGAAACAACTGATTGGATGGGAATGAAATTTTGCACATAAATGAAATTTTGTCCAGATCGCATAACCAAGATAACGTAGAAAACTAGGAGTTTCGCCATAGTTTGATTATTTTTTTTACAGCTGTCAAAAATTTCTTCAATTGGTTTCTGAAACTGGAGGTGGATGAACGATCGCTCAAAAGCTCCAGACTTTTGAATTTTTAGTAAAATGAAATTGTTTGAAACTGAGTTTCTTTATAAAAAACCTGATTAATTGTAATTGTTATACCATTTTGAAATCTTTATTACTTAAATGATGTACAATTTTTTTTAGTACAGTCAGTTGAAGTTGGGCGAAATATTAATTTTTGCGGCAAAAAGTAATATTCTCTTGCAACCATAGAAATATTGAGACTCTTACATGAAAAATTACGAAAAGCACTGCCGTGAAGGCAGGAGCTTTTGAGCGCTCGTACATGCACCTTGTAGGTAGATTCGCATTTTCCAGTTTCAGAAATCAATTGAAGGAATTTTCGACAGCTGTCAAAAAAATTCTGAAACTTAGGCGAAACTCCAGACTTCATGTCAGTGCATCAGCTGATCAATTTTTTTTCGATAATTCGCTAGAATTTTCTACGGTATCTATGGTCTTGGTGGTGCGATCTGGACAAAATTTTGCACGTAGTTTAAATACATTATTACTCAGCTAGGTGCAAAATTTCATCCCAATCCGCTCAGTATTTTCGGAACTATCAGCAAAAAAATATTTTGAACGGCCATATTTACGGAACCCCTAGTCTGATTTTGCTCATAGATGAACGTGATCGCGATATTTGTGTTCCAAACCCACCTTGAGAATTTCAAGTTCCACGGCCTTTCCGTTCAAAAGTTACAATTTTCTATGGTTTCTATGGTTCTGGTCATGCGATCTGGACAAAATATTGTTTTAATATATCATTCTAGATTAAAATACAAAATTTCATCTCGATCGAATCCGTAGTTTCGAAATTATCCAGAAACCAAAATTTCAAACGACCGTATTTACGGAACCCCTGGTATAATTCTGTTCATTGATAAACGTGAACGCGACATTGCAGATCCACACCTATCCTGAAAATTTCAAGTCCCTAGGCCTTTCCGTTCGAAAGTTATGATTTTCTATGGTTTCGATGGTTCTGGTCATGTGATCTGGAGAAATGTAGCTTGAATATATCATTCTCCATACGATCGAATCTGTAGTTTTGAAATTATCAAGAAAACTAAATTTCAAACGACCATATTTACGGAACCCCTAGTATAATTTTGCTCATAGATGAACGTGATCACGACATTCGAGATCCACACCTATCCTGAAAATTTCAAGTCCCTAGGCGTTTCCGTTCAAAAGTTACAATTTTCTATGGTTTCTATGGTTCTGGTCATGCGATCTGGACAAAATTTCACATGTAGCTTGAACACCTCATTCTCCATTTGAGTGCAAAATTTCATCTGAATCAAATCTGTAGTTTTCAAGTAATCAGGGGAACAAAACTTTGAACGGCCATATTTACGGAACCCCTAGGCGAATTTGGCCCATTAACGAACTTAACCATTTGGGATCTGAACCTACACTGAAAATTTCAAGTCTCTAGGTTGATCCGTTCGAGAGTTATCGTGCTTACGGACGGCCGGCCGGACGGACGGACAGACTCGAATTTTCCGACGGATTCGTCATCAGTGAGTCGAACATAGTCGATTGAGACCATTTTCGGCTCAAAATTCGAAAAATACAGACATCGTGACGAAATGATATAGCCCTCGTGTAAGTTGTACGAGCGCTCAAAAAAGATATTTGACCATTTTCTATTGATACGAAACATACGATGTTGTATATTTTTGAAATCAGTGAAAATTAAGCTTTCAAAAAATGGCACAAATACTATTTATAAAAACATAACTCCGGGCCATAGCTTCGTGATCAAAAATCCTGCTGAAAAAAAGAACACGCCACTGGATTCTACATAAAAAATTAAAAATGTTTTAATTTTAGAGCTCCATCATCATTATAAGCGGAGATTTTTTTCGATATCGCCATTTTTCCAATTTTCGGTCCTAACTCGAAAACAAAAGAAGATGGCCCAAAATGAATAGGTACTACTCTTGTTAGTTTCTCAGAAAAAGGGAACGAGAATGGGGTATCAGATTTTGCCTATCTCCTCGGATTCGAAAGTTGTAGTGCTAAAGCGTCGGAATTTGGCTACCCTGTACATAAATTAAAAAAAAAACAACAGCTATTGAATAGTTCACTGGTGAATGCAATAAATGAAATTATTAGTGAAAAGCGAACAAAATTTCAATGCAGCAGTAAGTAACAATTCTTTCATTCTCTATTATATATTTCAATAACTCATTTCATAAAGTTAAATGGGAATTTTAAATGAAAACTTAAAATAATGATCTTATATTCAGAAATTTGAAAAGCACTGACGTGAAGCAGGAGCTTTTGAGCGATCGTTCATCCACCTTGTAGGCAGATCCATCTTGTAGGTGGATAAACGAGCTCCCAAAAGCTCCTGACTTCACGTCAGTGCTTGGTGACAATTTTTTTCTCTGATAATTCTCTATAATTTTCTACGGTATCTATGGTCTTGATGATGCGATCTGGATAAAATTTGCCACCTGGGCGAATTTTGCCCAATAACAAACTTAACCGCGGCATTCAAGATTCGAACCTACCCCGAAGATTTCAAGTTTCTAGGTCGTTCCGTTCGAGAGTTATCGTGTATACGGACGGCCGGACGGACAGACTCGAATTTTTCGACGGATTCGTCATCAGTGAGTCGAACTCTGTCTATTGAGACCATTTTCGGCTCAAAATTCGAAAAATACAGACATCGTGACGAAATGATATAGCCCACATGTAAGTAGTACCAGCGTTCAAAAAGCAGAGTTGCAGTCACAAGGGCAGCTTCATTTAGGCAAACCTAACCTAACCTTCGTTTAAAGTTCAAATGTTTTACAAAGAAGGATTTGGTGCCATTTCTTTAAATTGTAGAGGATAATGAACCATATAGTGTCACATGTAATATACAGGGCTGCTGTTGAATTGAAAAGTATCAAATTATTGAAGGCTTTCAATTATTGTTGAAACTGTTTTTTTTATTCTGCCAACTTGTGTTGGGCCTGTCCCTGCTAGATTTTGTGGGGATTGACCTGTGTGAGTTTTATTGGTTCCGGATGGATTGCAGGTACGTTGAGGTTTTTGTTTTCAATTTCAATTTCAATACTTGAAGTTTGTGGCTTGAATTGAAGGAAATCAGTAGCGAGCTTGC
Source organism: Aphidecta obliterata (assembly GCA_963966015.1). Classification (NCBI taxonomy): domain Eukaryota; kingdom Metazoa; phylum Arthropoda; class Insecta; order Coleoptera; family Coccinellidae; genus Aphidecta; species Aphidecta obliterata. The sequence continues at coordinate 29,964,852 of OZ014427.1, read as the reverse complement.
TCCTATATGTATGTAATTGCTTGTCCGTCAAATTCCGTGAATTATGAGTTTAGCTCTAGGATAACTATTCTTTAAATAATTTCTTGATAGAGATTCGAGTTGGATTGGATAGGGATAATAACCATTCATTCACATCCGATTTTTTGTCACATTTCAGCATGGGCGATGAGATTTTCCACGTAGTTTGAATACATTATTCTTCATCTATGTGCAAAATTTCATTCCCATCCAATCAGTAGTTTCGAAATTATTGGGTAAAAAAATATTTTGAACGGCCATATTTACGGAATACCTAGACTAATTTTGCTCATTAATAAACGCGACATTCGTGATCCACACCTATCCTGAAAATTTCAAGTCCCTAGGCCTTTCCGTTCGAATGTTATAATTTTCTATGATTTCTATGGTTCTGGTCATGCGATCTGGACAAAATGTACCTTGAACACGTCATTCTCCATCTGTGTGCAAAACTCCATCTTGATCGAATCAGTGGTTTCGGAGTAATCAGGAGAACAAAATTTCGAACGGCCATATTGACGGAACCCCTGGTGGAATTCTGCCCATTAACGATCTTAACTGCGGAATTCGGGAACTGAACCCATACTGAAAATTCAGCTAAATTGCTCACGGCCGGCCGGACAGACTCGAATTTTTCGACGGATTCGTGGGTCGAACCTTGTCGATTGAGATCATTTCAGCTCAAAGTTCGAAAAATACAGACATCTTGACGAAATGATAATGCTGTTCTCATAATAAATTATGTCTAGAATTTTACCTCCAGAAGCACTTCCACTTTCCAAAAGCTAATATCCTATTCCTTTGAGCAATGAAAACATATATTACCACTATGATTGATTGATCACTTACAATCTTTCATAAAAATTATTATCCCAATTATTGCATTCGAAAAACACGATGTCTGTATTTTTCGAATTTTGAGCCGAAAATGGTCTCAAACGACTAGGTTCGACTGACTGATGACGAATCCGTCGAAAAATTCGAGTCTGTCCGTCCGGCCGGCCGTCGGTATACACGATAACTCTCGAACGGAACGACCTAGAAACTTGAAAATTTCGGGGTAGGTTCGAATCTTGAATGCCGCGGTTAAGTTTGTTTTTGGGCAAAATTCGCCCAGGGGTTCCGTCAATATGGCCGCCCAAAATTTTGTTCTCCTGATTACTTCGAATTTACTGTTTCGATGCACTCAGATGGAGAATGACGTGTTCAAGCTACATACAAAATTTTGTCCAGCTCGCATGGCCAGAACCATAGAAAATTATAACTTTGTAATGGAAAGGCCTAGGGTTTTGAAATTTTCAGGGTTTGGATCTCGAATGTTGCGGTCATGTTTATCAATGAGCAAAATTAGACTAGGGGTTCCGTAAATATGGTAGTTTGAAATTCAGTTTTCTTCATAATTTCAAAACTACGGATTCGATTGTGACGAAATTTTGTATTTTAATGGAGAATTATATATTCAAGCTACATTTTTCCCATATCGCATGACCAGAACCATACAAAATTATAACTTTCGAACGGTAAGGCCTAGGGACTTGAAATTTTTAGGTTATGTTCGGATCGCGCAATTCGTGATCACGTTCATCAATGAGCAACATTAGACTAGGGGTTCCGTAAATATGGCCGTTCACAATATTTTTCTCCCGATGATTTCGAAAACACTCATTGGATTGGAATGAAATTTCGCACATAGATGAAGAATAATGTATTCAAACAACGTGGAATATTTTGTTCAGCTCGCATCATCAAGACCATAGATACCGCAGAAAATTCTAGAGAATTATCGAAAAAAAAATTGGTCACCTAAAGCACTGACGTGAAGTCTGGACTTTAAAATTTTTTTTGACAGCTGTCAAAATCTTTCCAATTGGTTCCTAAAACTAGAAAATGCGAATCCACCTACAAGGTGCATGTACGAGCGCTCAAAACCTCCTGACTTCACGGCAGTGCTTTTCGTAATTTTTTTAATCAAGGTGTTTACCCTTGAAGCATACAACATATATACATGGAGAAAATGAAATTTCTAATACTTCCTGGGTAGTGGGTATAGCAGATTTGAAAGCCAGTGGGACCTTTTTTTTTGGGAATGAGTTCAGATATTTTGTGGCTTCTGGTTCAAAAAACAAGGTTATGAGGAAATAATTAATCCTTGTGTAAACTTTGCAGCGTTTTCTTTTGTCAATTTTTGAATTCTACCCAACCAGAAACATGAAATGTGAACATTTCTGGGAATTAGAAATTATTCTTACTCGAAAGAATTCCAAACGTTTCTTGTTTGGAATGATAAACACAACGCAACAAACAACTGCCGAGATCGAAGATTCTAGGAAAAACATTAATGCAGTCCCAATTCGACACAATTCCATTTGAAAACAAAAATCTATGCTTCCATTCCATAAATAGAACACATAAAGTAGGTTATGCATCACATAATTCCAAAGCAAAAAAATCGATTACTTTTCATCTAGATATTTCGGCAATTCTAATTCCGTTCGATAGGTTTGAGCTAAGTTTCAACGCATTCCGAAGAAATCGAGCGCAAACCTTGAATTTTACAACCCAGATCAAGGAGAGGAATTTGGTATCTCAAAGAAGATCCCATTTCTCAGATATAAAAATCGCCTTTCCAAGTAAATATTTTGAAACATTTCTGTAAACAAAAGAAATAAAGGTCATGTCAAAAAGATGCTAGACCAGAGTAGGAAATCCAACTGGAAACACTGAGGCAGATCGATATTTTCTCCGAATTTCGGGAACATTTTTCGAGGGGTGACTCACCCACAGATCATTCTCCTCTTTTTCTGTAGTCATTAAATCCTCGAAATGAATGCTACAATTAGCAACAAAAACGTCTGGAGAGATAACAGCATCGTGAAAGACGGTTAAAGTTATTGTTCTCGCGTTTTCGACACTGTGTTCGAAAAGTTCGTTCCACACAGGGTCCAGAGTTTTCGCCTTGGCGGTTGTCTGGGCCACATGAGTATCATCGTCGACGTCTATAGTCACATAGGGATCCATCAGTTGCGTATCGTCGTTTTTCCCAAACGCCATGTTGTGGCGTTTGGAGCAGTCCGTCGGTCTCAAACCTTGTGCCTCGCATATTTTCACACGAATTGACCCGGTGAACATTGAAACTGGTCAAGGCAACTCGCACTTTCGAACACTATATTCGCGCATTTACTTGATAGTTGGTTGATGACACCTACATGAAAAATCCGATTCAAGGAGCGACACAAACTTCGCTCTACAGCACTTGATGTTTTTGGACGATTGACAGATCAGACAGGTAGGGTGCGATTCTTGCCGAACATAAGCGATGTGCTTCGCGGATGCGCCAGATGCTGCGTGGAAAAGCGGAAAATTTGATAAGTGTATTTTTGGTTGCGTACTTATCGGCGCCTAATTCAATTCGGTCGAAATGACCTATATTCGTTAAATTTGTAAGAAAATTGAGAAGGTAGGAATCCGAATGCTTATTTCTATCGAGAAGACCTCGTTGTAAAACTTTGAACAGGTACCGAATAAAAAAAAATCTCTTTAGAATAATTATATTACACTTCTCACTTCTCGAATTATCAGGCGCGTAGAGGGCGTAGATATACCTCCATTTTCAAAGCGGGTACTCACAGTGGTGTAGTTAGATTAGTTGAAAACTAGGTATGAGAATCCGGTGAACGTCATGTATGATTTTATTCCAATATTACGAACGGAAAGTAGTTAATAATCAAAAATGTAATAGTAATGTGTTATTAATTAATATTAGCAGTCGCGCGTACTCAGAAAGAGGTTATGCTGCTGCATTCCTAGATGCATCAAAATGCATGTAAACTTCCGAGAAATAAGTATGACTTTGGTTCAAGGGCGGTATTTTCTGGGGTAGTGCACAGTAAACCCCCTCCCTCCCTACCCCTTTATTTTAGGGGATTTTTTTTCCAAAGGTACGAAAACAACGTCAGATTTCGACAGTCAGGATCATCGAAAAGTTCTACTTTTCCTCTGCCGGAGGGAAAAGTGTTGTTATGTCAATGATGAATTACTTTTCCGTCCGCCGGAGGGAAAAGTGTTGCAATGTAACCATGAACAAATATATATCGTCGTGTTTGGGAGAAAACTACGTAACTCCATATTTTTTAGGAAATGGTATTTTCGTGCAATCTGTTCGGCAACATGGTAAATAATATGAGTTTTTTGAAAAAACTCTTTTTTCTCTTCGAATAAATAAATAAACTTACATATATTTCAATAAGTCAACACAAATAATGTTTAAAAATTACGAAAAGCACTGCTGTGAAGTCAGAAGCTTTTGAGCGCTCGTTCATCCACCTTGTAGGTAGATTCGCATTCTCCAGTTTTAGAAAGCAATTGGAGAGATTTTGACAGCAGTCAAAGAAAATTTCAAACTAAGGCGAAAATCCAGACTTCACGTCAATGCATTAGGTGACCAATTTTTTTTTCAATAATTCGCTAGAATTTTCTACGGTATCTATGGTCTTGGTGATTTGGATAAAATTCACCACGTAGTTTGAATACATTATTCTTCATCTATGTGCGAAATTTCATTCCAATCCAATAAGTAGTTTCGAAATTATCAGGAGAAGATTAGTTTGAACGGCCATATTTACGGAACCCCTAGTCTAATTTTGCTCATTGATGAACGTGACCGCGAAATTTGCGATCCGAACCTATCCTGGAAATTTCAAGTCCCTAGGCCTTTCCATTCGAAAGTTATGATATTCTATGGTTTCTATGGTTCTGATCATGCGATCTGGAAAAAATGTACCTCGAATATATCATTCTCTATTTGAATACAAAATTTCGTCACGATCAAATCCATACTTTTGGAATGATCAAGAAAACTGAATTTCAAACGACCATATTTACGGAACCCCTAGTCTAATTTTGCTCATTGATGAACGTGCTCGCAACATTCGAGATCCAAACCTATCCTGAAAATTTCAAGCCCCTAGGCCTTTCCATTACAAAGTTATAATTTTCTATGGTTTCTATGGTTCTGATCATGCGAGCTGGACAAAATTTTGCATGTAGCTTGAACACGCAATTCTCCATCTGAGTGCAAATTTTACTTCGATCGAATCAGTAGCTTCGAAGTAGTCAGGAAAACAAAATTTCGAGCGGCCATATTTACGGAACCCCTGGGCGAATTTTGCCCAATAACGAACTCAACCGCGGCATTCGAGATTCGAACCTACCCTGAAAATTTCAAGTTTTTAGAACATTCCGTTCGAGAGTTATCGTGTATACAGCCGGGCGGACGGACGGACAGACTCGAATTTTTCGACGGATTCGTCATCAGTGAGTCGAACATAGTCGTTTGAGACTATTTTCGGCTCCAAATTCGAATCTTTACTATAAAAGAAAAAGATATCTTAGCCTTGATTCGATTGAAGTTGGGCATATTCGAATCAATTATTTCGACGGATTTCCACCCATTTCCTTCAATTCAATTTCAATAATTTCATGCTATTGAAAGACAATCCTTATTCTTTCGCCTTGGCTTCATTGCACAACATGATCTTTCAAGGGAACTTGTCAAAAAATCAATGCCGAAAAGTGACTCGCTCAATAAAAAATGTAATAACTTTGCATATATAGGTACTTAATGAACATTCGAAATGAGTTCACTACAACTTCCGCTTTAATTTACCTTATAATTTTTCAATTTTATATGACTACTAGATGACCCGGCAAACGTTGTTTTGCCATATCTCTCCCTTTTTTCGCAATTTCAAAATTGCTCGAGGCCTTCGGCCTCTCTTACCTTAGGAAAGCCCGTTTCTCCCTCTCGAAAACGCGGGGGGCGCTTCGCGCCCCCGGTCTCTCCCTTTTTTCGCAATTTCAAAATTGCTCGAGGCCTTCGGCCTCTCGTTGTTCTGGCTATTAAAAAATAAGGGTTGATCGTAGAAGGGTGAAAATTGGGGATTGTATGTATTTTTGTATGTTGTATCATAAAAAAATAGAAATTAGAAATTTTGTCTAAAAAATAAAAAAAAATAATTTAGGGGTGGACTACCCCTAACATTTAGGGGGATGAAAAATAGATGTTGGCCGATTCTGATAGATACCGGATAAGCACAAAAAATTTCATCAAAATCGGTTAAGCCGTTTCGGAGGAGTATGGCAACGAACACTGTGGACACGAGAATTTTATATATTAGATGAAATCAGAAACGAGTAAAAACCGGAACTTTTGACCATTTTTTGCCAGTACCTACATCATGTTTCGTTTTCGCTCAACTTGAAACAATTTTTTTTGTGTGTGTTCACCAGGTAGTTGTCTTCGAAATCCCATAGCGTTCAGTATTTAGTTAAATAATGAAAAGCTCTGATGTGAAGTCTTTTGCGTTTTTTTGTACCAAAACGTTCATTGTCAGTTTGACAAGTACTTTCAGTTTATCATATTTTTATAAACTTCTAGGGATGGAATCACCGAATTATTTTGAATATGTATATGTATAAAAAAACTCGATTTTTTTTTATGTACCAAAACGGACCTTAGTGTTCATCGTCACTCGTCAGTATGAGTAATAAATACTGTCAATATATTTTTATGAACTTCAATCAATGGAATCACCAAATTATATTGAATATATCAGAAAAACTCATTTTTTTTGGCGACCCGAATGACTCATTCACTTAATGCTATGGCAACATCAACGAATCGAGAAAAGTAATAAAATTCGAATGATAATGGGAAATTCTCGAAAAATCATCACTTTCTCCCATTTTCCAGTGAAAATATCCCTTAGTATTCACTAATTAATTTGGTTTACTATTTTCACCACTACACGTGTTTCGCTATAGCATGGTGATGAAGCAATGGTTTAGCGAGACACGTGAAGTGGTTTTATTAAACTCTCAATTTGTGAAAATCGTAGACTGAGTTAAATAGTCAATACTCAGTAAATATAGATTGTCATCAAGTATCGGCCGAATCAATCAAATTTTTGAAAATATCCCTATTTTTCCTCCAAATCCGTTTCACTCCGAACTCAACCGGCACACTCGCACCCCGAACGTGCACCCTGAAAATTTCAAAACTTTAGGTCTTTTCTCTTTAGAGTTATCGTGTTTACGGCCGGCCGGACAGACAGAATTGAATTGAGTCCAACAAAATCGTTCGAGGCCATTGTCGGCTCAAAATTCGAAAATTACAGACATTTGGGCAAAATGAAAACGCTCTTGAATTAATATTGTATTTATTGTAAGTCTTTCGTGCAATTTTATATATTTATATACAGAGTGTGATTGAAAATAGGAAAAAATTTCGAAGGATTCTATCGAGCCAATATTCCAAACCCTCCCGAAAAAAATTGTATTTTGTAAAAACCACTTATAACGGGTGATTTTTTTGAAGTTAGGATTTTCATGCATTAGTATTTGCTCAGATTTTTTTGAGGTTAGGATTTTCATGCATTAGTATTTGCTCAGTATGCTTTGACATTTCAAGAACTGAAGCCGAACGATCTGCCACAACGTCGAATTTCCAGTGAATGGGCCCTAGAAAAGTTGGCAGAAAATCCGCTTTTTTATCGACAAATTTTGTTCAGCGATGAGGCTCATTTCTGGTTGAATGGCTACGTAAATAAGCAAAATTTCCGCATTTGGAGTGAAGAGCAACCAGAAGCCGTTCAAGAACTGCCCATGCATCCCGAAAAATGCACTGTTTGGTGTGGTTTGTACGCTGGTGGAATCATTGGACCGTATTTTTTCAAAGATGATGTTGGACGCAACGTTACGGTGAATGGCGATCGCTATCGTTCGATGCTAACAAACTTTTTGTTGCCAAAAATGGAAGAACTGAACTTGGTTGACATGTGGTTTCAACAAGATGGCGCTACATGCCACACAGCTCGCGATTCTATGGCCATTTTGAGGGAAAACTTCGGAGAACAATTCATCTCAAGAAATGGACCGGTAAGTTGGCCACCAAGATCATGCGATTTGACGCCTTTAGACTATTTTTTGTGGGGCTACGTCAAGTCTAAAGTCTACAGAAATAAGCCAGTAACTATTCCAGCTTTGGAAGACAACATTTCCGAAGAAATTCGGGCTATTCCGGCCGAAATGCTCGAAAAAGTTGCCCAAAATTGGACTTTCCGAATGGACCACCTAAGACGCAGCCGCGGTCAACATTTAAATGAAATTATCTTCAAAAAGTAAATGTCATGGACCAATCTAACGTTTCAAATAAAGAACCGATGAGATTTTGCAAATTTTATGCGTTTTTTTTTTAAAAAAAGTTCTCAAGCTCTTAAAAAATCACCCATTACAACCTTTTTTTTTGCAGGTAATTATATTCTTTTTGGGATCAGCAATTTCTAGTCATGGTGATTGTTCTTATCAATACGGAAGAACATGTCCCTTTGTGCCAGCTCCAGCTGGAAACACTCCCCATGTGCAAGGCCAGGACTTACGTTTTGTGAATATCCTGACGGCTATCCTGCGTAAGAAAAACATATCATCTAAATTAAAATTAAGTTTAAGAGAAGGAATTGTTAACGTTAACATTTATATTGTAAAAAATTACGAAAAGCACTGCCGTGAAGTCGGGAGCTTTTGAGCGTTCGTACATCCACCTTGTAGATAGATTCGCATTTTCCAGTTTTAGAAATCAACTGAAGGAATTTTCGACAGCTGTCGAAAAAAATCTCAAACTTAGGCGAAACTCCAGACTTCATGTCAGTGCTTCAGCTGGCCAATTTTTTTTCGATAATTCGCTAGAATTTTCTACGCTATTTATGGACTTGGTGATGCGATCTGGACAAAATTTCGCACGTAGTTTGAATACATTATGCTTCAGCTAGGTGTGAAATTTCATTCCAATCCAATCAGTAGTTTCGAAATTATCAGGAAAAGAATATTTTGAACGGCCATATTTACGGAACCCCTAGTCTAATTCCGCTCATTGATGAACGTGACCGCGACATTAGCGATCCAAACCTACCCTAGAAATTTCAAGTTCCTAGGCCTTTCCCTTCGGAAGTTACAATTTTCTATGGTTCTGGTCATGCGATCTGGACAAAATGTTGCTTCAATATATCATTTTAGATTAAAATACAAAATTTAATCTCGATCGAATCCGTAGTTTCGAAATAATCGAGAAAACAAAATTTCGAACGACCGTATTTACGGAACCCCTTGTATAATTCTGCTCATTGATGAACGTGAACGCGATATTTCAAATCCACACCAATCCTGAAAATTTCAAGTCTCTACGCCTTTCCGTTCGAAAGTTATGATTTTCTATGGTTTCTATGGTTCTGGTCATGCGATCTGGAGAAATGTAGCTTGAATATATCATTCTCCATTAAAATACAAAATTTCGTCACGATCGAATCTGTAGTTTTGAAATTATCGAGAAAACTAAATTTCAAACGACCATATTTACGGAACCCCTTGTATAATTTTCCTCATAGATGATCGTGATCACGACATTCAAGATTCACACCTATCCTGAAAATTTCAAGTCCCTAGGCGTTTCCGTTCAAAAGTTATAATTTTCTATGATTTCTATGGTTCTGGTCATACGATCTGGACAAAATTTCATATGTAGCTTGAACACCGCAATCTCCATTTGAGTGCATTATTTCATCTCGATCAAATCTGTAGTTTCCAAGTAATCAGGAGAACAAAACTTTGAACGGCCATATTTACGGAACCCCTAGTGGAATTTGGCCCCTTAACGAACTCAACCGAGGCATTCGGGAACTGAACCCACACTGAAAATTTCAAGTCTCTAGGTTGTTCCGTTCGAGAGTTATCGTGCTTACGGCACATTTTCAGTTCAAAATTCGATAAATACAGACATCGTGACGAAATGATATAGCCCTCGTGTAAGTAGCGCTCAAAAATCTGACTTTGAAAGTGTTTTTTGTTTCTCCTATGATATTTTGTCAAATGGAATTACGCAATTTTCTCCTGAAGGCGACGATATTATACTTCATGTCTGTCCGAATTATTTTGCATGGCAACCGTAACTAGGAAAATTACCATTGATCACTCAATTATAACGATCGTAAATATGAATCTAATCTAAAGGTGGATCTCCAGATTTTCATGAATTTCAAAACGTTTGAAAAAAGAATAACATTCCATTCGGAGAAGTGACTTTTCATGGCTCGCTTTCAATCACCCGCCGAACGCAGTGAGGCGGGTAAACACAAGCTCGCCATGAAAAGTGACACTTCTCCTCCTTATGAAATAATATACTATTTTATAACATCGCGGAATTAATAATGCCTGTGTTTCCCCCTGAGATTTATAGAAGGAAAAAAAATTAAGAAAAGCACTGCCGTGAAGGCAGGAGCTTTTGAGCGATCGTACATGCACCTTGTAGGTAGATTCGCATTTTCCAGTTTTAGAAATCAATTGAAGGAATTTTCGACAGCTGTCACAAAAAATTCTGAAACTTAGGCGAAACTCCATACTTCATGTCAGTGCTTTAGGTGACCAATTTTTTTTCGATATTTCGCTAGAATTTTCTACGGTATCTATGGTCTTGGTGGTGCGATCTGGACAAAATTCGGCACGTAGTTTGAATACATTATTCCTAAGCTAGTTGCAAAATTTCATCCCAATCCAATCAGTAGTTTCGAAATTATCAGGAAAAAAATATTTTGAACAGCCATATTTACGGAACCCCTAGTCTAATTTTGCTCATTGATGAACGTGGCCGTGATATTCGCGATCCAAACCCACCCTGAAAATTTCAAGTTCCTAAGCCTTTCCGTTCAAAAGTTACAATTTTCTATGGTTTCTATGGTTCTGGTCGGTTGGCACGAAATCGTAGAGGAAAAAATTCAGTTAATAAAGCAGATATTCAACAATGAACATAATGGTTCTGGTCATGCGATCTGGACAAAATATTGTTTCAATATATCATTCTCGATTAAAATACAAAATTTCATCTCGATCGAATCCGTAGTTTCGAAATTATCGAGAAACCAAAATTTCAAACGACCGTATTTACGGAACCCCTAGTATAATTCTGCTCATTGATAAACGTGAACGCGACATTTCAGATCCACACCTATCCTGAAAATTTCAAGTCCCTAGGCCTTTCCGTTCGAAAGTTATGATTTTCTATGGTTTCTATGGATCTGGTCATGTGATCTGGAGAAATGTAGCTCGAATATATCATTCTCCATTAGTATACAAAATTTCGTCACGATCGAATCTGTAGTTTTGAAATTATCAAGAAAATTAAATTTCAAACGACCATATTTACGGAACCCCTAGTATAATTTTGCTCATAGATAAACGTGATCACGACATTCGAGAGCCACACCTATCCTGAAAATTTCAAGTCCCTAGGCATTTCCGTTCAAAAGTTACAATTTTCTATGGTTCTGGTCATGCGATCTGGACAAAATTTCACATGTAGCTTGAACACCTCATTCTCCATTCGATTGCAAAATTTCATCTCAATCAAATCTGTAGTTTTCAAGTAATCAGGGGAACAAAACTTTGAACGGCAATATTCACGGAACCCCTGGTGGAATTTGGTCCATTAACGAACATAACCGAGGCATTCGGGAACTGAACCCACGCTGAAAATTTCAAGTCTCTAGGTTGTTCCTTTCGAGACTTATCGTGCTTACGGCCGGCCGGACGGAGGGACAGACTCAAATTTTCCGACGGATTCGTCATCAGTACGTCAGTGAGTCGAACATAGTCGATTGAGACCATTTTCTGCGAATCGTGAAAACACTACCAGAAATATCTTTTCTTGTTATTGGATAACTCATAACAGGTCACTGCATGAAGAAGCCGAGAATTCAGAGATCAAGAAATATAGTCCAATAGATTTATAGCACATTTCAACGAAGAATTGTATCCAAACATCTATTCATTGGTTAAAATATTTTGCACCATACCTGTAACAACAGCAACAATAGAGCGGAGTTTCTCGACTATGAGACGTTTCAAAACATATCTGAGAAATTCTATGTCGTAAAATAGACTTAAGGGTTTAGCCTTTTAAACATCTCTAATGGAATTCATATCGACTCGGGAAAAATATTGAGAAACTTGATGAGGAAAAACGTCGTCTGAATTTTGTAGTTCAATAGATTGTTTCTAGTTTCGTTCGCCCATATTTTGAATAAGTTTGTTGTTATACATATTATTTTAATACACCATGTTTTCAAAGGTTAGGCTTTTTTTGACAGGTAGAACTCGTCCAAATTCCAAAAATCTTTTATATAAAACTAGTAAGTCGGGAGATCCACATAATAGGTAGATTCGACTTTTCCGATAGATTCACATTTTCGAATAGTTCGGTGAAGAAAAGAAAAAGTCATAATAATTTTGATTATTGCCAGAAGGGCCAAGAACGGTCCTGTCCTATAATGTCAATCGAAGGGGGCGGGGCTTTATCCACGAAATACGCGGTAAACGTCACGTAATATCTATGCTCCACGTAAATTAATTCGGGGTGTCAGAAATGGGCCTTTTTCAAATCGTGTTCTTGCGAAAACTGACGAAATGTGGTGGACGTCACATAGTTTATTGAGACCTTACGTCCTTTGAGCTGGAAATTCGATCCTTGGCGGAGCCCGAGATGTTGCGGTTTAATATCCTTATGAAAAGATCGGCGGCAACTTTTGGCATTTTTTTCGAGTTTTTCACCTTTTCCGAACGTTATTTTCGTTCGTTTCCAATTTGAAATAGGTATCTTTTCGAGTACCGTAGGAAAGCCCGTTTCTTCCTCTTGAAAACGCGGGGGCGCTTTGCGCCCCCGGTTTCTTTCTTTTTTCACAATTTCAAAATTGCTCGAGGCCTTCGGCCTCTCGTTTTAGATAGTTATGTCTTAACTGTTCTGTGGTTTCGAAAAAATAATTTTAGTATATGGAAATATTCCCCAGGGCCGAGTATTTCGAAATCAAAGTTACCCGCGAATCTGATAAATTCTCAGTTCGGATCTGACGGTACGTACTGAGATCTAAATGCGTTCAGTTTACGAGAAATCATCTCAAAGAGCGTATGATTTTTGTGACTTTCCAGAAATTCGTCATGTGTTTCCAAATAGGTGGATAGGACGTGGTGGGTCGTATCTCAACCCCTGTGATTTATTTTCTTGGGGTCATTTGAAAACATTAGTGTACAGTTACGGTGAGGTGGATAGTTGTGAAGAGCTAAAACAACTCATTGAAAATGCTTCTAACATTATTCGTGAGCAAACTGATGTGATAGTTGCTGCATGTTATGATTCGTTATGACGCCGGGCAGACCAATGGTGATCATTTAGAACAATTTATGTGAACAATTTAGATCAATTTTGTCGCTGAGTTTGTGAACTTCCTAATATTTTTTATAGGACTCTTTCTATCAGTAATTTTTCCTCTCCTTAGTTTGAACTTTACGAATTATATCGTTCAGGAAAATTTCCTAATAAATGTTGAAAGAGAATGAATAACTTTACGATAAAATCCAGCACGTTGTTCACTTGCTGAAATTCATTTGGCACCGTGTTTCATCCTATCGAAGAGATAACAAGATCCAGGGTAGTCTTAAGAACTTGATACCCAAGAATTTTTGCACTTTTTTCAAATTGAATATTTTAGATGATCAACTTCCAGCGGAATGGTCTCTTTCGATGAGCTCTAGCATCTGTCAAGAAAAAAGCCTCAGCTTAAAATACACTTTGTAATAAAAGAATAAAATATTTTATATCTTATGTCAGAGTTGTATTTTGATTCCAAGTTGTAGAAAGCCGTTCTGTGTTTTGACCGTAGAGACACCTTCTTCACCCATGGAATAGTCTTGGTCTTGAATCTGGAACCTCGAGTAGGTTACTGTAAATAAGCGTTGATCAGATGGCATAAAAGAGGGTACAATATCAGAACGACTCACTGCAATCCCTGAGGAAAACGCCAGGAACCCAGACTAAACAGACCTTGTTATTTTTGCCTATTTCGTTGAGTTTTCTTCGGCACTCCAATACCTATCTACTTAGAATCGATGATATGAGTGCTCAGTTGCAGCTGGATTGTCAAAATGTATCGCTATGTCATATTTCTGATAGTTTCCTACTAGGTTCGTTTCCACATATTTATCTTTCTATTGCTAGTATTTCTGGATGGAAGACTCTTGGAAAGCGGCCTAACGATAGACAGCATTTGGTTCTAGCCCCGCATACTCCAACGCCAGTCCCTGTCTGTGTACCATTTGATGGTATTCTTGTTGAGAGCTTGGTTTGTGGCCTCTCTTTCCCAATATTTTTGTCTACTTAGCATCGTTGTGGAGGTTTTCTCGATGCTAGTTTTCTTCATCATCTCGTCTCTGGAAAGGGCCGCTGATGAGATGTATTTGATCAGAGGACAAGGCTCTCTGATTCCTAATTCCCACACTGCCGGTACTTTCCCTGGTTATTCTTAGGATGGCCTTGTGGGCTAATCTATCTATCACAAGATGAAGAGGTATGAGATCTGTAATAATCTCCAATGCCCTAGTTGGGCACGTTCTCATAGCTCCAGAGATACGAGCACAGGCTAACCTTTGTATTCTATCGGTGGTTACATCCCCAAGTATTACCAGCCAGACGTCTGCAGGCCATCAAGGCCTTTGTTGCTTTGCCAACAGTAACCTCAGTATGCTTGATCCACGAAAGTTTGCTATTTAGGGTTACTTCCAGATATTTTACTTCAGTCTTCCACTCTATGATGTATTCAGAGATAGCGGTCTCATAGCTGGAAGTTTCCTTTTAGAGCGCTCGTACAACTTACACGAGGGCTATATCATTTCGTCACGATGTCTGTATTTTTCGAATTTTGAGCCGAAAATGGTCTCAAACGATAGAGTTCAACTCACTGATGACGAATCCGTCGGAAAATTTGAGTCCGTCCGTCCGGCCGTCCCTAAGCACGATAACTCTCGAACGGATCAACCTAGAGACTTGAAATTTTCAGTGTAGGTTCAGATCCCAAATGCCTCGGTTAAGTTCGTTAATGGGCAGAATTCCACCAGGGGTTCCGTAAATATGGCCGTTCAAAATTTTGTTCTCCTGATTACTTTGAAACGACAGATTCGATCAAGATGAAACTTTGCACTCAAATGGAGAATGAGGTGTTCAAGCTACATGTGAAATTTTGTCCAGATCGCATGACCAGAACCATAGAAACCATAGAAAATTGTAACTTTTGAACGGAAACGCCTAGGGCCTTGAAATTTGCAGGATAGGTGTGGATCTCGATTGTCGTGATTACTTTTATCTACGAGCAAAATTATACTAGGATTTCCGTAAATATGGTCGTTTGAAATTTGGTTTTCTTGATAATTTCAAAACTACAGATTCGATCGTGACGAAATTTTGTATACTAATGAAGAATGATATATTGAAATGATCAAGAAAACTAAATTTCAAACGACCATATTTACGGAACCCTACGAATAATTTTGCTCATAGATAAACGTCATCACGACATTCCAGAACCTCACCTATCCTGAAAATTTCAAGTCCCTAGGCGTTTCCGTTCAAAAGTTACAATTTTTTATGGTTTCTATGGTTCTGGTCATGCGATCTGGACAAAATTTCACACGTAACTTGAACACCTCATTCTCCATTTGAGTGCAAAGTTTCATCTCGATCAAATATGTAGTTTCGAAGTAATCAGGAGAACAATATCTTGAACGGCCATATTTACGGAACCCCTGGTGAAATTCTGCCCATTAACGAACTTAACCTAGGCATTTGGGATCTGAACCTACACTGTAAATTTCAAGTCTCTAGGTCGGTCCGTTCGAGAGTTATCGTGCTTACGGACGGACGGCCGGACGGACGGACAGACTCGAATTTTCCGACGGATTCGTCATCAGTGAGTCGAACATAGTCGATTGAGACCATTTTCGGCTCAAAATTCGAAAAATACAGACATCGTGACGAAATGATATAGCCCTCGTGTAAGTAGTACGAGCGCTCAAAAATCGCCATGATGATAGCCAGCAACCTCCAATAGTAGCGGCACTAGAAGAAGTAGAATGTCATCGAATCGGCGATAGGTACAAATAATTCCCACTCCGCTTTATTACGTCGAATCAAACCACTGGAATTAAACTGTTTTGTGCGTTTTAGGAAATTCAGATCGTGATTGTCATGACATTACATCTTCCCCAATTTAAATGGAGAAATACCATTCTGCATGGTTAAGAATACTCATTCACACATGAGGAAGTTGCAAAATAGGTGAAAAAAACATGACCAAAACCGGCCGAACGCTTGGTTGCGGTCGCGAAGTGAGGGTATAAATGTAAAGATGCGCGCCTGGCCGCAGCGCGCTTTTATAATGATACTCACTTCCCCGCATCGGCTACCCCCACTAACCGTCCGCGTTCGAGAGCTGAACCGGTTTCGGTTTTTCGGTTTTGCAACATTTTAACGAAAAATCAAGATTGACGTTTTGTAGTACTATATTTTTACGTCCAAAATCCGTTTTGTGAATTAAAATCGGACAACTTCCGACGCATCCAGCCGTTCCGGTAAATAGTGCCTAAAATAATTCAAATCTCAAAAACTATTTATCCGACAACGTCCGGGTTGTGCACACCCAAAGTACCTATTAACCATTACTTTCATTCGGAAAACAGTGCTACAACTTTGAAAATGGCCGAGTTATGAATTTCTGAAAAAACGCTGATTTTACTTTTCATTCTTTACAAATCTGTTGTTGAAAGTGTTCAGATTTTACAAGCAAAAAACTAAAAAAAAACACCGTTTTTGTTTTTTTTTCGAAATTCGAAATTACAAGAAAAGTAATCATATTAACGAGTCGAAAACATATCACTAAACATCCACGGACCACCCTACGTAGCACGTACCCCCACACACGCGGTTTTTTGAGTGCTGGTACTACTTACACGAGGGCTATATCATTTCGTCACGATGTCTGTATTTTTCGAATTTTGAGCCGAAAAAGGTCTCAAACTACTATGTTCGACTCACTGATGACGAATCCGTCGGAAATTTCGAGTCTGTCCGTCCGGCCGTCCGTATACACGATAACTCTCGAACGGAATGTCCTAGAAACTTGAATTTGTCAGGGTAGGTGCGAATCTCGAATTTCGAGGTTAAGTTCGTTATGGGTTCCGTAAATATGGCCACTCGAAATTTTGTTTTCCTGATTACTTTGAAACTACAGATTCGATCGAGATGAAATTTTGCACACTAATGGAAAATGAGGTGTACAAGCTACATGCGAAATTTTGTTCAGCTCGCATCACCAGAACCACAGAAACCGTAAAAAATTGTAACTTTTGAACGGAAACGCCTAGGGACTTGAAATTTTCAGGATAGGTGTGGATCTCGATTGTCGTGATCACTTTCATCTATGAGAAAAATTAAACTAGGAGTTCCGTAAATATGGTCGTTTGAAATAAAGTTTTCTTGATAATTTCCAAACTACAGATTCGATCGTGATGAAATTTTGTATACTTATGGAGAATGATATATTCAAGCTGCATTTCTCTAGATTGCATGACCAGAACCATTGAAACCATAGAAAATCATAAGTTTCGAACGGAAAAGCCTAGGGACTTGAAATTTTCCGGATAGGTGTAGATCTGAAATGTGGCGTTCACGTTTATCAATGAGCAGAATTATACTAGGGGTTCCATAAATAGGGTCGTTTGAAATTTTGTTTTCTCGATAATTTCGAAACTACGGATTCGATCGAGATAAAATTTTGTATTTTAAACGAGAATGACAAATTAAAGCAACATTTTATCCAGATCGCATGACCAGAACCATAGAAACCATAGAAAATTATAACTTCCGAAGGAAAAGGCCTAGCAACTTGAAATTTTCAGGGTGGGTTTGGATCGCGAATTTCACGGTCACGTTCATCAATGAGCAAAATTAGACTAGGGGTTCCGTAAATATGGCCATTCAAAATATTCTGTTCCTGATAATTTCGAAACTACTGATTTGATTGGGATGAAATTTTGCACCTAGCTGGGGAATAATGTATTCAAACTACTTGCGAAATTTTGTCCAGATCGCATCACCAAGACCATAGATTATTATGTTGGATTATTTTTATCAGAGAAGAATATGATATGTATGAAAAAAGTGGAAATAGGCTGTGATAGATGTTGACAAAATTATTTTAAAAACTTGCCAAAGTCCTTCTTTATTTTCTAAAAAAGTTTTCGTTAGAATGCAGGCACTAGTTTCGTTACAGCAGATTTTGATTTGAAAGAGGATTTAAGCGAAGAAAGAAAAGTAACGAATTGAATATTCTTTGATTGCAATTTAACTCAAAATTTCATTGAGAAATTTATCCATAAATTATGTTCGAAATATCCTCCACCATTCCTTATACAAGCACGTGCCCTCTTTCTAATTTCTTCAGTCCTGAAATTTACTCTCAATCTTCTCACTGCTCTGTCTATTCTCTCCACAAGTTGTGCACGTGTATGTAATGGGTGATTTTTTAAGAGCTTGAGAACTTTTTTTAAAAAAAAAACGCATAAAATTTGCAAAATCTCATCGGTTCTTTATTTGAAACGTTAGATTGGTCCATGACATTTACTTTTTGAAGATAATTTCATTTAAATGTTGACCGCGGCTGCGTCTTGGGTGGTCCATTCGGAAAGTCCAATTTTGGGCAACTTTTTCGAGCATTTCGGCCGGAATAGCCCGAATTTCTTCGGAAATGTTGTCTTCCAAAGCTGGAATAGTTACTGGCTTATTTCTGTAGACTTTAGACTTGACGTAGCCCCACAAAAAATAGTCTAAAGGCGTCAAATCGCATGATCTTGGTGGCCAACTTACCGGTCCATTTCTTGAGATGAATTGTTCTCCGAAGTTTTCCCTCAAAATGGCCATAGAATCGCGAGCTGTGTGGCATGTAGCGCCATCTTGTTGAAACCACATGTCAACCAAGTTCAGTTCTTCCATTTTTGGTCGAATAACACAAACCCAATTGCTGCGAACGGCGACGAATCGACATTTCACGGTCTTCAGCAACACTCTCAGAAACAGACGCAATATTCTCTTCTGTACGCACTGTACGCATTCGTGTGGTTGGTTTAATGTCCAATAAAGTAAACTGAGTGCGAAACTTGGTCACAATCGCATTAATTGTTTGCTCACTTGGTCGATTATGTAGACCATAAATCGGGCGTAAAGCGCGAAACACATTTCGAACCGAACACTGATTTTGGTAATAAAATTCAATGATTTGCAAGCGTTGCTCGTTAGTAAGTCTATTCATGATGAAATGTCAAAGCATACTGAGCAAATACTAATGCATGAAAATCCTAACCTCAAAAAAATCTGAGCAAATACTAATGCATGAAAATCCTAACCTCAAAAAAATCACCCGTTATTTCCCTTTCATATACTATTTTTTCAAACTGCCCCAAACATGAAAATCTGAGTGTGTTAGATCCGGACTTCTCGCTGGCCACGAAATAGGTCCTCCCCTACCTATCCACCCTTTAGGAAACAATTCGTTCAAGAGCATACGGACGTTAAGCCTATAGTGTGCGGGACACCCATCCTGTTGGAAAATGATTTCACGCCTGTCAATCAAGGAAACCTCGTCCAAAAAACTGTCCATATTTGTCCTCAAAAATTCTTCATAATTTTCTCCATTTGAGTTGTCAGGTAGATAGTTAGGACCGATCAGAAGATTAGCTATTGCTCCCTACAAACGCCAAATCACTATTTTTTATGCCGGTCTTTCAAAAGATTGCTGAAACGAAAAAAGTGCCTGCATTCTAACGAAAACTTTTTTAGGAAATGACGCTGCAAGTTTTTAAAATAATTTTGTCATACATAAATTGTGGAATTCGAAAGTTGCAGCCGAATTGACTATTCTTTTCTTCATATACCAACTTTCAAATCGAATTCTTTTTCAACATCTATTACTGCATATTTTCGCTTTTTTCATACATATCATATCCTTTTGTGATAAATATAATCCGAAATTATAATCAAACTTGATCAACGTAGAAAAAATTTACGAAAAATTAAGATAGGTCAGTAATTTTTTAAAGAACACAAGAACTCAAATAACTCGTAAACTGTTGATTTTTGGATTGTAATGTAATTTGGTTACTTGGGCGCAAGTGTTACGTAATGGTGATTACTTTTGATATTACCTTTGTGCTGACCCCTTTGTTTAGAAAGGCATCAACCTTAATGAGCAATAAAATCTTAATCTCAGGGTTCCTGACAGAATTAATAACTCCCTTCAGGTTTTACAATTATAATAAAATTCGAATCTACAATTGTTTACAACAAGTTGAGATCGACCTCTGAACAAATTAATTTATACATATATATATACAATTTTATATATATATTGTTAGTGTTACTTAGCTTAACCATTTCTCCCAGATCTCTAGGGGTATTTCCTCCATAAAACATCGTATTTCAATGCTTGAAATATTTTCAGCTCCAAGGGTGTAAAACAACCAGAACCAGTGATTTGCAGATACGGTACAGTTTTCCAACAATCCAATTCCAGGGAAATGTCTCCCTCTCGGAAATATTCAATGGTCTTGAGGAAGTCTTGAGGAAGCGGTGCTGAATGTCACAATCTCAGAGGAACAAACTTCTCTAATCCAAGTGGAACGAATTCTCGGTTCCCAGGGGAACAAACTCCTCCAATCCCAGAGGAAGAACTCCAGGGGAAGAACTTTTCCAATCCCAGGGGAAGAGCTGTGAATTGTTTAAAATTCATTAGAGAAAGTTACAGGTTCCCAAGCATTCCTTCAGGTCTTAATACGCCGTTAAGAAAACCAAAATTTACAGAAAAGATAAATTGTAACCTGAAGGAAGCTTTGAAATAACAAAATACAACTAGTAGGCAAAGAAAATGCAAAATATAAGATAGATACTTGAGGTAAGCCAAGGATCTAAGCTAGAAGGAAACGTGCACAAGAATATCTACGATCTCTGTGAATTATTCCAGAAAATATCTCAGTTGACAATAGGGAAGACTTACCGTGAGAGAATTCCACGCCGAGACAAATTTGGATGTATATTTAACAGTTAAACATCCAATGATTGAAACTTCAATGCGGAAATCGATATTATCGAATCAATTTCAGATCTCAAAATGGCGAAACGCGAAAGTACAGATTCGGATTGTTTGCAACGACTTGCGCTGTAGGACACAGCGGTTCAAAGACAATGGTGCCTCAAAGAGAGGGCTGAAGGAACTGTTAACACGTTACAGGATATCAATAAATATGGCTCAAACGACAGCAAATGAGTCATACTAAAACGTCCTCCAAGGTTCACGTCGAATTTGGAAACACCCTGTATAATTGTGAATAACCAAAAAAACTACAATGATGCTTGAGAAGTTTTCGACGAAACGAATGGGGCACTAAATATTGAGCTTGTTTTCTGAATTTGTTGTATCAATCTATCGCCAACTTCACGCTGCCATTCATGATTCATCTTGATTCTCGATTCAGAAAAAGGATTAGACAAGGTCTGAGTGAAAGGACTCCAAGCGAGCACAAAGTGATTTTAATTTCAATATCTCGTAATTATGTTGTTTCCTATAAAGAACTTTCTTGATAGGGAAAAATCGTAAACTTATAATTTCCAACAAAAACATGTTATACATGGGTTTGGTTGATTATATTACCTTCACTCTACAGGTCGTTTGAATATGATACATAGTAGACTAGTAGAGAGAGTGAATTTATATAACACAACTGAATTAGTTTTTAGGAATTCGAGAAGCCTTTGTCTCTATATCATTTATTGAATTGATGTGGTTGAGTCTTGATGAAAATCCATACTTAGTTTTCGGTAATACATTGGACTATGATTTCCACTATTGAGGGGTTAACTGAACCAATACTAAACCGTGATTGAAATAAAAGTTTGCACATAGATGAAGAATAATATATTCAAACTACGTGGGAAATTGTGTCCAGATCGCATTACCAAGACCATAGATACCGTAGAAAATTCTAGCGAATTTTCGAAAAAAATTTCATCTCGATCGAATGCGTAGTTTCGAAATTATCGAGAAAACAAAATTTCAAACGACCATACTTACGGAACCCCTAGTATAATTCTGCTCATTGATAAACGTGAACGCGACATTTCAGATCCACACCTATCCTGAAAATTTCAAGTCCATAGGCCTTCCGTTCAAAAGTTACAATTTTCTATGGTCCTATGGTTCTGGTCATGCGATCTGGACAAAATTTCACATGTAGCTTGAACACCTCATTCTCCATTTGTGTGCAAAATTTCATCTCGATCAAATCTGTAGTTTTCAAGTAATCAGGGGAACAAAACTTTGAACGGCCATATTTACGGAACCCCTGGTGGAATTTGGCCCATTAACGAACTTAAACGAGGCATTCGGGAACTGAGCCCACACTGAAAAGTCTCTAGGTCGTTCTGTTCGAGAGTTATCGTGCTTACGGACGGACGGCCGGACGGACGGACAGACTCGAATTTTCCGACGGATTCGTCATCAGTGTGTCGAACATAGTCGATTGAGACCATTTTCGGCTCAAAATTCGAAAAATACAGACATTGTGACGAAATAATATCATAGCCCTCATGTAAGTAGTACGAGCGCTCAAAAATGAAATTTTTATTTTTCAATGTAGCAATTTTGACACTTTTTAAGCATATTTTAAGCATTTTTTCCATGTCTATTTCAAGCTCTTCATGCTGAATTTAATCTGGTTCTTATTAATGAAAATGAGCTGAACTACTGAAACATGACCTCGGATTTCGAGCAGGTGCACGTGCAATTTTTCCCATTGAACTCAAACGACGATGTAGTTTATGATATGTCTTTTTGAATATACCTATAAAAATATGTACTTTGAATTGATATTCTTGTATTCTAAGTGTCATAAAATAATAGATTGGATATTTATGCACTTCATTTCATTTTACTCTGCATGTAAAACAACAATGATTCCTCAAAAAAGGTCAGTAGAGTGGTTGGTAAAATGGTGGGGCTTGAGTTTTCTAGACTCTGGTAATTTGATAATGTTCCGAAAAAAATCACTACTGCTCTATATTGACGAATTGAATACAATAACAATGAATACAATGTACATTGTCTAGAAATTCATTCAAACAAAATTTCAGATGAATTTTGGGGAACTAAACGCTGCTCAAAAAAAATTTAGGCAACACCTCCACATTTCTTCCTTTTTTTAGTTTTCTGTAATTTCAAAGTATTTGGCGCTACATAATTAATAATTGTCTCATTCATTCAAACTATGTTTCAAAAGTACAGATCACCCCTGTTCTGGAAAAAAATATATAAAATATAATAAACATTCGAAATAGGGGTGAGAATTCAATAAAAAGATTGAAACAAGGTAGGCATGCAATCATGCAACCTATTTGATCATTTCAATATCAAGTTGAACTACTCTACCAGAGATATCTTAGAGCTGAAGTCGTAAGTTGAATATTTGGAAATTAATGCCAACAAAACAATAAGAAAAGTGAAGATCACACTTGGGATTGTTTGTTACATCACAATAATTCTTCGATTGATGTACAGGTAGTCCAAATTCGATGCTTAGCACTAGGATCTCTGAAACCACAGAAATTAGAAGAAAAAGATGGCACAATCTCCAGCTCTATTCTCGGGAATGAAAAAAAACCGAAAACATTAATTTAGTGAATTTTTTAGTAGAATCGAATGACTCGACACTGAAATTATGGTTTTGGTTTTGTGACCAATTCGTGAGTTACCTTTATCATAAAGTTATATTTTTACGCGCTTAGAGTTTGGAAATTTCCATGGAGGTTTGAATATGACGGTTAGTTCGTTAATGGGCGAAATCGGGTTCCGTATATATAGCTATCTCAATGTTTTTCACAATAATTCGAATAATACCGATCCGGTCGAATTGAAACTTTGAAGTGAGATAACGACTAAAAAATTATTAAAGGCACTGCCGTGAAGTCAGGAGCATTTGAGCGCTCGTTAATCCTTGTGAGTTAGATTCGCATTTTCTAGTTTTGAAAACCAATTGAAGAAATTTTTGACAGCTGTCAAAAAAATGACAGCTCTTTGTCAATTATGCCGAATCAGCTGTTACAGAAATATAAGGAGTTTTCATTCAATAATTCGTTGGAATTTAAAATGGTTCTGGTTATGCGTTCTGGAAAAAATGTAGCTTATATAGCCATTTTTACGGAACCCCTGGTGGAATTCTCCCCATTACTCGAACTCAATTGCGGCATGGGAACTGAACCCACACTGAAAATTTCAAGTCTATATTCTATAGGGCGTTCCGTTCGAAAGTTATCGTGCTTACGGCAAAATTCTGAAAATATAGACATCGTGACGAAATGATATATTGCCCTCGTGTAATTAGAACGAGCGCTCAAAAAAAGAAGAAAATCTTTTTTGAATTCTTTTTTAAGTCAGATTTCCCAAAAACTATTTGCTATATCCTGCTGACTTTGGTGTCTATTTACAAGGCATCGATTAAATGAGTTGTATGGATACTCAGATCTTTATATGTTCCATGTGAACAGAATATTTGCTTTTTCTGTTATATTCGATATAATTCGGTGATTATATTTATTGAAGTTTATGAAAATTAATTGACAGCATTTTTTATACTGACAATGAACACTGAAATCCATTTTGATACCCAGAAAAAAATTCAGTTTTTCTGATATACCTACCTACTTTACTCATATAATTCGGCGATTCTATCTTTTGAAGTTTATGAAAATGAAATGCCTATATTTGTCATAGTGACAAAAAAGACTGAAAGTCCGTTTTGGTACACAGAGAAAAAATTCATTTTTACGATATATTCAATATAAATATGAACCTTATCGGTGATCATTTTTTTTGAAGTTAATAAAAATAAAATTACAGTACTTGTCATACTGACAATGAACAATGGTACACACAAAAAAATCGGGTTTTCCTATATACACAATATTATTCGGTATTCAGATTTCAAAAAGATGGCAGTTATTTTCAGCAGAAATCGAGATATTCAGAAGTATTCCACACATTTATATCTAACAAATAATGTTCAATTCGCCTTATTATTGGTTCTCTGTGTTCTTAACAGTTGTCTTCGTTTTTATATATTCGGATTTACCGTTCAAATCCGTATAAAGTTATTGAGAATAATGTGAAATTATAGTTGAATGAGTATTATAAATGAAACTCAAATTTAGTCAGGCAGTGTTCTCAAATCCTAATCACATCGTTATTTAAACAGTAAAATTTTCCATCAATTTTCGAATTGTTTGTACACATTCATTTCTATATACAGTTCACATGTTCTACTCCTGAGCGTGGAACATTAGGACCGTGATTTTTTTTTCGAAAATATTATAGCTTGGATGTTTGATTCTGGTTGAAAACCCCTTCCAGTCATAGAGCAACAAGTTGTGTATTTTAAATAAGAATATTGAAGGAATATTATGATGGCTGTTTATCTGAAATAATCAAATTCAGTAATGAAATAAGAAAAAATATTCTAGATAAATTGATAACAAGCCAACGAAACCATTCATGTTACCCCAGAGTCCACCAAACCCATCATTTGCACCTGTAGACCGGTTTCGATTCATATCAAATTTCATCAGTACAGTTAGCAGAATGATAAATTCGATGTAAGAAACAGAAAACCTTCAAAACATAACGCAGCGGTGATCGGAGAAAATTTCTCGCCACCTGTCCGTTACAAAAGAAAAGCAACTGTCTCAAATATCTGCAGGCCATGAAAAGTTTTCCTAACACCCCTAGACAAATACACAATGTGTGACACGCCGTAAACATTACGAGCATATTTTCTCCGATCACCCCTGCGTTGTTTTAAAGGTTTTCTGTTTCTTACCTCGTATTTATCATTTGCTGCACTAATTTTTCGAATAATAAGAGAATTTTGAATCGATTTAACAAATAAAAATTTCATTTTCGTCCATTTTTTCTTTTCTAGCCTTTTTCTTTTTCTGATGTCCTGAGAGGAAACCTGGGTGTCCCTTTCTATTAATAAAATGTGGTTCAAAGTCCAAAATTTTATTCTTCCATGGTACCTATCTATATAATATTCTTAGTATATTACAATTGAGTTGTAGTGTAGTATAGTTTATGTCTTTGAACGATTCTTCTCGCAAATTTTTCAAGTTTTCTATGTTAATTTCAATCGTAGGAAATCCCAAAAATCTTTTCAAATATTCTACATGGCTACAATACGTCATCGTTTCACAAATGCAACGCATTTCCTCAGATTACTCACGAGGCTCTGGAATGTGATAGCTATCATTCTTCATTATTTTCAATTGATTTATACTTACTTTATTTTTGCTGGCCGATGCCCTCCTTATGAAAAGTTGAAGTGATAACTATAAACAAAAATAGTTGAAGTTTTGTCAGATGTATTACTTGTTTATTTCTTATTTGATGATAATGTTGATTGCGATTTCAGAAAAAATAGTATGTGTACCTCGCAGTGAAAGCACGAGTCGGCCTCGGACTAAAATTTACATTGTCGTCCGGAAATGTATTGCTTTCACTACTAGATACTCAATATTTTCACACAATATTTCCAAATGAAACAACTAATTTATTTATCTTTCGAAGAAAAGTGTCCCTTCGTTCCCAACTTAACACTAAATTTTATTCCAGCCACAATGCGTCGGTAACATATTAATATTTCCAAAAATCCGGTGAATTGACGTAGAGAACACTAAAGCGCTCGTTCTACTTACACATCTTCACGATGTCTGTATTTTTCGAATTTTGAGCCGAAAATGGTCTTAATCAACAGATTACACTCAATGATGACGAATCCGTCGAAAAATCCAAGTCCGTCCGCACGATAACTTTCGAACGGAACGACCTAGGGACTTTAAATTTAAAGTCTGGGTTCAGTTCCCGAATGCCGCTGTTGAGTTTTTTAACGGGCAGAATTCCATCAGGGGTTCCTTAAATATGGCCGTTCAAAATTTTGTTCTCCTGATCACTTCGAAACAACTGATTCGATCGAGATGAAATGTTGCACTCAAATGGAGAATGACTTGTTCAAGCTACATGCAAATTGTCCAGATCGTATGACCAGAACCATAGAAACCATAGAAAATTATAACTTTCGAACGGAAAGACCTAGGGACTTAAAATTTTCAGGATAGGTGTGGATCTCGACTAGGGTTTCCCTAAATATGGCCGTTCAAAATATTTCGAATTTCGAGCAGAGCCATTTTAAATTGCAACGAATTATTGAACAAAAAATCCTTATACATATTTTTGTTACAACTGATTCAGCATAATTGACAAAGCTGCTCTCATTTTTTTGACAGCTGTCAAAAAATTCTTCGATTGGTTTCTGGAACTGGAAAACACGAATGTACCTACAAAAAACCCCTTTCCAAGGATACTTACATGTTATATTTCATTTGTAATAGTTTTTCGATTATTTGTGATTCTCGAAGTAGTTTTACTTACTGTAAGTTTCAAAAAATTTTTTTTCGAATCTTTTAGTGATACCAAATTTCCCATGAAACTTTTTCTCCTTATCCTACAACTTACTACAAAATTTCAATTCGATCGGATCGGTGTTTTTCGAATCATTGAGAAGAAAAATACGGAACCCTTCGGCGGATTGAAAACTCAACCGGCGCATTCAGCCCTCGACGTACCCAGAAGATTCTGGCGGGATCAATACAACGTCATCACTAGCGGAAATCAAAATCTTCAGCAACATTGCTCCGCGGTTGGCTAGCTAAATATTATCACTTTATGAATGCCTCTGAGACAAATGATGGCATTCCATTTCAAAACAATAAACAAACTTTTTCTTACAATCTGCTCCAACTACAGAAACTGAAATGAATCTAATCTACTCAGAAAAAAACTATCAATAAGAAACTATCGATAGTTTTTATAACCTCCAGATTATCGGAGGGTGATGAATGATGTCGATATCAAAAGACAATAGTTAATCATGTTATTTTTCAAAGATATATGCATAGAAAAGAATCCACTGACGAAAAAACTAGAATCATAGCATGTTCCCTCGATTCATTTTAGCAGTGTATATATCAAAAGTCTGACCCTGAAATGTTACGGGCGAAGTAACGTTTTGTTGATATCTCATTGTAATAATATTTATTGGATACCTTGTTATAATAAAAAGAATCTAGCTCTTGCCGATACAACTCAATTAACTATCAAAAACACACGATGCGGTTCGGGTGCTGTGTATTAGTGACTTTTTGTTTGAATTTTTGTATTATTTTTCTTGAAACCACCGCATCAAAAAGTAAGTACATATGTGTGAATTTTTGAAAATTTTCATAAAATGGTACATCTTATGTACTCAAGTCTTTAATAACATCGGGGGTAGTAGAATAATTTTTTATTCGAAATACTTTCGAGGAAAAGAAGAGTCAATCGAACATAAAATTAATTTCCATGAAATATTAGGTTCTACCATATATCATTACATATGTAGGTAGACGACTGAGATTTTCTTGACATGCTGAAATTAAATGTTGGGGTTTGTTAAGGGAAGACGCGCTCATGTTTATATTGGCCATACTTCCGAAAAAATTTTTAGAATGAAAATGTGTGTAAAAACGAATTTTTGAAATTTTCAATAAAAATGATAGATTTTATGTCTTTAATCACATCGGGGTAGTGAAGTAATGTTGTTTTTGAGATTCTTTTGAAAAAATTACGAAAAGCACTGCCTTGAAGGCAGGAGCTTTTGAGCGCTCGTACATGCACCTTGTAGGTAGATTCGCATTTTCCAGTTTCAGAAATCAATTGAAGGAATTTTCGACAGCTGTCAAAAAAATTCTGAAACTTAGGCGAAACTCCAGACTTCATGTCAGTGCTTCAGCTGATCAATTTTTTTTCGATAATTCTCTAGAATTTTCTACGGTATCTATGGTCTTGGTGGTGCGATCTGGACAATTTTGCACGTAGTTTGAATACATTATTACTCAGCTAGGTGCAAAATTTCATTCCAATCCGCTCAGTATTTTCGGAACTATCAGCAAAAAAATATTTCGAACCGCCATATTTACGGAACCCCTAGTCTAATTTTGCTCATAGATGAACGTGACCACGATATTTGCGATCCAAACCCACCCTGAGAATTTCAAGTTCCTAGGCCTTTCCGTTCGAAAGTTACAATTTTCTATGGTTTCTATGGTTCTGGCCATGCGATCTGGACAAAATATTGTTTTAATATATCATTCTCGATTAAAATACAAAATTTCATCTCGATCGAATCCGCAGTTTCGAAATTATCGAGAAACCAAAATTTCAAACGACCGTATTTACGGAACCCCTAGTAAAATTCTGTTCATTGATAAACGTGAACGCGACATTTCAAATCCACACCTATCCTGAAAATTTCAAGTCCCTAGGCCTTTCCGTTAGAAAGTTATGATTTTCTATGGTTTCTATGGTTCTGGTCATGTGATCTGGAGAAATGTAGCTTGAATATATCATTCTCCATCAGTATACAAAATTTCGTCACGATCGAATCTGTAGTTTTGAAATTATCAAGAAAACTGAATTTCAAACGACCATATTTACGAAACCCTCAGTATAATTTCGCTCATAGATGATCGTGATCACGACATTCGAGATCCACACCTATCCTGAAAATTTGTTCCCTAGTCCCTAGGCGTTTCCGTTCAAAAGTTACAATTTTCTATGGTTTCTATAGTTCTGGTGATGCGATCTGGACAAAATTTCACATGTAGCTTGAACACCTCAATCTCCATTTGAGTGCAAAATTTCATCTCAATCAAATCTGTAGTTTTCAAGTAATCAGGGGAACAAAACTTTGAACGGTCATATTTACGGAACCCCTAGTGGAATTTGGCCCATTAACGAACCCAACTGAGGCATTCGAGAACTGAACCCACACTGAAAATTTCAAGTCTCTAGGTTGTTCCGTTCGAGAGTTATCGTGCCTACGGCCGGCCGGACGAACAGACTCGAATTTTCCGACGGATTCGTCATCAGTGAGTCGAACATAGTCGATTGAGACCATTTTCGGCTCAAAATTCGAAAAATACAGACATCGTGACGAAATGATATAGCCCTCGTGTAAGTTGTACGAGCGCTCAAAAAAAAAGATTCCATTGAATATAAAATTGATTTCCAAGAAGAAGTAATAGGTTATACTGTACCTATATCATTATTTAGGTAGATAACTGAGATTTTCTTGACATGCTTGTATAAATGTTGGAGTTTGCTCGAAAAAACTCACCCACTTTCTAATGGTCATACTTCCGAAGAATTTTTTAGAATAAGAAAGGTACCTTCCCTCAAGGTAAGCTCAGTTCAAAACTTCCCCTTTTACAATGGAAGTAACGCCAGTAAAATTTATTCCAATTGATCAAAAAAATAAGAATCCTTCAAAAAAACATCATCAATTAGGATTACTTTGAAAAAACATAAGGTCCCACCGAGATTTGAACTCGGATCGCTGGATTCAGAGTCCAGAGTGCTAACCATTACACCATGGGACCTCCAATAAGAAATACGATTTGATGCCATATCTCGTAGTGCTCCCAATTAATTGAATACACATTTTGACAATTTAAGTGTAGGGTCAAGTGGGGTAAAAACGAGACTGGCAAAACTTTGGGAAAAAACGAGACAACAGTAAAAATCGTACTAATATACATTTAATCAAAATGAAAAAAATTTATAAAAGAAGTTCAATATTCCCATTATATTTTCCCATATTGAGAAATTGTGAAAAAAATTAAACCAATGTTTTAAAAAATTGCACAACTAAAAACTGCAAAAGGTTACCTAGAAAATTTACGGCGGCGCTTAAAACTTTCCTGACAGCGCGAACATTCGAAGTCTGGTACCCTCGGCGTTAATCGTATATCGGTTGTAATGAAGGCAAATTTAGTACATTTCCACATTTTGTCGTGTTTGTGCGTGTGGTCCATCAGAAATGAAGGTAAAAATTACGAAAAGCACTGCCGTGAAGGCAGGAGCTTTTGAGCGCTCGTACATGCACCTTGTCGGTAGATTCGCATTTTCCTGTTTTGGAAACCAATTGAGGACATTTTTGACAGCTGTCAAACAAATTTAGGCGAAACTAAGGCGAAACTCCAGACTTAAAGTCAGTGCTTTAGGTGACCAATTTTTTTTTCGATAATTCGCTAGAATTTTCTACGGTATCTATGGTCTTGGTAATGAGATCTGGACACAATTTCCCACGTAGTTTGAATATATTATTCTTCATCTATGTGCGAAATTTCATTCCAATCCAATGAGTAGTTTCGAAATTATTAGGAAAAAAATATATTTACGGAACCCCTAGTCTAATTCTGCTCATTGATGAACGTGAACGCGAAATTTGCGATCCGAACCTATCCTGAAAATTTCAAGTCCCTAGGCCTTTCCGTTCGAAAGTTATGATTTTCTATGGTTTCTATGGTTTTGATCATGCGATCTGGAAAAAATTAAGCTTGAATATATTATCTCAATTTAAATACAGAATTTCGTCACTATTAAATCCATTGTTTTGAAATTATCAAGAAAACCGAAGATCAAACGGCCATATTTACGGAACCCCTAGTCTAATTTTGCTCATTGATAAACGTAACCGCGAAATTCGCGATCCAAACCTATCCTGAAAATTTCAAGTCCCTAGGCCTTTCCGTTCGAAAGTTTTGATTTTCTATGGTTTCTATGGTCCTGATCATGCGATCTGGAAAAATGTAGCTCGAATATATCATTCTCAATTTAAATACAAATTTTCGTCAAGATCAAATCCATAGTTTTGAAATTATCAAGAAAACTGAATTTCAAACGGCCATATTTACAGAACCCCTAGTCTAATTTTGAACATTGATGAACTCGACTGCGACATTCGAGATCCACACCTATCCTGAAAATTTCAAGTCCCTTGGCCTTTCCATTACGAAGTTATAATTTTCGAAGTAGATTTTGGAAGTGTTTCCGAGAGTAAAATTAATGCGGCTCTTGAAAATAGTGTTCCACTAAATACTCAGAAAATTCACACATAAATTGTTCATTTAACTCAGGAAATAATCTTACCAAATATCCCTCGGGCATCTAATTTTTCCTGTGGAAAAATTGGAACACTCGTTTCTAAGTAATTTGTTTTAACAAATTACTTAGAAATTCGTTTTTCCGAATTTTTCCGGAAAAATTAGATGCACTAGGGATATTACCTCCGAAAATTCTAGCGAATTTTCGCTAAAGCTTGACGTGCAGTCTGTAGTTTCGCCCTAGTTTGAAAATTTTTTTGATAGCAGTCAAACATTTTTTCAATTTGTTTCTAAAACTGGAAAATCGATTCTACTTACAAGGTGGAGGAAGGAGCGCTCAAAAGCTCCTGACTTCACGGCAGTGCTTTTTATAATTTTTTTCATCTCTGATGGATACTCAGCTTTCACACCATCATAATTTATTTTTTTAGTTTCAGAAGATTTTGCACTATTGCCCAGAATATTTTATGTGAACGAAACCGAGGTATGTCCTAAGGATCATTTCTACTGTAAAGTAGATATAAAACTGAAACCGAAAAATGTAGAGGATCCACCGAAAATATGGGAGCTGATAAAAAAGAAGGTAACGAAAAAATTACCAATAATGATTATATTTTACTCTACAATTAATGAATGATATGGACTCAATTGAAGTCTACTCAAATTCGAATTCGTTTTCGATTGTTTATAATTTGTTCTCGAAATTTACACGTGAATCTTTGGTTACTCAAGGTGAATTCAAACACCGTAATGGCGTAACATATTGTAACGAACTTAGACCGGGCCTTTGAATCGAAGGTGTTTTAAGAAATGTGTCAACTGCTGAACATCAACAAGACATGGACCAAGGCGCTTCATCCGCAGTCCGATGGAAATGTGGAGCGGATGAACAGAACAATCAAACGACCAATTTCGCACCCTCAAACCACCAAAGGATGGCATGACGTACCAGAAGTTTATGTCCTTGTATTCAAACGGACAGAAAGTGCTACATGGGGTAACTAGAGAGGAGCCACGAGACCTTTTCAAGGTGCCTGATTATTTCGCACTAGCGCACTGTGTGGTAGCAGATCTTCGAATGTCTATGGGCATTGCTGTTGTGTTTTCCAAGAAATTTGGTAATCTGCGAGAGCAGATTACAAAAGTTTGAAGGGTGCTGCAGTTGAAAAAGGGCCAAAGAGACATCTTCTACCTAATTATCGAGAAATACTCCCAAGGTAAACCGTCTTATGAGGACGCCTGAAAGAGTATCGCCAAGCTAAGAGACACTATGGTAGACCAGAATCTGGTGAATCTAGCAATTCCAAAATTGTCCTGTGGTCTCGATGGGCTGGACTGGAGAATCATAAGGAGTATTTTGGAGACGATATTCAAATCCAGCGGCGTAGAGATTTTGGTTTGCTGTTACCATCTTCCACGACCAAACATGAAGACCGTGGAGTGTCATTTCCATCGATTTCCGCGATGCAGATATTGAGAGTCATGCAGAGTAATGCACACTCCGAGGATGACATTTCGAAATGTCTTTAAGAAGGCCATGTAAAAAACCTAAGCCGGACCTGTCGCGACTACCGATCTGGCAACGGTGAA
Source organism: Aphidecta obliterata (assembly GCA_963966015.1). Taxonomy (NCBI): domain Eukaryota; kingdom Metazoa; phylum Arthropoda; class Insecta; order Coleoptera; family Coccinellidae; genus Aphidecta; species Aphidecta obliterata. Next base: position 29,931,242 of record OZ014427.1, on the reverse strand, counting down.
AGTAGGTACCGCGAATCTTCTAGATACTGCGAGACGCTTCGTACGACGTTCTGGAGACATCGCGAATTTACGCGAGAGTTCCATCCCAATACATAAATGACCATCGGCCCGAAAGCAGAGGCAGTGCAGTACTAGACAGCGTGTACATATAAATTAACTGTAAATAAATTAGTTAAGAATTTGGACTATTTTCATTATAATAATCTCTTATAACTTTCAAACTCTTCATTTCATCTTCATCAACAATGGTGAAAATGTTTTTGGCCAGTTTTGGTTTCGGGCAACGTTACAACAAAGACTGATTTTTTATCTTCTACACGTGTGACTAACATATATGTATTTACGAGTTCTTGCTCATCCACAAAAAACACCAAATAATAATGCGACCTTGTTCATTGAAAACGTTTCATTTGGTGCCTCATGAATAAATTTTAGGACATTTTCTCTACATAACACACTGGATTTTTTGGTTGGTACCCTTTTGACCTTTGCTTTGAATACTCGCATAATTTGGGAAAATTACAAATATTAATATTCTTATTTACCATTGAAGCCTACTTTATCATCGAATATTTAGCCTACAGAGAGATCGGGGAAATTTTTTCGGATAGTACCCCAACAGCACAGTTTCGTTAACATTTTGTTAATCGTTCTACAGCATTTTCTGACATCCACTTCAAAAATTGGTTATATTCTTTGCCATAATCTTCTACTTAGTAGCCTTGATACGTGAATTACTATTATGACGTTTTGATATTATTAAATTGATGGATTAAGGTATGAAAAGAAGTGTTGTCAGTACATACATTTAATTATAGAAATTAAATTGATTAAAAGGTTGAGAGGACATCATTTTGGAAGATAAACTGTATTGAGTATAATCGAAAAATGACATGAAAAAATATTGAAAAATCAATCTGATTAATCAGTTGAATTATACAGTGTGTCCCATTTAAGATGAATACACGCTTTTTTGAGCGCTCGTTCTACTTAAACAAGGGCTATATCATTTCGCCACGATGTCTGCATTTTTCGAATTCTGAGCCGGAAATGGTCCCAATCGACAAGGTTCGACTCACTGATGACGAATCCGTCGAGAATCCCAGTCTGTCCATCTGTCCGTCCGGCCGTATAAACGATAACTCTCGAACGGAACGACCTGAAAACTTGAAATTTTCAGGAAAGGTTCGAATCTCGAATGCTGCTGTTGAGTTCGTTATCGGGCAAAATTCGACCGAGGGTTCCTCAAATATGACCGTTTGAAATTTTGTTCTCTTGATTACTCCGAAACTGCTGATTCGATCTAGAGGAAATTTTGCACTCAGATGGAGAGTAACGTTTTCAAGCTACATGCGAAAGAAACTAAAAATTTTCAGGGTAGGTTCGAATCTCAAATGTCGCAGTCACGATTACCAATGAGCAAAATTAGACAAGGGGTTCCGTAAATATGTTCGTTCAAAGTATTTTTTTCCTGATAATTTTGAAACTACTGAATGAAATTCTGCACATGGATGAATAATAATGTATTGAAACTACGTGCGAAATTGAAAATTTTTGTACATTGCAAAATGCACCATGATGCATAGAAGACATGTACCAAAATTCATAAAGATGTCCACAATATTTCTCAGTTATTATGAAGAAATTTAGAGAAGCACTGCCGTGTAGCCAGGAGCGTGTGAGCGCTCGTACATGCACCTTGTAGGTAGATTCGCATTCTCCAGTTTTAGAAACCAATTGGAAAGATTTTGACAGCTGTCAAAGAAAATTTCAAACAAAGGCGAAAATCCAGACTTCAAGTCAGTGCCTAGGTGACCAATTTTTTTTTCGATAATTCGCTAGAAGTTTCTACGGTATCTATGGTCTTGATAATGCGATCTGGACAAAATTCCCCACGTAGTTTGAATACATTATTCTTCATCTATGTGCGAAATTTCATTCCAATTCAATAAGCAGTTTCGAAATTATCAGGAAATAAATGTTTGAACGGCTATATTTACGGAACCCCTGGTCTAATTTTGCTCATTGATGAACGTGACCGCGAAATTTGCGATCCGAACCTATCCTGAAAATTTCAAGTCCCTAGGCCTTTCCGTTCGAAAGTTATAATTTTCTATGGTTTCTATGGTTATGATCATGCGATCTGAAGAAATTTAGCTCCAATATATGATTCTCAATTCAAATACAGAATTTCGTCACGATCAAATCCATAGTTTTGAAATCATCAAGAAAACTGAATTTCAAACGACATATTTACGGAACCCATAATTTTGCTCATTGATGAAAGTGACCGCAACATTAAAGATCCAAACCTATCCTGATAATTTCAAGTTTCTAGGCCTTTCCATTACAAAGTTATAATTTTCTATGTTTTCTATGGTTCTGGTCATGCGAGCTGGACCAAATTTTGCATGTAGCTTGAACACGTAATTCTCTATCTGAGTGCAACATTTCACCTCGGTCGAATCTGTAGTTTCAAAGTAATCAGGAAAACAACATTTCGAGCGGCCATATTTACGGAACCCCTCGGCGAATTTTGCCCAATAACGACTTTAACCGCGCCATTCGAGATTCAAACCTACCCTGAAAATTTCAAGTTTCTAGTGTATACGGACGGCCGGACGGACAGACTCGAATTTTTCGACGGATTCGTCATCAGTTGCTCAATAACGAACTCGACCGCAGCATTCTAGATTCAAACCTACCTTGAAAATTTCAAGTTTCTAGGAAATTTCGTTCGAGAGTTATCGTGTATACGGACGGACGGGCGGCCGGACGGACAGACAGACTCGAATTTTTTGACGGATTCGTCATCAGTGAGTCGAACATGTCGTTTGGGACCATTTTCGGCTCAAAATTCAAAAAATACAGACATCGTGACGAAATGATATAGCCCACGTGTAAGTAGTACGAGCGCTCAAAAACTGTTCTTTTTTCGAAATTTTATCACCCTGTATCTCAAAAATTAAGACTTTCAGGACATACGTTCATAGGAAATTGTTTCTAGAAATTTTCTTAAATATTAGCATCTTTTCAAGGAACACCCTGCATATGCCGCGAAGTGCGCATGCCCTATTCATTAAAAAGTTAAATCTTGGGTAGCAATATTATTTTTCTGAAATAAGTTGCTGATTTGAAACATAGCATGTTAAACAATGTCATCAACGGTGGTCAATGTAGTGTAATACACGGACGTGTATCTATGAACATACTTCAAAACAAACAAAAAATCAAACATTTTGTTGGATACCAACCCCAATCCAATCGAGCGGTTAATTGGATAGGTCCTTGGACTCGAGCCTCGAGCAAAGTAAGGACTTCGAGTTTTCCTGGAAACCTCCAACTGATGAATATAAATGAAACAGAGGTAAATTTTCAAGAAGAATATATTAAAAAAAATTGAATGATTCTTTACAAACTCTGCACGAATGCATCAAAGCCACGCATTCTACCTACACCAGAACGAATAAATCTCTATAAATTTATCAGATGTCAAATCAAGATTTGGTTAGTTATTTCAGAATAACAATTATCCGAATAACTTTGAATTTCAACAAGACTCGGGACTAGTAAAACTCAAATAATGCCTCGACTAATTTGAGAATTAACTTTTCTTATGCTCCGCCACTGAGGGTGAAATCCTGCCTTGTCGAAATAGTGTTGTTCACACTTAATAAAGCCGAGAGTTCACTGTGACACAGAACACACCTGTACTTCCTTTCGGCGGTACAAAAAGTTTTTGTACCGACGCGTCAGCATTCCCACCATTACCGGAAACTCAGATTGTGGCAACTTCAGGAGCTTTCTGGTATAGGTTGGTGAAAGAACCACACATTTCTTTGCGTGAGAAAATCCAGGAGTGTTCCCCCGAAGGGTTATTCTATTATCTAACTCCCATTGTGAGACTGCTACCTTATATTGGTCTTTCCTAAGTACACAGAAAGTCTCAGGTCCAGCAGGTGTTAACCTAGATGCTCTTTCCGCAAGTCCATCGGCTCTTCCATTTCCTTCAAAGCCACAATGTCCCGGTAACCCAGATGGTCGTGATACAAAAAAACTCAAGATGAATGAATTCCGGGAAAAAAAACCGGGCGGGACTCGAACCCACGACTCCGTATAGCCGGTACGGTGTTCTAACCTCTAAACTACCAGGGATATCCGAATATTGGGAAGCATTTCTCCTGGAATTCAATGTTAGTAATTGGGGAGGTTAAGGGATGAAGGGAACTCATAACACTGTCAGTGATCGTTGCGATCCCATTTTACCTTTCCCCCTACATCGTTGATGATGGTACACTTAGTTTTTATTATTCAATTTGTTTTTTTTTTCAGTCTTGGTACAACAGGGACCTCATATTCAGAGCCTTTTGTATTGGCGGTGAAAGCATTGAAGAAAAATTAGACCAAGAATTACTTCAGTATAATTTGACAGGGAATATTCTTAAATCACATTGCACCCACAAAATAAATATAGTTGATGCCTTTGGATCAATTGACGCTTTAATTTGGTATGTATTTATATTTTCAATCTGAAGAAATCAAAAGTGTCGAATATGTATCTACCTACATTTTCCATTCGGAAAAAATGCATTCTATTGCGAACATGAGATGCTAAGTTAAGGCCTTAATTAATTTGTTTTGATGATTACATGAAACTCAGCAAACCTCTCATTAGTTCTTTTCATTTCAGTTCAGCGTTCCTAGCCTACTTTGCGTTTGTGATATTCTGCACCATAAAAACATCAAATCCAAAGAATGATGGTAAGTTCTCTCCCATCTTATCAGTTCCATATTCTCAAATTCGCTCCAGAAGATGCAAAAATCCAAACACCCAGTCAGTAAAAGATGATCAATGACCAATGTCAATAAAATTTATACCTACTTACAGATTATGTGTTTTATCAAACTTAAGAAATGTTCACATTTTCAAACTAAAATACTTCAAATTGAATGATTCATGGTAGCTGGGGAATGTCATCCCAGCCTTATCTTGGGAGCGAGAAAGCGTATTATTGAATGAGGAGTTGAATAAACTTTCCCAAGCTGCAGCACGTTTCTTATACAACCATTTGCAATTCCATTTTTGTCGATAAATACTAGGGCTAACCCTTATGTTATCGTGACTCATAACATCTCTCTCCTTGTAGAATTAGATTTAAGGGGGGTTAAATTGCACTGAAACCTCAAGATCTGTTGTGCCGCACATCAGAGGTGTTCTCGTCATTACGTTATCTACAGCTCACCCTCCATACCAGTTCCAGACTTCTAATGAGCGTCACTATCCAGGATGGCTTCAAGGTGGTTACTTCCTCACTTCTACAAGTCTCTTGACCAAAGCATTTTTTGCTTTGGGCAGCGATGGCGAGGAATTCCGTCACCAGGTGATCTGATGTTTCTTCCTCCTCCCCGCCGAATCTGCACTCGTCGCTTTCTGTTGGACCCATTCTCATGAGGTGCTTCCTAAGGCGGCAAGGCCCTATAAGGAATATAGTGATCAGTTGTAGCATATTCTTGCTGAGATCCAGATACTTATTAGATCTCGCAGTATCAAAGTTTCGAAGAAACTTTTCGAAATGATCCAACTCGGGAAGATTTCGCCATTGTGTTTCTCTTGAGGTTTTTTCCTTCAACTGGAACTCTTTCTTGTAGGTACATTTACCTACACCACATAGAGGTTATTGGCCAATGAAAAGGGTTTGGGCTCCTTTTCTGGCTAGTGTGTTGGCCTCTTCAATTCCTTTGATTTCCGAGTGACCAGGAACCCAGACTAAACAGACTTTGTTATTCTGCCTATTTTGTTGAGTTTTCTTCAGCATTCCAATACTAGAGTAGAATGGATGATATGAGAGAATTTGTTGTCAGCCCCGAATACTGCACCGCCAGTCTCTGTCGTGGTTTTAGAACCGCATACCATTTGATGCTATTTTTTTTGAGAGCTGGAATAGAGGGCCACCTTTCTCAATCTTCTTTTCTACCTAGCATCGTAGCAACTTAGACAAGATCCTTTCCAGAGCTTCGGCGGCCATGTGGGCCTGTAGAAGACTCTTTGGAAAGACATAGGGGATGAAACCGGAAATGGTACTGTGGTTTTACATAGCTGTAGGACGCCCCACTGTCCCCTAAGCGTTCTTAGTATGATGGACAAAAATTGAAGAGCTCACCTCACGCAGCCGGCAGCAGTTATTGCAACGGCTGACCTGTATTATTATTATTATTATATTGGTGTTATGTCATACTTAATCTGCCTCCCTTACATCTACATGTGAAAAATGTTAGCCTGCTGGAAGCAATAAGATTATCCCTACCTGGTGACTGGGTTGGACAAATGAGAATACTGAATCAATCCTCTTGGCGAAACCATCGGATGTGATGCCAACTATTTTCGATTACGAAACACCCTTTGAAACGGTCATTGGTGAGCGTCCTTGGGCAATAAATTTCGGAAATTTTTTGGACAAAAACTCATCCACATGGTAAACTGATGGATCAAAATTGGACAGAGGCTCAGGCATTGGGGTAAACGGACCTAAACTGAGAATTTCTAAATCCCTGGAACCTGAGCCCTCTATTCTACAGACCGAAATAACGGCTGTCTACATATGCGCTCAAGAGTGTCTTAAAATTGCTCAGGAAAAGCAATTTGTGGTGCCTTCACCAACCTATACCATAAAACTCCTGAAGCTTCCACGAGCTAGGCTGGGGGTAATGGTAGGACTGCTGATGAATCACTGTTGGTACAAATACCTTTCATTCATATAGGAAAGCTATTCCTGGATACTCGTGAGGTTACTGCCAAGGCTAAGAATATAAGTCATGAAAAGAGCTTCTGGAGATCATCAACATTTTGGCCAACATGGTTGGTCATCTTTCTCTACAGACCGAACGACAAATGGGGCAACTTAGTTATCCAACTGAAGTTCGTTTGAAATTTTTATTGAAAGAGTTCTATAACGAAGCACAATCTGGCACCGACTCAGGTAAGAGATGGTCGTTTAGACTCGAGCTTTTTTGGGGAGTTAGATAATAAAATAACCCTTCGGGTTATTCGAGCACTTCTGCACGCCATAAAGGCCTTTGTTGCTTTGCTAACAGTAACCTCAATATGCTTGTCCCATAGATTCTTGCTATTTAGGGTTATTTCCAGATATTTTACTTCAGACATCATGGGATTACTGTGATTTTGGTTGGGTTGATGTTCAACCAGACACTCCCCCCTCCCCCCTGACAATCACCATTCTCCGATAATTCTAAGGCCCTCTTGCATTATATCGCATAACATACTCTTGAATTTTCCTCTATATTTATAGTTATATTTTATTTCATTGCGACCTCAAGGTCTATTGTGCCCCCCATCAGAGCTGTTTTCTCAAATGCGTTCCCTCCGCCCCCCTACAGCTCCAGAGCTCCAATGAACTTCAGTATCTGAGAGGGCTTCAAGGAGGTTAAATCCTTGTTCCTCCTGCAATTCTTGTGTTCAAGACATAATTTGCGCTGGTTTGCAATGGCGAGGCATTCTGGAACTAGTTGAACTGGAGTTTCCTCCACTTCCCCACATAATCTGCACTCAGTTTCTGTTAAGCGGAAGCCCATTCCCATCATATGTTTTCTGAGGCGACGATGTTCTGTGAGGAAACTAGTGAGGAGGCGTAACTTATTCTTACTGATCTCCAAATACTTCTTGGAATTCGAACTTTAAAAGTTCCGAATGATCTTTTTGTAGTGATCCATTCCTGGAAGATTCCTTCAGAGTGCTTCTCTTTAAGTCTCTACCTTCTCTAAAAACTCTTTCTTATAGGTGCATTCGCCTATGCCACAGAAAGGTTTTGGTCCAGAAAATGGCGTTTGCGCCTCCTTTCTGGCAATTGTATTGGCCTCTTCGTTTCCTTCAATTCCTGAGTGGCCAGGAACCCAGGCTAAAGAGACTTTGTTGTTCTTGCCACTTCAGAATATAGTGTACACTTGGTTCTTGTCCCGTATACTCCGGCGGCGACCCCCATCGTGGTTTTAGAACCATTCGGATACCATGTAATGGTGTTCACTTTGAAATTTCGGGTAGTGTATTCCTTTCCCATTCTTCCTTTTCACATAGCATAGTGTTGAAGTTCTTCTCAATGCTTACTTTTTCAATCATAACATCACTAGGCAGGTTCGCTGATGAGAGGAACAGGCTCCCTGACCTTTAATTCACTCATTCCCTGTACCTTCCCTAGATATTCTAAGGATAGCCTCATGGGCCACCCCATTGATCACTAGATGTATAAGAGTGAGGTCTGTGATGACCTCAAGTGCTCTTGTGCCTCTTCGTTTCCTTCGATTCCTGAGTGGCCAGGAACCCAGGCTAAAGAGACTTTGTTGTTCTTGCCACTTCAGAATATAGTGTACACTTGGTTCTTGTCCCGTATACTCCGGCGGCGACCCCCATCGTGGTTTTAGAACCATTCGGATACCATGTAATGGTGTTCACTTTGAAATTTCGGGTAGTGTATTCCTTTCCCATTCTTCCTTTTCACATAGCATAGTGTTGAAGTTCTTCTCAATGCTCACTTTTTCAATCATAACATCACTAGGCAGGTTCGCTGATGAGAGGACCAGGCTCCCTGACCTTTAATTCACTCATTCCCTGTACCTTCCCTAGATATTCTAAGGATAGCCTCATGGGCCACCCCATTGATCACTAGATGTACAAGAGTGAGGTCTGTGATGACCTCAAGTGCTCTTGTCGGAGACGTTCTCAAATTTCTAGTGATGCAAACACAGGCAAGCCTTTGCACCTTGTCGAGTATTTTTCTCGTGCTTGTCTGCCCTGATTTAGCACACCAGACTACTCCCCATAAGTTATTATTTGTCTCACTATCATGACGTACATCCATCGCAGTATTTTAGGGTTACAACCCCAAGTTTTACCGGATAGGCTTCTGCACGCCATTTTCCAACTGTTAGGACTTTTTCGTCAGCCTAGCCTTAACATTCGAAGCCAAGCTCTTTAAGCCTGTGGGGTCGCTCATCCACCACTAGGCCCCATGGAAGGGGATATATCACTCCTCCTTGAGGTGTTCCGAAAGTGGCTTCAACAGAGTTGGTTTGATTAGCTACCTAGGTCTCAGCTGTTCTCGTCTTCAACATCTGATAAATCAATTTGATAATGGTTTTATTCACCACTCGCCTTTTGGGTACCTCTTTGACCGACATATGTGTTGTGTTGTCAAAAGCTCCAGATATGTCTAGAAAGGCACACATTGTGATTTATTTATTATTCAGAGTACTCTGGATGACTTATCCGTGTACCTAAGGACTGTATGAGACAAATTCATCAATTTTGCTTGTTCCACGTGATCGGCTTACCCCTCGTGGACCGAAAGACAAAATTGGAACAGAGAACCAAACACGATTCCATTCCCCATCCCTACTTCATATACACTCATATACCACTCTCCACTGAAGCCAAGTAGTAAGATGCTGAGGAGTCATGAAAATCTTGTGAATACCTTCGGGCGAAACCCAAAAGCGGCTATTTTGCGTTATATCGATGCTTTAGAGGGTGTTCTTTGTAAGACTCCCAACCGAGCATTGTCAATCGTGTTGTGGAACTTCTTCTTTGTGAATTGTCAAGCCGCAAACTTCAAATCTTACGGTGCTCATGTTGATCCATAACGACGGTTATAGATTCCTACTTCAGATTACCCCTAGGCCTTTCTTCCGAAGGTGATGCAGGTCTATGCAGAACGGCGTGGTCGCGTCGAAAATGCTCGGGAATCGCGACAGGTCCGGCCTAAGTTCGTCACATTGCAACTTCTCAAAGACATTTCGTCTCGTAATGTCATCCTCGGAGTGTGATGATACCTGCATGACTATCCATATCCGCATCGCGAAGTTCGATGAAAATGACACTCCACGGTCTTCATGTTTGGTCGTGGAAGATGATTACAGCAAACCAAAATCTCTACGCCGCTTGATTTGAATATCGTCTTCACCATTCCCCTTTCTGATTCTCCAGTCCAGCCTACCGAGACCACAGGACAATTTGGGAATTGCTAACTTCACCAGATTTTGGTCTACCATAGTAACTCTTGGCTTGGTGAGACACTTACAGACATCCTCCTAAGACGGTTTACCTTGGGAGTACTTCTTGGTAACTAGGTGGAAGATGTATCTTTGGCTCTTCTTAAACTGCAGCACCCTTACAACTTCTGGATTCTGCTATCGCGGTGTTTGTAGTTGACCAAATTTCTTGGAGAACACCACAGCAATGTCTCTCGACATTCGTAGATCTTATGCCACGCAGTGTGCTAGTTCGTAACTAGCAGGCACCTTGTTGATGGTTCTGTTCATCCGCTCCACCGTTCCATCGAACTGTGGATGAAGTGCCGTGAGCCTTGTCTTGATGATGTTCAGCAGTTGACACATTCCTTGAAAGACTTCAGATTCAAAGTTTCTGCCTTGGTCTGAGTGCAGCTCCAATGGTATACTGAATCGACATATCCACTCTTTCATCAAAACGTCGGCGACGGTGATAGCGTTCTGGTTGGGTAGGGCATAGGCTTCGGTCCACTTACTGAAATAATCCATGGCCACCAGGATGTATTTTTTTCCGTGGTCGGATTCAGGAAACGACGATGTTGATAGCGATTCTCTCGAATGAGCTGCCTACATTGTACTGACGCATCGGGGCCTTGGGTCGTATTCCAGGTCCATTCCTAGCAGCACATACAGCGCACTTTCTACACCAGTCCTGAACATCCGCTTGACAACTAGACCAGTAAAACCGTTGCCTGTCTCTCTGCAAGGTCTTCTTTACGTCCTTTATGTCCTCCAGGCCTCCAGCGACCCTGTCATGGATTTTCTGAAGCACTTCCTGTCTTCAAATCCTGGGTACAACTATTTGGCGTCGGTCTTCTTCACCACCATTCTCGAACTCCAACTCACTCTCCAGTACCCTATTGTCCAGAACGAGAGAATTCCATTGGGCCCAGTAGGATTTAACGGTTGGCGAGTAAGCTGCAATTTCCTGCTATGAGGGTCTTCGATTGCACTTCTTCCAGCTAATGACTATACCACGTTCGGGATCTTTCTCTTGGTCTTTCTGGATATTGCTGTCATTCCAGTTATTATCTATCGCCCTGGTTCTAAAAAGTTTCGATTATTTCTCTTCTGCTCGTCGGCAATGGGAGCAGTCATCTGGGCATGGTCTCCTTGATAAAGCGTCTGCATTTTTATGGCTAGTTCCGGCTCAATGTTCGATCTCGAAATCGAACTCTTGAAGTCTCTCGATCCATCGTGCTACTTGACCCTCTCGATTTTTGAACTGCTAGAGCCATTTGAGAGCTGAATGGTCAGTTCTCGAAGGCTCTGGAACGCGTCTAGAATGCTCGGGAATCGCGACAGGTCCAGCCTAAGTTCGTTACAATAGAAACAAGCCTCAAAAACTGCAGCCTCCAAATCTCGCCCAGTTTTCTTCATGATATTGTATAATTACGATTGTTCCGTTAACTATGGGCGCCGCCTAAACGAAATATTGCTCTCCTAGGAGAGTCGGGATATAAATAAAAAATAAAAACGAAAATAAACTGAAGAAAAATGTAGTTCAAAAAGATACGTTTCCTGTAAAACAAAATCAAAAAAAGTATACATCCCTATACATTTTTCGTCTATATTAGGGAGAAAACCTTATATACAAATTTTATTGTCGACACTGGGTGTTTGGATCTTTTCGAGATTCCGTTTATAATTGAATTTTCCTTTCAGCCAATAAATATCAGAAAATGTTCTCGGTGTGGAATATATGGAATGAAATACATAGACCAAACAAAAACGAGGATTTCAATAAATTACTGTGTATCCAAGGAATTCGATCATTTGGTATGATTTTTGTAGTAGGAGTTCATTCCGTTCTTATTGCGATGGTAATGAAATTTATCCGAAACCCAGAATATTTCGAAGATGTGAGTAGGTATTTTTAAGTGTCTCAAAGTGAAAAATATGGAGCTAAATTCCACAAAGATAACAAGAATTCAGTAATGAAATTTGATGAATTCATACATAGACAACTTTCTCCGTTGCTGATGTTTTCAGACGTGTAGCGGTGTAGCTTGCAAATACCGAAAAATTTGGCCTTCGAAAAATAAAGAAAAAATAAAATAAAATAAACATTTTGACAAATTGGGAGGTTAAGATGCCCAAACACTAAGCTTCGAGGATTTTGTACCAAGAATTTGAATAATATTAAGTAATATTATTTCACGGGTCTTGGTTTCAATATTCTTTTATTACAATTATATTACATACTTGGAACATTTCGATCAATTTTTTTTTATTTTTAAAAATCATGATGCTGCGCTATCTTTTATCTCATTTATTTCCTATTATATTTTCCTATTTTCAGTGACATCACACATTTCATCATAATAAATTAAGTAATTCTTTCTTTTCAAGATCCCCAATAGTTTAGCGAAGTCAATTTACTATGGTTCCTTTGGACTAATAGTTCAAATATATTTCATCATATCTGCTTGGCTTCTCTCCGTACAACTTCACAATTTCGTAAAAAAAAATGTGAATTTTACCTGCATGGATTTACTCATATTGTGGATGAACAGATATTTAAGGTGAGTAATATCAATCTGACTACTCGATAATGACCCGGGAAATTTCAAGTCGAACCTTGTCGATTGTGACCATTTTCGGCTCAAAATTCGAAAAATACAGACATCGTGATGAAATGATATAGCTCTCGTATACGTAGAACGAGCGCTCTTTAAAAGATGTAGTTTATTTCTGATCGAAGTGGAAAAAGTAAATCAATAAAATTAGAAAAAAATGAGAATAATTAGATTTGCGGAAAAAATAGTACGACCCCCATGGCTTGTTATGCACACATGCATTCCTCTTGAGGATCGATTTACTCCAGAGTAATCACATCCCATGGCACACCGGGAAGGGGATGTCTGCAGGGCGGAGTTCTTGTAATAACCTGGCTTGTTTGGCTATAAAATGCCTTGTACGCTTATCAGTAGTACAAGTTATTAAGATGGAATTTTTATTATTAAACTATATTATCCCGCTTGTCACCATTTATCATCTTTTGTCTTTTGTTTTATCTTTTCTGATGAACAGGTATTCAGGAAAGAAAACCTCGAAATTTCAAAAGAACATATTATATTTACGAGAAAGGATGGTAAAAGGCGTACATAAAATCGAAATTTTCACAGATATCAAAAAGAACATCGAAATAAGACATCTATCATTCACCTAATTTCTCATAATCGTAATTAAATCAGACAATTAAACTGTTACTTCTTATAAACATATCAATCTAAATGTACGAGGGGTCAAATAATCAAATGCAACTATTATTCAAATTCCGTACATAAAATCGAAATAGATCAAATCAACTTTGGGGATTACAATAACCCCATTCACATTTATAGGGGTTGAAACTAAAAAGTGAGTTTTCCTACCTTGGTCTGCAAACCACCAAATTCCTTTTTGTACCTATTTGGAAAAAAATCCACCCACACACGATGTTGACTTTATTATTCGCACTCCCGTAACGCGATTCGATTTTACACTCTACTCAAACTGAAACTTCTTCTACACTTATTTCCTCGATCTAACACAACTATAACCTTAATCCGAACTCTATTAAAATCCTCGACTGAAAAATACTAAGTTATTTTCCCACACCGGCCTCTAACCGAAGACCCCATTCGATTTACCCTTCTGAGTTCCCTCTCCGCGAGCAACTACTTCTGAATCGAAAAGTGAACCTTAATTCTGTACCTATCGTGGCACCTTCCCGACATGCGAACTACCCCGAACGCGATTCTCAGACTCAAAACAATTTAACTCTCCCGAGTTCCCCACTTCCGCACAACTCACCCCCCGGTCCCAGACCGGTAACAACTGACTCTTCCCGAGCCTCCCCCAACCGACAACAAATGCCCACGGTCCCTGACCGATCACCACTCACTCCCAGTCCCAGACCGGGCTATTCCCTATTTTTTTTCCACTTCCGAACCACGGATTTAACCCAAGTCCCCGATTCACTCCCGAGTTTGTGACCTGACGAACAACAGCCTGCGGTCCGCGACCTCCTCTCCGTTCCCAACAGGTCACAACTGCCCCTCGCTCTTTCAGAATCCCTCAAAGGTAAACTTCTTTCCACTCCGAAAACATAATTCCTGAGTTGACACTTTTTCACAGCTTTTCTCACGCTTTCAAATTCTTTCTCCGAAATTGTCTCATGGTCAACCTACGTTGCGTCTTTTCATCTCATCGAGGACTCCTTCAGTCGCCCTTACAAAGTTTTATTTGTCGTCTACTTCCGTTCTTCAAAACAAAGCTTCGTTTAGAGCCAAAGCTTTCCTTATTTGTGTCACCTCCGAAATTAACGACATCCGCTGATAACTACAATGTATGCTCGACTTCGAATATGCAGCCCGAGGTAGGTGAACGAATTTGAAATAAAAGATGTTTCTATATTCCCAACTATTACAGCTCCACAAAAGTTGGGGTAGTTCAGAAATTTTGTGAACATTTCAAGAGTTGCCGATTCACCAAAGGTTCATTTATGCGGAATCAAATGTTTACTCTCTTATATCTGAAGTTTTTTTGCTCTTCGTTTGATAACTTTCTCAGTTTTAGGCAAGTCCTTGTCGTTTGTGTGTTTGATAAATTTTGATTAGTTAGGTATTGTTTTACGTTCTTAAACTTTGATTAAAAATATGAAAATTTGTTTTGCAATAATGCCTAGACGTCAACTCAGTTAATCAAATCCACCTTACCTAACCCAATTATAAGCTCTGGGCGTTTTTTTTAATAGTTTTGATTTCAGGTTTCTTCCATGCATAGTGATGACTCTTTTAATGCATAATTCGGATATTCTAGCTGTCTCCATTGCACATCCCTATCATTATGCAATGGTCAGAACTGAGGTGAAAAGATGTAGAGTTATTTGGTGGAAAAATTTACTCTTCATGCAGAACCTAAATGTTAAAGAAAATGAAATTGTGAGTTTGTTTGATCAACCATTCCACCATTCTCTAATGGGTAAAATATTAACAGTAAAAAGTGCGTGAAAGCAGCCTTTCGACGGTGTCCCTTGAAAGAAGAGAAGGTGGCCAGCGTCCAATAGGAATAATTACTCTAACAAAGAATCATTGAAATACTCATTCCGGATAAAAATAAAAATAAAATAAAAAATTACGAAAAGCACTGCCGTGAAGGCAGGAGCTTTTGAGCGCTCGTACATGCACCTTGTAGGTAGATTCGCATTTTCCAGTTTCAGAAAT
Organism: Aphidecta obliterata; assembly: GCA_963966015.1. Taxonomy (NCBI): domain Eukaryota; kingdom Metazoa; phylum Arthropoda; class Insecta; order Coleoptera; family Coccinellidae; genus Aphidecta; species Aphidecta obliterata. The sequence continues at coordinate 29,915,955 of OZ014427.1, read as the reverse complement.
CAATTGAAGGAATTTTCGACAGCTGTCAAAAAAATTCTGAAACTTAGGCGAAACTTCAGACTTCATGTCAGTACTATCAGCAAAAAAATATTTTGAACGGCCATATTTACGGAACCCCTAGTCTTATTTTGCTCATTGATGAACGTGACCGCGATATTCGCGATCCAAACCCACCCTGAGAATTTCAAATTCCTAGGCCTTTCCGTTCGAAAGTTACAATTTTCTATGGTTTCTATGGTTCTGGTCATGCGATCTGGACAAAATATTGCTTTAATATATCATTCTCGATTAAAATACAAAATTTCATCTCGATCGAATCCGTGGTTTCGAAATTATCGACAAACCAAAATTTCAAACGACCGTATTTACGGAACCCCTAGTATAATTCTGCTCATTGATAAACGTGAACGCGACATTTCAGATCCACACCTATCCTGAAAATTTCAAGTCCCTAGGCCTTTCCGTTCAAAAGTTATGATTTTCTATGGTTTCTATGGTTCTGGTCATGTGATCTGGAGAAATGTAGCTTGAATATATCATTCTCCATAAGTATACAAAATTTCGTCACGATCGAATCTGTAGTTTTGAAATTATCAAGAAAACTAAATTTCAAACGACCATATTTACGGAACCCCTTGTATAATTTCGCTCATAGATGACCGTGATCACGACATTCGAGATCCACACCTATCCTGAAAATTTCAAGTCCCTAGGCGTTTCCGTTCGAAAGTTACAATTTTCTATGATTTCTATGGTTCTGGTCATCCGATCTGGACATATTTTGCAACATTTTAACGAAAAATCAAGATCGTGGTTTTTTAAAACAATAATTTTACTTTCAAAATCCGTTTTGTAAATTGAAATCGGACAACTTCCGACTCATTTAGCGCTTCTGGAAAAAAGTGCCTGAAATAAGTCAAACAGCGATTACGCAAAAACTATTTTTCCGACAATATCCGGGTTCTGCACACTCAAATTACCTATTAACCACTAATTTGATCCGGAAAACCAGCGCTACAACTTCTAAAATGACCGAGTTATGAATTTTTGAAAAAACGCTGATTTTTACGGTTTTTCATACTTTCCTACAGTAATAATGATCCGATTGAGTTACACTGACACTCATTGTCTTTGTCTTTTTATTTTCCACAATTCTGTTGTTGAAAGTGTCAGCACCGCTTCATTGGTTCAGATTTTACAAGCAAAAAACTAAAAAAACACAATTTTTTTTCATGTTTTTTTCGAAACTACGAGAAAAGTTATCATATTGGCGAGTCGAAAACATAATATCAGTAAACATCCACAGACTACCCAACTCGCTTTTTTTATTCTACGATTTTGGTAATATCCTGAAACACGTCGAAGCATTTTTTCCGAATGAAAACATAGAAAAACATATTGTGCCGTACGTCGTTGCATTCGCAATCAAAAATCCTATGTCATACAGGGTGTACAATTTTTTCGTGCCATATAAAAAAAAAGTTGAAGATGGTTTCTTCCGAACGAAACGTTATCCGGAGATTTTTTCAACGCTATTTTTAAGAGGTTAAAAAGTGGCAATGAGAAATTGCCTTTGGTTTTTTCGAAACTTTTCAAATAACTACAGAAAAAAATTATAAAAGCACTGCCGTGAAGTCAGGAGCTTTTGAGCGCTCGTACATCCAACTTGTAGGTAGATTCGCAATCTCCAGTTTCAGAAATCAATTGAAGGAATTTTCGACAGCTGTTCTGAAACTCCAGACTTCATGTCAGTGCTTCAGCTGACCAATTTTCTTTCGATAATTCGCTAGAATTTTCTACGGTATCTATGGACTTGGTGATCTGGACATTTCGCACGTTGTTTGAATAACCTTTTCTTCAGCTAGGTGTGAAATTTCATTCCAATCCAATCAGTAGTTTCGAAATTATCGGGAAAACAAAATTTCGAACGACCGTATTTACGGAACCCCTAGTATAATTCTGCTCATTGATGAACGTGAAAGCGACATTTCAAATCCACACCTATCCTGAAAATTTCAAGTCCCTAGGCCTTTCCGTTCGAAAGTTATGATTTTCTATGGTTTCTATGGTTCTGGTCATGCGATCTGGAGAAATGTAGCTCGAATATATCATTTTCCATTAGTATACAAAATTTCGTCACGATCGAATCTGTAGTTTTGAAATGATCAAGAAAACTAAATTTCAAACAAACATAATTACGGAACCCTTAGTATAATTTTGATCATCGATAAACGTGATGACGACATTCGAGATCCACACCTATCCTGAAAATTTCAAGTCCCTAAGCGTTTCCGTTCAAAAGGTTCAATTTTCTATGATTTCTATGGTTCTGGTTATGCGATCTGGACAAAATTTCATATGTAGCTTGAACACCTCATTTTCCATTTGAGTGCAATTTCATCCCGATCAATTCTGTAGTTTTCAAGTAATCAGGAGAACAAAACTTCGAACGGCCATATTTACGGAACCCCTGGTGGAATTTGGCCCATTAACGAACTTAACCGAGGCATTTGGGATCTGAACCTACACTGAAAATGTCAAGTCTCTAGGTTGTTCCGTTCGAGAGTTATCGTGCTTACGGCACATTTTCAACTCAAAATTCGATAAAAACAGACATCGTGACGAAATGATATAGCCCTCGTGTAAGTATGTAGTACGAGCGCTCAAAAACCGAAATTTGGCAATTTCGGTTTTTTCCGAATATCTCCGAAAGTAAACGACATTTTTGGGATTTCATAAAAAATATGAACATAATAACATTTCTGAATAGGGAACGACGCGATTTTTCAAACGATGTATCATAAGACCATACTCGTTATTCGAAAAAATGGGGGTTGTAACTGTCTTTCGAAGGGGGTTGAAGGTCGGGTCCGCATTTTTACGAAGAAGAATGACAATTTGAAATTTAAATTTTATGTGTTTCCGGATTTGAATGAGTAAGTACAGTAACCACGATAATGAATTTATTTCATTTGGCTTATCCACACTGTATATCTAAAGCTGGAATCAGACAACGCGAGGCTTGACAAGCCTGGCCTATTGAAGGAAGTTTTGCGCCCCTCTTAGACGAAAAAAAAAAACTATACGATGAAACATCCCCATTCTGGAGAGTTAACCAAATATTGTTCAGGAAGGGTGATGGTGACAAAAATTCACTTTTCCAACCTTTTTTTTAACGTAGTCTACTTCTGTTTGTTTCTACAAAATCAATGATAGCAAATACATGTTTCAAACCTTTTATATCTCCGAAACGTTACTTTGCGGACATTTTCATTATGCTCAGTTTCATATTATCAATTCTTCAAATATTTTACATCCTTCTTTAAAATCGTGCTGAAATAGGTATTTTTATATTATTTGTTGTGTGTAGCATTTTCGATCTCTGTGAGACATAAATATTTCCATATTTCCAAGAAATAAGTAACAAATAATAAACCAAAATTAATCAATTTCAGTGTTCACCAGGCATGTGGTATTTAGCAGTTGACATGCAGTTGTACATGATATTTTCTGCATTATTCTATATCAGCAGAAGATTCAAAATCTCAATGAAGTGTTTCTTTGGTCTGATTGCTGTTGTTTCAGCTTCAATGCAAATGTTCTATGTCTTCACCACAGAAAACGATGCTTTAATGCATTTCAATCCAAAGTAAGTCCAAATAAAGTTCGACAAATGAATAAATAAGTACGATAAAAAAGCAACAGCTTTTTGGAGAACTGTACTTTGTGCATATTTTTATTATTTGTAATTCACAGTCTACCTATATCAAATTTTCCAAACCAGATTAGAAGAACTCAATTTGATTTTCACGTGGAACAGATAAAAAGCTGAATTTTCACATGACTCATTTTATCGATGCCACATATTTTTATGTTCATGTTTATATCTCGACTTTCCTAGGCGGTATTTGTGAGACCCCTCATAAGCTCAGAGCTTGTGCGAGTTAGGAGACCCGGTTGTGTTACTGTGTCCTTACGCTACCTGAAGCACGGCGCAGTTAATTGTTTACCCAACCGTTTTTGATATGCTAATGATAGTCTCCAAGAAAATGATTTTGACATACGGGCGGAATTGAAAAATGAATCTTTATGTGTTTGGAGATACCACTAGCAATACATGTACTGAAAGTATTATTCTGAAATTACGACGTTATGAGAGTTCCGTTTTTTGCTATTTGGCAACGGAAACCGAAAAATTACAGCGTATGGATTAGAATTTCAGAAAAAAATCTTTCATTTTCAGCCTTAAATTTAATGGATCTGTATTTGATGTTAGGGGGATTGATGCCGGATAGCAACTGATTTTCACACCAAATTTCATACAATTTATTCCAATACTTTCCGAAGAACTAGGTACGGTGAACGGCAGATTCTTTCATTCGATTTTCAGATTCTACATTCCTTCAAAACGAAAACTATCAAAATTTCAGGGGATATCAGACATTTTTTCCTCTAAACCTTCTCCAATATGCATTATTGAAAATTATAAAAAAAATTATAAAATGCCGTGAAGTCAGGAGCTTTTGAGCGCTCGTTCATTCACCTTGTAGGTAGATTCGCATTTTCCAGTTTTAGAAACGAATTGAAAATTTTTTTGACAGCTGCCAAAAAAATTCAAACTAAGGCGAAAACGTAGAATTTTCTACGGTATCTATGGTCTTGGTCTCCAGATGCTATCGCAGGTAGTTTGAATACATTATTATTCATCTATGTGCAAAATTTCATTCAAATCCAATCAGTAGTTTCGAAATTATCAGGAAAAAAGTAATTTGAATGGACCTATTTACGGAACCCCTAGTCTAATTTTGCTCATTGATGAACGTGACCGCAACGTTCCCGATCCAAACGTAACCTGAAAATTTCAAGTCCCTAGGCCTTTCCGTTCGAAAGTTATGATTTTCTATGGTTTCGTGTAAGTAGGACGAGCGTTCCAAAAGAGAAATATTGCTATAGTTGAAATACCTAAATATTTTTTCCAATATTCCTTAGTGTAATCCGATAATTTTTCAGGATACTTCCTATAGAAGATATCATTTCCAGACAGGACCACATCGGTTCATACATTAAAGCATATGGAAGTGCTATCACATACATCATAGGATTCGCCTTTGGCACTTTTTATTGGCATAATAAAAAGAAGGTTGTGTTCGATGAAACGGTAAGTTTCTATATCATAGTTATAACCTCATCATATTCGAATATAAAATGCGCTCTTAATCTTAATGGATACATATATTATTTCAAATTCAATCTATCTTCACAGAGAGATTCCCCTCTGTGTGACAGCTAGAGCATTTAATCAGTTGATACATTGATCTTCCTAGCTCGAGAATCCCATCCAATAATTTCAAAGGCAATAAATCGAGGGATCAATTCAAAAAAAAAATGTTTTTCAAGCTGACTGAAATCCCTCGAATTCATGGTTTTATTACGTTAAGTGTCATTTTGGCAACAAACATCTGGATGAAAATATCAGACAACCGTCCTAAACAATTAGCAAATTTTTTGGATTAATTCTATGTCTCTGAAATCTCTTTGCCTCGCGCGAAAACATCAATCGAATTCGGATACACTCGAAGCGTGTTCGACCGAGGCAAGATGCAATAACTACATTGAACGTGGCTGCATCGCAACGCAATATTTGACGGTGAATTGGAACGCGATTCAAGTGAAATCGATAGATATTAACACCCCTAGCAGGAGCACTGGTCGACGGTCTGCCACGCGCAATGGATACGCACCTGTATATATTTGCTCAACTTTCTTAATATGAAATTTTATTGGAAATAATAATATCCAAAAACTGGTAAATATGTTGAGCGCTCGTTCTACTTACACGAGGGCTATATCATTTCGTCACGATGTCTGTATTTTTGGAATTTTGAGCCGAAAATGGTCACAATCGATAAGGTTCGACTCTGTCGAAAAATTCGAGTTTGTCCGTCCGGCCTTGAGCACGGTAGCTCTCGAACGGAACAACCTAGATACTTGAAATTTACCACTTGGGTTCAGTTCCCAAATGCCGCGGTTAAGTTCATTAATGGACGGAATTCCACCAGGGGTTCCGTGAATATGGCAGCTCGAATTTTGTTCTCCTGATTACTTCGAAACTATAAATTCGATCGAGTCAAAATTTTGCAGTCAAATGGAGAATGACGCGTTCAAGCTACAATTTTGTCTAGTTCGCAACAGAACCATATAAACCATAGAAAATTTTAAGGATAAGTGTGGATTTCGAATTTCGAGTCACGTTCATCAATGAGCAAAATTAGACTAGGGGTTCGTAAATATGGTCGTTTGAAAATTAGTTTTCTTGATAATTTCAAAACTACGGATTCGATCGTGACGAAATTTTGTATTTCAATGGAGAATGATATATTGAAGCTACATTTTGTCCAGATCGCATGACCAGAACCATAGGTACTATAGAAAATTATAACTTTCGAAGGGAAAGGCCTAGGAACTTGAAATTTTCAGGATAGGTTTGGATCGCGAATTTCGCGTTCACGTTCATCAATGAGGAAAATTAGACTAGGGGTTCCGTAAAAATGGCTGTTCAAAATATTTTTATCCTGATAATTTCTGAACTACTGATTGGATTAGAATGAAATTTTGCACAGAGATGAAGAATAATGTATTCAAAGTACGTGCGAAATTGTTTTCAGACCGCATTTCCAAAACAATAGATAACGTAGAAAATTCTAGCGAATTATCGAAAAAAAATAAATTGGTCACCTAAAGCACTGTCGTGAAGCCTGGAGTTTCGCCTTAGTTTGAATTCTTATTTGTCAGTGGTCAAAAATTACTTCAATTGGTTTCTAAAACTAGAAAATGCGAATCTTCCTACAATGTGGATGAACGGGCGCTCAAAAGCTCCTGACCTCACGGCAGTGCTTTACGGCTTTTTATTTTTTCCACTGATTCAAGAGCCATATTCATGATGAAATATAAGCAATATTAGTCGATCCATATTGAGATCGAATTCTTTATGAGAATATTTTTTTCGGAAGTTATTTATTGCTCGAATAATAATCTTCGTGGGACAACCATTGTGCTTCTTTCAATGTCTATTTGTGTGTTTATGGATTTCTTTGTAAATGAATCGAGTATAAATATGGACCGCCTTTTATTTTTCAGGTGCAGAAACTGTTTTTTTATGGAGCTTTTCTGGGAATTCCCATTCTAGCTTCCTACCTTTATGAATTTGGATCAAATAGAATAGTTGAAGCACTTCTGAGTGTGAGTCTGAGACCCTTATTTGCTTTCGGAATAGCAGTTGGTCTTCTTGGTATGGCTTTTGGAAGTGGAGGTAATATTATGAGTTATTCTGTTCATATTTCATGCCTTGAAAAGTAGAATCGATGCAAAATAGTGGGTGATTTCTCGAACCGAATTCCATGCAATTAGCTTGTAGTTTATCTGCCAGTAAAATTTTTTTTATTAAAAATCAAAACCTCTCATGTTCCTTTGTTCCCTTCACCTATGAAGGATCCACGATAAAGTCGCTGGCCGAGTGGCAATTCGGCACGAGAGTTGGCATAAAAAATACCACTCGTAATAAACTTCCGAGTTCGATTGAACGAACGCATAATATGCTTTGAAATTTGGTTTGTAGCATATGCGTCAAATTGATTGTTCAGTCAAGGAATGTCCAATTAATTTCCACCAATAATTCCGTTGAAAATTAAAATATTCGTAGTACTTTTTTTGACATTTCTCGATCAGAGATTTAAAGCTCAATAAAACCCGCCAAAAATTGAAATATGAAATATTTTTATTATTTATTTTTGAGCGCTCGTACTACTTACACGAGGGCTATATCATTTCGTCACGATGTCTGTATTTATCGAATTTTGAACTGAAAATGTGCCGTAAGCACGATAACTCTCGAACGGAACAACCTAGAGACTTGAAATTTTCAGTGTGGGTTCAGTTCCCGAATGCCTCGGTTAAGTTCGTTAATGGGCCAAATTCCACCAGGGGTTCCGTAAATATGGCCGTTCAAAATTTTGTTCCATGATTACTACGAAACTACAGATTTGATCAACATGAAATTTCGCACTCAAATGAGGTGTTCAAGCTACATGTGGAATTTTGTCCAGATCGCATGACCAGAACTATAGAAACCATTGAAAATTGTAACTTCTCAACGAAACTGCCTAGGGACTTGAAATTTTCAGGATAGGTGTGGATCTCGAATGTCGTGATCACATTTAATTATGAGCGGAATATACAAGGGATTCCGTAAATATGGTCGTTTGAAATTTAGTTTTCTTGACAATTTCAAAACTACAGATTCGATCGTGACGAAATTTTGTTTACTAATGGAGAACGATATATTCAAGCTACATTTTTCCAGATCGCATGACCAGAACCATAGTAACCATCGAAATCATAACTTTCGCACGGAGGGGCCTAGGCACTTGAAATTTCCAGGGTGGGTTTGGATCGCGAATATCGCGGTCACGATCATCAATGAGCAAAATTAGACTAGGGGTTCCGTAAATATAGTCGTTCAAAAAATTTTTTCCTGGTTGTTTCGAAACTACTGATTGGATTGGAATGAAATTTTGCACCTAGCTGAGTAATAATGTATTCAAACTACGTGCGAAATTTTGTACAGATCGCATCACCAAGATCATAGATACCGTAGAAAATTCTAGCGAATTAACGAAAAAAAATTGGTCAGCTGAAGCACTGACATGAAGTCTGGTGTTTCGCCGAAGTTTCAGAATTTTTTTGACAGCTGTCGAAAATTCCTTCAATTGTTTTCTGAAACTGAAAAATGCGAATCTACCTACAAGGTGGATGTACGAGCGCTCAAAAGCTCCTGACTTCACGGCAGTGCTTTTCGTAATTTTTTAATGTGATTTCATTTCAGGTTACATAAAGCAATTTTTCGAGAGTGCGCCTATGGTTTACTTTGGCACTTTCACGTTCAGTATATACATGTCCCACTTTGCAATAGTTTTTGGACGAGCTACGTATGGGTTCGACTACGTAGAAATGGATGATTTTTATTGGGTACGTATTTCCATTAGTTAATTCGAAATTTCACTGATATACAGAAAAAAGGGGGTTTCAATGAAATGTTGTTTTCTTCATCGAAATGAATGTCGATTATACAGGGTGTTTCACCGGCGACGCGGATCTCGATTACGCTTAAGCAGTAGAGTTTTCGTTTTTTTTCCAACGCGGAATCATTAAGGTCAGTTGGGGCTAAATTCTGAAATTGTTTCGAAATATACAGGGTGTCTCAGAAAAGTGGTAGGCACCAAACATATGTTTTTTCTTATGGAACACCCTGTTTCTAACTGTAGATTTAGAAGGCATGATAAAAATGAGACTAAGTTTGTTTGACGTCCCATGTGCTTGAAATTTTTGGCTTTGAATATAAGAATAACGTAAATGAATACTCTGTATCCATCATAATCAATCAAAACTCTACTGGGTGCTCAAAATGAGACAAAGCATTGACGACATATCAAACTATTATTTCATGGGGCAGCTCATTTCATGGGGCACACCCTATATTTTCATTCGGTAGCAAAATTCATTCAATTCATGCAATTTTGTCATTTTTCTCATCTGTTTACATTCTCATGGAGGAGAAATTTGAAATTTCTTCGTCCCTCATAAACTTAATCTCAAACCATAACGCCAAGGTGTTATTCAACGTGAGAAGATCTTTTAGGAAAAGGCTAACACTTGATATTTTTGAGCGCTCGTACAACTTACACGAGGGCTATATCATTTCGTCACGATGTCTGTATTTTTCGAATTTTGAGCCGAAAATGGTCTCAATCGACTATGTTCGACTCACTGATGACGAATCCGTCGAAAAATTCGAGTCTGTCCGTCCGGCCGGCCGGCTGGCCGTCCGTCCGGCCGTCCGTATACACGATAACTCTCGAACGGAATGTCCTAGAAACTTGAAATTTTCAGGGTAGGTTCGAATCTCGAATGCCGCGGTTAAGTTCGTTATTGGGCAAAATTCGCCGAGGGGTTTCGAAAATATGGCCGCTCAAAATTTTGTTTTCCTGATTACTTTGAAACTACAGATTCGATCGAGATGAAATTTTGCACTCTAATGGAAAATTAGGTGTTCAAGCTACATGCAAAATTTTGTTCAGTTCGCATCACCAGAACCATAGAAACCATAGAAAATTGTAACTTTTGAACGGAAACGCCTAGGGACTTGAAATTTTCAGGATAGGTGTGGATCGTAAATGTAGCGTTCACGTGTATCAATGAGCAAAATAAGACTAGGGGTTCCGTAAATATGGCCGTTTGAAATTCAGTTTTCTTGATCATTTCAAAATTATGGATTCGATCTCGACGAAATTTTGAATTTAAATTGAGAATTATATATTCGAGCTACATTTCTTCCAGATCGTATGATCAGAATCATAGAAACCATAGAAAATCATAACTTTCGAACAAAAAGGCCTAGTGACTTGAAATTTTCAGGATAGTTTCGGATCGCGAATTTCGCGATCCTTTATATCAATGAGCCAAATTAGACTAGGGGTTCCGTAAATATTGCCGTTCAAACTATATTTTTTCTGATAATTTCGAAAATACTTATTGGATTGAAATGAAATTTCGCACATATATGAAGAATAATGTATAATTTTGTCCAGATTGCATTACCAAGACCATAGAAACCGTAGAAAATTCTAGCGAATTATCGAAAAAATGGACCCAAAGCACTGACGTGAAGTCTGGATTTTCGCGTTGGTTTGAAATTTTCTTTGACAGCTGTCAAAATCTTTCCAATTGGTTTGTAAAACTGGAAAATGCGAATCTACCTACAAGGTGCATGTACGAGCGCTCAAAAGCTCCTGCCTTCACGGCAGTGCTTTTCGTAATTTTTTTCAATAGTATTGATGAATTTAATGTTTCTGTTATTTTCTTGTTGTGTTGTCAGTAAATATCCAGTTTACTCAAAACTTTTCATTTGGAATATTTTCATTTTTTTGTATGAGGAAAACAGTGTATATTACGATCTTTCGCTATATCCTCAGGGAAATTGTGAATAGATGATAAAAATCACAAAATTGCGAAGAAATCGAAAACTTTCTTTTCCGATCGAAGATTTAGTTCTGACGAACCTCGATAATTTTTCAAAGGCCATGAATTATGCTACCGGATGAAAATATAAAATTATAGGGTGAGCCATATGAAATGAGCCCGAATTAATAGTTTGAGTATGTCGTCAATGATTTGCTCCATTTTGAACAAGCAGTAGACTTTTAGTGATAATGATATAGAAAGTATTCACTTATTCCATTATTCTAGTATTTACAGCCAAAATCTCATTTCGCCAAATACATCTATGTATTTTGAAGTTATATCGAGTAATAAATAACGGTAAATCTTAATCACAAGAGACTTCGAACAAACTTTCTAGAACTCACTGGCGCAGCCAGGGGGGGGGGGGGGGCTTTGGGGCTGCAGCCCCCCCCAAAGACACAAATTCTTTGATTGAATTTTTAAAATTAATAGAGTTATATAAAACCGATTTATAAATTGCTAACGATAGTCATTCAACAAAACCAGTACACGAATGGGTGAATTTTTGATGAAGATTTGTAAAATTTGGGCGAGACCGGTCAAAATTTATATTGTCCTGGTTTCAGGTTAGAAAAAATGGTCACCTTACTCTGGATAGATCTCTTCGTTAGGAGCCATATGCATGCGATGTTTGTTCTCTCGGCATTCATTTATTGCAAATTTGTATTCTCTTTCAACTTTTAATGAATGAGTTAAAATGTGATTGTGCACCTCGGATGTTTGACGTTTGCTCCGAATAATTTATCCCAAAGTGCAAAAGAGAAGCTATTTCGAAGCGCTTTTTGGTCAGGAAATTCGCAAGTATATATTCCATCTGATACCTCAATTGGAACTAGTTTTGGAGTTGATTTGAAACTCATTTCCTTTGAATCCTGAATGTTAGGATACATTAAAAGTAAAATTGGCACAAGAGTTACAGTATGCCGATGTAAAGCAAAAACCTGACCTGCGCGCTAGTAGGCTTCTCTTGGTAGCGCCAACATCTGATTTTGACACTTTGAACACTCCACTGTTTTCTGTGGCCGGTCAGAAATAGAGTTCGAAACGTAAACTTACCAATAGAAATCAATTAATTTCTCATTAAAATATTTCCACATGTATTATCAAAACTATAATAAACAATAGAAAGTTTTGTGTCTGCCGTGAGTGAATTAATTGAAAAGAAATTTTTTTCCATTTTATACCAAGAAAAATGTAGTGGTTATCAGATGAAATCATCACCCTATTCATTTTCAGCTCTAACGTTATAAACCTTTAGTATAATAGTTCAAATTTTTCTTAATGTGGAAACCTACAACTGAGAAACATTCCTCGAAATATTATTTGCTCTTTTCATGTAGAAATTATAATTTCAACTAAAAGAAATTTGACTTGTATTATCTACCCAATTATCATATTTCCCATGTTTATTTAGCAATTGAAGAGATTAAGAATTTCTTCATCAAATAGTAAGGTGTATTGGCTACCCATTTATAATTTTTTTTCAATTCATTTCGCAATAGAAGAAATTAATATGATTTTGTTCCATTTTAAGCCCCGAGATTGGGATTTCATTGTAGAATTCAAAATAAAAATGTTTCATTACTTTTATTGTAATACAAAATCAAACAAAAAGTGTTAGCTGAGGTTGGTGCAATGGGGTACTATACAATTCTGCCTATAATACAAGAGCTCAGGGAAAAACCTCAGCAGAAAAAACCCTGCCTCCTTGTAGTCCTTGTGAGTGTTTACAAAATTTAATAGACGCTGAATAAGACTAAGCAGAAAATCGAATTAGTACATATTCTCGTTACAATGATTTTACTCTGTTGTTGTATGGGTCTCTTGAAAAATAATTATCTGGTCATCATGCTTGTTTAAAGATTTCCTGAAAGAAGATTTGAAATGATATGCTCGATAAAAATCTGAAAATATTCTACCACTTCAGTTGAAGAAATTAAAACACTTCATTCAACACATATTCAATTTTTCCTAGGATAATAGGTTTGTTTTTCTATTCCCCTTTTTTGGCATATCTCTCTTTGGCTTTCTGTGCATGCCTTCAGCCATCTGTTCAATTCCTTTCTTTTTTCCTGGTCCAACAATTGAATTTTCTTCAGTAATTCCTCATCAGAAGGCTATAAAAGCACCATCAAAATATTCAAGAGAAAATATCAAAACACAGCTTGAGCTACATTACATTTTCATCGTAACGATTGAATGATGTTGAACTTTCTGGTTTGGATGCCGATTCTTCCATGAAATATTTAACATCATCCTGGTATGCCATTCGACTGGTTGTAGGTTCATTTATATGTAAGCTTGTAGCTTCATCAGAATCTCCATCTGAAACAGAATCGCTTCTCCGACCAAACATAAATGCAGCATGTATATGCTTACACAATATGGTTTTTATACTGTTACTAGAACAGTCACATTTATATTGGTGTAAGCATATTTTACATTCTGCACAATATCCCATTCGGCAATCTTCATCACAAGAAGTGATGATCGAAACATTATAATATTTATCTTCGTATTGAGATTTCACTCTAAAACAATTCTTACCAACATTCTCCACATTTTCTTTCATCATGAGGGATTTACAATGTGCTTCCACAGTAACCCTATGATAGTAGTTGTTAGCATTTGGTCTTTCCCTGAGAAGAATTTGTTTCCACATCTTCTCATCCACTATTTGGTCAAAAAAATCCAATAGCTTTTCTACCCTGGAATAAAGTTAAATTTAATGAGGATTTCAAATAATAACTAGATAAATACCTTATATTCTTTTTTCCTTCCATTTTATTGTATTTCAAATATTTATTCAGACTTTCTATTGCCATATTGGTATTTATTCCAGCCCCTTTTCTATAGCAATAGGCCCACATCATAATTCTCTCCTTATTCTGGAAATAATAGCTGAAAAAACACAATCAGTTAAAGCAGGCTAAAATCAATCCAACAGTAATTGAACTTGATCTTCGATTTGTAAGGCAAGATTTCTATATTAAGTGAATAATCAAACCTGCACAAGCCTATGGAATAAGAATTGAATTTCTTATGTAGCTTCTAAGAGTTTTTTGTCGAAGGAGAATATACAGGATATGAATGGAAAGAGCATTGCACTCACGTTTTCAAATAACTCAAAAAACCATTTTCATGATTCTCTTCCAAGCGTCCAAAATAGTTGTTTACTAGACTTTCAAATTTAGTTTCATCTAATTCTTGATGGATTTTCCTCAATTCCATCTTCATTTCCTTCCTCATTTTGGGGTCCTGAAGCTTTCTGCGGCCTTGGATGTTCCAATTTTTGACTATATGCCAGCTGCATAGAAGTCTTCTCAATGGCTTTTTGGGTTGCATTACTTTGATCCATGCATTATAGTATTTGGGATCATCATCGCTCATAAGGAAATCAGCCTCTATGGATCTACCTAGCCTAGATTTAAATGCTGTAAAAGAAATTTCTTGAATTATTTGATCTTTTCTATTACTAATGAAGAATGCTACTGGGAATCCAGTGTTGCTTTCACCCTTCACCAATACTATAGTTAATTCCCAATTTCTCTGATTGGTGCCATGTGTGCCATCTATACATATAATGCTTCCATGTTCTTTCAATTTCTTTTCCATCACCCCATTCATAAAGCCAACAGCGAAATCTTCTTCCAACAAACCAGGATAACTATCCCCTGGAATTAAATAAGCACTATTTTATCCTAACTAACATGCACCCAATACACGATGATCAAGTCAAAAATATTAAGATAATGAATCGAGTCGATCCATATCTCTACCTAATACCAACTAATAGTTAATAGTTTGAAAAGGGGGTTATATTTCACTGCGACCGCAAGGTCTTATGATATCTAATGGTATCTGGTATCTAATACCAGCTATCTAAATATTCTTAAAATCTACACTACGTTACGACTTGAAAACAAACCCTCACCAATATTTTTAAATAAAAATGCCTGATTTCGACCTTGTTGATTCCACTCTTGAATTTTCAATGAAGTTGCTACCATGTCATCTTTATGCCTTCGATTATCTATATTAAATTTCAATCTGATGTTTATCAAGTCCTGTGGTGTCAATACATTCATTCTTGTTAAATTCTCATCTGCTATTTTTCTTGCATCTTGGAGAATTCTGTTGTTGGGAACACCTTCTTTCAACTTCTCCACAATCTGCAATTCCTCTGTTTTTTTCAATCGCTTGGTACGGAGCTCATCCTCATGTCCTATATGGGTTTCTATAAAATCAGTGGTAACCTGCCCTATAAAGTGAAAATGATCAAACGGTTAAAATTAGATCCCGCATTTTCAAATATTCACCATTAATCAGAATTCTAGCTTCGATTCTTGATGGACACACTCCTTTAATCTTTATAGTACCCCCAATTTTACGCTTACGATCTTTGCTATTGGAAATATATCCTTAAAAAAATTCATCATATATATAAGATTCTCCCACATTGTGAATGCAAAAATTATACCTTTTGTGTCACTTCTATTACAATTATAAATAATTATTTTCTCTCCTTTCTTATCTTTTCTGGTTGTCTGGCAAGCATAATCCACTTCCCTGTTTCCTAGGTTTCTCCAGACTGTGAATTCTTCGAAATTCGAAAATTGCTGACTGGATCGAGTTATCTCAACTTCGTGAAAATCTTTTAAATGTTTCAAGAGTAATCTATGGAACGAAAATCCTTGCACATTCGTACACAAAGGGCAGATGATGCGCTGTGCCGAAATTTTTCTTGATGAAGATTCTGCTACCCTACAGATTTCATATTTTCTGTACATACACTTAAAACTTAAAGTGGATGTTAAAAGATTTATATTTCACTGAGTACTTACATTTCTTGTTCTGCCATTTTCCTCTAAATTACTCGATAAATTTGAGAATAATAATAAGCACAAATGAGATTTTATTCAACTTCAAAAAGTTCAATAATTCGTTCATTCACCGAAAAATGTAATAGCAGCTAGGACAATGGACAATGTTTACATAAACAATGTGCGCCGCAGAGCCCGCAGATCGAAGTTACGGAATTTCCAACTCGGAGATCGGAGATCCACGAACCGGTACGAACCTTGCCGAAACAAATCTACTTTTAATGTATCCTCTGAATGTTCATTCGGTTTGTTTACCTCCCGCTTTCGTTGACATATGTGTGTAGGAGATATCACCATCGAATCCGTCACTATCATCTACGTATGTACGGGGTGCATCCATTTTAGAGATTTCGATATATCGTGTAACCTTATTTCATTGCATACTGGTGTAACCTATCCCTCATTCTTTTTGTTATCCGGCGGCCCTCTTGTTTGTCTGTTAGTCACCGGCTATCGGCCCGGCTGTTGTGAAAAGTGTCCCAGTTTATTCCTTTCTCACCAGTACGCTCTTGTTTTTGTTATTTATGATGGCAACTATGTCGTGCTTGAAGTGTATCGAGGAGGGCACTGATGGAATGTTGAGGTGTGATGGCTGCAGTAGGCCTATTCATGCATCCTGTTCCGAGCTTACTCCCGCGGAGTTGAAGTGTTTCAACTTACGCTCAAACCTCAGAAGACGTGTGAAGTACCTCTGTCTTGAATGTGAGCAGGGACTCCATCAGATTCCTAAGATTTTACAGTTAATTAACTAGCTTAAAAATGAGATACGCGAACTCAAACATTCGCAATCGGTTGATGTTGGGATGACACAATTGGATTCTGCACACTCGCCCCATTCCAGTGAGCAGATTATATATGAAGTGTTCGAAAGAACTAAGCGCTCTCACAATTTCATCATACACGGTAGTGTTGAGTGCGGTGCCAGCAGGCAGGATCAGATACGGAAGGACACTGATTTGGTTCAGTCTATCCTGGGTGAATGTAAGGTTGCTGAGCAGAGTGTGAAGCCGTTAAGAATTGGGAAATTCGATCCTACTAAGGACTCGCGAACTCGTCCTTTGAAAGTACGCTTATCCTCTCCTGATTTGGTTCCGGTTGTCTTGCGCAGATTCAGGGGGTTGAAGACCAAATTCGGGAATGTATATGTAACTCCAGATAGAACTCCTCAGCAGATGGCGCTCCACAAATCAGTTAGAACTGAAATGGATCAGCGCTTGGCTGCGGGAGAGTCTAATCTCCGCATAAAGTATATATCCGGGGTTCCCTCAATTTTGAGCTCGACCTCGGAAAACTAAGATGCTCTAACAGGAATTTTTCTGCTAATTTGCCCCATGAGTCTGAGAATATCACAATTTATTATCAGAATTCAAGAGGGCTCAATACGAAGTTGTCAACATTTTTCAAGTCTGCTTGTGAATATTCATACGATGTAATTTGTATAACGGAGACCTGGCTCAGTAATTCGGTTTACAATGGTGAAGTGTTGCCAACCGGCTATAGGGTGGTACGGTGTGATAGACAGTTTGCTAGGATCAATAGATCTCGTGGTGGTGGTGTACCTACTTGTTGCTTTTTCGGATATCATGGTTTTCAGTATTTTGGATACATCATTTTTGACAGATCGTGTTCCGTTAATAGACGTTGTTTTGTGTCGTTGTACCGAGCCATTTGCTTTAATGGTTTGTGCGCTCTATATTCCCCCCGATATAACTGTTTTCCAGCTTGAAACATTTACAACTGTTTTGGAGATGAAATTTGTTGGAGAGACCGTCTTGTTGGTGGGCGACTTCAATTGTCCAAACTTTGATGGACCTGATAGTTGTCCCAAGTCTATCTTGCTGCGGAACTTTTGTGACCTTTTGAGGTTGCGCCAGTTCAACAACATTTTCAACAAAGATGGCAGGTTGCTGGACTTGATTCTCGCTAGTGATGATGTTGGGGTTTCAGCGGTGCGTTCTGATTCCCCTTTCATTTCTGAGGATGCGTATCATCCTGCATTGCACATAGTTCTTACTCATGAATCTCCCAAGCGCCAAGTAAATTTTCCTCTGCATAGGAATATACGGTATAATTTTAGACGTGCTGATTTTTCTTCTTTGAGTTCTTCAATAAGTTCCTTTGATTGGAGTTTCATGGAAACATTCAAATGTGTCAATGATGCTCTGGACTACTTTTATGTCAGACTGTTCAGGATTTTGGATGAACTTGTTCCTAAGACGACCTATTCATCAACGCAACGCAGCTTTCCCGTGTGGTTCACAAATGACTTAAAGCGTAATATCCGTCTCAAAAATTATTACAGAAAGAAATGGCGTACTGGAGGTGAAGAAAAGTATATGGATGAGTTCAGGCGTTTGAGAGCCTTGGTCAAGTCGGAGATATCCTCTGGATATAACAGTTATCTGGCTGAGGTGCAGGGTCAGATAAAATCTGATCCTTCTGCTTGCTGGAGATATTTGAACCAGAAGAGGTGTGCTACGAGAGTGCCTGGGGTCTTTCACAGTGGTGGACGTCTTCATGATAATCCCGGTGAAATTGTCGATTTGTTTGGAGTACACTTTTCTGATGCGAGGAACTTTACTGTGGATAATGGTGGCCACTCCGAAAGTGTAGAACAGCTTCCGCCAATTTTTATTCCACCTGTAACCTAGGAAGAAATCAGAAAGATTATGGATACATTTCCTGATAAATTAACGTCTGGTGATGATCAGATCCCCTCATTGCTCCTTCGAAAGTGTAGCTCGGCACTTGCCAAGCCGCTCCATCATATAATTACCATTAGTCTTCGTACTTCTGCCTTTCCCAATAGATGGAAGAGAGCTCGGGTTATTCCCATATTTAAAAAAGGGGATTCATCTCTTGTGGAGAACTACCGACCTATATCTGTGCTACCTAATTTTGCCAAGGTGTATGAAGAGATATTATATTCCAGTATTTACCATCACGTTAAGCCGCATTTGTCATCAAGGCAGCATGGATTCATGCGAGGTAGGTCAACTATAACTAACCTGGCCACAATTTCACAAAACCTTGCAGAGTCTCTTGATGATGGGGGACAAGTGGACGTGATATATACAGATTTCTCTCGTGCTTTCGATACTATGGATCATGAATTGCTTTTGAGGAAACTTGCATCATTTGGCTTCGCTCCTTCTTTTCGGAGACTCATCAGTTCTTATCTGAGGGGAAGAATGAACTATGTATTTTACAATGGCTTCAAATCTTTCGAGTATGAGCTCAGGACTGGCGTACCTCAGGGATCCAATCTAGGTCCATTGTTGTTCAACATCTTCATAAACGATCTCCTGTGCTCTCTTGATTGCAAGGCATTGGCCTATGCGGATGATTTGAAGCTTTACCTGAGAATATGTGGAATCTGTGATGTTTTGCGTCTCCAGTCGAGTCTCGAATTCGTCAATGACTGGTGCTCCCGGAACGGTCTCATATTGAATTTGAAGAAATGCTATAAGGTAACTTACACGAGGAAAACACAGCCGCTCATCTTCGATTATCATATTGGTGATCAACTGATTTCGGCCGGAGACCGCTTTCGTGACCTGGGAGTCCTTTTCGACAGCGAATTGAGTTTTGTTCCGCATGTGGAGGAGATTTGTGCCTCTTTTTGTAGGTCACTGGGATTCATGTTTAGAAGCTTCAGGGAGTTCGATGATTTGTCCGCTGTCAGGAGCGTTTACTTTTCGCTTGTTGTGAGTAAATTGGAGTACGCGAATCTGATATGGTTCCCAATATATGCTGCCCATCTTACACCTATCGAACGAATTCAGAGAAAGTTTCTGAAATATGTCTTATTCAGAAAAACAGGCAGATATCCCGAACGTGGAGCGGATCTATCAGGCATCATGGCAGAGATGAGAGTATCGACTTTCCTTACGCGTCAGAACCTACAGTGCGCAAAGTTCGCGCAGAAGCTCCTTAGCGGTACGATAGACTGCCCTTTCCTGCTCTCTCGAGTCAACATCCATGTACCAAGAGTGATGACCAGGCATCCACTAGCGTTCAGCCTGCCTACCCCTCGGACCAACATACTCCAGCGGGCACCTGTGGATCGGGCTTGTGAAACAGCTAATAGGCTCGGTATTATAATGTTTCAATAGTTATATGAAGGATTTTTTTTATTTTTTGTAATTTTGCTATTTTTTGGTTATGGATATATTAGTTTATTTTTACCTTGTAATTGGGAATTTTCCTGTTGGGTAAAATAAAGTATTATTATTATTATTATTATTTTATTAGGAAGTTTTTTCTAAACGGTATTATTGTTGAAGTTCAAACTGAGGAGATGAAAAATCACTGATTAAAAAGGATCACAAACTCACCTATAAAATAAATTGATCCGAATTGTTCACAGAAATTGTTCGAAATGGTCACCTCACCATTTGTTTGATGTGCACAAAGTCTTGCTTGGTGTAATTTCGAATGGTCACCTATACTCTTATTTTTTCAAATGACCCATGAAGAAAGAAATCACAGGGGTTTAGATCGGAAAAGTTACTTATCATACGCATCCTATAAATTAATTTCCGTATACTGACCTCACACAGCTGGTATTATCTGAAAATTTAAATATCAATACGAACCTAATGAAGATCCGTGCTAGGAAATTCTCATATTTGCGGATAACTTTGATTTCGAAATACTCGGCCCAGGTGAATCTTTTATATGAACGAGTTTTGGTATATGGACTTATTTTGACGAATTCTATTGCTGGTCAAAAAAAGCCTCACCTTCAAAACACCCTGTATATTATGATTTCGAATTTAATATTGACGACGTATTAGATATATTAGGAACATCTGAAAGACGGCTGAATATTTGATATTATCAAAAAGGTCTAACCTCGTAAGGGAACGAGAACAAAATCAATCGATTATAGACAATTTGAAAATTAAATATTGAGAAATTATGAATTCTTGAATTGGATTGTTCATTGATTCTTTGTTTATTATTCCTTCCTTTTTGAGCGCTCGTACTACCTACACGAGGGCTATATCATTTCGTCACGATGTCTGTATTTTTCGAATTTTGAGCCGAAAATGATCTCAATCGACTATGTTCGACTCACTGATGACGAATCCGTCGAAAAATTCGAGTCTGTCCGTCCGGCCGGCCGTATACACGATAACTATCGAACGGAATGTCCTAGAAACTTGAAATTTTCAGGGTAGGTTCGAATCTCGAATGCCGCGGTTAAGTTCGTTATTGGGCAAAATTCGCCGAGGGGTTCCGTGAATATGGTCGCTCGAAATTTTGTTTTCCTGATTACTTTGAAACTACAGGTTAGATCAAAGTGAAATTTTGCACTCAGGTGGAGAATTGCGTGTTGAAGCTACATGCAAAATTTGGTCTAGCTCGCATGACCAGAACCATAGAAACCATAGAAAATTATAACTTTGTGATGGAAAGGCCTAGGGACTAGAAATTTTCACGATAGGTTTGGATCTTCAATGTTGCGGTCACTTTCAACAATGAGCTGAATTTGAACAGGGGTTCCTTAAATATGGCCGTTTGAAATTCAATTTTCTTGATAATTTCAAAACTATGGATTTGATCGTGATAAAATTCTGTATTTAAATTGAGAATGATATATTGGAGCTACACGGAAAGACCCAGGTACTGGAAATTTTCAGGATAGTTTCGTATCGCGAATTTCGCGGCCACGTTCATCAATGAGCAAAATTAGACTAGGGGTTCCGTAAATATAGCCGTTCAAATAATTTTTTTCCTAATAATTTCGAAACAACTTATTGGATTGGAATGAAATTTCGCACATACATAAAGAATAATGTATTCAAACTACGTCGAAAATTTTGTCCAGATCGCATTACCAAGACCATATACCGTAGAAAATTCTAGCGAATTATCGAAAAAAAAATGGTCACCAATTTTCTTCGATAGCTGTCAAAATCTTTCCAATTGTTTCTCAAAACTGAAGAATGCGAATCTACCTACAAGGTGGATGAACGAGCGCTCAAAAGCTCCTGACATAACGGCAGTGCTTTCGTCATTTTTGGATTTTTTTTCCCATCTTTCGTATATTTCTAGTTCCATTATTAATTGTTCAGTTCAGCCCCCCCCAAAACAAAATCCTAGCTGCGCCACTGCTAGAACTACAGTAAAATACAGGGTGTTTCAAAAAAAAAAACATATGCTTGGCGATTAACACTTTTCTGAGACACCCAGTATATATAGAAACAATTTCAGAGTGTAGCCCCAATTGACCTTAAGGGTCAAGTAGGTACAGTACTTTCATTTGCCCTCTGCATCACAATAATTGTTTCAATGATTTCTCATAAACGGCATGTTGAATTCTTTTGATTTTTTGAATGTACATTCAGGCGTGTATGCAAAAGACTTTCCTCGAAAGTTTTCGAAGGAATATTCAAAATTTTTGCGAGCAATCCAATTCATCCAAGGCGGACAATTCAAACTTACTTCAACAATTACTGGCGATAAAAAAGAAAAATTGAAAATTGATATTTCTTTCAATATCAGAAAGTTGTTCTCATCGCTTCCTTGATTTGAATTTAATCCAGCACCTTTCGAATCGGATAAATGTTCATGTATAAATATTCGGAAGGTTTTGGATTAAAATCAAATTAACAAATCGATGGCTAATGAGAACATATTTTCAATATTGAAAGAAAATTCAATTTGTTCCTTTTTCATCGCCAGTAATTGTTGAAGTAAGTTTGAATTATCCGCCTGGGATGGATAGGATTACACAGAAAAATATTGAATTTTTATTCGAAAACGTTCGAGGGAAGTCTTGTGCATACATGCCTGAATGTACATTAAAAAAATTTAAAAAATTCAACATGCCGTTTATGAGATAACTTCGAAACAATTATTTTATTGTAATGAAAGTAGTGTACACCCTTAATAATTCCGCGTTGAAAAAAAATCCGAAAATTATACTGCTCAAGCGTTATCGAGATCCGCGTCACCGGTGAAACACCCTGTATGTATTTCAACCATATATAGAGTAATATTACTCATTTCAACCAATAAAATTTTGTTAGTACCTACGTGCAGTTCATAAGTAAAAATCTAAGTATTTGATATTTCTCGATCAAGAGATTTCGAATGCGTTCAGCGTTCAGGGACCTCGCTCTATATCGTACCTCCTACCCTTATTTCTCAGTAAGGTTCTGCGAAAAGTGACAATTCCATGGATAAAGTTTTAGCAAATGGTAGAGAAGGGGCCCCGAATCCAAGCAAAGCTACTCAAAAAAAACTCAGTTTATTGTATTTTTTTTTTCAGATCAGCAACTGGATAATTGATGTTATCTGTTCCTTCAGTTTTGGAATGGGCGTGTATATGCTTTTCGAACATCCTTTCATAAGGCTGCAGAAAACCTTGGTTCCTCAAACATCGAACCGAAAGATACAGGAAAAAGCCAAAGAGAAATAAATGATTATCTGTGATTAAAATCTGTAGTAACAGTTTCTTACGTTTGTAAATTTTGTAAAATAAAGTGATTTTCGAAAGTGTTTTCTGAATACGAATATCCCAATTTTTGTTGGCTGTGAGTTTGAGACATAACCATTCATTAATAATAACCATAAACGTAAGAAAAATGCGTTCGGAAAAGGTCGAAAAATGACGAAAACGCAAAAAGTTGCCTTTTTCTTTGCTACAGGCTTTTTATCCGTGGCTTCTCGGGGATCGAAAGTGGTCGAATTTTCATCCCAAAGGACGCGAGGTCTTCCAATCAGAAAATCCAGCCCGAACCCACGGCCGGTTTACGCAAGAAATCGATTTGATTAATTTTTCAAATTATCATCACGTAGCCAACAAAGAGAAAACAAGTCAATCATGATTACATATTACATTGTAAGAAGAAATCCCCAATAATTTGCACTAAGTCATCACCAATAGCGGTTCTGCGGAGGCTTTTCCTACGTCACTGTTTCATGGGTTTTACACGTTTTCTTAACACCCACCTGCGTTTATCAAAATCATTCCTATTCGACTGAATTTAATCGGCCCATGTGCGACGTTGCCTTTTCGGCGTGTTCCTTTAACAAGACAGGTTCACGTGCCAAAGCGCAGGCGCGTCGGCGTTTCGGGTTTGGCGTAACCGGTTTGTTAACATCTTTTGAAAAGGCCAATTTTCGAAAACTGGATACGGATCGAAACGCTGAAGAATACCGTTACAAGTGTTTCAACTCACCATAGTCCTGTAAGGAGCGCTCGTGATGTTGTAGCTTTGTGTGAGCACAGAACCCTAATAGGGAAGAATCACGGAGTGGGCGACATCTACTTTTAATCGTTCGAAATACTCGAGAGGGAGAGGTAAACAACAAACTAACGCTTGTTTGTTTATATGGGGGAAGTGTGAATTATTTGTATGATTTTAAGCCATTAATGTATTGAAAGTGATATATTTGGATTATATTTTATGGACAATTGTTTCAAATAAACTGTATACGATCTGAAAATGCAGTGGATTGTAAGAGGTTATGTGGGAATAAGATCACGAAAAAGTGCTCTGTTCCTCAATGCCCATCATAAAGTGCTTCTGAATTTTCTTCGCACAAATTCCCGTTGAATCCCAAAGCAGTTTAAAAATGACAAATAATCTTGAAGATTGGGAAACGTATCTCGAAGAATAGTTCAATAATTTTCTATAATATAGTGGTCATTTGCAATCACATTCACGTTCACCCACATAATCAAAAATGTCCGAAGTGGTTATCTCGACTTTCAGAGGCATTATTAGTAATTCCGCAATCTTAATTTGATTTACTTGTTATGAAAGACAGAAATTATAGAGATAGAATATTTTGATCACCTCTCGGCCCGACATTTTGTGATTTTCAGCGCCATCTCGTGGCATGTGATTTTTTCCTATATTGGGACTGAGCGGGGATTACAGAGTAACCAGTTGCTGATCTTTGCTCTTCGGTTGTTATCTACTGCCTAGTACCAGCACAACAACGTTAATTACCCGTTCCCAAAGGGTTATAAATAATGATCAATTACCTAAGTTGGTGCAAATCTGACATCTGCGTAATGCTAGTTCACATTAACCTACTCAAGATTGCAGATTTCGTCCAAAAAAAGAATAGATCTGTGGTCGTTATTTGAAACACAGAAGATCTTTTGACGAAGTGAAAAAGGGTTCCTAAACTCAAAGTTTTGAGCTCTCTTAGTTTCGAAGCTGGGTGATCTGATCTTTTAAAAGGTAAAACGTTGGTTTGTGTGTTAGTTGATCTTAAACCCTCAAGGAGGACGGTGGAGGAGATACTTTAGTAGCACATGAGTTTTTTCAGCTTTAGTTATTACTTTCTCATTATTCATACCTCCTTCATGTTTCTTCTAATGTTCTACACTTTTATTCAATCATTTCCATTACACATTCAATGCGTTATTTCATGTAATTTGTTTTGATCCACAAGACATTCATGTGCTTTTTGTAGTGCGTTTATTCTATTCAACGTAAGTAAATGTTCCTAACTGTTCAACTATTGTAACTAAAGTATTTCACCACGTGTTTCGTCATTAGTTGTTCATTCTTTTTGAGCGCTCGTACTACTTACACGAGGGCTATATCATTTCGTCATGATGTCTGTATTTTTCGAATAATGAGCCGAAAATGGTCTCAATCGACAAGGTTCGACTAACTGATGGCAAATTCGTCGAAAAATTCGAGTCTGTCCGTCCGTATACACGATAACTCTCGAACGGAATGTCCTAGACACTTGAAATTTCCAGGGTAGGTTCGAATCTCGAATGCCGCGGTTAAGTTTGTTATATGGCCACTCGAAATTTTGTTGTTTTCCTGATTACTTCGAAACTACAGATTCGATCGAGATGAAATTTTACACTCTAATGAAAAATGAGGTGTTCAAGCTACATGTGAAATTTTGTCCAGATCGCATTACCAGAACTATAGAAACCATAGAAAATTGTAACTTTTGGACGGAAACGCCTAGGGACTTGAAATTTTCAGGATAGGTGTGGATCACGATTGTCGTGATCACATTAATCTATGAGCAAAATTAAACTAGGGGTTCCGTAAAAATGGTCGTTTGAAATTTAGTTTTCTTGATCATTTCAAAACTACAGATTCGATCGAGACGAAATTTTGTATGCTAATGAAGAATGATATATTCAAGCTACATTTTTCTAGATCGCATGACAAGAACCATAGAAACCATAGAAAATCATAACTTTCGAACGGAAAGGCCTAGGGACTTGAAAGTTTCAGGATAGGTGTAGATCTGAAATATGGCGTTCACGTTTATCAATGAGCAGAATTATACTAAGGGTTCCGTGAATACGGTCGTTTGAAATTTTGTTTTCTCGATAATTTCGAAACTACGGATTCTATCGAGATAAAATTCTGTACTTCAAACGAGAATGATAAATTAAAGCAACATTTTGTCCAGATCCCATGACCAGAACCATAGAAAACTATAACTTCCGAAGGGAAAGGCCTAGGAACTTGAAATTTTCAGGGTGGGTTTGGGTTGCGAATTTCACGGTCACGTTCATCAATGAGCAAAATTAGACTAGGGGTTCCGTAAATATAGCCGTTCAAACTATATTTTTCCTGATTATTTCGAAAATACTAATTGGATTGAAATGAAATTTCGCAGATATATGAAGAATAATGTATTCAAACTACGTGAGAAATTTTGTCCAGATCGCATCACCAAGACCATAGATATCGTAGAAATTCTAGCAAATTATCGAAAAAAAATTGGTCAGCTGAAGCACTGACAAAGTCTGGAGTTTCGTCTGAGTTTGAGAATTTTTTTGACAGCTGTCGAAAATTCCTTCAATTGATTTCTAAAACTGGAAAATGCGAATCTACCCACAAGGTGGATGTACGAGCGCTCAAAAGCTCCTGACTTCACGGCAGTGCTTTTCGTAATTTTTGTATCTATGTTTAATACTCCACCATTTTTATTGGCTTCTTGTTCATTCTCATCATGTCATGTTTAATACTTCACCATTCTTATTCGCTGCTTGTTCATTCCTTTTATTCATGTTTTCATCATTTTTACTCGCGTCTTGTTCGTCCTTTTAATCATGTTCAATACTTCACTTCACTTATGTTATTCGCTTCTTGTTCCTTCTTTCCATTCATGTTTTATCCTTCATCATTCTTATTCGCGTTTTGTCCATTCTTGTATTCATGCTTATTCGCTTCTGGTTTCGTCTTTGGATTCATGTTCAATACTTTATTATGCTTATTCGCTTCGTGCTTATGCGTTTTATTCATGTACTTAATCATTCTTGTTCGCTATCATTCACTACTCATTAATTGTTTATATTCTTTATTCATGTTGAATGCATTATCATTCTTAGTCACTACTCATTAATTGTTTATATTCTTCATTCATTCTTATTCGTTCGTATCCACAAGAAAGTAATTTGCTTTTCGTGGTGAGTTAAGTCTATTCAACATTATTTAATGATTCTAACCGACCATGTGTATTAAATTCGTAAGTGCTTCACACGCGTATGTGCCATTATCAACAATAAATTCAAGAGAACTTTGTATTAATGATAATTGTTTAATCACCACCATTTCTTATCATTTCTGGGTTTATGCAATACTATTTGAATAATACTAGTCGAATAACTCTATACTATATGTGATCGTGGTAGCTTTTAGCTAATATTAATATTATATATTATGTTCATCATCTTTAATTATCATGGAATAGAGCCTCACCTCGTTGAGAACTTCAGATTTTTGGTACGCTTAACTCATCATTATAGGTTATTTGAAATCCTTGATGGGATAACTGCCCAGGGAGACAGCTATCGTAGACGCAACAATGCGCTAACTATCTATTTAACTATCATCCACCGTGGGAAATAAACCATCAGGGAGACTGGTCGCCTTCCCCCTCTCCTCGACGAGGGACATCATCACCGTTCAACGATAGTTGTATTCCTGAGAAGTACATTACATCACGGTATTCTCATATCATCACCGATAAAGGTTAAGGAGTTATTAATGCAGCATTTAACTCACTCAACCATATTTAAACATCATATGAGAGAATTCTCACCAGTCGACCTGTTGCTATTTATGAATATCCTTGACTTGTGGATTAACGGTATTTGAACGAGATAAGGAGGGAGTTTTCCTTTGGGTTTCTCCCCACCTTTCGGCACTCTGAAATAAAATTGTTATTTTCTTGTTTTGAGTGCTAAAAATATGTGTTTTGGATTACATACCCAACGTAGAGTCCTCAAACCACTATACGATCACGATCTTATCCGAAGATTATCTAGAGTAATATTTTCACGTTAATTAGAAGTAATTTGAGGTAGAGTTCTAGTTCTTTGCGGTTTTCAATAGAAAACTGTAAGTCGGTAATAGTTTGACCGCATAAAAGCACCAATACAGTACCAAAGAGGAACAAGAGAGACCACTCTCGTAAATTAGTTCCTGCTCTCTCGTCAACTAACCATTGACCTTCGACTGAATCTCCCAAGGAAAGGCAACTCAGTCAATACACCGCGGCAGTGCTAAACGGAGTACCAATCAGAATGCAGATAGCAAACACGAAGTATCACGATAACCGATCCCTCGTGCATCGTCGGGATGGATTTCAAAACAACAGAAATGTCAATTTCATTGTCTACTTGTCAAGTTAACCAAGAAAATATTGTTTTTCTGAAAATTAATCACAAATTATGTATGTATTTCAATGAGAGTTATATAAAATCTATGCATATTGTTTTATATTTTCTAACATTTCAGAAGATATTTGAATCATCTAATAATGGTACGATTTTAATTACATCCAGCATATATTTCTTTGAGTAACTAATAGGTTTCATTGATGAGCAGCATGCAAACAATTGTAAATTAAAACTTGAAAATAAACTATTATCCCAGAAGAAATGGCTGCAAGTAGAAATTCTGTAAAAAATCAAGAAAATAAAAAGCCTGTATGATCGTTTTGAAAAAAACATATTCAAATTGCTATTTATATCTGATAAATCAAGATCAAAGAGAAGATGAATCTTAGTCAAGATTTAAGAATCGTTTCAATAACAGTAACAATTTCAGGTCAAAATAAAACTGAAAGTTAGATGGAAATATTTGAATTCAAATTTCGGCAATTTCGCGCCCATCCCCCCACTAAAATCCTGGCAACCCAAGGTCAATTCGACGGATTCCTCTCAGATTTGCGAGTGAAACGTCTTTATAGTCTTTGACAGTACAAGTAATTGTTTTATTTTACTCAACCAAAAGTATCTAGCCGAAAATAGAATGATCTGAAATAGGAGAAACATGTCAATTTGAAAATTCCAAAATATGGAATATGAAAAGAAAGAAAACATTCAAAATAAATGGAACACATCTTCTCTCTGCTCTCTAGACTGTAAAAGTAAATATAACCTTAATGAAAATTATTTTTAATCGCAAAAATCATTAAGTAAGAATATACATATTCATATACAATTCATATGTGTACTGTGGCAATAAATCAGTAATCCCAATTCACACGTACATATAGGTACATCATACATTGTAATTTTTGTAATTTGAAATTTCATTTGAATTCTTACTTCAATTTCAAATATCAGTAAATGGATATCAAAAATAATTTGAAAGAAGCTAGGGAAGCTATCAAAACTAAAGATTTCAAGAAATCAATTGAACTATGTAGAGTAAGTACATATTATGCTATTGAGAAAACATATTGTTTTATTGTATTTGTAGAACGTTCTTCTTGAAGACAAAGACAATTATATAGCCCTTGTTTTTCTTGGGCTCTCTATACAAGAAACTGCTCCATCCAAAGAAAGCGAGCAGGCCTTTAGAAAAGCAATTGAGATAAATCCCGAGAACTTATTAGCTTGGAATGGTTTGGCTAATTACTTCGAGAAAATAGATACTACAGAAGCACGATTAGAACTCATTAAAATTTACACCTTTTTAATTGGAAAGGAAACGTAAGCAACAAATTGTAATATGTTCACAATGAAATTAATGCAAAAGTTTTTCAGCACTGAAAAAAAACTGATAGACTATTGTGAGAAGCTATGTAGCCTTTATAAATACACCAATGTTGAAGAAATATGTAAAGTTATATATGAAAAAGTAGAAAATGGAAATTATTCAGAATCAACTTTGACCAATAGCAGATCATCTCTAGCTAATATTTTGAAACAGAGTAATGAACTGTCTGATGATATTCTTGAAGTTGTGAGTAAATTGCGATTCAATTATCTGTTCACAATCGATATGAACAAATTTTGCAGTATGAAGATATATTGAGTAGTCTCGTAAGCAACAATGAAACTGTTACAACAGATTATTATTCGCAATATCTAATGGTTTTATACAAGCAGAAAAAATATGAGAGGCTTCTCACTCATGTGATAAAAATGTACAAAATGTTTCCCGATGATGTAACATCGATGAATTGGATTTGTCAACTGTATAATGAGCTCTATGTTGAGAACAAACCGTGTGTCATTTCTGAATTTGTGAACATCGAAGATGTTTACAAAGATCTTTTGGTTCTACATCCTGCAAATGTTATGGGAATGTTCACGAAGGCTATATCCGATGTAGAAACTGAAGACTACAGTGAAGCTAAGAATAAACTGAAAACAGGTAACTTATTGATTCAATTTTTCTTTTAAGTTATCGGCTTCAACTTCAGGATTTCATTCCTTTGTTGAATTTTGACTTGATGGTGAATCTCATATTTCAGGTTGAATGATATTTTGTAGACTTTTAATGTTGTTGGAAATTATATAACTAGACCAGGCAAACAAGCAGATGAAGAGTCATTCTGTGACAAAAATCGTAGAAGAAAACCGTGAGCGAGGAGGTGCGTGGGGTAGTCTGAGGATGTTCAGTGAATTGTTTTCGACTCGCAAATATGAAACAATGGAAAAAAGGGGTGTTTTTAGTTTTTTGTTTTTAAAATCTGAACCAAAGGAGAGATGCTGACACTTTCCACACGCGAATTGTAGAGAATGAAGATACGAAGAAAATGAGTGCTAGTTCAACTCAATTGGGTCATTATTTTTTTTCATCCGGAAAGCCAGCGCTACAATTTCGAAAATGGCGGAGTTATGAATTTTCGAAAAAACGCTGATTTATACGGTTTTTCCGTCTTTTCTTCGGTAATAATGACCCGATTGAATTGCACTAGCACTAATTTTCTTCATCTACTCATTCTCTACAATTCGGGGGTTAAAAGTGTCAGCATCGCTCCTTTGGTTCAGATATTACAAGCAAAAACTGAAAAAACCCCGTTTTTTGGTGTTCTTTGAAATTAAAAAAAAGTAATCATATTTGCCCACCACTCCACGCACCCCCAAACAAACACTCGGTTTTCTTCTACGATTTTTGTCACGAAAACATCTCTATTGACTGGTCTACACTGACATAATGGCCAAAGGTCGAATGTGACATTTTTGAGCGCTCGTACAACTTACACGAGGGCTATATCATTTCGTCACGATGTCTGTATTTTTCGAATTTTGAGCCGAAAATGATCTCAAACGATAGAGTTCAACTCACTGATGACGAATCCGTCGGAAAATTTGAGTCTGTCCGTCCGTCCGTAAGCACGATAACTCTCGAACGGATCAACCTAGAGACTTGAAATTTTCAGTGTAGGTTCAGATCCCAAATGCCTCGGTTAAGTTCGTTAATGGGCAGAATTCCACTAGGGGTTCCGTAAATATGGCCGTTCAAAATTTTGTTCTCCTGATTACTTTGAAACTACAGATTCGATCAAGATGAAACTTTGCACTCAAATGGAGAACGAGGTGTTCAAGCTACATGTGAAATTTTGTCCAGATCGCATGACCAGAACCATAGAAACCATAGAAAATTGTAACTTTTGAACGGAAACGCCTAGGGACTTGAAATTTGCAGGATAGGTGTGCATCTCGATTGTCGTGATCACTTTTATCTATGAGCAAAATTATACTAGGGGTTCCGTAAATACGGTCGTTTGAAATTTTGGTTTCTCGATAATTTCAAAACTACAGATTCGATCGTGACAAAATTTTGTATACTAATGAAGAATGATATGTTCAAGCTACACTTCTCCAAATCACATGACCAGAACCATAGAAACCATAGAAAATCATAACTTTCGAACGGAAAGGCCTAGGAACTTGAAATTCTCAGGGTGGGTTTGGATCGCGAATATCGCGGTCACGTTCATCAATGAGCGAAATTAGACTAGGGGTTCCGTAAATATAGCCGTTCAAAAAATTTTTTCCTGATAGTATCGAAACAACTGATCGGATTGGAATGAAATTTTGCACCTAGCTGAGGAATAATGTATTCAAACTACGTGTAAAATTTTGTCCAGATCGCATCACCAAGACCATAGATACCGTAGAAAATTCTAGCGAATTATCGAAAAAAAATTGGTCAGCTGAAGACATAAAGTCTGGAGTTTCGCCTAAGTTTCAGAATTTTTTTGGCAGTCAAAAATTACTTCAATTGATTTCTAAAACTGGAAAATGCGAATCTACCTACAAGGTGGATGTACGAGCGCTCAAAAGCTCCTGCCTTCACGGCAGTGCTTTTCGTAATTTTTTTTCATTAATGTTAAGAATGATCTTAATTGGATTGTCAGCATTATGTTCACAATAAGAAATGAAGTTAGACTACCTAACCAACTCTCATTTTAGCAAAAATTAAAATTATATTGAATTGTGGTCTATTCTCAATGCCTACTTTTAAAAGGGCCAAACTTCAGGGGGAGATCATACATGAGATTTGCAACAAAAATGTCATATAACACCTGGTTGAAATGTTGACGGTTATTGTGCAATTTAACGAAATATTTCAGTAATTTTCATGGAAATGATGAATTTATCAAAGAATGAATTTATCTGTCGAATCAAAATAATTTAAAGGAATAAACTAAATTTTAATAATACAGATTTTATGAAAACATGTGAAGAAAACACTACTATACTACTTATAACAATTGTTCTAATTGTCCACTGCCTTATTCCATACATTTTACACATCGTTTTCGCACTGAATCTACAAGTTCACAACGTTTCTGACGCATTTCTGCACAACACAAATTTATTCTTTCGATCAGATCCTATCGAGTCTGAACGCGAATTTGATATACTTTTTCTTTCAAGGTATTCCAGAAACCCAAGGGCTAATGTCGGGACACCTTGATGGACATCTTACCGGACCGTACCTTCTAATCTATTGCACCCCAAAATATTCATTCATTCCCCCCTTTCATTCCGGCTATTATGTGCTGGGCAGCCATCCATTTGAAACCAGACATTTTGTCTGTTAGCCAGGGGCATTTCATCCAATATGTCCGTTAAGCTGCTTTGGATTTATGTAATGAATTCTTCAGCGTTGAGGCGATCGGGAAGTATTACTGGTCCGCAAAGTTCACCTCTCACGACTCCCAAAGCCGAAATTTGCGAGACTTGAATGAATGAGTATTTAAGGGTACAATGGATTGGGAGGTACGCCCCGGAAATATGGCCACCAAGGAACCCCGACCTCACGACTTTGGATTTTTATGTCTGTTTTCATAAAATCTGTATTATTAAAATTTAGTTTATTCCTTTAAATTATTTTGATTCGACAGATAAATTCATGATTTCAAAACAGAGCAAATTTAGGTTTTGAATATTTCGACTTTTTCATTGTTATCTTGTTAGCCATGGTACTAGGGCAGAAGACAAGTAGCAAGCACAAAAGTTGATATGTCATTCGAAAGCCAACTAAATGGGGTATTTTCTGCTGAAAAGAAAACATGTCCATAATTAATGATTTTTCCTCGATAAAACCATTGGAAAAATATGACTGGTTTTGTTCACTTCAGAACCTTGATATTCATCTCTTTACCACGCCCGCAATAAGAATTTTTTGGCACACGGAAATTATTATCTTGTAACAAATTTGATGCTGTTTCCAGATATGTGGTCAAATTCGATGAAACTCCAAAGATAACTGAAGTATAATTGATTTTATGGAAATCGAAATATTTCGTGAAATCAAGAAATGTAAAATTGAATAATAACCGCCAACAGTTCCACCATGTGTTATATGACATTTTTTGTTGCAAATCACATGTATGATCTCCCCTTGAAATTTGGCCCTTTTAAAAGTAGACACCCTGTATAAAAAATGCGATATAGGGTAGACAAAATATTATGTTTCTAATTTCTTCTGTATATACATTTTGACAACAATATAATGACAAATACTTGGATAACTCATAACATTAGAGAGACTATTAATCCTTAACCAGGCACCCATTATTCTCACCCTAATACTGACGCGTAGTCCTGCAGACTGCGGTTTCAATATCCAATTGAAAACATGAAGAAAATTTCAATGTCAGAAATATCTGATGATTACACATGTATTATATTTCATGAATTTATTGAAGAATATATCAGAACTCATCGAAATTAACTATATTTTTTTATGCTGAGGTAACAATTTGAGTACACTCAAAAATAAAAGTGACAGTGAGTCGGTCAGCCTCACAGTCTTTATTTAAAGGTCAATAAAAACTGAAAAAAAAAACTTGTGTAATAAGCTCAAATTGGAACAAGATGAGATATTGAAAATGATATCCAAAACTCATAAAATAGTGCTATTAAAAAATATCATTTCATTACCAAAACTGACATATGGCTCAAATCCTTTATTTCGGCATATTCGTCATTTCATGTTTTGAAATGTTTCGTAGAAGAGTGTTGAAATAAATGAAATTTTTTCTCCTAGTTGTTTCCATAAAAGCAGATCTTTCACATGCTTGGATTCTTCTGACAAGGGTGAACATGATGCTTCATTGCTATAATGACGCTGCGGAGTCAGCAAAGTTTGCCACCAAACTCATCAAATCACCTAAATCCTCTTGTGACCCGTGCATGAGACAAGAAGTTGAAACCATGTACTTGGAGGCTCTGTCTAGGTCTTCTGAGAGCACTTATTGGAAGAAAGTTATAGAACTTTATGAAAAGGTGAATAATGGATTAAAATAAAATTATGTGCTTTATATTAATTCATGTTGAGGTATTTAGGTAGGTATCGATTGTTCAATGAAAAACTAGGTCAAGAGTACTATGGATTTCAGTTCAGGCATTCCAAATGACATATTAAAAAAAATTAATAAGGTAATTTTTTTAGTTGGATAAAAAGTCCAAGGAATTATGTCTTCCTCATTATACCAGGGCAAATATTAAATTGGGCAACATGATTGAAGCTAAGCATTCCATAACCCAGATGGAGCAGGCAGAGCAAAGTGAAGATGACCTTTCTGGAATCCTTAGAGCGCAGCTTTTGAGGAAGCAAAAACATCATATTCTTGCTTTGGAAGTTTTAAACAAGAAGCCGATCCAGACTCCCGAATGGTTTTTGGAGCTAGGAGTTACTTATTTTGAGATTGAAGAATTTGATAAATGTTTGCTGCCATTATTGAAAGTAAGAATTTCGTGTTTTTAATCAATTTTGCTTTGTGAAGGGTTCATTTTCATGAGGTTACGCGATTTATATTGTACATATAGGTATGTAGCAAACTAAAAGTATCATAACTCTGGAAATTTGTAGAGACATCGAAGAAAACCTTGAGAATCCGACCGAAATGTTTTCGATATTTTGACACTATCAGTGTCACCCTCTAATTAATGAATTCTTGAGATATTTCTTATAATTCTGATTTCAACCTAAATAAAGGTAAAACTGAAACACTGGTGGGACTATAAGTATAAGACTGGGAAATTATCCATTCATAACCCCTATGGTATCAGGTTAAAAATCTAGGTTCTAAAAATCTGAAAATGTTAAACAAAACATATGAGGCCAGAAAATCGTTAGAAATCATTACTCACCTCTATTTCTTACTCCAATTCACTCCTTTTTCGATATCGTCAATACCGTCTGCATTATAGACGGAATGGGGAAAAAGAATGCACTATCATTAGAATAACGTTCACAACTTACCAAAATTGATCGGAAATTCCTGGAAACTTCGCGTGGGTGTTGAAGAAACGTACATATAAGGTATTTGGTAAGTTCTAAAGGTTTTCTTCACGGTCTCTAAAAATTGTAGGTGTCATGCTACTTTCAGTTTGCTGTTTATATACATATATCATATTGAGTCATAAAAATATAGCCTTTATATAAAAAGATTTTCAACTTTTATTATTTGTTAACTTACACAGGATAGTTTTCTTAGTACTAATTAATTTTCCTTGGATTTTTTTTCAGGCAGCAAAAAATGATCCAAACAATTATAATTGTTTCTTCTATCTGGGAAGATGTTACTATGAAATGAAACAATATGATAAAGCTAGGAGATGTTATGAAAAGTCCTACAAATTAAGTCCTTCATTCAGTAAAGCAGCAATTGAACTAAGCAAAACGTATAGGTTACTCAAGAACTGGGTAAGTGAAATCAATTATAGAAATCTATAATCTATATCTTATCATCATAATGAGCAGTTCTAAAATTATTTCATCTTAGAGTGTTTTTTAAGGTGAGATTTTTTTTTGACAGGTGCTAGAACTCATCAAAAGAGATCATTTCGCCGGAAGTTGACCATATAAAATATTCAATTTGAAAAAGTGCAAAAAAACTTGGGCATTATCATCCTAATAGGACTCTCTTAGGATATCTGCCATGATTCAGGAATCACTGTGCCATATGCATTCCAGCAAGTACATAAACGGCTGGATTTTATCACAAATTTGTATATTCTCTTTCAACTTTTATTAGGAGATTTTTCCTGAACAGTATAAATCTCAAAGTTCAAACTAAGGAGAGGAAAAATTACTGATTGAAAAGATCCTATAAAAAAAAATTAGGCAGTTCACAAGCTAACCGATAAAATGGATCCAAATTGTTCACAGAAATTGTTCGAAACGGTCGCCATTCGAATAATGTGCACAAAGTCTTGCTCGGCGTAATAATGAATTATAACATGCAGCAACTATCACATGAGTTTGCTCACGAATAATGTCACAAGCATTTTCCATGTGTTGTTTTTGTTCTTCAACACTATTCACCTCACCGTTACTGTACACTAGTACACTAATGTTTTCAAATTAGAAGAAATCACAGGGGTTGAGATCCGGGGAGGGGGCAGGCCAATAAAGTGACCCACCACGTCCTATCCACCTATTTGGAAACACATTACGAAATTCAGAAAAGTCACAGAAAACATATGCTCTGTCAGATGATTTCCCATAAACTGAAAGCATTCAATAAACACATAATATAGATCTCAATACGTACCACCTGATCCGGACTGGGAATTTCTCAAATTCGCGGATAATTTTGATTTCGAAATACTTGGCCCCAGTGAATATTTTATATAAAGGATTTTTGGAATTCTGACTGATTTTGATGAGTTCTAGCACCTGTCAAAAAAAAAGCTTCACCTTTGAAAACACCTTGTATACGAATGATACAAGTAGTTATAATTTTCTATGTTGTTCAATTCATTTCCTGTACTGGCTTGAAAAATCTTTTTCACAGACATACTATCTTATGATACATCACACGCCATGTGTACTTGTTTTTTTCATCCCTCAGTTACAGTTCATTTACATTTATCGAACAATATTTATGCCAGAGACTTATTTTCTGTAAATGAAATATATAAATTTAACCTTTGATTCTTACTTGGATTTCTTATTTTCGACGATTTTTCGGGAACGTCCCTGCACGGAATGAACAAATGAAATTTATATATTCTATCAAAATGAATAAGTCTATGAAAAGAATATTGTGCAATAAAGCTCAGATGTATGGCAAGTGCCTTCCCGAATTTTTTTCGTAATTTCACTTCACCATTCCGTGGCGGCTCATACAAGCCATGTCTCATCTTTATGTGGTGACAAAAGGACAATATAATATATAGGCTTTGAACTTCTTCTAACCGCTGTCACTTCAGAAAGCTTCTGGTAAGGTTTGGCCTTAAATGTAGATTCTATGGGAAGGAGGAACAAACTCCTGAACACCTAGTGGAAGTATTGCCTCGCCATTCAAGGCCGTACCCAGGAAAAAATTTCGGTTGAGGTTAACAAATTTAAAAATTCAACTAACGCATTTTTAGGTCGTTTTTAACTCTTGATTAACAAGCGTCTAGAGGCAAAAAAAAGATGGTTTGACTCGAGAATGTTCACTAAATATTGGAAGGGTTTTTGAGACATCAGAATTGCATTAACATATCATATCTTGACCGTTCAGCATGAAAGAATTTAAAAACTGTTAGTTTATTACGGTTAATTGTGTCTTTAGAAAACAGTACAATAATAAAAAATTTAATTACAAAATCTGTCCGTCTGTTATTTCTTCTTGCAAATTCATCTATCACTTTATCGGTAGAGATCTGATGGCTCCTGGGAACAGACATGAGAGCAAGTCTACTGAGTCTGTCTTGTCCAGGTTTCTCAGTTACGTCTTCAATCGCCTAAGGCTGTTGAAATTTTTTTGAAAGCCAGTACTATTTCTGTTTCTAAAAGAAACATCGCCTTCCACTTCAACATTGCATTCATTCAAAAACATATTCTAAAATTTATTATGAAATTCGATCAACTCTTACTGGCTGTTGTGAATTATTTTGAAAGTCAGTTATATTTCTTTGTCAAAGTATAAACAACGCCTTCTACTTCATCATATTCCAGGATTCCAACATTGCCCTCCTGCAAACAATCACAAAAGATGTAATTAATAAGCAGAATATATGGGCTTGGATGCAGATGGGTTTGAATTTGATGGAACAGGGCGATTACAATAAAGCAATTCAACACCTGAGATTGGTTTCAAGAGTGGATGAAGATAATGTGTGAGTTTGAAATCTTCATCGAAAATCATGAGGATTTGATAATCATTTGTCGCAATCAAACAATTTAATCAAACTGGATATGAGACTAGACTTATCGAAGAAACTAACAAAATACAAAAATAATTGTTTTAACCGAACGGTCGTATTATTTAATTTTTCAAAAAAAACTTATTAATGTAGAATTTTCAACTCCAGAAAATGGAGTGAAGCATTAACCATGCTCAAAGAAAACTGCCTTTATTTTTGCAGCCACTGTTGGGAAGCCCTGGCAGATGCGTATTTATACAAAGGAGCCTACACATCAGCACTGAAAGCTTATGAGAGGGTTCTTGAGATATCAGATGATGCTCTATATCCTGCATTGCAGATTGCTCTGATTAAAAAGGTGATATACAATTTTGATCATACATATTTTTGAGTATCCCAATTTGTTTTTATAGGACTTAGGACATTTCAACGAAGCGATGCTAGATTTTGAAGCACTTCTTAGTAAGAATAGGAAATGTATATTGACGTTGACTGGCTTGGCAGAAACTTGCTTGAAGAAAGCGGCGGAATGCGTTTTGGAACAGAGACTAGGCACTGCTAGAGATTGTGCTCAATATGGAGTCGAAGCAGTTTCTAGGTACGTTTACATATTGGAAAAAATATCCCTCTGTCATCTAGAGCTTCTCTTGTTGTGAAGAGGATTCATACTGAACTCTTTTTGAAATGTGTTGTGTTATTGTTTGTTATAGTTTGCCTAATACCACAATTAGACTTTTAAAATATTACAAAATTTTTTGGGAAATTTGAGTGTTATTCCATATTATTTGTTCTCAGAGCAATTCAACAAGGCAGCGAAATATCTTGCCTCTGGAAGATACTTGCCGACTGTTGTATACTTGTTTCAAAACTACCTGAAAAGTACTGTTGCTTGATGATCATGAAAGCAATTGACGAGCCAAATCAAGATGATGGTGATAAGATTCTGGAGAAGGAGGACATGTTGCAACTGGCTGTGAGGTAGGTTCTTCTTTTCATCTCCACTCGTAGGATGATAAATTTTTAATTGAGATCAATTGTCATTTGCGTCAGTTTCGAAGACAGAATAGCTTGACAGATATTCATTATTGAGCGCTCGTACTACTTACACGAGGGCTATATCATTTCGTCACGATGTCTGTATTTTTCGAATTTTGAGCCGAAAATGGTCTCAATCGACTATGTTCGACTCACTGATGACGAATCCGTCGGAAAATTCGAGTCTGTCCGTCCGGCCATCCGGCCGTAAGCACGATAACTCTCGAACGAACAACCTAGACATTTGAAATATTCAGTGTATTCAGTTCCCGAATGCCTCGGTTGAGTTCGTTAATGGGCCGAATTCCACCAGGGGTTCCGTAAATATGGCCGTTCAAAGTTTTGTTTCCCTGATTACTTGAAAACTACAGATTTGATCGAGATGAAATATTGCAATCGACTGACTACATGTGAAATTTTGTCCAGATCGCATGACCAGAAACCATAGAAAATTGTAACTTTTGAACGGAAACGCCTAGGGACTTGAAATTTTCAGGATAGGTGTGGATCTCGAATGTCGTGATAACGTTCATCTATGAGCAACATTATTCTAGAGATTCCGTAAATATGGTCGTTTGAAATTTAGTTTTCATGATAATTTCAAAACTACAGATTCGATCATGACGAAATTTTGTATACTAATGGAGAAATATATATTCAAGCTACATTTCTCCAGATCACATGACCAGAACCATAGAAAATCATAACTTTTGAACGGAAAGGACTAGGGACTTGAAATTTTCAGGATACGTGTGGATCTGAAATGTCGCGTTCACGTTTATCAATGAGCAGAGTTATACTAGGGGTTCCGTAAATACGGTCGTTTGAAATTTTGTTTTCTCGATAATTTCGAAACTACGGATTCGATCGAGATGAAATTTTGTATTTTAATCGAGAATGATATATTAAAGCAATATTTTGTCCAGATCGCATGACCAGAACTATAGAAACCATAGAAAATTGTAACTTTTGAACGGAAAGGCCTAGGAACTTGAAATTTTCAGGGTGGGTTTGGATCGCGAATATCGCGGTCACGTTCATCAATGAGCAAAATTAGACTAGGGGTTCCGTGAATATGGCCGTTCAAAATATTTTTTTCCTGATGATTTCGAAACTACTGATCGGATTGGAATGAAATTATGCACCTAGCTGAGGAATAATGTATTCAAACTACGTGCAAAATTTTTTCCAGATCGCATCACCAAGACCATAGATACCGTAGAAAATTCTAGCGAATTATCGAAAAAAAATTTATCAGCTGAAGCACTGACATAAAGTCTGGAGTTTCGCCTAAGTTTCAGAATTTGTTTGACAGCTGTCGAAAATTCCTTCAATCGATTTCTAAAACTGGAAAATGCGAATCTACCTACAAGGTGGATGTACGAGCGCTCAAAAGCTCCTGACTTCACGGCAGTGCTTTTCGTAATTTTTTCTTATTGACTCGATCATTACGAACTCGCCATGATCCACGCGTCCGCCGACCAATATTTGGACGCCTCACTGATGGCATTTTTATCAATCACAATAACTATCCCACAACACATCGATATATATCAAACACAGTGACCAATTTCTAGAAACACAACACAAAATTCTCATGAAATATAAGTAATCTATGATTGTTCGCTTGGTCGAGGGAAAAAGGAAAGACTTTTTTCTTTTCCGTACGGTTTTTCCGGAAATATTTCATTGTATAAACCTTGTCCTGATAGTAATGAAAACAACTAAAAAAGAATTATCGAGTTTGGTGCAGGCGTTCGAACGTGATGCCCGTACATAGGTGAACCATAGATCCACTTTTATTAATATGGATTTGATCCTGCTATTTTCACTGATTTTTGACGGATCGAATGCCGTAAAATCTACCAGAAGAAAAAACGAAAATTTCGTGATGTAAGATGTAGAATTCGCGGATAAGATAAGCCGTTTAACCTCATCATCCTGGTCGCCATTACACGGGACGGGCATCACCTCGCCATCCTCATCAGTCCGCCTTTGGCTCTTCTTTGTTCACGAATAGCCGTTTTGTATACCGGTTTGGCTATAAACGAAAATAAGAATAACACGCATTTATCCGGATTTACATTATAGGCAGTGATGTTGTTCGAGATTCATTTTTTTTCCCCGGTCTTTTTTTTACGGTCCCGGGGAGAGGCCGACTGAGCCGTCTTCTTGACCAAACGACCGCTCGGGGCGGGAGGGTACTCCTTTGCGAACTGAACCCTGGTGCATTGTTTTTGATATTTAATGCTCATGATACGACGCGGTGCCTCGAGATCATCGGATTTTCTCACGGCTCCGAAAAACGCCGCGAACTTCACGCCCGGCTTCGAGTGGGAATGGACACCCGCCGACTTTCTTCGTCAATTCTGGACAACACACAAAGCTAAGGACATCTTCGGATGTTCTTCAATGAAGTAAATTCGATTGTGACAGCGTTTATCCGCTGCTGTCATCAATTGAAAGGGTTGCAAAATCCAGAAAAAAAATTTCAGCTAAGAGTTGGTACTCTGAGATTTCCGAGCATCTTCCTCGAATTTCGAATAACACAATTGATTTCGTCCACATGTGGACAAGTTTCTTGACTCACCGTTAAATGCTGAAATAACCACGCCCTCAATATATTCGTCGCTACTTTCGGAAAAATACCCCGTTTTTTCTGATTCTTCTTGCCGTTCGAATCGTCGTCTTCTTCTCCTGTACCTTCACCGCTTCCGATACTCGCGTTGCTTTTCATAGTTTTTTTTACATCACTTAGAGAAATGCTGTTTTTGCCATGAAGAAAAAAACATTATTCCATCCAAAGAATTCAATTTTCACTTTGAATGGCACACTTGTTATATGCGAGTAGCGATCGAACGAATTAATATTTTGTGTAATTTTTTTGAAATCCGGTTCTGATTTTAGTCTTCTCGTGATAATATTTCTTGTCGTTCGCTGAAAAAGTGAATTTTATAACTTTCTGTTCAACTCCTTTGTATTCTGAACCCTCAGCACCGACTGAGCGTTGTTACACGCTGCGTAAAGAAGTAATTAAAAGTATGCTTTGAGTTCTTTGGAAACTACATATTCAATTCAGGGACAAATGGCGTAAACCCTCTCGAAACATGTAATCAATGAGTGCATTTTCTTAAAAAAAATAGATTCGTATTACTCAGGAAATTCGCTAGATTTCGCTTTCTCTACACATTGAATATTTGTGTTACTTGAATTCAAGGAACGATATTATTTGCCTCCAAACATATAGCTGTCAAATTCAAAGTTACTCAAATTTTCATTCAAAATTCGAACTATGTACACCAATTGTGGGTATTTTCGATTCAGAGAAGTTACACAACTTCTGAATGACAACTATCCGAATAGATGGATAGGGAATGATGGCCCAGTAACATGGCCCCTAAGATCCCCAGATCTAACTCTTATGGATTATTTTCTGTGGGGTTATCTGAAAGAAAATGTATATGCCGTTGAAATAACTTTACAAGAACATTTGGGGCAGAGAATAGAAGAAGCTTGCGAACGAAAATCTCGATATGATGAGAAGGGCAATAAATAATCTCATTTTGAGAGCTAGGAAATGTGTGGAAAGATTCCGTTTCGTAGTATCTTATGATACTACCCTTTCAATTTTATATTGTGAAATGAAATAATTAGTTTTCAAGTTATTTGTGTTGTGAAACGAATAAATTTTTGGATTACATTTCGATACCTTTTTGCCAAATTATCGTAAGCCTTGAGGCTTACGATAGTTTGGCAAAAAGGTATCGATTTCCCAAAATTTCATAAGTTATAACGCTCTTAAGCTTTGAAGTTCAAAAATTCAACAAAATACAAGAAATATTATCACGAAAGGACTAAAATCAGGACGGCATTTCAAAAAAATTACAATAAATATGAATTCGTTCGGTTGCTACTCGCTTGAAACAAGTGTGCCATTCAGAGTGAAAATTGAATTATGTATGTTTTTATGGCAAAAACTGCATTTCTCTAAGTGATGAAAAAATTACAGATTTTGAGGCTTGAAAGTGGAACTACGATATTCTGAGTAGTGCCCTGAAAATATTGATATTTCGTGTGCCATTCGAAAGGACTTTTTGAAGTGAACAAACCCATGAAATTTGATCACAATCGGACCACAGACTCCAAAGTTATGGATATCGGAAATTAAGGCATAAATCACCCTGTATCTCCTAAACTAATAGCCTTAGGATACAAAACAAGCAACTTTTCTGGCATTCACCACTAGGCTATGACCAACCACTCATGAAACACTCTGTAGAAACCAATTGAAGAAATTTTTGACAGCTGTCAAAAAAAATTTAAACTAAGGCGAAACTCCAGGAGTTTCAGGTCATATTTTTTCGATCTTTCGCTAGAATTTTCTACGGTATCTATGGTCTCGGTAATGCGATCTGGACAAAATTTCGTACGTAGTTTGAATTCATTATTTTTCATCTATGTGCAAAATTTCATTCCAATCCAATCAGTAGTCTAGAAATTATCAACAAAAAAAAATTTTGAACGTCCATATTTACGGAATTCCTGGTCTAATTTCGCTCATTGATAGACGTGACCGCGACATTCGAGATCCACACCTATCCTGAGAATTTCAAGTCCC
Organism: Aphidecta obliterata; assembly: GCA_963966015.1. Classification (NCBI taxonomy): domain Eukaryota; kingdom Metazoa; phylum Arthropoda; class Insecta; order Coleoptera; family Coccinellidae; genus Aphidecta; species Aphidecta obliterata. Next base: position 29,871,494 of record OZ014427.1, on the reverse strand, counting down.
TGGGCCTTTCCGTTTGAAAGTTGTAATTTTCTATGCTTCTGGTCATGCGGTCTGGACAAAATGTAGCTTGAATATATCATACTCCATTGAAATACAGAATTGAGTCTCGATCGAATCCGTAGTTTTGAAATTATCAAGAGAACTAAATTTCAAACGACCATATTTACGGAACCCCTAGTCTAATAGTGCTCATTGATGAACGTCTAAACCTACTCTGAAAATTTGAAGTCCCTAGGCCTTTCCGTTTTGCACGTGCCGCCCCTAGACGGAATTTTTGTGTACTGTGGAGATCCCATCACAGTACATACTTAGAATATTTTTTTGCCTTGCGCCCCTTGTGCCCCCCCACAGAAAGAAATCCTTGCACATGACTTCGAAATTCTGCATATTGGAAGTAAAGGCTTGAAACCTTATTTGTTAGAAAGCATAGAAATCAACAAAGAAAAATGGTCAACTAATTTGCTTAACGACCAGGTACAGTTAAATAATTCTCCTGATGAAGTCATGGTATGGCGAAACACGTGTAGTAGTTTTGTTAATCTCTCAATTAGTAAAAATCGTAGACTAAGTCAATAAGTGAATACTAAGTCTCTAAGTTATAAGTATCAGCTGAAAAAATCCAAGCAAGTAGAACTCAAAAAACACGTTCAGCGAATATTGGTTGGAATAAGATGTGCTAAGTAGTTTTTGAGATTTGTGATGTGTTGAACCTAAATTCAACAATGTGAATATTCCATATCGATACTTGACAACTAAGTTATTTTCACCATTTAAAAAAACCGTCGATACGATATTTCCCAAGTGTTTTGTGACAGCCAATGCATTGCATCTTGTCTTGAAATGAAAGTACTTGTCTTATTTTATTTCGGTGAAATTTCGGTAGTTATCAAATTACTGCCTCGAATATTCAACTAGATGTTACTCAAACTTTCTTTATTTTAGCTGTCTGAATCTTTTTCTGTCTTCGCATTTCAATGCAATACATCTTCTGTGTTCTCCGAAATATCCACTTATATTATTCAATTTTTTTTAGGTGTTACTGTAAAGCAATCATTTTGACTGAAAATAACGATCTACTCTGGCATGATCTGGCGATAGCTTACTTTCTCCAGTCTAAACATTCTGAAGATAAGGAAATAAGCAATGAAGTTTTAACAAGAGCACAGGCTATTTTGCAGCAGTGTACTATTAAGAATCCAACATACTGGCAACATTGGAATTTACTGGGTGTTGTTGCAATAACCAAAGGTGATTTATTTCAAAAATATCGAGAATTAAAGCATACGGTTCTTCCTTGTAAATAGGAACTGACTGAAGGTAAATTATCGAAGTGAAGAGGGGGGTTAGTTGTTTCGGATAGGCAAAGTGTTTGAACAATTTTTGTGATTTTATATTGGATTGAAAAATAAGCATTTCATGCACCGTCCCCTTGGACCCTACTATTTGTTACGTCGTAAACGTAAACGACCACCTGTATAGTGTTCATGCGCTCGCGCTCCGAGGTCTTGACATCTGTCTGACCATAAGTGAGATACGTAATTAATTAATCACGAGCCGAGAGAAAATCATCGTTGTGGAAAACCGAGAATTCTGTAAAATATCGCCGCATTTTTCGTGCAAAACCGAGTCTTCTGATACCTATCGCCCTGTCCATCGCGTCATTGTGCCTTCTGTTAATGTGAAATTGAACAATTTTAGGTTGAGTGCTTCTCTTCTGCTTCTCTAAACAACCCCGAAACTGTGCTGAAGGAGGGTTCATCCTCTTCTTCCTATCCTTTAACCCTATTTCAGCATCAGCCCGTGTTGATTCGCCGAGACTCCGTCCGCACTCTCTTGGGGTAAGTACTTTGCGTTGCTTAAAGTGTTCAATTTCACAGTAAGTTCATCTGAATCGCAAACCATTTTTGCGATCGTTCACTATTATTTATTTGATATCATTAACAATGGCTCGAACATGCCAAGGTTTATGAACTGTAATCTTGATGTATAAATATTGGAGAATATCTTGACAGAGAAGTCAATTCGCGATACGGGAATCGAAGAGATGCATCAGTCTATTTGCGCCCGAATAAATAGATTCCATCCCTCCGAATAGGTCTATATTTCTTGCTATAGAACTGCTCAATCTCACATCAGCAAGGTCATTACATGACCGTCCTAGCCATGTATATCATATAACGATCCAGAAGGCTCTACATGGGCCTAAGAAGTCTATAACCACATTATGCGTGGAAATAATGCCAAATGGATCTCCCAAACATCCATTCCACCCCGTTTCTGCATCGCCAAGCTACAATGCAACGGCTCCAAACAGTGAAAAATATCAGTTATATAAACCATCGACTGTTTTTTTCGAATCAACCTTTTTTTTTGTAATTATCCAAATATTCTTGTAGCTAAGGCCCGTTAAACATGCGACTGACCGGTCAGTCTGTAGCTATCCGGACTGACAGGCTTGACTAGCCTGAAAGTTGAGGTCAGGTTCCCGACGGTACGCAGTTCATGTGAAAAGAATAGTTGGTGAATTTATTACAATGTTGAACTGTCAAAGTAAATTGGAATTGAGAAGTCGTATTAAATTGTGGAAAGGTTATTAGGGTCAGAGAAAACTATGAGTAACGATGGGTATGGAAAAATTTGATATTGTAACCATATCTCGAGCAAAAAAATGAAGCTCTTTTCGAACAATTCGAGTCGAATACCTTTTACGTCAAAAGAAATTGATCCTTGTTTTAGTCGAAGTAACTTCTAGTCTAACTTGTGGAGTTAATGCCTCTTTCTTACGAATTATTGTTTGAAATGAACACACTATTCCATGTAATAATAATTTATTATACGATGTGAATTCACATGATGTGAAAAAGTCCAGATATCCGTTCGGCGTAGGTCCTAGGAATATCGTCGATGAGTCTGGAAGATCCGGCACAGAACTAATAATAATAAGTCGAATATTATTACTCGTGATATTAGTATAATTATAATGATTACAATTTTCATGAAAAAAGTTCACAAACGTTATCTCGTGAACTAGCAGGTAAAAGGCAAGTTTGACTTAATCGTCATATAATTACGTCTAGTGTTTCCAGTGTCTAGTTTTCCCTTTCGTTTTGAATCACCCTGCATATACAGGGTGTTTCCAAATTAGATGTGAACCTTGCAGGACGTGTTAGTATGACTCATTGAGCGCTCGTACTACTTACACGAGGGCTATATCATTTCGTCACGATGTCTGTATTTTTCGAATTTTTAGCCGAAAATGGTCTCAAACGACTATGTTCGACTCATAGATGACGAATCCGTCGGAAAATTCGAGTCTGTCCGTCCATCCGGCCGTCCGTATACACGATAACTCTCGAACGGAATGTCCTAGAGACTTGAAATTTTCAGGGTAGGTTCGAATCTCGAATGCCGCGGTTAAGTTCGTTATTGGGCAAAATTCGCCCAGGGGTTCCGTAAATATGGCCGCTCGAAATTTTGTTTTTCTGATTACTTCGAACCTACTGATTCGATCGAGGTGAAATTTTGCACTCAGATGGATAATTACGTACTCAAGCTACATGCAGAATTTTGTCCAGCTCACATGACCAGAACCATAGAAAATTATAACTTTGTAATGGAAAGGCCTAGGGACTTGAAATTTTCAGGGTAGGTCCGGATCGCGAATTTCGCGGCCACGTTCATCAATGAGCAAAATTAGACAAGGGGTTCCGTAAATACGGTCGGTTGAAATTCAGTTTTCTTGATAATTTCAAAATTATGGATTCGATCCTGACGAAATTTTGTATTTGAATTGAGAATGATATATTCGAGCTACATTTTTTCCAGATTGTATGATCAGAACCATAGAAACCATAGAAAATCATAACTTTCGAACGAACAGGCCTAGGGACTTGAAATTTTAAGGATAGGTTCGGATCGCGAATTTCGCGATCACTTTCATCAATGAGCCAAATTAGACTAGGGGTTCCGTAAATATTGCCGTTCAAACTATATTTTTTCATATACACATATATGAAGAATAATGTATAATTTTGTCTAGATCGCATTACGAAGACCACATATACCGTAGAAAACTCCAGCGAATTATCGAAAAAGAAAATGGCCACCAAAGCACTGACGTGAAGTCAGGATTTTCGCGTTGGTTTGAAATTTTCTTTGACAGCTGTCAAAATCTTTCCAATTGGTTTCTAGAACTGGAGAATGCGAATCTACCTACAAGGTGCATGTACGAGCGCTCAAAAGCTCCTGCCTTCACGGCAGTGCTTTTCGCAATTTGTTTCTGTTGTTTGGGCCATATTTATTAGAGATGAAACGGATATCCGGTAACTATCCGGTATCCGGCCTATCCGGCCTTGTTTTGAATATCCGGCCGGATACCGGATAATCATTGATTATCCGGTATCCGGCCGGATATCGGAGAGTAAAATTCGAAAAATTTTTCATTATTTACACAAGGAAAATCATACTACAATAAGTTATGAATACTTTTAATTTTTATAATAGCATGTCAAAAATGTGTATTTTTTAATTATAATCCGTTCAGTACTCAAAATTAACAAGTGGCAAATTGTGGTGAATGAATACCAAATTTTCCGCATTTGTTGGTAAGAGGCGACTCCGCTTGGCTAGATTTAATTTTATTCAAAGTAAAGTAAGGGCAGTAAGACCGTAGTAGTGGGTGATGAAAATGAAATAACACCAGAATCAATCACTTTAAGAATATAACAATATTCATAATTTTTCTTATCGTTCAATAAAAGAGAAAACATGACTTCTAAAACTTACGTACCTGCCTTTTTTCCTTCACCACCTCGAGAAATTTGAACCTGACACAATAAACATACGGCGTACTTGTTATCGTCACTGTTCAAATCAAAGTATTGCCAAATTGGCGATCGTTTTCTTAATGATGACATTTCTTATTGAAAATAAAACCACGGGGACAAGTGAGAACACGATGGAATACGGAATAAACGAACAATCTGAGAAGCAAACTTACTCGTGCGCATGCGCGATAACACTCAATCATGCACAAGCGCAATAACACTAAATCATGCGCATGCCCGATAACACTCAATCGCTACCGAGTAGTCCCGAATGCACCGATTGAAGTGCCGAATATCCGGCGCTCCGGCCTCGGAGCTTGCCGAATATCCGGTATCCGGCCAATTCACTATCCGTTTCATCTCTAATATTTATTGATAACCAAAAATCAACAGTTTACGAGTTACTTGAGTTCTTGTGATTTTCAAAAGATTTCTCACCTCACTTCATTTTTCGTTAATTTTTTCCACGTTGACCAAAATTGATTATAATTTTGGATTATCTTCATCAGAAATGGATATGATATGTATGAAAATAGCAAAACTATCCTGTATTAGATGTTGAAAAAGAATTAGTATGATTTGAAAGTTTGTATATGAAGAAAATAAAAATCAATTTCTAATATCAATTTGCCTGTAACTTTAGAATTCCACAATTTATCTATCTTTTGATAGGTCCTCACTATCTACCTGATAACTTAAACGGAGAAATTTATGAACAATTTCTGAAAACAAATATGGACAGTTTTTTGGACGAGGTTCCCTTGACTGACAGGCGTGAAATAATTTTCCAACAGGATGGGTGTCCCGCCCACTATAGGCTAAACGTTCATATGTATTTGAACGAATAGTTTCCTAAAGGGTGGAAGGTAGGAGAGGAGCTATTTCGTGGCCAGCGAGAAGTCCGGATCTAACACCGTTAGATTTTCATGTTTGGGACAGTTTAAAAGAAATAGTATATGAAAGGGAAATACATACACTTGCACAACTTGTGCTGAGAATAGACGGAGTAGCGAGAAGATTGAAACTAAATTTCAGGAATGAAGAAATTAGAAAAAGAAGACACGTGATTGTATAAGGAATGATGGAGGACATTTCGAACATAATTTATGAATAAATTTCCTAATGAAATTTCGAGTTTAAGTGCAATAAAAAATTCTCGTTACTTTTCTTTGTTGGCTTATATCCCCTTTTAAATCAAAATCTGCTGAAACAAAACTAGTGCCTGCATTCTAACGAAAACCTTTTTAGGAAATAAAGGAGGAATTTGGCGAGTTTTAAAAATAAAATTTTCACACATAAATTGTAGAATTCAAAAAGCAAATTGATATTAGAAATTGACTATTTTTCTTCATATACCAACTTTCAATCATACGAATTCTGTTTTTACATCTATTATAGCATAGTTTTGATTTTTTCATACATATTATATCCTTTTCTGATGAAAATGATCAAACTTGGTCAACGTAGAAAACATTGATGAAAAATGAAGTAAGGTGAGATTTTTCAAAAAACACAAGAACTCGGAAACTGTTAATTTTCGGTTATCAATAAATATGGCTCAAACGAAAGCGAATGAGTGATACTAACACCTCCTCTAAGTCCAAACGTAGAAACGGCATCAGGCCGTCAATGTAGACAATGATCAACATACGAGTACATACAGGATTTTCTTCGATATGTTGAGAATTTATTTTGTTTGTATACTCTTCACTCCTAACTTGTCAACTTTTCCGGGGAGTAGGTGTAAATAAGAGTGTAAGTTTTTGTGAATAATACCTGTCGCAATGAAATAATTCGTCTTTGGCGAATATATATCTCAATTTTCATCTCAAAGATATACCTACCGACTATTTCTCTCGAAAAATTTATTCTGACTAGTACTAAATGCAACAAAAACATAAAAATATATGTATAGAGGATCTTCACATGAGGCACTGGCTCACAATATCACAAACTGAAAATCAATATAATTTTGGAATTCAATCAAAATAAACAAATTGATTCTAATCTAATATCAAGAAATCTTCGTCGACTAAGATAATAACTGAATTTATTTTTGCAGACCCTCCAAACTACGCTCTGGCCCAGCACTCTTTCATAAAAGCTGTCGCAGAAAATCGTAATAGTGCTGTTGCATGGACCAATTTGGGCGTTTTATATTTGAAACTGGAGAATATCTTACTGGCAAACCAAGCCTTTGGACAGGCTCAGAGATCAGATCCTAATTATATTCAGAGTTGGATTGGACAAGTAAGTAACTTTTGTTAAAAAATTAGGCCAAAGCATGACTTGAGATTCCGAACGTATATCTTAGATTATATAATTCATGTTTTAATGAACCAATAAAATCCGTGAATTTTGCCTAGTTCCTGTGTTTTGACGAGTGAATTGACGACGTTTTATGATCGTTTTGGTGTTTCGCCTCCTGCCAAAATGTGAATGATCAAATCGTGGCTTTCTTTGACGTTCGCAAAAAAAATCAAGCTCAGTGAAATTTCGTTGAATTTTTCAAAATGCTGCGCTTTGGTCATAGTGTAGTATAGTATAGTATTGTACTGTACTGGTACTTTTGTAATGATTATTTCATACCGACATTACAGTTTTCTATTGAAAACCGTAAAGAACTAGAACTCTACCTTACAGGCGTTCTTTTTAACTTGAAAATATTACCTACTCTAGATAATCTTTGGCCAAGATCGTGATCGTATAGTGGTTTTAAAAGGACTCTACGTTGTGTATGTAACCCAAATTACGCTTGTTTCAATAGAACAGATTGACGGGAAAATAGGAAATTTAAAACACATATTTTTAGCACTCGAAACAAGAAAATAGTAAGTTTATTTCAGAGTGCCAAAAGGTGGGGAGGATAAAAAAAACTACCCAGAAAAAAACAAACCTCTCTCCTTTTCTCGTTCATATACCATTAACTCACAAGTAAAAGAATATTCATAAACAGGTTGACCGGTGAGAATTCTCTCACATGGTGTTTAAAAATGATCGAGTAGATTAAAGGCGGTAAATTGGGAGTTTTACTTCGCAGGGGTCAAACTATCATTTGACGATTGATGAGCTCCCACGGTGCAAGGAGACGGGAATGCGACAGTGTTCTAGTTATATATATTTCCAATCGTTGGGCGAAGCCTTGATTAATTTTTAGGTTGCGTCGTCCGATATTTGTCTCCCTGGTCAATAATCCCATCAAGTATTAGATAAACCATATAAGCAGTAAACGATATAGCCAGTAAAGGTATAGACAGTAAACAAAATAAACAATAAACGATATAAGCAGTGGATGATATAGATAGTAAACGATATAGGCAGTGGATGATATAGATAGTAAACGACATAAGCAGTCAATCATATAAACAATAGACGAGGAGTCATAACGAATAATAATGCGTGGAGAGTAGCTTTTTAAAATGATCAATCAATATAAGGTGATGAAACATAATGCCGACAATGGTGCTTATGAATATCCTTGCTATTTGCTGCAAACTACAACGATTACATATAGTATCATTTGAAGAATATTGCAAAACCTTATAACTAAGGTGATTATTAAGCATTAGTTTATACAAGACAGATTCTTGTGTTAAGCACTTATGAATTTAATACATATGGTCAGTTAGAATCATTAAATAATATGGAATAGACTTGATAATGAAGTATGAAAAATGGATACAAAACAATACACAAGGAGCAAATCAACATGGTAAAAATACGTTGAGTAGGGGCAAATTGCCTCTTGTGAATTGAGGATAAATGATATGAGATAAACACATGGGGTTAATAATGTTCCCTGTTGAAGACAAGTGTAGCAAATTAGGAGAATATCTGAATGATAAAGTTGTAATTATAAAATTTTGTTACTCACATGACAAAATCAAAGTATCTACTTCACCCTCGAAGGTTTTAGATAAAACTAACTCACAATCCTATCCTCGTTTTTCATGAAAAACGAGCAGCCAGGAAAAAATCAACAAACCGTCTAGAGCCCAAAACTCCTAAGCAAGAGAGCCCACATTTCTAGGTTAGCCTTTGTACTTTGATTCGTAGAAAAGATTCTGTGGTTATTTTTCTCTCGGACGGACTCAGCAATCCGACTCCCTAATGTTAATGATAATATGGATTTCTGTACGGATAATGAAAATGGCGGGCGCAGACGCCAGATCGGTTCAGTATAGACTGGCGAATAGGAATCGTCGCTGCTAGACGAATCTTGTACGCGTCTATGACGATACGCACCATGTGCTGAAAGCCTAACTGAAAATACAAGTCCACGTCAGTCCAGTAGTGTAAGAAGAATTCACATGCTTGAACCATTTCCTTGCAGGGTCTTCTGGCTGAAATAGTAGATCAGGGAGATGAGGCTATGGATTTGTTCAGACACAGTACAGATCTGGGTTTCCATCCACAAGGGGCTCTAGGCTATGGATATTGGGTCTGTAGGAAGTTGATGCAATCACCCAAGACCCCATCACCTTATGTTATACATAAGTTACATGCAATACCTGTTGCTTGCGATGCTCTGACCTGGTATACTCGTGAGTATGAATTTCGTATCAATACTTTATTCCATACTCAGAAATACAATGACACAAAACGGTTGAATAATCATTATGAGAATCGTGATTTGATTTACAACTCAAGTTCATTGAGCTCATCATCATTTCCACTTTATCTATCTAAATCAACATCAGAGTAGGACCAAACTCCTCATTTTTTCTTTCCAATTGAAGGAAATTTATCAGAATCTGATGATGAATTATCTGAAACTGCTTAATTCTTCTCTTCTTGGACTGCTTACTGCTTTATATTTTCTTCAGTCAATATTCAGGCACCAATTTTCTCCATGTTTGTTTTTGCTCAAATATTAAGCAATCCTTTCAATTTTATACCAGGCAATAGAGCAGATAAAAGTTCATTCTCTGACAAAAATCGTAAAGGAAAACCGCGAGTGTGGTGGTACCTGGGGTGGTCCGTGGATGTTTAGTGATATGTTTTCGTCTCGCATTATCATATCATTACTTTTCTTGTAATTTCGAAAGAACACCAAAAAGCGGTGTTTTCTTTAGTTTTTTGCTTGTAAAATCTGAACCAATGGGGCGATGCTGACACTTTCGACAACAGAATTGAAGATAATGAAAAAAAGAAGAAAATGAGATCTAGTGCAACTCAATCGGGTCATTATTACCGTAGAAAGGCCGGAAAACCGTAAAAATAAGTTCCTTCAAAAATTCATAACTCTTCCATTTCCGAAGTTGTAGCGCTGGCTTATCTGATGAAAGTAGTGGTCGATAGGTATTTTGAGTGTGATCAAATGTAATACGCGGACGCGTATCTAGATATTTCAAATAAAACAAAAACAAAAAGATCTTTTATAAACTTTTTGTTGGATACTAACCCCAATCCAATCGAGCGGTTAATTGGATAGGGCCTTGGACTCGAGCCTTGAGCAAAGTAAGGACTTCAAGTTTAGCGTATTTTCCCTGAAAAACTCCAACTGGTGATTAGAAATGAAACATAAACTTTCAAAAAGTATATATTAAAAAAAAAATTGAATGATTCTTCACAAACTTTACGCTAATGCATCAATAACAAACATTCTACCTTCACCAGAACGAATAGATCTCGACAAATTTATCAAATGTCGAATCAAGGTTTAATTAGTTATCTCATAAAAACAATTATCCAAATAACTTTGAATTCTAAGATTAATTGAATCTTGAGTGGGAGATGTCAAGACTCGGGACTAGTAAAACTCAAATAATGCCAAACGAAATTTTAGAATTACCTTTTCTTATGCTCCGCCACTGTGGGCGTGAAATCCTACACTTGTCGAAATCGTGTTGTTCACACACAATGAAGCCGAGAGTTCACTGCAACACAGAACACACCCGAAGTTGCTTCCGGTTAACTCAACTAAATTCCCGATAGATTCCTTGTTATTTTTCTGAAAGAACTATTCGTGCCTACTTTTCGAAAACTTCTTTCTGACTGATTCCCGAAAATTTATTATCAACTTGAACAAGTCCCCGAATTACGTGTTATTTCCCCTCGAAAGAACTTTTTCCGTCCGATTCGCGCAAACCACTCCTGATAGAGTCTCAAAAACTTTTTTCTACCTCAAAAACCACTGTTTCGACCGAGTCCCCAAAAAAACTTTCTTTGCCGAGTTCCCTGAACCACTGTTTCGACCGAGTCCCCTGGATTAATCCTTCTCCGATATTTTTTTCGTCTCAAGAAAATTTTCAACCCTACCATTCTAGGTGGTTCCAAATGATGTTTTACGTTTTCGTTAAACCAATCACCCTCTTCAATTATTTTTTTGAGGCGGTTTGTGAACCAAACATCGGCAATTTTTGGTCTGAACCCATCACCGTTCACAATTCCGACAGTGGTGGTATAACACTTAACTGAGTTCTTAATTCGTAAAAATCGACGAAGGGAAATTATAAATCTCGCAAAGCTTCATTTTTTTGGTCCTTATACGCGCTTTAGGCACTATATTTATGGGTCCTTTAAAACTCTTGAGTTTAGGTTATCGACATTTCAACGTTGCTCGAGTAGACTAAACCAATATTTGAATTAATACGTTAATTCTTCACCTTTCTAGGCGTTCCCACGCTTTTGATTTTTTTTCTTGTATCGACTAGGTCAACAGAAATAATCTCTATTCTCGATTATTTGAATAAATCCTGCATGTACCGGAATGATATTAAGTTTTCCAATTTAATACACAACTGGGACGTTGTCGAATAAATAGTTTTTGCGATTTGAATTATTTCAGGCACTTTTTCCCGAAAGGGCTAGATGCGTCGGAAGTTGTCCGATTTTGATTCACAAAACGGATTTTGAAAGTAGAAGTATAGTACTATAAAATTTAAATCGTGATTTTTCGTTAAAAAGTTGCGAAATAGGTAAAAAATACGTGGAAACATGACCAAAACCGGCCCAGCGCTCGATCGCGGACGAATAGTGGAGGTAGCCGGCCGACACGGGGAATTGCGAATTATAATAAAAGGGTGCTGGGGCCGGGCGCGAATCTCTACATTTATACCCCTACTACTCGACCGCAATCAAGCGTTCGGCCGCTTTGGGTCATGTTTCCACGTGTTTTTCACCTACATATTTTGCAACATTTCAACGAAAAATCAAGATTGGCGATTTGTAGTATTTACTATACTTCTATTTTCAAAATCCGTTTTGTAAATTAAAATCGGACAATTTTCGACGCTCCCAGCCCTTTCGGAAAATGGTGCCTGAAATAATTCAAATCGCAATTATGCAAAAACTATTTATTTGACAACTTCCGTGCACACTCAAAGTACGTTTCAACCACCACTTTCATCCGGAAAACCAGCGCTACAACTTTGTGTGAGTTTTTTCCAGGAGTGAATTTTTAGCATTTGATATGTTTTATTTTTTCAAATTATTTTTATGACCTGTGAAAGCAATGTAACATTTGTATTAATCACCATTAAATCTCTCTCTCTCTCTCTTTGAAAATGGCGGAATTTTGGAAAAAACGCTGATTTTTACGGTAATGATAACTCTACAATTCTGTTGTTGAAAGTGTCAGAATCGCTCCATTGGTTCAGATTTTTTAAGCAAAAAACTAAAAAGCACGGTTTTTTTGGTGTTTGGACCATTTAGGAGTCTATCATTTTTACCTGATTTTCACTCTTTGAAGTGTAAGAACTTACCTCACTTTTGAATCAAATTAATGAAACACAACCGGCGTCAAAGAATCCAATTTCCTGCCAGTAAATTTGAAGTCCCCATTTCCGAACCTATTCCCTCCACCCCTATTCTTATTTCTGAATATCCTTGAGTCCACCTCTGGCGGCAATGTATAATCGAATTAACAAGAACTTGAAGATTTTCTAGAAGAGACTTTTTCTAGACTTCGCAGTGCAATACAAATAACGGCACTTTATCTTTGTCATATAAGCTGATTAAAGGCTCTTGACATCTCCTATAATAAACGGGAGGTGGTTCACCTTGAGATATATGACGAGAAAGTTTATAGTACAGAAATTCATTTTTGTATGATAATAATTTAATAAATATATAAATAGTTCAATAAATATGTGATATTTGAATAGAATATTTTCTTCATTTCACTTCACAAGTTGGGTACAGAGCCCCGCATTGATCTAGAGAGGTGGTTTTGTTGTTCGGCTTGTAGCTTTCGAAAGTTGAATCACTAAAATATAAATTGATCGATAATAAAGCTATTCCTTTTATTCATTGACATAAAACTAGCATACCTCATCACCCTCAAGACTGCCCTGAACAAGGAACTATTTTCGGCAATGAATTTCGTTTCACACACAAATTTTTTTCGGCATTCCACCTGTTCCATCTTCATCTCTTTGAATATCCTCTCCGTTAGATTCAACCTGAAATTTGGTTACTTGAGAAATGATTCGAAAATTCATTAAATATTGTGTACCTCATGAGGAAGGAAAATATTTTTTCCATGTAGTTTTTACTGCCCAGACTCCTTTTATAACCTGCTAGGCCGTCATTCCTTCTTTTATTCATATTGTTATTATGATCTATGGTTGAGAACCTCTTGAATGGCGGTTCAATTTCATGTGGTCCAGGATAATCTGAGTGGTCGTGAACGTACTCGACTGGGGGAGAGTGGAGGTACACTTCTTTGGGATGATAAGAAGCATCTATATAATGTAAATTGGAGGAAGTATTAAGTATTATGATGGAATATCTCCGAAATCATGGATTCTGGGTATAGAGAAATGAATAAGAAGTAGGGTTCTGGTTTGTTACAAGTTTGAATCACGAAAATGGGGTTTCCATGTGAAAAAATTGGAATTTTCTGTAGGTACCTAAATTTTTACGCATTTTATAAATGATTCATTCAGTAGATGCGACAGTTGATACTAATTCATTCGTTCACGATTTACTCGGTGCACATAACTTATATTTGGCAATTCACTTTGAAATGTCATATTTTCGGGTTCAAGAAATCTCACGCTTTCATTCATGGAGATATACCACGACGTATGGGAATTTGACAAAATTGTGTACAACAAAAAAACCCTATATTCTGCGCAAGCATCAGACCACGTATTCCTCTATAGTATATACCCTTCATAAAGTATAATCAGTAATCTTCTCACCTTTATATCCAGCATATTTCACCAGTGCGAACAGTTTTCCTCCAAAAACTATAATAGTAAAAATTACCCCAATAACCGCAACCAACTTCACCTTGATCGCTAAGAATGTCAAATATGGTAGCAGTGCTGTACCATCTATAAAAAAAATGTCATGTTCATTTGAATGATATACCATGTCCCTGACAATCTGAATTATCCAAAAATTAGCTATAATCGTTGATTGAATTATTTTGGGAAGATACCCAAGCCGTTTATCTGCAGTTCCTTTTCCCCTCGCATCCCTTGTCCTACATTTCGCACCCGTATTGTGAGGACCACTTCAATAACATTCTCTGAATGTGAAAAGAAATTTTGAAATATCATGCAATTTGGAGACAAGTTTAGAACTGAGTCATAATTAATGCCAGATGTTGAATTATTCGACATCTGGCGATCTTTGATCTGGCCTTAAATTATTCAGGGGATCTGAGATTCCACTATTTTTTATATTATATATAAATTCTGTTTACGGACACTAGGCGCAATATTTTGTTGATTTGATCCTAAAAATAATTGGAATATTTTCATGAGAAGCTACTGGTGAAATTTAATAGAATCTGAATTGATCGAATTCAAGAATGAAAATTGAAAAATTTTACTAGATATGACTATTTATGCTTGTAATGTTTACGGCGTAGTCATACTTGTCTTTTGTTTCATTCATCGAGTTCATCATATTGCTAGTCGTACTGATGAGGTCTGATATGGATCGAAACCATTGCGAATGGTTTGGATCGAAACGATTGCAAATGATGAATTTCGTTGGTATCTGGGATACATGAATTGTCTTGTTGGCTTGCTCATTAGTTTATCTAGTAAAATTTTTCAATTTTCATTTTTGAATTCGAAATATTGGAATAAGATTAGAATATTCGGTAAAAGCAGAAAATTTTCGATGAGGATCAGTAAATTCCAGTGTCCCGCACGACATTCGACCCATCAAAATTTTTGTCGAAAGTATAATTCGATAGTAAAATTCCTCTCACTTCACAAAAATGTTGTACTTTGAGATTGAATCCGAAAAATTGTCTGGTGGACTGATGGAAAATTTGTTTTTGTTTTCATATTTTAATAAATAATTTCAAGAATGTTTCAGAAGAATATGGATTTTGAATAATTGATTCGAAATGATCAACAGTGAGAAAATGAATGAATGAAATGTACTGATTCACATCGAAAATTTTCTGCTTTTTCTGAATATTTCAATCAAATTCCAATATTCCGTCATACCGGTGTTGAGTCTTGCAGCTTGCAAAAAGTCCCATATTTTTCTAACACGGACCTGGATTTTTTTGAGCGCTCGTACTACCTACACGAGGGCTATATCGGGAGCCGAAAATGGTCTCAAACGACTATGTTCGACTCACTGATGACGAATCCGTCGAAAAATTAGAGTCTGTCCGTCCGGCCATCCGTCTACACGATAACTCTCGAACGGAATGTCCTAGAAACTTGAAATTTTCAGGGTAGGTTCGAATCTCGAATGCCGCGGTTGAGTTCGTTATTGGGCAAAATTCGCCGAGGGGTTCCGTAAATATAGCCGCTTGAAATTTTGTTTTCCTGATAACTTTGAAACTACAGATTCGATCAAAGTGAAATTTTGCACTCAGATGGAGAATTACGTGTTCAAGCTACATGCAAAATTTGGTCCAGCTCGCATGACCAGAACCACAGAAACCATAGAAAATTATAACTTTTTAATGGAAAGGCCTAGCGACTTGAAATGTTCAGGATAGGTTTGGATCTTTAATGTTGCGGTCACTTTCATCAATGAGCAGAATTAGACTAGGGGTTCCGTAAATATGGCCGTTTGAAATTCAGTTTTCTCGATAATTTCAAAACTATGGATTTTATCGTGACGAAATTCTGTATTTAAATTGAGAATGATATATTGGAGCTAAATTTCTTCAGATCGCATGATCAGAACCATAGAAATCATACAAAATCATAACTTTCGAACGGAAAGGCCTAGGGACTTGAAATTTTCAGGATAGGTTCGGATCACGAATTTCGCGGTCACGTTCATCAATGAGCAAAATTAGACTAGAGGTTCCGTAAATATAGCCGTTCAAACAATTTTTTTCCTGATAATTTCGAAACTACTGATTGAATTGGAATGAAATTTCGCACATAGATGAAGAATAATGTATCCAAACTACGTAGGAAATTTTGTCCAGATCGCATTACCAAGACCATAGATACAGTAGAAAATTCTAGCGAATTATCGAAAAAAAAATTGTTCACCTAGGCAGTGACCTGAAATCTGGATTTTCGGCTTTGTTTGAAATTTTCTTTGACAGCTGTCAAAATCTCTCCAATTGGTTTCTAAAACTAGAGAATGCGAATCTACCTACAAGGTGCATGTACGAGCGCTCAAAAGCTCCTGACTCCACGGCAGTGTTTTTCTAAATTTTTTTATCATTTCATTGATGAATCGATTCACCCATGGAAATGTGTTTTACATTCCAAATTTCAATTGATTATAATGGATGGTTCATTCGTTTAGTCGCGTATATTTGGGTATCTTCCCAAAATACTTCAATCAACGCTATAATAATAATATATTTCGATAAAAAATCGGTTGAAGCATTTTTTTAAATCAACAGCAAACCTATTCTTTCAATAATCTGCATTTCCGAATAGAATACTTTGTGGATGTATATCCTCAATCATACTCAAAGTTATGAACGATTTTAATGAATAAATGATGTTTTTCAATTTTTCTTATTATAAAGTTTGTAATTTTCATCTCAATTTTCAGAATTATTTATTAGACACTTACAATATAATCCGTGTTTGATATGATGTTTCTTTCTTGCCTCAATTTCACTATCTGCACTAACACAGTTGATATAAATGAAGATTAAAACCAAAATAACTGAACGTATGTTGATCATGTTGCTTTTGTCGAGACAGTGATATTTTTATTCCGCTTTTTTCTTCTATATATATAGGCAGGTAGAGTGTGCTTATGATACACTAAGAAATTATGGTAGTGATAGTTGTGGACTGAATCACTTAGGATTAAATTTTGATTTCCCTTTCAGAACGTACGTTTCTTTCTATTAACACCTCATTAACACATCTATACATCTCAACTTTCCGTATGTAAATAATCGAAAAGGACTTTGAATTTTTATTATTTCCGCGTCGCTGCGTTTTCTCTATCCAATTAGTATTTTTTCAAATTTCTCAACTCATTCAAGAAAAGATAAATTGAGAAAGGTTGGACCTTAAATATGGTTCCGAAAAATATTAAAAAATTCATATTTCTGGTACGAAAAAGAGTAGCGCTTTACGGTATAGAATAGTCCATTAACGTGTTTGATTCCTCGAAATGTTGACACTGAATTATAGGGGGTGTTAAATTTGTTTTTCCCGATGGTTCATGAGAGTTACTGGTTTCCACTTGTACTATAAACTCCTGATTTTAACCAGATTTCCGAAGGCTATTAAAAATTGTTATTTGCGCTTGTTGACGTTGACAACTCTGCGATTTTCCAGAAATAAACCCGTACGAATGTTGTGCCTGGAATATGCTTGGCATCCTGAAGGAGAGAATGGGACTGCTTTCCGGTGCAGCTGAAGCATTCAGAAAAGCCTTGAACATGTCGCCAGAGAAGTACAGCGACTTTGCAAGAATAAACTTCGGGAGAGTTCTGAATAGATTGGGACTCTACAAGGAAGCGATCAAGATTTGCAGTGACGTCCAGGAAAGTTCTTTCAACAGTGGTATCTGGTACGCCTTGGCTTTGTACAAAGGTAATATGTTCGTTCAATTGCAGGACTGGTGCATCTGATTAGCAGAATAGAACAATATGAAGTATGTTAGGAAACACCCAAATAAATTTCATTCGATACACCTTGAGTATAAATTTCTGTTGTCAATTCCAGATAACCAATTCCAAGAAGCTTCAAGTATATATTTGGCAATTGTTCAGTATTTGGCGAAGGAAGCAACAATTGGGGATGTGGTTGCTTGTATGGCCATCATTACTTACGGACTTGGAGAACCGGACCTTGCTAAAAAAGCTATAGTTGAAAGGTAGGAGTTGGAAAAGATGTTATTTTATGAATTTCAATTGTCTCGAACTGATTCTAATTTGATTGACAAATCTACTTAACTGAATTGAACGGAACTTTTATGTCTTTATAGTTTCAATCAGAGATTACCCACCGCTCGAGTGATGTATGCCCTGATAGCCTTGGGAGTCCTACAGAAAGATTCCCCGCTGATCCCGTTAACCCTGAAGCAAGTCGAAGTTCTGGAAGATGTCCCTCAAAGTATAGAAGACTTCATCTCTTTGCTATCGTACATCCATATCTTCCAGGTGATTATTCTTTTTAATGCGTTCTTGAACCTTCTTGAATTAAATGACATAATAAAAGGGTGTTTCAATAAGAGCGCAAGATTTCAGTGTTCGAGAAACATGGTTTTCTGTAGCAAAGTATTGAAATATTCATTGATTTAGAAAAAATGCATTTGGGAATTTTGTGTGGAACAAAATATATTGTAAATGGCCGCCACGCCACGGCTTTGCTTGCATATGTGTTTCTTTTGACGTTATTGAATACATG